>CM077344.1:39286510-41694803 GCA_039655645.1 Ammopiptanthus mongolicus
GCAGACTCAGTATGCTCATCCTCACTTTCTGAAGATGATTCATCTAAGTCCTCCCATGTGGCCATCATACTCTTCTTCTTTCTTAACTTTTTGGGAGCCTTTTTGAGTTGAGGACACTCTGTTCTGATGTGTCCAGGCTTCCTGCACTCATAGCAGATAGTTGAGTCTTCTCTTGACCACTTCCTTCTCCTTTGGTCATTCCTTTCCTTGGGGGAAATTTCTTCTTGAACTTGCCACGCTTCTTTCTTCCACATCTTCTTTATCTTTCGAGAGATGAAGGATAGCTCATCCTCATCCTCGGTATGCTCATCATCATAATCCTCTGATTCTTCTGTCTCATCCTCAGCATTGAAAGCCATTGGTTGAGGAGACTTGGCAGTCTTTTGATTTGCTTTCAAGGCTATGGATCTTCCCTTTTTAGGAGCATCTTCTTCAGTAAGCTCTAACTCATGGGTTTTGAGCTCCTACCTTTTGGCTTTCCCAGAAGAATGTGATGTGTTTATTATGTTTATTATGTTATTAATCTTCTGTAGTCACTACCATGGTGGGATACAGTCTGTGATCTTAATACTATGACTACAGCCATGAGAGGTCTCAGGACCCTTACCTTCAGACATACTGCTGTAGAACGGCATTTATGGGGATTTTCAAGCATTATCAGTAGCTGTTTGCTGTTGTGACTTGCACCAGCCTTTGTATTGCTTGTGCCACTACCCAGTATTAAGTACTTCTGTATCCCCTCTAGCATAGTTTCTAGAGAACGACTAAGGTTAGGATTTTTTCTAATTCTAAAGGGGAACATAATGTGTGGGGTACTTTTTTTACCCTTATTCTCTCAGGTTTAACTTCCTTTCCCTGTAATGAAATCATAGGAGTAGTAGTAGTATCTTGATCTTGAAAGAAAGGCAGGCAGTTTAGGTAGTCAATTCAATGTCGGCTTCTTCAAAACCCTTTTTCTACTAGTGAGCTTTTCTTGAATACCATCTCGGAGCAGTTCTAAGGAAGTAGCTGCTCTAGCTTTAGGCAATCCGCGGATTTTTCATATCCTCCTTTGGTCTCTTTCTCTAAGCTTGTGGGAGAAAGAATCATGCACTCATACCCCCTGAGTTTATACTGATTATCAGCTATAAAGAACCAAAGAAAGGATTGGCTCACTCCAATAGTCAATGCTACCCCTACCAGCCATAGGGACCAAAAGAAGAAGCGCTCTTGCACGGATGACCCCTACCAATTGCCCTAAGCGTTCAAACCAACCCTTGTGATGTCACTGAACGAAAGTTTTATTTTAGGGCAGTAATCAGGAACAAAACAAACCCAATCGGCTAGGCTAAGTTTGAAAGTTGCGACTAGACAAAGAAGCCAGCCATTAACCCTCGGTAAACTGGAGTATAGAAGTGGAACTCAGTCTAGCTACTCTCCTAAGAAGTTGCTGGTTTCAATATCCATCATGTCTGAATAGAAGTCTTATATGAGTATATAAATAATAAGTAGGGAATTGGAAAAAGGGATGGCAATGGGGAAAAGCCCTACCAAAAACGAAATGAAAGTGATTCATTATCGATAAGCAGTGGGTAGAATAGCACAACGATAGAAATATGAGGAAAATCGTCTTCATCAATTTCTATTTATCAATTGATCCGATTTTCTAGGCTTTCAACAGGGAAGATAAGATATTGTTACTGGGCTAGGATGTTCATTTGGGAAGGATCTCGGATGAAGCTGTAGAGTTCTCGACCAGTGGAGTCAAGTGGAGAAGGCGGAACAAAACCAATTTGTTAGTTAGGGTTCCAAACCTGCCCTATGGTTTAAGAAGAGCTTATAAAAGGAGTTGGTCTGAAACACCGGGAAGAATTCATTCTAACTAGTAGCTACTCATTACACACAAGAAAGAGTGTGGGTTTCAGTTCAGTCTACGGTCTCCCCACCGGAAGTAGGATATCCATAATCACTTACCCTGTCTTAGTAGAGTGAGGAGTGAACGGACTCAAAGACAGTTGTCAGGGGGCTCCGGCTTCTAAGGAATGAGAATGGGAATCGGCACCGTTCCTGCTGTGAGAGCTTGACTGATGCTATTCTACCTTGCCTTTGTATTTAATGATGTAAAGTAGGAAGGCCCACTTAGAGGTTTCCGAACGGTCACACTTTACTGCCTTGTCTCATTGGTAAGGAGGCTATGAGCTAAGCTATACTTGTAATCAAAGGCTGAGCCCTTGGGGAACCATCTAATGCTTTACTAGACTAGCTACTGTATGGCGCAAAAAAGAGCTCGTTAGGATGGTGAATCCAAACGCTTGCGAGAGGAAGATCCGCCCCGATTCGATCAATAATGGGATTCTTGGCTAGAAGAAAGGTTCTGTGACATGGACGCCCAGCCCAACAAAACTCGGTCAATTGCCCTTCCTAACAGATGATAAGATTCTCGATCGATTTGATCGAATTTTGAAAAGTCTTTCTCATTATTTAGAAAAGTGGAGCTTTCGATCAAGATGTTCTCGCCTCCCCCGTTTGGGCTCTCGCTCGAATCGGAACCTTTATGCGTTGGTAGGCTTTCGACTCAATCGAATAGCCTACCTATCGGGCGCCAATAAAAGAAAAAGTTTTCGCACGGGCTCATCATCATCTGATGCAAAACTGATTTCATAACCACCATCCATCACCAATCACATTCCACATCCCACTTCAAACTTATCGATTCCTCGGGTAGCCTCCTCTATAAAGGCATTAAAGCTTCAGAGGCAGGTGAGCCGGGTCAGGAAGGACTTTGACTGCTGGGATGGGGTCGGATCCTACTCGAAGCACTCCACCACGAATAAGAATCTTCGGGTTGGATAGGCAGTAGAGATAGGAACTCCTATCTGTAGGGCGGGCTTTCAAGACAGAGATGCACTACTCCATCTGGCTTGAAGACCTCGTGGGGAAAGAGAAGAATCCCTTATTTAAAGGTAAGGACTGAAGGGAATCAAAAATAAATAGAAAACCTTACCGGCCGACGGGACTCTACGTCTGGGTCTTATTCCATCTTAAACTCGGATTAGGAAGAGTGCCCTTGAACTACAGATCAATCAGAATAAACAATAAAAAAAAAAAAGAAATGGATTCTCCTGACTCTAACAAGTAAGCAAGTCAACCACCTGCCGGCGAGAAAAAGAAAAAAAAAAAAGGCAAGGGGGAGATAGGGAAGAGGAGATTTAGGATAGTCACTCCGCTCCATAGATAGTGAACACAGATTCTTGTTTCATTTTCAATTCCTTTCGGGTCGAAAACGCGGGCTGCTGGTGGGGCTGTGCCCATTCTTTCTCCCTCTTCTTCCGCTTTACAACCGGAACCGGAATAAGGAACCTTAGAATTCACCCTACCTGTCGATGAAAAAATAGGATTTGAGAGGAGTGAAGCTGCTTGACCGAATAGGGCAAGGAGTGACAGCTAGCGGATCAGAAAGATTTTTATGGAATGTCCTACTCCTGCCCGAGCTTTCCGATCAACCAATACCCTCTTATTTTAGTTTAGGGACATCTCTTTGTCAGGTAGGGCCAGGGATCACTAATTAGTCGAATGAGCCCATCCCTCTGGCCTATCATTTTTTGGTCGATCCGGCTGGCGGCTCCTGCATCTCCTGCATCTCCATGGGGCCCCGTCATACAAGTTTCTTGCTAGGAGTCCCTCTATTCGAATCAATAATCAATAGAAGTCCCAATAGAAGTTGACTGACCTGGCTCTTCCATCAACGATCTACTGTTCCCTCTTAGTTGCAGATGCCCATGCTTTGATTAGAAAGCCCTAGCCAGTGATGAATCCCCAGTAAGATCGGAGTCTTTCATTCCTCCTCCCTTCAGTCCAGTTTGAACCCGTCCCAGCAACGAAAACCTTCCTACTGCAAGGTGAGGCTCTGCCCTTCCCCTAGAATCCACTCCGGGCTTTGAGGAATGGGAGCAGCTAGTCCAACTTCTTGAGCAGCCGAGATATTGAACAACGAACATTTGAGCAAGCTACCTTGCCTCACCCTGAGATGAGAGGGAAGGTCGATTTGACTCGAATCCTGGACCTGATCTTTAATCCTACACCGGTTAATGATGCGATGGGAGAAGTTTTTTTTTCATCAATGCTGGCCCAGTCGAGGCTCGTCCATGCCCAATCCCAATGGACAAACCTCTGATCCGCCCCTAGCTCTATAATCCACCTGTCTTCCCCAGTCCCTGAAAGCCCTCCTATCCTTGGCCTAGCCCTCTTTCTCAACTCGAGTCTTAAGTTCAGCGGCTTTCATCGTTGACAACACCTGCGCTAATAAGACAAAGAAGTGGGGAGTCTATGCCTTTTCATAAAACGAAAAGCTTTCAGTCCTTGAATGAATCAGTAAAAACGAATTCGTGGAATGAGGGATCAAGAAACGGATAGGGAGGGGAATGGCCTTTCCATTATTGGTGGACCTTCCCTTGAATTGAACCGGGAGCTCTCAATTGAGTTTTTTAGGTTATGGAATTCCATCTCTAGTTGGGGCTTTCGGTTCGAAGGTTATAAAATGTGGTGCGGGTTCATCTCTCTCGACCAGTTCAGGTTCAAGGGAAGGGTGATAGGGGACCCAGACTTTAGATCTCTTTCTTCTCTATGGCGGGAGGTTTCTTTCGTATCAAGAGTGTGTTGGGGAGGCCAGGGAAAGACGGATTGGATCGAGAGGCGATGCCTACGCTACTCGTTACCACTAAACGACGAAGCCAAGAGCGGAAGGAAGGACTTGAACCCTCAACCTCAGCCTTGGCAAGGCTATGCTCTACCATTAAGCTATTTCCGCCAGCTACGGTAGTGGCGAAGCACTACTGAGCAATTAACGTATCACTTGAGACGGACGACTTCTCTTTTTCCGCCGGACCAAACTCTTCACCTCCGATCGAGCTATGAGCACGAGTAGGTAGGCGGCTAGGGGGGAGGGGCGGCTGCCTTTTCAATCAATCTCCGGTCGCTCACTATTGGTGCGAGTTGTAAGGAGTCTTGGTCTCGAGTCGAGCTAGGGCGTCATTTCATTCTCGTAACGGGAGTGAGTGCACCGCAAGATCAGACAAGTTACTCCCTCGCCTCCTAATAATAAGAAAGGGGGTGGCATCTTTCTTTTAAGTTCAGTCATTTCCTAAGACGGCTCCTCTTATTATAAGATAATCCAAGCAGATCCGGGAGCTGAAACACTCATGTTTGTCTCTTTTTCAACTTTAACAGGAATGCATCAACAAGCCCTTCCATATAGTATAGATCGTCGTGGCATGAACTTTGTCAAAAAAAGAATTTCTAGCTAACTCCTCTTCCTATTGATCTTGATTAGTTCCAGTTGAGAGTTCTCTTTTCTTTCTAGACCAGACCCTTAGACCATCTCCTGAAAGACCTGCTTATCCCGCATGTGCTTTCGGAGCCCCCCACTCATTCAATCACTTGCTTGTGATTGCAGCCATTCCCCGAAAAAGGGAGAGACGAGGGAATCGTCCGCTCCCGTTCATGTGATGAATCGAACATCGTTAGGTCCCGAATTCTGCGAACCACCGGACCTAGACCAAGATCTCCATTACTTCGTACGAGATATCGATCCGAAGAACTTTCAGTTGTCAGTCATCCATTCTGCTCCTATCTAAAGTGATGCTAGGCTGCTTCACGCAGGTGCGCTTCGCCCCTTTCCTCTTTCTTTGCACATGATGAACATGTTTTAAGCTAACTGCATGTCGAGCGCCGGAGCTTGTGGTCACTCGTTCCTCGCTTGTTCCAATCCTAGTAAAGAGCTTCAGATCCGATTCTACACTACATACGATATTCCATTCTGGCCCTCACTAGCTCTTCGCTTGGTTGTACAAAGAGCATGCCCGAGGGGCTACTACGCTCACCGCGCACTTGCATCACCACCTGAGCTTCCCTACCGCTTCGCCCAGCTCCTACGCCTACCACGAATCTTGAATCATCACGTGGCTGCTAAAGCAAGCTAAGCTTCACACGGCCCTGAGGAAGCCAAAAAAAGACCCTCTCACGGCCTTTTTGAAGGCTCCGCAACCAACAGGAGAACTTTTAGATCCCGCCCTAAAACACCCATTTTCCTAGAGTTCCGAAGTGATCCTCATTCTCACCGTAGCCTTCTTAAGCCGAAAGAAAGCCGGGCAAGAATCGCATTGGTAGCCCGGTTGTGTAAGGGGGGAGCAGAATCGTATCTGGCAGTGGTTCTTCGGATCGATCACAGATTCTCGGCCCCGTCGTTTGGCTTCCACTCCAGTTGACCTCTCTTGTTCTCCCCCCCCCTTACACAACCGGGTGGAGGACTCATGTAAACTTCTTCCTGTAGGTCCCCGTTCAGGAAGGCATTTTTCACATCTAATTGGAACAGAGGCCAATCTCGATTCGCAGCAATAGAGAGCAGGAGACGAACAGACTTCATCTTGGCTACCGGGGCAAAGGCTTCCTCGTAATCTATCCCATATGTTTGAGTAAAGCCTTTACTAGCCTGACCTTTTCCTCCTTTCTCCCACAAAGCTTCCCTTCACAACCAGTCCCATATCCAATTAGTAGAGATCGAGATGGGGAGACTCAAAATGAGACAAATGCGCATTTCCTCTCTGAATCGAGAGGTATCAGATCGAAGTAAAATAAGTCATGTATTATATCCGGGAGAACAAAGTTGATTTATGAGCAAATTCTGGCATGAGAGGACCAATGAGACAGAACACTGTTGGATGCATTCCTTCGCTAGCAGGGCTTCGGCCCATCTCAATGGAAGAGTCTTCGGTCAGTAATCTCGTACTCTCGACCGGCTCGAACCACTACGTTATCCATGTTCCGGCTCATTCGTATGCTCATCCTATTCATGTCACCAGAACCTGTAATAAACCATCATTTCAAACCATCCAAAGGGAATCTTTGGATATCTGTTCGAAGGGAGCGCCGAAGAAAGTTAAGTAGCTCCTACCTACAGGAGCATCTTCCCTTTTTCGGGGGATCGGAAAGAGGAAATCTGGTGTGAGGTCTGAGGTCAACGGTAATATGTCACCCTGCTTGAATGAGAGTACTCTATTTCCATTAGGAGCTTCCCCCAGCTGAGCTAGGCTACTTCCCTAATGAAACGAATATAGCATAAATTAGGGAGGCCGTAGATGAAAGCCTCTTCAGTAAACTCTGTCCGCTTCCGCTTCTGAATCTGGATGGCGGCTTTGGTTGGAGAAGAGAGTGTTTCAGTTACGGTTTAGGGCTAGTGAGTTACTAGACGTTCGTGAAGGCAGCCTACCAATAATAGATATCGCTCGTAGACAGAAAACCGTTTTCCTCTTTTTTTAATAGGCGACTTAGAAAAAACAAACCACTTCTTGTTTTTGTTTTGAAAAGCGCTGCGTACAGTTCTGGGGGTTGTAGAACAACTACTTGTTCGCCGTTCTTTTTCCGTTAGCCAGTATCGAGACTCTAAGACTCCTTGCGCTTAGCCCACCGCAGGTGCTTTGATAGAGAGTCACTTTCGGGTTGTAGGGCGCAAGGGGATCTTGAATCAATTCCCTCTTTGCCAGTAGCTAGTTTAGATATGGCAAGCGGTTCGAGTCAAGTGTCAGTTAAAGAACCAATTGTTGGCAAGAGTCACAAATATGAAGTAAACGACTTGGTCTCTTCTGGAGAGTTAGACAAAATAAAGTATCCTTCTGTATAGGGGAAGGAAAGGCTCTCGCACTAGTTGTTCTGTAATAAGGACTTTCATTAGCGCGAGAAGGCGGGTTTTCTGGATGTTGGCAAATGGGCATGAGAAAGAGCATCGTTCCGTGCTGGAGATCCTTTACTAAACCCCTACCCTAACCATTATCAGAGCTTACCATGAACCACGCTTTGTTTGTTTTTATTTTTTGGGTTGTGCGAGCTCCGGCTACCGCTGGGGAGAGGGAAAGTTATGGAGCTACGCACTGGCGGATAGAGACCAATAAGGACACCTAAAGATGAAGCAGGACGCCACACCAGATAAGAGAAAGATCAAAGCCCGAAGCCAGCAAAAAGAGTCCCAAGATCCGCCGAAGGAGACAGACCTAAGGAACGAAAAATAAAAAGGAGCGAAAACGAAAAGAAGGAAAAGAGGTAGATTTCCCTAGACCCTATCATAGGAGCCCGCCCCATGGGGAAAGGGACAATAGGCTGGGGTATACCAAACTCCCCCGACACCGATGAACTAACGGCTATAGATGGATACCGGTATCGCCAGCAAGCTTCATTCTCGAGGAGCGGGTTCAGTCCCTCGAGATTGGAATCAAGCATGTTGGTGATGAATTGAGGGAACTGAACTATATGTGTGTTAAGCAAAGCAGTTCTGGTCCTCCATTCGTTGGGCTCTTCGTGACCCTATCAGTCGGCTTGCCACTAATACAATACCCAACAACCTCTGATTGGGAAGCCTTGCGGCAATTTCTAACTGAAACGTCTGAGTCGGCTGGGCCGTCTCAGTCGGAAGCTGCTGGCCCTTCTCAAGCTCCGCAGGTGGCACCCGCAGAGCTTTCCCCCCCGGCGAACGCTCCTCAAGAGGTTCCTTTTGATTGGTCTCGCTATCAACATGACCAGATACGAGAGAGACTAGAAACTTATACCTCCAACCGCCCACGAGACACGGACACCATAGATGCAATTATTTTAATTAAACAAGATATTATCGATCGAATGGCCCAATTGGATCCCAATCCATTCTGGGCTGAGCAAAAAGATAACTTGGTCGCAAATGGTATATTAAACAATAAGGCAGAGTATACGATCGCGGCTCTCGAGAGGAACCTTTCGAAATTAAACAACGGGGACGGGGCAAACACCCGTTTTTTTAGAAAAATGCTCAAAACACGCCTGCCTTAACTCCTATACTTACTCTATTCTTTTTTATGGTTATGCCGGCGATGATAGGTGAATTTTGGGGCTTTCTTACCAGCCTTTGTAGTAGTGGTTTTCGGGTAGTACGGTGGGTAAGCTGGAGGGGACCCCGGTGGGTAGAGTAACTAACTTTCCGAGCTATCCGAGAAGGTTAGCGAGGTCCCTGCTATGGTGAAGTGAAAGATCTTTCACTATAGTGGGGAGAAGACAGGTGGGAGCAAGCGGAGCGAGAGCAAAGCAAGCCCTAGCGGTGGGTTGTCTTCCTGGTCCCAACATTTCAATATCTTTTGAATCAAACAAAATAGAATAGTAAGAAGCAAAGGTAGGTCTCTTACTTAGTGCTTGCGCTAAAGACTTACTACAACTACAAATAGGAATTCTAACTAATCTCTGATCGGCGATTAATTAGTCTCTTCTTTGATTGAGTTAAATGATTTAGGAGTTCATCCCCGGAAAAGTCCTCCCATTAGTTGACCGGCAAAGGCCTCAACATACTCTTTTACTACATTAAATAGAAAAGAAAAGGCCCCTATAAGAGTTCTCCCCCGATAGGGAACCCGTGCTGGAGCAATGTAACTGGATAAAAAAAAGGATATATTTCCACTTAGCTATTGCTTGAAAGAGTCATTTCTCTCCTGTCTTTCTTCTTTTTAGTAGGTGAAGCTGAGTGAACTCATACCCTTAGGGGAGGAATCACTGAACACAGACTAGACTTAATAGGTTCTTTTATCCGTTTTAACTACCCTCAGACCGGACCTGTAGCTCCGGTGTTAGAAAAAGGGTTGTTGGCCTTCTATCGGCACATCTGCTAACCGACGGACGGACGCCAACAAGCACGCTTTCACGCAACCCTAGGCTTTGAAGCTTCCTTCCCCACCCACCTACCTATCATCTATCAGTCTCCTGAAGCTCCCCCGCTTGGTAGCTAATCCCGCTCGTTGGTATCTATGAGTCTAGATCTTAGCTTATCTTATACTCTCTATACTTCGCATTTCCTTGAGCCTTTCTACTTATAGACCAGGACTGCTATTTGTTTCATACCTGAAATGAAATAAAAGGCAAGCAAGTCAGGGATTCCTCGAGCTGCTATCTCGATACCGATCCTTGAAACCCTGAATGAAGGGCACTGCTTAGGTCAGAAAGAAGCGCTGATCCACTTATACTCGCTAGGGGTTACTCTATCACACGCATCCTAGCTTATCTCACTTCTTCCTTGAAGGTCCCACGGACTGTTCGAATCCTTAGCCTGTCCTTGATTAGCTTCCTATCACCTACGCCTCCTCCCATCCCAGGAAGTCACTATTCTTTCCTTTCTCCTGGCTCCTGAAGCTTTTTCATTTTTCAAAGGCCTTCACTCGATCTTCATTCTACTATAAGAACTCAAACCTGAGTCCATTACTATTCTGGTCGAGTTCGTTTATTCGTTTTTTCAGAACTCACACTTCGTACCTGAACATGAATAGGCAGCGCTCTTTTTCCCGACGTAAGCCCAGGCTTGCTATCATCCAGTTGTGGCTTTTTCCCCTCTTCATTCTCAAGTGCTATAGCTTGTTCGCTAAATTCCTTCCCGATACCCCTTCATCACGTCTTGGGCAACCAAAACCCTAGCCTTGAAAGATTTTCTCACTTCCCCGGATGAATGGATTTAATTTCTTTTCAGGTTCAGTGAGGACAGTCCTTACTATCCTAGCAGCGGTTCCTTTTCATATCCCGCTTTGAAGCAACTACACTCGCTCGTTAGCCTGTCTGGCTCTCGACCTGCTTCAGTCTCTAAAAAACTTTTTTTTTTACTCTTGCATTCGCTATACTTCGTTCTGCTACCTTCCGATGTACTACCAAACCGACAAATAACCTTGCTTTTCTACCTTATCAGTAACAGCTATATTCGGAGACTTTACCTGAAGAAAACGGAGACCTAGAACTACTAGGATTCCTAGCTTCCAGCTTTCTAAAATCATTTTTCGTTAGCCTAAACTATTTTCGTTATTTTGAAAAAACCTTGGCAGGATCATAGCTATCCTCCCTCCTATCTTCTTGACTCCCTCTAAGCTTCGGAGATTCTTCCGGGAAGCTAGGTCAAGGCTATCTGGTAGAAAAGGATTAAGGGAAGGTCGCTCGAGGTAGAGTCCATAGGCAGACTTCTGAAGATAATGTCGGTGAAAAGGCCGAAACTAGACTCTTTATTGGATTGGAAGCGTAAGTCCTCCTTAACTACGTTCAACCTTTTCGGAAGAGTCACTACTACGCCGATTCGCCTTAGTAGTAGCACCGGGAGCTCTAACAGTAGGAGAAAGGGGAAGCACTAGGACTAGCTCGGTCTCAATCTCCTCGTTATTTGAAGCAAAGGAAAGCTATTCAATTGAAGCGAGGTATCCCGCCCCGGCTTTATCCCTTTCTCCTTGCTGGGAGGCGACTTATGAGCGGAAGGGCCCATGTGCCGCAACACAGCGCTAAAAGCCTTTCGACTCAACCCCATCTTCCATGGGATGGCTGGCTTCGTCTTCACTTTCAAGCTGGAACAGAACGTCAGTTGACAACCTGTAGCTTCTACTACAACAACAATAGACCTATCCTTCCTACTTAACCGCTTAACGGCAGCTAAAGAGTGTGACACTCGAATCCAATTCGTGAGGCACATGTGCAAGGAAGCAAGCTAAGGCACTGAATGACCGATAAAATGGATTTGATCTACTGCATTGACTGGGGGCATTGCCGGAAACGACGCTTTGATGATACGTGAGACTGCATTCGATTGGTATGCCAGGTTGCCTGCTGGAACCATAAACTCGTGGGCGGATGAGGATGGTCGTAGATCAATACAGGATCGAGAAGAAGGGACTGAACTTGAATGAAGCTTGGGTTGACGGGGTCGCTATCAAGGTAGAGACATCATCCGTTCATGGGAAACTTGATACTGATATGATATGAGGATGCCACAACCAAGTTGGCGTGGATCCAAGGTCATTCTAGCAACATTTTAGATGTTTATAGTATATCCGCTACATAGAATAGAGTTGACCGAACAAGGGGTCCCAATGTTCAATTAAGTCGAACTATACCTTGCGCGGTTCGAGTGGTCCCGTCATATGCACAAACAGCTTTACCGAGGGAAGCCTTTCATTAAGACCACTTCACTTCTTCATATGATGATTGATTTAATATTTCTACAATAAGCCTACGAGATGAATTGGTTGATTCCCGCTTTTAGGTTCTACCTAAAATGAAACCTTACCTATTTCTTCCGATATCTTGCTTTGCTGGACGAGGTTCCTATGAATCGATCCAATGGAGGCTGCACGTAGTTCAGGTTGAAAGGCTAGCTTGGTGACTGAGATGACTGGCTAATCACAACCAAAGAAAGTTTGCCGCTGAATTTTTTCTTGGGAAGTGAAGTTCGCGCTAGGCGAATGCTGACCAATAGACCTGAAAGAAGGCGGAAGAAGCCATTCATTTTAAAGAATGATGAGTCGAATTTAGCACTGGTTGACCGAAAGAAATGGCTAAGGAAGCGAGTCGAGGGTTCACTCTTGGAAGTGAGATGATCTTGACAGGAGTGTGAATCGAACGCCTTGCCGTAGCCCTCTATCCCTCGTACCTCACACTCAATCCAATGAAGACATAAGGAAGACTGACAACTTTCTGAGCAAACGAGGCCTTTTTCAGTAAGCTATAGCTTCCTACTCCACCAGACGTTGACCGGCTTTAATCAAGCACCTTTGGGCGCTGGCTTTTCATAACCTATATAGCTTAATGAGAGACAATAGTCAGATAGAATTCATCTTCCTTTCTTGCTATACGAAATTTGAGTGAGTTTACTTTCTAGGAATCTTTCCACTCTTCTCTGAGTGCCTTAAAAGTTGCTTAGGTAGCGCTCAAAGCGAGATAGTAAGCTGAATTCTCTTCTGTTATTCCTGGATCAAGAATAGGTAGCACAGGTCAGCAAGCAAGCAGAGCTAGATCAAAAAGGTATCTAGAAAGTCTATCCTAACCCACCACCCTGATTTCTTGTTTTGGTTCTTTATACTCGAATAGTTGACCAGGGGGAGTAGGATAGTCTCGATCATGTGAGAGAATTGGGTATGGAAAACTGACTCACATACGAAAGATTCATGCTAAAAGCAAGCTTACTTTGACTGGATTCTGTCTACTAGCAGCTATTGGAATGGGAGACTGGCCTGGCAATGTATCCAATCTGTTACCTGACAGGCAGCTTCTTGAATGTTTTCTGTCCGATTCCCCGGCTCTGGAATTTGTAACTCTATCTTATCGGAAACTGCACAGGATAAGCAATGGGATCTATTGCAAGCTAGGCCCGGCTACCTTTTGCAATTGGAAAAGTTATATGTCGAAGCTAGGTTCAGGGAGCTGGTCCCGGAGCAAGAAAAAAGCCATGCCTCAACTACGTGGTTGCCTGCCATTTCCCTAGTTTGAGCTGCCCGCCCTATCGGATAAGAACAACCAGGGTCGAAGACTTTGATTACAAGGTCCGATATCGCATCCGCCTTGGGGAAGTCCCCTTTTCACCGACAGAACAAGACAAAAACAGGCTTGCAGGTATAGCTTGGCTTAGGAATAGATCCCCACACAACTATTAGCTTGCCCCGACCGATACCACCATTCATTACCGTGAACCAGCCCCTCTGATAGGCAGGTCTTTCTTCTTTAAAGCCTGGAGCTGGTGTATGAGTTTATTACCCCCTTTTTTCCTATTTATTATAGTAAGGAAGTTGAGATGAGAAAGTCAGCGTGCTGGTTATAGAGAGAGCTCCCACGGGATAGAATAGTGAAGTTTACTTTTGCCCGTAAGAAAGTGAGAACCCTATAAACCCTTCTGACGAATAAGCAACTAGCTAACCCTTGATAGAGTCACTTTCTCTTTTTCTTTATTCCGAGTGTCAACACAACAAGAAAAGAATGAAGATTGGCCCTCTCCTATTCTATATAAAGGTCCATCATAGGGCCCAGAAAGACAGCCGATAAGTCCATTTTCCTAAGGTGACAAAGAGTGGGCCCAACATAGAACCCCAAGCAATCTAACAAGCACACGCAGTCACATAAGACAGGGTTTTACCATGGGAAATTTCTAAGCTATCTAGTGTGGTAGGACTTTCTTTGATGGTTCATGTAGGCTGGGGTCTTTCATTCGGGCCCTATTGGGGCACCCTGTGGGCCAGCCAATGCGTATAAGCTTGGGCTGTCTTAACGTGGCTCATTTGACGACTCAGTACATGGATGTCACGACTCTATTGGCATAGAATATGGAATCTTTTCCACGTAAGCTGGTTGTACAAAGTTTGTTTGTTCATACAGGCAGTGTGATTTGGGGAGATTTTGTTTGCTCCGCAAGGTAGCCAGAGCCAGCCAGTTTTTCATTAAACAGGCATGAGAGTCTTCAACTGCAGAAAAGTCGTGCGGAGAACTAGCCAGAATTGTGCCTGCCATCAAATTCGGTGACGCATGGCGGGATTCCTCTACCACTCTATAAATGGAGGCTCAATAAGTGTCTTTTTCATCAAATTCATTCAAATCAAAGAAATTTCGTAATAGCATAGCTATGGATGTTGCAACTTCCAACAGGCTTTCCGCAATTGATGCGGAAATGCGTCAAATACAACAGGCGATTCAAAACCGCCGGAGAACTCTCAATTTATTTTTAAGGAATATTCGAGCGGTAGATTCAGCTGCGGCAGACGAACGCATTCGCACTTCCGCAGCAAACATAAGGAATTTGGAGCTAAGGCTGGAAGTGCTGCGGAAGGAGCAGCTCGAACTCATTTCGGAGGCTGTGTCCCGGCTGTCACACTCGGTGACAGGCAGGGAAGACTAGAAAAAAAAAGTAGTTCCTTTATCTTCTTTCTACTTGTTAAGGCCTATCCTTTGACTTATTTCTGTTTCGAAATTAATTAATGTAGTTAGCATAACTGAATGCTTTTAAAGCTCTAGTTCTCTAGGAAAGTCATATGTGGTTGTTTATGTAATGTAGTGTTTTATGTAGTAGTAATTAAGAAATCTTTTGGATTAATGTTTTTTCTCGATTGATAGAAGGACGGATTATATTGTTTTGAACCTTGCTCGCATAAAGTCGGATTTGAATTTCAATCCAACAATCAGGATGGATAGAAAGACATACCATCTGCCCTTTGATTCTCTGGCCGAGTTGGAATTGCATTTTTAGGGGTAAGAAGTTTTTACATTTACATGAGTAAGTGGGAATTAATAATAATATAATTTACTGATGCCTACCGGAAAGCTCAGTAGGGGCTGAGCTAGACAAGCAACTGTCAGCCCTCCAAACAAATAGGCAGGGGAGAGATCCTTACCAATACATTTTAGATCCGGCTTAAAAGAAAAAGAAAAAAGCATCTATTATATTTATACAAATACAGATATCGATTCAGTGAGCTAGCCCGCTACAGATGATTGCTGCCTTGCACTTCCAACCGGAAGATAAGATGCCAGGGACAAATAACTTAAAAAAACCGATTATTTTCACAGATCTGCTAAAATAAAAAAGCCGATTTGAGATCGTTTCTCCAGGAAAGGCAACATCTATCGCAAACCTTAAACTCGTGATTGAACTAAATAAAGGAGGCCATGAAGAAGGTTTTTCTCACTACACGAGTAAGAAGTTACTAGCCGCCTACTCTATATCTATAAAGAGAGACGGATTTCGCCTGCCACTCTACCGAGCTAACCAGAGCAGATGAGCATCTCTTTCAAGAAAGGATTGAACAAGTGATTAAACATCTGGCGGGGGAATCGACCTACTTTTTCAGATGATTTGTGGACGGATGGCCAATAGCCAATGCCGTTACCAATTCAACCGATTGAGAGAGAGAGGCCCATGCTTTCCTTAGTTTGGATTTCGAGAGGTTGGTCCGTTTACCTTGAAAGCGATACAATGGCAGGTTATTAAATACATTCAAATGGAGGAATGTGAACGAGATTGATATCCCATACTGAGCTGGAATTCTCTTTTTTTTTGATGTGATGCTTCTTATTTAGAGTTATTCAAAGACCAAGTTCTCCATCCTATTTTCGATTCTTTGAACTTGGCTTCTTACTATTGAAAAGAGGCCAGACGAAGTAACTAAAGCCCAATGCAGGTTGAACTCTCTTGAATCTAAGCCTCACTACCCTCTTAGAGCGTTACAAGGAATTTTGGGCCTAATGGCCCCATATGGATTCAGCTTAATAGATTCCGCTTAGGGGTTTATGAGAGATTGATTGATGGACCTAAGCTAAACTTATATATAAGATTGAACCTAAACCAAAGCCTATAGACTGAATTAGGAGAGCAGAGGTTTAATCCAAAACCAGGAAAGCAAGCTATATCGAAGCCCAATGCCAAGCAAAGCCCTAGACTACAAAGAAATTGGGTTCCACTAAGCGCCCTTAACCCGACACAAGATGGGACCCTATTAGGTAGGATAGTGGGCTTAGTCAGCCCAACATAGGTTGTCAACCAAAAAGGGGAAGTTCCCGTGATTTAAGGTTTATGGATATCCTACCCTAAGACGAGAGGATTGGGCTTAGAACAAGACCCATCGGTGGATAAGATCACATCTTCATAACAAAAGGTGTACACGTTCGGCCTCACTCAAGGTAATGGGCCAAACCTAACGAGTCCAAACAAATTTGATCTTATTGTATGACAAAACCACATATTGGCTATATCATTTTTTCAGTAATTTGAGAATTTCCTCAAGCAATAGGGTTTGACCATTGTTAATCGTTGGAAATCCCATGTGATTGGCCCCAAGGTTGACAGCCATTGGATGCCCAAGACCGCCCCATATTCTCCCAAAGGCATTACCATGAAATCAGTGGTCAATTCTAAACCCTGTGCTGTTCAACACAACCCTTTGCACCAAGCATTGACTTCCAGTAAATCTCCATTAGCCACAGCCATCTTAACGGCCTTTGTCTGTTGGAGCCTGCCCCCTACCCTTTTCCCTTTAAAGGCATCCGGGGAGGACGTCAACCGGCTAGTGCAAGAATTCAGGCTCGACTGAGTTGTTTCGCCCAGAACTCCATCCATCCTGGGAAAGTTTACTAAAACAGTAGTTTCGAGCGCTGCTATAAAATCTGTGTCTTTTGTTCCTGGGAGTCAAGTTGAATTGGTCTTCTTTGAGTTAAAGACAATCCTAGGGAAAGAAAAGACTAGTTGTCGCATTATCCGCTGCGATGTCTTTGTATCTTCCCTTGTCGCGGATCGGCTGTTAGGAAGAAGAGTTATATCTGTCGCATATGAGCTGTAGCGAATGAGCTGTTATCGAATCTAATACCTCTGTAACTCTTCCTTTCTTAACGGTAGGCTTTCGCCATTTTTATCTTTTTGACCTGAGGGAAATTCAAATAAACAAAACAAAGAAGAGTCTTAGGGCGGCGCTTGCACGAGACTCGAGTTACTGTAAGAAGGAAAGGAGATCATCCGCAAAACATAGGTGCGAAATCCTCTCCTTCCTGCATATCGAATGAAATTGAAACTTACCGTCCGTAATAGCGCTGTCTAGAAGGCCCGAGAAAGCTTCCATAACGAGGAATAAAATATACTCCGACATGGCGTCACCTTGGCGGAGACCCCGCGTCCCCGGAAAATAGCCATTCAGTTCTCCGTTAATATTTACGGAGAACCTAGGGGTGGTAACACACTCCATAATCCAACGAACCATAGTATCCGGAAACCCAACAATCTTCAGAACATTATTTATGAAGTCCCACCGAACCGTGTCGTAAGCTTTCATCAAGTCCACTTTTATAGCACATCTGGGGAGCCCTTGTCACGATGGTAGTTCCTGAATAATTCCTGGACTAGCAAAATGTTATCCCCAATTCTCCTACCCTTGACAAAGGCCGTTTGGAACTTACCAACCAAGCAAGGGAGAACAATCTTCATCCGGTTGGCGAGAATCTTTGCTATACACTTTTTAATAGTGTTACAGCGCCTGAAGTCCTTCAAAAGAGAGGGATTGGGAACTTTGGGAATAAGAGCAATGGCAGTGGAGTTTACCTCCTTCGGAAGTCTACCAGATTTGAAAAAAAGATTGAACTGCCGAAACCACGAGCCACTATGCTCCAGGCTTTTTTGAAGAAACCTGCACTGAAGCCATCAGGGCCAGGGTCCTGATTTTCTTTCATAGAGAAGAAGACCTCCTTGACCTCTTCATAAGAAATGTCCCTAAAAAGGTCGGCACAAAGCTCCGGCGATAGCCAAACGATCAGGCTATCTCTTCCTTGCTCTCTATTTGAAGCAAGCTAGAGTAGCGCTCCAAAGGTTTGTTGCTAAGGACTCTGTCCCTAGTGTCCTCTCTCCGTACGTCTCCACTACACGTTCGGGGTTGCCTCGAATCATTCCTTCTTTTCACAGAAGGAAGATTTCGGAGGGTGATCATAAATCATCCAGTTGTATCTTTCTTTATTCTCGATTTCAAAGTTAATCACTTTGGCACCGAGAGTGAGAAGATCACTGTTTGATTTTATTGTGTCTCCTCCAAAATAAATCTCTTCAATTGAGGTTGTTGCATCTGAGATGCGACCCTATTTGAAAGATTTGATTCTGAGGTACGTTCCTAAGGTACGGCGCATACCGTTGTTCCAAGGTATGTCGTTCGTACCATCATGGAAATAGGTCCCGTCAAGTGCGTGGTACTTTAAGTTGCTGAGAATGAGCGGTGATAGTCTTTGCTTGCAGTTGAATCGAGATTGGCATTTGCAAGTTCTTCTGTGAGTGAAGGAAATGAGGATCAAAGTCGCTCAGTAACGAAAGCAAAAGGTAGTGTAGTGATCCTCGGGATAAGCAGTTTTTGCTATAGCTATAGTCGACTCTTCCCTCTTGGGTGAAGCTCTTGTGAAAAAAGGTTGACCTTTCTTTGCTTTGGCGATATCGTATTATAAAGAATAAGATCCCGTCTTGCTTTCCGCTTTCAAGCTTTCGCTAGGTCTTGGTCTTCTCTCTTTCCCTTGCTCGATTGGAAGAATAGCGTAATAAAGGAAGAGCCAACTTTCGTACTCAAGCCTTCTGATACTGAATCCTAGATTATTCAATCTGATGGTCTTGCTGCAGCTCTGTTCTCCGCTGTTGAAGGTTTCGCTTAGTGCTTGGGCTAAGGAATAAGCCCTGCGCTTAGCTCGACTCGATCAGCAGTGGATTAGGTGGAGAAGATAGCAGTGAGCGACTCCGCTCTTGTTGAAGAAGCTGGTCTTTCATCCCAGTGCTATCAATGAGTCAATGTGGCTCCAGGATAGAGAAAAGATAGGCTCTTCCTTCTGTTGTCACAAGTCTTGTTGACTCAGCCAGGAGTGGATGATGATTCGACGTTCTCTAGAGTCAGTATCCGTAGCGGGGACTGGTAGCATGCTTAGAGGAAGAAGCGAATTGAATCTCTTGTAAGCGCAGCTATTGTTTTTCCTTGGCTATTGAATCAACTGAGAACGGAATAACAGCTGTTAGAGTGAGCGCTGCTAGTCTTAGCAAGTCTGGGACTTAAGGAAGAGAATAGGCAGCTAGACTTTGCCTGCTCCCTTCCATTAGAAATCCTTCGTTTCAACCAACGAGTCCATTAAATGGTATTTCGACAATAAATAAAGCGTATTCAATACTTCGGATGATAGTCTCATCCTATTTGCTCAAAAGCTAAGAATCCATATCACTTTCTACTAGGGTTGGCATTCCAATCGCGGGAAGGAACAACAAAGCCAGCTCTTCTTTCCTTTCTCCTCAGCTCGATGGGCAGGCTTACGGAAAGACCAGATGCAGAATAGCGGATATTGATTAAAAAACTCCTCAATCGCCTTCGAACTCGCTGAGAGACTGGGAAGCGTGACTATTCTGGAGTAAGAGGTATCGAGAGTAGCCAGAGGCTTCTAACATAGAAGAATGAATGTGATATGAGACAAAGCCCGCTAGAGGAAAGAAGAAGGGGCAGGCATTCAGATTACAAGGTTGACCTCTCGAGCTGGGACATCATCCACAGCTAGATCATCCTTTAGGAAGTCTATCGAAAGAGAAAGAGGACGAGGTCCTCTTCCCAGGAATTTACTCTTTGATTAGAGACCGTTCACTCACTTCGCTCCCTCTAAATTACTATTTATGTTTGTCTTCCTTCTTGTTTTACTCGCTAAGACCCCCTCCCCTATGTTGATCGAGTGGAGTGACGGAAGATAGTATGGGCTCATGGACAAAAGGAGTTTGATTTCGCCTAAAGATCAAAGTCAGAATCTATGAGTGACAGCTCGAAGAAAGGGCCCCTAGTCTGGAAAGTGAATCAAACCGGATGGTCCTACCTTAGAAGCAAGGAGAGGGACCAGAGAGAAGCGGTTCTCAGTTGTAGAACTTTAGACTATGGGAGCAGCAAGGCGAGTCACAGTGACGTCTTATACAGCCGAACTCACACACCTTAGTCTTTTTTCCACCATCCTCTGCCGTAGCAGAAGCAGCAGCGGTCGGAGACCTAAGAAATGGGGTAACCCTACCATGGAGGAGTGGTTAAGCAGGGAAGGGAGCAACAAATTTGAGGAATATGTGTAGTTAGGGGAGCACAAGGTGAGCAAGGGCAGTGCTCTGCCCGTGCTCTGCTCCCATCTTATATTCTGAACAGTCGAGCGAGTGGCACGGCCATGCCAACATGGAGCACGGCTGAGCCCTACTATTTTTCCAGATTTTAAATTTCAATTCAAAAATAGGGAACACTTTAAAAAATTTTCAAAACTTCCCACAAATTTTTCTCTCTCCAAAAAATTTTTAATTTTTCAGAATAAGAAGAAAACAAAAATAAAATAAGATAAAATAAAATACTAGTTGCCTCCTGCTCAGCGCTTGTTTTACGTCACGAGCTTGACGACCTGTTTAAAGCACCTATCATGGTAGTCTTGGGGAAACCTTGAAGACAACTTCGTCACCCTTGTGCCTTAGGGTTAAAGTGCTTTGTTTGACCTCTATTTTAGCATCACTGGTGGCCAGGAAAGGCCGTCCCAAGATGATAGTGAGCTCCTCATCCTCCTTCATGGCCAAAATCACAAAGCCCACCGGATATGTGAATCTCCCTATCCTTACTAGTACGTCTTCTATTGTTCCTCGAGGGTGGGTAATAGTTCTGTCAGCTAACTGCAATGAGACTTTGGTGCTCTGAGGTTCCTGTAAACCAAGCCTTTTGACATAGAATAAGGCATTAGATTTATACTAGCACCTAGATCACATAATGCTTTATCAAAATGAGCATTCTCAATGGAACAGGGAATAGTAAAACTCCCTGGGTCTTTTATTTTAGAGGTAATTTATTCAAAATAACAGTAGAGCACTCCATATTAATTTGAACTACTCCATATTCTTTTGAGAGATGTTTATCATCATCAGGAGGTGGTTTAACATACAATTTCATATTAGTTCTAAAAAATTCATCAGTTTGCATGCTATTATTTACAGTTAGAGGAGTTGGAAGAGAAATTTGTACCTCACTAGTGACTATTACCTGATTCTGCTTACTGGGCAGGTGGCACGGCCGTGCCAGAGGTGTTGCACGACCGTGCTCCTCTTCTGACTTGTCTACTGCCATAGATGTGGAGTTGTCTTTTTCTGCTTGCTGAAGAGAGATTGCATTGACATGCTTCCTTGGGTTTGGCTTAGTCTGGGTAGGCAATTTTCCTTGAGGCCTTTTTCAAAGCAATGTGGTAAAAGTAGATATCTATGATTGGATAGCTTGAAATTTACTATCAGTTTCCTTTATGTACTCTGCCAGCAATTCACGAGGATATGGTTTCCTACTCTCTGGTTTTGAGCCTTGGTTCTGCAAGTGGGGTGGTCTGTAAGCGTTTGAATTTGAACCTTGACTGTTCTACTGACCTCCCCAGGAGTAATTCGAATGACCCTTCTAACCAGGATTGTAAGAATTATTTTGATTTTGATTGGCATTATTCATGAATTTGTCTTCCTCACCTAGTGGAGCAAAATAATTACCCAGTTGGCAATCCTTGCTCTCATGACCTGTCAGACTGCAATGGTTGCATGGGAATGGAGATACTGGTGCACCAAATTGTGTCATAATCTGTTCTTGAGCTTGCATCAGTGTTTCTATCTGTTTAGTTAGAGCATCGACCTTGGTTTCCATCGCCTCTACAGCATTTACCTCATACACATCGGGCTTCTTGATGGTATGTCTGTCCCTGAGCGGCCACTAGTAGTGATTGGCTGCCACCTCCTGGACCAAGGCTTGGGCTTCTTCAGGTGTCTTCTTTAAAATTGAGCCCCGACAGGCAGCGTCTATACTGGACCTGTTTGTTTGTGAAAGTCCATTATAGAATATCTGCACCAGAATGGGTACTGTGAAACCATGGTATGGATACCTCCGGATCGAATCTAGATATCGTTCCCATGCCTTAGAGAGAGATTCCTGGTCATATTGCACAAAATTCAAAATATCAGCTCTAAATTTAGCAGATTTAGAAGGTGGAAAGTACCTGGCCAAAAATTGGCGTGTTAATTGATCCCAAGTACTGATAGAACCAGATGGCAAAGAGGAAAACCACTGATTTGCTTTGTCGGACAATGAGAATGGGAACAATTTGAGTCTGATTGCATCTGTTGAGGCTCCATTTTACTTGATATGATCAGTGATCCTGAGGAACTTCTTCAGACGGCAATTGGGGTCCTCAGTTGGCAACCCCCCAAATAATCCAGAGTTTTGGATCATAGAGACCAAAGCAGGCTTGATCTCAAAGTTGTTGACATCCACCGCAGGGTTGGTGATGCTATCCGTCACCTCAACAGAGGGGGTAAAGTAATCCAGCAACGTCATTCTTTCCCCTATGGTGTTTTCCTCTCTTGCTTGCCTTCGCAACCTGTGAAAAGTTCTTTCAACTTCGCTGCCAAAAACTAGATCAGTCGTTAGTATGCAAAGAAAGAGAATAAAAGGAAAAATAAATGACTAAATTAACTAAAGCTTCTTTTCTTCCAATATTACTATAATCTCAAAATATCAAAAATTAATCCCCGGCAACGGCGCCAAAAACTTGTTGCGCTCAAAACACATTTAAGGGCAGTGTACCCTGTCACAGAAGTAATATAGGACGGAAGTCCAGATATCGTACCCAAGAGATTAATTTCGATAACTAAGTAATAAAGCAAGTACCAAAATAGAGAAATCCTTATGCTATTCAGACTAATCAAGAACTAAAAAGAAATAGATAATAGTATAGCAATGGTAAAAGATGATGAAAGAAGATAAATAGAGAGTTTAGAAATCAAAAGTAAGAGCCTAGAGCCGCGGTTTCACTTGTGCTTTCGATACCCCCCAAATCCTAATTCTATTTAATTTCGCAGTTGCTTTTCGAATATCAATCCCTCTGCGAAAACTATTAATTGTTTGTCAGGCAACTAATATTCTTTTCCCCTGATGAACCCAATGGTTGCCAGGCAAACAGTTTAAATGATTAGAAAGCATGAAGTGCAAAGAGGTTGAATGATTGAAAGGAATAAATCACGTTTTCTCAAATCTAGATGTTAAACCCCGGTTATCCAATAGATCTACCATTTTAATTGGGCTTGACAGCCAAAATATCAATCAATTGATTAAGAGCATACAAAGGGTGCGCAATCCTAGTATGGGATGAAGAACAACAGAATAACACCATTCAAATTGCAACCTTGAAACCAAATAGAATTGAATTAAAGCTAAGTCATAGCGAAAATGGTTTCTACTAACACAAGATCCACCACAACTCTAGTGGTGAATTTAGCCACTCATAGTAATAGAGAAAACCAAGTTCAACACTAGAAAACGCATCCTGAATGATTGAAGAGGGAGAAGTGTTGTCTCCAACTTAATCTCGAGGTGCCAAATACTACTCTAGAAATCAAAACTATAAACTAAAAGACTAAAATAAGAGTATAGTACTCAAAGAAATAAAGAGATGAAAGAATGATAAGATATGCAAAAGATGATCTCTAAAGTGGCACAGAGGGCCTCAATTTATAACAAAATTTTTGGACTGGGCCTTGAAGTTAGTCTTCCGCGCCATCAGCACGGGCGTGCCAATCAGGTGGCATGGGCGTGATCTTCATTCAGCACGGGCATGCTCTTCAATATATCAGGCCGTGCTCGAATATGTCAGGCGTACCAACTTCGTAGAACAACGTTTTAGTGCACGGGCTCTTTGTGATTGGGATCGTGCAAGCTTCTGT
Source organism: Ammopiptanthus mongolicus (assembly GCA_039655645.1). Lineage (NCBI taxonomy): Eukaryota > Viridiplantae > Streptophyta > Magnoliopsida > Fabales > Fabaceae > Ammopiptanthus > Ammopiptanthus mongolicus. The sequence goes on from CM077344.1 coordinate 39,310,533, forward strand.
CAGGCCTTGCTTCTCTAAGTCAAACCTTTCTTCAATGTGGCACGGGCGTGCTCTCGCATGGCACGGCCGTGCTAAGTCTCAAGAGGTTTGCTTTAAGTATTTTTGTAAGGCTTTATTTGGATGAATGGATTTGGAAGGTTGGCACGAGCATGATCTCGCATGGCACAGCTATGCTAGCCTCAGAACTTCAGTATTCTGCCTAATTAAGCTCTAAAAACCTTCGCTTTTCCTCAAAAGTCCGTCAAGCTACCTCTAAACGTCAATTCTGTCAAAACTTAAGTAAAAGGGTGAAATACAATAATATTTATCTTTAAATGCATCGAAATTCGACCCAAATACCCCCTATAAAATGCACAGAATTGAGGTTCATCAACGCCTAACACTCAATCAACAACAACACGATGCCACTGCATTAGCACGGCCACAGCCTCGACTCCACGCGTCCACGAGCCACACCTTAAACAACACGGCCACGGCCTCAAGCAATCAACACAACAGCAATGACATCAATATTAACAATGCAACATGCATATCATATACCAAGTAGCATGTAGGCACGTATACAAATAGCAACAATAGCAATCATCACCATAGTCATACGAAGCAGATCATCCTCAATCAATAGTTATCTAACCTAGGGTTTCCAAACTTAACGGTGATAGCCCAAGTATGCTAAACCTAGGGTTTAGGTACTTTATCGGGGCTCAACCACTAGTAGGGTTAGGGCTTCCCTAAATACAGCAGAAAATATATCTGCGCTACTCTTTCCTTCCCGACGGCAGCAGTACTCTTTCTCCCCACCTAAACAAGTGGCGCGAACTTCAAAACGATCACCGGTAGATCCTCATGCACAACTAAGAACCAAGAAAGCTCTAAAAGCTCCTTGGCAGCCGTGGCCTCAAGCTCCAAATCTGAGCAATCACGAGTGCGAACCTTGCCCTAATTACGAGCACAACACATACACAATAGTGTCAGCTCTAGGGCAAGCCCAAAGATCAAAGGAGAAAGGTAAAGACTCGAAGAACCACGAAGAACAAGTTTTAGGGATTCGAGCTTAACTTTGGCGAATCGAGAAACGAATCCGTCAAAGTTGTAGAAAACTTTGTCACGATCGCTCCATTGTTGTCAGAATCTCGATCCGATTCTCCAATCTTCCTCAAGCCCAAATTTCTCACTCAAGCACTCTGTTTATATCTTCAACACAGGGAAGAAGCTCTGAAACACTTAAGATTTTCGAGCACAAATGAGGAAGAAAGGAGAAACACCTAACTTGATCCTGCTAAGAACGCTTGAGCGTGCAGGATTGGCACGCTTGAGCGTTCTCATACTTGAGCGTGGTGTTCTCTCCACGCTTGAGCGTAGAACCTCGTCCACTCTGCCTTCTCCCTGGCCTGATACGTGTCGCACATGCATCAGAAAGCACACCAGCTGGCAAACACAGTCAGCATGCTTAAGCGTGCAACATTGCAATGTTTGAGCATTGTCACGCTAGGGCGTGCACCCTTCCCACGCTTGAGCGTGCATCTCAGCTGGGAAGAGCCTTCCAAACTTCTGACTTCCCCAATTTCTCGTTTAACACCTTAGGCACTTCCAACCTAATTCAAGTCTATTCCTAAGCTTCCTACTAGGTCTTAAGCTAACACAAAAAAAGTCATTCAAGCAATCAAAGCCCTAATCGAGATTAACCAACTCAATTAGAGTTATAGAAAAGTCGGGATGTTACAGTGTACAAGCCCATCAAGGTTATGGCATGTAGCGTGAAGGAGCGCTACTCTTTAAATAGATGACATGCCTCCCCCACCGCTATACTATACACTCTTGTTAGTGAGACATATTTCACACTTTACATTGCGCCAAACCCTATAGTCGTCAGCTAGTGACGCATTCATCCAACAAAAGTTTGCTCGCATGGACTAAGTAGAGGTGCTGCCCCAGTCGCGACATTGGTGATTTGAGAGCATGCTTCAAGGATTGTTTTGAAAGCACGCTTCAATATGTAAACACAATAGCCCTCATGCGAACCCATGCGTATATGCACTACAAAAAGGGTATTTTATCGACTAAATTTAGCTAAATATGGAAATTGAGTCGCTAAATATAGAATTTCGGTCGCTAAATGGTTTAGCGACCGATTTAGCGACCACCAAACGGTTTAGCGACTAGGCATTCTGCTACCACCTTTGGTGGTCTCTAAATGGTTTAGCGACCAAAATTCCATATTTTTGCGACTGAATTTGGTGGTCGCTAAACACCACTTTTTCTGTAGTGATGGTTTTCTTTCGCCTTGAGGCATGATTGTAAAAGAGGATTTTCTCATGAAAACTCAACAGTGGTATCAAAGCGTATGGTCGTTATTACCTTGAATCCTAAGTGCTTGTTTCCTTGGTTGATAACATGATTTATTGCTTGAAATACGATTCAATTATATGCATGTTATCGTTTTATGAACATATGTATGTTCTTGGCGTTTTTTATATTCTTGGTGATTTGATTCCAATGTATGATATACCATGAAATATGTTTTTAAATGTGTATGATATGCCTTTGAATTTGTTGTATACATCTGGAAACGTTTGGGAACGTTTATGGTATTTTTGGGTTGAAGTTTGGAACCCAGAATCCATGTTGCGGGGCTGAGCCTGGCCGTGCACCCTTGTAGCACGGCCGTGCACCCTGTGATCAACATTAGCGAACTTTGAGCATGAGTCTTGTACCGTGCAGAATAGCCGTGCACCTCTGCGCATTACGCGATCTCCGTCAACGAGGACGGAGGACAGCCGTGCACATGTGTTTTTGTGCGATTACCCTATGTTGTGCAGTTTTAAATATTTAATATATTTATGGGTATATGGTTATGATCTTAGATTATGGTGTTTATTTATTTTGGTAAATACGACCTACATGTCGTAGTTTATTTATTTAAATACGGCCCACATGTCGTTCCTTTTAATTCTTTATTTATTTTATAAAAGATGTAATAGTTTAGATATTTTATTCTTACACGTTAGGAGGCCATAACCGTTATGCATACCTTGAATGTTTATGTATGAGATTTATGAAATGTACGAGATGTATGTTTATGTATGAGATGCATGAAAAGTATGTTTGTATGCATGTAAGTCTTGTATGCTATATATGTTAGTTAAATGTATGATAGCATGTATGCAATGTATGCTGAAAGACATTCTTGTATGAGATAAAAAGCCGGTGAAATAACTAATTAAAAATTCCCTCAAATTAATATTAAGTCGTCAAGGCCAGAATCGTATAAGTGTGGAGCTTCCAAAGCAGGGCACTTTAATTTATTTTGGTGAGGCGTGATGGGAAAATTGTAATATCCAAATGCCAACCATTGTGCTTGACTTAACTAGGCCGAATTCAATAGGATTGAAGGGCTGACAGGCAAAGGAGTTAGGCATCAATTTATTAGATAAATTGGAATAAGAGTTATTCACCCAACTGATCCAAGAATTACATGAGATGTAATTGGAAAGGAGTTTCTTACCTAAATAACCGAGTTTTGGGGGATCAGCCAAAGTTAACTCAGAACAAAGTGAAATATGGATCTTGGTCCCATTAGAAAATCTTCCAACGGGATTTTCCGAGTCAATGATGAGGGTCATTGATTTGAATAGAATAGTGGGAGCATATTTAATAATAGACCTTATTAAATATGTATTAATGCATGATATCTATACTTGCATATTTCTTTATTTAGATACATATGGCATCTAACACATCTAGCAATCTATCATTGCGATCGGTCCTTGAGAAGGACAAACTATCTGAAACAAATTTTATGGATTAGTACAGGAACTTGAGTATTGTTCTCAAGCATGAGAAAAAGTTGTACGTCCTTGAAGAACCTCTTTATGAGGAGCCACAAGCTGCAAGTGCTTCTAAGACTAAAAAGGATGCTTACAAGAAGCATCAGGATGATCCTTAGATGTCGGCTGTCTTATGCTTTCTACCATGACCTCTGAGCTTCAGAAGCAACATGAGAACAATGAGGTGTTCAATATGATCGTACACCTCAAAATGCTCTATCAAGGGCAAGCAAGGCATGAGTGGTTCGAAGTTTCCAGAACCCTTTTCCAATGCAAACTGGCAGAGGGAAGCGCTATGAGTACTCATGTGCTTCAAATGATTGGTTACATTGAGTATCTTTAGAGGATGGGTTTTCCTTTGGGCCAAGAGTTGGCCACAGACTTAGTTCTGCAATCATTACTTGAGAGCTAAAGCCAGTTTGTCATGAACTTCAATATGAATGGTTTTGACAAATCCTTGCCAGAGATGTTAAGCATGTTGAGAAATGATGAACAGAATATTAGCAAAGGAAAGGGGGAGGCCATCATGATGGTCCAAGCTGGAAAGGGCAAAAAACAGCCCAAGAAGCCCATGAACAAGCAGAAGGCAAGTCCAAGCCTGGAACTTCTAGCTTGAAACCTAAGGGCGGGGTGTCTATGGAAGGCACTTGCTTGCATTGCGGTCAGACCGAAGATTGGAAGACAAACTGCCAGAAATAACTGGAAGATGTAACATTCCATTTTCCTAAATAAGGTATAGGACATAAGTTAAGTGTGACACCCATTACCTGCATATTATAATACATAAAGAAAATCATACATGCCTTTAAAATATTATATAATTAAAATAAAAACATGTTCGCAAAGGTAATGTGCATCACATCATCATATAACAAAACTCATAGAATATGAATAAAGCAAATCCTTTAAACATAACCAAACTACCGAAAACATAAAACAGAAACCCAAATCCCGATGTCACATAAGCATAGCTGGTATCCCTAAACATACATCGAAATAATAACCGAATGACGTAAACCATAAATCCGAAATACGAAGAGACACCTCCAAAGAATCACTCCTCAACACCATGCTCACCCTCCTCTGCATATACAACAACATATGTACAAGAAACAACAAAAGAGAGGGGTAAGAAACACAATCATAAATACATGTAAACGACACGGAATAGTTATTAAGATGGAATACAACATACATCAACCAACAAATCACAATAGTTTATAAATCATGGTATGTATGTCAATGCTAGTGTAACTCCACTACTCCATGCATATGTGGCCAACAACACTAACTGTAGAAAGACGACAAGGAGTACATATTCGGTTACCAACTTGGATGACTCAGCACACCAGATGTCATCCACCGAATACTCTCACTAGTCCTGATAACGTACTGTGGCTAGTCAGGGTACTCAGGCTTGGTTGAGCGGTCATTCCAACCATAGGTAGCTAGCCCATACCATAATGGAATTTCCATACCCGACTCTACCCTCAAGGGTGGGATAACACCCATCGTGGCCTTCACCGTCGCGATTCATCGTTTTCTTTCCGCACATCATATCAACGTCAATGAATGATGCATGCAGTGCATCACAACATGCAAACACATGCTCGACCATCCACCATCATAATCAATCACATTGATTATCAACAATGACCATCAATACTAGTCATCAACATCAACTAGGCGTTAACCATCGTTATTGCCTTTTTCAACATCGCTAATGATAATCCACCATTATCATCATTATTAACGTACCTTTTAGATTACCTACCTAAATTGTTATCTCACATTTCTTCCCTAATGAACACTTTAATTATAAACTGGAAAACAAAATCTGGGTAGATAAACCTAGATTCGCGGTACAAATCCTGGCTTGCGAAGCGAGCCAGAGAGCTCCAATATTTGGTTTTCTCATTCGCCTTGTGGATTACAATCCGCTAGGCGAATTGCATTAGACTACGTGTTCCAAATTAAACCAATATTCATCAACCTCACCACAAACAACAACTCCTTAAATACGAGGGTACCAATCAACCTAAAACTATGTTATTTAATTAATCCTAATATCGTCATCTTGATGTATTTCATCATCAATTTGGGTTTACTAGTGCGCATCATAATCACATCATTATCAACCCAATTTCATCAATGCATATCGTAAATCCCCAATGCAAAACATATGAATACATCATAACATTTGACCATATTATCTCATATATCATAATATAAAAAAAAAAAAAAAAACACATATAATCTTGCTTGCTCATATAGAACACTCAAGGACATTCAAAGCATTCATAAGCACATATGTATATAGGCATATATATAGTCATACTCATAGGGGTCATGGGTTAACCCCTTCATCTTAATCTATCCCCAAGCCCACATATTCATGATCTATCTCTTCCGTCCTATACCTTGTATGACGATTGTAATGAAAATATAAGAGGTCCAAAAAGATCTCGTCCCATGAACGCTCGAACTCTTGATATAGTCCCAAAAGACTAGAAGCAAGGATTGCAAGGTAACACATGAAGGAGTGCGTGATAGCGGCGATGACTTTTCAGACGAATGGCGACGACGAACGGCAACCGAGACTAATCTCCTTTAAGGATTCAAGAAGGATAACAATGGAAACTCTTAGAGAGGATTAGAGGCATTTTTATGATTGCAATTCGCATTAGAAAGTAGGTTTAGGTCAAGGGTTTAGGCGTTTAAAACAGGTTAGGGCGTAACAGGATGAAATAGAAGGCCAAAACGTGTTTTCTACTGCTGTAGTTCGCGAGGCGAATTGAGCGCTCAGTGATGCGTTTGTTAGGCGAATCCTCATTCGCGAGGCGAATGTGATCAAGTGTGAAAAACAACTCCGTGTCTCGCGAGGCGAATCTAAATTTGCTAGGCGAATCTGGACAATCCTGTTTTCACCATTTTGACTCCCTTTTTAGGGCTAAACCATCCCCAACATATACATAAACCCTTGGGATATATCCAAAAATAAAACATCATATAAAAACGCATACAATAGAAAAACGGGGTGTTACAATTCCACCACCTTATAAAAGTTTCGTCCTCTAAATATCTACTAACCTTGAGCAAACAAAAACGGGTATGACTTCTTCATCTTGTCCTCCAACTCCCAAGTAGCACTTTCTTCTGTAGCTCCACTCCAAACAACCTTGACCAAGGGAATTTCCTTCTATCTCAACTGGTTAACCCTTCGATCTTCAACCTGAAGTGGTAACACCTCAAAGGGCAGGTGATGGACAGAATTAGCAAGTGTACTAATTTGTCGCAAGTAATAAGAACTGAAGAGTTCCGAGTATCGAACACAGGGATTGGAGTAACCAAGTACCATTTCTCACTATCAATAACTATTTGAACGCCCAAATTGAGTTTTCCAAATTATAAGCTAAAAGACTAATTGTTCTAGAATTAAAGAAAATCAAGATTAAAATAGCAAGAATGAAAGATAGTGTTTACTTCAGATGGAGAAAGCTCTAGGGCCCCGACTTCACCAATCTATGAATCCGGATTCTCATAGACAAGAATCCTTCTTCATATACGAATTCCAGTTTGGATCAATTACGGCATAACATTCTAATTTCTAATCAAAATCAATTATCAAACAAGATTCCTAATTTACTCTAATGTCTTTTAATTCCAAGAACACTAAAGCACACCCCTTAATCTCTAATCAACTATATTCCTATGATGATCATTTATCAAGAAGCTCATTAAGATTTATGAATCTCTATAAAATTGCATAGAACCCTATCTCCTTCCGGTCTCAATTTATCCTATGGCTTATCCTCAATGCTCTTAACACATAAATCTCCTTCCGGTCTCAATATGATAAGCAGCTCATTGAATTATATTTGCAACTATAATCGAAAGCATGAAATTCAGAAGATAAACATAAAAGATAAGAAGAGAAACTAGTATTATGCCATAAAATCACCAATCCTTCATAAGTGGTTACATCTTCACCCTAGAATAGGGAGTTTAGTTCATGATGGTAGAAGAAAACATCAATTGAATTGAAAGGAATCCACAATCCATCACCATCCTCAATCCAAAGTAAAAAAAAAAAAAAAAAACAGTTTATTACCGGCGCTAATCGCAGCTTAAGAAAAAGGAAGATCCCTTAATTAGGATTAGAAGTTACGCTAAATACAATTCTGGACGCATCGATTCGCTAAGCAGATTACATTCGCTAAGCGAATCTTACAAAATAGGCCTAGCCCAAAAGTTCAGAATTCGCTAAGCGGATTACATTCGCTAAGCGGATGGGCTTTTTCCAGCAACTCCAGCTCCTCTTCCTTCTCTTCTTCCTTGCTTCCAAAGCTTCACTTCTTGGACTATAATTGAGCATCTGAAAGCATAAACACCCAATTACGACTAACTGACTCAAAATAATGGGAAAAAAAATACTAAAACAACTAAATAAGACTCAAGACACTACTTAAGAACAATCAAAGACAAATATGGGCACACTTGAGAGTTTACTCAACGTTTATTATCAATTCCACTGATAAATCATAGTTAAAACTAGATAATCCAGTGGGTTATCAGCAGCTTATCCTTTATTGGAATGATATCGTCTACTATCACATGGCTTGGGTCATGAATATATTTTCGAAGTGGAGACACATGGAACACATTCACTACAAGAAAAACACGATTTAGCGTCGAATATTTAGCGTCGGTCCCGATACTGACGCTATTAGCGTCAGCCAAACCGATGCAAAATGGACGCAACACTGTTAGCCGCCTTTTTTTATTTTTTATTCATGAATCAAGTTTTGCGTGGGCCTGGCCAATGCTAGTTTGTGGGATTTAGCGTGGGCTTAGCCGACTGTACGTTGAATTTAGAGTTAGCGTTGGCTTGGCGCGAACCATTTTCCCTCCTCTTTTATTTTTTTTCTTTTACTATTCCTCTTTCTGGCTTTTGGGGGTCAGCCCACTATCTAATTTTTATTCACATGAGTAGCACAAATAGAGGTCAAGTAGCGTGCCTCCACCGTCAACAAGCTCAAAACCCCAATAAAAAGAACTCTGAACCACCCAAAAGCGAGGCAGCGCTCACTGTATCGCAACAGTCAACGACCACCGTAAGTTTTCACACTCACCTTCTTTCTCGTCACTTTCCCTTTCACTCTCCTCTAAACTTCATTTTTGTATGATTCCTAAATTCCTAATTTCCAAAAACCCTCAAATTAGGTTCAATTTTCGCGAGTGGCTCTTTGTGTTCGATCGATCTCATAGTCTCTCAACCCTTAATCTCACTCTCTCAGGTATAGGTTCTTTTATTGTTCTTCAATTGTTTTAGATGTCTGTTGTTCAAATATTTAAATTTGTGCTCTTCAATCATCTATTTGCTAATTATTGAATGCTTATTTTCCCTTTCACACTCTCAGATCTCAACCTCGGCTTTCAATCTCACGCCTCTCTTTGAATACTACAGATATTGTTCATTTCTCAGGTTCTTTAACTATTTTAATTTGTTTATCTATATATTTATTGCTCTATGAATTTGGACTATGGTTGTGGTTGTTTCATTGTTTTATGGATATTTGATAATTGGTATAATTATAATTATCGATACTTTGTTTTTTTGCCTGACCTGTTATTTTGCTTCTGTATGAATCTAAGTATAATGGGTAAGTTGTGTGCTTATAACATGTTTATTGTATCTTTCACAAACAAAAGAAGAATTGTTCAAGTTTGCCAAATTTTCTATGGTCGGAAGATCAAAGAATTGATTATAAGTTGATTGCTTGCTGTTGGTTACCATCCTAGGTTTATTAGTTAACAATACTGTAAAAGAAAAAAATTGTGTTATGCTATTTAATCTGAGCAGTTGAAGTTAAAAGTGTTGAAGCACTTTACACACACTTATACACTTAGTTCTTAGAAGAGTATAAGAGAATATAGAACTTTTAGGAATTGAATAATACTTTTACACTTGATTATTATTGAATGACAATCTGCTATATATAGCAGTATACAAAGCTAACTAACTAAATTATATTCACAATACACCCCCTAATTCATTTTGTCTAGAGAAAGCATGCCTAGCTTGTCTAAGTTCTTCAAATTTACTGCACTTCAATGACTTGGGCAGTATATTTACAACTTGTTCTTCAGATTTGCAGTATACTGGCTCAAGTTTTCCTCGATTAACTTGGTCCCTAAGAAAGTGGAACCTTATTTCGATGTGCTTACTTCTCCCATGAGCAATAGGGTGCTTTGCTAGATCAATGGCCGATTTGTTGTTTATAAACAGCTTCATAGGACTGCCTTCTTCCAGATTCAGTTCCTTGAGCAATGCCTCCATACACATAGCCTGACAAGCACTCATTGATGTGGTGTGTATGGAGCTGTTACCTCATTAGAGGTTCTGCTTCAAGGCCTGTTTGAGCTCAGTTTGAGATGGTGCAGAGATGATGTAGAGATATTAAGCATTAGTGGAGATGATGCAGATTTTAATCACAAAAAAATTGTTATAGTTCTTTACTTTTTGGATGGAAAGCTATAATTTCACTTAATGGTTACCAAAAACACCATAACCATGAACCAATATCTCTTTAATGCGAAAAAGCATACTCCTGTCACCATGCACTTATTGAAGCGTATGAAGAAATAGCTGGACCAAAGTTTGAATCAAAGTATAGACTTTCATAATTTAAAATATGAATTTGTTGGTCAATTGTAAATTAGTCCAATGATATTTTAGATTCACTTTAGATAGCAGACATATATATTCAGCTAAACTGTACTTAGTCCTAATAATAACTGCCATAAGTTGCTTACAAAAATGTTTTCTTCTGGTGCATCCTTCATTTGTATCGTGCAAGGAATGTGTGCACAAGAATGCTAATGCAGTACCTCCTTGAGTTTCAAAATAACACAATAGTTGCAGGCATTTGGATTCATAATGTATCATATTTTATAGCATTGATTTGACCAGAAAGCTGCTATTGATTTGATTTTTAAAATTGATCTAGCATATTTGCTCATAATTTTCATTGTTTGGTTCTTGGTTATTTTCACTGTTTCTATTTTTTTTTTTTTTTTTAAGTTCATGTTACTGAATGTCTCAATTTTATTCCTTTCCATTAAAAATTAATTCCAATTCATAAAACAAGCTGTACCAATTCAGCACTAATCATAACAATCATCTATTTGCTAATTAGATCAGCTGCCAAATCTGAGTGGATCAGATTAGGTACACATATGCTTGACTTAATAACAATTAATTAAAGGAAAATGCTAGATAGCCAGAATTTTTACCAGAATTTTTGACACGGCTTGGTGGCTTGCTTATTGTCTCTTAAGATGAATAAGTGGCTCTTAAAGATAACTAGACCAGAATTAGGCTTGGATATATAACCAGCTGATGTATACCTCTCCACTTTACTGATATTAAAAAATAAATAATAAGGCCTAAACTGTGTAAGATAGATTGATGAACAAGAACAAAAATAAAATAGATAGCTCAGGAAACTACCATTTGATGTTGAGTGCATTAAGAGATTGGGATAGAAAAAAGTATTACTAAAGCAAGTCTTCTACAGGGGTAATTTACAAGCTGTGGCAGCATTGCAGAGATTGGGATGATCCAAAAATGAGAAGACCTAAATTACATGGGTAGGCTAAGGGCGAATTTAAAATCATTAATTACCAGGAATTAGAAGCCAAAATCAATTAAGATAGAAACAAGGAGCACAAAACGATTCTTTTCCCCGAGCATACCCTATGCAACAATGAGGAAAGACATTGTTCAGAGTGCTAACTAATTAACGCGAGATACTGAATTTGGCCATTCTTTTAGGAATTTTATTTAATTTTTATATTGAGCAAATCTCATTACTTTTATGATCCCATCCTCTTTGTGAGTTAGTAATGAAACAGCTTGTTAGTGACAATCAAATGGATAGACTTGAAGCAAGTGGCAAAGGAACATCATTCAAAAAAGGTGTGTTCCTCTGTAGAAGCTCCTGGCAGTCCCGTGGCCTTACTGATTTGGGGTTGAAAGGTTCCTGGTCATTGGCAAAGGAACTTGCTTGGAAGCCTTTGGTAGCCTAATAAACTGATATTCTTCTAAAGCTGATTCTATCTTTTCTGCTCCATACTTACGAAGTACCCACCCTTACTAACATTTGCTTGCTAACTTCTTTTTATGTGTGTGCATGTTTTAGCATTTTAACTTATAAAAGCTATATAACCTTTATCTTGATTTTTTTTAATGGTGCAATTAGAAGTTTATTCTAGTCATTTGTACATGTTGTGAGTATTGTCCACTTCGCTGATTAAACAAATCAGATTAGGGGAAGGCAATGATGCTTGCACATTATTAACTTCAATATGTTGTAATTTTGTCATATACCCACTGTTATTTGATCTTATACATATTGTTATTTGTAAAAAAAAAAATTGTAAAGTGTCCAAAATACAGGGGTTAAGCTACAAAATGTTTTTCAAGTTTGTGCAATACCCGTAGTGGCTACCTTAACGGCTTGTAATTATACGTTTGCCATGTAGAAAATGGATCGTAGCTGGATGTTGTAACACCCCGATTTTCGCTGCTTTCTAAGGTCGAAAATGAATATAAATACGTTTATATTTTATCTGAGTTTTAGAAAATGATTTTGGATAAACCGAAGTCATATTCATATTTTACGCTATCGTAGAGAGCTATGGTTAAATTTTGGGTTGAAAACTCAAACGGAGCCCGGTCTGCGTTTTCATTGACAGTAAGATTTTACTGCTCAGAAGACCTAATTTTGACTCGTGAACAAAACAGTTAGGTTTAGAATCAAATTTCTAACCTTTTTGATAAAATTGGTTTTTCGCACTAAAAAGCGAAATAATATAAGTTATTCGGGCGAAATCTTGAATCGGGTGACGAACGGAGCCGAATTCGGATTTACCGGGACCCGCTAACGGATAAACATAAAGTCACATCAGGTCACATTACCTAGGAAAGTGTGTCAGTGTCATGATGGTTTTTAAAATATCTGAACGCGAAAAGATCAAAATACCCTTAACCTTTTATGGAAGTTCCATTTATGTCCTAAGGTGAAATGACCTTTCTACCCTTAAGTGAGAAAATTTGAGACATCCTTCTCCCACCTCCACAAGCCCCATGCCCCTCTCTTCATCAAACTCACCATCCACTTCATTTCTTCCAAAAACACATTTCTCCTTCACTTTCTCCCTTTTTTCTTAAGGAATCTTCAAGAGCTTTGGTGAAGCAAAGTTGATACCCTTGATCATCTTCATCTCCTAAGAGGTATGGACTCCTCATTTGATCTCTCAATCTCCATATTCCTCCATTGAAATCTTGTGTTTTCAAGCTATGTTCAAGTTGAACTTTCAAACTTCATAAATCCATAGAAAATTGTAGAAAAATCCTTTTAATGTAAAACCAATTTCTATGAGTTAGTTTCATTACTCTCTCTCATTATCCAAGAGCATGTAACCAAAAGAGTTCCCTAACCCATATGGGTATATAGAGGCCGAATCCCCCTCTTTTTGGATAAATGGGGTTTTGTTCAAATTTTTGTCTAAGAAGTATTGATTAGGTTCTATCACACTTAGAGGTCATTGAATCCAAGAGCATGTGATCAAAAGACTTCCCTATTCTATTTAATTAAAGGGGTGGCCGAACCTACCCATTTGGGGAAGACAAGAAATTTTGATCCAAGTTTGAATATAGAGACTTGTTTTGGTGTTAAGGGTACCAAAGGATCATTCATCCAATAGATAGGAAATTTTAGACATCTCTAGCTATTTTTGGGAGCATATGGCCGAACCTAGCTTTTAAGGAAATAAGGAAAATTATGTTGTTTAATATTGATGTTTGAATTGATTGTGTGTGTGTAGTTGTTGTTGGGTAATCGGACGAGTGATTGGGAGAATTCGCGTATCGATCGGACAACTTTTATTCGGGGGATAACTTCAAGAGGTAAGGGGTTAAACCTGAAGAATTCAATTTTTGATAGCTGCGTGCTGTATTTGTGTATATGGTCTGTACTATTTTAAATGTGCCGTGTTAATGTGAAGTGATTTGTTTTATGCTTGCACATATTTGGTTATGCCTAATTATGCATGATTTTGTTTTGTTATGCTTAATTATGGTGGATGACGTTATTTATGCTTGCCATGATTGATATCATGCTAAGGGACCTAACATCGGTTAAGGTTCAAAATCGAGTAAAGATAAAAGCGTCAAAAAGCTTAGAACGTAAAATAAGAAAATAAAAGGATAAGGTTTCAAAGAATTTTGAAAACGAAATGAGTTGATATCTTTTTGGGAATGAGTAAAAAAAACATACTTTATTAAGGAATGAGAAGACATAAATGGGAAAAATAGCTTTAGTCCAAGAAAAGTAAGGTTTTGAAGTAAAAAGTGCGTTTTGAAGACATCGACCGTTTTTAAAGTAATAAAACGAATCATGTCAAGAAAAAGTGTTTTCAAGTAACCCAATTTTAAAAATAAATTGTTTTATCCAATAAAAAGGGTTTTTCACGAACCGTATTTCGAAGTGTTGTGGTTTAGCAAAGTACTTCAAAAGAAAACATGGTTTTTGACCAAGAGTTGTTTTTATGGAAAACCGATCCCGAAGGCTTTGTGTGTAAGCTTCGGAGATATGGGTTTTGATTTTTTGGTTTCCTAAAAGAAATGGTTGTTTTGGAGGTGAAACTAGAAACCGAGACGTCGGGGTTCTAGTGTTCTGTAGAACACATGGGTCAAGGATCCGTGTTAGTGATAAAGTCCTCCAAGATTGTGGACACTTGCATGGTCCTATAGGCTTGTGGACGAGTGGTGCGCTCTAGAGCCTAAACTCTGAGATTGGTGCATCGGTTAATGGTTTTTGGGTCGAGCTGTTACGGACTGTGTGTCCTTTCTGGATTTTGGACTGTGTGTCCTCTTTTGAGAAATTTTATAAAGATTTAAGAGTCTAAACGTTGTGGTGGTTGATGGCTTTGATGCTTCAACAAGGAAATAAATATACGAAACAAAAAAACTTACGAAAAACAAAGTTTTTCTCATGCATGTTGTTGTCTGGCAGACGTGCCATCTAGATGGGGAAACTTGACGGCAGGGAACCCTGTGATGACTTTAAGTCATTGTGTATCATTGTGCCTTGATGGACGATGGGGTCATACGTTTTGGAACATGTTGTGCCTTGTGTTGGACAATGTAGTATGACCTGATTACAATTTGTTAAGTACCTCTGATTGCGCCCCCATGTGAGAATCGCGTAGTGTCATGGGATTCATGTACTTCTGTTTAGCACGTTGGTGCTAGTCATTATTGCTTGAGAGCCAATGAATTGTGAGCCTGATCCGCTCTTTAAAAGATGAAGGGATTTCTATAAATTAAGAACCAAATGTTAGATGATATATGTGAAAGTGCCATGCATACGTTTTGAAAACAACGATGACTGTTGGGCACGAGACCCATATGTTTTTATTTATTATCATGATATTCTGTGATGTGTTTATCATGCTCAATAACTATGTTTGATATGTGAATCTATTGTTGTATTTTGGGCATGTAGTTGTTGTACTTTGAATTCATATATTGGTTTCTCACCCTTGCCTATACATGTTGGACACCCTGTTGTGTTTTTGGATACATGTACAGATGTTTATCAACAGTCCTCTGGATCACTTCGGGACTCGGTAGCTTGAGCTTCTCGATGTTGATGATGAAGAGGTGTGAATGGTTGAAGACAGGACCCAGTCTCATTGGTATGACGTATGCTAGGTAATACGTCTTTTTGTTAGTGTTAGACCAGCTTAGGGTTTCCTTTTGCGGTGGCGGTTTTGGATAGTTTGTTAGCGGCTACTGATGGCCAGGGTTTTGGAGATGTGGTTTCCAGACTATCGCTACCTAGTTCTTAGACTTGTAGTGTTCACTTCTGTTTGTTTATCTTTTGAAGACGGATGAGTTTTCCAAGGTCCACTATGTATGTTGTTAACTGATGATGCATATATATATATATATATATACGAGTTATATTGATGTTGATCTTGAGTATTTATTGTTTACTGTTGTAAGAAGAAAAAAATTTATCACGATTTTCGAAGGAAGTGAGATCTAAGTAAAGAAATTTTGTTTTCCGAAAGTAACCAGCAAACTTTTATTTCGTAATTCCGTTTGTTTTTGGGTCACCATGTGATGCCAGATTACGGTGTCACATTAGTGGTATCAGAGCTGGTCGAGTCTTTCGGGAACCTTTGGGGAGTAGGTCTATTATGTTGATGTTGTGTGATCTCTGATTAAGGCTTGATTGAATTAGTTCTTAGAAGTAATGTATGTGAGTAAGTCATCATTTTGGTCCCTGAAAGTATGAGCCGCAGTCAATTCAGTCCTTGAAAGCAGTTAAATTATGAAAAAGTCCCTCAATGTTAATTTTGTCAGTCAAGTTAGTCCCTGAATGTTAATTTCGCTAGTCAAGTTAGTCCCTGTCAGGGACTAACTTCACTAAGGAAATTAACATTCAGGGACTTTTTCATAATTTAACTGCTTTCAGGGACTGAATTGACAGCAGCTCACACTTTTAGGGATCAAAATGATGGCTTACTCAATGTATGTTGATAAGTGAGCCTATGTTTTGGTTTCTGGTGTCAGTTTGACTGATTTCAATCTTGTAGGTCAGATAAGGAACCAGGAATTGAAACTAGAGCTGGACGTGGACGTGACCGTGGATGTGGTCACAGAGGAGTAGTTGGTTTTCATGTTGAGGACACTGACGGTGCTAATGGAATGGACTTCGCTGCACAGGCAATGGCGAACATGGCAGCGGAAATTGCTATTCAGATGGCTACCATGAATGCTCACAATGCTCAAGAGCAAGTTCGTGCTGAACAGGCTGCTGAGGGCCGAAGTCTGACTACCTTCAGACGCTAGAATCCGGCACAATTTCATGGTGATGTGGATCCCGTGAAGGCTGACTTGTGGATCCAAGAGATTGAAAAGATCTTCGAGCTGATTCACAGCCCTGAAGAAGTAAAGGTACCATATGCGACTTTCCTACTACCGGGAGATGCGGAATACCGGTGGAGAGGAACCAGACAGTTGCTGGAGGCACACCAATGGGAAATCACTTGGGTTCTGTTTAAGCACTGATTCCTGGAGAAGTATTCCCCACAAAGTGCCAGAGCTGAGAAAGAGCGAGAATTTTTGCGGTTGCAACAGAGGGAGATGTCAGTCGAGGAATATGTGCAACACCCTTTCCCGAGTGTCACATTCCCGAACAATTTTAAGGCCGAAAATAATATCAATGTGGAAAAATACGGTTTTTTTTTTTCACAATGATATAATGGGATTAGTGAAGTAAGTAATAATAAATGAACTTAGGTTCACCATGCATTTCTAGAAGTCATACATAATTACGTACAGAAATAGAAACAATACTATATACAGACATAGGTCCAAGCCTAACTGATAATAAGTGTATAATTAAGTACTAGGAGTCACAGCTCCCCAAAAGGTACAACTGACACTTGGACATAGCCTGGCCAAAACAAAGCAGCAAAGGGAGTCCCCCTCCGGACTCAAAGTATATGCTGAACTGAATCATCGTCGCGCCCATCTTCTTGAAATGGCAACGCTTACACTAAGCAGATACGATAAAGCAATGTCTATCCACCGGATAAACCTCAAGGTTCACTAAGGTTCTCTTCCTCAGGAACTATACGCGTCTTTGTATTATAAAACTTTTATCCACCGGATAAATCTTGTGATTCCTCCGGGATCGAGTCATCACAAGACTGAAACAATGGAATGATTGACTTGGATCAAAATCACCAATCCATCATCGAACTATTGTTTCAAAACCCAAACGTTTCATGTTTGTGTTTGTGTCTTATGAATTACATCTCAAGTTCTAAGTGTTATGAAGAAGGATTAAGAATCCTCTTAGATAAGTCTTTGATCCTTTCTAAGATATTAAGTCCTTGAATTTCCAATAATGAAATAAGGATTGATTCACTTAAGTCTTATGAAGTCATTGATGAACTAAATTATCAATGGTATAGTGCATGGTCTTGTTCCACCATATACCATACTTAATTATCTCTTTTCTTTTTCTCTAAGTCAATTACTTTAACTTCGGTTTTCATGCGTAAAACCTTATGATTCAGAGTTGAGAACTCATGATTTAAGACTTTGTAAACCAAAACCTTTCTAATTAAAAACTCATATGATTGGAAATAACTTTGTTACTTGCTTAAAGTAAAGTACCTTAACTAATTTGAAAGGGTTTTTCCTCACTAACTTAGTGTAAAACCATGATCTAAGCTAGTGTAAAATAAAATGGAATTTCATTCACTTTTCAAACTATGATTCATTTAAAACGAAACTTGAGGACAAGGTCAACTTTATACTTTGAAGATTGAATGTTAACTTAGTTTTAAAATGAAGGTGACATCCCATTAAAACCTAAGGTAACTTCATATTACTTTTACTTCCATGAAATCACTTTCATCATTTTACTTTTAAAACACTTAGTTAATTGGATAAACTATGACTAAAGTAAAAATACATTTTCACCTTAGTAAAACACTTGAAGGTCGAAACTCTATTTGATCTTTGGATCAAAATCACTTCTTGTTTTTGTTTTGAAATATAAGTTACTAAAACACTTTCTAACTTTTCAAAAACATTGAATGTTCAAGAACAACTCATGTTCTTCCTTTTTCTTATGGTCATGGCCGAATAGTCCCACACAAGGGATATAAAGATTTTGCTTCACTAACTTGTCAAGTAATAGCTCAAAATGCTCAAAATATTATGATGAACAATAATCATGCATCATTCAACCATAATCAAGCATAAAAATCCTTACTTGATCTAGAGATCAAAGTATGGTTTTTGTAACGCCCCGATTTTCACGTTTTCTAATTCTTCAGTATTTTAACGTCTTTATTTTATTCGAGGTCTTAGGAATGGAAATAAAATATTCCGAGACCATAGTCATGCTCGACGATATCGTAGGAAGCTACGATTAAGTTTTGAGTCAAAAACTCAAACGAAGTCCGGTCTGCGTTTTTACACTGACAGTATGATTTTACTGCTCAGAAGACCTCAGATAGACCCGTGAACGAGACAGTAAGTCTTAGAATTCGATTATCTACGTTTTGGTTAAATTTCGTAAAAATTTCAGAAAAATAACTTCCTGACCTTCGTTCGGGCGGATTTCTCAATCGGGTGACGAACGGAGCCACATATGGACTTACCGAGACTCGCCAACAGATAATCTTGATATCACAACATCCCAGGACACTTGGGAGAGTATGCCAGAGTCGTCATGATGATCGGGAAAATCTAGATGCGAAATGACCAAAATGCCCCTAACCTTAGTCTTTTGCACTTTTACCATTTTACCCTTTTGGCAAATGACCATTTTGCCCTTAAGTGACTTGTTTTAAAGCTGAACTCAGCCCCTCACACTCTCATTTTCGCACAGCCCTCTCAAAAAGAGAAGAACACCATAGTTACTCTTGAAGAGAAACTCCATTTTTCTTCTTGAAAAGCTTGAATCACTTGTTGGAATCACTTGATTCCTTGAGCAATCTTCCATCATTTCAAGGTAAGATCACTTCTATGATCTCTTAGCTTCTTGAATATCTCTTTATTTCAAGATCAATCTTCATTTTCATGAAAATCATTTCTTAAATCCAAAACTTTGAAAATCCATAGGAAATTGTAGAAAAATCATTTTGATGTGAAACCAATTTCTTTGAACTCACCTCATCATTCTCTATCTAAACCCAAGAGCTTATGATTCAACTCTCATCATAGCTCAAAAAGCACATTAGGGCCGAACCCTTCTTGATGATGATGAATAGTGTTTTCATCAATTTTTGATTTCTAACACTTAATTTCATGCTTAGCTTTCCTAATGCCTTTGAATCCATGAAATGGAAAACCAAGATCAATTCCTAGCTTTATTCTCTTTAGGGTGGCCGAAACCCTCTTTGTGAGAATTGTTGAGTTTGGTTTGATTGCTGTTTAATGATTGATTGTTTGGTTGTTTGTAGTTGGTGACAACTATCAGGAGGTTCACAAACCGATCAACCGACTTTGATCTGGGAATCTGCTCTTCAACAGGTATGGGGAGAAGAACCTCATCACACCAAGATGGTGGTGGTGAAGATGGTTGTTTACTTTATGTGTAGGTGAAACCCTTTAGTTTGGGTTCACTTTTAATTGTTATGTTTTGTTAAGTCCTCTTCAAGAACAAGGTTGTCTTGATGAGTGTATGCTTTAGTATGTTGTAGTGTTGATGATGAGATGATTGAATGAAAAACCATTTTCATGTATGTTGGAAAACCTACTTTGATCACTAGATCAAGTATGGACTTTTATTGTTGATTATGAGACCATAATGTGTGATGGACTTGGATGTTTGATTATGATGTAGTAATGTGTATTATGGTTATCATGATTGTATAAGTGTGGTGAGCCATACTTTGATTGGTTGATGAAGTAAAACTTCACATTGATTCCTAGTTAGCTATTAGCCATGACCTTGAGGAAAGGAAGGATATGAATAGTTCTTGGACAAGTCAAGTTTTGATGTAAAGAAAGTGTTTTCAATAACTTGTGTTTTTCAAAGAAAACCCTAAGTGACTTTAAATGGAATTAAATCTCAAAGTGCTTTCACCAAAGTGAAACATGTTTTATACCTTATCCTTAGTTCATCTAGCTAATCAAGTGACTCAAAATGAGAAAAGAAGTGTTTTCATGAAGAGAATCAAAATGGTTCCCTAAGGTTGGTGCCTTGTTTGAAGGCAACTTTTCGCTAAGCGAATTTACTTTCGCTACGCGAAAAACAGGGAAAGTCTTAGTTGGGCATCACTGCCTCACTTTCGCTAAGCGAATTCATATTCGCTAAGCGAACCCAGCAAATTTCGCTACGCGAATTACATCTCGCTGAGCAATCCAGAGAAGAAGTCTCCAAAGGAGGTATAACCGCCTCCATTTCGCTAAGCGAAATCATTCTCGCTAAGCGAATAAAGTGAAGTTTCGCTACGCGAATTCTGTCTCGCCGAGCGATCCAGAGGTGTTTCTAAAGAGGTGCAACCGTCTGAACTTGCGCTACGCGAATTCATATTCGCTAAGCGAATACAATATATTTCGCTACGCGATTTATGTTTCGCTGAGCGATCCAGAGGAGTTCCAAAGGAGGTATTACTGCCTCATTTTCGCTAAGCGAATGAAATTCCGCTAAGCGAATGTCATGTTTCAGAAAATGCTAGAAGTGAAGTAAGTAGTTCAAATGTTGTTTCAAATCAAATGAGTTTTCAATTGTAAAAGTTGTTTGGTTTACAAAGGAGTTTTCTAACTCAATCGTAAAGTTTTACGCGTGAAAAACCTAAGTTAAATAATTAACTTAGAGTTGAAGAGTGGTGGAACAAGACCATGTACTATACCATTGATGACTTAGTACATCAATGACTTCATAAGACTTAAGTGAAATCAACACTTGTTTCCTTAATTGAAAAACAAGGGATTAATATCTTAGAAAGGCTTAAAGACTTATCTAAGAGGATTCTCAATCCTTATTCATAATGCTTAGGACTTGAGACATAATTCATAAGACGTAAACACGAACACGAAACGTTTTGATTTTCGAAACAGTAGTTCGATGACGGATCGGTGATTCGGATCCAGGTTAATCGTTCAATTGTTTCTGTCTTGTGATAACTGGAATGAGAGAGATCCTAAGGCT
This sequence comes from Ammopiptanthus mongolicus, assembly GCA_039655645.1. NCBI lineage: Eukaryota > Viridiplantae > Streptophyta > Magnoliopsida > Fabales > Fabaceae > Ammopiptanthus > Ammopiptanthus mongolicus. The sequence continues at coordinate 39,332,116 of CM077344.1, forward strand.
GTGCAGGTATGGGACTGTACAGTGGAAGGAATCCTGAGGCTATGCAGGTATGGGACTGTATAGTTAAGGGAAGGCATATACGAATTGATTGGTACTACCCATATCAACAAGATTTATCTTCTTTTCGGGAGCTTAGAACATAAGAACTTTATAGTTAAGCGTGCTTGACTTAGAGTAATTATGGGATGGGTGACCTTCTGGGAAGTTTCCTAGAAAGCGTGTGAGTGAGGACAAAACACGCTGAAAAGACTTGTGTTGGTTTGTGGGGACAGTCGACGATTCTGAAAGCAGTCTGGATCATTCCAAAGGAATCACGGGATATTTATCCGATGGATAAATGTTTTATCCGATGGATAAATGTTTTATAAAACAAAGATGTGTGTAGTTCCTAAGGAAGAGAACCTTAGTGAACCTTGAGGTCTATCTAATGGATAGACATTGCTTTATCGCATCTGCTTTGTGTAAGCATTGGCATTTCATGTGCATAGTTGTAAGGCCTTGAGCCTAGGAGTTGAGCTTACACCTTGATGCGGGTGCGAATCTTACGGTGACGATCTTCAATGGTCTTTTTGGAGGTATCAGGGTTGGAAGGGCTGACATGTGACCAGTTGGTGATTCTTCTGTGTCGTGGCGAATCCGTGCAATACACTGATATCCTCTACTAGATGCCGTACTTTTCATGTTTGGTCGAGAGTGTTACCGTAAAGCCAGATACGTGCACGTTACGAATGTTGTAGCATCTTGCTCATGGCTGGCAGAAACCGGAACATGTCCTCCCATTCACTCTCTCCGAATGTTTTGTTAGCTCCATGGAGTAGGGGTCAGAGTAGTACCCAGTGACATTGACATTGAGTCATATACATTGCATTGCATTGCATGGCTATTGATGTTTACATTTACTATTATACATCGCTGTATTGTTTAAGGATGCCTTATATTATGCTGTTAAATGTTTAGCATGCTATTATGTTGTTAACTGCTTAACATGATTTATACTGAGAACCTTTGTAAGCATGTTGGGTACGCTGTTACCCGGTGAGTCGTCCCGTTTTTGCTACTGCTGTTTTGTTGTGTTGATGAACGGGAATCTCACCCATATCTGTATGTTTTCTGCTGGTACTTGCTGTTGCTGTTTGAACAGATGGACGTGACGATGGTTCAGTTCCGCAGTCCTTTTGAGTTCGGAGGTGGACTCTTTTTCTGTTTTAGTTTTGTTGTCGGCCAGACTATGTCAGTTTTGTAGTACCTTTTGGGAGCTATGACTCCTAGTACTTATTGTATTTTCTTATGTCAGTCATACATTAGACTTATGTCTGTATATGGTAATGTTGTTACTTCTGTTTCTGTTTTCTGTTTTCTGTATTATAATACTGTATGTATGTCCTAGTAATGCATGGTGAACCTAAGTTCACTTATTAGTAATATTTATTACCTTTACTAATCCCATTACATCTTTATGAAAAGAAAAGAAAAAGAAAAATCGTATTTTCCGCATTAATAAATATTTTCGGCCTTATAAACGTTCGGGAATGTGACACTCGGGAAAGGGTGTTGCATTATTTGGTATCAGAGCTGGCCGAGTCTTTTTGGGGTTTGTAGGTTATGGTCTGTCTTGTTTGTGTTGTGTTTTCTCTGATTGTTTTCTGTGTTATTGTTTCTGAGAGAAAACAATGTTGGAGAGGATGATGACTTTGGTCTATCCTTTTGTATTGTTTGTTCTCTGTGTTGTGTTTCTGTGAAGAAGACAACGATTGTTTGTTACTCTCTGCATTATTGTTTCTAAAGGGGAATGATATTGGACAGGGTAGTAATGTTTTTGCTTTCTTGTAAGTTGTCGCTCGTAGAGTTCTTCAGAACGAGTGTTTTCCGACGGGTGCAAGACAAGTTGAAAGACATGGAGTTCCTGCAGCTACGTCAAGGAGGAATGTCTGTCAAAGAATATGCTGATCGTTTTGAGTCCCTGCTGAAATCTTCGAGGTATTTCCATCTTCATCCCGACGAGGAGTGGAAGTGTTCAAAGTTCGAAGAAGGTTTAAGGGACGAGATTCGAGGAGAGGTGCTACCTCTTGAGGTCAAAGAGTTCTCGATTTTGGTAGATGAATGCTTCGTAATCGAAGATCTGATGAAGACTCGTGGAGGAAGGCAACGTAACTCTGGACCGACTAGGTTCCATAAAGGCACCGATGGTCGTGATAATAGGTCTCGATGGAAACCATATTCGAAACAGCAAGGTCAACAACAACGTTCTGTAGGGGGAAGTAGTGGGAGTATTAGTCAATCTGGAAGCGCCCCAAAGAAGTGCATGAAGTGTGGCAAGAACAATCATGTCACCAGAGGATGCTTAATCAAGGGGATCATATGCTTCAAGTGTGGGAAGCCAGGACATACTTCACGCGACTGTGTGCAATCAAAAGTTAGACATTCTGTCAACGATGTGCAAGCAGCGAAGCCTAAGGCAATGAGTGGAGTTTATACTGGGGATGATGCTGAGACTTCTCAAAAGGAAGATTTGATTCACGGTCAGATCGTCGTGGAAGGTAGAACCTTATCTGTATCTTTCCTTACCCTTAGATTTGGTAATTTTTGCACTTTCTGCAAAGCCTGTTATAACTGCGAAAGTCTGTTTGAACTGTTCTATTTTCCGTAATGGATAGAACATTTTTGATTGATTTAATCTGTTTGCCTCTTTCGCAAATGGATTTGATCATAGGGATGGATTGGTTATCTTGTAATCGTATCCCATTAGAAGGTGCAAACAAAACCTTAGTTTTCCCTGATTCGGATAATTCTGGATTTGGATTGCCAACCAAGGAAACGTTTCTTTGAGAGGAGGAGCTCAACGAATACATGTTACTAACGAGTTTCCGGAAGTCTTTCCTAAAGACGTACCAGGTTTACCGCCAGTTCGAGACATCGAGTTGTGATCGATCTTGTGCCAGGAACAGGACTAGCGTCTATGGCACCTTATCATATGGCACCTGCTGAGTTGGAAACCCTGGAGGAACAGTTGGTGGACCTATTGGGGAAGCAGTTTGTTAGACCCAGTGTGTCGCCGTGGGGAGCACCTGTGCTGTTGGTGAGAAAGAAAAGATGGAACGTCTCGCCTATGTGTGGATTATCGCCAGTTGAATAAGGTTACCATTAAGAACAAGTATCCACTTCCGAGGATAGATGACTTGATGGATCAGTTGAGGGGAGCGGCAGTTTTCTCCAAGATTGATTTGCGATCGGGTTATCACCAGATTCATGTGAAGGCAGAAGATGTACCGAAGACAGCGTTTCGAACACGCTATGGGCACTACGAGTACCTTGTAATGCCGTTTGGTATGGTGAATACTCCTCTATATTCATGGATTACATGAATAGGATCTTTCGTCCATACCTAGATAAGTTTGTCGTTGTTTCATAGACGACATACTCATCTATTTGCGAAACCAAGAAGTACACGCTGAATATCTTAGTGTGATTCTTCAGGTTCTGAAGGAGAAACAGCTATATGCAAAGTTGTCCAAGTGTGAGTTTTGGCTCGACGAAGTAAAGCTTTTGGGTCACGTGATTTCAAAGGAAGGATAAAGCGTTTGAATGGATTGAAGCCTGTGAGGAAAGTTTGCAAGGATTAGAGAGAAGGTTGACTACTTCACCTGTGTTAGTGCTGCCTGATCTCAAGGGAACATTTGTGTTCACACTCCTACGTATTCCTCAATGTATTAGACAATTGAGTGAATTGGTAATATGGTGTCCATTGGTCTGGACATTTTCGTATTACTTCACTGAAAGTTTTGTTATTACTATTTCTTGAGTTATAACATAAACAACTTCTCGATACTGGAAGTTTCTTGATGAAACTTCGTCTAATCACTTTTACTTTTGGTGAAGGTGATCCAGTCTGATTTTTACCAGACTGTTTATCTTTTGATTCCAAAGTTTATTGGAAGGTTCTTATGAAAGAAGGAACTTTATTAGAGTCATGGATGTAAACATGTATTAGCTATGCATTTTTACACTCACGAACCTACTGAAGAGTCTTTTTGCATACTGGATATTCCTATATTCATTCCAGATTGGTAAAATTCTTTTGTTATTTTCTTTTGAGACCAAGACCAGGAAAAATTTCCTTTGTTGAAAATTTCTTTCCTTAATCTTCAGCGATCGAGTGGGTTTAGTTTTAAGTCACGGAATTTCGAGGACGAAATTCTTTTAAGAGGGGTAGGAATGTAACGCCCCGATTTTCACGTTTTCTAATTCTTCAGTATTTTAACGTCTTTATTTTATTCGAGGTCTTAGGAATGGAAATAAAATATTCCGAGACCATAGTCATGCTCGACGATATCGTAGGAAGCTACGATTAAGTTTTGAGTCAAAAACTCAAACGAAGTCCGGTCTGCGTTTTTACACTGACAGTATGATTTTACTGCTCAGAAGACCTCAGATAGACCCGTGAACGAGACAGTAAGTCTTAGAATTCGATTATCTACGTTTTGGTTAAATTTCGTAAAAATTTCAGAAAAATAACTTCCTGACCTTCGTTCGGGCGGATTTCTCAATCGGGTGACGAACGGAGCCACATATGGACTTACCGAGACTCGCCAACAGATAATCTTGATATCACAACATCCCAGGACACTTGGGAGAGTATGCCAGAGTCGTCATGATGATCGGGAAAATCTAGATGCGAAATGACCAAAATGCCCCTAACCTTAGTCTTTTGCACTTTTACCATTTTACCCTTTTGGCAAATGACCATTTTGCCCTTAAGTGACTTGTTTTAAAGCTGAACTCAGCCCCTCACACTCTCATTTTCGCACAGCCCTCTCAAAAAGAGAAGAACACCATAGTTACTCTTGAAGAGAAACTCCATTTTTCTTCTTGAAAAGCTTGAATCACTTGTTGGAATCACTTGATTCCTTGAGCAATCTTCCATCATTTCAAGGTAAGATCACTTCTATGATCTCTTAGCTTCTTGAATATCTCTTTATTTCAAGATCAATCTTCATTTTCATGAAAATCATTTCTTAAATCCAAAACTTTGAAAATCCATAGGAAATTGTAGAAAAATCATTTTGATGTGAAACCAATTTCTTTGAACTCACCTCATCATTCTCTATCTAAACCCAAGACCTTATGATTCAACTCTCATCATAGCTCAAAAAGCACATTAGGGCCGAACCCTTCTTGATGATGATGAATAGTGTTTTCATCAATTTTTGATTTCTAGCACTTAATTTCATGCTTAGCTTTCCTAATGCCTTTGAATCCATGAAATGGAAAACCAAGATCAATTCCTAGCTTTATTCTCTTTAGGGTGGCCGAAACCCTCTTTGTGAGAATTGTTGAGTTTGGTTTGATTGCTGTTTAATGATTGATTGTTTGGTTGTTTGTAGTTGGTGACAACTATCAGGAGGTTCACAAACCGATCAACCGACTTTGATCTGGGAATCTGCTCTTCAACAGGTATGGGGAGAAGAACCTCATCACACCAAGATGGTGGTGGTGAAGATGGTTGTTTACTTTATGTGTAGGTGAAACCCTTTAGTTTGGGTTCACTTTTAATTGTTATGTTTTGTTAAGTCCTCTTCAAGAACAAGGTTGTCTTGATGAGTTTATGCTTTAGTATGTTGTAGTGTTGATGATGAGATGATTGAATGAAAAACCATTTTCATGTATGTTGGAAAACCTACTTTGATCACTAGATCAAGTATGGACTTTTATTGTTGATTATGAGACCATAATGTGTGATGGACTTGGATGTTTGATTATGATGTAGTAATGTGTATTATGGTTATCATGATTGTATAAGTGTGGTGAGCCATACTTTGATTGGTTGATGAAGTAAAACTTCACATTGATTCCTAGTTAGCTATTAGCCATGACCTTGAGGAAAGGAAGGATATGAATAGTTCTTGGACAAGTCAAGTTTTGATGTAAAGAAAGTGTTTTCAATAACTTGTGTTTTTCAAAGAAAACCCTAAGTGACTTTAAATGGAATTAAATCTCAAAGTGCTTTCACCAAAGTGAAACATGTTTTATACCTTATCCTTAGTTCATCTAGCTAATCAAGTGACTCAAAATGAGAAAAGAAGTGTTTTCATGAAGAGAATCAAAATGGTTCCCTAAGGTTGGTGCCTTGTTTGAAGGCAACTTTTCGCTAAGCGAATTTACTTTCGCTACGCGAAAAACAGGGAAAGTCTTAGTTGGGCATCACTGCCTCACTTTCGCTAAGCGAATTCATATTCGCTAAGCGAACCCAGCAAATTTCGCTACGCGAATTACATCTCGCTGAGCAATCCAGAGAAGAAGTCTCCAAAGGAGGTATAACCGCCTCCATTTCGCTAAGCGAAATCATTCTCGCTAAGCGAATAAAGTGAAGTTTCGCTACGCGAATTCTGTCTCGCCGAGCGATCCAGAGGTGTTTCTAAAGAGGTGCAACCGTCTGAACTTGCGCTACGCGAATTCATATTCGCTAAGCGAATACAATATATTTCGCTACGCGATTTATGTTTCGCTGAGCGATCCAGAGGAGTTCCAAAGGAGGTATTACTGCCTCATTTTCGCTAAGCGAATGAAATTCCGCTAAGCGAATGTCATGTTTCAGAAAATGCTAGAAGTGAAGTAAGTAGTTCAAATGTTGTTTCAAATCAAATGAGTTTTCAATTGTAAAAGTTGTTTGGTTTACAAAGGAGTTTTCTAACTCAATCGTAAAGTTTTACGCGTGAAAAACCTAAGTTAAATAATTAACTTAGAGTTGAAGAGTGGTGGAACAAGACCATGTACTATACCATTGATGACTTAGTACATCAATGACTTCATAAGACTTAAGTGAAATCAACACTTGTTTCCTTAATTGAAAAACAAGGGATTAATATCTTAGAAAGGCTTAAAGACTTATCTAAGAGGATTCTCAATCCTTATTCATAATGCTTAGGACTTGAGACATAATTCATAAGACGTAAACACGAACACGAAACGTTTTGATTTTCGAAACAGTAGTTCGATGACGGATCGGTGATTCGGATCCAGGTTAATCGTTCAATTGTTTCTGTCTTGTGATAACTGGAATGAGAGAGATCCTAAGGCTGTGCAGGTATGGGACTGTACAGTGGAAGGAATCCTGAGGCTATGCAGGTATGGGACTGTATAGTTAAGGGAAGGCATATACGAATTGATTGGTACTACCCATATCAACAAGATTTATCTTCTTTTCGGGAGCTTAGAACATAAGAACTTTATAGTTAAGCGTGCTTGACTTAGAGTAATTATGGGATGGGTGACCTTCTGGGAAGTTTCCTAGAAAGCGTGTGAGTGAGGACAAAACACGCTGAAAAGACTTGTGTTGGTTTGTGGGGACAGTCGACGATTCTGAAAGCAGTCTGGATCATTCCAAAGGAATCACGGGATATTTATCCGATGGATAAATGTTTTATCCGATGGATAAATGTTTTATAAAACAAAGATGTGTGTAGTTCCTAAGGAAGAGAACCTTAGTGAACCTTGAGGTCTATCTAATGGATAGACATTGCTTTATCGCATCTGCTTTGTGTAAGCATTGGCATTTCATGTGCATAGTTGTAAGGCCTTGAGCCTAGGAGTTGAGCTTACACCTTGATGCGGGTGCGAATCTTACGGTGACGATCTTCAATGGTCTTTTTGGAGGTATCAGGGTTGGAAGGGCTGACATGTGCCAGTTGGTGATTCTTCTGTGTCGTGGCGAATCCGTGCAATACACTGATATCCTCTACTAGATGCCGTACTTTTCATGTTTGGTCGAGAGTGTTACCGTAAAGCCAGATACGTGCACGTTACGAATGTTGTAGCATCTTGCTCATGGCTGGCAGAAACCGGAACATGTCCTCCCATTCACTCTCTCCGAATGTTTTGTTAGCTCCATGGAGTAGGGGTCAGAGTAGTACCCAGTGACATTGACATTGAGTCATATACATTGCATTGCATTGCATGGCTATTGATGTTTACATTTACTATTATACATCGCTGTATTGTTTAAGGATGCCTTATATTATGCTGTTAAATGTTTAGCATGCTATTATGTTGTTAACTGCTTAACATGATTTATACTGAGAACCTTTGTAAGCATGTTGGGTACGCTGTTACCCGGTGAGTCGTCCCGTTTTTGCTACTGCTGTTTTGTTGTGTTGATGAACGGGAATCTCACCCATATCTGTATGTTTTCTGCTGGTACTTGCTGTTGCTGTTTGAACAGATGGACGTGACGATGGTTCAGTTCCGCAGTCCTTTTGAGTTCGGAGGTGGACTCTTTTTCTGTTTTAGTTTTGTTGTCGGCCAGACTATGTCAGTTTTGTAGTACCTTTTGGGAGCTATGACTCCTAGTACTTATTGTATTTTCTTATGTCAGTCATACATTAGACTTATGTCTGTATATGGTAATGTTGTTACTTCTGTTTCTGTTTTCTGTTTTCTGTATTATAATACTGTATGTATGTCCTAGTAATGCATGGTGAACCTAAGTTCACTTATTAGTAATATTTATTACCTTTACTAATCCCATTACATCTTTATGAAAAGAAAAGAAAAAGAAAAATCGTATTTTCCGCATTAATAAATATTTTCGGCCTTATAAACGTTCGGGAATGTGACACTCGGGAAAGGGTGTTGCAGTTTTTAACAGACATGAAAATATTTTTCCATCCAAACGTACATCATCATAAGCATACACTAAACATGGAACCATTATTACAACCATGTTCTCAAAGAGAACTTTATTAATAAAGTAGTGAACCCAAGCAAAAAGGTTTCACCCAAACAAAGCATAAACAACCATTTTCATCTTCCACCAATTTTGGTGTGATGAGGTTCACTCCCCATACTTTTGTGAAGTAATCCTCCGATTGAAAAGTCGTCTGACCGGTTCGCGAATCTCCCGATTACTCGCCTGAAAACTCAACACCAACTACAATCACACAATCCAATCAATCAACATTCAACAGCACAAATTTTCCCTATTCCCTTAGACTTAGGGTTCAGCCATATAGCTCAAAAATTAGCTAGAGATGTCTAAAATTTCTTATCTCTTGGATGAATGATCCTTAGGTAACACTAAAACAAGTCTCATTACTCAAAACTTGGATAAAAAACTCAAGCTTTTTCACCCTATAGGTTTCAGCCTCAACATACCCATATGGGTTAGAGAACTCTTTTGGTTACAAGCTCTTGGATTATGAGAGAGGGCAATGAAACAAGCTCATAGAAATTGATTTGACATTAAAAGGATTTTTCTACAATTTTTCATGGTTTAATGAAGTTTATGCTTCAAATTTAAATATAGCTTGAAAATGAAGTTTCAATGGAAGAAAATGAAGATTGAGAGATCAAAGGAAGAGTTCATACCTTTTAGAAGATGAAGATGATCAAGTTTATCAACTTTGTTTAACAAAATCACTTGAAATTTCTTAAGGAAAATGAGAAAAAATGTGAGGAAGTGTGAGGAGAAATGTGTTATGAAGAAAAAGGAGTGAATGGTGAGGTTTGATGAAGGTGGGGCGTGGGCCAAATGGTCTTATCACACAAGGTTAAATGGTAATTATGAAAAAGGTTAGGGTTTTTTGGTCTTTTCATGTCTAGATATTTTCTAACTTCATCATGACACTGGCACGCTTTCCTGGATGATGTGACCTGATATGACTTCATGTTTACCTGTTAGTGGGTCACGATGATATTATTGGCAATGATGTACTATTACCAATGTTGTTCATTAAATCATTCTTGATGCTTATTGGTCAAGTTTGATGTTGATAAATCATCTTTGATGCTTGTTGGTCAAAGTTGATACCCATGTAATGGTGTTGATGATGGATGGTTGGACATGTGTTTGCATGTTGGTTGAACATTGCATGTATCATTGCATAGGGATGATAGTTTGGGCGGAAAGCATACGATGAATCGCGACGGTGGAGGCCACGATGAGTGTTATCCTGGCCTTAAGGGCAGAGTTGGGTAAGGAGGTTCCATATGGCATGGACTTGCAACCCGTGGCCTGAGTGTCCTATCGATAACCTGACTACCCTAACGAGCAACAGTATGTTATCAGGATTAGTTGAGAGTATCCACGGACGTCACCCATGGTTTGGTGAGTGTTCCAACGTTGATGCAGAATGGTGAACATGAATATGTACTCCTAATCGCCTTTCCAGAGTTAGAGTTGATGGATCCACATGTGCATGGAGTAGTGATGTTGCATAGCATTGCACGCATTCTTTAACATGATGTATTATGTTTGTATGATTGTGTGCTGTATGCTCATCTTATTAACTACTCTGTTACCATTTATATTCATATATATATGACTTCTCACTCCCTATTTTTATTGTTCTATGCATGTACCTTGTTACTGCAGAGGAGGGTGAGCCAGTTACTGAGGAATGATCCCGAGGAGATCACTTTCTCGTAGTTAGGTTGCTAGCTTGTTAGTTGATTTTTAGTTTTTATCCGATGTAGTATCGGTACATTGTATACCAGCTCTGATATGTGACATCGGGTTTCGGGTTTAGTTTATTTCCGTAGTTACTATATTTTAAATGCTTTAAACTTATTTGGTTTATACTGCTAATTGTTTGGATAATGTGATACTTGCTACTCTTTAAACAAGTTTTTATTTTAACACGTTTTTAATTTAAAGACTTGTATGATGGGTGTCACATTTAGTGGTATCAGAGCCTGGTCTGTCCTACAGGCCGGGGTATGTGTCAGTTGTGTTCTCTTTTGTGTACTCTTATATGATTATCTATACCTAGTATAGATGATAATATAGGATTATAGGACTTAGTCTTCCCTTATTTTTGACTTCTTGTATCAAGTGGTTCACGTTGGACGATGCCGGAAGCTATGGAAGGTAGTAATGATCGCTGGAGTTACTGGCTAATGTTATGGAGCTGAATCAGAACCGCCATGAGGTAGCATTTGTTAATCCTAAGGATTCGAAATTTCTTTCTGCCAACCAAGTGAAGGCTTCTATGAGAGAAAAAGCCCAAGTATACATGATTCTGACTTCCCTGGAAGTAGAGAGCAAATCTAAGGTTGAGGATGTGCCAGTTGTGAGAGAGTTTCCTGAGGTTTTTCCTGAGGATGTTTATAGTCTACCGCCTGAGAGGGATGTTGAGTTCACCATAGACTTAGTACCCAGCACAGGGCCTATCTCTATAGCAACTTATAGGATGTCCCCTCTAGAGCTAGCAGAGCTAAAGAAACAGTTAGAGGAGTTGCTTCAGAAGCAGTTTGTTAGGCTTAGTGTGTCTCCATGGGGAGCGCCGGTGTTGTTGGTGAAAAAGAAGGATGGTAGCATGAGGTTGTGTGTCGACTATCAGCAACTCAACAAGGTGACATTTAAGAATAGGTACCCTCTTCCTAGGATAGATGACCTTATGGATCAACTGATAGGAGCCTGTGTGTTTTCTAAGATAGATTTGAGATCAGGTCACCATCAAATCCGGGTCAAGTCTGAGGACATTCCAAACACTGCGCTCAGGACGCATTATGGCCACTACGAGTACCTAGTTATGCCTTTTGGTGTGACTAATGCCCCTACTGTGTTCATGGACTACCTTTCACCCGTACTTGGATAGGTTCGTAGTTGTCTTCATAGACGATATCTTAATATACTCTAAGACTAAGGGAAAGCATAAGGAGCACCTGAGGATTATTTTACAGACCCTTAAGGAAAAACAATTGTATGCTAAGTTGTCCAAGTGTGAGTTTTGGTTAGATGAGCTGAGTTTCTTAGGACACATCATCTTTAAAGGAGGGATAGCCATAGACCCAGCTAAGGTGGAAACCGTGCTCCATTGGGAAGCATCTAAGTCAATGACCGAGATTAGGAGTTTCTTGGGTTTAGTCAGGTACTATAGGAGGTTTACAGAAGGGTTCTCTAAGATATCCTTACCTTTGTCCCGCCTTACTAAGAAAGGACAAATCTTTATTTGGGACTCTAAGTGCAAGGCAAGCTTTCAAGAATTAAAGGATAGACTAACATCCGCACCAGTATTAGTTTTATCCGACCCTAGTAAACCTTTTGTAGTGTACTATGATGCTTCGAAGCAAGGTTTAGGTGGTGTGTTGATGCAAAACGGTCAGGTAATAGCTTATGCTTCTAGGCAACTTAAGACACATGAGAAGAACTACCCTACCCATGACTTGGAGTTAGGAGCTGTAGTTTTTGCCTTAAAAATTTGGAGGCATTATCTTTATGGAGCTAGATTTGAGGTTTTTAGTGATCATAAGAGTTTGAAATATCTGTTTGATCAGAAAGAGTTGAATATGAGGCAACTTAGGTGGATGGAATTTCTTAAGGATTCTGAGTTTGAGTTGAGTTACCACCCAGGTAAAGCCAATGTAGTGGCTGATGCTTTGAGTAGGAAAGCCTTACATGTTTCAGCCTTGATGGTTAGAGAGATGGATTTGATCGAGGATTTTAGAGACTTGAGCTTAGCATGGGAAGTTGCCCCTAAGAGTATTAGGCTTGGAACGCTGAAGATCACTATCAGCTTGATGGACCAGAATAAAGAAGGGCAGGAGATAGATGTATATCTTTTAGATCAGAGAGAGTTGATTACTCAAGGTAGGAACCTTAGTTTTAAGGAAGGAACTGATGGAATATTGAGGTTCCAAGATAGAGTTTGTGTACCTGATGTTCCGGAGCTTAGGAAGTTGATTCTTGAGGAAGGGCATAGAAGTGGTTTGAGTGTTCACCCGGGAGCCACAAAGATGTATCAAGATCTGAAACACATGTTTTGGTTGCCTAGGATGAAGTAGGATGTGGCTGAGTTCGTTTATGCTTGCCTAGTATGTCAGAAGGCTAAGATAGAACACCAGAAACCTTCGGGTAAAATGCAGCCTTTGAGTATCCCTGAGTAGAAATGGGATGGTATCTCTATAGATTTTATTTCTGGACTCCCTAGGACTCCAGCTGGTTGCGATGCCATATGGGTTGTTGTGGACAGGTTGACTAAATCTGCTCATTCCTATGAACATGGAATATCCATTAGAGAAGCTGACTAGCTTGTATATCAAAGAGATAGTTAGACTGCATGGTGTACCCTCTAGCATACTTTTAGATAGAGATCCTAGATTTACCTCTAGATTTTGGAACAGTTTGCATGAGGCTTTAGCGACCAAGCTTAGACTGAGTTCAGCTTATCACTCACAAACAGACGGTCAGTCTGAGAGAACCATCCAATCCTTAGAGGATTTGTTGAGAGCTTGTGTGTTAGAGAAGTCTGGTAGTTGGGATAAGTTCTTACCCCTTATAGAGTTCACCTACAACATTAGTTTCCATTCCAGCATTAGGATGACACCCTATGAAGCTTTGCATGGGAGGAGATGCAGGACACCCTTGTGTTGGAATGAGCCTGGTGAGAATGTTGTGTTAGGACTTGAGGTAGTGCAGGAGACTACAAAAAAAAGTGAGAATGATACAAGAAAAGATGAGAGTGGCATAGAGTAGGCAAAAGAGTTACCATGATATGAGAAGGAAAGCTCTCGAATTCCAAGAAGGGGACCATGTATTCTTGCGAGTTACTCCTACATTGGGGTTGGTAGAGTAATGAAAGTGAGGAAACTTACCCCCAAGATTCATTGGTCCTTACCAAATTCTGAAAAGAGTCGGTGAAGTTGCCTACCAAATAGCCTTACCCCCGTTTTTGTCAAACCTCCATAATGTGTTCCATGTGTCTCAACTCAGAAAGTACATTCATGACCCAAGCCATGTGATAACACCCGATATGATTCCGTTAAAGGAGAACTTGACTTTTGAGGCACTACCAATTCGGATTGAGGATCGAAGGATTAAGCAGCTAAGAGGAAAGGATATTTCATTGGTCAAGGCTGTTTGGGGTGGAGCTACAGAAGAAAGTGCTACGTGGGAGTTGGAAAGCAAGATGAAGGAGTCATATTTGCATCTATTGGTCAAGGTTAGTAGAAATTTCGAGGACGAAATTTTTATAAGGGGGTGGAGTTGTAACACCCCAATTTTCGTTTATACATGTGTTAAATATATGTTTATATGTTGATTTATGTCCTTAGTTTTATGTTGGATGTTTAAGTATATGTTTAGGGTGGTTTAGCCTTTAGAAAGGGTCAATCCCTTTGAGTCCAAGAAACCGGTTTTACGGTTTTGGCCGCATCTTGAGTTCTAGATGTTCGATTGAGACGATCTTGGATGCGTTGGAAAGCTTAGAGAATTATCTACAAGTCAGAATAGTATTATGAGGGTCAGATAAGCCATAATAGATTATGAGAATCGATTATGATAATCGATTATGGTATCCGAGAACGCTAATTGTCAAGTTAGAACAGCAATAATCGATTATGATTGCGTTTTTCTGCAGAAATGGATTTTAAATCCTTATTTCAGCCCGTTTCATCTTAAACCTTTTTATAACCCTTTAAGCACGAAATAAACCCTAGTTTAGCAGCCTTTAAACCTCCGAAAACCCCCTTTCTTAATCTCTTAGGGTTCTCTCTTAATCCTTTGAGATTCATCAAAAAAAACATAAACCGTTTTACCTGTTTTCATTGGAAAATCACCACAGCTGCTACGAAGCCTTGTGCAGCCATCATTGCTTGTTCTTGTTGATCTTAATAGGTTAGGAATGAGGTAAATTCGTGTCTCATTGTCTCTTCTCCAATTCTCCTTGAGTTTTCTTGATTTGGGGACTGATTATGAACGTTTTTGGGTCCTATTTGGCACCCTCATGCAACAAGTGTATTGAACCAAGGACAAGACAACTATTTATCTCCTTTGTTCTAGTTTGAGTCTTCTAGTTGTGATCAAGGTAAGATAACCAACCCTAGAGTTCGTTCTTTTTCCTTTAATTTCTATTGGATTAGGAATTGAATCTATTCCTTTTGTTATGTTGTATTGTGATCAAGCGCTTGGGCCTTGAGATGGAGCCAAGAACAAATCTCACACTCTCTTCTTCCTCGGATTTCGTTTTGTCATACCAGGTATGGGGGGAGAAGGTCGATATGAATATAGGTGTAGGGGTAGCGTAAGATGAAGGGTTAACCCATAACCCTAATAATATGTTGATGTATGATGTATGATTTTTGAGATATTATCTATGTATTCATGTATCTCTAGGGATGTTGTGAATTGACTATATGTGATATCCTTGATTCCGATGATTATTGAATGTGATTTATCACTATTATGGCATGATTATGTGTGCTGATTGCATGTTTCATGTTGATGATGATGAACTATGATGGATGGCTACGTTGTTTAAGCCTTGAAAGTAGATGTTAAATTGATCCTAAGTTATAGACCCAGTTATAGGTTCTTGAAAGTTCATAATAAATGGAGTTAGCATGAGGAGTGAGGATGATAACCCAAGGATTATAGTTCCAAAATATAAGTGTTGATCTATGAGTGTTAGAAATGTTTAAGGTTAGTAAAATGTATTACTAAGTTAGCAGTAATTGATCATAATAGGTAACAATCGATTATCGAGCATGAATGTAATTACATAAACTTGAATATTTAAATAAAGGAAGTAAATGAAGAATCTGATAATCTAAAGAATATATTTTGAGGATAGTAATGAAATTAAGATGAGAAAATTAATAAGATATGAATTGAGGTTTAGATATTAAGATTAAGTTATAATCTTAATAAATATATGACTTGAGGTTTAAATATTAAGATTAAGTTATAATCTTAATAAGATATGAATTGAGGTTTAGATATTAAGATTAAGTTATAATCTTAATAAGATATGGATTGAGGTTTAGATATTAAGATTAATTTATAACCTAAGATATATATGACTTGAGGCTTCAATATTAAGATTTAGTTATAATCTTAATAAAATATGAATTGACGATTACATAATAAGATTAAGTATAATACTTAATAAAGATAATGCATGTTAAGTTAAGACTTAACAAAGAGAACAATTAATAAGACAATGATATTATTAGTAACGACGTACTGTTACCAATGTTTTTCGTTAAATCATTCTTGATGCTTATTGGTCAAGTTTGATGTTGATAAATCATCTTTGATGCTTGTTGGTCAAAGTTGATAGCCATGTAATGGTGTTGATGATGGATGGTTGGACATGTGTTTGCATATTGGTTGAACATTGCATGCATCATTGCATAGGGATGATAGTTTGGGCGGAAAGCAAACGATGAATCGCAACGGTGGAGGCCACGATGGGTGTTATCCCGGCCTTGAGGGTAGAGTTGTGTAAGGAGGTTCCATATGGCATGGACTTGCGACCCGTGGCCTGAGTGTCCTATCGATAACCTGACTACCATGACGAGCCACAGTACGTTATCAGGATTAGTTGAGAGTATCCACGGACGTCACCCATGGTTTGGTGAGTGTTCCAACGTTGATGCAGGATGGTGAACATGGATATGTACTCCTAATCGCCTTTCCAGAGTTAGAGTTGATGGATCCACATGTGCATGGAGTAGTGACGTTGCATAGCATTCCACGCATTCTTTAACATGATGTATTATGTTTGTATGATTGTGTGCTGTATGCTCCTCTTATTAACTACTCTGTTACCGTTTATATTCATATATATATATATGACTTCGCACTCCCTATTTTTGTTGTTCTATGCATGTACCTTGTTACTGTAGAGGAGGGTGAGCCAATTGCTGAGGAGTGATCCCGAGGAGATCGCTTGCTCGTAGTTAGGTTGCTAGATTGTTAGTTGATTTTTAGTTTTTATCCGATGTAATATCGATATATTGTATACCAGCTCTAATATGTGACATCGGGTTTCGGGTTTAGTTTATTTCCGTAGTTACTGTATTTTAAATGCTTTAAACTTATTTGGTTTATACGGTTAATTGTTTGGATAATGTGATACTTGCTACTCTTTAAACAAGTTTTTATTTTAACACGTTTTTAATTTAAAGACTTGTATGAACTTCTATTTTAAATTATCATGAACGGGGTAGTGGGTGTCACATCAGTGAAAAACGTAGATCGGGCTCCGTCTGAGTTTTCGACCCAAAATTTAACCGTAACTCCCTACGATAGCGTAGAGCGTGACTATGGTCTTAGTTTATTTTTTTTATTTTTCTAAACCTCAGATAAAAATATAAACTCATTTACACGGTTTATTGACCTTAGAAAGCTTGAAAAATCGGAGTGTTACATTACTACCCCTCCTAAAAGAATTTCGTCCTCGAAATTTGGCGTACCTTTTAAAATAGACTCGGATACTGTCATTGCATGTCTTCTTCTCTTTCCTAGGTTGCATCACCTGAAGTCTCGTTCCAGATAACCTTGGCCAAGGATATCTCCTTCCCTCGTAGTTGCTTTACTCTCCTGTCCTCGATCTTAACAGGCAGTGTTTCATAGGTCAGGTTATTCTTTAGCTGTACTGAATCAGACTTTATGACATGACTGGGATCCGGAATATATTTTCGCAATTGCGAAACATTAAAAACATTATGAAGGTTGGATAGAAAAGGCGGTAAAGCTATTTGGTAAGCTACCGGACCTATCCGACGAAGAATTTCATAAGGTCCGATGAATTTTGGAGTGAGTTTTCTGGACTTAAGGACCGTGCCCACCCCAGTCGTTGGAGTGACTCTCAAAAACACATGATCACCTTGTTCGAAATCAAGGGGCCTACGTCTTTTATCCGCATAACTTTTCTGTCGGCTCTGAGTTGTCCTCATCTTTTCTTGAATCACTTTCACCTTCTCAGTTGTTCGTTGCACTAGTTCAAGTCGTAATCAAGCACTTCTCCATCTTGATACCAACATAAAGGTGTTCTGCATTGTCGTCCGTATAAAGCTTCATTGGGCGCCATCCCTATGCTCAAATGATAACTGTTGTTGTAGGTGAACTCTATCAACGATAGGAAACTCTCCCAACTCCCGGCATGTTCCAACACACCTACCTTCAACGGGTCCTCTAAAGATTGAATCGTCCTTTTTGATTGTCCGTCAGTCTGAGGATGATAAGCCGAACTCAGCCGTAACTTCGTTTCTAAGACTTCATGTAAACTCTTCCAAAACCACGACGTAAAATGTGGGTCTCTATCTGATATGATGCTTGAAGGTACCCCATGTAGTCTCACAATCTCGCTAATATAAATCTGAGTCAGTTTCTCCATGGAATACTTGATATTGATAGGTAGAAAATGAGTTGATTTCGTAAGCCTATCAACTACTACCCAAATGGAATCGCACCCTTTAGGTGTCCTTGGCAAACACGTCACAAAATCCATTGCTATGCCGTCCCACTTCCACTCTGAGACATCCATTGGAAGTAACATTTGAGACGACACTCCATTAGTCCCAAGCTCCTATTGTTATTGACTAAACCTAGCCGTATATAAGCGATAGCGTGGTATTCAAACAACGTTGCGGAAACAAACAAACAACGACGGCAAGCATAGGAGAACTATCAGAGTAAAGCGCAAAAGCATAACCAAAAGATATATATACATCATGCATAACTGTAGCCCCATCAATAGGGCACTGTACATACATATACATACTGTAAAAGAAAAACTGAAAATACATCGAACATCAAAAGAAAGAGCTCTCAGAGCTCACCAGCACTACCCGTCCCCTCTCAAAAGGGTACATCAAAAGCTCTCAGCTCACTACCTAGGACGCATTGGCAAGCTCTCACCATCAGCGATGAAGATGCCCTAAGCTACCCTGACCCTCGCCATGAGTACGCCTGTACCACACCAAGGGCTCGTACTCTAACAAAGGGCTAGACACCACAATCCTAAACCTATGGTAGGTCCTCAGATACCGCTCTGTCCTCCAGAGCTGGCCTCGGTAGATGTAGCCTCTCCTACTGGACATAACTAAAGACTGGGGTGCCACCCACATATAGTCTCGCTCCCTCTGCCTCGGAGGTCGCCACATCCTATGGAAAGGAAGAAACTAGTACATGCAGTAGGGGCCAATGATGTCCACATATGGCGGTGTGCCGCTCCGAAAGATCAGACTGGCGGGTCCCGTGTAAACCACCAAAAAGGTCGAGGGGTCCACCCGCCATCCACTCTCGTCATGATAGACGATCTCAATGTCGCGCAGCACCGGCATCCGCGATGCCCCCGTGATAAACGGGTGAAGCCTTGGGTCCATCCTGCGTCTCAGTTGGCTCGTCGTCTTCCAGCGAACCCAAAGACAGAACAACAGAAACAACAATAGAGAGATAAGAAATACTGTGCATAACAACATCGGAAAACAACAATAATGCAGTAAACACAAATAACATGTAGCATGTAGCAGATATCATAGATATTATAGTTAATGCATCCTAATAGACGTCTCTCAAGACAACGCATGCAACAAGCATCCATCTCCATGAGTCTCACACTCAGATCAATCCTCTAGACTGGGATACTAATCCCATGCAGCATATTGGCCAAAAACTCACAAAGTTGGTTCCCATTGGAACGGTTCCACACCCGAACAAGTCCACACCAGAACAGGTTTTGTGTCGGAACAGAGTTAGCTTGTCCAAGAAACCGAACCGCTCGCCGTGACAATAAGAGTGCATCCCCCTTCCACACCGGAATCGGGGTATCTCGGTCGCCTCAAAACGTTAGTCTGGAACAATGGAAAGCTCTGGGATTAGTCGGGTAAACCGGACTGGATCGGGCGTCACGACAGGATAGGGGCTACCTCATCCGTCACTGTAAACTATTCCTGAGACCAGCAACATCCCCTAGGTCACTCACTTGACCGCCCCATCTAATTTTCGTACCCGCATTCAAGTACAACTAACCTCGTATGATGCTGCCAGCCCATAATACCTGTCATACGGCCTCGCCACTTGGCAGCTAATGATGATATGCAACAAAAATCCTCAACGGGCTTGATACCGGATCTCATGCCTAAACTCTCAATCAGAAACATCACGATGCCACTGCATCCACACAGCCACAGCCTCTACACCACGCGTCCATGAGCCACCGCTCAAACAACACGGCCATAGCCTCGAAAGTCAGCATAACATCAACGGCACCATCCACGGTATCAACCCGACAATAACACGACACACAGCCAAACTTAACTCTGCGGTATTCCGCCACAACGCTCACTTTCACATCATACAGCATAATAATAACAACAATAATATCAACAATAGCACATAGCAGCATATCACATATACCAAGTAGCATATAGGCACTTAGACATATAGCAACAATGACAATCAGCAGCATACAGTCATATGAACCCAAAACATCCTCAATCAACGGTTTACTAGCCTAGGGTTTCCAAACTTAACGGCGATAGCCCAAAGTAAGCTAAACCTAGGGTTTAGGTACTTTATTGGGGCTCAACCACTAGTAGGGTTAGGGCTTCCCTACACATAGTAGAAAAACATCCTACACTACTCTTTCCTTCCCGAAGGCAGCAGTACTCTTTCCCCCCACCTGAACAGTTGACACGTAAATCCACGCAATCACCGGCTTGCTACTCCAAGCTTGAGCTCGCAGCTTTTGCCTCCAATAACAGTTACCACGCAACTCCAAGAACAGTTTCCTCAGCCGCGGTCTCAGCTCAAATTTGCGGGAAATCACCAGCGCGAACTTAGCCCTAATCACGAGAACAACACATATACGATAGTGTTAGCCCTAGGGCAAGCTCAAAAGATCAAAGAAAAATGTAAAGACTCAAAGAACGCTAAGAACATGAAGAACGCATGTTAGGGATTCGAGTTTACCTATGGCAAATCGAGAAAGTAATCCGTCAAAGTTGAAGATAAGTTAACCGCGATCACAACCGTGCAGCCAGAATCGCGTTCCGGTACTTCGATCGCCTCGAAACAAGCTTCCTCTCTCCAAAAAGCTTGCCTTCTCTCTACCTTCTTTGCAACTCTCAAGCTTAACAATGGAGAAAATGGCCCAAGTGAAAGAGAAGACAAATACTTCACTTGGGGCATCCTGCTAAGAACGCTTTAGCGTGCAGGATCGCCACGCTTGAGCGTGAGGTCCTCATCACGCTTGAGCATGGAACCTTGTCCGCTTCGAGCCATGTAAGAATCTTGCCATGGTAGCCTCCCTATCTTCTTGAAAAATTGATCTAAGTAAGGCCAACTCCATCTCCTTGAAATATTCATCTACACTTTTGGTCCCTTGGGTAAGTCTTTGTAATTTGTTGTGAATGTCCCTTTGGTAATGATTTGGGACAAACCTCTTCCTCATGACATATTTCATCTCCACCCAAGTGTCTATGACCTCTCCTCCATGTCTCCTCCTTTCTTTTTGTAATTGGTCCCACCACACAAGGGCATATTCTTTGAACTCAAGGGAGGCTACTTTCACCTTCTTTCTTTCATTGTAAGAATTACAATCGAAAACTTGTTCTATTTTTAACTCCCACTCCAAGTAAGTCTCCGGATCATTCTTCCCAAGAAAGGGTGGAACTTTGATTTTAACGCTCTTCCTTTTCTCATCCATTGCATCAAAGGTAACGCAATCTTCGAGAATCCCTCGATAAACCTCCTGTAGTATCCTGCTAGCCCGAGAAAGCTTCTGATCTCGCTTACCGTCTTAGGGTTTTCCCAATCACAGCTTTTACTTTTGCAGGATCTATTGCTATACCATCCTTGTTGATCACGTGTCCAAGGAATTGTACCTCCTCCAGCCAGAACTCGCACTTAGACAAATTGGCATAGAGTTGTCGGTCCTTAAGAACTTGAAGTACAACCCTCAAATGCTCTTGATGTTCTTCATTGTCCGAGGAGTAGATATGGATGTCATCGATGAAAACAACGACAAACTTATCAAGTTACAGTCTGAAGATTTTGTTCATATAGTCCATGAACACCGCAGGAGCATTAGTCACACCAAAAGGTATAACTAGATACTCGTAGTGTCCGTACCGACTCCTGAAAGCTGTCTTCGGTGTATCATATTCCTTCACTCTTATCTGATGATATCTAGATCTCAAATCGATCTTCGAGAATACCGTTGCTCCCCTCAATTGGTCCATAAGATTGGCAATCCTTGGCAACGGATATTTATTCTTGATCATTACCTTGTTGAGCTGTCGGTAGTCCACACACAACCTTGCACTACCATCCTTCTTCTTGACGAACAAGACAGGTGCTCCCCACTGTGAAACACTTGGTGTTATAAACTGCTTCTACAACATGTCGTCCAGTTGCTTCTTCAGCTCTACCAACTCTGTTGGGGACATTCGATAGGGTGTTATCGAAATCGGTCCGGCTCCAAGTACAAGGTCGATGGCGAACTCTATCTCCCTCTTGGGTGGTAATCCGGACACATCATCCGGGAAAACATCTGGAAACTCACACACTACTGGTACAACATCTAGATTCGGAAACTCCTTGGCTTCCAAAGAAAATAGCACCATGCACTCACCTGATTATACGCCTCCCGAAATACCATCACTAGCAAGAAATGATCCATATTGCTCGGAAAAATGGAGGGTCTTATTTGAACAGTCTAGTACGACATGATTGGCCGAAAGCCAGTCCATGCCAAAGATAACATCAATCTGTTGCATAGGCAGACAGACTAGGTCTATAAGAAAAGATCGCTTCCCTATAACGACCGGGCATTGTAAACAAATAAATAGGGTTGTCATGGAATCACCTGGAGGTTTAGAAACAGTCAAATCATATGGTAAGGATGAAACGAGCAAATTTGAATGATTCATACACGCTAATGATATAAAAGAGTGTGTAGCCCCTAAATCAAATAAAATAGATAAGAGTCTCCCAGCAACTAGGCACTTACCTTTTATCAAATTGGGACATTGAGAGGCTTCAGATCCTCCCACGGCGAACACTCTTCCCGTCGTCTGTGGCTTGTCCTGCTGGCCCACCACGATGTGCCTTGTCCCCTTATCTTGAATCCTTCTGCCTTGTTGTTGAATTTGACCCCTACCAGTATCTCCTGGTTGACACTCGTTGGCATAGTGGCCTCACTTGCCACAACGGAAATAGCTGACATTCGGTGCTTGAAGACAATCCTTCAGTAGATGCGGTCCGCATCGAAAACACGTGGAAAATCCTGGTTGTCTCTAACTGGTATTATGTGACACCCACTACCCCACATATAATAAAACATGAATAAAATCATACATGTCTTTAAAAAAATAACAATTATTAAAATAAAAACATATCCTCAAGGGTAATGTGCATCACATCATCTATAACGTAAAACATAGGAATCTGAAATAATCAAAATCCTTTGAAAACAAACTGCGGAAAACATAAATAATAACCATAACCCAAATCCCGATGTCACATATCAGAGCTGGTATACATATACCGATAATATATCGGAATAAAACCGAATAACATAAAACATAAATCCTAACTACTGAGAGAGATCTCCTCGGGATCACTCCTCGTCAGCATGCTCACCCTCCTCTGCATAAACCACAACGTATGCACAAGAATAACAAGGAGAGGGGTAAGAAACACAATCATGAATATATGTAAACGGAATGGAATAGTAATTAAGATGGCATACAAC
Organism: Ammopiptanthus mongolicus; assembly: GCA_039655645.1. Taxonomy (NCBI): domain Eukaryota; kingdom Viridiplantae; phylum Streptophyta; class Magnoliopsida; order Fabales; family Fabaceae; genus Ammopiptanthus; species Ammopiptanthus mongolicus. Next base: position 39,355,593 of record CM077344.1, read on the forward strand.
ATACATCAATCACCACAGATATAATCAATATATATCAAAGATGCATGTCAATGCGAATGCAACATCACTACTCCGTATGCATGTGGCCAACAACTCTAACTCTGGAAAGACGATTAGGAGTACATGTCCGGTTATCAACGTGGATGATATGCCAGACCATGGGCCATCCCCGAACACTCTCACTAATCTTGATAACGTATAGTGGCTATTCAGGGTACTCAAGCTTATTCTTTAGGTCACTTCGACAATAGGTAGCTAGCCCATGTCACCTGGAACTTCCATACCCAACGTACCCGCAAGGCTGGGATAACACCCATTGTGGCTTCCACTATCGCGATTCATCGTTTGCTCTCCACCCAACATATCAACGTCAACGTATGATGCATGCTATGCTCAGCAACATGCAAACACATGTCCAACCATCCACCATCATAATCAATCACATTGATTATCAAGAATGACCATCATCGATGATCATCAAACCACTAGGCGCTAACCATCGTTATTGCCTTTATCAACATTGCCAATATTATCATATCGTCATTATTAATATTAACATTCTTTTCTATATTATCAACCTTGAATTGTGATCTCACAATCTTTTTCTCATTACTCTATTCATTATTCCTTCACAACAGAATCTGGGTGAGAAATCCAGATTCGCTAGGCGAATCGTGGCTCGCGAGGCGAGCCCGAGAGCTCTTAAACAGGTTCTCAGATTCGCTAGGCGAATCCTGGCTCGCGAGGCGAGCCCGAGAGCTCTTAAACAGGTTCTCAGATTTGCTAGGCGAATCCTGGCTCGCGAGCCCCAATATCTGGTTCTCTCATTCGCCTCGCGGATTTCAATCTGCTAGGCGAATCACGTCAGACCACGAATGGTCTCTCTGTCTCGCCTCGCGAATGGCTATTCGCCAGGCGAATCATGACAGATGTGGGAATTTTAAGAATTTCTCTAAGTTATCCCTATGCCTATCATCCCATCTCTCAAGAATCATCCCTATGGGTTTTCAAAACTAATCCAATATTATCAATCTCACCTCTCATAACAACTCATTCATTATGGGGTGCCAAACGTCCCTAAGCTATGTTCTTTCACTAATCCTATTTTCTTTATTGTAACGCACATCATCATCAAGTCATCATTATCAATGCACATCATAAAATCTCATCAATGCATATTGTATCTATATTCATACTATTCATCGCACATCATAATATTTCAATCATATCATCAAGACAAACACCCATAATCATAATCATAGAACCATAAACATATATATTTATACAAAATTCACATATACATAACATACACATAATTACACTCATAGCATATACATAGGCATTTACAATGCATATAGACAAACATATAGGGGTCATGGGTTAACCCTTTCATCTTAACCTATCCCAAAACCCAAAAACTCATGATCTATTTCTTCCCCCCATACCTGGTATGACGATCACAATGAACAAAGGGAGGAAAAAGGTCTGGAAAAGGTTGCGTCTCACGAATGCTTGATCTTACGACGCTTGACTTCACGATCACAGCCCCAAAAGGTTCAAGAGCAGCAACTAGGAAAAGGGCTTGTGATGGCAGTGATGCTCTTCAAGCGAAGGAAATGAAGAACGATGAACAATGGTGCAATCTCCTTCAAGAATCCTTGGAAAGGGTTTAGAAATCCTTGTTTGGAGAGGAAGAGGCAGTTTCTAAAAGTAATTCGACTTAAAAAATAGGTTTAGGTCGAGTCTTATGGTACAAATATAAGTTAGGGTAATTATGGGCTGATTAGAAGCCCAAAAACACGATTCTGGTGCGCGCATATTCGCGAGGCGAGTCTCTTTTCGTGAGGCAAACAAGAGAGCTGCAAGAATCTGGCTGTCAGGTTCGCGAGGCTAATTGTCCTTCGCGACGCGAAACTATAGAAGCCGAATTTGGCCCTAACACCTGAAATAAGACTTTTATATAATCTTCTAAGCTTTCCAACGCATCCAATATCGCCTCAATCGGACATATAGAACTCAAGATATAGCCAAAACCGTGAAATAGGTTGTAAGGCGATAAAGTGATTAAACTATTTTTAAAGGCTAAACTATCCCAAACATGAATCTAAACCTCATGGGTGAGCATAACCACATATATTGGTCAAGAATAATACATAATAATATGTATTAATATAAGGTGAAATTCGGGGTGTTACATATTCCCCCTTCCAGAAACTGTTGTTTGTTGACCTGGACGACTGTAAGGCTTCGCCCTTGGTTGGAACTTTCCTCCACGACCTTTCTGACCAAAACTCTGGACTGATCCACCACTTCTCACTTGAGCTTGTGTAACTCCCTCTTGATTGTGCCCTTCTAGTACCGTACATTTCTCTATAAGCTCTGGGAATGATCAGATGCTCAACGGTAGCATAGCCCTCTTCAACTAGGGCCTCAACCCGTCTTCGAACCTTCTGCACACCCAGTCTTCATCTGGGTACACTTGGTAGAACTGAGAAAATTTCAGCAGTGCCTCGAACCTCATGGCGTATTCTCCCACCGACCTCTGTTCCTGCTTCAGCTTTAGGAACTCCTTCTCTTTCTCTTAACGGACACTCATTGGGAAATATTTTTCCAAGAAGCTCTCTCTGAATACTTCCCACGTTAACATCCCTCCGTCCATCTCTAGTAGTCTCTGCTTGTTCTTCCACCATGCTTCTGCTGCTCCGACTAGCATGAAAGCAGCGTATGTGACTTTCCTATCCTCTCTGCAACTAATAGCGACAAAGGCCTTCTCAATCTCTTGCAGCCAAAGCTCAGTAGCTTCCGGATTGTATTCTCCATGGAATTGGGGAGGATTTCCCTTCATAAAAGCATTCAGTCCGGTGTCTACCACTCCATCTCCTCTTACCGGATGCTGTTGTTGTCTAACTTCCCTCTCTTCCTATCGCTGCATAAACTAGGGATTCTGCTGCATTTGTTGCAACATTGCTGCAGCCAAATCCTTCATGGCCCTCATCGCTTCGTTCTGATCTCCGCCACCTCCGGTTCTCGAGGTATCACCATTATGGTTGAAGTCCCCGGTTCCAACTAGTGTTCCCCTTCCTCTACCACGTCCTCTAACCATTCTTTCCTGGCAAAGGAAACATTAGCTTCGATCCATAAGACATACAATATTAATCAATAGATATACATATTATATGTCTTACGAATAAAACAATTATCACATTCGACACCTTGCGCATCGGACTCTCTACCCAATTTCTAACTAAAGTCGGCATCCAATGGGGATCCAACTCATCAAGCCAGTACACTTCCTAGACCACACAGGCCGATATTTGAATCGAACTGCTCTGATACCACTAAATGAGATGACCCGCCATCCCATTAAAGAACCTAAGAAATTAACTAAGACTTAATCGTATTATAATCGTTAGCGCTTTATTAAGGCGAAGTGGAGCGAAAAATTAAAAACGTAAACAAGGCTATGCCAAAGAACGCTTACATCAGAGTAACGCAGTTCAAACATAAAGGATACATACATGCATCAGTTGCCCCGTCAATAGGACTACAGTAGTAATACATACATACAGAGTACGTCGGTACTGACTATAAGCAAAAGTATATAAAAGATAAGAAAACTCTCATACGAGCCACACTTCTGGTACAAAACTCAAAACCCCTCGAGATTAGAGTTCGTGGCTCGTCCACCAGCATCAGGCTTGTAAGGAGTGTCATCCAACTCCTCAGCAACCGGTTCCTCCATAGGGTTGTCCTATAAAATAAAAGAAACACGTAGAGAAAAAATACTAGGAGATAAGAAACATGCATCATCAAACATGGGAGAGGGGCAATAGTACAACATATATATACATGTAGCACACAACACATAGAAAACGTACAACACACCAACAACCATCTCTCGAGTCATACAGCACAACCATCTCAAAAGTCATTCTCTAAGATCAAACCTCTACCAAGGATACTAATCCCCATATGCATGTCATCATCCCTATATGCATGTCGGCCAATTTCATCACGTCCCCAGTTGGACATCCCCGTTAGGATTAATAACATCACGTCCCCAATTCGGCATCATCGTAAGGATTAATAACATCACGGCCCTAATTGGACATCCCGCCTCGAGATCGGTGGTACACATCTCGCCCCCATTTGGGCATCCCCCATTGGGATCAAATATGCTATGATATGCAACAAACATCCATCACAGGTTGATACCGGAACCTCAGACCTAAGCACTCGGCCACAGCCACAATGCATTGCATCCACATCCACATCAACATCAACATCACGACGCCTTGCATACACGAGTCACAGCTCCATGGTCAGGACCACGATGGTATCAACCCGAACAACTTCACAATCTTACCATAACTCTCATCAACCATCATCCAGCCAATCACAAGAATAAAATATCACCACAATAAGTATGCCAATATAGATATCATCACGTCGACAGATAAACAGATAATCGCATAGGCAGTTCGACATAACAGATCAACAGATAATCACATAAGCAGTTCAACATATCGGATAAACAGATAATCACATAGGCAGTTCAACATATCAACTTCAACAATCACATCGTCTAACCTAGAGTATCATCTTAGCGGTGATATCATAAAGGTACTTACATCTAGGGTCCAGGTACTTTGTCCAGGGCTCAATCTCTAGTAGGGTTTAAGGTTCCCCTACGCATGTATACATTCTATACTATGCTTGCCTTCCCGATGATAACAATTCTTTCTCCCCACCTGAAACTGCTAAGAACTGCTACATGCGCGCCTTCCCGTACAAGTTTCCGAATACAGCTCCGTAACCGACACTTTAACACGCTTAGAACGATCGAACACAATCTGATCCTTCACAACAAATCAAAGTCTAACATTAACAAACTACCCTTCCTTGCATCACAAGGTATAAGTTCGGCCATGGTGATCCAAAATGGGTTAGAGATGTCTAAAATTTTATAACTTTTGGATGAATGATCCTTAAGCATCGTTCTGATCCAAAATGTTATGATCCAAAGTGGATCTATTGAATGTAGGATCGTTCTAGGAGAATTGATCCAAAATTGAAAATTCAAACTAAAATTGCATGAACCTAGACAAAGCCTATGGCTATGTGCGTGAGGCAAATTCAAAGTAAAATAGCATGAACCTAGACAAAGCCTATGGCTATGTGCTTGAGGCAAAATTCAAAAACAATAGAAAGAAAGGGAAAAGATGAAAGGGAAGGGAAATGGAAGAAAGCGCCACAACTCCATGGATTAGATGGAGTGATAAGCTCAAGGAAGATCCACCACAAGAGTATGAAGCTCTTGATGAGAATCACAAGGTTCTACTCTAGAACCTTCAAGAGGAGACTTTCTCTCTCAACTCTCTCTAGATCTCAAGTGTGAGATAAAATTCTAAACTTCACATTATGATTCAAAATGCTTACATTCGAGTATTTATATGGTTCCCCCAAAATGAGAGGGAAACTAGCGCATGGATCCTAAGACCACATGGCTATGCGCACCTATCATGAAGTGTGGGCCTTGATGACTTCATCTTGGCCCAATTACAAGTCAAGGTCCAAAAAGTCAAAGTCCTAAAAAAAGTCAAACTACAAAAAGTCAAAGTCCTACTTTTATTGGATATTTTCCTATTCTATTACAAAGTCCTAAAACTAGTGGAGAAATCTTCTTGGTAGCTTTCCATGATCATATCACCTTCCTTGCATCACAAGGTATAAATTTGGCCATGGTGATCCAAAATGGGTTAGAGATGTCTAAAAATTTATAACTTTTGGATGAATGATCCTTAAGCATACATAACACTAAATCAAGTCTCTTTATACAAAAACTTGAAGTAAAACTCATGACTTTTAAAAGTCATGGTTTCGGCCTCTTTTAGGAAAAAGGGCTAGGCATGTTATTTGATTACATGCTTTTGGATAGTGATAGAGGATGATGAAACTAGATCATAGAAATTGATTTCACATTAAAAAGATTTTTTTATGATTTTCTGGGGTTTTTCAAGTGAAAATCCTAATGTCTGTCAAGCTAGGATTAGGGCTCAACTAAGATGAAGAAGATGAAAAAGAAAGCTTAACCATAATTAAGAGAGTAAGTATAAGAGAATTTACCTCTCTTCATTATTTCACTTTTTAAAACACTTTAGTTAATTATCTAACTATGGGGAACATCCCTAGCTGCATGCAGTCCTTGTTTTTTCTCTGCTAGGGTTTGCATGTTTTTTTTTCACTTACTAACTATGGCCGTGACTGCTCCTAAGGTTCCATGGCCGTTTCTTGCTCAACTAGCCCTCTATTCATCGTGTGACAATCCCTCCTCTCCATCTTTTCCTCAAAAACGATCATTTGCTCAAGCACTCACAAACTCTTGTGATATTCCTGTCAGTCAATTGCCTAGGCCATGCTACAAAGGTGAGACATTGGCCATCAAAATTTCTGAAGATGGCTACAAAAAAGGTGTTGAGGCATGTAAAAATAGTCTTCATGGTCGCTTGGTCATGTCAAAAGGTGATGCACCTATTAAATACAAAGATCTTAAAGCCAAACTATCTAAGTTCTGGACTGCCATTGGTACATCGAAGATGATGCCATTGGTTGAATTCAAATTCTCTTCTCATGAAGATCTATGCCGCGTGGTCTATAAGTTCTTGGTCTCTTAATCCTGGTTTCCTTCGGCTCTATCAATGGTCTCCAGACTTTAAGCCATCTTCCAAGAAGCAAACTCATGTCCAATGTTGGATCAAGATTCATGATCTTCCCCAAGAATATTGGAGTTCCAAAACTCTATTTGAAATTGCTGGCAATATTGGTGTTCCTATCTCTTTAGATGAGCCTACAAAGAACCGTGTTTTTGGTCATTATGCCCGAATTTTGGTTGATCTGGATCTTCAAGGGTCTTTCCTCGTTGATTTATTAGTGGAGAGGGAAGATTTGCTTTTTATGTTGGCATTGAATATGAAAAACCTTCTGTGATTTTTGTCAAAACATTGGTCATAATGTATCCCAATGCAGAAAGAAGATTGGCAATGGCCCTTCAAAGAATCAGGGAGTCCAGGATTGTAAGCAAGTTTATGTGCCTAAACCAAATCTTTTAAAAGATAATCCTGTTCAGAATCCTGTTCAGAATCTGGCCACCGAAAATGTTGTTCCAATAGATAACTTGCAGGACAAGTCTTGTTCACAGGGTTACCCTCTTGATCCGCAGGCTAATGTCATCTTGGGAAAGGATGTTGCTAATCATGTATCCTCTACTTCCTTGCTTGGAAAGGAAACAGATAATACCATGCCTTTAGTTGAGGAGGTTCCAATCTCTCCCAGAGGTGATCAAGTTCACCTTAGCCCAAATGTTCCTCATGTGCTTGAGGAGATTCAGAATTCTGTTGGTTCTCAGAACTCTTTCTCTGCTGGGTCTCATAGGTCTATGTCTCATGTGTCCAACTCTGTTCAATCCCAAATCTTGGGACATATTTCACTCAATGAGTTGGAAATATCTAAAAAAGTTCAAAATCCTACTGTTTCAAAAGATCTTCAGTTTCTAAAAGGTAGATTATGGGCTGATGAAGAGGAAGATAATGGTGAGGTTCCTCCAGATGACAATGCTTAGATTGGTGCTGATGAAACTAATAAATATCTTGAATCCAATGTGAGTAAAAATTCCACTCCTGTTTTGTCTAAGTCTCAACTAAAGAAACTCAAAAAGAAAAATAAGCAGCTTGAGGATAATCAAGCTGTTGCTAGAGTTACCAGGTCCCGAGCAGGCCTTTTCAGGTGGTTCAATGAAAGCCCTTTTCTGGAATGTTAGGGGATTGGGCAATCTTGATACACGGTTGGTCCTCCAAAAGTTGGTTCTTTTACATAAACCAGAGTTTTTGTTCATTACTGAGCCTTGGATCTCTTCCAATGCCTTGCCTGTTTCCTTCCTTAAAGGTTTGAAGTTAAAAAAATTTGCTGAAAATGATAGACAGCCGCAGGCCCCTAATTTGTGGTGCTTACGTGTGGATCATTTGAATCCTGTTGTGTTAGCCAAATCCAGACAGCAAGTTTCCTTCTCGGTTAATGCTAATAATGTTAACATATTCTTCTTAGCTGTTTATGCTTCTACTGACTACATTGTTAGAAGAGGTTTGTGGTCAGAGCTTCATGTTTTGCAGGCTAATTATAAAGGTCCTTGGTGTTTTATTGGGGATTTTAACTCTATTCTTGGTGCTCATGAGCATCGAGGGAGGTGTTTACCTAATAAACTTTCTTCTAAAGAATTTCAAGCTTGGTCAGATCAAGATAATTTGTTTCATATAGACACTATTGGTTAACAGTTCACTTGGTCTAATGGTAGAAGGGGAGTTTTCCACACTAAAAAAAGATTAGACCGGGCTATCTGCAACATGGCTTGGCTTAATTACTGGAACTCAGTGACTTGCTGCACTTTACCTAGGAGCAAATCTGATCATTATCCTATTCTTCTTGTTCTAAAAAAGGAGGAGAGGAAATATGGTTCTTCCTTCAAGTTTAACAAAATGTGGTCTAGGCATCCTGACTGTTTTTCGATTATTTCTGATGTTTGGCAATCCCGGGTGGTAGGGTGTCCCATGTACGTTCTGTCCCAGAAACTGAAGCTTGTGAAGGAAAAATTAAAAGATTGGAATTGGTCAGTCTTTGGTGATGTTCATTTAAGGGTGAAAAATGCCTTGGATTCTGCTGACTCAATTCAAAGAACAATTAACTTAAATGGAGTCAATGAGGTTTTATCTCAACAGGAAAAACAGGCACACGTTGTTTTGCAAGAGGCTTTAGCTTATGAAGAAGACTTTTGGAAAGAGAAGACTAGAATTAACTGGCATCTCCATGGTGACAGAAATACCGAATTTTTTCATAGAATGGCTAGAATTAAGTCATCTACTCAACACATCTCTATTCTTAAAACAGATGACGGCTACTTGGACTCTGCTGCAGCTATTGAGAATCACATTTTGCAGTATTATAGAGGTCTTTTTGCTTCTGAAACTAGTTGTACTGATTTCAGTTTGGTGGATGAAGTAATTCCTTCAATGGTTACTGATATGGAGAACCATGTTCTGATCACTCCTCCTTCTTTGGAGGAAGTCAAGGCAGCTATTTTCTTTTTGAATGGCACTAGTCCTCTTTGGGGGTCATTTTTATCACACTTATTGGAACATCATTGCTAATGATGTCTTCAAGGCCACTCTACAATTCTTTGAGGGAAATTGGTTACCCCCAAATCTCAATTCAAATTCTGTTGCTCTTATTCCTAAGGTCACTGGTGCAGACAGAATTGATCAGTTCAGACCCATAGCTTTGGCTAACTTCCAATTTAAGATCATTACTAAAATTCTAGCTGATAGGCTGGCTTTTTTTACTTCTAGAATTGTTTCTGTGAATCAAAGAGGTTTTATTAAAGGTAGGCAAATTTCGGACTGCATCTGCCTTGCTTCTGAAGCTATCAATCTTTTACAAAAGAAATCTTATGGCGGGCAAGTTGCTATGAAAATTGATATCAAGAAAGCCTTCGATACGGTGGATTGGGACTTCTTGGGTTATGTTCTTCAAAGATTTGGTTTTTCCAACCAATTTTGCTCTTGGATTAATTTAATTCTTCATTCAGCTAGGCTTTCTATTATAGTCAATGGTCGTGCTGTTGGTTTTTTTACTGCAAAAGGGGTGTGAGACAAGGGGATCCATTGTCTCCTCTCTTGTTCTGTCTTGCTGAAGAAGTTCTCAGTCGTGGTATCACAAAATTGGTATCAGATGGTCTCTTAGATTTGATGGTTGGTCCAAAGGGTTTCCTTATACCTAGTCATGTGCTATATGCAGATGAAATTATGATCTTTTGCAGGGCTTCTAGGAAAAGCTTGGTGAACATTATGCAGCTTTTTACCCGATATGAAGCTGCTTCTGGTCAAGTTCTCAGCAAGGACAAATCTAAATTTTTCACAGGTTCTGTTCCTATATCTAGGCAGTAGCAGATTGCTACTCATCTTGGTTTCACTATTGGCTCTTTGCCTTTTAACTATCTAGGGGTTCCTCTTTTCAAAGGCAAGCCTAAGAAACTTCATTTGATGCACATTGCTGATCGAATTAAGTGCAAATTTGCATCATGGAAATTTTCTTTGCTTTCCATCATGGGTAGAGTTCAATTGGTCCAATCCATTGTCCATGGCATGCTGATCTATAGTTATAGAGTTTATGCTTGGCCAGCACGTCTCTTAAAATTGCTTAACACTTGGATTAAAAGCTTCATTTGGTCTAGTGATATTAACACAAAGAAGGTGGTGACAGTGGCTTGGTCTAAAATTTGCAAACCAGTGACTGAAGGAGGTTTAGGCATTAGATCAATTTCTATGATTAACAAAGCTGGCTTGATGAAACTGTGTTGGGATTTTCTGCAAAATAAGCATCAATGGTCTGCCCTTCTTAGAGCTAGAGTGTTCAAACATCAGCAGCCTATAAATTATTATATTAGTTCATCAATTTGGCCTAGTATTAAAAGTTTTATTACTGTTCTGCTTGATAACTCAGCTTGGCAGTTGGGTGATGGTTCTACAATCAATTTTTGGACAGATAAATGGCTCTCCTCTACTGTTGTGGATTTATTTTCGATTCCTGCAGATCTGCATTCTGATTTGAAGGCCACTATTAGTGATTTTTTGGTGCATGGAAGATGGTTGATTCCTGATTTGCTCCATCAACATTGTCCTGCTCTTACAAGGGAAATTCAGCACTTAGTAATTCCTGAGTCTCCTGGTCCAGATATTATGCGATGGTGCAATAATAATTCTGGTGAGCTTTCTTTCAAAGAAGCTTATGATTTCCAAATATCTCATAATCCTGTTTTGGCCTGGACCAAACTGATTTGGAGGCAGTGTATTCCTCCCTCAAAGAGTTTTATTCTTTGGAGGATCATCCATAATCGGTTGCCAACAGATGAAAATCTCTGGAAGAGAGGCTGTTTTGTGGTTTCCATTTGTAGCCTTTGTGGTTGTTCTGCTGAGTCTTCTCATCACCTTTTCCTTGAATGCTCACATGCCATACATATGTGGAATTGGTTAAGTTCATGCTTGGTCTGTCAGCTGGATATTTCTTCAGTTCAAATTATCTTAAACATTTGCACTAGAGATTGGAGTCCTCAAGTACAAGATGTTATTGTGGCTGCCATTGTCAATATTTTCTGCTCCATATGGTTTTGTCGCAATAGCTTGAGATTTGATAATAAAAGAATTCCTCTGCATGCTGCTATTGCTAAAGTTGCTTCTGAGGTTACCTTGGCTGGGAATAGCTCCAAAAATTGTATGCGAAATTCTGTTTCTGATTTGGTGCTGCTGAAACATTTCAACATTTATGGTCATCATGTTGCTGCGCCTATTATTAAGGAGGTTATGTGGCATCCTCCTCTTTGTTTCATGATCAAATGTAACTCTGATGGTGCTGCCGGTGCTGCCAAAGGTTGTCCAGGCCTTGCTACTTGTGGTGGAATTTTTAGGAACAAGTCTGGTGATTTTTTAGGCGGTTTCACTGAAAATTTGGGAGTTCAACATGCTTTCTATGCTGAATTGGTTGGTGCCATGCAAGCCATTGAGGCTGCTTATGCTAAGGGGTGGAATTTGTGGCTTGAATGTGACTCACAATAGGTAGTTTCAACTTATTATAATCCTGTTTCTGTGTCGTGGACTCTAAGAAATCGTTGGAACAATTGTTTGGCTAAGTCTAGGAGAATGTGTTTACACATCTCTCATATCTATAGAGAAGGCAATGTTTGTGCTGCTAATCATGGTTATAATGTTGATGGTTTTACTTGGATGGATCACTTACCTTCCTTCATTAGAGAAGATTTCTTTAGGAATAAGTTAGGTTTGCCTACTTATAGGTTTCATTAATTTTTGTATTCTTTGCTTCGGTTTGATGTTTTTCTTCTTGGCCTGGGTTTTGGTTTGGTCCCCCCTTGGCTTTTGTATTTCGTTTTCTTTTTTATTTAATAAATTTTGGAGGAAGGGTACTCTTTTTCCCTTACTAGTGGTTTTATCCCTAAGGAGGGTTTTCCACTAGAAGGTTTTAATGAGGCCCTTTCCTTGACTTTATTTATAAAAAAAAAAAAAAAGAATTTACCTCTTGAAGCTTGAAGGAAAGTGAAGGAAGAAAGCTAACACTAGAAGACAACAATGGAGGTTTCTTGAACTTGAAGAAGATGATCAAGTCTTTGTGAAGTGAAGTGTGAAGGAAATCAAGGGAGGGAGGGTGTATTTATAGGCTAAGTAGCCCCCCTTGGTGGGCTTTTTGGTCCAAGAATCCAACTTTTGGATATTTTAGGGACAAAAGAGTAATTTCACTTAGGGACAAAATTGGAATTAAAACAAAAGGTTAAGGGCATAATGGTCCTTCCACCTAACATCTAGAGATTTTATTGGATGTCATGATGATGGTGATGAGTCATGAGGCGAAAATGTAATTTTATCAATTCCTATGGGCAAAATGGTCTTTTCTCAGTGTCAACGCATTCCAGATATTTCTATTTTCATCATGACTTGGATGAGTCACTGGCACGCCTTCCTAGGTGAGCTAACCTGATGTGACTTCAAGTTTATCCCTTAGCGGGTCCCGGTGAATCCGTATTTAGTTCCGTTAATTACTCGATTTAGGTTTTATGCCCGAATAAAACGTAAGAACTTATTTATTTTGAAAATTTTCAAAATCGCCAATATTTTTGGAAATGAGATATAAAACCTAATTGTTTCGTTCACGAGTCAAAATTAGGTTTTCTGATCAGTAAAATCTTACTGTCAGTGAAAACGCAGACCGGGTCCTGGCTGAATTTTCAACCCAAAATTTAACCGTAGCTCTCTACGATAATGTAGAGTATAAATATGATCTTGGTTTATTCAAAATCATTTTCTAAACTTCGGATGAAAATATAAACTTATTTATATAAATTACCGATTAGAAAGCAGTAAAAAAAATCGGGGTGTTACATGTATCACGTGAGTGAGTGTGGTGAGGATTTTAAAATTTCTTGTTATTTTTTATCCTTTGTTTCAAGTGATGGCAAATGATAGCTCACCTCTCTCTCCATGGTTTGCGGTTATTCATGCTAAGATGACCCCTCAAATACAAAATCTTACAAGGCAAATGGAGAAAATGAATACAAACTTTCGTGAACAAATTGCCAACCTCCAAAACCGAGAAGAATCAAATCAAGGAAGTGTATATAAGAGTGAGACCGAAAGACATAGAGGAGGAGGACATAGAGGAGGATGATATAGAGGAAAGAGGCGTGATAGAGAGGATAGAATTGAAGGGTTCAAGATCAAAGTTACTACCTTTCATGGGAAGAATGATCGCGAAGCCTACTTGGAGTGGGAGATGAAGATGGAGCAAGTGTTTGATTGCAACAACTACAATGAAAGAAAGAGAGTGAAGGTAGCCGCTCTTGAATTCAAAGACTATGCACTTGTTTGGTGCGATCAAATGCAAAAAGAAAGAAGAAGGTATGAAGAGGAGCTTATTGAGACTTGGGCCGAAATGAAACAAGTCATGAGGAGGAGATGTGTTCCATACCATTACCATAGAGATCTTCACAACAAATTGCAAAGATTGACCCACGGATCCAAGAGTGTTGATGATTACCACAAGGAGATGGAGTTGGCCTTAATTAGGTCCAACATTAATGAAGAGAGGGAGGCTACTATGGCTCGGTTCTTACATGGTTTAAATCAAGAAACTTAAGACATAGTGGAGCTTCAAAACCATGTGGAGCTAGAAGAATTGCTCCAACAAGCTATCAAAGTGGAACAACAACTCAAGAGGAAGAAGTCCAAATTTCCTTCTTCTTATAAGTTTCCATTTTCAAGTTGGAAGGACAAATCAAAGAAGGAGGGTACCTCATCTTCCAAGGAGGTCGTGCCTACACCTCAAGGAAAGAAGCCAATGGAAGCATCTCCTAGAAGCCGTGATGTGAAGTGTTTCAAGTGCTTGGGCCATGGATATATTGCATCCCAATGTCGAACAAAAAGGACAATGGTATCAAGAAATGGAGAAGTGGTCACACAATCCGAGGCCTCAAGTGAAGAAGAAAGTGAGGAAGAAATAGTTCCGGAAGGAGATTTATTCATGGTGAAGAGACTTTTGGGGAACCAAGCCAAGGAGCATGATGAAAGCCAAAGGGAAAATATCTTCCATACTAGATGCATGATCCAAGGGAAGTTATGCTCTTTAATTATTGATGGTGTACTAGATTGGTGTCTAAATTAAATCTTGTGACTAAGCCACACCCACGGCCATATAGACTTCAATGGCTTAGTGAAGTTGGTGAAATGATTGTGAACAAGGAAGTTGAGATTCTCTTCTCCATTGGGAAGTATAATGATAGTGTTCTTTGTGATGTGTTGCCCATGGAGGCAAGTCATATGTTGCTTGGGAGGTGTGAAACCCCCTTCTAGGACATCACATGGTTACCCGTTGCGGAAAATAAACTTTATTAATTTTTCTAGTTACTTTCGGAAAATAAGATTTCCTAAGTATTTAACTTATTTTGAAAATCCGTGAAAATTTTTTTTCTTCTAACTTAGCTTACCATACTTCAATGTAACTTAAACATGCCTTATATAAACATCAAACAGTGCATACATATTAGGTTATCATCAATTTATACATAAGGCCTTATACAGACGGCCATTCCCAAAAGTCATGGTTTTCAGCAGCCAGAGCAGACTGACGAAACTATCGTTCAAAATATTAGAACATATCCTATAGCTGGTCCCACTACTAAAATAATTGTGACTCTTTGTACGTCACCTTTCTTCAGCACCCTCGAGCATCAGGGAATGGATCCCCGAATGTTCCAGTGGCATCTTGGAACTCATCTAAAGATGTAAGGGTGAGATACCAATATATGGATTCAAGCACGATAACTACATGCATTACACATCAATAGCACATAAGCATATATAATCATTGTGCATAAGGTTCTACAAAATAAACAAGTAGTATATCGTAGGGTTTCATACCCGACAGTCATTGCCATTTTTAAAAGAAATATATGACACTTCAATGTTCATCATCTAATTCTTTACTTAATCTCCGGAGATCCCATCACCGTTTTATAAAAACTGAGCTGATCAGGCTCGATTGCCAAAAGGCACACTGTTGTTAAAACCATTGCGCACTGTCCAACACAATGCACAGGCGATCATCGTTTATGGTTTTCATTGTCCATCAAGGCACAATGGTATACACCGTCTTGAATATCCTGCCATCAAGATATCCAGATTAACACCGTTGCGACGTCTGCCGAATTTTAATGCATGGAAAAACGTTTCAAGTCTTGTCACTTTTCTTTGTGTTCGTTCTTTCGTTGTCGTAGCTCAAAGGCTCCCGACTATTCATAATTTACACCGTTTTAAAACTTTTCACTGTTAACATAAGACGAAACGTCCGAGTGCTCAATAGCGGAGCCCTAGACCGATGCACCAGCCCAAGGTCCGTGGTAATAGAAAACATCATTCACTTTTCATCACGTTTCCTCATAATAAGAGGAGGACACACAGTCCATAACATCGTTGCACGACTTCTTATGCTATTTTTACAGAACACTAGTATCCCGACGTCTCGTATGCTAGGTTCATGTTTTCATTGTTTTTCACCTTTTTTCATTCTGTGAAACACAAATTAAAAACAAAAACTCCGTAACTCATCCAAGTTGTCGGATTTTACACCATTGGGAAAAACTCGTTTACAGAGAAAGTTTTTTGTTTGAAAGTGGTTTGAAAACCATCGAATTGTTGATAAAGCTTATCTTTTGTTGAAAGTCCCTTCGCAAAATCCGTTTTTGAAAGGAAACAGCTGAGACCAATAATGTCGTCCCGGAACAGTATCACTGTTTTTCGAAAACGTTTTCCGTAAATCTTTTCAGAATTAAAATGTCGTTTTAGCATTAAAAACGTCCTAAGTTAGAAATCTTGACTTTTTCCTCTTATTTTAATTTATTCCACAAAACGATTAATTTATTCTTAAAAACCTAACTTTTCTACTAACTTGTAATTTACTTTAGGATCCTCTTTTTCTTTAGAAAAACTAGCGTCGTTGAAAATCTCCAACGTTTCCCCAAATAAATATTTGGTGTTTCGTACAAAGCTTTTTAAGGCTTTTATTCCCGTTAATTATTTGAGCACTGACTATTGTCAGGCTTCCCAATCAGCAATCAACATCATCATATTGATATACCAACGTTATAGCAGATAATACAGTTTATAATATGCATTAAAATACTATAACACATAATAGTAGATAATTCAACCAATCACCACACAGCTCAAATAAATATATACAGACCAATATAGACAACACATAGTTATCGAGAGATTCCCTCAGGCAATTCTCCCCTTACCTCGTGACGTTTCCCGATAAGCGAAAAGTCGCCCGGTTTCTCGTCCGATCACTCGTTGACAACTACACACACACAATCAATCAATGTATTAACACAAAACACATAATTTTTCCTATTCCCTTTCCTCTAGGGTTCGGCCTTATGCTATTAAAAATAGCTAGGGAGTTCCAAAAATTCTCATCTCTTCGATTCTATGTTAGCTAGGTGTGATAAGACTAAATCAAAACCTATTACACAAAAACACCAAAACTCCATCCACTCATCCATGGAGGTTTCGGCCACTTTTCGCCAATTGAGCTAGAGAACTCTTTTGGTTTCCAACTCTTGGATTATGATAGAAGACCATGAACCTAGATCAAAGAAATTGGTTTGGTATTAAAAGGATTTTTCGACAATTTTTCATGGATTTTTAAAGTTTATGAACAAAAATCTAACTTCCATGAATCATAAAGATTGGAGGGAGAAATAGAGAGATTAAGAGATGAAGATTGAGGTTAATACCTCCTGGATGATGAAGCTTAAGAAGAAAACAACGTTGTTTCACCAAAAATATCCAAGTTTCAAGATCAAATGGAGAGAAAAGTTGAAGAGCAAAGAAGAAAGTGAAGAATAAGTGAAGATGGAGTGAGATAAGAGAGTTGGCCGAGTGGCCAAATGGGTGGGGTGGGTCTTAGATATTTTTTTCATTAAGGGTAGGGTAGTAATTTACTTAGGGACAATTTAGTAATTTCCTTAAAAGACCAGAGGCATTTTGGTCATTTCGCGTCCAGATATTTTGAAAATCAACATGACACTGGACCGCATGCCAAGGTGACATTGACCTGATGTGACTTCAAGATTATCCGTTAGCGAGTCCCGTTAAATCCCTTTACAGTTCCAATCGTCTCCCGGTTCGAGTATACGCCCGAATATTTTATATTATTTTCACTTTTTAACGTGAGGACTGATTTTAGCAAATTTGTAGAGAATCGAATTCTAAGACTAATGGTCTCGTCCGTTAGTCAAAATTAGGTCTTTATAGTAGTAAACCACTACTATCCGTGAAAACGTAGACCGGGCTTCGTCTGAGTTTTCGACCCAAAATTTAACCATAGCTTCATACGATAGCGTAGAGCATGACTATGGTCTCCGATTATTTTATTTCACTCTCTAGACCCTCCAATAAAATACAAATGCATAAATACTGTTTAATTCATATTAGAGAGTTTGAAGAAAAAAAAAATCGGGGTGTTACAGGAGGCCTTGGCAATTTGATAAAAAGGCTACCTATGATGGATACACCAACAACTTCTTTTTTATGCACCAAGACCGAAAGGTCACTCTTTCTCCTTTGTCTCCAAGAGAAGTTAGTGAGGATCAACTTAAGATGAGAGAAAAAAGAGAGCAAGAGGAAAAAGAAAGAGGGAGTGAAAAGAAGAGTGATGAAAAAGTAAAAAAGAATCGAGAGAAAAAAAGTGAGAAAAATATAGAGGAAAAAGAGAGAAAAGAGAGCTATTTTGCAACAAAAAGTGAGGTGAAGAGGGCTTTGGTTTCAAGGCAGCCCCTCTATATGCTTTATTGCAAGGACTTTTGCTTGAATGCTAATGCTCCTAATGAACTCTCTTTGCCTAGTGATGTTGAAACTCTTTTGCAGGAATTTGGTGATGTGTTTCCCAAAGAAGTGCCACACGGCCTACCTCCTTTAAGGGGGATAGAGCACCATATTGATATCATTCTGGGTGCATCATTACCCAATAGGCCAGCCTATAGGAGTAATTCTCAAGAGACCAAAGAAATTCAAAGGCAAACTGAGCATAAAGATGGCAAGGCTAAGGCTGAATATGTGAAGAAGTTACATGAGCAAGTGAAAGTTCAAATTGAAAAGAGGACAGAAAGTTATGTTAGGCAAGCCAACAAAGGGAGGAGGAAGGTGGTGTTTGAACCCGGAGATTGGGTTTGGGTGCACATGAGAAAAGGTAGGTTTCCTTCACAAAGGAAATCCAAGCTTCAACCAAGAGGAGATGGGCCATTCCAAGTAGTGGCCAAGATCAATGATAATGCCTATAAGATAGATCTTCCAGGTGAGCATGGTGGAATTAGTGCAACTTTCAATGTGGCTGTTTTGTCTCTTTTAGATGTAGGTGATGAAGATTTCAATTACAGGTCGAATTCACTTAAAAAAGGAGGGGATGATGTGAACCCACTAAGGAACAAGAACCAAGAAGCACTACAAAGACTTGGTGGGCCTATGACAAGAGCAAGAGCCAAGAAAACCCAAGAAGTTCTAAATCAAATGGTGACTATTTTGATGGAGGCAAGCCCAAGTTCAAGCCTAGAAGGAATGGTGCAACATCCTTTCCCGAGTGTCACATTCCCGAACGATTATAAGGCCGAAAATAATATTAATGCGGAAAATACGACTTTCTTTTTTTTCTTTTCTTTTCACAAATATGTAATGGGATTAGTAAAGGTAAGTAATAATAAATGAACTTAGGTTCACCATGCATTTCTAGAAGACTAACTGAAATAAAATACAGAAACAGAAATAGTACTGTATACAGACATAAGTCTAATGCATAACTGACATAAGGAATAATAAGTACTAGGAGTCGCAGCTTCCAAAAAGGTACAACAGACACCGACACAGACTGGCCGAAAAAAACACTTAAACAGCAAAAGGAGTCCCCCTCCGGACTCAAATAAATTGCTGAACCGAACCGCCGTCGCATCCATCTGCTCAAGCAGAAATAGCAATACCAGCAGAAAAGATATACAGATTTGGGTGAGATCCCGATCATCAACACAACAAAGTAGCAGAAGTAAAAACGAGACGACTCACCAGGTAACGACATACCCAACATGCTTACCATATATCTCAATATAAATCATGTTAAACAATTAGCAGCATAATTAGCAGCATAAAACAAGGCATTCTCAAAAACAGAACAGCGATGTACAACCAGTAAATGTAATCATCAGCAGAAATGTACATGTCTCAATACCATATGCCACAAGGATAAACTCTGACCTCTACTCCATGGAGCTAACAAAACATCAGAGAGAGTGAATGGGAGGACATGTTCCAGTTACTGCCAGCCATGAGCAAGATGCTACAACATTCTTGACATGCACGTATCTGGCTTTACGGAAACACTCTGCACCAAACATGAATAGTACGACATCTAGTCGAGGATATCAGTGTATTGCTCGGATCCGCCACGACACAGAAGAGCTACCAACTGGTCACATGTCAGCCTTTCCAACCCTGATACCTCCAAGACTATTTAAAACGTCACCGTAAGATTCGCACCCACATTAAGGTGTAAGCTCAACTCCTAGGCTCAAGGCCTTACAACTCATGCAATGAAATGCCAATGCTTACACAAAGCAGATGCGATAAAGCAATGTCTATCCACCGGATAAACCTCACGGTTCACTAAGGTTCTCTTCCTTAGGAACTATACACTTCTTTGTATTACAAAACTTTTATCCATCAGATAAATATCGTGATCCCTCCGAGATCGAGTCATCACAAGACTGAAACAATTGAACGACTAACCTAGATCCGAATCACCGGTCCGTCATCGAACTACTGTTTCAAAGCCCAAAACATTTCGTGTTTGTGTTTATGTCTTATGAATTATGTCTCAAGTCCTAAGCATTATGAATACGGATTGAGAATCCTCTTAGATAAGTCTTTGAGCCTTTCTAAGATATTACTCCTTGATTTTCAATTAATGAAATAAGTGATGATTCATTTAAGTCTTATGAAGTCATTGATGAACTAAGTCATCAATGGTATAGTACATGGTCTTGTTCCACCACATACCATACTTAATTATCCCTTGTCTTCAACTCTAAGTTAATTACTTAACTTAGGTTTTTCACGCGTAAAACTTTACGATTTGAGTTGAAAAACTCTCATTGTAAATCAAATACCGTTCTAATTGAAAACTCTTTTGATTTGAAATAATTTTGTACTTGGTTAAAGCAAAGTACCTTAACTAATTTGAAAAGGGTTTTTCCTTACTAACTTAGTGTAAACCATGTTCTAAGTTAATGGAAAGGAAATGTAATCTCATCTAATCTCCTAACTATAACTCATTTTAATCAACTTAAGGATAAGATCCTCTTTATGTTTGAAAAAGGAAATGTTATCTTAGTCCTAAATTAAAGGTGATATCTCATTAAAATTATGTTAACTTGCATGAAATCACTTCATTATTTCACTTTTAAAACACTTGGTTAATTAGATGATAAAGGTTGAAACTTCATTTGATCTTGGGATCAAAGTCACTTATTGTTTTCCTTTGAAACATAAGTTATTAAAACAATTTCTCACTTCAAGAACTTTGAATGTTCAAGAACTAGTGTTCTTCCTTTTCTTTTTGGTCATGGCCGAATGCCTCTCATAAACAAATGTGAAGATTTTGCTTCACCCATAAGACAAGTCATAGCTCAAAATGCTCACACAATTATGACAAACAACAATCACACATCATTGCATCATATTCAAGCATAAAAATCCTTACTTGATCTAGAGATCAAAGTAGGTTTTTCAACATACATGAAAATGTTTTTCAATCAATCAACATCATCATAAACATATGCTAGAGCACACTAAAGCATAAACTAATTATTACAAACTTTGTTCTCCAAGAGAACTTTACCAAATAAAGTGGTGAACCCAAACCAAAGGGTTTCACCCACACACAAACTTAAACAACCATTTTCACCACCACCAACTTTGGTGTGATGAGGTTCACCCCCATACCTGTTGATGAACAATCCTCCGAACCAAAGTCGGTTGATCGGTTTGTGAATCTCTCGATTACTCCTCACTCGGTGTTTCCCATGGCCTAAATCCCTGGGAAAACAAAAAATTCCGTGGGAAAACACATTTTTCCCACGGATTAGCCACAGCTCCCAGCTGTTGGGAAAATGGGCGTCGGAATTGTTTTCCCACGGTCAATTTGCAAAAGCCATGGGAAATTTCACACGGCTCTGATCGTGGGAATTTCCCACGGTCTAAACACTGGGAAATTTCCCACGGCCATTCCCCTAGGAAATTACAAGAGCATTTCCCACGGCCTAAACCCAGGGAAATTACAACAGCTTTCCCACGGCTTTAGCCTTGGGAAATATTAATTTATTTTTTTAAAAAATATTTTCAATAATATAATAAATAAAATTAATTAATTATTTAAATAATTATATTTTGTTTATAATTTTTTATTCATTTGGTCAAAGATTATATTTTTTAATTATTTAAAAATAATAACTAAATAAATATGACAAAATAAATAAAATACAAATCACATAAATTGACATCATAATTTAAACCATAAGTAATGTATGTTTTTTTACAATCAATAAAAACTAAAATTCATACAAAACCTAACATAATCTAATAATTTCCATCTCTATAAGGATCCTCAAGAAGCCGGTCAAAAAAGTCATCATCCTCCTCTGAGGTGCCCTGGGTCCGCTGACCAGACTGCGGAGGCTGTTACTGCTATGGGGGGACCTGTGTGGACTGATCTAATCGTTGGATCGTCTACATCATCCGCTGCATCATCTCATCCCTCTGCCGCTCACGCTCCTCGGAAGCGGCCAATCTCTGCCTCAGCTCAGCAATCTCCGCGGATTCCCGAGGACGACTACCACGACCAGTGGACGCCTCATTACGAACGTCCAAGATGCACAAAGATCCTTTCCGGTAGTTGCGAGCAAGATCTCCAGCACCGTATAGGCGGCCCTTATACTTACCGCCAACAACCTCCGCCCAAATACGCAATGCAAGCCGGTCCTCCTCCTCGGGGTCAGTTGAAGAGGATGAAGAGGACCAAGCTTGAGACATCCTTGCCTCAAACTCCTCCTGTTATTCAGGATCAAACACACTAATTAGCTCATATTTGATACAAAATTATTAAATTAAAAATAAAGGGCATATAAAGGGTATATTTATTACTTGAGTGCGCCTCGAGCGCTCATCTACATACTTGCCTGTACCCTTCCTAGTATGGGTACGGCGGTGGAGCTCGTTAACCTTCAAATTTTGCTTATACTTCATAGCCTGTAACACAAGCATGGATAATAAATTAAAAATAATTAATAAACAATTGATCTTGAAATAAATATATTTAATGCATAAAAAAGGAGAGTATAAACGTACCATACGTTCTGCGTACTACGCCTGGCTGATGGAACCTCCTGTGTGCAGGCTCCCCCTTTTTCCGATGCCCTATTTTTCTTAGCTTGATCTGACATTTTCTTAAATGCATCTGAAGCCCAGTGACGACACAAGTCCTCCCAAATTCCATCTCCAATCCAGTCTGGCTGTGAGCCTGAATTCCGGGCCTCCCTAAGCATGTCGGAGAGGCGGCGAGAGGCTTTCATGTGAAAGATCCTCTCAATCTCCGAATCATGCTCAATCCTCCATGCGACTTGACCCTGTATTAGAAGAACAAATAATATTTGTTATACTAATTATTTACGAAATAATAAAAACCACATTAAATAAATTGAATTTTTGCAACTTACTCTAAAAGCCTCAAACATAATATTCCGCTCCCCATCATTAAGCGCTCCCCATGATGGACATGCCCTATGATACCTCCGATGAATAACATACGAGATGGCAGACGCAGCTCTCTTCGAAGGAAGGAACCTTAACAATAAAAGAGTATGAATCAATCAAAGACATTGTAATAAATTATAATAAAAATCGAATAAATGTTTCTTTATTAATTCTTACCCATTACCAACCGGCCTGGTAATAGGTCGACCATCGGGCATTAACTGAATCTCCTCTACCTCCTCTGACTCATCCTCGCCCATCCCTGCCTCTGAAGGTGAGCGTGAATAACCAGGACTATACTTCTCCTCCTCAGCCTGACGATGAGCAGGTGATATCTCAGCCACACCTACTGAAGTAGAAGCGCCCTGGTGTGCATGTGGCATGAACCTCGGAGTGGGAATCGTATCGATCTCAGGTGCAATCAGTGGAGGTGGGGTAGCTAATCGCGGTGGTGGAGGTGGTGTAGCTACAGGTGGACGCGATGCAGGTGTGGGTGGGCACGGTGTAGGTGCGGATGGACGCGATGTAGGCGTGGATGGGCGTGGTGCGAGTGCTGGCACTGACTGGGTAGATGTAGAAGGCATAGGCGAGTATCCATCTACAAATTCACGAATCACGATATGGCGAGAGGGCCTATTCCGACGACGAGTCGGACGCGGGTCAGCATCGGAGACCACACCCTTACCCTTCTCACCAGTGGGTGGTCTGGGTGGAGGTGGGTCACATCCTCCTCCTGATGCCATGTCTATAGAGCATTTTAATGTTAAAATAAAATTCATGAAATATATAACTCATCCGATAAAGCAATAGTATAAGTCATCTAAGCCATAAATTAACAAATGTAACTCACTAATAATCCAAGATAGAGCAATATCTAAGTCATATATAAAGTCAAACAATATAATTCACTAATACAATCAAAACTTAAACAAATGATCTAAGTTTTATTCAGAATTTGAGACATCATCGTCAGATCTTGCTGAGTCATTATCTTCATCATGTTCAGATCTTACTGAGTCATTATCTTCCGTGGAACCATCGTTTTCTTCATCCAAATGCTCATGGATGGACGACAAATTAATGATATCCACTTCTTCACCAGGGACTTGCAAGTCACGTAAGTAACCAATCGGCTCAACTTCAATGACTTCATTTATACATGACATTTCATCCACTTGATAAGGCACCTCTACCTCTGGATCATCCGCTTCGATGCGACCCCTTGGTTTGGTCTTGATGGCAACGCACCAACCTCGTTTTTCTTTTCGAGTTGCTGGATAAGGAACATAATACACCTTTCTAACATTCTGTGCCAAGATAAACGGATCAAACCTTTGATATTTTCCACTCATTCGGATGTCCACAGTATTACATTTTGGATTATATTTTGTGCCCTTAATGGATGGATCAAACCAATTACAATAAAACAAAACTATTTTTTTAGTATAGTCTAAATAAGTGTACTCCAATTCATATATGTGTTGGACCACGCCGTAGAAGTCATCTTCGCCTCCTTCTATGAGGCACTTTACGTAAATCCCGCTGTTTATTGTTTTTTTGCCCTCCATCCATGATTAGGTATGAAATTTGTACCCATTCACAAAGAACGTATGCTATTCTTTGACAGCTGAATTAGGACCGTCGGATAAGTTCCTTAAGTGTCGGTTAACGGCAGTCGTTGCCTCACTGTAAACCTACGTATGTTAAATGCAAAAAAATTATGTCTAGATTTTACAGGAAGTTGATAGTTCAAATAATTTTAAGATACTTACTTGTTGCGTAAACCACTTTGCAAAATCTGCATGTATACGAGCAGACTGCTCTTGTTCACGTATGTTTTCAGATAACAAGAATGCGTTGTATAAATTGGACAATACACACATATTTAGCACAAATTAAAGTATACATTATTACATAATTGAAAGAAAAGGATATACAATACATACTCAAGGTATGGCTTAACTTCGGTGCGATTGATCAGCACATGAACATGGGCCGACTTCCTCTCTGCATCTGTTAACTAGTGAGTCAACTCCTTCCCCGAATGACGACCAGAAAGGCAAAAGACTGATAAGGCTAGCGGATGTCTTTCACTTTCATTTTTCATTTCATTTCTATTATTTCTTGGTGACAACATGAAGTTGTTGAAATAATGGGAACAAAAATGGATTGTGTCACGATGTAAATAAGACGCACAGATTGATCCTTCAACCCTAGCCTTATTTTTCACTGATCGTTTTGAATCACCCATGAATCTACAAAATAACAAGTTCATAGAAGTATTTATTACCTTTCATTTCAAATGGAAAAAAAATCTAATATCTAATTCTAGGATAGTTACCTTTCAAATGGATACATCCACCTATATTGTAACGGTCCACCAAGTCTTGCTTCCTATACGAGATGAACTGGGAGATGCTCCATGGAATCAAAGAAACCAGGAGGAAATATTCTGTCCAATCTTGCATAGAATAATTTGAATGTTCTGCTCCATCTTAATCAGTTCCTCTTCCCTCAACGTTGCAGAGCACAAATCTCTAAAGAATTGACTCAATTCAGTAAGCGGATTCAAGACATGGACTGGCAAGGAACTAAAAGCAATAGGAAGTAAACATTCCATGAATACATGGCAGTCATGGCTTTTCATCCCATGCATCCTTCCCTTACTGACATCGACACATCTTGCCAAATTGGAAGAATAACCGTCTGGCATCCGTAGTTCTGTTATCCACTGACAAACAAACTTTACTTCCTCAACAGTTAAACTATAATTAGCTTTCGGTTTTAACACCTTCCCATTAACATGCCGCTTCAACTCCAAGTCTGGTCGCCTACAGTACAAAGCTAGGTCCATTCTTGCCTTCTCACTGTCTTTAGTCTTGCCACTAACATTCATGATCGTGTTGAATATGTTATAAAAAAGTTCTTCTCTATGTGCTAACATCGAGATTGTGTCTCAACAGATTGTCTTTCCAGTATGGGAGATCCCAAAAAATACTTCTTTTTGTCCGGTTGTGAAACTCCCCGTATCCTGGTAATCTGGACACACCACCATTGTCAGTGACTGCGGGAAGTTCTCTTACTCTACTCCAAATCTCTTCCGGTAAGAACCTAGGCAGCGACTCATCCTTTTCAACTTCCCCCTTTTTGAAGGTGTTTCTATTTCGTCTAAATGCATGATTTGTTGGTAAAAACCTACGATACGAGTCAAACCAAGAACATTTCCCCCCATATTTCAAGGTAAAGGCCTTTGTATACTCCATGCAATGCGGACATGCCAATTTACCATGAGTACCCCAACCAGACAGCATACCATGAGCAGGGAAGTCATTAATGGTCCACATCAATGCTGCCTTCATAAAAAATTTTTGCTTTCTTGTGATATCGTACGTCAACACGCCGTTCCACAACCTCTTCAAATCATCAATCAAAGGCTGCAAATAAACATCAATACCAACCTTCGGGTTGGAAGGGCCCAGTATGAGGTACGTCAAAAACATATAAGGTTTAGACATGCACATATCAGAAGGAAGATTGTACGGGGTTACAATTACAGGCCAACATGAATAAGGCGAATCTGAAGCTTGGATATACAGGGTAAAACCATCGGAGCATAATCCAAGTCGTACATTGCGTGGATCCAAGGCAAATTCGGGATGTACCTGATCAAAATGTTTCCATGCTTCGCCATCAGATGGATGACGTAACATGCCTGAACTTCTTCTATTCTCATAGTGCCACGTCATTTTTCCTGCAGTTTGCATTGATGCAAACATTTTTTGTAGCCTTGGAATTATTGGCAAATAGAACATTGCCTTTACTGGAACAGGTTTGTTCTTACTTGTCCCAGTCTTGTGATGACAATACCTTGGCACTTGACAAATTCTGCATTCGACCAACGCGCCATCACTTATGCCAAATTCATTGTTGTAATACAACATAAACCCGTTCATGCAACAATCAATTCTCTTGGCTTTCAATCCCAGCTTTGACACTAAGCTTTTTGCACCATAATAATTCTCTGGTAAAACCCCTTTTATAGGTGTCACGTCCAGAGTATAATCCTCATTCGGAAGTTGTTCCTTATTATCGTAATCGTGTGCCTCATTCACCCCAAGAGAGTCACACACCATCTCCTGCATTGACACAAACTGTTCACCATATCCCATATCTGCAAAACTACTTGAAGCACCCGCGCAATTCTTGTCAAACCCTAAATCAACATGCGGCATTTCTTCACCATGATCGGTCCAAATCCAATAATTGTCCTGGAACCCATTTTTATACAAGTCTGTCTTCACAACGTCATCGCTCTTAATCTTTCGACATTGGCATTTAGCGCACGGACATCTAATTCGATATCCATCATCGATGAAACACTTTTTGCTGCTTTGCTTGGGTAACAAACTCTTCAACCCCTCTATAAAAGATCGTTTCAAACCCCCTCTTTTCGGATATAACCTATCATACATCCAAGTAGGATTTGAAGGAAAACAATCCATCTTCTGCATGTTCATAAAAAATCCAGATAAATTTAAACATCAAATTTTGACAACATGTCAACTTACAGATTTATCCACCAAATGCTTCACAATCCAAAATCGCACTCCCTTTCATTAATTGGTACGACCCTATCCCATTCGAGAAGAAACGTTTTCAACACTCGATCCTAGTATTAATAGTTATTGCTTAATTCACATACCTTATATTTGACAAAATTTGGGCAGCATTTCCCATTGGTTTCCAAGTACATGACTTGACTGAGGTCAAGTTTGCACCCAGAGAACGAAAGGAAATATATCAGACTGCAATTTTATCAAATATAAGGCATGAGAAGTACATAATAACTATTATACGAGTGAAGAAAAAGTTTTTTACCAAACTGTCCTCCTTGGACAATTCAAGGTTCAATACAAAGAGCGGTACCTTGAAAGAGTACATGTGCTCAATGATATTGAACCTCAAACGAGAAGCTAAGGTTTCGCTCAAGTATTATATAAAATAAAATTTGACCCTATAAGACACCCTTTGTACTTGAAATTCAAGTTCATAGGGTATGTAACAACAGTAATTGCTCAAATCATTTTACTTTTGCAACATAGATAAAGTGCATAAAGGAGTCATAAAATTGACAAACAAAATCATACTTTAATAAAGGCTTATTATTTTTTTACAAATTTATTTATATTTTTTACTTATTATGAGGCTTAACACCTGTTTTAAGTGCTAAGAGAAATTGGTATAGTTTGTTATTTAATTATTCATGTATTTCTGTTTCAATATTAACTATTTATTTATATAAATATTAATTATTTTTTTATTAAGTATTATTATTTAGTTATATAAACAATAATTTAATTATTTAAGTTATTAAGTATTATTATTTAGTTATATTTGTTTAAGCTGGTTTCGCCGCGTCCCACCAAACTGCTACCGTACGAAACTTCTATGTCCAAGCAAGCACATTTCTCTCCCGTGTCAAAACGCATATCAACAATAATTTATTTATTGATAATTTTGAAATTTACTTTCGCCTCTCCCGTCGAGTCACATGAGCTACAACCACACCATTAACTCAATATCGTCACACTGCCACCACCGCACGAGTCATTTTTACTTTATCATTTTATTATTTAATATTTAATTTATTATATCATTTATAATTTTATAAATAATTTTGTAGCAGATATGCAAGTAATAATTTTATCCTGAACACAATAAAATGCAAATGCAAGTTGCAACATTAAAATCATATAGATCATGTTAAAATCTACAATTTATAGAGAATTATGTTTTCTTCAATTTGTTAATTTTCTTCAATAGGTTTGAAGCTGCATACCTCTTTTAGCAAAATATTTATATCAGACAATCTTCAGCGCAGTGGGTCATAGAACCTGTATGTGAGATTACAACCCGTATGTGAGAACAAGCAAAATACAACCCGTATGATCATGCGTGGACTTTACTAACATTTTTTGGATTTGGGGTGGGGGGACAATTTAAAAAATAATAATATCAAAGCAACCATGTAATAATCATAGCAACAGCAGAAAATTCAAAGGGAGAAAAAATTAAAAAAAAAAAAAACATAGGGCTTTAATCTAGATCCTTCCAACAGTCTCAGTTAACAGTCAGGCAGACAACATTAAGCTTAGAACATAATAGATGAAATGACAATGTACCAAAACTTAGAACATAATAGATAAAAACTTGTAGCAAAATCTATATTATAGCCATAAATAAAAAATTCAACAAAATCTAGCTTGTCTTGTAGTTATAATAGTGTGATGGGCACAATGAAAAAGGGTTACTATAGATATGCTATTCACTCTTCCTTGCATAATTGACGACGATGTCTATTTCTGCTTAAACATTTCCATAGCTTTCAAGTCACCGAATACTTTAGTCAAAATAAATTTAAAAAAATCGAAATCTGAATAATAAACCAAAATAAAATAACTTTCGAGTGACATCGCTGAGTCCCACTAATTAAACCACTAAAAAAAAGGGAGAAGCTTGGGATCAAGTCACCTTAGACTAACTAAGTCACCTTAACCTAACTAAATCTTGAACAATTTTTGCATGAAATTGTATACTGTACACTATTTGATCATGTGAGCACTTCAACCAAAATCACCATTAGTACCAAAGTCAACCAAACAGTCATCAGCAAACATTCATCAACAATGCAGACACCATTAGTATCAAAATCAACCAAACTTTCATCAGCAATGCAGACACCAATCAAGACTTACAATAATGAAAATGTGCAGTAGGAACAGTGGAGCTTGGAGAAAGAAAGAGACTTACCTACGCAGTCGCAGAGCTTGAAGTTGAAAGGCAGGAACAGTGGAGACGCGGGGAGACGCTGGAACAGTGGAGAGGACACAGCCGAGCTAGGCAGAGGGAGCTTTGGTCGCAGAGCTTGAAGTGGAGACGGTGGAGACGCGGCCGAGCGAGGCAGAGAGAGGTGGGGCTTTTCGAAGTGAGGCGCGAGAAGGAGCGGTGGAGATGGTGGAGACGCGACCGAGCGAGGCAAAGGGAGCGGTGGCCGCAGGCTTTTCGAGGTGAGGTGGAGGCGAGGTGGGGCTTTGGCGGCGAAGCAATGGAGGGGAGGGGCTTTGCCGATGGAGCAATGGTGGAGGGGTTTCATCAATGGAGGAGGAGGATGGTTTCAGTAATGGAGGGGAGGGAATGAGCCGAAGGGTCTCAGGTAGTGAATATAGTGCGCTTTCCCACGGCATAATCGTGGGAATCCAACAAACCCCTACCCGCGGTTATAGCCGTGGGAAATCCCAAAAACATTTACCCGCGGTCAAAGCCGTGGAAAAATAGAAAGTTTAAACTGGCAACTACACACGGTAAAGGCCGTGGGAAATAACCTATGGCTAGACCGTGGGAAAATCGAGGGAAATGAGGCGGGAAGAACTGGCGCCACTTTGCACTATCCTTTACCAACGGCAACCGTGGGAAAATTTGCTTTTTTATTTTGCCAGGGTTTAGGCTGTGGGAAAGTGAGAGGAAAAAAAATTGTGGCCGTGGGAAATTCAAAAATTACACACGGCCACATGCCAGTGGGGAATAGCTTGTTTTCTTGTAGTGTATTAAAAGGATTGTTCTACACTTTTCTATGAATTTTCAAAGTTTTGGAACAAAACTTGGATCTTCATGAATCAAGAGATGAAATAGAGAGATTAAGAGAGTTAAAATGAAGATCATACCTCCTAGAATCAAAGACTAATGAGAAAAGAAACAACTTTTCACTAAAAACTTCAACTTTTCAAGATCAAAGATAGGTTTTTGGTTAATAACACTTGAAGAACTTTGATGAACTTCAAGAACATGAAGAACAAGTGAGAGAGAGCGAATGGCCGAGTGGCCAAGTGAGAGAGTGAGTGTTATAGATATTTTCATCCTATGTCAAACTTGTAAATAACCAAAGGACAATTTGGTCATTTCTTTAAAAGACTGAGGGCATTTTGGTCATTTCACGTCCAGATATTTTTGAAAAGCCATCATGAAGATAGCCACGAAATTCAACTTGATGGGACACCTAGATTATCCGATCGCGGGTCCTGTTA
This sequence comes from Ammopiptanthus mongolicus, assembly GCA_039655645.1. Lineage (NCBI taxonomy): Eukaryota > Viridiplantae > Streptophyta > Magnoliopsida > Fabales > Fabaceae > Ammopiptanthus > Ammopiptanthus mongolicus. The sequence continues at coordinate 39,386,638 of CM077344.1, forward strand.
AATCCCTTCACAGCTCCAAACGTCTCCCAGTTCGAGTATACGCCCGAATATATTATATTATTTTCACTTTTGGACGTCAGGACGGATTTTAACAAATATGTAGAGAATTAAATTCTAAGACCTACTGTCTCATTCACGAGTCAAAACTAGGTCTTGATAGTAGTAAAACACTATTATCCGTGAAAAACGTAGACCAGGCTCCGTTTGAGTTTTCGCCCAAAACTTAACCATAGCTTCCTACGATAGCGTAGAGCATGACTATGGTCTTAGAATATTTTATTTCACTCGCTAGACCCCCTAATAAGATACAAACGTTTAAATACTGAATAATTATAAAACTTAAAAATTGGGTCGTTACAAATGGAGCCCAAGTTGGTGACTTATCTTAGTCAACTAGAAGACCCAAGATGATGATGTTGAGGGCGTGCATGGCATCTTTATTTACTTGTTTTTTTTCAATTCAATAAGTGTAATGGGTTATGTGAGTGGATCCAATTTTGGCTACTTTGTTAGTGGGTTACATTATGAGTTGCATGATGGTCAAGCCCACTTCCCATGGTGATAGACGAATTTATCTCTTGGTTTTGCAGGAGTTACTCGAGTGTGTCTTTTGGTTTGCATGAGTTACATGAGTTGTTAGCTTTCTTGGGAGGGAATCTTTTGGCTTGCATGGCTAAAGTAACTCCTTCTAGTTATGAGTCATTTTATTGTTTGGTTTAATTAGGAGAGTTATGTTTTTAGGCAGCCACTAATTGTTGTATTCATTTCACCAATTAGTGGCATAGTTATGCTAATTATTAGGGGGCTTATGGAATCTTATGATGACTTTGTGTAAGCCAACTCTTGGCAGCCCCACTTCTATATGTATGCGCTTAGAAACATGGAATAAGACAACTTGGATGTTGAATTTGGATTAAATCCATTTGTGAGAATTGTTCTCTTTGGTTCTTGGTTGAACCATTCTTGTTCTTATCAAGAATCCAAGATTCTTGTGGCGAACTTCACTTGGCTTATCAAACCACCTTGGTTTATGGCGCCACCACCATCTCCATTTCCCATTTCCCATTTGTTTGTTTTAATCTTCTTCTTGTGTACTTCTTGTTATTCATGAAATTAAGTCCATATACTTGTATGATAATTCAACCTAAGATCATAAAAAACGCAACCTATCCATTTGGTTGTCATCATAAAGATAAGAAAGTGAATGAAGGAGAATTCCCTCAAGGAATGGATAGCCTTCATAAGGAGGCCAAGTTGCACATGAAGTTTCAATTTGCAAAGAAACTTGATGAGGTGGTGGAACAATTTGCAGAGAAAGGCAACAATTGGGAGGAGAAAACCTTGACTCACACTACTCCTAGATTTTATGATTTGTTGGATTTGCAAGAACATGTTTTAACTCATGATTTGTTGGATTTGCATGAACTTGTTTTAAATAATTGTAAAAAAACTTTGAGATTTGAGTGTGTTGTTTTATCCCATATTAGTCTTGGTCAAATTGAAGAGTTTGATATGAATGATGAAAATTTTTATAATGTGGATGTTACATCTGATGCATTCTTTAGACTTGTTTTTGACCCCGATGGTTGGGTTTGTAGGCACATAAAGAATAAGAGACTTTCCATTCAAAGGAAATCAAGTCTCCATAGAAATGGACTTTTTCTTAATGCAACTTTCAATAAAACTAATTCATGCCTTTTTGGTGTAGGCATTAGAGCTATAAATTCGAGATTGAATTCTCTTGAAGAGGGTGGGAATAATGCAAACCTACGATGGCCACCTTTGATAACAAGAACCAAGCCAATTATGAACAAGAAGAACCAATTTGGAAATTGTTGAAACACTCATTTTATTTGGTGATGACTTGTCTTCTTTGTTTTAGCTAAAAATTGAGCTATGGTTATCTGCTTAAGGCATTCTTGGTGGAGTTGGAAAGCTAAGAGGATTATCTAAAAGTCGTATTTATAGTGTCAAGACCGAATTCGGCTTCTATCATGGTGAAAACCGGGCTACAAGATTAGGACGAAATTCTGGACGGGATTTTTTCTGTATTTTGGGCTTCCTTTGTATTGGGCTTGTGTTTCTTGTGCAAGATAAACTCCTTATGCTGGAGTAGGCATTACTTAGGAGAGGATTAGGGTTAGCCGTCACCTCCTTAGAATAAAAGTCTATAAATAGGGATGTAACACCTATCTTTTTCTGCCCTAGAATAAAATTAGAGTTTTCCTATTGGAAAAATCTTGGAGAATGTTATTCTCTTCTCTCAAATTCTTGCATAGAACTTGTTTGATTCTTATCAAGGAGTGCTACCCCTTGTGGTGAATCCTCTTTTGGCTTATCAATCTTCCAAGCAATTGTGGCGCCTTCTTTCATCTCTTATCTTTTCCATTTGTTCATTTAATTTTCGTTTTTCCCTTCTTATCTAGTTTCAATTGTGCACTTTTATTTTAATTTGCTATCTTAATTTACTTCTTGTCTTTAATTTGCCATATTGCTTCCATTTCTTGTTAATTTCATCATCATCATCATCATCTCGGGTGACATCTCACCTTTCTCTTTCCCCCCTTTCTTCTCATCCATTTGTCATAAACTTCAAGTGATTAAGCTCAAGGAAAGATCCAAACAAAACAACGATTCATATTTGGATCATATCAAAAAGCCTCATAACTGGGCGTCTAATACAACTCGCATAAATAAAATAAAGCGTAACGATAATGTAGGTCCTCTTAGCATAAGCCATAACAATTAACATACTGACCAAACTATAAACCAAAGAACAGATCTTCAAGCCTTTGTAAGCTCAACGGTGTCGTCCCCAGGCTCTGGAAACAAAACCCGAAAAACAATTCATGGTATCCGCTATTTTCCAAAAACATAGTACATATTATAAAAATAATAATACTTATAAAATAACATAAATACTATAACACTCCAATTTTTCATGCTTTCTAAAATCGGTAAGCTATATAAATGAGTTTATATTTTATCCGAGGTTTTAGAAAATGAATTTAAATAAAACAAGCTCATAGTTATACTCTACGTTATCGTAGAAAGTTACGGTTAAATTTTGGTTTGAAAATTTTCACGGAACCCGGTCTGCGTTTTCACTGACAATAAGATTTTACTGATCAGAAAACCTAATTTTGACTCGTGAACAAAACACTTAGGTTTTAAATCGAATTTTCAACAACTTTGGTAAATTTGAAATTTTTCACCAAAAGGTGAAATAATATAAGTTATACGAGCGAAATCTTAAATCGCGTAATTAACGGAGCTAAGGACGGATTTACCGGGACCCGCTAACGGATAAACTTGAAGTCACATCAGGTCAACTCACCTAGGAATGGGTACAGTGACTCACCAAGTAATTATGAAAACGAAAATATCAGAAATGCGTTCACAATGAGAAAAGACCAAATTGCCCTTGACCTTTTGTTTTAATTCCATTTTTGTCCCTAAAGGAAATGACTATTTTGCCCCCTAAGTGAACAAATTTGGACCTTCTTACCCTCCCTTTCCCCACGCCAAAAGCATCATCATGAAGGCCATTCCATCACTTTTCACATAACTCCATAAACTTCTCACAAAATTCTCTCATTTTCTTAAGTGAAACTTGAACCAAAAAGTGTGAAGAAAGTGTTGAATCCTTGCCTTGTTCATCATCCAAGAGGTATGATTACTCTCTTTGATCCATATGCTTCATGTTCTTCACTTATTTCTTGTTCTTCAATCCATGATCAACATATTCAAAGTTCTAAGTTCAATGTTCAAAAATCTCTAGAAAATCATAGAAAAATCCTTTTAATGTGAAATCAATTTCTATGATCTAGTATCATCATCCTTTATCACTATCCAAGAGCATGTAATCAAATAACATGTCTAGCCTATTTTTCTAATGAGTGGCCGAACCCTAGACCTTGGGGAATCTTGAGTTTTGCTTCAATTTTTTGTGTAAAGAGACTTAATCTAGTGTTATGTATGCCTAAGGATCATTCATCCAAGAGTTAAAAATTTTTAGACATCTCTAGCTATTTTAAGTCACCATGGTCGAACCTAGGTCCTAGGAGACAAGGAAATGTATTTTTTTTATTGTTAAAGTTTGAATTGATTGTGTGAAGGTGGTTGTTGTTGAGTGTTTCGGGAGAGTAATCAGAGTACTTGTGGATCAATCGGACGACGTTTATCCGAAGAATTGCCTGCAAGAGGTAAGGGGGGATAACCTGAGGAACTTAATTTTCGACAGCTGCGTACTGTATTTGTGTGTGTAATCTGTGAAATTATGATGTACTGTCTTTAATTGTGGAGTGCTTTACTTTATGCTTTAGTTAATTTCTTGATTATGCTTGATTATGCTTAATATGGTATGTTGACTGAAATGATGATTGATGTTGTGCTAAGGAAGCTAACATTGGTTAGTGTTCAAAACCAAGTAAAGGTAAAAGTTTCAAAAAGCATGAGACATACTATTAAGCGGATAAAAAGTTACAAGTTTTAGAAAAAATTTGAAGGCAACGTGTCTTGACGTTTTATTTTAGAAACAAGAAAGTGAAATATATTTTATTAATGAAATAAAAAGACATAAGGAAGGAAATTTGAAAACAAAGTTTAGTTTAGGAAAAGTGAGTTTTAAAATGAAAAGTTTCTTTAGAAAACCATCAATAGAGTTAAAAGGATAAAATGAGGTATTTCAAGTAAAAGTATTTTCAAGAGTTCAGTTTCAGAAGCAAGTTGTTTTAATCAAAGAGAAAAAGTTTTCACGAACTATCTTTTAAAGTTTTGATGATTTATTAAAGTATTTCAAAAAGCAAAGTGGTTTTTGATAAAGAGTTTTACCTTATGGAAAACCGATCCCGATGACTTTGTGTGCAAGCTTCGAAGGTGTGGGTTTTATTTTTGGTATTTCAAAAGAGAAATGTTAAATTGAAAGTGAACCTGGAAACCGAGATGCCGGGGTTCTAGTGTTCTGCAGAACACGTGGATCAAGGATCCGTGTTAGGGATGTGGTGCTATAAACTTGTGGACATTTTGTGTGCTCTAGAATCCCAAAACCCAAAACTAGTGCATCAGTTTATGGTTTTGTGATCGAGTCGTTAGGACTGTTGAAAGTGAAACAGGGGAACACAAGAAGGGGGTTGAATTGTGTTTCTTAACCGATTTTCAAAAGCCTTTTCTGAAAAGCGTTTTAGACACGCAAGATGAAAGAACAAAACAAAACGATAACCAACGTTTAAGAGACTTTGTTTTCAATCCCCAAGTTAGTAACTAAATAAACTCAAAAAGATAGGGATAGAGAGATTCACACAGAGATATATCATGGTTCACACTTTCAAATCAAAGAACTACGTCCAGTCGCTTCCCTGAGAAGTTTTTTTCCATCAAATCACTTAGCACTTTTTCACAAGTTGTTTCCTAGTCACTCCATGACTACAACTCCAAGTATTCTACACCTCTCCAGGCTACAAGTATTCTTTTACAAACAAGCCTCTCCAAGCTCAACAAATCCAAAGACTTGGGTGAGGTTTTTCGAGCTTCTTACAAACTCACTTAGAGTGAAAGTATTATACGATACAACTCTTAACAATCTGTTTGTAACTTTACAATGAAAGAATAAAAAGGTTTACAGATCAATTTCTAGAGAGTGAATGCTTTGAAGCTTTTTGTTGCACAATGAATTCTCTCTTGAATGTTTTCTTGCTCTTGTAATTTTGCTTCTTCAGAAGAGGGTCTTCTTATAGCTTTGTCTGACCTTCCAAATTCAAATGGTAGGAAACTTTTCCGTTTAGACACAGTGAAATATCCGTTAGGCACAAGTCCATTTGCTAGCTGTTCTCCGTTCAATATTTGTCCTTCCAAAATGATGAGGCAAGGTTGCTTTTGGTAGATAAGCAGCTTGAATGGTAGCAAACTGATTTGCCTTTTTGGCCGACAAGCGTTTTGCTCTATGTGGTTTACACTGTGCGACGTTTTTACCTTCTTTTGTCTTATGTGAAAATATATTTTCTTTTTCTTTTTAAAACCAATCAAGACTTTTGTAAAAGAGCCACATCATCTGCAAAATAAGGTTAGTGGATACACAAGCATATAGAAAGTTGGACGCATCCTTTATATAGAAAGTTGGACGCACACTTTATGTAGAAAGTTGGACGCACAAATTGTATAGAAAGTTTGGACGCACACAATACTATATGATAACTATACATAAGAATTTTACCACTAAAGTCCAAAAATCTTTTGGACGAACCACAATGTTTCTTTGGACGCAGATATTGCTTTGAGCTTTTTGTCCTTTATGAGCTAGATGTAACTTTGGACGTTGAGAAATAATGTTCCTTTTAAGAGTCCGTCTGAAGTCAGAAACATATAAAAGGTCTTTTTGACCTTATGGATTTGTATAATCTGTACTTCAAGTATATTCATGAACATATAATAATTTTGTGCCATTACTGTTTTGGTTCTAACAATCTCCCCCTTTTTTATGATGACAAACATTATTATAAAGTATTTTTGAAACAGTATTCCTTATGTCCTTATGAATAAAAGCCCCCCTGAGATTATGCATTTACATATTGAAGACATAATTCAGAACACAAAATAATATGAAAGCATAAAGGCATGACAAATACGAACATATTTCCAATCTTTCTATTCCAAAATATCTTTTACACAATTCCATATTATTCTCCCCCTGTTTGTCATCAGACAACAGGAACGAAGGGAGGATTCACATCATAGTCGCAAAGGAAAGGAAAAGATTTCAAGGAGATGGAGGAGGAATATCAGGAAAGATGCGATGAAGATAGGTAAACAGTTGATCCATTTTTCTATTCAACTCTTGAGTTACCCTTGTAGAAATCCGTTCTACCAAGTAGTCAGCTATTTCATGAGAAACACCAGGAGGTAGAGAGGGAGCCAAAGCTTGAGCAGGGTGGGCTTCTTCAGCAGCAGCGGTGTTGACATCGGTATCTTCATCATCAAGATGTAGTTCCACAGTGTTGCCAGACAAGGTGGAATCAGCATCAAGACGCTCAGTGTGCTAGACAGAGCTTGCTTCTGCTTGCGATTCAGGAACAACAAAATCATCACATCTTGCATCTTCTTGAGGACCAGTAGACTCAGCACAACAGACGTTTGCTTGGGTCTCAGGTTCAAGAATTGCATCAGGAAATCTACCTAATGGAATCTCTGAAGATGTAGCTTCTTCATGAGAGTACCATGGTAGCAGAAGAACGTGAGGAGGAGAAGATGATTCCGGGACCAATGACTGAGGGACATAGGGTAGGTCATCTTGAGATCCTCTGTTTCATTTGAGGATAGAGTGACAGGTGGGAGGGGTGAAGATGGGGGATATGAAACAAGTTGTTGCTGAGAGGGAGTGGGGGTGGAGGAGTCTTGGATGATGATTTTAGGTCTGGGTGGCCGTTTGGCTATTGTTTTAATTCTCATCTTTTTGGGTGGAGGAGGAATGGACGTAGACAAGTTAGGATTTGTGGGTGGAGTAAAAGATGGTGCTTCAGTTGGGGTGGAGGGTATAGAAGAAATAGAAGGGTTGGGCAAGTTTGAGAGGGATGGTGATACCTTAGTTTTCTTGGCAAGAAGAAGAGCAATAGGAACATCATCCTCATTGTCTTCTTCCACTAGAAGCTTCCTCTTTCTGTATATGGGCTTATAAGTTCCAGCTTCCTGACCAGCTTGAGAGGATGCATGAGCTTGTTGCTTTGCTGTTGAGCCCAAATTAGCTTTAAGCAAAGGTCCATGAATTTCTTCGATAAAGGGAACCACTACACCATTTAGTTTGATGCAGGTTTCTCCATGAATGGTGTAAGCAATACCTTCAATCATCGAAGCAAACTCCAGATTTGGCTTTTCCTCAAATTCTTCAAATACATTGTGAGTCTTAGCTTGAGATTGTTCAAACAATCTTTCCACAGTGGACGAATCAGAGGAGACTGGAGGTTGATTTGCAACACTTGGAGTCTGATTCTTCCTTCTTTGTCTGCTTTGAAGAGCTTCCATGCGTTGAGTTTGTGCAATGTTGGACTGAGCTTGTTCAAAGGCCAAGACAGATTTGAATTGCATTTTTGAAAGGTTTGCTTTTCCAAATAGTGGGCAACAGATGGTTTGGTAGGAGATCCTTATGCTTGGATGAACTTTGTTTAGCATTTGATAAATCCCTTGATTCTCGAATATTCGGGAGAGAAGAATTGCATAAGTGATGGTCTTTATAGAGGCAACATCTATGCAATTTTCTTTGAACCGATCAAAGAGAAGGGAGGGAAGATTGATCTTCATACCATAAAGAAGATGAGTAAGAATAAAAGAATGCACCTCAAAAATGGAGTCCGTAGACCCATCTTTAGGAAGAACAGCCTTGTTCAAAATTTGATTTAGAATCCTTGCTTCGTCTTTCATAAGGGCGGCACGAAAGAGAGCATTAGGCTGAGCTTCAGGATTTCTGAGGAAGTTGAAGACATTGTCTTTTCCCCCAAACTTGTTATACCAAGATTTGGAATAGGTAGCTCCAAGAGACATACATCCAATAGCAGACGCTACGCTCACTTTGGAGACGACGACTTTTTGTGTCCCCAAAACATACCCAAAAATGTGACCTTCCCTTTCCAGGTGAGCGATTCTCCAAAATTCAGTAAGAAGTCTTGGATAAACTTCTGGATAGTTTATGAAGAAGTGATCCCATCCAGCTCCAATGACATAAATTCTGACATCTGCTCCCAGTCTGGCCAGTAGATTCAAGTCAATCTGATGTTCAACGTTGATTTTGCAGTTGTCTGGAACATCAAGAGTTGGATGACCTAAAGGTGATATGTTCTCTTGAGGAACGCTGCTTCCTTCTCCAGCTGAACGAAGGTTTCTTCCTATATTTCAGAAGAGAATGTAGAGGAAGATGAACAGTTGAGGGAGAGAGAAGGAGAGGAGTTTCAAAGATGCAGACGTTTGGTGTGGTTTTAGCTCACCGGTTGGAGTTTTAAAAAGGGAGGAGTAAAGTAACCAAAACGTCAGAGAAAGTAACCGTGGTTAAAGAACCATGATGACTAGCAGTTACCTAGGGTGGCTATTTAAGAGGGAAGTACCAGACGCATGACGTTTGATGTGACAAGAGAGTGCTGACTCAGCATAGGAATATGTGGATGACAGAGAGATATTAAAAGGAAAATAATTAAATCACTCATGTTTTCAAAATATTCTGCATTTATTGTAAATGATAAATAACACAAAATAATGACGTAAGCTTGTGATGAGCGAGGTTCCGTAAATGGATGTAGACAAATTGGACGCAAGTTTTCTTTGACACAAGCGTTTATGGGACGCAAGGTCATTCAACATAGAGCATGTTGAGTTGTTTCCTCATGAAAGAAAACCTATCCTCTGCAAGAGGTTTTGTGAAGATATCTGCCCACTGATAGTCAGTATCAACAAACTTTACATCAAACACACCTTTTTGAATGTAATCTCCGATAAAATGATGTTTAATTTCTATATGTTTAGCCCTAGAATGCAATATAGGATTTTTTGATAGATTAATTGTAGCAGTATTATCACAAGAAATTGGAATCTTACTTTCATTAATGTTGTAGTCTTCCAGTTGATGTTTAATCCACAAGAGTTGTGAACAACAACTAGCGGCAGAGATCAGCAATTGATAAGGCTTTGGTACTTTGTCTTTTACTGGACCATGAGATGAGATTAGTTCCAAGATAATGATAGCCACCACTTGTACTTTTTCATTCAATTCTATCTCCAGCATAGTCAACATCACAATAACCTATTAATATGTACTCATTTGTTTTCTTATAAAATAAACCCAGATTAGAAGTACCTTTTAGATATCTAAATATTCTTTTGATAGCAGTTAAATGATTTTCACATGGATCAACTTGAAAACGTGCACAAAGACATACACTAAACATTATATCTAGTCTGGATGCAGTAAGATATAAGAGAGATCCAATCATAACTCTGTAAACCCTTTGGTTTACCTTTTTGTCTTTGTTGTCTTTGGTCAAAATGGACGTTGGGTGTCTCTAGTGTACTTAGTCTGATGAATGTACACACCCTTGGAGGTTTGTCTTACTTGCAGACCCAGAAAGAATTTGAGCTCTCCCATCATGCTCATTTCGAATTCTTTTGTCATAAGCTCAGAAAATTCCTTGCAAAGAGAATCATTAATAGATCCAAAAATAATATCATCAACATAGATTTGGATTATTATGAAATCATCTTTATTTGTTTTCTTAAACAGAGTGGTGTCTACCTTTCCCATACAGAAACCATTTTCCATGAAGAAAGAGCTGAGTTTCTCATACCAAGCTCTAGGAGCTTGTTTAAGTCCGTATAAAGCTTTCTGAAGCTTATATACATACTCAAGATGGGAATGATCTTCAAACCCAGGGGGTTGCATTACATAGACTTCTTTGTTAATTAACCCATTTAGAACAGCACTTTTAACATCCATTTGATATAAAGTTATGTTATGATGAGCAGCAAAAGATAGCAAGATAAGTATTGCTTCTATTCTAGCAACAGGAGCAAAGGTTTCAGTATAATCATTACCTTCTTCTTGGGAATAACCTTGTGCTACTAACCTTGCTTTGTTTCTCACAACTTTTCCATCTTCATCCATCTTATTTCTAAATACCCATTTTGTTCCAATTATGGTTTTATCATTCGGTTCTTGAACTAAAGTCCAAACTTTGTTTCTCTCGAACTGATTGAGTTCTTCTTGCATAGCCAAGATCCATCCATCGTCCATGAGAGCTTCGTCCATAGTTTTTGGTTCTAACTCAGAGATGAAAGCTGAATCAGCTTGATTTCTGAAGGTTGACCTTGTTCTAACTTTATCATTGGGTTGACCTAGAATTTGATCTTCAGGATGGTAAGTTTTGAATTGTCAAGATTTCTGACTATCATTTGACGATTGAGGATTGTGATCATTAGTTTTGACTTTTTCGGAGATTTCCTTCCCATTGTTGGTTGGACGATGATCATTCAGATCAAGATCTGCAAGTGATTCGTCCAACTCTGATAATACTTTATCAGGCTTCTTGTCATCAAATTTAACATGAATAGATTCTTCAACAGTTAGTGATCTACTATTATAAATTCTGAAAGCTTTAGATGTTTCAGAGTATCCTAAGAAAATACCATTATCAACTTTGGCATCAAATTTACCTAGATTGCCTTTAGTATTTAACATAAAGTAGGCACATCCAAAAGGATGAAAATATGATATGTTGGGTTTACATCCTTTCCACAAATCATATGGAGTCTTCTTCAGTATTGGTCTTATGTATACTCTATTTTGAATATAGCATGTTGTGTTAACAGCCTCAACCCAAAAGTTTTTATAAACAGAGTTATCATTGAGCATTGTTCTTGCCATCTCTTGAAGAGACCTATTCTTTCTCTCAACGGCCCCATTTTGTTGAGGTGTTCTAGGGGCAGAAAAATTGTGAAGAATACGATTTTCTTCACAGAATAGTTGGAAGTTTGCATTCTCAAACTGTCGTCCATGATCACTTCGGATTGAGTTGATACATATACATTTCTCATTTTGAATCCTTTTGCAGAATATTGAGAATACTTTAAAAGACTCGTCTTTGTGAGCTAGGAGCATCACCCATATCCAGCTAGAATAATCATCGATAATTACAAGCCCATATTTCTTTCCACTTAGGGAGGCAGTCCTTGTTGGACCAAACAAATCTAAATGTAGCAATTCTAAAGGCCTGGATGTAGAAACAATATTATTTGAATTAAAAGAATTTTTAACTTGTTTTCCCTTTTGACAGGCATCACAGAGAACATCAGATTTATAGGCAAGCTTTGGTAATACTCTTACGAGGTTATGCTTTTGTAGCTTTAAGATTAATCTCAGGCTTGCATGACCAAGCCTCTTGTGCCAAATCCATTGTTCATCATTCATAGACATCAGCCATGATACATTTTGATTAGAGAGGTCCTCCAAGTCAATTTTATATACATTGTTTTGCCTCTTACCAGTAAATAGAGTGGACCCATCAGCATATTTGACTATACATTTATCTTTGTTGAAAGAAACCACAAACCCGCTGTCACACAATTGGCTTATGCTATGCAGATTGTGTTTTAACCCTTCAAACAACAAACCTTATTTATAGAGGGAGTATTATTCTTACCAATTTTACCAATACCTACAATCTTTCCCTTTTGATTGCCACCGAATACAACTGATCCTTCAGACTTTGGCTTTAGGTCTAGGAACATAGACTTTTCTCCCGTCATGTGTCATGAGCATCCACTATCCAGGTACCTGATTGGTGTTTTCTTCCTGTTTTCAAGCAAGTCTGCACAGAGATTATCCTACTCTTAGGTACCCAGATAGACTTGGGTCCTTTTTGGTTAGTTGCAAGTAACTTATTAGTTCTAGCATTTCTTTTGTGTAAGCATTTGGACGCAAAGTGTCCATTTTTACCACAAATAGTACATTACTCTTTTTATCTTAGTTTTCTTGTAAGAAATTTTTGGATTTTCTTTTTCTTATCCAATACTGGATTTATCATAAGGAGATCTATATCTAAGAATTAAATTAAGCTTCTTAGATCCTTCAATGAATTTAGATAGACTATCAGTTAAGTAAGTAACTTGATGCTCAAGTTTCTCAACTTCACAGGATGTACTGAACTTAGAAATTGAGACTTCAGTTAGACTGATTATCTCTTCTCTTAGATCTCCATTCTCAATTTTGACTTTGTCAAAGTATTTATTGAGTTTGGCAAATTTTCTTTTAAGAGCTTTATATTCAAAATAAATAATGCATGATTCATTTAATAGCTCATCATATGCATCTTTAGAATATTCAGATATATTTACCTCTTCCTCTTCTATTTCTGTTTCAGAGGATATATTTGTCGTAAGACACATATTTGCTGTTGGGGATGTAAGTGGAGATCTTTCTAGAATATCCATTAGGTTCATCGTTCCCCAAGCAGTTGTTTCTTCAGCCAGGGCTTCTCTTCTTGCTCCGTGTACACTTCGAAACAGGAAAGCTCTTGCTTCACAATCAAGATCAACTCTTCTTTTTTCCTCTAAGGTGCAATTTTCTAGAGGTTTCATTGTGTATTCTCCATTGATGATGATGATGGGGCAGAATGCTTCATCAGTGAGAGTTTTCCAGTGTTCTTCTGATCCTTGGGTTGTTACAAAGGATCTGAAGTTTTCTTTCCAAGCTCCATATTCTAATGATTGATAAATAGGTGGTTCTCTAGAACGAGCAGGTCGCCTTCTCATAAATAGGGCGTCAAGCATGGCAAGCACTCTTTTTGAAATATCACAATACATCACAATGTTGACAGTTCTTTCGTCCAGGGCACATGTAAGAGTGTAGACAGCTCTAGCATTGATTCTCACTCTTCTTTCTTCTTCTTCAGAACAATCAGCCCTTGGTTTAACTATGCGTTCACCATTGATAACAGTAGTAGGACAAAAGTTATCATCTGTGTATGCTCTCCATAGGTCATCAACATTTTGTTCTAAGTTGAATCTCATGAATAGTTCTCTCCACATGGCATAATCACCAGTTCCATAGAAAATAGGTAGTCTGCTTAGAGAAAGACTACTGAAATCTCTTAATGACTCAGCCTCAGGATATGAGATGATTGAAGAGGTTGATTGTTCCTCTTCTTCAGAAGATTCTTCAGAGTGATGATTTTCATACTAGAGACATATAGGTTTGCCTCTTCTTCGTTTTCTTCTTCTTTAGAGGAGGCAAGGTCTTCCCATGTTGCCATGAGATTCTTGCTTTTCTTTTTGAAGAACTTTTTTTTTATCTTTCAGCTAAGGGTACTCAGCCTTGAAGTGGCCTGGTTTCTTGCACTCATAGCAAACCATTGGATTTTTGTCCTTGGTTTCACCATGGTCTTTGACGTTTTTCTTTGTAAAAGGTCTTCTTCTCATGTTTTTCTTTTTCAGAATATGTTCAAGTTTCTTTGATATGAGAGACAGCTCATCACCAGATTCTTCTTCTTCATCTTAATCATTTTCATTACTGGACTCATTTGCTTTGAGAACTTTCGAGCTGCTGGCTTTTTGACTTTTTAAGGCAATAGTCTTGCCTTTCTTTGTAGGGTTGCCCTGGTTAAGCTCCTGCTTATGAACTTGAAGAGTTCCCACAAGATCACCTGAGGTCAAGGTTGACAGATCCTTGGCTTGAGTGATTGTTGTGATGAATGGTCTCCATTCCTTATGTAGAAAACCAACTGGGCAAGAGTATTAAAGCCATACGATCAGATCGTGGGCCAGGAATTTGATGACTATCTGAAAGACTGTGGGATAGGATCCCAACTCACTCCTCCCGGAACATCACAATGGAATGGCATTTCGAAAAGGAGGAATCGCACCTTGTTGGACATGGTACGATCGATGATGAGTCACTCAGATCTTTCAGACTATTTCTGAGGTTACGCATTGCTTGCAGCAGCTTTCACAATTAACCGTGTTCCAACAAAGGCGGTAGAACAAACACCACATGAGATGTGGAAGGGGCGAAAACCTAGTTTGTCTTTTATGAAGATTTCGGGTTGTCATGTCTATGTCAAACGTTTAATCACAAATAAACTAGAACCCAAATAAGATAAATGTACTTTTGTGGGGTATCCCAAAGAAACGAAAGGATACTATTTCTATAACCCCTCTAATGACAAAGTGTTTGTCGCCAGGACTGGAGTGTTCCTTGAAAAGGAATACATCTCTAAAGTAGACAGTGGGAGAACAGTAGAACTTGGAGAAATCCAAGCACCACAGAGTACTGACTCGTCTGCAACAGAACAAGAACCGAATCCACAAGATGTTGTGGTTCAAGAATCGGTTCAAGTAACACATGAACCGCGTAGGTCAAACAGATCACGTACACAACCTGAGAGATTTGGACTTCTCCTAACTCAAGAAGGTGATGTACTGCTCATGGATCAAGATGAGCCTGTTACCTACCAGGAGGCCATAGCTGGCCCTGAATCTGAGAAGTGGCTAGAAGCCATGGGATCCGAAATGGAATCCATGTACACAAACCAAGTTTGGATCTTGGTGGACCCACCCGAAGGGATAAAACCCATAGGGTGCAAGTGGGTCTTTAAAAAGAAGATTAACATGGATGGAAAGGTTAATACCTTCAAAGCGCGACTAGTTGCGAAAGGTTTCAAGCAAGTTCATGGTGTAGACTATGATGAAACTTTCTCTCCAGTTGCAATGATTAAATCTGTTCGGATCCTACTTGTTATTGCTGCATACCATGATTATGAAATCTGGTAGATGGACGTCAAAACTGCATTCATTAATGGGAATCTCCTCGAGGATGTGTACATGACACAACCTGAGGGTTTTGTCAATTCAAAGGATGCTGAAAAGGTGTGCAAATTGCAGAGATCTATCTATGGACTCAAGCAAGCTTTTCAGAAGCTGGAATCTTCATTTTGATGAAGCTGTAAGACAGTTTGGATTCATCAAAAATGAGGATGAATACAACACCCTTTCCCGAGTGTCACATTCCCGAAAGTTATAAGGCCGAAAATATCTATTAATGCGGAAAATACGGTTTTTTTTTTTCTTTTCACAAAGATGTAATGGGATTAGTAAAGGTAAATAATACTAATAAATGAACTTAGGTTCACCATGCATTTCTAGAACATATTGTATTATAAATACAGAAACAGAAAACAGAAATAATACTACATACAGACATAATTCTAATGTATAACTGACATAAGAAATACAAAAAGTACTAGGCGTCATAGCTCCCACAAGGTATTACAAAAGCTGACATAGTCAGAGCCAACAACAAAAATAAAACAGCAAAAGAGTCCACCTCCGGGCTCAAGGAAACTACTGAACTGAACCATCATCACGTCCATCTGTTCAAGCAGCAACAGCAAGTACCAGCAGAAAACATACAGATATGGGTGAGATTCCCGTCCATCAACACAACAAAATAGCAATAGTAAAAACGGGGCGACTCACCAAGTAATAGCGTACCCGACATGCTTACTAAAGTTCTCAATATCAATCATGTTAAGCAGTCAACAACATAATATCATGCTAAACAGTTAACAGCATAATGTAAGGCATTCTTAAACAATACAGCGATGTATAACAGTAAATGTAAACATCAATAGCCATGCAATGCAGTGCAATGTATATGACTCAATGCCAATGTCACTGGGTACTACTCTGACCCCTACTCCATGGAGCTAACAAAACATCGGAGAGAGTGAATGGGAGGACATGTTCCGGTTTCTGCCAGCCATGAGCAAGATGCTACAACATTCGTAACGTGCACGTATCTGGATTTACGGAAACACTCTCGACCAAACATGAAAAGTACGGCATCTAGTAGAGGATATCAGTGTATTGCATGGATTCGCCACGACACAGAAGAGCTACCAACTAGTCACATGTTAGCCCTTCCAACCCCGATACCTCCAAAAAGACCATTGAAGATCGTCACTGTAAGATTCGCACCCGCATCAAGGTGTAAGCTCAACTCCTAGGCTCAAGGCCTTACAACTATGCAAATGAAATGCCAATGCTTACACAAAGCAGATGCGATCAAGCAATGTCTATCCGTCGCGTAAACCTCGAGGTCCACTAAAGTTCTCTTCCTTAAGAACTATGCGCGTCTTTGAAAAACAAAACCTTTATCCACCGGATAAATCTCGTGATCCCTCCGGGGTCGAGTCATCACAAGACTGAAACAATTGAACGACTGATCGGGATCCGAATCACCGGTCCGTCACCGAACTACTGTTTCAAAACCCAAAACGTTTCATGTTTGTGTTTATGTCTTATGAAGTCATTGATGCACTCATCAATGGTATAGTATATGGTCTTGTGTCACCACATACTATACTTAATTAACCCTTGTCTTCAACTCTAAGTTAATTACTTAACTTAGGTTTTTATACGTAAAACTTTACGAGTTAAGTTAAAAACTCCTTTGTAAACCAAAACAACTTCTCAATTGAAAACTCATTTGATTTGAAACACTTTTGAACCACTTACTCTATTTTTAGCATTTTCTGAAAACATGAAATTCGCTTAGCGGAATTCCATTCGCTTAGCAAAATTGAGGCAGCGATACCTCCTTTGAAACTCCTCTGCATCACTCTGCGAAACATAATTCGCGTAGCGAAATGTGTTGTATTCGCTTAGCGAATCTTGATTCGCTTAGCGAAAATGGAGGCGGTTACACCTCTTTTGAAACTCCTTTGGATCGCTCGGTGAAACATAATTTGCGTAGCGAAATTCGCTGGATTCGCTTAGCGAATATTAATTCGCTTAGCGAAAGTGAGGCAGTGATGCCCAACTTGGAATTCCTCTGTTTTCGCTTACCGAAGGTAAATTCGCATAGCGAAATTTGCCTTGAAACAAGACATTACCCTTGTTAAAGGAAAACCTTATTGAACCATTTTGATTCTCTTCATGAAAAACACTTCTTGTCTCATTTTTAAGTCACTTGATTAACTAGATGAACTAAGGATAAGGTATAAAACATGTTTTACTTTGGTGAAAACACTTTGAGATTGAAACTTTGTTTGATCTTTGGATCAAAATCACTTATGGTTTTTCTTTGAAACATAAGCCACTAAAGCACTTTTCTTACTTGAAAATGTAATTGTTCAAGAACTAATCATACTCTTCCTTTTCTCAAGGTCATGGCCAAAAGCCTATTAGGAACAAATGTGAAGGTTTGCTTCACTAACTAACCAAATTATGGCTCACAAAACTTACACAAATATGATAAACAATAACACACATCATTGCATCATAATTAAGCACAAAAGTCCATACTTGATCTAGTGATCAAAGTAGCTTTTTCAACATGCAAGAAAATATTTTCTCACCTAGACAACATCATCATAAGACACATGATAAGGCATACAAGCATAAATTACAATTATTACACATTGTTCTCCAAGAGAACCAAATTAATTGGTGAACCCAAACCAAAGGTTTTCACCCACACATAAACTAAACAACCATCGTCACCACCACTATTTTGGGGTGATGAGGTTCACCCCCATACCTGTTGAAGAGAAGATATCCAGATCAAAGTCGGTTGATCGGTTTGTGAACCTCCTGACAATCGTCACCAACTACAACAATACAACAATCAAACATTAAACAACAATCAAAACAAAACTCAACAACTCTACCTAAGGGTTTCGGCCACCCTAAAGAAAATAAAGCTAGGAATTGATTTTGGTTTTCCACTTCATGGATTCAAAGGCAATAAGAAAGCTAAGGATGAAATCAAGTGTTAGAAATCAAAAATTAATGAAAAACACTATTCGTCATCACTATAGGGTTCAGCCAAAAAGGGAATTTAGGGCTATGATGAGCATTGAATCATAAGCTCTTGGGTATAGGTAGAGAATGATGAAGTGAGTTCAAAGAAATTGGTCTCACATCAAAAGGATTTTTCTACAAATTCCTATGGATTTTCAAAGTTTTCGATCTAAGAAATGATTTTCATGAAAATGAAGTTTGATCTTGAAATAGAGAGAGATTCAAGAAGCTAGGAGATCATAGAAGTGATCTTACCTTAGAATGAAGGAAGATTGCTCAAGGAATCAAGTGATTCTAACAATTGATTCAAGCTTTTCAAGAAGAAAAATGGAGTTTCTTCAAGAACAACTATGATGTTCTTCTCTTGAGAGGGCTGTGCGAAAATTAAGGGTTTGAGGGGCTGAGTTCAGCTCTTTAAAAGCTCACTTAAGGGTAAAAAGGTCATTTGCCAAAAGGGTAAAATGGTAAAAGTGTAAAAGACTAAGGTTAGGGCCATTTTGGTCATTTTGCGTCCAGATATTTCCGAACGTCATGACGACTCTGGCATACTCTCCCAAGTGTCCTGGGATGATGTGGTATCAAGATTATCCATTGGCGAGTCCCGGTAAATCCATATGTGGCTCTGTTCGTCACCCGATTGAGGATTCCGCTCGGATGGAGGTCAGGAAGTGATTTTTCTAAAGTTTTTGTGAAATTTAACCAAAACGTAAAGAATCGAATTCTAAGACTTATTGTCTCGTTCATGGGTCCATCTGAGGTCTCCTAAGCATTAAAATCATACTGTCAGTGTAAAAACGCAGACTGGACTCCATTTGAGTTTTTGACTCAAAACTTAATCGTAGCTTCCTACGATATCGTCGATCATGACTATGGTCTCGGAATATTTTATTTCCATTCCTAAGACATCGAATAAAATAAAAACATTAAAATACTGAAGAATTAGAAAACGTGAAAATCGGGGCGTTACAATGAACCTTGTGTGTACAAGAAGGTTAATGGGAACATGATTGCTTTTCTCGTATTGCATGTGGATGACATACTACTCACTAGAAACGACATTCCTACACTACAAAATGTAAAGACATGGTTGGGGAATTGTTTCTCGATGAAGGACTTAGGCGAAGCTTCCTATATATTGGGAATTAGGATCTATAAGGATAGATCACTGAAATTATTAGGCCTTGGTCAAGATACATATATTGACAAAGTGCTTAGGCGCTTCAGTATGCATGATTCCAAGAAGGGTCTCTTGCCTATGTCACATGGCATATATTGTCCAAGGGACAGTGCCCTACTACATCTTATGAGAGGGAACGCATGAATAAGATTCCATATGCTTTGGCAATTAGATCTATCATATATGCTATAATATGTACTAGACCAGATGTCTCGTATGCCTTGAGCGTGACGAGAAGGTACCAATCTGATCCCGGTGAAAGTCACTAGACAGTAGTCAAGCATATCCTCAAGTACTTGAGAAGAACTAAGGATACATTCTTAGTCTATGGAGGTGAGGAAGAGCTCATTGTAAAAGGTTACACTGATGCTAGCTTCCAAACTGATAAGGATGATTCCAGATCACAGTCAGGATTCGTGTTTTGCCTTAATGGAGCTGGAAGAGCTCAAAGCAAGAGACAGTTGTCGATTCTACAACAGAGGCCGAGTATATTGCTGCATCCAATGCAACAAAGGAGGCTGTTTGGATCAAGAAGTTCATTTCTGAACTTGGTACTGTTCCTAGCATTGCGGACCCGATTGACCTCTATTGCGATAACAGTGGATCAATCGCGCAAGCCAAGGAACCCAGATCTCACCAGCAATCTAAACACATACTCAGGCGTTTCCATCTCATTCGAGATATCATCGATAGAGGAGATGTAAAGGTATGCAGAGTTGATACACTAGACAATGTTGTTGACCCGCTTACCAAGCCTCTTGCTCAGCAGAAGCATGACGCTCATACTAGGTCGATGAGTATTAGATTTATGCCTAATTGGCATTAGTGCTAGTGGGAGCTTGTTGGTGTAAGCCCTAGTGGCCAATATATATTTATTGGATTTATATATTGTATCATGACTTTATTTTATATTTTATATATATCTGAGGCCTTTATTTATTATGTTATATTTGATGATCATATTTATAGCATAATAAAGTCCTTAGAATAGGTAGTTCATTTAATGGAACGTCAAGTATGACTTGACCGTGAGATGCCATTAAATTATTGAACACTATTCATAAATATCCATAGTCAAGTATTATTATTAATAAGGACAATAATAATACATTGAGACTATTATGTGAGTGTACTGATGACCACATCTCACGGGTCATAGATATAAGATATCAAGTCTTTACATAGGTATAAATATTAGTGGAACATTTATACTGGAGTGACCCGCTATGAGAACGCTGCATAATAGTTATGGAAGTGTCATGAGCGATTCTCATGATGACCATAGTGAAGTAGTCCTTCGACTTGAAGTCAATACGATTCCTAACATATGTAGTTGTAGGCTTTGATACTATTAAACGTTGTCTGTAACAGGACAACTATAAAGGTAGTTATTGGGCCTGTAATGAAACATGTTGAGGAATGTGAGTGATGTAGATAGGATTCGTCCCTCCTATATAACAGGTGTAATGTCTATAGGCTTCTTGATGGTGTGCGACGTAGAAATGCATGTCCATGCTAAGGTGGGACAATATGAGATATTGGCCCACATGATCTTACGTCAATTACTACATCAATAAATAAATAATTAGACTTAACAAGGATAACACATTTATGCCTTATGGTCAATTAAGACATTATGATGAAAGGACGTTGACTTCATATTATATATGGTTACAGTATGGTTTTAATTGTATCACCAATATTCTAATTAATTGGGTAGCAATGATGCATTGCTAGATGCCGCTCATTGTTTATAATATGAATTGATTATTAATGTGATTAATAATAATTAATATTATTGCCAATTAATTGAGAACCTATAGGGTCACACGCTGTAACACCCGGGGCTAACGAGGGCGGGGAGTGATTGCCGGTGCATGAGGCACGCACAGGGAGCGGCTCCTGGCAGGCTTCTAGGCGGAGGGATACATGAATGAACCGATTCACATCGGAATGAGAGGGATCTTGAGGCTGTACAGGTATGGGACTGTACAGTTGAAGGAAGGCTTATCAGAATTGATTGGTACTACCTATACCAACAAGATGCATCTTCTTTTCGGTAGCCCATCACTTAAGAACTCCAAAGTTAATTGTGCTTAACTTGGAGTAATTCTGGGATGGGTGACCTTCTGGGAAGTTTCCCAAAAAGCGTGTGAGTGAGGACAAAGCACGCTGAAGAGACTCGTGTTGGTTTGTGGGGACAGTCGGCAATCCTTAAAGCAGTCCGGGCCGTTACACACGCATAGAGCAAATGTTCAGAGAATTAGTTTAATTGATTAATAAAATATGATTTAATTAATAATTAAATGGGATTAATTTAATTGATTAATTAAATATGATTTAATTAATAATTAAATGAAGATAGGTTTAATTGATTAATTAAATATTATTTAATTAATAGTTAAACATTGGGCCTGTTGCGTACAGTAACCCAAATGGGTTAGGTTAAGCGAGTGACAGCTATTAATAAGCTGTGCACGTCACTTAAGCCACAACACAACACAAAGCACTCATAACGGCCGTTGTACTCTATTGACAACTGTGCCTCCTTTCTCTTTGTGTGCCACGCCTCTTCCAATCCTGATAGCTAGCACTACGCTATCTCTAACGTTGGTTTGCTCGGGTGGACTGGGTAGAAGTATTGCTACTTTGCAATACTGGTGATAGAGAAGAACCTCTCCCTTTGTGGTGATAGTAGCAATGTGCCTCGGATCTGCTGCTTTGTAGCTGTGTAGATCAAGTTGCCATTCACACCGTAGCAGTGTTCGTGATTTATCAGTGCTGCTGACTTGCTCATTGTGTTCGTGGTAAAGCTACGCTTCAAGAGGTAAACACAATATCCTTGTGATTCATGTGCAATACGTGGTCCTTTAGTAAATGGGTTTTTCCGCTCAAGAGGTTTTTTATAAATTGTTTTTAAAAATTATCCCTCTTGAAACCCCAACACAGTTATCACTCAAGCATAGGGATGGCACCTTATGAGGCCCTATACGAGAGAAGATGCCAAACATCTCCTTGTTGGTATCAAGATGGAGAGAGCATGATTCTAGGTCCAGAAATCGTACGGCAAACAACAGATGAAATCAGGCAAATTCTTGAAAAGATGAAGACATCCCAAAGTAGGCAGAAGAGTTACTCTGACCGACGGAGGCGACCTCTCGAATTTCAAGAAGGCGAACATGTATTTCTAAGAGTCACTCCCACGACTGGGGTAGGTAGGGTGATCAAATCCAGAAAACTCACTCCTAAATTCATTGGACCATACCAAATTATTCGTCGTATTGGTCCAGTAGCCTATCAAATTGCCTTACCTTCATTTCTTTCAAATCTTCATAATGTCTTTCATGTTTCACAATTGAGGAAATATATTCCCAATCCATCTCATATAATTGAACCCAATGAAGTACCATTGAAAGAGAACCAGACTTCTCCTGTACGAATCGAGGATAAGATGATCAGACAGCTCACGGGTAAACAAATTTTCGTAGTCAAGGTTATTTGGGATTATACAACCGGAGAGGCAACATGGGAAGCTGAAGACAAAATGAGGGTGCAATATCCTTATGTTTTTCGAGGTACATAATTTCGAGGATGAAATTTTTTTAGTGGGGTAGTAATGTAACACCCCGATTTTTCACGCTTTCTAAGATCGGTAAGCTATATAAATGAGTTTATATTTCATCTGACGTTTTAGAAAATGAATTTAAATAAAACAAGCTCATAGTTATACTCTACGTTATCGTAGAGAGTTACGGTTAAATTTTGGGTTGAAAATTCAGACAAAACCCGATCTGCGTTTTCACTGACAGTAAGATTTTACTGATCAAAAAACCTAATTTTGACTCATGAACGAAACAGTTAGGTTTTAAATCGAATTTCCAACAACTTTGGTAAATTTGAAATTTTTCACCAAATAGTGAAATAATATAAGTTATACGGGCGAAATCTTAAATCGCGTAATTAACGGAGCTAAATACGGATTTACCGGGACCCGCTAACGGATAAACTTGAAGTGACATCAGGTCAACTCACCTAGGAATGTGTACAGTGACTCACAAAGTAATTATGAAAACAAAAATATCTGAAACGCGTTCACACTGAGAAAAGACCAAAATGCCTTTGACCTTTTGTTTTAATTACATTTTTGTCCCTAAAGGAAATGACTATTTTGCCCCTTAAGTGAACAAATTTGGACCTTCTTACCCTCCCTTTCCCCTCGCCAAAAGCATCATCATGAAGGCCATTGCATCACTTTTTACATAACGCCATAAACTTGTCACAAAATTCTCTCATTTTCTTAAGTGAAACTTGAACCAAAAAGTGTGAAGAAAGTGTTGAATCCTTGCTTTGTTCATCATCCAAGAGGTATGATTACTCTCTTTGATCCATATGCTTCATGTTCTTCACTTATTTCTTGTTCTTCAATCCATGATCAACATATTCAAAGTTCTAAGTTCAATGTTCAAAAATCTCTAGAAAATCATAGAAAAATCCTTTTAATGTGAAATCAATTTCTATGATCTAGTGTCATCATCCTTTATCACTATCCAAGAGCATGTAATCAAATAACATGTCTAGCCTATTTTTCTAATGAGTGGCCGAACCCTAGACCTTGGGGGAACATGAGTTTTGCTTCAAGTTTTTGTGTAAAGAGACTTAATCTAGTGTTATGTATGCCTAAGGATCATTCATCCAAGAGTTAGAAATTTTTAGACATCTCTAGCTATTTTAAGTCACCATGGCCGAACCTAGGTCCTAGGAGACAAGGAAATGTATTTTTGTGATTGTTAAAGTTTGAATTGATTGTGTGAAGGTGGTTGTTGTTGAGTGTTTCAAGCGAGTAATCAGAGGACTTGCAGATCAATCGGATGATGTTTATCCGGAGAATTACCTTCAACAGGTAAGGGGAGATAACCTGAGGAACTTAATTTCCGACGGCTGCGTACTGTATTTGCGTGTGTAATCTGTGAAATTATGATGTACTGTCTTTAATTGTGGAGTGCTATACTTTTTCCTTAATTAATTGCTTGATTATGCTTGATTATGCTTAATATGGTATGTTGACTGAAATGATGATTGATGTTATGCTAAGGAACCTAACATTGGTTAGTGTTCAAAACCAAGTAAAGGTAAAAGCTTCAAAAAGCTTGAGACATACTATTAAGCAGATAAAAAGTTACACATTTTAGAAATAATTTGAAGACAACATATCTTGACGTTTTATTTCAGAAACAAGAAAGTGAAATATATTTTATTAATGAAATAAAAAGACATAAGGAAGGAAATTTGGAAACAAAGTTTAGTTTAGGAAAAGTGAGTTTTAAAATGAAAAGTTTCTTTAGAAAACCATCAATAGAGTTAAAAGGATTAAATGAGGTATTTCAATTAAAAGTATTTTCAAGAGTCCAGTTTCAGAAGCAAGTTGTTTTAATCAAAGAGAAAATGTTTTCACGAGCTATCTTTTAAAGTTTTGATGATTTATTAAAGTATTTCAAAAAGGAAAGTGGTTTTTGATAAAGAGTTTTACCCTATGGAAAACTGATCCCGATGACTTTGTGTGTAAGCTTCGGAGGTGTGGGTTTTGCTTTTGGTATTTCAAAAGAGAAAAGTTAAATTGAAAGTGAACCTAGAAACCGCGATGTCGGGGTTCTAGTGTTCTGCAGAACACGTGGATCAAGGACCCATGTTAGTGATGTGGTCCTGTAAACTTGTGGACGTTTTGTGTGCTCTAGAATCCCAAAACCCAAAACTGGTGCATCAGTTTATGGTTTTGTGATCGAGCTGTTTGGACTGTGTGTCCTTTTTGGTTAATTGGACTGTGTGTCCCTTTTGATTTAAATGTTGAAAAGACTTAAGAGTCTAAAAGTTGTGGTGGTTGATAGGTTTGAGCATTAACAAGGAAATAATCATATGAAACAGAAAAACTTACGAAAACAAAGGTTTTCTCATGCATTTGTTTTCTAGAAGATGTGCCATTAGAATGGGGGACCTTGATGGCAGGGAACCCTGTGATGACTGCAAGTCATTGTGTATCATTGTGCCTTGATGGACAATGGTGTCATACGCTTTGGAACACATTGTGCCTTGATTTGGACAATGTAGTATGACCTGATTACAATTTGTAAATTACCACTGAACTGTACACCCATGTGAGAATCGCGTAGTGTCATGGGGTTCATGTACTTCTGAATAACACATTTGTGCTAGACATTGTTGCCTGATGGCCAATGTATTGCGAGCCTGATCCGCTCTTTTGAAAGGAGATGGGATTTCCAGAAATTAAGAATCAAGTACTAGATGATATATATGGAAGTGCCATGCATATGTTTTAAAAATGACGATGACTGTTGAGCATGAGACCCTTGATTTATCTTTATTATTATGATATTCTGTGTTATGCTTATGATGCTTATGAGTCGTAGTTGATATATATATGAACCTGTTGTATTGTTTTTTGGGTATGTAGTTGTCATATTTTGAGTTCATATATTAGTTTCTCATCCTTGCTGTATTTCTTGCCTACGCTGTTTTCTTTTCGGCATGTATTATTATTTGGGTACAGATGGGACCAGAATAGGAGAACTTAGCCCATTCAGGGGTCCGTTCCCTAGTCTTTGAGCAGCGCGAAGACCCCACTGCTTGGGTCATCCATCCGGGGGCCAGTAGTGCAGCATACATCGGACCGGTTTGTACCCTACGTGGTAACGTAGAGGTGGGACCTCAAGAGAGGATACACACGGTAGAGACGATCCAGATTCCACTGCCACCGATCTGGATGATCCTATAGTATCTTGTGGATCAGGGTTCTCTACAGCATGAGATCCCCGCTGCCCAGCCTTTGCAGCAGCAGCCGCCCTTGACTCCTCCCCCTCTGTTTGTCTTTGTGGCAGAGGGTCTCAAGGAGGATTCTGAGGAGGATCCTCAGGAGGCTCCTGAGTGTCATCCTTAGGAAGATGAGGGTGTTCCGGCTACCGGAGCCGGGGGAGTTGGGATGGTCAATGGGAATGTAGACTCCCCTGACCTTTCTTTTGATGGTGATGTTGGGAACTCCTTCGGGGGACTGTCCAACGAGTTCCACTAGTTTTGGGCCAGCTTAGGGTTTTCTTTGAGGTAACGATTTTTGGATAGTTTGTTATCGGCTACTGATGGACATGATTTTAGAGATATGTTTTTCAGACCATCGCTACCTAGTTTTAGGACTTATAATATTTTACTTTTTGTTTAGTTTATCTTTTTGAAAACGGACAAGTTGTCCAAGGTTCCTCTATGTATATAGTTAACTAAAGATGCATATATATATATATATATATATATATATATATATATATATATATATATATATATATATATATATATATATATATATATATATATATATATCCTTTTAAATCAATTACTATTTTAGTGGATTACTTTTATTATAAAGGAAACAATTCTTATACTAACAATATTTTTTTTTACACTAAACCTCATAATAGCTAAATATTTTTTTTTAAAATAATTATATTGAAATTTTAGGATGTTATATTTTCTCCCTTCCGTTTGGAATTTCGTCCCCGAAATTAATACTGTATACATCTAAGCAAGCAAGCATCAAACACATTCGGTCCATATTCATATGCTCATCTAATTATCCCTTAAGTTCAGTTAGCCCTACAGGTACTACTGTCAAAACAACATTCACCTCTATATTAATTGTGACATCCGCTACCGCGCATACGATAAATGTAGAATAAATCATATAAGATAAAATCCATAAATTAAAACCAAAAGGGTAACAAGTACCACATGATTCAAAACTTTTCAAACATAAAATAATAATTGCGGAAAAACATAAACATGAAACAAAACCCAAATCCCGATGTCACATAATCAGAGTTGGTAACCTCTATCGATATTACATCGGAAAACAATTAACAAAAACTAAACTACACTATGAGTAAGCGATCTCCTCGGGATCACTTCTCAGCTGGCTGCTCACCATCCTCTGCATAACCAAAGTTAAATGCAAAACAACAACAACAGTAGGGAGTAAGGAACTGTACATATGAACATAAACGGTAATAGAGCAGTTGACAAAATGATTATGCAGTATATAAATATCATAACATAACGCATTATAACACATTTCATCATATCATATTATGAACATGTTATGTGATGCAAGACAACTCCGCTACTCCATATGCAATGTGGATCCAATAACTAACTCAGGAAGACGATTTCGGAGTTACATATCCACATTGGCCAATAAGCACCAACGCCGACAGTTCACCAAACTCATTGGTGAACCCCTTGGATAGCCGATCCACCTTACTCTCGGATGGACCACCATGGATGTGCTTGATTCACCTAACTTTCGGATGAATCACCACGGACGGCCAGTTCGCCATACTCTCGGACAAACTCCCTGATCATCATAACTTCCCCCAAACTAACAACACCATGTCATGATGCATGCAATGCTAACATACAAACAACATGGCAACCACCTCCATCAACACCATTAACACAGGCTATCAACTTTGACCAATAAGCATCAAGGATGATTTAACCAACAACATTGGTAACAATAGGTTGTTACCAATAACATCATTGTCTTATTAAATAATCTCTTTATTAAGTTTTTATTATTACATCTTACCTTATCATTATCCTAGTTCATTAACTATCTTCAAGGTTACGTTTTATAATCTCTTATGTCATATTTTTATCCCAAAAGGTTATTAAATATCTTTTTATTTAAAACCGTGAAGTTTTTTTAATTCTGACTATTGCACGGCCTGAGCACGGGCATGCTGGCCATCTTGCACGGGCGTGCTAAACAGCGTCACTTTTCTCGTTTTTCCAACACGGGCGTGTTGCTGAGAGCACGGTCGCGCTGGCTTTCACGGGGCAGAGAACACGGGCGTGCTGATATTGAGAACGGGCGTGCTCAACGCTGTTACAGCGTTCTCAGTTCTGGGAAACTTAATAGTTTTTCTAGATTTCAACACTCCGATCAATCCTAAGGTTCTTGACTAATCCATTGGTATTAATCTCACCCCTCATCAATATCTTTATGTTTTATGCACATCAATTCGACTAATCCTAGTTTTAGGCATAGCGCTAACATCCCTATGTATTTTATTAACATAGTTTTAACTGCAGCTTCAACGTACCAATTCATATGATTATGGCATACCAACAACATCATCAACAACATCATATAATTCATGCCAGAGTCATGTAAACCAATTAAACAATTATATCATGTATAAACAACTATAACCAATTCATACATCAACTAAGACATATAGCACACAAATAGGATCATGGGTTAACCCTCATCTTAAGCTACCCTAGAACCTATATGTTCATACTAATCCTTTCTTCCCATACCTGGCGTGACGATTCCAGCCTATGAGCCAACAAGAACGAAATCCACACTTGACTCCTGCAAATGGGTTCAATAAGTTCGGCGAGCTTTGACCAAGAATGCCAAGGCAAAAAGGATAAGTTAATTCCCCAAACAAAGAAAAGAAAAAGGGGACAAACACAAGGGTTATAAACATACCTCGATTAGATCCCTGGGGAACTTGTAACATCCTAAAAATAAAAATAATTGGAGATAATAACGTTAGAGAAATTAGATAATTTTTGGGAGGCTTAGACTGCATGTTTTGGGCCTTTGAATTAATTAGAAAGGATAAAAGATACTTAAAATCTGCAACAATAACAGAACTCTGTCTAGACTTTATCTAAAACTTATTTAATAACAAACTCTAACTACACTCTATCTAAAACTTATTCAAAGACTCTATCTAAAACTTAATTCAAAAATCAGTCTCTATGTTAGGATGCATTAAAAATAGGTTTAAAAATAGGGAATCAGTGCAACACTATATATATACCTTCTTATAACACCATAGTGCGGCTAGGAACCTTTTTTGCACCCTAATACATCTTAGTAATGGCTGTGGAGCATCTTCATGCTTGAGAGATGGGGTTGCAACAAGCAATGAGTTTGGAAGGAAAACAATAACAACAACAACAACAACAACAACAACAACAACAACAACAACAACAGGAAGAAGAAGAAGATGAAGAAAGAGGAGAAGGAGAAAGGGATTCAAGACTGAGGAAGGCGACATTTAGGATTCGCCATGGGGTACGCTTGGAGATTCTTGGAGGTCTTCAAGAGGTGAGTAGAAATACTCTTTCTCACCCTTTCCATGGTGCAATTTGTCTTGGGATTTGGGTTATGCTTTAAAAATACATTTTTTTGAAAAATAATCCTGATTTGGTTAAATCCTGATTTTAGAAATTTGGGGTTTTCCTTCTAAGGTATTTCTGTTGCCAATTAAATGTTTATTATTGTGATTGATGACAAGATATATATGATACATACGTGATCTGGTTGAATTGACATGCTATATATGCACTATTTGATGATATTTGTGATATTGGCATGATACAGTAACTGTTAATATGTTGAATGTTGTCTGCTGCAATACTGCCTATGATAGGGGTATCGAAAGTAACACTGCCAATGAACTGGGGTGTCGAAATATGAGATACCGCCATGATGGGGTATCGAAAGTAACATCGCCACACGTTGGGATGTCGAAATGAGTAATACCACCAGTGTACAATGGTTGGTATCAAAATGAGTAATGTCACTGAAGAGAAGGTGACATCGAAATACCTTCATGAGTAAGGTAGGCAATGGGACGCCATTGTTATGTGCAGTTTGAAAGTCATATGACGTATGAGGATATTTGAGATTATTTGATATATGAGATCTTGTCATACTTGATTCATGATGTGTTAGTGATGACTATTTGCTGCCAATAATAAATTTTATTATTATTATTATTATTATTATTATTATTATTATTATTATTATTATTATTATTATTATTATTATTATTATTATTTTATTATACACTATTTTGAAATTAGCGGGTACCATGGACAGTTTTTCCGGTCACTGCACTGATTGAGAACAATGCTTTTGTGAAAACCTTTTAAAAATGTATTTTTGTTCACTGGGATTTTATATCTCATTAGTAATATTGTTTTCAGAGCATGAGGACGTCCCTGTTGAGCAGCCAGACGTTTTGAAGATTATCTCTTTAGTTTTAGAGCTTGGTTAGTATTGTACGGCATATGCCAGGAGGACCTTTATTATCTTTTAGTTATTTTCTTATGCGAGATGTTATAGACGCCCTGTTTTGAGGTTTTGAAACTGATTATGTTATTTTAGCTTTGAATTAATGTAAACAATTATTTTGGATTAATATTATATTAAGTATTTATTCAGTATTTATTTAAGAAATTTTTTATTTTCCTGGTTTTATTTAAATTATTAATTTGGGTTACTAATGTAACGAGAGGCGTTACATTTTTGGTATCAGGGCAGTTCAATCCTAAATTGGACTGTGGTTATTGGGTTTTTCAAAAATCAAAACTTGGGCGCATAGGATGCTTGTTAGAGTTGTAGATGCTGCATACTATGCTTTGGATATTGAGCGTGGCCAACTCAATGTTTCATTGATAGTGAGCATATTTATAATGACTAACAGGCGAGGGACAAATGATGCGCTTGTAACAGCTATGGACCGTGTGACCATAGATTTGCAAGAGCAGACGGAGACTCTCCGTCATACGAGGGGATATGGGGAGGTAACACCCCAAGAACCTCAATACGCGGGATTACCGCTTTTTAGAAGGACGAACCATCATTTTTTCGGGACAGCTTAGATGCTGCAGCAGTTAGAGGAGCCGAAGACAAACTGTGCTTATAGCAAGAGGTTATCATATTGTTTGATTCAGGAGCATTCCATTTTTCCATAACTCTTAGTTGTGTCAAAAATCCAGAGTTGTCTATTTCTAAATTATCTTTCCACTTGTGTGTTTCTACCCCGGTCAAAGATAATTTGGTTACATCTTTTACCTATTTAAAAAGTTCTTCGATACACCAAAATTTATCTTATGATTTGATATGTTTTCAAATGTTGTGTTGGGTGTCACTCTTAGTATGTTTTCGTTATCGTCTAATAATATTGTCCAAATAGAAATATTTATGTACTTCACAACCTATGTTTGATGAATCTTTTATGTTAAACCATATCGTATTCGTTTCCATGCAATAAGTTCTTAGTTGAGAAAGTTCAATGATCCATATTGTTGTTTTCCGTTAAGATAGAGACTGAGAGTGATGTAGCAGCACTACTTGTTGTCTGTTAGTTTCTAGATGTGTTTCATAAAGAGGTCTCTACCTTACATCAAATATGGGAGTTAAGTTTAACATAGATTTAGTACCTAGAAGTGGACCGGTGTCAGTAGCGTCTTAGAATGACACCCTTAGAGTTAAATAAGCCTAAAAAACAATTAGAGGAATTGCTAAAAAATGAGTTTTTATACTTGAATTTGTTTATTAAAAAAAAAAAAGGAGAGTTGGAAATTTAAGGTTGTTAATTCTTAACATTATATTCTTCAAATATATTTTTATGTCGTTTGATGAATTTTCTTGATAGATGTATATTCTTTGTATTTTAAAAAAATAAAATAAATAGTTTTACTTTTCATTTATCGTTTGTAATATTCTTCCTTGATAGTAAAATTGTCAAAGAGAGTCTCGCTTATTTTGAATTCACGTTTTTAACTTTCTTTTGTTTCAATGAGTTTTCAATTCATAAATGGAAATATCTTTGTGCATCATTATTTTTTTTAGTCAAACCAAATTGATTATGAATTAAAACTTTCTTACCTTGATGCATCCTTTCACCTTCTTGATTTGCGTTATTTTATTTTATTTATTTGGAATCATAATTTGCTCATGTTCCCTGAGGCATGCATTGATTTATTTATTTTTATACTAATTCTTTATTATTTAATTATAGTATATGTCTAATCTCTCTTTAATTATAATTGAGGAATGTGTTTGATTTGTAATAAGTTTTTTTAAGTGCTTCTAGTGAAAAAAAAATTATGGGAATATAAACCTATGTGTGGACATTAGATGATCAAACAAAATAACTATTAAGGATAAATATCTTTTTCCTAGAATAAATAACCTTAGATTATTCGAGTAGAGTGGCGTTTGATTCAAGTAAAGTAGATGCAGTAATAGGATGAGAGCAACCTAAGAAGTGACAAGGGTAAGAAGTTCTTGGAATTAAAAGCGTATTATATAAAGTTATAAATAGGTTCTCTAGGCTAGCCTTACTTCTGATCGAGTTGACTAGGAAAGGAAAATATCTTCTATAGAATAAAATTGAAGTTTTTAATAATCATAAGAGCCTTAAATAATTGTTAGAAAAAAAATATAGAATTAAAAATAAGGCAAGGAGGTGGATGAAATTCCTTCAGGACCATGAATTTGAGTTGAAGTACAGTTTAGGAAAAGTCAATGTAGTGGAAGAGGCTCTAAATAGAAAATCCTTGCATCCTAGTGATGGAGATGAATATCTTAGTAGAGTTGATGGACATGAATTTCAATGTAACCTTAAATGCTTTAAACTTAAAATTGAATAAGTTGGAATTTGTAATGACATTAGAAAACAGATTAACCGATAGCAGCTCTAGACTAAGAATTGCAATCTCTTTAGGATCAAGAGAATTATGTGATGGTGATCTATTGTTATTTAAGAATGGGATCATTGTTCCTAAGGAGGGGAGCCCTAGAAAAAAAATGCTAGAAGAGACACCTAAAGGAAAGTTAACCATACATCCAGGAATAGCCAAGAGGTATCAAGATTTAAAGAAGATGTAATAGTAGACGGAAATAAAAAAAAAATATTGGATGTTGTATTAAAGAAGGTGTATATATACTTAAATTTTAATTTATGTTATAATTTTGTTATTTAATTTTTTTTTTTTAGAAAATCACCTTGCTTGAATCTTTCAAATTGTTTCTCAAGTGACCAAATACTAATCACAATTAATATACTCTTTGGATTTGATTCCCATATAGATTGCTGGCATGTCAAATCTTGACAAACTTATATTTCTTATTAAAGACCGAAAAGAAAAAGAATGTTATTTCTTATTTGTATTAGCTTACTCAAAAATCAAAATGAAATTGATTTCTTAGTTCTACTATGGTATTTATTGATGAAAATTGTTTTGAAAGTCGTAAATGCTCAATAACTGTATAGTTTAATTGCAAGTTAATAAAATCTTATTCTCCTTTTGTTACCCAATTTTGTTTCTAGTAAGATCATCTCTTAATAGAAAGTAAAACTCTTTCTTTTTTTATGAAATTATCAACTTGGACTAGATAAGACTTAGTATGTGGATGTCTCTACTGTTTCTCTTTTCTTTCTTGTTTTATTTATAAAAATTTCTCTGTACTGTAAATAATATAATAAATTTGGTGTGGAATATATATAAAGGACTATAAGATCTACGTATGGATGATATAAAACTTTACTTCAATTTCTTTGTGAATTGTTTGTTATTAATCTATTTTGAGAATGCTTATAATGATGCAATTCTAGTGAAGGTAATATGATTCTAGGGGGATGGAGAAAAATAAATGCTTAAGTGCATGATTTTATTATACGTGTTATTATTGACTTCTTTTTATATATATTCTTATAGTCAAGAGTCATGAATTGTGCAATTATTAATTGATGCTTCAGCCTACTGGTTTGATGTATGCTTAGAGAGTATCAATGATGTAGGTTCTCTTATGATAGAGCAAGGTAGGTGAGATGATCTTGTTAGGATCGGATTTAATCCAATAGACCACAGTTAGGATTTAATCCAAAATAGGTAAAGATTGTTATGCCGACAAGGAAAAGTAGCCTTTAGAATTTTAGGAAGGGGAATATGTATTCTATAGTCATTCCTAAGATTGGGATGTGGGGGTCAATGTCAGTCAGAAAACTAATTCCTTGTTTTTATGGGTCCTTTCCATATCCTCAAGAGAGTCGGGCCATTTGCTTACCAATTGGCTCTTCCAACATGGTTGTCATACCATCATGATGTATTTCTTATTTCTCAACTTCGAAAATTGTGTCAGATATGTCTCATATAATAGCTCCTGAGTCAATACAATTGAGGGATAACTTAATATTTAAGCCAGGCCTAGTCAGATCATCGATAAGAGCACTAAGACTCTGCAGAACAAGACAATCCCTTTGGTGAAGGTGGTTGGGAAGGATTTAACTCTAGAAGAGGCTACTTGAGAATTAGAAGAAGACTTGGTTCGCCAATGCCCAGACTCTTTATTTGCTTCGTACGTGAGAGTGGAGTTAATTTCGAGAACGAAATTCTTAAAGGAGGGGAGAAAATGTAACATCCTAAAAATAAAAATAATTGGAGATAATAACGTTAGAGAAATTAGATAATTTTTGGGAGGCTTAGACTGCATGTTTTGGGCCTTTGAATTAATTAGAAACGATAAAAGATACTTAAAATCTACAACAATAATAGAACTCTGTTTAGACTTTATCTAAAACTTATTTAATAACAAACTCTAACTACACTCTATCTAAAACTTATTCAAAAACTCTATCTAAAACTTAATTCAAAAATCAGTCTCTATGTTAGGATGCATTAAAAATAGGTTTAAAAATAGGGAATCAGTGCAACACTATATATATACCTTCTTATAACACCATAGTGCGGCTAGGAACCTTTTTTGCACCCTAATACATCTTAGTAACGGCTGTGGAGCATCTTCATGCTTGGGAGATGGGGTTGCAACAAGCAATGAGTTTGGAAGGAGAACAATAACAACAACAACAACAACAACAACAACAACACGAAGAAGAAGAAGATGAAGAAGAAGGAGAAGGAGAAAGGGATTCAAGACTGAGGAAGGTGACATCTAGGATTCGCCATAGGGTACGCTTGGCGATTCTTGGAGGTCTTCAAGAGGTGAGTAGAAATACTCTTTCTCACCCTTTCCATGGTGCAATTTGTCTTGGGATTTGGGTTATGCTTTAAAAATACGTTTTTTTGAAAAATAATCCTGATTTGGTTAAATCCTGATTTTAGAAATTTGGGGGTTTTCCTTCTAAGGTATTTCTGTTGCCAATTAAATGTTTATTATTGTGATTGGTGACAAGATATATATGATACATACGTGATCTGGTTGAATTGACATGCTATATATGCACTATTTGATGATATTTGTGATATTGGCATGATACAGTAACTGTTAATATGTTGAATGTTGTCTGCTGCAATACTGCCTATGATAGGGGTATCGAAAGTAACACTGCCAATGAACTGGGGTGTCGAAATATGAGATACCGCCATGATGGGGTATCGAAAGTAACATCGCCACACGTTGGGATGTCGAAATGAGTAATACCACCAGTGTACAATGGTTGGTATCAAAATGAGTAATGTCACTGAAGAGAAGGTGACATCGAAATACCTTCATGAGTAAGGTAGGCAATGGGACGCCATTGTTATGTGCAGTTTGAAAGTCATATGACGTATGAGGATATTTGAGATTATTTGATATATGAGATCTTGTCATACTTGATTCACGATGTGTTAGTGATGACTATTTGCTGCCAATAATAATTTATATTATTATTATTATTATTATTATTATTATTATTATTATTATTATTTTATTATTTTATTATACACTATTTTGAAATTAGCGGGTACCATGGACAGTTTTTCCGGTCACCGCACTGGCTGAGAACAATGCTTTTGTGAAAACCTTTTAAAAATGTATTTATGTTCACTGGGATTTTATATCTCATTAGTAGTATTGTTTTCAGAGCCTGAGGACGTCCCTGTTGAGCAGCCAGACGTTTTGAAGATTACCTCTTTAGTTTTAGAGCTTGGTTAGTATTGTACGGCATATGCCAGGAGGACCTTTATTATCTTTTAGTTATTTTCTTATGCGAGATGTTATAGACGCCCTGTTTTGAGGTTTTGAAACTGATTATGTTATTTTAGCTTTGAATTAATGTAAACAATTATTTTGGATTAATATTATATTAAGTATTTATTCAGTATTTATTTAAGAAATTTTTTATTTTCCTGGTTTTATTTAAATTATTAATTTGGGTTACTAATGTAACGAGGGGCGTTACAGAACTAATTTGCTAGTTGCCGCACTGGCACACGAACAACGAAGTTTGGTTTGACAGGGAGAAAATGGTTCAACGCTAAACTTAAGGATTCAAAGAAAAGAATGAACAAGGTTAGTTACCTTACCTCGGAGTAACACTAAGCTAGCAGCTTATCCCAAAACGCAACGAAAAACACCACAGAGATGTGTTCTTGATGAAGAACACCCAAATAATGATTGGGGAACGCTCAAGGATTTAATGGGAACCCAAGAGAAATGTCGAAGACGGCTGTTTCTAACTCTAGGAATGACGGTTATGAGTTTTAGGTCGAGCAAAAGAGGTATAAAAAGGATTGGGCGAAACGGGTCGACCTAAGGCCCAAAACGCGTTTCTGGTATGCGTGTAGAGCACGGGCGTGCTGACTAACTGGCAAGGACGTGCTGTCCTGTCAGGATCACTGATTTGGCTCGTTCTAAGGTTAACTACCCCCAAAACACGTCCTTAAACATCTAATGCAAGCATAACAATACGCAACATATATATAATAATAAACATATACAAGCATAGAGGTGAAAAGCATGGTGTTACATTAACTAACCATAAGAATTAATGTCCTTGTGCCCCTCAACTAAGCATTTAAGACAAAGTGTAATAACTACGTTATGACGAAGCATAGAAGAATTTATTATGCATTTATTAATAAAACAAATGCACACAATATCTCACAAGCATATGCTATTAACTTATTTGCTTATTAGAAAATTATACTAGTCCCGTTTTGATTTACATATACTATAGAGACATGAATTATAATCAACAAAATAAATTTTCAGCACAACAAACAATCATAGGTAAGTTCAATGACAATCACTAATTAATCAAAATCAACAATATAGGATAAGTCTTATACACTAGATAACAATTGTTTAAACAGGAAGTGGAGGTAACATGGTTATCCTTCGCAAGATTAAAAATAATAATAATAATCAAGCACCACTCAATGCCAAAATTACTCGCACACAGCAAATTTATAATCTTTTTTGTCTCTAACAAAACCCATATCCTTGCCTGCTAGTCGTCATAAATCTGTACATGTGAACACCCCATTTTGACCGGCTCTCCTTTGTTTTTCACTTAAATTTACCAAAAAAATGGAAAAAAATCAAAATCATAGAAAATATATTGAATTTTGAGAAAATCCAAGAAAGAGTGAAATTTTATTTTATTTCTTTATAAAAGTAAAAAAATGATAAAAATTACAGCTTTTGTTAGAAAATTAAAAATTAGAAATATTTTATTTATCCATCTAGTCATATTTTATTAATAAAGAAAAAAAATAAAAAATAAAATAATAATAAAGTCTTTTGGGCGAGAACCCAAATCTAGAGTCAAACTGGTTGCTCAATGACCTTATCATTTTTTTTTCCTACCCAAACCGGATCCATTCTCCTTTGCCCATTAGAAACACTTATTCCCTCACCTAATGAAACCCTACCCGCCCCAAATCTCTCTCCCCCTTCTCTTTGCCGCGCTTTCCTCTCCCCCAGCATCAATCTCGCCTCATCACCAATCTTTCCTTCCTTATCCGCGCTCCAAACCCTTACTCTTATCCCTGAAACTTCGCGAACCAAATGGTGGTTTTCTCCCTTTTCCAGATCGCGTCAGGTATGCAAATATCGCGAGATAAGGAGATCGTGGTGAATTATTGATGAAGATTGAAGAAGAATCGTGCACTTTCCTGAGGAAGAAAAGGGATTTCGTTCCTATATAGCATCAGTTGACGCGGCGTTATCTCTTTCCTTTTCTGTTTTCAATTCGAGATTACGCCTCCCATTTTCGTCAGGATCTGCGCATCAACCATGAGGTAAATATTGTTTCTTTCCCTTTTACTCTTAACCAAGAAATTTATTGCGTTTGTTTCTTGATTTTTGCAGATTAATGTGAGATAGGCAACAGCAAGCCCACAATCTCCATCTCTATAAAAGGTAGAGAACACAACAACTAAAGCGGGAGCGAAAAACGCAATATCCAGTCGCATACCCACAGAGAGGGGAAGAAGATAAAACACATACAGAGCACAAAAAAGGGAGAGGAATGCACACACACACAGTGCAAAACACAGAGAGAGAAGCACACAGAGTATTATCAAGTAAGCAAAGAAAAAGATAAACTGAATAACTTCTTGTATTTCATATATTGAATATTGATTGATACATCCATATGTATTTATAGCTAGGCAAGGAGCCCTAAGAGCCAGCCTTCCAAATATGAAACTAACAAACGTAATTGACCCAACTAACCTTTGTTAACAGACTACTAACAAACTCAGTTATACAAATTTTACAAATAACAGATTACTAATACCTAGCTTAGGCTAATATCTCCCCTCAAGCTGGAGAGTAGATGCTGATTACACCCAGCTTGGAGACAAAAGAATTAAAAAAAGTAGGATCTAGAGGCTTGGTTAAGACATCTGCTAGTTGTTGTGTAGTGTGTATAGGCAGTAAATGAAAGAGTTTCTGTTGTAATTTTTCACGAACAATATGGCGGTCAAGATCGATATGTTTGGTGCGTTCGTGGAATGATGAATTAGCCGCAATATGCCTGGCTGATTGGCTATCACAATACAGAAACGCGGAAGTCCAAGAAGCATCCAACAATATCTCGATCCTCTTCCGAAGCTGAATATAGAGCTTTGGCTTCTACGGTTTGTGAACTACAATGGATCACCTATCTTAGAGGTTCTGGACTGAGTTTGAAGTTGATACTCTCGTGTTTTGGGTGAGGCGGAGACAGGGAACTGCCAGAAGCTTTCTTCGAAGAGCAAGGGAAGTGAGGAATAATCCTAGTAGCTGAGTTCCTTTCAATCATCACCAAGCTATTTGCTTCTGTTGTAATAATGCCGAAACAGAAAGGTAGAAACAGTCAGGGGCGTGCTGTAAGCACTGTCCTCAGGGAATATTTCGCAGCAGTCGAAATTCCCCGAGGATACAGCTGACTCATCTTGGCTATGCAGATGCCAAGGCTCAACAAGAACTAGCAGAGAAATTATTTGTTCGAATTGCAAGTGTTGTACCTGGAACTGAAGATGAGTTTATATAGAAAATATTTTAGCATTGGAAGGATAAGGTATGTCTTGAAAATACAAAATAGGGAATGACAAATAATAAAGGTGGACTGTTTGAAGATAAGGTTTTGCTAAAGAAATTAAATTATATTTTCGCAAAAGATAATTTAATTAAGCCCAACCCAAAAAGGTGGCACTCCCTTAATCATGCGCAGGGAGGAATCGGAGGATTTGCACTACGGTAGCACAATTTGGACCCAACCTCATGGGCACGAGGCTTCTCCTTTCCCAAGCCCTTTTGTAGTCTTAAAACCTTTGCTTTCTTATAAACACTTGAGGAAGTCCATCACCAAGCAATGTGGGACTTACCTCTTTTGAAATACTCATATTCCAACAGCTTCATCACCCAAGAGCAAGCGAAGAGGGTAACAAGAGCGTATCTTCTTTTCCATTCTGCCTTTGAGTTTAAACTCATATTATTTTGTAATGAATCTGGTTAATGGGTATTGATGATAATATGTAAACTAGGTGACACACGAATGAATTGAGACTTTTGAGTTAGTACTTTTTATGTATTCTAGAATGAACACAAGCTGTTCGATGAAATGACTGAGCCAAATTCTTTGGATTTTGTTAGTGATGATTAAACGTTTTTGTCCTTGCTATAAATGGAAACTCATGCATGAGATTGAGCTTCTCCTATGGCAGCTTGATAAGTTAGTGTTGGTTTGGATTTTTTTTTTTTTGGTTCCTAACTGTTATAATGTTGCTATTGGGTTTGCTCTTAAACTTGCGTCCAACTTGCTTGATGAAATGATAGAACCATAAAATTTCCTTTGAAGTGTGTCGTGTTGAAATCCATGGTTGAATCTTGTGTTGGCAGATAATTTACTAGTCTGCTGCTTCTAGAAAGTGTATGTGAGTTGAATCTCATTCTTTTCTTTAATAAGATAAGAGACAAGATATTAATGATATTTGTTAATCTATGCTTAAGAGGTAAATTGTCTTGAAACCAGCAGTGCAAGGGAATGATTATTGCTGTACATCGCTCATGTTTTATGGCTTTTGCTTTTGAGTGCTTGTTAACAATGGCTTGGTTTAAAAGGTTTGCAACATTGGTCAATTATTGGTCTTGGACTTATACGATTTATTAATGGTTGGCAAGAGTCTTCATATTGGTAAATTATATACTATGTTCCTTGCTAATTAGTTGTTATATTCTGAGTTTTAGGAAACAAGAACAGCCTTGTCTTTCTTCATGATGTTCTATCTTTTAATTTATTGTAACTTCACAAATTGGATATCATCTGAAGCTTCTGTTTTGACACACATTAATTGAATAATTAAATTGGTGGGATGCTCTATGGACTTTAGTACCATGTGCAATACTTTAGGTGCGAGGTTGCTCTATGGAACGATGTGTCATTTTCAACCTCGTTTAAGACCCTTTTATCTTTTTTATTTATTTTTTGTAAATAACTAATTAAAATAATTGAACTAATGTTATTTAGGGATGTTCTATGGACTTGAGTGTCATGTTTAATCCCTTAGA
The DNA here is from genome assembly GCA_039655645.1 of Ammopiptanthus mongolicus. Classification (NCBI taxonomy): domain Eukaryota; kingdom Viridiplantae; phylum Streptophyta; class Magnoliopsida; order Fabales; family Fabaceae; genus Ammopiptanthus; species Ammopiptanthus mongolicus. Next base: position 39,427,797 of record CM077344.1, read on the forward strand.
TTCAAGGTTGCTCTATGGACTTAGATGTCATGTTCAACCTCGTTTACGACTTGTAAAATAAATGAAACAAAAACTTTCACAATAAAATTCCCTTTTTTTATATATTTTATTTCTTTACTCTAATTTATTTTTGTGGATACTTAGTTAAATAATCGAACTTGTGCTTTTGGTATTGCTCTATGAAAATTTTCATGCTCAACCCCTTAAGATCATGATTGCTCTGTGAACTTACGTGTCATGTTCAACCTCATTTAGGATTTGACAATATTGAAATTTTAAAATTACAAAATATCACGAAACCAAAATAATTTTCCTATTAAATCCTTCTTTTTTTTTTGGGTGTAAATATTAACTACTTATCTCTTTATTTTGGTAAATCTTTGGGGGTAAAATAAATACGTTAAGATTCATTAACTATTTGCACAATTAATTTGGGTAATCGTTTTTTTTTACGGGTGTACTAGGGGTTTTGTGTGGTTAAATTTCAATCATTACCTATGCGTAAACGACTCCCGAACTCGATTTGGTTCCAAAGATCATTCTATAAAGGCTTTCTAATTTTTTCGAAGTTAAATAAAATTGGTGACGATTCTACATGTTTTTTTCTAAAATCTTTTTTTTCGTGTTCTCCTTCGCGATCTCGGTCGCGATATTATACCACCAATCAAATATTGGGGTTGGCCAGACCCAATATCTAAAAGAATAGCGTGTAGTCTTTATCATTCTAACATTCAGGGAGATAATGAGTGTGTATCTAGCACTCTTCATATATATATATATATATATATATATATATATATATATATATATATATATATAATCCTTTTAAATAAATTACTATTTTAGTGGATTCAGCTGGACTTTTATTATAAAGGAAACAATTCTTATACTAATAATATTTTTTGTTACACTAAAACTCATAGTAGCTTAATATTTTTATTAAAATAATTATATTAGAACTTTAAGATGTTACATTTTCTCTTTTCCTTTTGAAATTTTGTCCCAGAAATTAACACTATACACATCTAAGCAAGCAAACATCAAACACATTCTGATCCAAACAAAGGATGATCAACTTTGAAGAGAAGAACCAAGTAAATTATGAAACAAGAAGAACCACATTGAAATTTGTTGAAAACTTTATTTACGTTGATGATGACCTCTTTGTCTTGTTTTGGTTGTATCTTGAGATCCAGATATCCGATGAATGTGTTCTTTGATGTGTTGGAAAGCTAAGATAATTATCTACAAATCATATTTCAAGTATTTTGACCAGATTCGGCTTATATCGTGGTGAAAACTGGGATACAAGTTTGGGACGAAATTCTGGACGAGATTTTTCTTGTATTTTGGACTTTCTTTGTATGGGGCTTGTGTTTTGTATAAGATAGACTCATTATGCTGAAGTAGGCATTATTTAGGTGAATATTAGGATTAGCCATCACCTCCTTAGAATAAAAATTTATAAATAGGGATGTATCACCTATCATATTTTGGGGAACTTTGAATGAAATTAGAATTTATTTTATTTGGATATTTTTGTAAGTTGAGCATTGGCTCCTCCTCTTCAAGTTCTTGGATTAGAGCTTTCTTGATTTTTATCAAAGAGTTCTATCTCTTTATGGCGAATCCTCCTTAGTTCTATCTTTCTTGGATAGATCCTCAAATTTGGTGATTCAAACTTGGATTATATCATGTGGTATCTATAGCTAGCTTCCTTGAGCTTAATTCCTTTTTTTAGTTTGAGTTTTGTTAGTTGGATTGTGTTGAAATTTTTGAGCTATTTTTAACCTTGAAACCCGCGCCCAACCCCATATTTTGATAATCAATTTTGATCATTTGTGGTGTTGTAATGAGTTGTTAGACCATTAAAGTTTGTAATTCGTAGAATCCAAAAGATGTTTCATACCTCAAGTTGCTTCCTTTCCTCATATTCCATGTTTTAGATTTTTGAATTTTTTTGAATTTTTCATCTTGTTCTTGGAGTTTGAGCCACTTTGATCTTGATGAATTTCACGAAATGGTGTTAGAGTGATAATCTACACCTTGATTGAAAGGTCTCTATAAAGTGAAATCAAGTATACCAATCAATTGTAAGTTTAAAGCATGAACTAGATATCAATTTGGGGAAATTTAATTTCTGGGCACACTTTCCAAGAACAGCCCCTTGTTCATCATGTTCATGCTTCAAAAGGCTATTTGATCTTTGTGATTCACTTCAAATCTGTTTGGGGTGTTTTTGTAATTTTCAGAAACTTTGTGGCCAATGTATTATTTTGCAAAAGTAAGGATCCTAAAAAGTTAAAAAAAAATCGGAATCAGAAAAATACAAAGGGATCAATATGCAATTATAAAAAGTACAAAAAAAAATTGTGAGAATTCAAATTAGGCCACAAAACCCCTCTTCTAAGTGCTTCTATCCTTAAAATTGGTATTACTTGATGTTTTGGACATATTATTGGCTCAAATTTTATTCTTAAACACTAGTTCTAGAGTCTTTGTCTTCTTACTTCTCCATTAGAGTGTGCTTTCTTTTCTTCTTTAGCTTTTCTTGCTTGTCTTTAAATTTCTAAGTTTTGTCGTAGTATTCTTTTCTTGAACTTCTTGAGTGATTGCTAGTTTGGATTTTTCACAAAGATTTGGTACTTGTTTATATTCTTGAATTAGTATAGTTTTTTTCCAAGGATATTGAAAGAGGACTTTGAGTGGTAAAAGGCAAGAGTGAACATTACATAAAAGCCTTGTTTTGAGTGAAACACGAGTACAAATCTAAGAGTTAAACACTTAGGTGTGTGGGGGAGGTCCTTAACACTATTTCTTTTTCTTCTAACTTGTTTGCTTTGCAACATAATGACATTTTGTTCTAAAGATTTGGACTATGAGCGTAGATATGTTGCGAAATCACTTGAGAAGTATGAGGTTGGTAATTGGACCCAAAAGATGCATGAGGTATGAAAAGAAGTTGAGGGAAAAAGATAGAATAAGTCATGAAGAAGAGAGGCGTAGAGACAAGGAGAGAAGATATATAGTTCATGACAGGGAGGATAAGAGGTTTGAAAAAGAAAGAAGACATAGAAGCTATGAAAAGGAGGATAAGGAGTATGAAAGAAAGGTGAGAAAAGAGGAGAGAATGAAAAGAAATATTTCCAATTTTGAATAGAAAATTCAAAGAAAGAGGGAGAAAAAGAAAAACAAGAAAGTGAGATTAAAATTGACAATAGAAAAGAGAGTAAGGGAAATGCAAAAGAAAGTAAAACAAAAGAGGGAGAGGCAAAAGAAAGTGAGGTGCAGGAAGCAATTTTGTCAAAATAATCTACTTTCAATTTCTTATACAATGATACTTGTTTTAATGCTAATACTAACCTTTTGTCAAGTTTTGTTGACTCTTTTGTAGAAATTTGAAGATGAAATCCCAAAAAAGGAATGCGAGGCATCAATCGAAGTTGAATTAGAGCTTCCAAAGACACAAGTCCCCCACGACTTGAAGGAGCTCGGTGGACCTTCCATGACCTTGAATTAAAAGTTGGAGACTTTCAAGACCTATCAAGGTTCTAAAGGATTGCAAGAGGAAAAGGAAGAATTGAAGACAACTAGAGAATGGCTAAACGCTAAAGCCGAGAATGAGTCCTCTAAAACACTTGAGAAGTCATGGCGTTCTACTACTCTAGTACCTTCTTCTAAGTTGGTTTGTGGTTTCAAGTGTTGGAATTCTTCTAATTTTGTTTCTTTGTCTTACATTTCTTCCCTAGTTCATAAAGAGAAGAAAGTGAATGAAGGAGAATTCCCTCAAGGAATGGTTAGCCTTCATGAAGAAGACAAGTTGGACATGAAGTTTCAATTTGCAAAGAAACTTGAAGGGGTGTTGGACCAATTTGCGAAGAAAGGCAACAACAAGGAGGAGAAATGCTAGACTCACGCTACTCCTAGATCACTACAAAAAAAAGGTATTTTAACGACCGAATTTAGCGACCGATTATATTCGATTGCTAAATATGGAAATTTGGTCGCTAAATCGGTCGCTAAATGGTTTAGCGACCGATTTAGCGACCACCAAACGGTTTAGCGACTAGGCATTCCGCGACCATCAAATTCGGTCGCTAAATGGTTTAGCAACCGAATTTGCATATTTAGCGACCGAATTTGGTGGTCGTTAAAAACAACTTTTTTTGTAGTGGATTTTATGATTTGTGGAATATGCAAGAACTGAAATAGACAGATGTAAATACTAGAAGGGGAATTGAATTGTGTTTACCAGATTTAAAGAGAAATAAAAACTTTTTCGCAAGCACAACAAAGAGCAGACGAGTGTTTTAAGACAGAGCAGTTAGACAAACAACTTGTCTGAAGGTTTTCGCGGAAAAGCACACAATCATGCAAGATAAAAAAAAAAAAGAATTGATAAACACAGTTATAACCTCCTTAGTTAAAAGACAGTTAATATAAATAATCAAACTAAAGACATAAGGGATAGAGATTAAACACAATAGTTTTATCCTGGTTCACCTTTTAATAACTGAGGCTACGTCTAGTCCTTGGCAGCACCAGGTTTTCTCAACTATAATTGATCAGGTTATGAGACGACCATCGTCCCATCAATAGAATCTAAGATATTAACTAACCTTAATCGCATAATAAACATTAGCGCGCCTTATTAATACGAAGCGAAGCGGAAAATTTAGCGCAGAAGCAAAACGATTTACGGCACGCTACGCCTCAGAGTACACAACTTTAAATATAAAGAAATATATCACATACGTCATTGCCCCATCAGTAGGGCTACAGTAATAAGGTACTACATAGTGTATATTAGTACAGACTGAAATCAAAATACATAACTAAGCCAAGAGACATCTCTCCGGCTAGACACGATCATTGCCCAACCTCTCGAGGCTAGGATCTTTGGCACGTCCTCCAGCGTCAGGCTCGTAAGGAATGTCGTCCAGCTCTTCAGCAACTGGTTCCTCCTCGGGGTCTCCCATAAAATAAGAGCAACACATATAGAAAAATAGCGGGAGATAAGAAACATATATCATCAATATGGGAGAGGGGTATCAGTACAGCATATATATATACATCACACAACACAGATAACATATACAACACAACATCACCCATCTCTTAAGTCACTCATCACAATCATCTCAAACATCATTCTCTCAAATAAGCCTATAGGAGGGATACTAATCCCTATGTATATGTTGTCTTCCCTATATGTATGTCGGCCGATACATCACGTCCCCAATTGGACATCCCCGTCGGGATTACATCACATCACATCACATCACATCATATCCCGCCTCGGGATTTTACGTAACGTCCCCAACTGGACATCTCCCTTTGGGACCAAATGCTGTGGTATGAAATGTTATGAAAATGCAACAAACATCCATCGTAGGTTGATATCGGAACCTCACGCCTAAACACTCGTCCACGACCACGACACACCGCATCACATCAACATCAATCATCAGCATCAACATCACATCGACATCACATCATCATCAACATCACATCAGCATCAACATCACGACGCCTTGCGTCTAGGAGCCACAGCTCCACGGTCGGGACCACAACGATATCAACCTGAACAACATCAACGCTCACCATACTCTCATCAACACTCAACCAACCAATCAAAATAAACATCGCAACAGAAGATCTTTCCAGTACAGTTATCATCATAAATTCAGGCAATAATTTATCAAACAGACAGTTTACCAAAACAAAATCAACAGGTAATCAATTAAGTAATTCAACACAATCAACCTCAATCAGTCTCATCATTCATAATATCAACTTAGCGGTGATAGCCCAAAAGTACCTACACCTAGGGTCTAGGCACTTTATCCAGGGCTCAACCTCTAGTAGGGTTCTAGGGTTCCCCTACACATATATATACTCTACACTAAGCTTGCCTTCCCGACGATATCAGTTCTTTCTCCCCACCTTAGTGATTTCCTCGAGCAGCTTCGGCTACGACTCCGCAGCTGTCAGTTGGGTGCGCTGTCGGATGTTTGAATCCTGTCTGATTCTATACAACAAAACACAACCAGAAATCAATATAGTTAAACCAAAAGCTCCTTAAGTCCTTAAGATTAGCTATTGCCCCTATTTAATTAATTAGGCTAGGGATGTCTAAAAATTCCTAACTCTTGGATCAATGATCCTTAGGTATCCCTAAACATAATCAATGAAGGCATTAGCTCAAAAAGTAAAGATTTCTCCTACTGCACTACCCCTAGGGTTCGACCCTATTGAATGAAAAACATGAAAAATAGCTAGGGAGCTCCAAAAATCGTCATTTCTTGGATAACACCCTAACTAATTATGATAACCCTAGATATCAACTCAAAACATCAAAAATCAACCAAAAACCTTACCCTACACAATAGGGGGTTTCGGCCTCCCTCTCAAAAAAATAGCTAGAGAGATTTCTTGGCTTTAATCTCTTGGATCATGCAAGTGTGTCATGAACCTAGGCCATAGAAACTGGTTTGGTATCAAAATGACTTTCCTACAATTTATCATGGATTTTTGAATATTTTAGGGACAAAAACCCTAACATTTCTAATCATGAAATTAAAGGAGAATAAAGAGAGATTGAGAGAGATAGAGAGAGCTAGCTATCTCCTATGATGATCTCCTTCAAAAATGAGTGAAGAAGCTTCACAAAATCAAGCTTTTCTAAGCTCCAACAATGGAGAAATTGGGAGAAGAAAAGAAAGAAAGAAGAGAAAGAAGAGGTTTGGGGTCTGGGAGAGGGGGGCTGCCGAGAAAGAAAAATGAGGGAGGATACGAGTGAAAGAGATATTTACTTAAGTTGGAGACTTAAGAGTTAAGCAATAGTAAAAGTAACTAGTAACAAAAATTAACCAGGGGCAAATTTGGTCAATTCATATCCTGACATTTTGAAAAATCCTCACGACACTGATAGGAGTCCCCGAATAATTTAACATAGCCCTGGTATGAAAATCATTGGCTCAAGGTTTTCGAAAAACCCTAAGACAATTCGAATCGTCTACTCGATCGATTTTCGGTCCGAATATAAAATATTATTTATATTTTTGGACATCAGGACACATTTTAGCAAAAAGGTAGAGGATTGAATTTTAAGACTAATGGTTCTGACCGTTAGTCAAAATGAGGTCATGATAGTAAAAAAACACTAGCATTCGAAAAAACATAGAACGGGCTTCGTTTGAGTTTTCGGCCCAAAACTTAATCATTGCCTCCTACGATGGCGTAGAGCGTGACTATGGCCTGGGAATAATTTATTAAAGTTTTTAGACCCTCCAATAAAATACAATTACTTAAATACTGGCTAATTAAAAAGATTAAGAAAAATCGGGGTATTACATTACTACCCCCTTAAAAGAATTTCGTCTCGAAATTCGACGTACCTTAGAATAGATGCGGATATCGATGCTGCATATCCTCTTCGCGTTCCCAGGTGGCATCTCCTGTTGTAGCATCCCATATGACTTTGACTAAGGAAATCTGCTTTCTGCGGAGTTCTTTCACCCTCGTGTCTTCAATTCGTACAGGCAATGCTTCGTATTCTAAGTTCTCCCTTACCTGGATTGATTCGGGCTCTATCACGTGTGATGGATTGGGATGGTATTTTCTGAGTTGGGATACATGGAATACATTGTGAATATTGGATAGGTTGGGAGGTAAGGCAATTTGGTAGGCAATTGGACCAATTCGGCGAAGAATTTGAAATGGTCCAATGAATCTAGGTGTAAGCTTTCTGGATTTGATTGCCCTGCCGATTCCAGTTCTTGGAGTGACTCTCATAAAGACACGATCGCCTTCCTAGAACTCCAAAGGTCTCCTCCTCTTGTCACTGTAGCTCTTCTGCCGATCCCGTGCGACTTTCATCTTTTCCCGAATTTTCTTAACTTGCTCCGTTGTTCGCTGCACCATTTCGGATCCTATCAACTGATTTTCCCCGGTTTCATACCAACAGAGCGGTGTTCGACACTTCCATCCATACAGTGCCTCGTATGGTGCCATGCCAATACTCGAGTGGAAGCTATTATTGTATGTGAATTCAATCAATGGAAGGAATTCGTCCCAACTTCCTGTGTTTTCCAAAACACATGCTCTTAAAAAATCCTCCAACGATTGAATCGTCCTTTCAGACTGACCATCCGTTTGTGGATGATAAGCTGAACTCATCCTGAGCTTCGTCCCCAATGCACCATTTAGACTCTGCCAAACCTAGAAGTAAACCTCGGATCCCTGTCCGAAATTATACTCGAAGGTACTCCATGTAATCTCACCACTTCTTTGATGTAAACCTGGGTTAATCTTTCCAAAGAATACCTTTAGTTGATCGGCAAGAAATGAGCACATTTCGTAAGCCTGTCAACGATTACCCAAACTTCATCGCATCTCTTTTGCGTTCTTGGTAGTCCGGAAACAATATCCATTGCAATGCTATCCCATTTCCATTCTGGGACGTCCAATGATTGTAATAACCCTGCTGGTTTCTGGTGTTCAATCTTTGACTTTTGACACACCAGACAGGATTGGACATATTCTACTACTTCTTCTTCATCCCAGGCCACCAAAACATTCCCTTTAGGTCCTGATACATCTTTATAGATCCGGGATGAAAACTCAGTTTGCTCTTGTGTGCTTCTTCCAAGATCATGTTCCTAACTTCACTATCCTTAGGCACACATATCCTGTCTCCAAACTTCAGGATTCCATCAGTACCCTTTTTGAACTCCGAAGTCCTTCCTTCTTCTACCATCTGGTTCTTTTCCTGTAGGTACTGATCTTCTCCTTGCTTTTTCCAGATCAAGTTCAGAAAATCACTAGTGATAGTGATCATTCCTAAACTTATCTTATCTCTGGATAACTCCACGTCCAGGTTTAGATTCCTGAACTGTTCCAGTTCTTTCACCATCATAGCGGACATATGCAAAGATTTCCGACTCAATGCATCTGCCACCACGTTGGCCTTTCCTGGGTGGTACTGTAGATCAAATTCATAATCCTTTATGAATTCCATCCATCTCCTCTGCCGCATGTTCAACTCCTTTTGGTCGAACAAATACTTTAAACTTTTATGGTCGCTAAACACGCTGAATTTAGCGCCATAAAGATAGTGTCTCCATATCTTCAATTAAAACACTATTGCGGCCAACTCTAGGTCTTGGGTTGAGTAATTCCGTTCGTGCACTTTTAGCTGTCTGGAAGCATAGGCTACCACTTTCCTTTTTTGCATAAGCACACAACCCAAACCTCGATACGATGTGTCACAGTACACATCGAACGACATTGATGGATTTGGCAAGACTAGTACCGGAGATGTAGTTAGCCTCCCTTTCAACTCTTGCAAACTAGCCTCACACTCTTCTGTCCATTCGTACGCTTTTCCTTTCCTCGTTAATTGCGTCAGAGATAACGCAATCTTTGAGAATCCCTCGATGAACCTTCTGTAGTATCCTGCTAGTCCGAGAAAGCTTCTGATCTCGGTTACCGTCTTAGGACTTTCCCATTTAATCACAGCTTCTACTTTTGTAGGATCTATTGCAAGACCATCCTTGTCGATCACATGTCCAAGGAATTGTACCTCCTCCAGCCAAAACTCGCACTTCGACAACTTGGCATACGGTTGTCTGTCCTTAAGAACTTGAAGTACAATCCTCAAATGCTCTTGATGTTCTTCCTTGTCTAAGGAGTAGATAAGGATGTCATCGATAAAAACAACGACAAACTTATCGAGGTACGGTCTGAAGATTCTGTTCATGTAGTCCATGAGCACTGCAGGAGCATTAGTCACACCAAAAGGCATAACTAGATACTCGTAGTGTCCGTACTGACTCCTGAAAGCCGTCTTCGGTATATCATCTTCTTTCACCCTTATTTGATGATAACCGGATCTCAGATCAATCTTAGAAAATACCGTTGCTCCCCTTAATTGGTCTATAAGATCGTCAATCCTTGGCAACGGGTATTTATTTTTGATCGTCACCTTGTTGAGTTGTCTGTAGTCCACACACAACCTTGAACTGTTGTCCTTCTTCTTGACGAACAGCACAGGTGCTCCCCATGGTGAAACACTCGGTCTGATAAATTGCTTCTGCAACATGTCGTCCAATTGCTTCTTCAGCTCTGCCAACTCTGTTAAGGACATTCGATAGGGTGCTATTGAAATCGGTCCGGCTCCGGATGTAAGGTCGATTGCGAACTCCACCTCCCTATTGGGTGGCAGTCCTGGCACATCATCCGGGAAGACATCTGGAAACTCAAGCACCACTGGCAAAGCATCAAGACTTGGAGTCTCCTCGGCTTCCAAAGAAAATAGCACCATGCACTCTACTGATTGTACACCTCCCGATACACCATCACTAGCAGGCAATGATTCAGATTGCTTGGAAAAGCAGAGGGTTTTATTTGAACAGTCTAGTACTACATGGTTGGCCGAAAGCCAGTTCATGCCTAAGATAATATCAATCTCCTACATAGGCAGACATATTAGGTCCACAAGAAAAGATCGGTTCTCTAACATAACCGGGCATTTTAAACAGACAATTAGAGTTGTCAGGGAATCACTCGTAGGTGTAAAAACAGTCAAATCATATGGTAGGGCTGAAACAGGTAAATTCAAATGATCCATACATGCCAAAGAAATAAAGGAATGTGTAGCCTCCGAATCATATAAAACAGATAAGAGTTCCCCCGCAACTAGGCACTTACCTTGTATTAGATCGGGACATTGAGAGGCTTCAGAACCTCTCACGACGAACACTCTTCTCGTCGTCTGCGGCCTGTTCTGCTGGCCCACCACTTGTTGTCTAGTCCCAGTATCCTGAGTTCGTCCGATTTGTTGAACTTGGCCCTTACCAGCATCCCCTGTTCGGCACTCATTGGCATAGTGGCCCCACGTGCCACAACGGAAACAAGTGACGTTCGATGCCTAAGCACAATCTTTCACTTGATGTGGCCCGCCGCATCGAAAGCACTTGGAGAATCCTGGTTGTCCTTGATTGCATTTCCTTTTCCATAGCTTGCTGGTTGCTGATTTGGGCAACTGTAAGGCTTCGCCCTCGGTTGGAACTTTCCTCCTCGGCCTTTCTGACCAAAGCTCCTGGCTGGTCCACCGCTTGTTGCTGGAGTTTGCGTAATTCTCTCTTGATCGTGTCCTTCCAGTATGGTACATTTTTCCACTAGCTCGGGAAATGATCGGATGCTCAATGGCAGCATAGCCCTCTTCAGCTCGGGCCTCAGTCCGTCTTCAATCCTTCTGCACACCCAGTCTTCATCCGGGTGTACTTGATAAAACTGGGAGAATTTCAGCAGTGCCTCGAACCTCATGGTGTATTCTCCCACCAACTTCTGGTCTTGCTTCAGGCTCAGAAATTATTTTTCTTTCTCTTGACGAACACTCCTTGGGAAATATTTCTCCAAGAAGCTCTCACGAAACACCTCCCAGGTCAACAGTCTTCCTTCAGCCTCTAGCAGTCTCTGTTTGTTCTTCCACCATGCTTCTGCTGCTCCGACTAGCATGAAAGCAGCATAAGTGACTTTCCTATCCTCTTTGCATTGGATAGCGACGAAGACTTTCTCAATTTCTTTCAGCCATAGCTCAGTAGCTTTCGGATTGTACTCCCCATGGAATTGGGGAGGGTTCCCCTTCATGAAGGCATTTAGTCCTGTGTTTACCACTTCCCCTCCTCCGACATGATTCTGTTGTTGTCTAGCATCTCTCTCTTCCTATCGCTGCATGAACTGAGCGTTTTGCTGTGTTTGTTGCAGCGTTGCAGCGGCCAAATCCCGCATGGCCCTCATCACTTCGTTTTGATCTCCGCCGTTCCTAATTCCCGAGGTATCCCCACTACTGTCGGGGCTCCCGGTTCCAACTAGTGCTCCCCTTCCTCTACCACGTCCTCTGGCCATTCTTTCCGGGTAAAGGAAGCGATAGTTTCAATCCATAAGACATATAATATCAATCAACAGATATACCTATCGTATGCCTCACGAATATGATAGTTGTCAGACTCGATAACTCGTGCATCGGACACACTACCCTTTTCCTAACACAGTTAGTACCCAATGTGGATATAACTATCAACGCTAGTATGCTTCCTAAACCACACAGTCCGATATTAGAATCGAACTGCTTTGATACCAATAAATGAGACGACCCGCCGTCCCATCAATAGAACCTAAGATATTAACTAACCTTAATCACATAATAAACGTTAGCGCGCCTTATTAATACGAAGCGAAGCGGAAAATTTTGCGTGGAAGCAAAACGATTTACGGCACGCTACGTCTCAGAGTACACAGCTTTAAATATAAAGAAATATATCACATACGTCATTGCCCCATCAGTAGAGCTACAGTAATAAAGTACTACATAGTGTATATTAGTACAGACTGAAATCAAAATACATAACTAAGCCAAGAGACAGCTCTCCGGCTAGCCACGATCATTGCCCAACCTCTCGAAGCTAGGGTCCGTGGCACGTCCTCCAGCATTAGCCTCGTAAGGAATGTCGTCCAGCTCTTCAGCAACTGTTTCCTCCTCGGGGTCTTCCCATAAAATAAGAGCAACACATACAGAAAAATAGCGGGAGATAAGAAACATATATCATCAATATGGGAGAGGGGCATCAGTACAGCATATATATATATATATATATATATATATATATATATATATATATATATATATATACACACACATCACACAACACATACAACACAACATCACCCATCTCTTAAGTCACCCATCACAATCATCTCAAATATCATTCTCTCAAATAAGCCTATAGGAAGGATACTAATCCCTATGTATATGTTGTCTTCCCTATATGCATGTCGGCCGATACATCACGTCCCCAATTGGGCATCCCCGTCGGGATTACATCACATCATATCCCGCCTCGGGATTTTACGTAACGTCCCCAATTGGACATCCCTCTTTGGGACCAAATGCTGTGGTATGAAATGTTATGAAAATGCAACAAACATCCATCGTAGGTTGATATCGGAACCTCACGCCTAAACACTCATCCACGACCACGACACACTACATCACATCAACATCAATCATCAACATCAACATCACATCGACATCACATCATCATCAACATCACATCAACATCAGCATTAAGACGCCTTGCGTCTAGGAGCCACAGCTCCACGGTCGGGACCACAACGATATCAACCTGAACAACATCAACGCTCACCATACTCTCATCAACACTCAACCAACCAATCAAAATAAACATCGCAACAGAAGATCTTTCCAGTACAGTTATCATCATAAATTCAGGCAATAATTCATCAAACAGACAGTTTACCAAAACAAAATCAACAGGTAATCAATTAAGTAATTCAACACAATCAACCTCAATCAGTCTCATCATTCATAATATCAACTTAGCTGTGATAGCCCAAAAGTAACTACACCTTGGGCCTAGGCACTTTATCCAGGGCTCAACCTCTAGTAGGGTTCTAGGGTTCCCCTACACATATATATACTCTATACTAAGCTTGCCTTCCCGACGATATCAGTTCTTTCTCCCCACCTTAGTGATTTCCTCGAGCAGCTCCGGCTATGACTCCGCAGCTGTCAATCGGGTGCGCTGTCGGATGTTTGAATCCTGTCTGACTCTATACAGCAAAACACAACCAGAAATCAATACAGTTAAACCAAAAGCTCCCTAATTCCTTAAGATTAGGTATTGCCCCTATTTAATTAATTAGGCTAGGGATGTCTAAAAATTCCTAACTCTTGGATTAATGATCCTCAGGTATCCCTAAACATAATCAATGAAGCCATTAGCTCAAAAAGTAAAGATTTCTCCTACTGCACTACCCCTAGGGTTCGGCCCTATTGAATGAAAAACATGAAAAATTGCTAGGGAGCTCCAAAAATCGTCATTTCTTGGATAACACCCTAATTAATTGTGATAACCCTAGATATTAACTCAAAACATCAAAAACCAACCAAAAACCTTACCTTACACTATAGGGGGTTTCGGCCTCCCTCTTAAAAAAATAGCTAGAGAGATTTCTTGGCTTTAATCTCTTGGATCATGCAAGTGTGTCATGAATCTAGGCCATAGAAACTGGTTTGGTATCAAAATGACTTTCCTACAATTTATCATGGATTTTTGAATATTTTAGGGACAAAAACCCTAAGATTTCTAATCATGAAATTAAAGGAGAATAAAGAGAGATTGAGAGAGATAGAGAGAGCTAGTTACCTCCTATGATGATCTCCTTCAAAAATGAGTGAAGAAGCTTCACAAAATCAAGCTTTTCTAAGCTCCAACAATGGAGAAATTGTGAGAAGAAAAGAAAGGAAGAAGAGAAAGAAGAGAAAGAAGAGGTTTGGGGTCTGGGAGAGGGGGGGCTGCCAAGAAAGAAAAATAAGGGAGGATAATAGTGAATGAGATATTTAATTAAGTTGGAGACTTAAGAGTTATACAATAGTAAAAGTAACTAGTAACAAAAATTAACCAAGGGCAATTTGGTCAATTCATATCCCGACATTTTGAAAAATCCTCACGACACTGATAGGAGTCCCCGAATAATTTAACATAGCCCTGGTATGAAAATCATTGGCTCAAGGTTTTCGAAAAACCCCAAGACAACTCGAATCGTCTACCCGATCAATTTTCGGTTCGAATATAAAATATTATTTATATTTTTGGACATCAGGATACATTTTAGCAAAAAGGTAGAGGATTGAATTTTAAGACTAATGGTTCTGACTGTTAGTCAAAATGAGGTCATGACAGTAGAAAAACACTAGCATCCGAAAAAACATAGATCGAGCTTCGTTTGAGTTTTCGGCCCAAAACTTAAACATTGTCTCCTACGATGGCTTAGAGCGTGACTATGGCCTCGGAATAATTTATTAATGTTTCTAGACCCTCCAATAAAATACAATTACGTAAATACTGACTAATTAAAAAGATTAAGAAAAATCGGGGTGTTACAGGTTACAGGATAGACAAGTATTCTTTACTCACCTGGCCTCTTCAGGCTCTAACACAAGTATTGTTTTCAAACCTAGTCTCTTCAGGCTCACTCAGGTTTGTTTAGCAGAAGATGTAAATTAATTACAACTTGCAAGTCTTTCACAATCACTCAGAAGAGTGTATTAAATGTGAAGGTCTGAAAGACTGCGGATTAATTGCAAATGATTGAAGAATAATGAATGAAAGAATGAAGATATAAATGCACAAAGTTATTGCTCTATGAATGCTGCATTGGTTCTCTGTAGGGATCTTCAAAGTCTTCTTCATTAAATAGGCTTCAAGTGATTGAACTTGAAGCAGTTAGAGGCATTCCTTAAGAGCTTGGCTTTTTGCAGATCCTGATTAAATGCAAATAGAGTCGTTCTGGTCACCCATTAATGCTTGAAGAACGTTGCTTGTTCTCTAACGTAAGAAGGGCAGAGTTTTCTGATACACCATCAGTCATATCAGCTTTTTACAAATGCTTTTGTCCTTTGCAGACTGACTTTCCTTTTGTGTGTAACTTACAGTTGTATTCAGGAATAAAGTACTTTTGTTGTACTTTCATTTTAGGATACGAGGTTACTTTGCGACAGCTGGGCTACTAATTTGTTGATCCATGTGAGAGGACTTTTGAACAGAATTCTTCAATACGCTTTACTGATAGCCATCAGACAAGTGAAGGTCTTCAGCTTTAGCCAAGTTGACTTTCAATAAACTTCAGATGGGTGAGCTTGCTTGGTCAAACGAGTCATATATCTTTATCAGACAGGTAAGCTCCAGCTTAGACGAGTCTTGACTTAGTACAAACAGGTATCTAAAAACTTATTATATAAATCTGCACACTAAGTAGACAGGTTAGCAACCACAAACGAGTTCAATAAAATCATTGAATAAATGTTTAGTTTTCATCAAAACTTAGGTAAATGCACATTAGACATTTTGGAGACTCAACAATCTCCCCATTTTTGATGATGACAAACATTTTAAAATGATTTAATGAACTTGAGAGAAATCAATGGATTTAAAATATTTCAAGAACATTAATAACATCAATATAGACATGTATA
Organism: Ammopiptanthus mongolicus; assembly: GCA_039655645.1. Lineage (NCBI taxonomy): Eukaryota > Viridiplantae > Streptophyta > Magnoliopsida > Fabales > Fabaceae > Ammopiptanthus > Ammopiptanthus mongolicus. The sequence goes on from CM077344.1 coordinate 39,443,860, forward strand.
AGAGAAAATAACATAAGATCTGTGTTTATGCTCTCAGAGTAGCTTCTATCAGAAGTTAACTTGCTTTTCTTTGTTATTATAATAACATAAGATCTGTGTTTATGCTATCAGAGTAGCTTCTATCAGAAGTTAACTTGGTTTTCTCTGTTATTTTACCATGATGCATATTATTATTATTTCTTTCAAGTTAATAACATTGATATTTAACATTTTTAGTTTTTCTCCCCCTTTTGACCTCATCAAAAAGAAAGAATAAAATGTAAAACAAAGCCATATTTATATATCAATCATTGGCTGTGTACAAAGCTGTTTACAAAAGGTTGTTATAGATAAGTACTAAAAAGAACAAGATTAAAGTAATAATTTGGTCCCTATACGTGACACAGATTCTTCATTTAGTCCTTATACGTAAAAAACTTGGAAATGAGCCCCTGCATGTGTAAACATTAGCAAATTTGGTCCCTACATGTGCAAACGTTAGCAAATTCGTCCGTAGTCCTTATATGTGACACATTTTTGGTTTGGTCCCTACATTTTTGGTTTGGTCCCTAAACCTGAAAAAAAAAAAATTAAATTGGTCCCTATATGTGCAATCGATAATAATTTTGTTCATATCGTCTGCCAAGGAGCTCGGACCCAACTAAAAATTCTTTTTGTATTGATTATTTTTCATATATTATATCAATCTATTTCTTCTATTGAGAATCAACTTGGATAATTTCAGAATATAAAACCATTTATGGACCAAATTATACAACTTTTACTTTCAATAGAAGAATTAGATTGATATAATATATAGAAAATATTCAATTCGAAAAGAATCTTTAGTTGGGTCCGAGCTCCTGGATAGACGACAGTGACAAAATTATTATCGATTGCACATATAAGGACCGATTTAATTGTTTATTTCAAGTTTAGAGACCAAATCAAAAATTTGTGTCACGCATAAGGACCAATTTGCTGACAGCAGGGATGAATTTGCTAATGTTTGCACATATAGGGACCAAATTTGCTAACGTTTACACATGTAGGGACTCATTTCCAAATTTTTTCCGTATAGAGACTAAATGAAGAATCCGTGTCACGTATAGGGACCAAATTAATACTTTAACCAAAGAACAAAGAGAGCTTCTACTTTATCTTCTAGATCAGCTCTAGCTCTCCTTTCTGCAGCAAGATCTCTATGAGCAGCCTCTACCAAAGTCCTCAAGGATGCTACTTCATACTGCAAAGCTTGAAAGGCTCGTCTGTTAACAATAATGTTGTCATCAGAGTCTTCAGAATGCCAAGTAAGAGCATAGACAGTTAGTGCACAGGGGACAGAGAAGGGTGCAGAGATTCTAGGAAAGAAGAATAGATGAAGATTGCGATAGAAATAAAAGCAATTTTAGAAAAGACAGATTGAGTAGGGAGAGAGTGACCTTCAGGAGATGGAAAAACAGAGGACAAACGGGTAAAAAGAGAGGGATGAGTGATGATGATAGGTTCAGGTGAAGGTAAAGGTTCATCAGAGTATGATCTAGGATAAGGTATTTAAAGATCGACATATTCCATGAAAGAATAAGAACCAGTAATAAGAATAAAAAGAGGTCTAGAAGGGTTGGGTAGGATAACTACTGAGTTATGGTAGGTAATACTAGGATTAGGGTGATGAAACAGGATGACAATAGGATACATCAAGTAAATGTCCCTACAGGAGTTGATAAAGTGAGGAGGAGGAGGAGGAGGAATGACAGACAGGTTAGAAAAACTGGCAGACATCAAGAGTTGCAGATTAGATATGAACAAGGAAGATGAAATGCCAACTGATGGGTTGGGAGTGAAATCCCTTGAAACAGGAACATGGCATACATCAGACACAACTGTATAAGATGAAGATTGGATGTTATAAGAGGAGATAGGTGAAGAGGGAATGTCTACACGAGATGAAGAGGACGAAGTTGAAGGCACATATTCTGCAAGAAGGGTGGAGTTCTCTGACATCCTGAGCTTCTTGAAACGTCTAGAAGCCTCTAGAGCAACAGCTAGTGCAACAACAGGAGCTTCTATAGCAGGAACATCAGCTTCCACTAGTACTCCGAATCTCTTCTTCTTAGGAATAACCCTAGGACAGAAGGCTTGCTTTTCCTTGGGCTTTTCTAAAGACTTCTCCATCTGCTCCCCCTGAGCAAGTACATCCTCTTTACCGGGAACAGACTTGACTTGTTTGTTTGCAGCAGAGGTCTTTCTCAGCACAATCTTCTTCGAAGGTTGAGTAGAAGTAACTTCAGCATCCTCCACAACAGAAGCTTTCTTCTTAGGAAGCAAATTCCATCTTTTAAAGGTCAGAGGTGGAACGCCCCGATTTTCGCGTTTTATATTTCTTCAGTATTTTAACGTATGTATTTTATTCGAGGCCTTAGGAATGGAAATAAAATATTCCGAGACCATAATCATGCTCGACGATATCGTAGGAAGCTACGATTAAGTTTTGAGTCGAAAACTCAAACGGAGTCCGGTCTGCGTTTTTACACTGACAGTATTACCTCAGATGGACCTGTGAACGAGACAGTAAGTCTTAGGATTCGATTCTCTACGTTTTGGTTAAATTTCACAAAAATAATTCCTGACCTCTGTTCGAGCGGAATCCTTAATCGGGTGACAAGCGGAGCCACATATGGACTTACCGAGACTCGCCAACGGATAATCTTGATATCACATCATCCCAGGACACTTGGGAGAGTATGCCAGAGTCGTCATGACGATCGAAAAAATCTAGACGCAAAATTACTAAAATGCCCCTAACCTTAGTCTTTTGCACTTTTACCATTTTACCCTTTTGGCAAATGACCATTTTGCCCTTAAGTGAGATTTTTAAAGGCTGAACTCAGCCCTCCCAGCTCCTCATTCACGCAGCCCAGCCCCTCTTGAATAGCTCAAGAACACCATCTTCAACTTTAGAGAGAAAACACCATTGTTGTTCTTGAAAAAGCTTGGTTTCTTGTTGGAATCACTTGATTCCTTGAGCAATCTCTCTTCATTTTTAGGTAAGATCACTTCTATGATCTCCTAGGTTCTTGAATCTCTCTTTATTTCAAGATCAAACTTCATTTTCATGAAAATCATTTCTTAGATCCAAAACTTTGAAAATCCATAAGAATTGGTAGAAAAATCCTTTTGATGTGAAACCAATTTCTTTGAACTCACTTCATCATTCTCTACCTAAACCCAAGAGCTTATGATTCAATTCTCATCATAGCCTTAAAATCCCAATATGGCCAAACCCTACAAGGTGATGATGAATAGTGTTTTTCATCAATTTTTGATTTCTAACACTTGATTTCATCCTTAGCTTACCTATTGCCTTTGAATCCATTAAATGGAAAATCAAAATCAATTTCTAGCTTTATTCTCTATAGGGTGGCCGAAACCCTTAGGTAGGATTGTTGAGTTTTGTTTTGATTGTTATTTAATGTTTGATTGTTGTGTTGTTGTAGTTGGTGACGAGTATCAGGAGGTTCACAAACCGATCAACCGACTTTGATCCGGGAATCTGCTCATCAACAGGTATGGGGGGTGAACCTCATCACACCAAGATGGTGGTGGTGAAGATGGTTGTTTAAGTTTATGTGTGGGTGAAACCCTTTAGTTTGGGTTCACTTTTAATTGTTAAGTTTTGTTAAGTTCTTTTGAAGAACAAAGTTGTCTTGATGAGTTTATGCTTTGGTATATTGTAGTATGCTATAGCATATGTTGATGATGATGTGATTGAATGAAAATCATTTCCATGTATGTTGAAAAACCTACTTTGATCACTAGATCAAGTATGGACTTTTATGCTTGATTATGATGCAAATGATGTGTGATGGACTTTATGCTTGATTATGATGCAATAATATGTAATTGTTGTTTGTCATAATTAGATGCACATTGTGAGTTATAACTTGTTTTGAGGGTGAAGCAATCTTCACATTTGTTCCTACTAGGCTTGTGGCCTTAGTAAGAAGAAACATAAGAACATGTTTTGTTCTTGATCTATCAAAGTCTTGAAGTAAAAAGTTTTGAAGTAAGAAAAGCATGATTTCGTAACCTATGTTTCAAAGAACTATGAAAAGTGATTTTGATCCAAAGATCAAATAAAGTTTTAACCATTAAAGTGTGCCACCAAAGTGAAAAATGTCTTTTCTTTAGTCATAGGTCTTTCAATCAAACTATGTGTTTCAAAAGGAAATTAATGAAGGAGTTAAGGAAAAATGAAAACAGGGCACTCGCCTGGCCAACCCTGTCTCGCCAGACAGAGGGAAAAACAGGGCATTCGCCTGGCGGAACTATTCTCGCCACGCGAGACAGAAGGCTAAACAGAGCAGTAAGAGTTACAGCTCTCTGCCTCGCGGTGCGAGAAAATTATCGCCTCGCGATGCAGAAGGTCGGTATGAAATACAGTTCTCGGACTCACGACGTGAGACAATCTTCGCCTCTCGATACAGAGGATTTGTATAAGGAGCAAATTCAACTCTCAGCCTCGCGATGCGAAACTTCTGTTCGCCCCGCGAGAAAGGAATTTCAAATGGGGTATCACTGCCTTAATTTAGCTAAGCGAATGTACCCTCTCTAAGCGACTTTCATGTTTCAGAAAATGTTACAGATAAAGTAAGTAGTTCAAATGTTGTTTCAAATCAAATGAGTTTTCAATTGTAAAAGTTGTTTGGTTTACAAAAGGAGTTTTCTAACTCAATCATATAAGTTTTATACGTAAAAACCTAAGTTAAGTAATTAACTTAGAGTTGAAGACAAGGAATAATTTAAGTATGGTATGTGGTGGAACAAGACCATGTGCTATACTATTGATGACTTAGTACATCAATGACTTCATAAGACTTAAGTGAATCAACACTTATTTCCTTAATTGAAAATCAAGGAGTAATATCTTAGAAAGGCTCAAAGACTTATCTAAGAGGATTCTCAATCCTTATTCATAATGTTTAGGACTTGAGACTTAATTCATAAGACGTAAACACAAACATGAAATATTTTGGTTTTGAAACAGTAGTTCGATGACAGACCGATAATTCGGATCCAGGTTAATTGTTCAATTGTTTCCGTCTTATGATAACCGGAATGAGAGGGATCCTGAGACAGTGCAGGTATGGGACTGTACAGTGGAAGGAATCCTGAGGCTATGCAGGTATGGGACTGTATAGCTAAGGGAAGGCATATAAGAATAGATTGGTACTATCCATACCAACAAGATTTATCTTCTTTTCGGGAGCTTAGAACATAAGAACTTTATAGTTAAGTGTGCTTGACTTAGAGTAATTATGGGATGAGTGACCTTCTGGGAAGTTTCCTAGAAAGCGTGTGAGTGAGGACAAAACACGCTGAAAAGACTTGTGTTGGTTTGTGGGGACAGTCGGCGATTCTGAAAGCAGTCTGGATCATTCCAAAGGAGTCACGATATATTTATCCGATGGATGTAATGCCCCAATTTTCACGTTTTCTAATTTTTCAGTACTTTAACGTCTTTATTTTATTCGCGGTCTTAGGAATAGAAATAAAATATTCCGAGACCGTAGTCATGCTCGACAATATCGTAGGAAGCTAAGATTAAGTTTTGAGTCGAAAACTCAAACGGAGTCCGGTCTGCGTTTTTACACTGACAATATGATTTTACTTCTCAGAAGACCTCAGATGGACCCGTGAACGAGACAGTAAGTCTTAGAATTCGATGCTCTACGTTTTGGTTAAATTTCGTAAAAATTTCAGAAAAATCATTTCCTGACCTTCGTTCGGGCGGAATCCTTAATCGGGTGAGGAACGGAGCCACATGGATTTACCGGGACTCGCCAACAGATAATCTTGATATCACATCATCCCAGGACACATGGGAGAGTATGCCAGAGTCGTCATGACGTTCGGAAATATCTGGACGCAAAATGACCAAAATGCCCCTAACCTTAGTCTTTTACACTTTTACCATTTTACCCTTTTGGCAAATGAACATTTTGCCCTTAAGTGACTTGTTTTAAGGCTGAATTCAGCCCCTCACACTCTCATTTTTGCACAGCCCTCTCAAAAAGAGAAGAACACCATAGTTACTCTTGAAGAAGCACCATTGTTGTTCTTGAAAAAGCTTGGTTTCTTGTTGGAATTACTTGATTCCTTGAGCAATCTTCCTTCATTTTAAGGTAAGATCACTTTTATGATCTCTTAGCTTCTTGAATATCTCTTTATTTTAAGATCAAGATCCATTTTCATGAAAATTATTTCTTAGATCCAAAACTTTGAAAATCCATAGGAAATTGTAGAAAAATAATTTTGATGTGAGACCAATTTCTTTGAACTCACCTCATCATTCTCTATCTAAACCCAAGAGCTTATGATTCAACTCTCATCATAGCTCAAAAAGCACATTAGGGCCGAACCCTTTTGATGATGATGAATAATGTTTTTCATCAATTTTTGATTTCTAACACTTGATTTCATCCTTAGCTTTCCTATGCCTTTGAATCCATGAAATGGAAAACCAAGATCAATTCCTAACCTCTTTACCCTAGGGTGGCCGAAATCCTCTTTGTGAGAATAGTTGTGATTGGCTTTGATTGTTGTTTAATGTTGGATTGTTGTGTTGTTGTAGTTGTTGACGATTATCAGGAGGTTCACAAACCGATCAACCAACTTTGATTCGGGAATCTGCTCATCAACAGGTATGGGGAGAAGAACCTCATCACACCAAGATGGTGGTGGTGAAGATGGTTGTTTAGTTTATGTGTGGGTGAAACCCTTTGGTTTGGGTTCACCATTCAATTTGGTTCTCTTGGAGAACAATGTGTAATAAGTGTAGTTTATGCTTTAGTGTGCTCTAGCATATGTTTATGATGATGTGATTGGATGAAAATCATTTCCATATATGTTGAAAAACCTACCTTGATCACTAGATCAAGTATGGAATTTTATGCTTGATTATGATGCAAATGATGTGTGATGGACTTTATGCTTGATTATGATGCAATGTTATGTAATTGTTGTTTGTCATAATTAGATGAACATTGTGAGTTGTAATTTGTCTTGAGGGTGAAGCAATCTTCACATTTGTTCCTAATAGGCTTTTAGCCATAACCTTGAGAAAAGGAATAGCATGAGTAGTTCTTGGACAAATCAAGGTTTTCAAGTAAGGAAAGTGTTTTAATAACTTGTGTTTTTCAAAGAAAAGCCCTAAGTGACTTTAAATAGGTTCACTTATTAGTATTACCTTTACTAATCCCATTACATCTTTATGAAAAGAAAAGAAAAAGAAAAATCGTATTTTCGGCATTAATAAATATTTTCGACTTTATAAACGTTCGGGAATGTGACACTCGGGAAAGGGTGTTGCAATGGATAACTGTTTTATAAAACAAAAACGCGTGTAGTTTCTAAGGAAGAGAACCTTAGTGAATCTTGAGGTTTATCCAATGGATAGACATTGCTTTATCGCATATGCTTTGTGTAAGCATTGGCATTTCATGTGCATAGTTGTAAGGCCTTGAGCCTAGGAGTTGAGCTTACACCTTGATGCGGGTGCGAATCTTACGGTGACGATCTTCAATGATCTTTTTGGAGGTATCAGGGTTGGAAGGGCTGACATGTGACCAGTTGGTGATTCTTCTATGTCATGGCGAATCTTTGCAATACACTGATATCCTTTACTAGATGCCGTACTTTTCATGCTTGGTCGAGAGTATTACCGTAAAGCCATATACGTGCACGTTACGAATATTGTAGCATCTTGCTCATGGTTGGCAGAAACCGGAACATGTCCTCCCATTCACTCTCTCCGAATGTTTTATTAGCTCCATGAAGTAGGGGTCAGAGTAGTGCCCAGTGGCATTGGCATTGAGTCATGTACATTGCACTGCATTGCATGCCTGTTGATGTTTACATTTATTGTTATACATCGTTGTTCTGTTTAAGAATGCATTATATTATACTGTTAACTGTTTAACATGATTTATCTTGAGAGTTTTAGTATGCTGCTTAACTGTTTAACATGTTGGGTACGCTGTTACCTGGTGAGTTGTCCCGTTTTTACTACTGTTGTTTTGTTGTGTTGATGAACGGGAATCTCACCCATATCTGTATGTTTTCCGTTGGTACTTGCTGTTGCTGCTTGAACAGATGGACGCGACGATGGTTCGGTTCAGCAGTCCCTTTGAGTTCGGAGGTGGACTCTTTTGCTGTTTTAGTTTTGTTGTCAGCCAGACTATGTCAGTTTTTGTAGTACCTTTTGGGAGCTACGACTCCTAGTACTTATTTTATTTCTTATGCCAATTATACATTAGTCTTATGTCTATATACAATATTATTTTTATTTCTGTTTTCTGTTTTCTGTTTCTGTATTTATAATACACTATGTTCTAGTAATGCATGGAGAACCTAAGTTCATTTATTAGTATTACTTACCTTTACTAATCCCATTACATATTTATGAAAAGAAAAGAAAAAGAAAAACCGTATTTTCCGCCTTAACAAATATCTTCGGCCTTATAAATGTTCGGGAATGTGACACTCGGGAAAGGGTGTTGCAAGAGGCTGAACACTGTCCTTTGTCTCATAAGAAGGAATTGGCTTCTTAGAGGAAGGCCTCTGATCTTGTCTAGCAACCTTTCCAACAGGCTCCCACAACTTTTCAGATACAGATGCCTCAGACTTGTCTGCTGATTCAGCAGGAGCTTTGGTATGTTGTTCTTTTGAAACTTGATCTGATGAAGCTTGTGCAGGAGTAGAGAACCTCATCATAGACAAAGTCTTCTTGTCCAGAGCAAAGGCCAAGTCCACAAAGGCAACATCTTCAGGAACAAAGATTTTTATTCTAAAGAGCAAGGTCACGAGCATTCCATAAGGATAAGTAGGAGCGGTAGATCTCCTAACTAGAGTCATTAAATGCTTAAAGATGAGATCATTTAGGCCAATCTTGATCTTGTGGATAAGATGATAGAGGGCGAACTTGTCCATCTTAGAGATATTGTCTCTAGATCTTTTTCTAGGCAACACACATTCTTGGAGAAATTTGAGCAAGAACCGGCATTTAGGAACTAGGGTTATGGATTTGAAGTTTGGAGGGTGTGGAGTACCGTATAAGGCGATGTTGACATCGTCCGGACTCAAAGAGTTTTCCCATTCTTCTGTAAAACCAGCCCCAAGCCTATGGCAACCAGTTGCGTTTTCCAACGTGTTGAGGGAAAAAGAGAAACGTTGACCATGAACATGTGCTTGAGTCTCAGTGGGAAGGCCATTTGGAAACTAAATGATTACAACGCTTGTCCAAAAGTCTCTTACCATCATGGGGTGCACGAGCTCCTTCATTTTGAAGAACGGAGTCCATGTGGAGTATTCAAGTTCCTCAAGCACATCCATTCCCAGACGCCTCAAAGTCTCAAGATCCACAGTTGTTCCAGGAGTAAATACCAAATTTGGTCCCTCAAATTGTAGGTCGTATCAACTTAGTCCCCCACATTATCAATATTCCAAAATGATCATTGGAATTGTAAAATGTAGCAAACGTATCCCTGACATTATTCACTTAGTTTCAAATGCATACCAGAACTTAATGTCATTATAGTTCATGCAAATATCAACGGCGGGACGAACCTGATTAACATTTTGCAATTCCAAGGATCATTTTGGAATATTGATAATGTGGGGGACTAAGTTGATACGACCCTACAATTTCAGGGACCAAAATGAGTATTCACTCGTTTTTTCTAGTGATGATCTTTTCAACATCCTCGATGTCCATATTGTACCTTTGAGCAATGTCAGCAGAAGATAGCTTCTTCTTTGGTACCATAGCAGAAGGTTTAGGGTTAGAGAGTTTTGGAGGGAAGAAGAGAGAAGATGGAGAGTTGTCGCGAAGAAAGGGTTTTGAAAACTTAAGGGAGAAAGATCGTTTCCTTAAAAAAAGAGGTTTCTAAGTCTAAAAACGGTTTAAAAACAAAAAAAAATGTGGTTTTAAAAAGAAACAATTGTCGTGTGCATGTTTTGCCTCAGATAATTAAATGGCATTACAGAATAAAAACCATTTAAATTTTTAGGTTAAAAAAAAGAGTATGACTCAGCAGGGTCAGACAGGTAAGCACAGACAGGTAATGCAATCACTCATTAGACAGGTTAATCAACAATGCAATGCATGTTCAGATTATCTCTAATATGCTTAAACCTATCTTCAGCTAAGGGTTTTATGAAGATATCAGCCCATTGATTCTCAGTTTTAACAAACTTGACATCAAACACACCTTTTTGAACTTAATCTCTTATAAAGTGATGTTTAATTTCTATATGCTTAGCCTTAGAATTTTGTATGGGAGTTTTAGTTAAGCAAATAGCACTTGAATTATCACACCAGACAAATATATTCTGTTCAAATATAGAGTAATCTTCGAGTTGATGTTTTACCCATAAGAGCTGTGAGCAGCAACTTGCAACAGAGATATATTCTGCTTCTGCAGTTCAGAGTGCAGTAGTTATCTGTCTTTTACTTGACCAAGAGACTAAGTTTGCTCCAATGAAGTGACATCCTCCACTAGTGCTTTTTCTTTCAATTTTGTCTCCAGCGAAGTCAGCATCACAGAAACCAACTAACCTGTATTCTTGTGTCCTTAAATACAGTAAACCAAGATTAGTGGTTCCAAGTAAATGTCTAAATATTCTCTTAACAGCCTTAATGTGAGATTCTCTAGAATTAGATTGAAATCTAGCACACATACAGACACTAAACTAAATGTCAGGTCTGCTGGAAGTTAAGTATAGTAGAGATCCAATCATACCTCGGTAGACAGTTTTGTCTACCTTTTTACCTTCCTCATCTTTGCTTAGATTAGTATTGGGTTGCATGGGAGTTTTCATAGCCTTTGAGTTATCCATTTTGTATTTATTTAGAATTTCCTTGGTGTATTTTTGTTGATGGATGTAGATACCATTACTCGTCTGCTTGATTTGCAGCCCAAGGAAGAAATTCAATTCTCCCATCATGCTCATCTCAAATTCTGTTTGCATCAGTTTAGAAAATTCTTTGCAAAGCTTTTCATTAGTAGCTCCAAAAATAATATCATCGACATATATTTGAACCACTATGAAGTTATCTTTTGAGCATCTTTTAAACAAGGTTGTATCAACTTTTTCTCTAATGAAACCATTATGAGAAAAGAACTAAGTCTATCATACCAAGCTCTAGGTGCTTGTTTCAAGCCATATAAAGCCTTTTTGAGTTTGAAAACATGATCTTGTTTTTCAGTATCTTCAAAACCAGGAGGTTGTTTAACATATACTTCTTTTTCAGTTATAACATTTAAGAAAACACTTTTTACATCCATTTGAAATAAGGTTATTTGATGTTGTGTATGCGTATAACTTCTATTCTAGCTACAGGTGCAAAAGTTTTAGTATAGTCAATACCTTCTTGTTGGTTATAGCCTTGAGCTACTAACCTTGCTTTATTTCTGACAACTTTGCCATCCTCATCAAACTTGTTTCTGAAAACCTATCTTGTTCCAATGACAGACTTATTTGTTGGTTTGGAGACAAGTTTCCAAACATCATTTCTTTTGAACTGATTTAGTTCCTCTTGCATGGCAAGAATCCAACTTTCATCTTCAAGAGCTTCTTCAATATGCTTTGGTTCAATTTCAGATAGAAAAGCCATATTGCTTGATTCTCTTAAGACAGATCTGGTTCTAACACCTTCAGAGAGACTTCCAATGATAAGATCTTCAGGATGATGAACTTTGAATTTCCAGTCTCTTCTGAGTTTTGTATCATCATACTGATGTTGACTTGTTTGCTCCACTTGTCTGACAGATTCCTCAACAGGTTCATTTTTAGATATGTCTGGTAGTTGACTGTCATGTCTGGTTAAGTCAAGTCCTGCAAGATCATCTTCTAGATTTGATAGTTCCCTATTAGTCTTTAAACCATCATTGAACTTCACGTGAATGGATCCCTCAACTACAGAGGTTCTAGAGTTAAAAATTCTATATGCTTTAGACATTTCAGAATATCCGATGAAGATACCTTCATCCACTTTGGAATCAAACTTTCCAAGTTGATCCTTAGTGTTTAGGATGAAACATTCACATCCAAATGCATTGAAGTAAGATATGTTGGGTTTTCTTCCTTTCCACAATTCATAAGGAGTCCTTTTTAAGAAAGATTGTAGAAGTATTCTGTTTTGTACATAACATGCAGTGTTTAGTGCTTCAGTCCAGAATTACTTAGGGAGATTATTTTCATTCAGCATAGACTTAGCTATCTCTTGCAGAGATCTATTCTTTCTCTCAACCACTCCATTTTGTTGTGGAGTTCTAGGTGCAGAGAAGTTATGAGAGATTCCATTTTCTTCACATAACAGTTTGAATTGCTTATTTTCAAATTCTCCCCCATGATCACTTTTAAGGGTTGAAATACAGAAACCTTGCTCATTTTGTACTTTCTTATAGAATACAGAGAAAGCCTTAAAAGACTCATCTTTGTGGGTTAAGAAAAGTACCCATATAAATCTTGAATAGTCATCAACTATGACAAATCCATATTTACTTCCAGCTAAGCTAGCAACACTAACTGGTCCAAACAGATCCACGTGTAACAACTAAAGAGGTCTAGAGGTTGATGCAAGGTTTTTAGATTTGAAACTTGATTTTACTTGTTTATCTCTCTGAAATGCATCACATAAAACATCTTTCTTAAAACTGATATTAGGCAATCCGCTCACTTGAATATCCTTTTTCAATTTCAAAATAAGTTTCATAGTAGCATGTCCTAGTTTCTTATGCCATAACCATCTTTCATCCTCTTTAGACATCAGATAGGTTACACTTTGATCTGAAAGTTTAGTTAGCTCAATCTTGTAAAGATTTTGATGTCTGTTGGCTGAAAAGAGGGTCTTGCCACTCTTATCTTTGACTATGCATTCATTCTTAGTGAAGGAGACATCAAATCCACTATCACATAATTGACTTATGCTAAGTAAATTTTGTCTTAATCCTTCAACCATAAGGACATTAGACATTGAGGGAAGAGGGGGTTTACCACTGATTGTACCAATACCAATCACTTTTCCCTTTTGGTTGCCTCCAAAGACAACATATTCACCGTTCTTAGGTTGGAGGTCTTGGAACATATACCTTTCTCTTGTCATGTGTCGCGAGCAACCACTGTCCAGGCACCAGCAAAGGAGTTTGCTTTGTCCAATTAAGGATATCTGCAACAAAAATTATTTTGTCTTTAGGTATCCATATTTTTCTGGGTCCTTTTCTGTTAGTTCTAGGAGTCTGTGAAGACTTCCTTTTCTTCTTGTGAGTGCACTTAGACATAACATGTCCATCTTTTCCACAGAAGTTACAGACAAGTCTAGTTTTAACTGAAACAGATTCAACAGATACTGTTGAGATTCTTGTTGATACTTTATGATGAGCTTGATGATCATAACCAATACCTTCTTTGTTAAGAGAGTGTCTCTGACATCCAAGCAATTTAGTCAGATTATCTCTGCCATTAACAAATTTGGCAAGATCAGAAGTGAGCTCCTTCACTTTCTGTTGAAGTTTAACAACTTCTTCAGAATGTGACGTTTCACTTGAGATCTTAGCTTCATTAGACTTTTCAATCCTCAGCTGGCTGTTCTCTTTGGCCAGCATTTCACACTCTTGAGATTTTGTTTATGCTCACTAAGAAGTTTAACGTACTCTCTCTTGAGGGATTTTAAAGCCTTAGATAAGCCTTTGGATTCCTCTACTAGCTCTTCATAAGCATCATGCAATTCCTCAAATTCAGAATGTACCTAAGTTTCAGGTTCTGAATCTTCTTTGGCCATCAGACAGAGATTGGCTTCCTCCTTTGTCTCTTCTTCTTCAGAAGATGTACACTCAAGACCTTCCCAAGTGCCATCATACCTTTCTTCTTTTTCTTAAAGAACTCCTTTTTAGGAGCTTTCTTTAAACGAGGGCACTCATATTTGATGTGACCAGGTTTCTTGCATTCGGAGCAGACAATAGGATTCTTGTATGTTGATGTGGATTCCTTGTTGAATTTTCTAAAGGGCTTCTCCTTTTGAAACTTCTTCCTTTTCCAGAGTTTTCTCTTCTTTCTGGTCATGAGAGACGTTTCTTCATCACTATCAGAATCCTCATCTTCAGACTCGTCTGCGTCACTAGCAGACTCGTCTGCCTTTGAAGCTTTTGCTTTAGACGCTTTTAGATTAGCCTTTAGAGCAATGGCCTTGCCCTTCTTGATTGACACATCTTCATTGAGCTCTTGCTCCTGAACAGTAAGGGTGCCAAGAAGTTCGTCCATAGTCAAGGTAGTAAAATCCTTGGCTTGAGATATAGTAGTGACAAGAGGTCTCCACTGCCTTGGAAGATTTCTGAAAATTTTGGCAACTTTCTCAGCGTTTTTATATATTTTACCAAGAGATTTCAAACCATTTGTAATAGTTTGGAATCTTCCAATCATCTGAGCAACAGATTCACCTTCATCTAGGGTGAATAATTCATATTTTCTTATAAGCATAGAAATTTTTGATTTTTTTACCTTAACAATTCTTTCATGTGTGACAGATAGAGAGTCCCACATTTCTTTAGCAAAATCACAAGCACATACCTTTTCAAATTCTTCTAGACTGAGAGCACAAATTATAGCATATCTGGCTTTATGGTTCAGATCCCACCTTGTCTTTTCTGTAGGTGTCCACTGAGCTTTAGGCTTATCTGAGTTATCATCATTCTTAGAAGTGTAAGGACCATCAGTGATGACATCCCAAAGATCAGAGTTTGTTGACAGAATGAACCAGTGAAATCTTTCTTTCCAATAGTTGTAGTTTACACCATTAAAGAAAGGAGGTCTGGTCATGGAGCCTCCTTCAAGTTGGGTGTTTCCACTTGAGCTTGCCCCAGTAGTCATGTCTATTCTTCAGGATCTTTTCTCTACACTGTTAGGTGCTCAACCTAGAGGCTGAGCTCTGATACCAACTGAAATAGACAGATGTAAACACTAGAAGGGGGTTGAATTGTGTTTACCAGATTTAAAGAGAAATAAAAACTTTTTCGCAAGTACAACAGAGAGCAAACGAGTGTTTTAAGACAGAGCAGTCAAACATGCAACTTGTCTGAAGGTTTTCGGGGAAAAGCACACAAGCATTCAAGATAAAAAAAAAACGAATTGATAAACACCGGTATAACCTCCGTAGTTGAAAGACAGTTAAGATAAATAATCAAACTAAAGAGATAAGGGATAGAGAGATTAAACGCAATAGTTTTATCCTGGTTCACCCTTTAATAACTGAGGCTACGTCTAGTCCTTGGCAGCACCAAGTTTTCTCAACTATAACTGATCAGTTTACAGGACAGACAAGTATTCTTTGCTCACCTAGCCTCTTCAGGCTCTAACACAAGTATTGTTTTCTCACCTAGCCTCTTCAGGCTCACCCAGGTTTGTTTAACAAAAGATGTAAATTAATTACAACTTGCAAGTCTTTCACAATCACTCAGAAGAGTGTATTAAATGTGAAGGTTTGAAAGATTGCGTATTAACTTCAAATAATTGAAGAATAAGAAATGAAAGAATGAAGATATAAATGCACAGAGTTATTGCTCTTTGAATGCTGCATTGGTTCTCGGTAGCGATCTTCAGAGTTTTCTTCATTAAATAGGCTTCAAGGGATTGAGGCCTTGAAGAACGTTTCTTGTTCTCTAACGTAAGAAGGACAGAGTTTTCTGATACACCATCAGTCATATCAGCTTTTTACAAATGCTTTTGTCCTTTGCAGGCAGACTTTCCTTTTGTGTGTAACTTGCAGTTATATTCAGGAATACAGTACTTTTGTTGTACTTTCATTTTAGGATACGAGGTTACTTTGTGATAGTTGGGCTATTGATTTCTTGATCCTTGTGAGAGGACTTTTGAACAGAAGTCTTCAATGCGCTTCACTGATAGTCATCGGATGAGTGAAGGTCTTCAGCTTTAGACAAGTTGACTTTCAATAAGCTTCAGACGGGTGAGCTTGCTTGGTCATACGAGTCATATCTTCATTAGACAGGTAAGCTCCAGCTTAGACGAGTCTTGACTTAGTACAGACAAGTATCTAAAAACTTACTATATAAATCTGCATATGAAGTAGACAGGTTAGCAACCACAGACGAGTTCAATAAAATCTTTGAATAAATGTTTAGTTTTCATCAAAAGTTGGGTAAATGCACATTAGACATTTTGGAGACTCAACAAGAACATTCTTCAATTCATGATTTGCCGGATTTGCATGAACTTGTTTTAAATAATTATGATAAATCTTTGAGATTTGAGTGTGTTGTTTTACTCCTTATTAGCCTTGGTCAAATTGAAAAGTTTTATATGAATGATGAAATTGCTTCTAATGTGGATATTACATATGATGGATTCTTTAGACTTGTTTTTTACCTCGGAGGTTGGTTTTGTAGGCATATGAAGAATAAGAGCTTAGTTTCTTTCAAAGGAAATCAAGTCTCCATAGAAATAGATTTTTTCTTAATGCAACTTTCAATAACACTAATACATGCCTTTTTGTGTGTGTAGGTTTTGGAGCTATAAATTCGAGGTCGAATTCTCTTGAAGAGGGAGGGAATGATACAAACCAAGGATGGTCAACTTTGAAGAGGAGAACCAAGCCAATTATGGAACAAGAAGAACCAAATTGAAATTTGTTCAAAACTTTATTTTCGTTGGTGACGACCTCTTTGTCTTGTTATGGCTGTATCTTGAGATCTAGATATCCGATGAATGAGTTCTTTGATGCGTTGAAAATCTAAGATAATTATCTACAAATCGTATTTCAAGATTTTTGACCAGATTCGGCTTGTATCATGGTGAAAACTGGGATACAAGTTTAGGACGAAATTCTGGATGAGATTTTTCTTGTATTTTAGGCTTTTTTTTGTATTGGGCTTGTGTTTTGTGCAAGATAGACTTCTTATACTGAAGTAGGCATTAATTAGGTGAATATTAGGGTTAGTCATCACCTCCTTAGAATAAAAATCTATAAATAGGGATGTATCACCTATCATATTTTGGGAAACTTTGAATGAAATTAGAATTTATCCTATTTGGGTATTTTGTGAGTTGAGCATTGGCTCCTCCTCTTCAAGTTCATGGATTAGAACTTGATTCTTATCAAAGAGTTCTATCTCTTTGTGGGGAATCCTCCGTGGCTTATCAATCTTCCAACTCCACGGATGATTGTGGCGCCTTCCCTTCATCTTCTTCTTGAGAGGACCCCACGTACATGAAGTCACCCCATTAGCCTTAGAACCCACTTGCAGTATTAACTATAACTTAACAATAGGATTATGGGCTTGTTAACACAGATGAGACAAAGTGGTAAAACATACAACATAAGCACGTATTTGAAGCAGTTATCAGAGTAACGCAACAGGTAAAGTAAAACATCTATACATGTAGTATTAAAATATACGTGGTAGCTCCATCAGTAGGGCTACTGTACTACATACATAAAACTGTACAATCAAACTGAAAAGAAAAACATATACATCAAGGGACCCAACAGAAAATCTCAAAACATGCTCACCAGCACTCCCCAGCCCGCTCTCAAAAGTACATCAAGCCTCCCCACACAGTCTTAGAGACGCACTGCTTGACTCTCACCATCAGTGATGAGGATGCCCCGAGCTACCCTGCCCCTCTCCGTGGGTACGCCTATAAACCGCATAGGCTCGTGCTCGGATGAGGAACTCGACACTACAATCCTACGCCTCTGGCCTGCCCTTAGATACTGATCCGTACGCCTACGCTGACCTCTGTAGATGAAGCCTCTCCAGCTGGATACTGTTGATGAATGGGGTGCCACCCACAAGTAGTCTCGCTTTGTCTGCCTCGGAGGACGCCGCATCTGAGGGAAGGGAAGGAACTGATATACGCAATAGGGTCCGATGATGTCCACGTACAGTGGTGTACCGCTTCGGAAAATCAAGCTGACGGGTCATGTATAGACAGCCAAAATGGTCGAGGGGTCCACCCGCCATCCCCTCTCATCTTGATAGACGATCTCAATATCCCCCAGCATTGGCATCCGCGGTGCCCCCGTGATAAACGGGTGAAGTCTCGGGTCCATCCTATGGCTCGTCGTCTGCTCGCGAATCGAACATACACATACAAAGAAAAGAAAGGGAGAAAAGATATACAACACATCAAATATAGGGATAATGCAATGCAGAGTATATAGCAAACACAACCATCTCTTAATGTCTCGACGCCACGGTCGTTCCCTAGCTAGATGTGACACATACTCTTTCTAGGCATGTCAACCGATACTAACACCCTACTATGGGCAACATCTCGTCCACTCAACGGACCACAAGAGTGCATTGCTGCTCAATTGTCCCCGACAGAGAGGGTTATCTGGGCCTCCTTGGAAGATCCACCGGCAACTGGAAAGACTCAGGGTCCAATCGGGATAGTAGGACGTGCCCAATGAAGGAACCCGTTTGAAACACAAGAAGGGGGGTTGAATTGTGTTTCTGAAGATTTTAAATTCTTTTCGTAAGCAGATAATAGTTTTCGCAATGTTGGACGCTAAAACGATTAAAAGCAAAGAGAGCTCTTCCAAACACCAAGTTGGACGCTAACTTAGTTTGAATAAGATAAGAAAACAGCGTAGGAAAAGGCAATTCAATCCCAGTTAGTTAGATAGATAATAAACTAAAGTAAGGGTAAGGAAGAGAAAAGAACACAGAGATATTATCCTGGTTCACTCTTCATCAAAGAGCTACGTCCAGTCCTCTCTACTTGAGAGCTTTATCCACTATAACAAAAACCCTTTGTCACAAAGTATTCAACACCTCTTCAGGCAGTATTCTCAACTTCTTCAGGTTCTCTAAGTATTCTTTTACAGACAAGCCTC
This sequence comes from Ammopiptanthus mongolicus, assembly GCA_039655645.1. Classification (NCBI taxonomy): domain Eukaryota; kingdom Viridiplantae; phylum Streptophyta; class Magnoliopsida; order Fabales; family Fabaceae; genus Ammopiptanthus; species Ammopiptanthus mongolicus. The sequence goes on from CM077344.1 coordinate 39,462,755, forward strand.
TTCAGGCTCAACCAAGCTAAGGTTTTGGAAAGAGTTTGTTCTACTAACTCACTAAATGTGATAATTCGAAACTAAAGCTTAGGCTCTTAAAAACTGTACACAGAGAGTAATATGAAAATGAGGATCAGAGTAGCTTTGCTAGCTTTGCAAGCTTGAGATTTTCTCTTTGATTTCTTGAGCAGATGTTTGCTTGTATCTCTTGAAAGATTTTGAATCGCTAAGTATTTCTTCACTTGTATTTTTGCTCAAGTTCGGTAACCATGCATCTTCGTGGGATGGAGGTATATATAGCCTCTTGTCTTTGAGCAGACTTCAGTCTTCAACGGATGGAAAAGGATCCGTTCTGATGAGCATTGAATCCATTTGATCCGTTAAGTCGATAGCTTCTGAAGTTTCTGATCAGCAGGATAGACTATCAGAATGATAGCTAAAAGTGGTGTTGACATATCCTCTGTGTAGAACGAAAGTTGCCTTTTGTTTTTCCAAAAGAAAAAGGTCAACTTTTTTAAGTGACAGAGACATTCTGGCTTACGCTTTACATTTGTACGAATATTACAAAGAACGTTTTGTCCCAAGGATATAAGCCTTTTATAGGGAATAATACATTCAAATACTTTTACATGATATTCGCGCTTGAAATATAAAAGCACTATTGGACTAGCTATCACAAAAGTAACCGAAAGAGTCTTTGGACTCACGGTTCTATATATTACCGTCCAGTCGTAAACCAAGATTAAATGTTGGACGAGATAAAATCTTTGGACTATGGATAGTCTTTGGACTCAATTAAGTTTTATCCTATACACTTAATATAAAACGTTAGTCCATAAGAAATCTTTGTTCATCTTAAATTAGCTCTTTGTTAACATCAAAACTTAAGGGATTATTTGGACCATAACCACTTTGGTTCCAACAATCTCTCCCTTTTTGATGATGACAAAACATACTAATTTGATTGAACAAAGAGTCCTAGAGAGCTGAAAGGCTCCCCCTAAGGCAAACATTCTAATCATTTAAAGCATCTAAACATTTAAAGCCAGACATGTTATAAAAGCAATCAAGATATATATATATATATATATATATATATATATATATATATATATATATATATATATATATTCAATCAACCCATTTTCTTCCCCTTTTTGTCATCAGACAAAAGAGTGAGAAACACATCATAGTCAGTATATTTGAAAACAAATAAAACAAATTTTAGGAAGGAGGAGGAGGTTTTGGAATAAAATCTTTAAACATAGCCGCAATTTGCTGAAGGAGCACCGCATTGTTGGCTTCTATGGACCGTTGGACGAACTCTTGAAACTCAGGAGGAATAACCGGGGCGGAGCTCTCAGCTGTGGCCCTGGTTGCGTCCACATCTCTTTGATCAGGAACTACACTAAGAGCTTGAGAAGGAGATGGATCAACAGGATGGACCATTGAGAGAGGGATAGGTTGAGACTTGGACGGAGCTGAGTCTGCAACTTGTTCCACTTCCTCAGCATGAGTTTCAGAAGAGGGGTCCTCATATATGATTTCGGTGTCCCCAGTCTTTTCAGGAATAAAGGCTTAGGAGGAAGAGGAGGAGGAGCATTACGATCAATGACAGGTTTGGGTGGAGGTGGCAGCACTTCAAGTATGATCTCAGCATCATCATACTTGTTTTCTCTCCATCTGGGAGCAGGTGAAGGCAACACATCTCTAGGATAAAGAGGTATCCCAAAGATATCATCTATGATCATGAAGTCAGCCTCATAGATTCGATATTGTCTTGGGTAGACGCGAATCTCTTCTTTCTCCTCAATTGATAGTCCAGATGGTGATGCTTCTTGAGAGCATCTCCAGATGTGGTTTTCCCAATAGACCTTAGCATCTGGGTCATATCTGAATCGGGGATCTTTCTTCCAAATGCTTGCTAGAGCCCTAGAGTCATCTCGAGGTCTCTTCCAAAATAAGGGATCAAAAGCATTTTTGTAAGGCAGCGTCCATGACTCAAGCCTTTTGAGAAGGTCCTTATTCTTGTTGGGATCTAGAATAGGAATCCTTGGGCAAGCTCAAGGAGGAACAACTCCTACTATTATGCCGGATGTCCTTGACCAAAACTTCCTTGGAAGGTTGTGATGAATCTTAGCTTCCCGGGTCATGTCACACTCCTTGCGCACGACATAATAAGGAAGAAAGTCACGAACATCAGAGTACTCCTTCCATGTTGTTGGGTAGCTTGGAATGAATGACAGATCAAGATCAAGGATGTAGTTGGTTAAGCCAAACGTCCTTGCTCTCCTTTCGTACTAAGTTTTATAGCCTTTCTTGTCTTCATTACGAAGAACTATATGCCTATTTACATTGTAGTGGCACCATTGGAATGCCTTGTCCTTGATGAGGTTGGGATAGACTTTCCTTGGAGGAAACGTCTTCTTCTCATGGCAGATAACCAAGGGTCCAAGAGCGGTGTACATCTCAGTGGCCAGACGTTCAGTTGATGAGTGTGGGATGGGGTAGTAGCCATGTCCAGGGCGTGGTCCAGTGGTGGGTGGTGTGGGTGGTTGTTCATATTCATATTCAGGTAGTGGAGAAGGGCTTTTAGGGTGAGGTTCAGTAGTGGGGGGTGTGTGTTCAAGGAATAGAATAGGAAGTTGCGTTTGACCTCAGCCCAAATTGAGCATTTGTTACTGTGGTTCATTCCTGGGATGCGTCTATATTTTCTTTTGCGAAAGACCTGTCTGGGGTAGGGAGCACCATAGGGATGGAAGGGGTGATCTCCCCAGGGTGTGAACCAGTCTTCGGGTTCATTTGGTGAGGTTAGGGTTTGTGTTTGTTGTAGAGCAGTGGGTGAGGGTAGTAGGGAAGGTCCAATGGTCAAGTCCTCAATCTCAGATGATTGGACAACAGAAGAAGTAATAACTGAACTAGAGATAGGTTCAGTATTACCTTTTGCCTTTGCTCGCGTAGACCTTGCCCTTGTTGAAATAGGTTTAGGCAGGGGTGCAACAGACGAGGTCTCCAATCTTGGACCTTTGACTACCCTGGAGATGGGTAGATCATCTTCTTCGTCCTCATCAATGGGAGCTAGAATCAGCTTCCTTTTTCTGGATGGTTGGACGGTGAGCTTTGGACGAGAAGGAGGAGTCCTAGCTGTTGGACGAGCTAGTTCAGTGGAGCGTCCAGCAGTGACTCGTTGTTCAGACGCTTCTTCTAAGCCTTGCGTCTGAGCTCCTTTTTGTTTTCCTTCAGGTTTGGACTTTTTGAAGCAGTCTAACTGCATCAGCACCAAGCTTTGCCTGCTAAACTCAGGCTGATGCGATCGTTCAATACCATGAACACCGTAGTATCTGACTTTTCTTTCTGGAGCCAAGTTCTTTAGGTCATCGTAGACCATATGCTTCTCGAAGATTTTTAAGAGAAGAGCAGCATAGATGATTGAAGTATTCTTCCCAGAGCCTTCAATGGCATACTTGAAGAAGGAAAAGAGAAGGTGGGGAAGGTTTGTCTACCTTTCCAGTATCAAATGAACCAGGCAGAATTAGTGAGCCTTTGATATATTATCCTTCGACCCAGCCTTGTGAAGGATAGACTTGTTCAAGATTTGGTGAAGAACCCTAGCCTTGTCAATCATTTTTGAGGCTATGAGTTTGTCACCCGAGTTCTTCAACAGACAGTCTCTGATGGTGGAAGCATCACCAATCTCTTCCTCCCAGTTATCCTCAACAGTTATTCCAGATTGGGCGCACCCAATCGCATTAGAAATGGTTGCTTCAGATACTATTACTTCAGTATCAAGCACTTTGTTGCGAATCTCCCTTGCAGAGATAGTAGGGTTTGTCCATAACTCCCTAACTAGAGCAGGGTAGAGTACCGGAGAACCTTCGAAGAAGCCTGACTATCCAGCAGCATGGATGTTAGAGAAATTGTCAATCCCGTTATCAGCCAGGAATGGTAGATTAAATTTGAACTCGACCATGACATTAGCAGTCTGAGCATTAAAGGTTTTTCCTTTACTCTTAGAGGCGGCAGAAGAAGAGGTTGCCATAGTTTCAGAGAAGAGGTCTTGAGAAGAAGGGTTTTTTAGAAAGGGTTTTCCTTTTCGAAGATGCAAGAAGAAAGATCAAAGCTTTTTGTAAAGGTTTGATTTTTAACAAGACTTAGGTTTTAAAGAAAGGAGAAGAGAGAACGAAAACCTTTCGTATTTTCAAAGAGAGAGAGAGAGCGAAACGACGTGCATTAAATGCTTGACACACTTTCAGACTTTGAAACCGTTAAAAGCATTTTTGGTAAACAAAGAAAACAAAAACTGACTCAGTTAAGGGAATAAGAGATAATAGTTCATTCGACAAAGATTGAGTTCCATTAATGCATTAGACGAGCAATCAGAAAGTACAATGGACACGCATATATTGGACGTAACGCAAATATTGGGCGCATGCATTGGACTCTCAGTCAATAAATGAAATGCATGTTAAGATATTTTCTTATAAATGTGAACCTATCTTCGGCTAATGGTTTAGTGAAGATATCTGCCCATTGATGGTCAGTATCAACAAATTGAATATTTATTGTTCCTTTTTGCACATAGTCTCTAAGAAAATGGTTCTTTATTTCTATATGCTTTGCTCTAGAATGCAGTATGGGGTTCTTTGACAAGTTAATAGCAACAGTGTTATCACACATGATAGGGATGTTGCTTACAAACACGTTGTAGTCTTCCAACTGATGTTTGATCCAAAGCAGTTGTGAACAGCAACTGGCTGCAGCAATGTACTCAGCTTCAGCAGTTGATAGAGCAATTGTGCTTTGCCTTTTGCTTGACCATGAGACAAGATTAGCACCAATGAAGTGACACCCTCTACTTGTGCTTTTTCTTTCTATTCTGTCTCCAGCATAGTCAGCATCACAGAATCCAACTAATCTGTATTCATCAAATTTCTTATACAAAAGACCCAGATTAGTAGAACCTTTTAGATATCTAAAGATTCTTTTTACTGCTGAGAGATGAGACTCTCTTGGATCGGATTGAAAACGAGCACATAAGCAAACACTAAACATGATATCAGGTCTGGACGCAGTTAGATATAAGAGGGAACCAATCATACCTCTATATACCTTTTGGTCTACCATTTTATCTTTATCATCTTTGTTTAGCACGGACGTTGGATGCATTGGTGTATTCATAGGTTTACAATTAATCGTCCAACTTGAAGCATTTCAGAAGCTCCTTTGTGTACTTTGTCTGATGAATGTACACTCCGTCTGAAGTTTGCTTTACTTGAAGTCCGAGGAAGAATTTTAGTTCTCCCATCATGCTCATTTCAAATTCCCTTTGCATTAAGTCAGAAAACTCTTGGCAAAGAGATTCATCAGTTGCACCAAATATAATATCATCAACGTAAATTTGAGCAACAATAAATTCCTTTTTATTTACTTTTCTAAACAGAGTTGTGTCCACTTTTCTCTTGAGAAACCATTCTCCATTAGGAAAGTGCCGAGTCTCTCTTACCAAGCTCTAGGAGCTTGTTTGAGTCCATATAAAGCTTTCTTAAGCTTATATACATGCTCAGGACGGTTTTGATCTTCAAAACCGGGTGGTTGAAAAACATATACTTCTTCATTAATTACACCATTTAGGAATGCACTTTTTATATCCATTTGATAAAGCATGATGTTATGATGTGCAGCATATGATAGTGTAACGCCCCGATTTTCACGTTTTCTAATTCTCCAGTATTTTAACGTTTATATTTTATTGGAGGGTTTAGAGAGTGAAATAAAATATTCCGAGACCATAGTCATGCTCGACGATATCGTAGGAAGCTAAGATTAAGTTTTGAGTCGAAAACTCAAACGGAGTCCGGTCTGCGTTTTTACACTGACAGTATGATTTTACTGCTCAGAAGACCTCAGATGGACCCGTGAACGAGACAGTAAGTCTTAGAATTCGATGCTCTACGTTTTGGTTAAATTTCGTAAAAATTTCAGAAAAATCATTTCCTGACCTTTGTTCGGGCGGAATCCTCAATCGGGTGACGAACGGAGCCACATATGGATTTACCGGGACTCGCCAACGGATAATATCGATACCACATCATCCCAGGACACTTGGGAGAGTATGCCAGAGTCGTCACGACGTTCGGAAATATCTGGACGCAAAATGACCAAAATGCCCCTAACCTTAGTCTTTTGCACTTTTACCATTTTACCCTTTTGGCAAATGACCTTTTTGCCCTTAAGTGACTTGTTTTAAGGCTGAACTCAGCCCCTCACACTCTCATTTTCGCACAGCCCTCTCAAAAAGAGAAGAACACCATAGTTGCTCTTGAAACTCCTTGGTTTCTTGTTGGAATCACTTGATTCCTTGAGCAATCTTCCTTCATTTTAAGGTAAGATCACTTCTATGATCTCTTAGCTTCTTGAATATCTCTTTATTTCAAGATCAAGATCCATTTTCATGAAAATCATTTCTTAGATCCAAAAGTTTGAAAATCCATAGGAAATTGTAGAAAAATCATTTTGATGTGAGACCAATTTCTTTGAACTCACGTCATCATTCTCTACCTAAATCCAAGATCTTATGATTCAACTCTCATCATCGCTCAAAAAGCACAATATGGCCGAACCCTACAAGGTGATGATGAATAGTGTTTTCCATCAATTTTTGATTTTTAACACTTGATTTCATGCTTAGCTTTCCTATGCCTTTGAATCCATGAAATGGAAAACCAAAATCAATTCCTAGATTTATTCTCTTTAGGGTGGCCGAAACCCTCTTTGTGAGAATTGTTGAGTTTGGTTTGATTGTTGTTTAATGTTTGATTGTTTGGTTGTTTGTAGTTGGTGACAATTATCAGAAGGTTCACAAACCGATCAACCGATTTTGATCTGGGAATCTGGTCTTCAACAGGTATGGGGGGTGAACCTCATCACACCAAGATGGTGGTGGTGAAGATGGTTGTTTAAGTTTATGTGTGGGTGAAACCCTTTAGTTTGGGTTCACTTTTAATTGTTAAGTTTTGTTAAGTTCTCTTCAAGAACAAGGTTGTCTTGATGAGTGTATGCTTTAGTATGTTGTGGTGTGTTTTAGCATATGTTGATGATGAGATGATTGAGTGAAAATCATTTTCATGTATGTTGAAAAACCTACTTTGATAACTAGATCAAGTATGGACTTTTATGCTTGATTATGATGCAAATGATGTGTGATGGACTTTATGCTTGATTATGATGCAAATGATGTGTGATGGACTTTATGCTTGATTATGATGCAATGTTATGTAATTGTTGTTTGTCATAATTAGATGAACATTGTGAGTTGTAATTTGTCTTGAGGGTGAAGCAATCTTCACATTTGTTCCTAATAGGCTTTTAGCCATAACCTTGAGAAAAGGAAGAGCATGAGTAGTTCTTGGACAAATCAAGCTTTTCAAGTAAGGAAAGTGTTTTGATAACTTATGTTTTTCAAAGAAAAACCCTAAGTGACTTTGATCCAAAGATCAAATGGAATTAAATCTCGAAGTGTTTTCACCAAAGTGAAACATGTTTTATACCTTATCCTTAGTCCATCTAGTTAATCAAGTGACTCAAAATGATATAAGAGGTGTTTTCATGAAGAGAATCAAAATAGTTCCATAAGGTTAATGTCTTGTTATAAGGCAACTTTTCGCTAAGCGAATTTACCTTCGCTAGGCGAAAACAGAGGAATTCTAAGTTAGGCATCACTGCCTCACTTTAGCTAAGCGAATTAATATTCGCTAAGCGAATCCAGAGAATTTCGCTACGCGAATGATGTTTCGCCGGGCGATCCAGAGGATTTTCAAAAGAGGTGTAACCGCCTCCAATCTCACTAAGCGAATCCATCTTTGCTAAGCGAATATAACAAACTTCGCTACGCGAATTGTGTTTCGCCGAGCGATGCAGAGGAGTTCTAAAGGAGGCATTACTGCCTCATTTTCGCTAAGCGAATGGAATTCCGCTAAGCGAATTTCATGTTTCAGAAAATGCTAAAAATAGAGTAAGTGGTTCAAAATGGTGTTTCAAATCAAATGAGTTTTTAATTGTAAAAGTTGTTTGGTTTACAAAAGGAGTTTTCTAACTCAATCTTAAAGTTTTATGCGTGAAAAACCTAAGTTAAATAATTAACTTAGAGTTGAAGACAAGGGTTAATTAAGTATGGTATGTGGTGGAACAAGACCATGTGCTATATACCATTGATGACTTAGTACATCAAGGAGTTCATAAGACTTAAGTGAAATCAACACTTGTTTCCTTAATTGAAAGACAAGGGATTAATATCTTAGAAAGGCTTAAAGACTCATCTAAGAGGATTCTCAATCCTTATTCATAATGCTTAGGATTTGGGACATAATTCATAAGACGTAAACACAAACATGAAACGTTTTGGTTTTGAAACAATAGTTCGATGACGGATCGGTGATTCGGATCTAGGTTAATCGTTCAATTGTTTCCGTCTTGTGATAACCGGAATGAGAGAGATCCTGAGACTGTGCAGGTATGGGACTGTACATTGGAAGGAATCCTGAGACTATGCAGGTATGGGACTGTATAGTTAAGGGAAGGCATATAAGAATTGATTGGTACTACCCATACCAACAAGATTTATCTTCTTTTCGGGAGCTTAGAACATAAGAACTTTATAGTTAAGCGTGCTTGACTTAGAGTAATTATGGGATGGGTGACCTTATGGGAAGTTTCCTAGAAAGCGTGTGAGTGAGGACAAAACACGCTGAAAAGACTTGTGTTGGTTTGTGGGGACAGTCGGCGATTCTGAAAGCAGTCTAGATCATTCCAAAGGAATCACGAGATATTTATCCGATGGATAAATGTTTTATCCGATGGATAAATGTTTTATAAAACAAAGACGTGTGTAGTTTCTAAGGAAGAGAACCTTAGTGGACCTTGAGGTCTATCCAATGGATAGACATTGCTCTATCGCATCTGCTATGAGTAAGCATTGGCATTTCAAGTGCATAGTTGTAAGGCCTTGAGCCTAGGAGTTGAGCTTACACCTTGATGCGGGTGCGAATCTTATGGTGACGATCTTCAATGGTCTTTTTGGAGGTATCAGGGTTGGAAGGGCTGACATGTGACCAGTTGGTGATTCTTCTGTGTCGTGGCGAATCCGTGCAATACACTGATATCCTCTACTAGATGCCGTACTTTTCATGTTTGGTTGAGAGTGTTACTGTAAAGCCAGATACGTGCACGTTACGAATGTTTTAGCATCTTGCTCATGGCTGGCAGAAACCGGAACATGTCCTCCCATTCACTCTCTCCGAATGTTTTGTTAGCTCCATGGAGTAGGGGTCAGAGTAGTACCCAGTGACATTGGCATTGAGTCATGTACATTCCACTGCATTGCATGCTTGTGGATGTTTACATTTACTGTTATACATCGCTGTTCTGTTTAAGAATGCATTATATTGTATTGTTAACTGTTTAACATGATTTATATTGAGAGTTTTAGTATGTTGTTTAACTGCTTAATATGTTGGATACGCTGTTACCTGGTGAGTCGTCCCGTTTTTACTACTACTATTTTGTTGTGTTGATGAACGGGAATCTCACCCATATCTGTATGTTTTCTACTGGTACTTGCTATTGATGCTTGAACAGATGGACGCGACGATGGTTCGGTTCCGCAGTCCCTTTGAGTTCGGAGGTGGACTCTTTTGCTGTTTTAGTTTTGTTGTCGGCCAGACTATGTCAGTTTTTGTAGTACCTTTTGGGAGCTATGACTCCTAGTACTTATTGTATTTCTTATGTCAGTCATACGTTAGACTTATGTCTGTATATAGTAATGTTGGTGTTTCTGTTTTTCGTTTTCTGTTTCTGTTTTTATAATACAGTATGTCCTAGTAATGCATGGTGAACCTAAGTTCACTTATTAGTATTATTTATTACCTTTACTAATCCCATTACATCTTTATGAAAGGAAAAGAAAAAGAAAAATCGTATTTTCCGCATTAATAAATATTTTCGGCCTTATAAACGTTCGGGAATGTGACACTCGGGAAAGGGTGTTGCAGAAAGTAAGATGCGTATAGCTTCTAATCTAGCTACTAGAGCAAAGGTTTTAGTATAATCAATACCTTCCTCTTGTGAGTAGCCTTGAGCAACTAACCTTGCTTTATTCCTTACAACTTTGCCATCTTCGTCCAGCTTGTTGCGATAGACCCACTTGGTTCCAATGATAGACTTATCCTTAGGCAAGGAGACCAGTGTCCAAACGTCACTTCGTTGAAACTGGTTGAGCTCTTCTTGCATAGCGAGGATCCAGCACTCGTCCAGTAAGGCTTCATCCACAGACTTTGGTTCCATCTCAGAAATGAAGGCTGAGTCAGCTTGCTCTCTGAAGGTTGACCTTGTCCAGACGCTATCATTAGGTTTGCCAATGATTTGATCCTCAGGATGATAAGTCCTGAATTGCCATGAACGAGGGGTGTTTACAGCTTGCTGAGACGATGATGCGTCCTGCGTAGCGTCTGATGCCTCGTTTTTGTTGGTTGTTGGACGAGCATTTGAATCATTCAGATTCATATCTGTAAAAGAATCATCTAGCTCTGATAATCTCTTATCAGGCTGTTTGTCATCAAATTTAACATGGATGGATTCTTCAACAATCAAAGTTCTAGAGTTATAGACTCTAAAAGCTTTGGACGTTTCAGAGTATCCTAACAATATTCCATTATCTACTTTGGCATCAAACTTTCCTAGTTGATCCTTAGTATTTAAAATAAAGCATTGACATCCAAAGGGGTGGAAATAAGAAATATTGGGTTTGCGTCCTTTCCACAATTCATAAGGAGTCATATTCAAGATTGGTCTTATGTGTATTCTGTTTTGAATGTAGCGGGCAGTATTTACAGCTTCAGCCCAGAAGTGCTTAGGGACTGAATTATCACTGAGCATCGCCCTAGTCATCTCTTGAAGAGATCGGTTCTTTCTCTCAACAACATCATTCTATTGTGGTGTTCTAGGGACAGAGAAATTGTGATGAATACCACTTTCATCACAGAAACTTTGAAAAAGCTTATTTTCAAATTCGCCTCCATGATCACTTATGATCGAGCTGATGAATATGCCTTTTTCATTCTGAACTCGCTTACAGAATATAGAAAAGAACTTGATAGACTCATCCTTGTGAGCAAGGAACTTAACCCATGTCCATCTAGTATAGTCATCTACTATGACAAGTCCATATTTCTTGCCACTGACAGAAGCAGTCCTTGTTGGACCAAACAAATCAAGATGCAACAATTCCAGTGGTCTAGAAGTACTAACAATGTTCTTGGACTCAAAAGAGTTCTTAACTTGTTTTCCTTTTTAGCATGCGTCACAGAGAGCATCTGATCTAAACACAATCTTTGGTAAACCTCTTACAAGGTTATGCTTGTTTAGTCTAGAGATTAATCTCAGACTAGCATGACCAAGTCTTTTGTGCCAGATCCATCGCTCATCTTCAACAGACACTAGACATGATACACTTTGAGTTGAAAGTTCCCCCAAATTAATCTTGTACAGATTATTTTACCTTTTGGCAGTGAATAAGATGGACCCATCAGGGTTCTTGACCATACATTCACCTTTATTAAAGGAAACAACAGACCCACTGTCACATAATTGACTTATGCTAAGCAAGTTGTGTTTTAATCCTTCAACCAGAAGAACATTATCAATAGAGGGAAGAGGATGCTTACCAATCTTACCTATTCCTACTATCTTTCCCTTCTGGTTGCCTCCAAAGGTGACCCATCCACCAGTCTTCTCACGGATTTCTTGGAACATACACCTTTCTCCCATCATGTGACGTGAGCAACCACTGTCCAAGTACCACGACTGGGGTCTTTTTTGTGTTGCTAAGCAGATCTGTAACAGGTATTATCATATTCTTAGGTACCCAGAAAGACTTGGGTCCTTTTGGGTTAGTTGGTGGTTTTCGTCCATGCATTTTGTTTTTATTCTTGTAAATGCATTTTGAAGAGGTGTGACCACTCTTTCCACAAATCTTACAGTAAGTTCTGGATGCATGCAATTTATTTTATTTTTGCTTTCCATAGGAATGAAAAGCCTTGTGATGTTTGTTGGACCCTGATATTTTCTGAGACACACTTTGTTTCTCAGAGTCGTAGCATAGGCCAGACTTATCATAAGGTGATCTAGAGTACCTCAATATCAGGTCTAGCTTCTCTCATCCTCCAACAAGCTTAGATACGCTTTTGGTGAGATCAGATACCTCTTGTTTTAGTCTAGTTACCTCATGGGGTTCACTGGACTAAGAGGTGAGTTTGTCAGTTAGACCGACATTCTCAGCTTTAAGCTTATTATTCTCTTCAACAAGCTGCTTATTTAGTTTGTTGGACTCTTCCAACTCTTTATTCACTTTTGACAATTTTCTCTTAAGCATGATGTATTGATGATGCAATAGAGAAGAATCATTTAGCAGTTCATCATATGCTTCTTGAAGAGAGTCAGAAACAGATACCTCGTCATCTTCTGATTCAGCGTCCGAAGAGCTTTTGACCATCAGACAGAGATTTGAGGTAGACGGGCTCCTTGGTCTGAACTGATGTTCCAAAGCGTCCAGCTTCTCCTTAGCTGTTTGGAACCGCGAGACCATGTCCAGTCTTGCACGATCAAGGGCATTGACAAGACACCAGTTAGCATGAGCATTTTGAGAACACCGCCTGATATCATCACTCGTCCAGTCTGCTTCATGTTTTGACGATGTTGATCCGTCGTCAAGGGTAATCGTTGGACGATAATCTCTGTTAGTGAAGACGTCCCACAACTCATAGTCTTGAGCTTAGACGTATATTTGGAAAATTGATTTCCAACGAGGATAGTCTGTTCCCTTGAAGATGGGTGGAACATTCCATCCTCCTTCAGAGGTAGACTCCTGACTTCTTTCTCCGGGAACAACAAGTTGTTCATCGTCCGAAGAGTCTTCATCTTGTTTGTTGGACCAAAGGCATAAGTTAGCCTCTTCATTTGTTTCTTCTGCTTCTTCTTCTTCTTCTTCTTCTTCTTCTTCTTCTTCTTCTTCAGAAGAGGTCAAGTCCTCCCAAGTTGCCATGAAGTTCTTTTTCTTCTTTTTGAAGAATTTCTTCTTGTCCTTTAGCGTAGGGCAATCGGCTTTTAAGTGTCCTGGTTTGTTGCATTCAAAACAGACCAGCTGACTTTTATCTTTGGGTTTAGCATGATCCTTGAAGCTTTTCTTCTGGAATGGCCTCCTTTTCGTTCCATTTTTCTTTCTCCACATATTCTGAATCTTTCTGGAGATAAAGGATAGCTCGTCATCGTCTGATACATCATCATCAGACTGATCAGCTTCATAACTGGATTCATCAGCTTTTAAAGCTTTTGAGTTGTTGGACCTATGAGCTTTCAGGGCAATCCCTTTGATCTTCTTTCCAGGATTGTCAAGATCAAGCTCCTGCTCATGAACTTGAAGCATCCCGACAAGATCATCCAGAGTCAAAGTAGAGAGATCTTTGGCCTGGGTGATTGCAGTGACAAGAGGTCTCCACTTCTTAGGCAGGCTCCTAAGAATCTTGGTGACATTCTCCTTGGTAGTGTGGACCTTTCCAAGGGATTTCAGATTGTTGATGATCATCTGAAAGCGACCCATCATGTCTAGGATGGACTCTCCTTCACCCATGGTGAACATTTCATACTGGCCAACCAGCATGATGATTTTAGAGTCCTTCACCTTGGTTGTCCCTTCATGGAGATTAGACAAGGTGTCCCATATTTGTTTGGTTGATTCACATGTGTGAATCTTCTGAAATTCGTCAGGGCTGAGGGCACACATTAAAGCATATCTTGCTTTATGATTCTGTTCCATTCTAGCCCGTTCAGCATCAGTCCAGCCGTCCTCTGCTTTGTCTGTCCCGTCATAGTTGAGATAAACGTTAGGACCGTTTGTGATTCTGGCCCAGAGAGCTGAGTTTGTATTGAGGATGAAACCTTTGAATCTCTCCTTCTAGCACAGGTAGTGAGTACCATTGAAGAACGGCGGTCTGGTCATGGAAGTACCTTCCATACCTGGTCCAGACATATCTGCAGTAGGATCTTTTCCTCGACACGGCAAAGTGCTCAACCCAGAGGCTGAGCTCTGATACCAATTGAAGGAACCTGTTTGAAACACAAGAAGGGGGTTGAATTTTGTTTCTGAAGATTTTAAATTCTTTTCGTAAGCAGATAATAGTTTTCACAATGTTGCACGCTAAAACGATTAAAAGCAAAGAGAGCTCTTCCAAACTAAAGTAAGGGTAAGGGAGAGAAAAGAACACAGAGATATTATCCTGGTTCGCTCTTCACCAAAGAGCTACGTCCAGTCCTCTCTACTTGAGAGCTTTATCCACTATAACAAAAACCCTTTGTTACAAAGTATTCAACACCTCTTCAGGCAGTATTCTCAACCTCTTCAAGTTCTCTAGGTATTCTTTTACAGACAAGCCTCTTCAGGCTCAACCAAACTAAGGTTTTGAAAAGAGTTTGTTCTACTAATTCACTAAATGTGAGAATTCGAAACTAAAGCTTAGGCTCTTAAAAACTCTACACGGAGAGTAATATGAAAATGAGGATCAGAGTAGCTTTTCTAGCTTTGCAAGCTTGAGATTTTCTCTTTGATTTCTTGAGCAGATGTTTGCTTGTATCTCTTGAAAGATTTTGAATTGCTAAGTATTGCTTCACTTGTATTTTTGCTCAAGTTCGGTAACCATGCATCTTCATGGGATGGAGGTATATATAGCCTCTTGTCTTTGAGCAGACTTCATTCTTCAACGGATGGAAAAGGATCCGTTCTGATGAGCATTGAATGCATTTGATCCGTTGAGTCTGATAGCTTCTGAAGTTTCTGATCAGCAGGATAGACTATCAGGATGATAGCTAAAAGTGGTGCTGACATATCCTCTGTGTACAACAAAAGTTGCCTTTTGTTTTTCCAAAAGAAAAAGGTCAACTTTTTTAAGTGACAGAGACATTCTGGCTTACGCTTTACATTTGTACGAATATTACAAAGAACGTTTTGTCCCAAGGATATAAGCCTTTTACAGGGAATAATAAATTCAAATACTTTTACAAGATATTCGTGCTTGAAATATAAAAGCACTATTGGACTAGCTATTACAAAAGTAACCGAAAGAGTCTTTGGCCTCATGGTTCTATATATTACCGTCCAGTCGTAAACCAAGATTAAATGTTGGACGAGATAAAATCTTTGGACTATGGGTAGTCTTTGGACTCAATTAAGTTTTATCCTGCACACTTAATATAAAACGTTAGTCCATAAGAAATCTTTGTTCATCTTAAATTAGCTCTTTGTTAACATCAAAACTTAAGGGATTATTTGGACCATAACCACTTTGGTTCCAACACCCAGGACCGCCACGACATGATAGGAGCTACCATACAAGTCTCATGGGGGTACACCTGTGTCCAGTATATCCCCAAGATCACACAGACCTACCCTTCCGTTTTTCGCACCCGCACTCGGTGCACCAACCTCGCATGCCTCACTGCACACTGCTCGCCACTTGGCAACATATGCATATGCTATGCATGTCATCCATCTTTCTTGAGCTGATATAGCAACACATGCAACTTGCTCTTAGCAACACGAGCTCCAAGCTCCAATTGTAAACATACGAGCTCCAAGCTCCACTTGTAAATATACAAGCTCCTGTAACGCCCCGATTTTCACGTTTTCCATCTCTTCAGTATTTTAACGTCTTTATTTTATTCGAGGTCTTAGGAATGGAAATAAATATTCTGAGACCTTAGTCATGCTCGACGATATCGTAGGAAGCTACGATTAAGTTTTGAGTCGAAAACTCAAACGGAGTCCGGTCTACGTTTTTGCACTGAAAGTATGATTTTACTGCTCAGAAGACCTCAGATGGACCCGTGAATGAGATAGTAAGTCTTAGAATTCGATTATCTACGTTTTGGTCAAATTTCACAAAAACTTCAGAAAAATCACTTCCTGACCTTCGTTCGGGCGGAATCCTCAATCGGGTGACGAACGGAGCCACATATGGATTTACCGGGACTCGCCAATGGATAATCTTGATATCACATCATCCCAGGACACTTGGGAGAGTATGCCAGAGTCGTCATGACGTTCGGAAATATCTGGACCCAAAATGACCAAAATGCCCCTAACCTTAGTCTTTTACACTTTTACCATTATACCCTTTTGGCAAATGACCTTTTTACCCTTAAGTGAGCTTTTAAGAGCTGAACTCAGCCCCTCACTCTCTCACTTTCACGCACAGCCCCCTCCCCTTTAGAGCTCCATAGTTGTTCTTGAGAGAAAACTCCATTTTCATCCTTGAAAAGCTTGAATCACTTGTTGGAATCACTTGATTCCTTGAGCAATCTTCCTTCATTTCAAGGTAAGATCACTTCTAAGATCTCTTAGCTTCTTGAATCTTTCTTTATTTCAAGATCAATCTTCATTTTCATGAAAAGAAATTCTTAGATCTAAAACTTTGAAAATCCATAGGAAATTGTAGAAAAATCCTTTTGAGGTAAGACCAAGTTCTTTGAACTCACATCATCAATCTCTACCTAAACCCAAGAGCTTATGATTCAACTCTCCTCATAGCTCAAAAATCACTTTTTGGCCGAACCCTATTTGATGATGATGAATAGTGTTTTCATCAATTTTTGATTTTTAACACTTGATTTCATCCTTTGCTTTCCTAATGCCTTTGAATCCATGAAATGGAAAACCAAAACCAATTCCTAACCTTTTTAACCTAGGGTGGCCAAAATCCTCTTTGTTAGAATAGTTGAGATTGGCTTTGATTGTTGTTTAATGTTGGATTGTTGTGTTGTTGTAGTTGTTGACGATTATCAGGAGGTTCACAAACCGATCAACCGACTTTGATCCGGGAATCTGCTCATCAACAGGTATGGGGAGATGAACCTCATCACACTAAGATGGTGGTGGTGAAGATTGTTGTTTAAGTTATGTGTGGGTGAAACCTTTTAGTTTGGATTCACTTTTAATGGTTAAGTTGTGTTAAGTTCTCCAAGAGAACAATGTGTGATATTTGTAGTTATGCCTTATCATGTGTTTTATGCCTTGTCTTGTGTTTTATGATGATGTTGTCTAGGTGAGAAAATGACTTCTTGCATGATGAAAAACCTACTTTGATTATTAGATCAAGTATAGACTTTTGTGTTTATGTGCTTAATTATGATGCAATGTTGTGGGTTATGGTTTATCATGATTGTGTAAGTTTTGTGAGCCACACTTTGATTAGTTGATGAAGTAAAACTTCACATTGGTTCCTAGTTGGCTATTAGCCATGACCTTGAGAAAAGGAAGAATATGGGTAGTTCTTGGACAAGTCAAGTTTTGATGTAAAGAAAGTGTTTTCAATAACTTGTGTTTTTCAAAGAAAAACCCTAAGTGACTTTGAATAGAATTAAATCTCAAAGTGTTTTCACCAAAGTGAAACATGTTTTATACCTTATCCTTAGTCCATCTAGTTAATCACGTGACTCAAAATGAGAAAAGAAGTGGTTTCATGAAGAGAATCAAAACGGGTCCATAAGGTTAATGTCTTGTTTTCAGGCAACTTTTCGCTAAGCGAATTTACTTTCGCTAAGCGAAAACAGAGGAATTCCAAGTTGGGCATCACCGCCTCACTTTCGCTAAAGTGAATTAATATTCGCTAAGCGAACTTCACTACGCGAATTATGTCTTGCCGAGCGATCCAGAGGAGTCTCAAAAGAGGTATAACCGCCTCCATTTCGCTAAGCGAAATGATACTTGCTAAGTGAATAAAGTGGAATTTCGCTACGCGATTTATGTTTCGCCGAGCGATCCAGAGGAGTTCCAAAGGAGGCATTATTGCTTCAATTTCGCTAAGCGAATATAATTTTGCTAAGCAAATTTCATGTTTCAGAAAATGCTAAAAATAGAGTAAGTAAGTGATGCAAAAGTTGTTTCAAATCAAATTAGTTTTCAATTGAGAAGATGTTTTGGTTTACAAAGGAGTTTTTAACTCAAACTGTAAAGTTTTACGCTTTAAAAACCTAAGTTAAGTAATTGAGTTAGAATTGAAGATAAGGGATAATTAAGTATAATATGTGGTGAAACAAGACCATATACTATACCATTGATGACTTAATACATCAACGACTTCATAAGACATAAACACAAACAAGAAACGTGTTGGGTTTTGAAACAGTAGTTCGATGACGGACCGGTGATTCGGACCCGGATCAGTCGTTCAATTGTTTCAGTCTTGTGATGACTCGATCCCGGAGAGATCACGAGATTTATCCGGTGGATAAAGGTTTTGTTTTCAAAAGACGCGTATAGTTTCTAAGGAAGAGAACCTTAGTAGACTTCGAGGTTTATCCGGGGGATAGACATTGCTTTATCGCATCTGCTTTGTGTAAGCATTGGCATTTCATTTGCATTGTCGTAAGGCCTTGAGCCTAGGAGTTGAGCTTACACCTTGATGCGGGTGCGAATCTTACGGTGACGATCTTCAATGGTCTTTTTGGAGGTATCAGGGTTGGAAGGGCTTACATGTGACTAGTTGGTAGCTCTTCTGTGTCGTGGCGAATCCGTGCAATACACTCATATCCTCTACTAGATGCTGTACTTTTCATGTTTGGTCGAGAGTGTTTCCGTAAAGCCAGATACGTGCACGTTACGAATGTTGTAGCATCTTGCTCATGGCTGGCAGAAACCGGAACATGTCCTCCCATTCAATCTCTCCGACGTTTTGTTAGCTCCATGGAGTAGGGGTCAGAGTAGTACCCAGTAACATTGACATTGAGTCATATACATTACATTGCATTGCATGGCTATTGGTATTTACATTTACTGTTATACATTGTTGTACTGTTTAAGAGTACCTTATTTTATGCTGTTAACTGCTTAACATGATATTATGCTGTCAGCTGCTTAATATGTTTGACATTGAGAATTCTTGTAAGCATGTTGGGTACGCTGTTACCTGGTGAGTCGTCCTGTTTTTACTACTGCTGTTTTATTGTGTTGATGAACGGGAATCTCACCCATATCTGTATGTTTTCAGTTGATACTTGCTGTTGCTGTTTGAGCAGATGAACGTGACGATGGTTCAGTCCAGTAGTTTTCTTGAGCCCTGAGGCGGACCTTCTTTTTGTGGTTTAGTTTTGTTGTCGGCCAGACTACGTCAGTTTTGTAGTACCTTTTGGGAGCTACGACTCCTAGTACTTATTGTATTTCTTACGTCAGTTATACATTAGACCTATGTCTGTATATAGTAATGTTGACGTTTCTATTTCTGTTTCTGTTCTGTGCTTATTATACAGTATGTTCTAGAAATGCATGGCGAACCTAAGTTCGTTTATTAGTATTATTTACCTTTACTAAATCCCATTACATCTTGTGAAAAGAAAAAAAAAAAAAAGAAAACCGTATTTTCCGCATTATTGAATATTTTCGGCCTTATAAATGTTCGGGAATGTGACCCTCGGTAAAGGGTGTTGCGTTATTTGGTATCAGAGCTGACCGAGTCTTTTTGGGGTTTGTAGGTTATGGTCTGTCTTGTTTGTGTTGTGTTTCCTGTATGCTTCTCTGTTGTTTGCTTTATTTTTGTTGTGGTTCTTGAGTTTGACAGTTCTGGTTTTGAAGGTAGCAATGGTTGCTCAAAACCTGACTGCTGCTGTGAACGCCATACGGGAAATGGCTGCTTCTATGGTTCAACGTGACGAAAGAGCTGCCGGAGGTAGAGGACTGGATGAATTTCTTCGTCGGAATCCACCTCAATTCAAGGGTGAATTCAATCCTGACTTAGCTGAACGCTGGATCCAAATGCTGGAAAAGATCTTTGGAGCGACGAGATGCACTGAGAATGACAAGGTTGTCTATGCAACCTATATGCTGGTGGAGGATGCTGAATACTGGTGGGAAGGAGCCCGTCAGATGCTGGTGCATGATCAACAAGCTGTGGATAGGAATGCTTTTAGGGGAAAATTCCTGGAGAAGTATTTTCCTGCGAGTGCAAGGCACGAGAAAGAGATGGAGTTTCTCCAGCTGAGACAAGGGGGAATGACCGTAGCTGAATACGGTGCCAAATTTGAAAGTCTAGCAAAGATCTCAAATTACTTTCGAGACAACCTAAGAGAGGAGTGGAAGTGCAGAAAATTTGAAGGAGGTCTGAGGATCGACTTGAAAAGAGCTGTTGTTCCTCTAGAAATTTCTGTTTTTCCGAGGTTGATGGAGAAGTGTCGTCTGATCGAGAGTTTGGAGCCCAAGGACAAGCGGGTATAGAGTTCTGGACCGAGCAAGTTCCAGAGAGGAAGCAGTGGTCGAGACAACAAATCTCGATGGAGGCCGTATGCAAAGCCACAAGATCGACAACAACATTCTATTGGAGGAAGCAGTGGGAGTTTCAGTTAGTCTGGAAATGCCCGAACCAAGTGCATGAAGTGTGGGAAGAGCAATCACATCACCAGAGATTGTTCGATCAAAGGGATTATCTGCTTCAAGTGTGGGAAGCCGGGACATATCTCACGTGAATGCATGCAACCAAAATTGGAACATTCAGTCAACAATGCCCAAGCTGCAAGGCCTAAGATGAAGGGCAGAGTCTACACTATGGGTGGTGCTGAAGCTTCTCAAAATGAAGACTTGATCCAAGGTCAATGTGTCATGGGAGGTAAAACCTTAACTGTACTGTTTGATTCAGGCGCAACGCATTCCTTTATTGCTTATGACTGTGTGAATCTGTTGGGATTACCTGTGTCTTCTTTACCTTTTGATTTGGTAATTTCTACGCCTACTGCAAAGCCTGTTATAACTACTAAAGTTTGTTTGAACTGTTCTATTTCTGTTAAAGATAGAACATTTTTGATTGATTTGATCTGTTTGCCTCTTTCGCAAATGAATGTAATCTTAGGAATGGATTGGTTGTCTTCTAATCATATTCTGTTGGATTGTGCAAATAAAACCATAGTTTTCCCTAGTTGTGAGAATTCTGGATTTTTGACTGCCAACCAAGTAAACGCTTCTTTGAGAGAAGGTGCTCAAGGATACATGTTACTATCTTCTTTGGAGGTCAAGAGCGAGCTAGTCTTAGAGCGCATACCTGTCGTGAATGAGTTTCCGGAAGTCTTTCTTGAAGACGTACCAGGTTTGCCGCCAGTTCGGGACATCGAGTTTGCAATCGATCTTGTGCCAGGAACAGGACCAGTGTCTATGGCACCGTATTGTATGGCACCTGCTGAGTTGGAAACCTTGAAGGAACAGCTGGTAGACTTATTGGGGAAGCAGTTTGTTAGACCCAGTGTGTCGCCGTGGGGAGCACCTGTGCTGTTGGTGAAAAAGAAAGATGGAACATCTTGCCTATGCATGGATTATCGCCAGTTGAATAAGGTTACTATTAAGAACAAGTATCCACTTCCGAGGATAGATGACTTGATGGATCAGTTGAGGGGAGAGGCGGTTTTCTCCAAGATTGATTTGCGATCGGGTTATCACCAGATTCGTGTGAAGGCAGAAGATATACCGAAGACAGCGTTTCAAACACGCTATGGGCACTACGAGTATCTTGTCATGCCGTTTGGTGTGACGAATGCTCCAACCATATTCATGGACTATATGAATAGGATCTTTCGTCCATACCTGGATAAGTTTGTCGTTGTCTTCATAGATGACATACTTATCTATTCGCAAGACCAGGAAAAACATGCTGAACATCTTAGTGTGGTTCTTCAAGTTCTGAAAGAGAAACAGCTGTAAGTTGTCCAAGTGTGCCAGGTTTGCCGCCAGTTCGGGACATCGAGTTTGCAATCGATCTTGTGCCAGGAACAGGACCAGTGTCTATGGCACCGTATTGTATGGCACCTGCTGAGTTGGAAACCTTGAAGGAACAGTTGGTAGACTTATTGGGGAAGCAGTTTGTTAGACCCAGTGTGTCGCCGTGGGGAGCACCTGTGCTGTTGGTGAAAAAGAAAGATGGAACATCTTGCCTATGCGTGGATTATCGCCAGTTGAATAAGGTTACTATTAAGAACAAGTATCCACTTCCGAGGATAGATGACTTGATGGATCAGTTGAGGGGAGCGGCGGTTTTCTCCAAGATTGATTTGCGATCGGGTTATCACCAGATTCGTGTGAAGGCAGAAGATATACCGAAGACAGCGTTTCAAACACGCTATGGGCACTACGAGTATCTTGTCATGCCGTTTGGTGTGACGAATGCTCCAACCATATTCATGGACTATATGAATAGGATCTTTCGTCCATACCTGGATAAGTTTGTCGTTGTCTTCATAGATGACATACTTATCTATTCGCAAGACCAGGAAAAACATGCTGAACATCTTAGTGTGGTTCTTCAAGTTCTGAAAGAGAAACAGCTGTAAGTTGTCCAAGTGTGAGTTTTGGCTCGACGAAATGCAGTTTTTGGGTCATGTAATTTCAAAGGAAGGAATTGTTGTAGATCCGTCGAAGGTCAAAGCAGTTCTTGAGTGGGAGAGACCAACCACAGTGACTGAATACGCAGTTTTGTGGGTTTTGCTGGGTATTATTGGAGGTTCATCGAGGGATTTTCTAAGATTGTAGGACCTCTTACCCAATTGACGAGGAAGGACAAAGCGTTTGAATGGACTGAAGCCTGTGAACAGAGTTTTCAAGAGCTGAAAGAGAGGCTGACTACATCGTCAGTATGGATATTGCCAGATCCAAGCGAATCTTTTGAAGTGTACTGTGATGCTTGATACCAAGGTTTAGGCTGTGTTCTGATGCAGAATTGGAAAGTGGTAGCGTATGCCTCGAGACAGTTGAAAGTGCACGAGAAGAATTACCCAACTCATGATCTGGAGTTAGTAGCGGTAGTCTTTGCGTTGAAGATTTGGAGGCACTACTTGTATGGTTCGACGTTCAATGTTTTCAGCGATCATAAGAGCTTGAAGTATCTGTTCGATCAGAAGGAGCTCAACATGAGGCAAAGACGGTGGCTGGAATTTTTGAAGGACTATGATTTCCAGTTAGAGTATCATCCGGGAAAAGCTAATGTGGTAGCGGATGCCCTGAGTAGAAAATTGTTACATGTGTCTGCCATGATGGTTAAGGAACACGAGCTGTTGGAACAGTTCAGGGATATGCATCTGTCCGTGGTTAGTATGCCAGGAAGACTATGTGTGGGTATGGTTACGGTATCTTGTGATCTGATGGATCAGATTCGGGAGAAACAAGTATACGACCAGTATCTGGAAAAAGAGCGAAGGAATCTAAAGAAAGGGATGACGTCGGAATGCAAAGAAGGAACAGATGGAATCCTAAGACGAGGAGAACGAGTTTGTGTGCCAAACGACCCAGAGATAAGAAGGTTAATTCTGGACGAAGCTCATAGGAGCAAGTTAAGTATGCATCCAGGGTCAACCAAGATGTACCAAGACCTGAAGCGGTTGTTTTGGTGGCAAGGCATGAAAAGAGATGTAGCCGATTATGTGGCATCTTGCTTAGTGTGTCAGAAAGCAAAGGTTGAACATCAGAGGCCAGCTGGAATGTTACTTCCGTTGGATATCCCAGAGTGGAAATGGGACGGCATAGCAATGGATTTCGTGACGTGTTTGCCAAGGACACCTAAAGGATACGATTCCATTTGGGTTATAATTGATAGGCTTACGAAATCAGCTCATTTTCTACCGATTAATCTCAAGTATTCTATGGAAAAGCTTACTCAGATTTATATCAGTGAGATTGTGAGACTGCATGGAATACCTTCAAGTATCATATCGGATAGAGACCCGCGTTTTACTTCGCGATTTTGGCAAAGTTTACATGAAGCTTTAGGAACAAAGTTACGACTAAGTTCGGCTTACCATCCTCAAACCGATGGACAATCGGAAAGAACGATTCAGTCTTTAGAGGATCTGTTGAGGGCGTATGTGTTGGAACATGCCGGAAGTTGAGAGAATTTCCTACCGTTGATAGAGTTTACCTACAACAACAGTTATCATTCGAGTATAGGGATGGCACTTGTAACTCCCCGATTTTCGAGTTTTTCTTTTAATCAGTATTTATGAACTTATATTTTATTCGAGGTCTTAGAAAGGGATATAAAATATTCTGAGACCATAATCATGCTCAGCGATATCGTAGGAAGCTACAATTAAGTTTTGAGTCGAAAACTCAAATGGAGCCCGGCCTGCGTTTTTACACTGACAGTATGATTTTACTGTTCAGGGGACCTCAGATGGACCCGTGAACGAGACAATAAGTCTTAGAATTTGATTCTCTACGTTTTGGTTAAATTTCAAAAAAATTTCAAAAAAATCATTTCCTGACCTCCGTTCGAGCGAAATCTTCAATCGGGTGGAGAATGGAGCCGCGTATGGACTTACCAGGACCCGACGACGGATAATCTTGATATCACATCATGTCAAATCACTTGGGAGAGCATGCCAGAGTCGTCATGACGATCGGGAATTTCGGGACGCGAAATTACAAAAATACCCCTAACTTAAGCCTTTTCACCTTTTACCATTTTACCCTTTGAACCAAATGACCTTTTTACCCTTAATGAACTCATTAGAAGGCTGGAACAGCCCTCTCAGCCCCTCATTCCACGCAGCCCAGCCCCCCAAGAACACTTCATCTTCCTTAGAGAAAAAACCTCCATTGAATCCTTGAGAAAACCTTGAAAGCTTGTTGAAATCACTTGATTTCTTGACCAATCTTCATCCATTTTAAGGTAAGATCACTTCTATGGTCTCATATCTTCTTGAATCTCTTTCAATATCAAGATCAAAACTCCATTTTTATGAAACTCATTCTTAGATCCAAAACTTTGAAAATCCATAGGAAATTGTAGGAAAATCCTTTGTAGGTGAAACCAAGTTCTTTGAACTCACCTCATCACCCTCTATCTAAACCCAAGAGCTCATGATCCAAGTCTCATCCTAGCTCTAAAACCCCAAAGTAGCCGAAACCTAAGAGTGATGATGAATAGTGTTTTTCATCAAATTTTTTATTTCTAACTCTTGATTCCATCCTTAGCTTTCCTAGTGTCCTTGAATCCAAGTGATGGAAAACCAAATCAATTCCTAGCCTAGATTGCCCTATATGGCCGAGAGCTTCATGGGGAAAATCCATGAGTTTTGTTTCACATTTTTGAGTCATAGGACTTGAAATGGTGTCAACTAAGTTCATGAACCAACCATCCAAAAGTTTGGAACCAAATGAGATCCCTAACCCTTTTTACCTTTCATGGCCGAACCCTATACCTTTTAGGGGAAGGAAAACTTGTGTTCTTATGTTATAGATTGATGTTGATTTGTGTTTGATTGTTTTAGGTGACGCGAACGGAACCGGAGCCGAAGCCGAGAACCGATCGAGTTTGCATTGAAAATCTTTTGTGAGGTAAAAGAAGGTAGCCATTTAAGTTTCAGTAGCTTCATAGTGCATGTTTGGTATATGTATTATGATGACTTGATTGTTGAATTGGAGATGAGTTTGAATGATGTATGGATTTGTTTTACTTAATGAAACATAATTGCACTCTTGTTGATAATTTGTGGCATGGATGCCTTAGTTGAGATTATGATGATGATTATGGATTGTTGATGTCTATATATATATATATATATATATATATATATATATATATATATATATATATATATATATATATATATATCCTGGATGAGCATAGGACTGGCTATGTCTCAATAATTGTTAAAAGAATCGAAATCCTAAATCTATGTTTTCAAAACCGTGCTTGAAATTAAAAAGTGGTTTTTGGAAAAACGTGTTGCTTTTTCAAGAAAAGTTGTCTTTCTTGTTGAAAAGTATTTTCTTTTGAAAAGTAAAAAAAATGGTTTTATGAAAAGTCGTGCAAATCGTGTTTTATTTCGGAAAAGCGTTTTAAAAAGACGTGAAACCTTAGAAAGTGGTTTTTGTTTTCAAGAAAGGTGTTTTTCATGGAAAAATGTTCTCTTGATCAAAAAGGATGTTTTGTTTCAAGAAAACCAAAGTATGTTTTGTTTTCCAAAGTGTTTTGAGAAAATGAAACCAAAAGAAAAATGATGAGCCTTTGAGACGAACCCGAACCTAGCGGCCGAGACGTCGGGGCTAGTGTTTTGTGGATTGAGCACTCCGACTTCGCGTCCTGTGTTTTTGATTTGAGTCGGCTTAATGCCTTTTTGAAACGAGTCGTGGACTTTATGTCTCGACATTTGAAAGAATGAATGCAAAGAAAACAGAAAATCTTTTGTGAACATGCATGAACCGGTAGACGTGCCATTTGGAACCGAGCTACAACTTTCGTAGTTGAGAATTCAGCCAGTTAAGACCACTGGGTCTATAGGGGCATTCTGTGTTCGAGATCCCACAAGTGGCCGGTGGCGTAGCAACCCCGTGCCGTGGTAAATCGGTTTCCAAACACAAATAAACTCGATCAGAGACTGGAGTATTCATGATATGGTGAGACGTGGTACCCTAGAACAATTGGAGTTCGGACCCAAATAGAGAGGCCGACTCATGAGAACAATTGTGTTACGGTTGTTACTACGGCCTATCGCTCGATGTTGGGAAGTTAGAATCTCCGGAGTACATGAATTAGAAAGATGATATTGAAGTCTCATGCATTATTATAACTGATGATAGTGTTTGGGATGTTGACTGTATTATATAAATAACTGTTCATATAATTGTATTTATCTGTGGATGTTTGTACAGCTGTTTGTCGCTTGTGCAGCTATCGTGATAACTTTATATGACTATCTCACCTTTGCCTATACATGTTGGACACCTTGTTGTGTTTTTGGAGCACATGTACAGATGTTGATCATAGGTCCCCGCGGAGACGTGAGGACTCGGACGATGGAAACTTCTGAAGGAGCCGATGTTGGGTTGTACCCCAATGGCTACTTTGAGCCGACCAGCTTAGGAGTCTTTTGTTTTGAATAGTCTTATATTATATTACTGCACACATGTTGAATTATTTCTAAGTCTGTAATATGTTATACATTAGACCAGGTTTTACGTTATGCTTATGTTTTTATGATGTGAAATTTATTCCTCCGTCTTGAGTTGTTTGACTATGCATGTAGAACATTTTTAGAACCGCGTTTTCGAACGTAGCTACTTAATTAAAGTATTTTCAGAAAGCAACCAGCGTTTTATTTTCTTGATTTATTCTGCATTAGAGTCCGTGTACGTAGCACCCACGGAGGGGGTGTTACATTAGTGGTATCAGAACTGGTCTAGTCTTTCGGGAATCCTTGGGAAGTGAGTCTGTTATGTTTATGTTGTGTGATCTCTGTGAACCTTGTTTGAATTGTTTCTCTGTTGAAGCAATGTGTGTTGACACACTAGTTTTGATTTATGTTTCCTTATTAAGGTATGTTTGGTTTGCCTTGTAGGGAGACATGAATCTTAGAGGTGGTCGTGGTGGAGGTCGCGGCACTGCTGACAACAATGCTGATGACAACAACATGAATCGGGCTATCCAGGCCATGGCTGATATGGTGACTGCTGTTGCTCAACAGCCAGCAACGATGGCTCAACAGAATCAACAGAACCAACAGAGAGCTGATCTTGCTGCTGGTGCCAGAGGGTTGGTCGATTTTCGGCGTCATGATCCTCCACAGTTTCACGGGGACTGTGACCCGGAAAAGGCTGACCTGTGGCTACAAGAAATAGAGAAGATTTTTGCTGTTCTGCACTGCCTTGAGGAAGTGAAGGTGGACTATGCCACATTCCTGTTTCTGGGTGATGCAGAGTATTGGTGGGGTGCTGGAAGCCAACAACCAAGAGATCACTTGGGGAGTATTTCGCACCAAGTTTCTGGACAAGTACTTTCCCCAAAGTGCCAGAACCGAGAAAGAGCAGGAATTTCTGAAGCTGCAGCAGAGGGATATGTCTGTCGGGGAATATGCGGCGAAGTTTGAATCACTCGCCAAATATTTCCGCTTTTTCCAAGCTCAGCCTGACGAGGACTGGAAATGCGAGAGGTTCGAAGGCGGTCTGCGCTTCGAGATCAAGGAGTCGGTGTTGCCACTAGAGATCCGTACCTTCCAAGCTCTGGTGGAGAAGTGCAGAAAAGTGGAAAAGATGAGAAGTGGAAGGGAGAACAAGGGTATTGCAGGAGGACCGTCTAGGTCAAGGAACCCGAAACAGTACCAGCACCAGAAAGGGAAGCAGTCCCAGAAGAAGCCATATTCCCGACCTCAAGGGAATAGTCAAAAACAACAACCTTATCGTCCTATTGCTTCTGCTTACGGTGGTGGGAGCAGAAACGACCAGAACCAAGGTCGAGCCCAGAGATGTTTCAAGTGTGGGCAACCCGGACACCTAGCTGATAGCTGCAAGCTAAAGGAGTTCTATGTTTCCAATGCGGAGAGATAGAACATTTCGCGAGGGAATGCCCTACACCAAAGCCCAAGCCGACTGTCAACAACATGCGGACTGCTAGACCCACAGCGAGGGGAAGGGTTAATACCATGAGTGGCGCTGATGCCTCCAAATCTGATGATCTCATACAAGGTAGTTGCATCATAGCTGGTAATCTCCTAACTGTACTATTTGATTCGGGTGCGACACATTTGTTTATCTCTTTGAATTGTGTGAGACAATTAGAGTTGCCTGTTTCTTCGCTGTCTTTTGATTTGATTGTCACAACTCCGTCTGCTAAACCTGTTACTGTTAATACAATATGTTTGAACTGTCCTATTACTGTTCATGATAGGAACTTTCTTGTTGACTTAATATGTTTGCCTTTGACTCAATTGGATGTGATCCTAGGCATGGATTGGTTATCTTCCAACCATATCCTTTTAGACTATGCACATAGAACTCTAGTTTTTCCTGACCCTGAGATTTCTGGATTTATAACTGCCAACCAAGTAAGAGCTTCTTTGAAAGAAGGAGATCAAGGATACATGCTTCTATCCTGTTTAGAAATCGAGAGGGACGTTGTTTTGAGCGATGTGCCGGTTGTCAAAGATTTTCCGGAAGTTTTTCCAGAGGACGTACCAGGTTTGCCACCTGTGAGGGACATCGAGTTTGCGATCAACTTAGTTCCAGGATCCGGTCCGATCTCTATAGCTCCTTATAGGATATCACCTACGGAGTTAGCCGAGTTGAAGACTCAACTAGAGGATCTGATGTCCAAGCGGTTTGTGAGGCCAAGTGTGTCCCTGTGGGGAGCACCAGTGTTGTTGGTGAAGAAGAAGGACGGGAGTTCAAGACTCTGTGTGGATTATCGTCAACTCAACAAGATAACGATCAAGAACAAGTATCCTCTACCCCGCATAGATGACTTGATGGATCAACTTCAAGGAGCCGCTGTCTTTTCAAAGATAGATCTGAGATCCAGTTATCACCAGATCAGAGTGAAGAACGAAGACGTACCCAAGACTGCTTTTAGGACTCGTTATGGTCACTATGAGTACCTCGTGATGCCTTTCAGAGTGACGAATGCGCCGACTATCTTCATGGACTATATGAACAGGATTTTCCGTCCGTTTTTGGATCAGTTTGTTGTCATGTTTATCGATGATATTCTCATCTACTCGAAAAGTCCCGAGGAGCATGAGGAGCATCTACGACAAGTTTTACAAATCCTTCACAAGGAGAAGTTGTACGCAAAGCTACCCAAGTGTGAATTTTGGCTGGATGAAGTCAAATTCTTAGGACATGTGATTTCGAAGGAAGGAATTGTCGTCGATCCTATGAAAGTAGAAGCAGTACTTCTGTGGGAGAGACCCAAGACTGTGACAGAAATCCGCAGTTTCGTTGGACTAGTTGGTTATTACAGAAGGTTCATCGAAGGATTTTCGAAGATAGTTGTGCCGTTGACTCAACTTACGAGGAAGTACCAACCGTTTATGTGGACTGACAAGTGTGAGGAAAGTTTTCAGACGATGAAAGAACGTTTGACAACCTCACCAGTGTTAGTACTACCTAAGCCAGACGAACCGTACGAAGTGTACTATGATGCTTCGCATCAAGCTTTAGGATGTGTGCTTATGCAACATCGGAAGGTTGTAGCGTATGCTTCACACCAGTTGAAGACTCATGAGAGGAATTACCCGACGCACGACCTTGAGTTAGCTGCTGTGGTTTTTGCACTAAAGATCTGGAGACACTACTTATATGGATCTAAGTTCGATGTCTTCAGTGACCACAAAAGTTTGAAGTACCTGTTTGATCAGAAGGAACTTAACATGAGGCAGAGACGTTGGATGGAGTTTCTTAAAGACTATGACTTCACTTTGCTGTACCACCTTGGGAAAGCAAATGTCGTTGCAGATGCTCTGAGTCGGAAGACCCTACACATCTCTGCAATGATATAGAACAGTTCCGTGATCTCAATCTAGCTGTGGAAGTGAACAATGAGAAGATTTGTTTGGGAATGATCAAGGTATCTAGTGGACTAATGGAGACGATCCGCGAACAACAAGTAACTGATGAATACCTCCAAGAGAAAAAGGAGTTACTGGGACAAGAAAAAGCTGCAGAGTTCAGTATGGGAACTGATGGTATCTTGAGATGCAATGGACGAGTTTGTGTGCCAAGCAACTCGGAGATAAAGGAAGATGATCCTAGAAGAAGGACACAAGAGCAAGCTAAGTATTCACCCTGGATCAACCAAAATGTACCAAGATCTGAAACAAAAGTTTTGGTCGCCAGGAATGAAAAAGCAAGTGGCGGAGTATGTAGCGTCATGTTTGACCTGTCAAAAAGCGAAGGTAGAACATCAACGACCTGGAGGGATGCTTCAATCCTTGGATGTACCCGAATGGAAATGGGAGAGCATCTTAATGGATTTTGTGGTAGGATTACCGAGAACTTCCAAGAGTTTTGATTCGATTTGGGTGATCGTTGATAGTTTAACGAAGTCAGCACACTTCTTACCTGTTAAGATCAACTACTTAGTGGAGAAGTTAACCGAGCTGTATATCAAAGAAGTAATCAGACTACATGGAGTGCCTTCAAGCATAGTCTCTGATAGAGACCCAAAGTTCACGTCACGTTTTTGACAGAGTCTGCATCAAGCTTTAGGGACAAAGTTGAGGCTAAGTTCAGCCTATCACCCTCAGACTGATGGACAGACAGAGAGAACGATACAGTCGTTGGAAGATCTGCTAAGAGCTTGTATTCTAGACAATGGTGGGAGTTGGGATGATCTGTTGCCTCTTATAGAATTCACCTACAGCAACAGCTATCATTCTAGTATAGGGATGGCACCTTATGAAGCCTTGTATGGACGAAAGTGCCAGACACCGTTGTGTTGGTACCAGGATGGAGAGAATATCATAGGCCCAGAACTTGTGCGACAAACAACAGAAAAGATTAAACAGATCCGGGAAAAGATGAAAACGGCATAGAGCAGACAAAAGAGCTACTCAGATAAGAGAAGACGACCGCTCGAGTTTCATGAAGGTGAACATGTGTTCCTGAGAGTCACATCTACGACTGGGGTAGGTAGAGCGATTAAGTCCAGAAAACTCACTCCCAAATTCATTGGACCTTACCAAATTCTTCGGCGTATTGGTCCAGTAGCTTACCAGATTGCCTTACCACCTTTTCTGTCCAACATTCGTAATGTTTTTCATGTCTCACAACTTCGGAAGTATATTCCTGATCCGTCTCATGTAATCGAACCTGATATAGTACATTTACGAGAAAACTTGTCTTATGAGACATCGCCTGTGCGAATCGTTGATAAGAGGATCAAGCAACTCAAGGGAAAACAAGTTCCCTTAGTCAAAGTCGTTTGGAACGAAGCAACTGGAGACGCAACGTGGGAGCTCGAGGACAAGATGAAGTTACAGTATCCCGATCTTTTTCAAGGTACGTAATTTCGGGGACGAATTTTTTTTTTTTGAGGGGTGGTAATGTAACACCCCGATTTTCGAGTTTTTCTTTTAATCAGTATTTATGAACTTATATTTTATTAGAGGTCTTAGAAAGGAATATAAAATATTCTGAGACCATAATCATGCTCAGCGATATCGTAGGAAGCTACGATTAAGTTTTGAGTCGAAAACTCAAACGGAGCCCGGTCTGCGTTTTTACACTGACAGTATGATTTTACTGCTCAGGGGACCTCATATGGACCCGTGAATGAGACAATAAGTCTTAGAATTCGATTCTCTACGTTTTGGTTAAATTTCAAAAAAATTTCAAAAAAATCATTTCCTGACCTCCGTTCGAGCGAAATCTTCAATCGGGTGGAGAACGGAGCTGTGTATGGACTTACCAGGACCCGACAATGGATAATATTGATATCACATCATGTCAACTCACTTGGGAGATCATTCCAGAGTCATCATGACTATCGGGAATTTTGGGACGCGAAATTGCCAAAATACCCCTAACTTAAGCCTTTTCACCTTTTACCATTTTACCCTTTGAACCAAATGACCTTTTTACCCTTAATGAACTCTTTAGAAGGCTGGAACAGCCCTCTCAGCCCCTCATTCCACGCAGCCCAGCCTCCCAAGAACACCAAGAACACTTCATCTTCCTTAGAGAAAAAACCTCCATTGAATCCTTGAGAAAACCTTGAAAGCTTGTTGAAATCACTTGATTTCTTGACCAATCTTCATCCATTTTAAGGTAAGATCACTTCTATGGTCACATATCTTCTTGAATCTCTTTCAATATCAAGATCAAAACTCCATTTTCATGAAACTCATTCTTAGATCCAAAACTTTGAAAATCCATAGGAAATTGTAGGAAAATCCTTTGGAGGTGAAACCAAGTTCTTTGAACTCACCTCATCACCCTCTATCTAAACCCAAGAGATAATGATCCAAGTCTCATCCTAGCTCTAAGCCCCAAAGTGGCCGAAACCTAAGAGTGATGATGAATAGTGTTTTTCATCAAATTTTTGATTTCTAACTCTTGATTCCATCCTTAGCTTTCCTAGTGTCCTTGAATCCAAGTGATGGAAAACCAAATCAATTCCTAGCCTAGATTGCCCTATATGGCCGAGAGCTTCATGGGGAAAATCCATGAGTTTTGTTTCACATTTTTGAGTCATAGGACTTGAAATGGTGTTAACTAAGTTCATGAACCAACCATCCAAACGTTTGGAACCAAATGGGATCCCTAACCCTTTTTACCTTTCATGGCCAAACCCTATACCTTTTAGGGGAAGGAAAACTTGTGTTCTTATGTTATAGATTGATGTTGATTTGTTGTTTGAATTGATTTGTGTTTGATTGTTTTAGGCGACGCGAACGGAACCGGAGCCGAGAACCGATCGAGTTTGCATTGAAATTCTTTTGTGAGGTAAAGAAAGGTAGTCATTTAAGTTTGAGTAGCTTCATAGTGCATGTTTGGTATATGTATTATGATGACTTGATTGTTGAATTGGAGATGAGTTTGAATGATGTATGGATTTGTTTTACTTAATGAAACATAATTGCACTCTTGTTGATAATTTGTGGCATGGATGCCTTAGTTGATATTATGATGATGATTATGGATTGTATGTCTATATATATATATATATATATATATATATATATATATATATATATATATATATATCCTGGATGAGCATAGGACTGGCTATGTCTCGATAATTGTTAAAATACTCGAAATCCTAAATCTATGTTTTGAAAACCGTGTTTGAAATTAAAAAGTGGTTTTTGGGAAAACGTGTTGCTTTTTCAAGAAAAGTTGTCTTTCTTGTTGAAAAGTATTTTCTTTTGAAAAGTAAAAAAAAATGGTTTTATGAAAAGTCGTGCAAATCGTGTTTTATTTCGGAAAAGCGTTTTAAAAAGACGTGAAACCTTAGAAAGCGGTTTTTGTTTTCAAGAAAGGTGTTTTTCACTAAAAAATGTTCTCTTGATCAAAAAGGATGTTTTGTTTCAAGAAAACCAAAGTATGTTTTGTTTTCCAAAGTGTTTTGAGAAAATGAAACCAAAAGAAAAATGATGAGCCTTTGAGACGAACCCGAACTTAGCGGCCGAGACTTCGGGGCTAGTGTTTTGTGGATTGAGCACTCGGACTTCGTGTCCTGTATTTTTGATTTGAGTGGGCTTAATGCCTTTTTGAAACGAGTCGTGGACTTTATGTCTCAACATTTGAAAGAATGAGCGCAAAGAAAACAGAAAATCTTCTGTGAACATGCATGAACCGGCAGACGTGGCACTTGGAACCGAGCTACAACTTTCGTAGTTGAGAATTCAGCCAGTTAAGACCACTGGGTCTATAGGGGCATTCTGTGTTCGAGATCCCACACGAATGAACTCGATCAGAGACTGGAGTATTCATGATATAGTGAGACATGGTACCCTGGAACAATTGGAGTTCGGATCTAAATAGAGAGGCTGACTCATGAGAACAATTGTGTTACTGGTGTTACTACGGCCTATCGCTCGATGTTGGGAAGTTAGAATCTCCGGAGTACATGAATTAGAAAGATGATATTGAAGTCTCATGCATTATTATAACTGATGATAGTGTTTGAGATGTTGTACTGTATTATATAAATAACTGTTCATATAACTTTATTTATCTGTGGATGTTTATACTACTGTTTGTCGCTTGTGCGGCTATCGTGATAACTTTATATGAGTATCTAACCTTTGCCTGTACATGTTGGACACCTTGTTGTGTTTTTTGGAACACATGTGCAGATGTTGATCATAGGTCCTCGCGGAGACGTTGGGTTGTACCCCAATGGCTACTTTTAGCCGACCAGCTTAGGAGTCTTTTGTTTTGAATAGTCTTATATTATATTACTGCACACATGTTGAATTATTTCTAAGTCTGTAATATGTTATACATTAGACCAGGTTTTACGTTATGCTTATGTTTTTATGAACAGTGAATATCAATGTGTGATGTGAAATTTATTCCTCCGTCTTGAGTTGTTTGACTATGCATGCAGAAAATTTTTAGAACCGCGTTTTCGAACGTGGCTACTTAATTAAAGTATTTTCTGAAAGCAACCAGCGTTTTATTTTCTTGATTTATTCCGCATTCGAGTCCGTGTACGTAGCACCCGCGGAGGGGGGTATTACAGCACCCTACGAAGCTTTATACGGACGACGTTGCAGAACACCTTTGTGTTGGTACCAAGATGGAGAAAGTGCTTTATTAGGACCTGAACTAGTGCAACAAACAACTGAGAAGGTAAAACTGATTCAAGAAGAGATGAGGATAACTCAGAGCCGACAGAAGAGTTATGCGGATAAAAGACATAGGCCACTTGAGTTCGAGGAAGGGGATCATGAGTTTTTGAGAGTCACTCCGATGACTGGGGTGGGCAGGGTCCTGAAGTCCAGAAAACTCAGTCCAAAATTCATTGGGCCCTATCAAATTCTTCGTCGGATAGGTCCAGTAGCTTACCAAATTGCTTTACCGCCTTTTCTATCCAACCTTCATAGTGTTTTTCATGTTTCGCAATTGCGAAAGTATATTCCTGATCCCAGTCACGTCATAGAGTAGGATTCAGTATAGCTAAAGGATAACCAAACCTATGAGACATTGCCGGTTAAGATCGAGGATAGAAGGATAAAGAAACTGCGAGGGAAGGAGATAGCTTTAGTCAAAGTTATCTGGAACGAGACTACAGGTGATGCTACCTGGGAAAGAGAAGAGGACATGCAACAACAGTATCCGAGTTTGTTTTAAGAGGTACGTATAATTTTGAGGACGAAATTCGTTTAAGAGGGGTAGGAATGTTACGCCTCGATTTCACGTTTTCTATTTCTTCAATATTTGAACGTCTTTATTTTATTCGAGGTATTAGGAATGGAAATAAAATATTCCGAGACCATAGTCAAGCTCGACGATATCGTAGGAAGCTACGATTAAGTTTTGAGTCGAAAACTCAAACGGAGTCCGGTCTGCGTTTTTACATTGACAATATGATTTTACTGCTCAGAAGACCTCAGATGGACCCGTGAACGAGATAGTAAGTCTTAGAATTCGATTATCTACGTTTTGGTCAAATTTCACAAAAACTTCGGAAAAATCACTTCCTGACCTTCGTTCGGGCGGAATCCTCAATCGGGTGACGAACGGAGCCACATATGGATTTACCGGGACTCGCCAATGGATAATCTTGATATCACATCATCCCTGGACACTTGGGAGAGTATGCCAGAGTCGTCATGACGTTCCGAAATATCTAGACGCAAAATGACCAAAATGCCCCTAGCCTTAGTCTTTTACAACTTTTACCATTATACCCTTTTGGCAAATGACCTTTTTACCCTTAAGTGAGCTTTTAAGAGCTGAACTCAGCCCCTCACTCTCTCACTTTCACGCACAGCCCCCTCCCCTTTAGAGCTCCATAGTTGTTCTTGAGAGAAAACTCCATTTTCATCCTTGAAAAGCTTGAATCACTTGTTGGAATCACTTGATTCCTTGAGCAATCTTCCTTCATTTCAAGGTAAGATCACTTCTAAGATCTCTTAGCTTCTTGAATCTTTCTTTATTTCAAGATCAATCTTCATTTTCATGAAAAGAAATTCTTAGATCCAAAACTTTGAAAATCCATAGGAAATTGTAGAAAAATCCTTTTGAGGTAAAACCAAGTTCTTTGAACTCACATCATCAATCTCTACCTAAACCCAAGAGCTTATGATTCAACTCTCCTCATAGCTCAAAAAGCACTTTTTGGCCGAACCCTATTTGATGATGATGAATAGTGTTTTCATCAATTTTTGATTTTTAACACTTGATTTCATCCTTAGCTTTCCTAATGCCTTTGAATCCATGAAATGGAAAACCAAAACCAATTCCTAACCTTTTTAACCTAGGGTGGCCTAAATCCTCTTTGTTAGAATAGTTGAGATTGGCTTTGATTGTTGTTTAATGTTGGATTGTTGGGTTGTTGTAGTTGTTGACAATTATCAAGAGGTTCACAAACCGATCAACCGACTTTGATCCGGGAATCTGCTCATCAACAGGTATGGGGAGATGAACCTCATCACACCAAGATGGTGGTGGTGAAGATGGTTGTTTAAGTTATGTGTGGGTGAAACCTTTTAGTTTGGATTCACTTTTAATGGTTAAGTTGTGTTAAGTTCTCCAAGAGAACAATGTGTGATATTTTTAGTTATGCCTTATCATGTGTTTTATGCCTTATCATGTGTTTTATGATGATGCTGTCTAGGTGAGAAAATGACTTCTTGCATGATGAAATACCTACTTTGATTATTAGATCAAGTATAGACTTTTGTGTTTATGTGCTTAATTATGATGCAATGTTGTGGGTTATGGTTTATCATGATTGTGTAAGTTTTGTGAGCCACACTTTGATTAGTTGATGCAGTAAAACTTCACATTGGTTCCTAGTTGGCTATTAGCCATGACCTTGAGAAAAGGAAGAATATGGGTAGTTCTTGGACAAGTCAAGTTTTGAAGTAAAGAAAGTATTTTCAATAACTTGTGTTTTTCAAAGAAAAACCCTAAGTGACTTTGAATAGAATTAAATCTCAAAGTGTTTTCACCAAAGTGAAACATGTTTTATACCTTATCCTTAGTCCATCTAGTTAATCAAGTGACTCAAAATGAGAAAAGAAGTGGTTTCATGAAGAGAATCAAAATGGTTCCATAAGGTTAATGTCTTGTTTTAAGGCAACTTTTCGCTAAGCGAAAACAGAGGAATTCCAAGTTGGGCATCACTGCCTCACTTTCGCTAAGCGAATTAATATTCTCTAAGTGAAGCAAGCGAATTTCGCTACGCGAATTATGTCTCGCCGAGCGATCCAGAGGAGTTTCAAAAAAGCTATAACCGCCTCCATTTCGCTAAGCGAAATGATACTCGCTAAGTGAATAAAGTGGAATTTCGCTACGCGATTTATGTTTCGCCGAGCGATCCAGAGGAGTTCCAAAGGAGGCATTATTGCTTCAATTTCGCTAAGCGAATATAATTTCGCTAAGCGAATTTCATGTTTCAGAAAATGTTAAAAATAGAGTAAGTAAGTGATGCAAAAGTTGTTTCAAATCAAATTAGTTTTCAATTGAGAAGCTGTTTTGGTTTACAAAGGAGTTTTTAACTCAAACTGTAAAGTTTTACGCTCTAAAAACCTAAGTTAAGTAATTGACTTAGAGTTAAAGACATGGGATAATTAAGTATAATATGTGGTGAAACAAGACCATATACTATACCATTGATGACTTAATACATCAATGACTTCATAAGACATAAACACAAACAAGAAACGTTTTGGGTTTTGAAACAGTAGTTCGATGACGGACCGGTGATTCGGACCCCGATCAGTCGTTCAATTGTTTCAGTTTTGTGATGACTCGATCCCGGAGAGATCACGAGATTTATCTGGTGGATAAAGGTTTTGTTTTCAAAAGACACATATAGTTCCTAAGGAAGAGAACCTTAGTAGACTTCGAGGTTTATCCGGGGGATAGACATTGCTTTATCGCATCTGCTTTGTGTAAGCATTGGCATTTCATTTGCATAGTCGTAAGGCCTTGAGCCTAGGAGTTGAGCTTACACCTTGATGCGGGTGCGAATCTTACGGTGACGATCTTCAATGGTCTTTTTGGAGGTATTAGGGTTGGAAGGGCTTACATGTGACTAGTTGGTAGCTCTTCTGTGTCGTGGCGAATCCGTGCAATACACTGATATCCTCTACTAGATGCCGTACTTTTCATGTTTGGTCGAGAGTGTTTCCGTAAAGCCAGATACGTGCACGTTACGAATGTTGTAGCACCTTGCTCATGGCTGGCAGAAACCGGAACATGTCCTCCCATTCACTCTCTCCGACGTTTTGTTAGCTCCATGGAGTAGGGGTCAGAGTAGTACCAAGTGACATTGACATTGAGTCATATACATTACATTGAATTACAGGCTATTGGTGTTTACATTTACTGTTATACATCATTGTACTGTTTAAGAGTACCTTATTTTATGCTGTTAACTGCTTAACATGATATTATGCTGTCAACTGCTTAATATGTTTGACATTGAGAATTCTTGTAAGCATGTTGGGTACGCTGTTACCCGGTGAATCGTCCCATTTTTACTATTGTTGTTTTGTTGTGTTGATGAACGGGAATCTCACCCATATTTGTATGTTTTCAGTTGGTACTTGCTGTTGCTGTTTGAACAGATGGACATGACGATGGTTCAGTCCAGTAGTTTCCTTGAGCCCTGAGGCGGACCTTCTTTTTGTGGTTTAGTTTTGTTGTCGGCCAGACTACGTCAGTTTTGTAGTACCTTTTGGGAGCTACGACTCCTAGTACTTATTGTATTTCTTATGTCAGTTATACATTAGACCTATGTTTGTATATAGTATTGTTGAAGTTTCTATTTCTGTTTCTGTTCTGTGTTTATTATACAGTATGTTCTAGAAATGCATGGCGAACCTAAGTTCGTTTATTAGTATTATTTACCTTTACTAAATCCCATAACATCTTGTGAAAAGAAAAAAAAA
This sequence comes from Ammopiptanthus mongolicus, assembly GCA_039655645.1. Taxonomy (NCBI): domain Eukaryota; kingdom Viridiplantae; phylum Streptophyta; class Magnoliopsida; order Fabales; family Fabaceae; genus Ammopiptanthus; species Ammopiptanthus mongolicus. The sequence goes on from CM077344.1 coordinate 39,502,163, forward strand.
AAAAAAAGAAAACCGTATTTTCCGCATTAATGAATATTTTCGGCCTTATAAACGTTGGGAATGTGACACTCGGGAAAGGGTGTTGCAGCTCCAAGCTCCCATCACAAACTTACGAGCTCCAAGCTCCATCTATAACCTCGAATCTCAATTATGAGCTCAAACGTCCACCACAAGGTCAAAGCCTTAATCAGACTAAACCTCCAAGTCTCATGCATATATGCATTTCAAGATACATACAGCAGTTCATCATTATCAACATACTCAATAAAGCAGTAAACATCTCATATGTCATCATGCTATCATATCATGCAGATATATCACATACCACAGTTAGTAGATACGCAGATAATCACAGAGCACAATACATACATCACGTCAATCAACACAAGTCTGCTAACCTAGGGTATCAACACAATGGTGCTAGCCTGAAGTAAGGAAAACTGAGGGTTTCGGTACTTCGTCAGGGCTCAACCTCATGTAGGGTTTAGGGTTCCCCTACAGCTTCTTCAGATCCTGGTACATCTTGGTAGCCCCTGGATGAAAGCTCAACTTGCTTTTGTGTGCTTTCTCTAAGATCATATTCTTAACTTCACTATCCGTAGGCACACAAACTCGGTCACCATACCTAACCAAACCATCAGCACCCCTTCTGAACTCAGACGTTTCACCTTCCTCGATCAACCGGTTAACCTCTTTAAGGTACACATCCTCATGTTCCCTTCTCCAAAGCAGGTTCGGGAAATCGCTAGTTACCTCAATCATCCCAAGATTCATCTTATCCTCGATAATTTCCACATCCAGAATTAGATCCCTAAACTGCTCTAACAACTCAAGCTCTCGTACTATCATTACAGATACGTGTAGGAACTTCCTACTGAGCGCATCCGCTACAACATTCGCCTTGCCTGGATGGTATTGCAGGTCGGATTCATAGTCCTTTATGAATTCCATCCACCTCCTTTTCCTCATGTTCAACTCCTTCTGGTCGAACAGATACTTCAAGCTCTTATGGTCGCTAAATATGCTGAATTTAGCACCATACAGATAGTGTCTCTATATCTTCAATACAAACACTATCGCAGCTAGCTCCAGATCGTGAGTTGGGTAGTTCCGTTCATGCACTCTTAAATGCCCGGAGGCATACGCCACCACTCTTCCTTCTTGCATGAGGACACAGCCTAATCCTTGATATGACGCATCATAGTATTCGTCAAAGCGTCCTAACGCATCTGGCAAAACCAACACCGGTGACGTGGTCAACCTCCGCTTTAGCTCTAAGAAACTCTGGTCACAAGCTTTCGACCACTCAAACGCCTTCCCATTTCTCATCAACTGCGTCATAGGCAATGCAATTTTAGAGAATCCCTCGATAAACCGCCTGTAGTAGCCCGCCAAACCAAGAAAACTGTGAACCTCGCACACAAACTTTGGGCTTTCCCACTTAACCACCGCTTCAACCTTAGCAGGATCCACTGTGATTCCATCCTTGTTGATCACGTGTTCTGAGAACTGCACTTCTTCCAGCCAGAACTCACACTTCAACAGCTTCGCATACAACGGCCTGTCCTGCAGCACCACTCGAAGATGCTCTTCGTGTTCCTCTTTACTCAGAGAGTAAATAAGGATGTCATCGATAAACACGACAACAAACTTATCTAAGAACGGTCGAAATATGTTGTTAGAGTCCATGAACACGGCTGGAGCATTAGTTATACCGAAAGACATAACCAAACACTCGTAGTTCCCATACCGACTCCGAAAGTCTTCAGTATATCCTCCTTCTTCACCCTGATTTGATGGTAACCAGATCGCAGGTCGATCTTTGAAAACATAATTGCTCCCTTCAAGTGGTCCATCAAATCATCGATCCTTGGCAACGGGTACTTGTTCTTTATCGTCAATTTGTTCAGCTGACGATAGTCCACACATAACCTTGAACTTCCGTCATTCTTCTTGACGAACAGTACCGGTGTTACCCATGGCGATGCGCTAGGCCTGATAAACTCTGTGTCTAGCATCTCATCCAACTGTTTCTTCAACTCCACCAACTCTACAGGAGACATTCGATAAGGTGCTATCAAAATAGGTGCAGTTCCTGGTACAAGATCTATGGCGAACTCGATCTCCCTCTTCGGCGGCAACCCTGGAACATCATCCGGAAACACCTCAGGAAATTATCGCATAATAGGCAATGCTCCCACACTTGGAGTTTTCTTTGCTTCCAAGGATGACAAATACTTTTCAGATCGTACACCCTTCCGAATACTTTCGTTAGCAGGCGTCACTCTAGATAGCTCCGAGAAACAAAGGGTTTTGTTTGCACAATTAAGCACCACATGGTTGGCCAAAAGCCAATCCATGCCTAGGATAACATCGATCTGCTGCATAGGCAGACATACTAGGTCTACACTGTATTCTATAGTAATAGGGCATTTTAAGCATACAAACAGGGTAGTCAAAGAATCACCTGTAGGAGTGGATATAGTAAGGTCATATGGTAAAGACGAAATTGGTAAACCTAAGTGATCCATGCATTCCACAGAAATAAATGAGTGAGTTGCCCCCAAATTAAACAAAACAGATAAGAGCTTGACTGAAACTAAACACTTACCTTGAATAAGATCTGGGCATCGAGAGGATTCAGCTCCCCTCGTGGCAAATACCCTCCTTGTAGCTTGTGGCCTCGCAGTCTGCCCAGTCACCCTGGGTGGTCCCGCATTTCCATGCCTGCAATTCTTTGCCATGTGTCCCGGCTTTCCACATGCCTAACAAGTCATAGCTCCCCCCGGTGCTTGGCTTCTACAGTCTCGAGCCATCTGTGGTCCCCCACACTTAAAGCATCCTTGCAACCCCTGAGTTGCACTCGGTCTCTGACTCCCAGCATCCCCTGTGTAACACCCCAATTTTCACTGCTTTCTGAGTCACAGTGGCAAAGTTGTAATTCCATGGACTTTCCTTTATAAAATATCAAGATATTTTGGAAAAGTCATCATGACTACTTTAGAAAAGTAATCATGACATGGATGACTCATTATGGTGAGTTATGGTGGAGTAATCATGATAGTGATGAGTCATGGTGATGACTCATCCACTGACTCATCACATTCAGGAACCACGTTTCTCGTCCGGTGTTTGATTTTATCTCTACGTATCCACTTTTTGGATACAACATAGATACTGTTTTACTCTACATTACTGGTAGAGAATTATGGTTAAGGTTTGGGTTAACGACTCAGACGAAACCCGGTCTGCGTACGAGACTACCGGAACAGGTAACAGATAAGCATAAGGTCGCTTTCAAAGCCACCTCACCTTATCCTATCCATATGTAATGATTACATGAGTGACTAACCTAGGTGAGTCACCATGCTAATGATGGCTAAGGGTGAGTCACACTCACCATAGTAATGATTATGGTGTAGAAATTACAATTTTGCCCCTAAAGGAAATGACAATTTTGCCCTTCAGTAATTTTTATACAATCCCTAGCCTTCCTTCACATAACCCCACGCCACTCATATATATATTTACTATCTCATATTCCTTTCTCCTTCACTTTATTCTTTAAGTTCAAGTATTGAAGTTTCTAGTACAACTTTTGGTGAAATTCCAATTTTGGTCTTAAAAGAAATGACCATCCTAACCTTGAAGGTTAGTATATAAGGATCCTTATCCTCCCTCCTTTTCTCTTTTCACTCCACTTTCCCATCATTTCATACTTCACATTTCTTTCTTCTTTCACTTCATCTCTAACTTCAAGTCTTCAAAGTCTCTAAACTTCTACTCCACTTTCTCTTCATTTCTTCAAGGATTCTTCAAGAGCTTTGTGAAGCAAAGTTGCTTAACTTGATCTCCTTCATCATCAAAGAGGTAGAGATTTCTTCTTTGAGCTCTAAATCTCCATTTCTTGCCATGGAAACTCTATGTGTTCTATGTTGAGCTTAAACTTCAAAAATTCATGAAAAAGTGTAGAAAAATCAGTTTTACGTCAAACTAATTTTCTTGATCTAGATCATTGTCTTCTTTCGTAATCCAAGAGTTTGTAATCATAAAATCTCTCTAACCCATTTGGAGTGAGATGGCCGAATTCTCCTTCATGGTGAATCAATGGAGTTTTGTTCCAAATTTTTGTTAAAGAAGTGTTGATTTGATTCTATCACACTTAGAAGTCTTTGAATCCCAAAAGATTATAATCAAAAACCTTTTCTATCCTATTTTAATGAAGGGGGCCGAAACCTATATGTTGAAGATCTTGAGTTTTGTTTCAAATTCTTGAAAAATATGACTTACACTAGCTTTCTCTATGCTTAAGGATCATTGATCCAAGAGTTTGTGAAATTTTAACACTCCTACCATTTTCCTACTTATGGGGTCGAATCCTAGTTCTTAAAGCCTAGGTATGTTTTGTTTAATGATACTAATTGTGATCATGATTTGTTGTGAAGGATAAGATCGTGTTCAAGTGCTCTAAGGTGTGTACGGTTACCAGTTGGAGAAACGGGGCTGCGGCCGTGAGAAGTGCTCGTGAGTTCGTGATAGGGCAAAATTGATATCAGGTGGGGGAAAGAATCGTACTCGTCGGGAAGGCAAGAGTAAAGTAGAATGCATTAATGTGCGTAGGGGAACCCTAAACCTTACTAGAGGTTGAGCCCTGACAAAGTACCTAAACCCTCGGTATAGGTATCTTTGGGCTATCACCATTAAGAATACACCCGAGGTTAGAAGATGATAACATGATGAATGATGTGCTATCTTGATTGAAGTTGTGTGCTTAATATGTGAATATGTCTTCCATGATGTGTTTGTGAATATATGTTTTCTCATGATTGTGATGAGGTATGTTATTGTCTTAATGGGTGTTAGTATGATAATATGATCATTTGCCATGATGATAACATGTTGTGAAAAGCATGATAATGCTTATGTGATTGTTGGTATGCGTAGAGCTAAGCTATGATCATTTTGAATTGGGTGATGCATAAGATAAATCATGTGATGGTAATAAGCTATTGCACTCAACCTGGTGAAATGCTAAAGGACTATTGATAGTCGTGAGCATCCTGCTTGGTAGGGGATGCAATATCCTGCTTGGTAGGGGGATACGTGTGTTGATATAATGAGCATCCTGCTTGGTAGGGGATGCGGTATCCTGCTTGGTAGGGGTTACATGTATTGCTATAAGACTATTAATAGTCGTGAGCATCCTGCTAGGGGTGTTCAATTCTTCTAATACCACCAAAATGAGACAACCCCACTTACGTAGGATAATCCCATTGTAACCTAATTGTCTAATACTAAAACATGTGAAAATTTAAAACTTAGGGTGCATAACAATATAAACAACCCATATCTAGCAACATATCCATAGGTATACGTACCATTATTTTTAATTACATATATCAGAGTGTGCTTCTGTAAAATAACGACCTTTAACTTACAATAAGAACGATACATACCCAGATATAAATACTCAAAACTCTCATACATATTGTACTGGTCAGACACTAATATAAACTCTCCTCTATCCCAAATCCTACACCGCTAACATCAACGGATCTTTCGTCTGCATCATGTTCATAAGGGATGCCATCCTCTTCAGAAATAGAATCCTCAGCTGCAATGTCTTCTCCACGAGCCATAAGAGAAAACATACATAGAAAAATATAGGGAGATAAGGATCTAACACAAACATCATGTATGGGAAAGACACCATAGAATAATATATATGAACATAACATATATGAACATCACAGAAACATATACACAATCGTCTCCCAATCATATCACTCATGATCAATGCTTATACTATATGTATCTTATTCCTACATGCATGTCGGCCGATATCTCAAATCTCATTCTCAATCTCAGAGAATCATATTTTGTTGTCCAGGGAACCTTTCCGCTCATCGTGACAAATAAGAGTGCATCCCGCTCCAACTCTCGGGAGAGTTATCTTGGCCGCCTTGGAAAGTCCACCTGCGACGTGGAAGATTGAGGGTCCAGTCGGGATAACCAGGTTCCAGCAGGCAACATGACACGATAGGAGTAACCCTATCCGTCTCTTGTGATAAGTCCCGAACCCGATTACATCCCAAAGATCACCAAGATCGTCCCTTCCCTCTTCCGTACCCACACTCAGGTACACTAACCTCGGGTGTCCCATACCACACAGCTCGCCACTTGGCACATGATTATGCTATGCATGTCACCATCACTTGTGCCACCAATATCTTCAACATGCTAGGATAATCCCATTAACAGAACCTATGGAGCAGATTAAGGTTCACTGCGACACGTCATATCAAGGACTCACCATAATGAGTCATCCACAATGAGACGACCCCACTTGTGTAGGATAATCCCATTAAAGAACCGAAGATATTTTAAAACTTTAAACAGTCACACATACTATATATAATTATCGGAGTGCACAACTTTAAAAGAAACCATGGCATAAACACATAGTCAAAGACTTCCTCTTTTTGCCCAAAATACATCAAAAGACAGATATACTGGCCGTGCATACTTAATAATCTAACAAACTCTATTTCAGCCTGGACTCTACATACTCCTTGCTTGTCCTTGTTGTACAGCCACTTAGAACCTCCCAATATTGGGATCTGTGACTCTTCCATCAGCATCGGGCTTGTACAGAATTCTGTCTAGCTCTTTGTAGTCTGGTTCTGCTTCTTTTCCAATTTAAGAAAAACATACAACACAGAGAAAACAGGGGATAAGAATGTCATCTCATCACAAATAGGGATAAAGGTAAAGCAAATACATTAATAGCACACTCGTAGCACAATCATACACAATCATCACTAACAACCATCCTTGAGATTTCTTGAACTTAACTACTGGTCTCACACTCTCATGCACTGGTCTCGCACTCTTATGCACCAAGACCTGACATGAAGACGCGGCAGCCACATTCCTACGTCACAACGTATCCCCTACCAAGCAGGATATCTCATCCCCTACCAAGCAGGATGAAAGTCAAACGTCATCCGAGCAGGTAGGTAGGGGAATACAAACCTCGTATGCAGATCGGGTTTCGTTTGTGTGGTCAACCCAAACCTTAACGATAATTCTTTACCGTAATGTAGAGTAAAACAATATCTGTGTTGTATCCAAAAAGTGGATACGTAGAGATAAAATCAAACACCGGACGACAAACGTGGTTCCTGAATGTGATGAGTCAGTGGATGAGTCATCACCATGACTCATCACTATCATGATTACTCCACCATAACTTACCATAATGAGTCATCCATGTCATGATTACTTTTCTAAAGTAGTCATGATGACTTTTCCAAAATATCTTGATATTTTATAAAGGAAAGTCCATGGAATTACAACTTTGCCATTGTGACTCAGAAAGCAGTGAAAATTGGGGTGTTACATTACTACCCCCTTAAAAAGAACTTCGTCGTCGAAATTCGACGCACATTGTAGAACTTCTTGTCTGTTCCAACACATAGTTCCAACACATAAGCTCTTCACAGATCTTCCAATAATTAAATTGTTCGTTCAGACTGACCATCTGTTTAAGTATGATAAGTTGGACTCAACCTTAACTTCGATGCCAATGTTCCTCGTAGACACCTCCAGAACCTTGATATAAATCTTGATATTCAAAGGCACTCTGATACCACCACAATGAGACGACCCCACTTGCATAGGATAATCCCATTAAAGAACCGAAGATATTTTAAAACTTTGAACAGTCACACACACACACAGATATATATATATATATATATATATATATATATATATATATATATATATATATATATATATATATAATTATCAGAGTGCACAACTTGAAAAGAAAGCATGGTATAAACACATATACAAAGACTTCCTCTTTTTGCCCAAAATACATGAAAAGACAGATACACTGGCCGTGCATACTTAATAATCTAACAAACTCTATTTCAGCCTGGACTCTACATACTCCTCGCTTGTCCTTGTTATACAGCCACTTAGAACCTCCCAATATTGGAATCTGTGACTTTTCCATCAGCAACGGGCTTGTACAGAATTCTGTCTAGCTTTTTGTAGTCTGGTTCTGCTTCTTTACCAATTTAAGAAAAACATACAACATAGAGAAAACAGGGGATAAGAATTTCATCTCATCACAAATAGGGATAAAGGTAAAGCAGATACATTAATAGCACACTCATAGCACAATCATACACAATCATCACCAACAACCATCCTCGAGATTTCTTGAACTTAACTACTGGTCTCACACTCTCATTCATTGGTCTCACACTCTCATGCACCTAGACCTGACATGAAAACGCAGCAGCCACATTCCTACGTCACAACGTATCCCCTACCAAGCAGGATACCTCAACCCCTAACAAGCAGGATGAAAGTCAAACGTCATCCGAGCAGGTAGGTAGGGGAATAAAACCTCGTACGCAGACCGGGTTTCGTCTGAGTGGTCAACCCAAACCTTAACAATAATTCTCTACCAGTAATGTAGAGTAAAACAATATCTGTGTTGTATCCAAAAAGTGGATACGTAGAGATAAAATCAAACACCAGAGAGAAATGTGATTCCTGAATGTGATGAGTCAGTGGATGAGTCATCATCATGACTCATCACTATCATGATTACTCCACCATAACTCACCATAATGAGTCATCTATGTGATGATTACTTTTCTAAAGTAGTCATAATGATTTTTCCAAAATATCTTGATATTTTATAAAGGAAAGTCCACGGAATTACAACTTTGCCATTGTGACTCAGAAAACAGTGAAAATTGGGGTGTTACAATACTACCCCCCTTAAAAAGAATTTCGTCATCGAAATTTGACGCATATTGTAGCACTTCTTGTCTGTTCCAACACATAGTTCCAACACATAAGCTCTCCACAGATCTTCTAATGATTAAATTGTTCGTTCAGACTGGCCATCTGTTTAAGTATGATAAGTTGGACTCAACCTTAACTTCGACGCCGAAGTTCCTTGTAGACACCTCCAGAACCTTGGTATAAATCTTGATATTCAAAGGCACTCTGATACCACCATAATGAGACGACCCCACTTGCATGGGATAATCCTATTAAAGAACTGAAGATATTTTAAAACTTTAAACAGTCACCATACTATATATAATTATCAGAGTGCACAACTTCAAAAGAAAGCATGGTATAAACACATATACAAAGACTTCCTCTTTTTACCCAAAATATATTAAAAGACAGATACACTGGCCGTGCATACTTAATAATCTAACAAACTCTATTTCAGCCTGGACTCTACATACTCCTCACTTGTCCTTGTTGTACAGCCACTTAGAACCTCCCAATACTGGGATCTGTGACTTTTCCATCAGCATCGGGCTTGTACAGAATTCTGTCTAGCTTTTTGTAGTCTGGTTCTGCTTCTTTACCAATTTAAGAAAAACATACAACATAGAGAAAACAGGGAATAAGAATTTCATCTCATCACAAATAGGGATAAAGGTAAAGCGGATAAATTAATCGCACACTCGTAGCATAAACATACACAATCATCACTAACAACCATCCCCGAGAATTCTTGAACTTAACTACTGGTCTCACACTCTCATGCACTGGTCTCACACTCTCATGCACCAAGACCTGACATGAAGACGCGGCCGCCACATTCCTACGTCACAACGTATCCCCTACCAAGCAGGATACCTCATCCCCTACCAAGCAGGTTGAAAGTCAAACGTCATCCGAGCAGGTAGGTAGGGGAATACAAACCTCGTATGCAGATCGGGTTTCGTCTGAGTCGTCAACCCAAACCTTAATGATAATTCTTTACCAGTAATGTAGAGTAAAACAATATCTCTGTTGTATCCTAAAAGTGGATACGTAGAGATAAAATCAAACACCGAACGAGAAACGTGGTTCCTGAATGTGATGAGTCCGTGGATGAGTCATCACCATGACTCATCACTATCATGATTACTACACCATAACTCACCATAATGAGTCATCCATGTCATGATTACTTTTATAAAGTAGTCATGATGACTTTTTCAAAATATGTTGATATTTTATAAAGGAAAGTCCATGGAATTACAACTTTGCCATTGTGGCTCAGAAAGCAGTGAAAATTGGGGTGTTACATTACTACTCCCCTTAAAAAGAATTTCGTCGTCGAAATTCGACGCACATTGTAGAACTTCTTGTCTGTTCCAACACATAGTTCCAACACATAAGTTCTTCACAGATCTTCCAATGATTAAATTGTTCGTTCAGACTGACCATCTGTTTAAGTATGATAAGTTGGACTCAACCTTAACTTCGACCCCAAAGTTCCTTGTAGACACCTCCAGAACATTGATATAAATGTTAATATTCAAAGGCACTCTGATACCACCACAATGAGACGACCCCACTTGTGTAGGATAATCCTATTAAAGAACCGAAGATATTTTAAAACTTTAAACAGTCACACATACTATATATAATTATCAGAGTGCACAACTTCAAAAGAAAGCATGGTATAAACACATATACAAAGACTTCCTCTTTTTGCCCAAAATACATCAAAAGACAGATACACTGGCCGTGCATACTTAATAATCTAACAAACTCTATTTCAGCCTGGACTCTACATACTCCTCGCTTGTCCTTGTTGTACAGCCACTTGAACCTCCCAATATTGGGATCTGTGACTCTTCCATAAGCATCGGGCTTGTACAGAATTCTATCCAGCTCTTTGTAGTCTGGTTCTGCTTCTTTACCAATTTAAGAAAAACATACAACATAGAGAAAACAGGGGATAAGAATTTCATCTCATCACAAATAGGGATAAAGGTAAAGCAGATACATTAATAGCACACTCGTACCACAATCATACACAATCATCACTAACAACCATCCTCGAGATTTCTTGAACTTAACTACTGGTCTCACACTCTCATGCACTGGTCTCACACTCTTATGCACCTAGACCCGACATGAAGACGCGGCAGCCACATTCCTACGTCACAATGTATCCCCTACCAAGCAGGATACCTCATCCCCTACCAAGCAGGATGAAAGTCAAACGTCATCCGAGCAGCAAGTTTCGTTACACTCACGGGTACATTACATCCCCTACCAAGCAGGATGCTCACCACCTACCATGCAGGTTAACATTATTCCCCATTCCCGATAGGAATAGTTGTCCCGGTGTAGGAAGGCGACCGTTACACTCACGGGTACATTACATCCCCTACCAAGCAGGATTCTCACCCCCTACCAAGCAGGTGACACTATTCCCCATTCCCGATAGGAATAGCTGTTCCGGTGTCGGAAGGCGCATCAAAAAGCTCAGAAACTCGAAGTAGACCTATCAAGTATCTAACTGTAGTTCCGGTTTGACCTCGCGTAATCCCAGATCTACGCGGCTGTGACATACCAACACAATGCAAACTAGCATGAATCCTCATGACTCATTTTGATCAATCACTGCAACTCAACCCCATCAATTAACACACGTATCCCCTACCATGCAGGATACCGAATCCCCTACCAAGTAGGATACCGCATCCCCTACCAAGTAGTATGCTCACGACTATCAATAGTCCTTTAGCATTTCACCAGGTTGAGTGCAGTAGCTTATTACCATCACATGATTTATCTCATGCATCACCCAATTCACAATGATCATAGCTTAGCTCTAAGCATACCAATGATCACATAAGCATTATCACGCTTTTCACAACATGTTATCATCATGGCAAATGACGCTTTTCACAACATGTTATCATCATGGAAAATGAGCATATTATCATACTAACACCCATTAAGACAATAACATACCACAATGAGACGACCCCACTTGCCTAGGATAATCCTATTAAAGAACCGAAGATATTTTAAAACTTTAAACACTCAGACATACTATATATAATTATCGGAGTGCACAACTTTAAAAGAAAGCATGGCATAAACACATATTCAAAGACTTCCTCTTTTTGCCCAAAATACATCAAAAGACAGATATACTGGCCGTGCATACTTAATAATCTAACAAACTCTATTTCAGCCAGGACTCTACATACTCCTTGCTTGTCCTTGTTGTATAGCCACTTAGAACCTCCCAATATTGGGATCTGTGACTCTTCCATCAGCATCGGGCTTGTACAGAATTCTGTCTAGCTCTTTGTAGTCTGGTTCTGCATCTTTTCCAATTTAAGAAAAACATACAACACAGAGAAAACAGGGGATAAGAATTTCATCCCAACACAATTAGGGATAAAGGTAAAGCAGATATATTAATAGCACACTCGTAGCACAATCATACACAATCATCACTAACAACCATCCTTGAGATTTCTTGAACTTAACTGCTGGTCTCACACTCTCATGCTCCTAGGACCTGAAATGAAGACGCGGCAGCCACATTCCTACGTCACATTGTATCCCCTACCAAGAAGGATAACTCATCCCCTACCAAGCAGGATGAAAGTCAAACATCATCCGAGCAGGTAGGTAGGCGAATACAAACCTCGTACGCAGACCGGGTTTCGTCTGAGTCGTCAACCCAAACCTTAACGATAATTCTTTACTAGTAATGTAGTGTAAAACAATATCTGTGTTGTATCCAAAAAGTGGATACGTAGAGATAAAATCAAACACCGGACGACAAACGTGGTTCCTGAATGTGATGAGTCAGTGGATGAGTCATCACCATGACTCATCACTACCATGATTACTCCACCATAACTCACCATAATGAGTCATCCATGTCATGATTACTTTTCTAAAGTAGTCATGATGACTTTTCCAAAATATCTTGATATTTTATAAAGGAAAGTCCGTGGAATTACAACTTTGCCATTGTGACTCAGAAAGCAGTGAAAATTGGGGTGTTACATTATTACCCCCTTAAAAAGAATTTCGTCCTCGAAATTCGACCCACATTGTAGAACTTCTTGTCTATTCCAACACATAGTTCCAACACATAAGCTCTTCACAGATCTTCCAATGATTAAATTGTTCGTTCAGACTGACCATCTATTTAAGTATGATAAGTTGGACTCAACCTTAACTTCGACCCCCAAGTTCCTTGTAGACACCTCCAGAACCTTGATATAAATCTTGATATTCAAAGGCACTTTGATACCACCACAATGAGACGACCCCACTTGTGTAGGATAATCCCATTAAAGAACCGAAGACATTTTAAAACTTTAAACAGTCACACATACTATATATAATTATCAGAGTGCACAACTTCAAAAGAAAGCATGGTATAAACACATATACAAAGACTTCCTCTTTTTGCCCAAAATATATCAAAAGATAGATACACTGGCCGTGCATACTTAATAATCTAACAAACTCTATTTCAGCCCGGACTCTACATACTCCTCGCTTGTCCTTGTTGTACAGCCACTTGAACCTCCCAATATTGGGATCTGTGACTCTTCCATCAGCATCGGGCTTGTACAGAATTCTGTCTAGCTCTATGTAGTCTGCTTCTGCTTCTTAACCAATTTAAGAAAAACATACAAAATAGAGAAAACAGGGGATAATAATTTCATCTCATCACAAATAGGGATAAAGGTAAAGTAGATACATTAATTGCACAACCATCACAATCAATCATACACAATCATCACTAACAACCATCCTCGAGGTTTCTTGAACTTAACTATTGGTCTCACACTCTCATGCACCTAGACCTTACATGATGATGCGGCTGCCACATTCCTACGTCACAACGTATCCCCTACCAAGCAGGATACCTCATCCCCCACCAAGCAGGATGAAAGTCAAACGTCATCCGAGCAGCAAGTTCCGTTACACTCACGGGTACATTACATCCCTTACCAAGCAGCTCGCTCACCCCCTACCAAGAAGGATGACAGTATTCCCCATTCCCGATAGGAATAGCTGTCCCGGTGTCGGAAGGCGACCGTTACACTCACGGGTACATTACATCCCCTACCAAGCAGGATACTCACCCCCTACCAAGTAGGGTGACACTATTCCCCATGCCCGGTAGGAATAGTTGTCCCGGTGTCGGAAGGCGCATCGGAGATCTCAGAAGCTCACAGTAGACCAACCAAGCATCTAACTGTAGTTCCGGTTTGACCTCGCGTAATCCTAGATCTACGCGGCTGTGACATAACAACACAATGCAAAACTAGTATGAATCCTCACGACTCATTTTGATCAATCACTGTAACTCAACCCCATCAATTAACACATGTATCCCCTACCAAGCAGGATACTGCATCCCCTAACAAGCAGGATGCTCACGACTATCAATATTCTTATATCAACACTTGTATCCCCTACCAAGCAGGATACCGCATCCCCTACCAAGCAGGATGCTCACGACTATCAATAGTCCTTTAGCATTTCACCAGGTTGAGTGCAGTAGCTTATTACCGTCACATGATTTATCTCATGCATCACCCAATTCACAATGATCATAGCTTAGCTCTAAGCATACCAACAATCACATAAGCATTATCACGCTTTTCACAACATGTTATCATCATGGCAAATGACGCTTTTCACAACATGTTATCATCATGGCAAATGAGCATATTATCATACTAGCACCCATTAAGACAATAACATACCTCATCACAATCATGAGAAAACATATATTCGCAAACACATCATGGAAGACATATTCACATATTAAGCACACAACTTCAATCAAGATAGCACATCATTCATCATGTTATCATCATCTAACCTAGGGTGTATTCTTAATGGTGATAGCCCAAAGATACATATACCGAGGGTTTAGGTACTTTGTCAGGGCTCAACCTCTTGTAGGGTTTAGGGTTCCCCTACGCATATCAATGTAATCTACTCTACGCTTGCCTTCCCTACGAGTATGAGTCTTTCCCCCACCTGATATCAATGTGGCACTATCACGAACTCACGAGCACTTCTGATACCATAACAATGAGACGACCCCACTTACGTACGATAATCCCATTAGACGCTCTCAAAACTTAATCTCACTCTCTCTGATACCTTAAAACATAGCCGAAAAAATTCACTTCAAAAGTTAAGCAGATAGGAACTTATTACAGTTACTGCACATCAGAGTTTCGCTTGGAAACCATGGCGTAAAAATAACAACAACAAATATAGACGCTCCACTGGCCATAGTACAACTCCCAAGAGATTCAAAGATACCTCTGAGGTCTCTTTCTACTCGAGAAGCGCTGACGCCAAACATGTTATTCACGATAGAGTCCACCTCGACTCAGCTTCACCCGTTGTAGCACTTCCAATGGACAAATTGGCACCTCCGCCTTCGGATCACGACCCGGACAACAACATATATGTAAACATGGGAAAAACATACATAGGAGGTAAGAAACGCTACAATATCCTGCAAAGGGAAATCACGTAGCATATAACATACCAACATGTACAATAGCACACAATCAGCAAACACAACCATCTCTCGAGTTCATCACAACAATCAACCTCAAAGTATCACGACTAGGGATCATCGCCTATTCTACAACAGTCAACCTCAAACTATCACAACTAGAGATCATCGTCTATTCTACAACAATCAACCTCAAAATATTACAACTAAGGACCATCGCCTATCCTACATGCACAACTAAGTTCCTGGCCCTTGGAAATGATGTCCTCCAACTGTGAAGTAGTCCCTTTCCAAGGTAGGAAGTCACCTTCCAACTATAAGGGCATAGAGTCGGTAGTCCAGGTTACTAGTTCCCAAGACGTCTCCCAGAACGTCCACCTCGACCTCCTGTGACAGTCACTCAACTGCTGTTGCAATTGTACACACGGCTCCCTGTACACAACCACTCAAACTGCTGTTACAGCTGTATACAGGTACCAGCTCATATGATAGCCACTCAAACTGCTATTGTAGCTATTCATACAGCTTCTTGTGAAAACCACTCAAACTGATGTTGCAATTGTCACAAGTCCCGACCTCGCGTGATAACTGCTGGCAACCTGCTGTGGCAAGTATACACACGTCACCCTATACACAACCACTCAAACTGCTGTTGCAGTTGTGTACCAGC
Source organism: Ammopiptanthus mongolicus (assembly GCA_039655645.1). Classification (NCBI taxonomy): domain Eukaryota; kingdom Viridiplantae; phylum Streptophyta; class Magnoliopsida; order Fabales; family Fabaceae; genus Ammopiptanthus; species Ammopiptanthus mongolicus. The sequence continues at coordinate 39,518,188 of CM077344.1, forward strand.
ATATATGATAGCCACTCAAACAGCTGTTGTAGCTAGTCATATAGCCCCCTTGTGACAACCACTCAAACTGTTGTTGCAATTGTCACAAGTAATCAACCTCGTGTGATAACTGTTCAGACAGCTGTTGCAGTAAATCTCACGAGCAGCCCCGTTTCTCCAACCGATAACCGTACACACCTTAGAGCACTTGAACATGATCTTATCCTTCATAACAAATCATCATCACAATTAGTATCATTAAACAAAACATACCTAGGCTTTAAGAACTAGGGTTCGGCCCTCTTATGAACATAAGGCTAGGAAAGGTTTTTGATTCAATTCTTTTGAGATTCAAAGACATTTAAGTGTGATGACTAGGTATGCTTTGTTTGATTATACTAATTGCGATTATGATTTATGATGAAGGAGGGGATTGCATTCAATCATTTTAAAGCGTGTACGGCTACCGGTTGGAGAAACGGGGCTGCGGCCGTGAAAAGTGTTCGTGAGTTCATGGTAGTTACTACATTGCTCTAAGGTAGGGGAAAGAATCATAATCGTCGGGAAGGCAAGAGTAAAGTAGAATGCATTAATATGCGTAGGGGAACCCTAAACCCTACTAGAGGTTAAGCCCTGACAAAGTACCTAAACCCTCGGTATAGGTATCTTTGGGCTATCACCATTAAGAATACACCCTAGGTTAGAAGATGATAACATGATGAATGATGTGCTATCTTGATTGAGGTTGTGTGCTTAATATGTTAATATGTCTTCCATGATGTGTTTGTGAATATATGTTTTCTCATGATTGTGATGAGGTATGCTATTGTCTTAATGGGTGTTAGTATGATAATATGCTCATCTGCCACGATGATAACATGTTGTGAAAAGTTTGATAATGCTTATGTGATTGTTGATATGCTTAGAGCTAAGCTATGATCATTGTGAATTGGGTGATGCGTGAGATAAATCAATTGATGGTAATAAGCCACTGCACTCAACCTGGTGAAATGCTAGAGGACTATTGATAGTCGTGGGCATCCTGCTTGGTAGGGGATGCGGTATCCTGCTTGGTAGGGGATACGTGTGTTGATAGAAGACTTTTGATAGTCGTGAGCATCCTGCTTGGTAGGGAATGCGGTATCCTGCTTGGTAGGGGATACGTGTGTTGATAGAAGACTATTGATAGTCGTGGGCATCCTGCTTGGTGGGGGATGCGATATCCTGCTTGGTAGGGGATACATGCGTTGATAGAAGACTATTGATAGTCGTGAGCATCCTGCATGGTGGGGGATGCGGTATCCTGCTTGGTAGGGGATATGTGTGTTGATAGAAGCCTATTGATAGTCGTGAGCATCTTGCTTGGTAGGGGATGCGGTATCCTGCTTGGTAGGGGATACGTGTATTGATTGATGAGGTTGAGTTGCTAAGTGATTGATCAGAATGAGTCGTGAGGATTCATGCTAGTTGCATTGTGTTGTGATGTCACAGACGCGTAGATCTGGGATTATGCGACGTCAAACCGGAACTATAGTTAGATGCTTGGTAGGTCTACTGTGAGCTTCTGAGATCTCCGATGCGCCTTTCGACACCGGGACAGCTATTCCTATCGAGAATGGGGAATAGTGTCACCCTGCTTGGTAGGGGGTGAGCATCCTACTTGGTCGGGGATGTAATGTACCCGTGAGTGTAACGGTCGCCTTCCAACACCGGGACAGCTATTCCTATCGGGAATGGGGAATAGTGTCACCCTGCTTGGTCGAGGGTGAGCATCCTGCTTGGTAGGGGATGTAATGTACCCGTGAGTGTAACGGAACTCGCTACTCGGATGACGTTTGACTTTCATCCTGCTTGGTAGGGGATGAGGTATCCTGCTTGGTAGGGGATACATTGTGACGTAGGAATATGGCTGCCGCGTTTTCATGTAAGGTCTAGGTGCATGAGAGTGTGAGACCAATTGTTAAGTTCAAGAAACCTCGAGGATGGTTGTTGGTGATGATTGTGTATGATTGATTGTGATGGTTGTGCAATTACTCTATCTGCATTACCTTTATCCCTATTTGTGATGAGATGAAATTCTTATCCCCTATTTTCTCTATGTTGTATGTTTTCTTAAATTGATAAAGAAGCAGAGCCAGACAACCAAGAGCTGGATGAAAACCTGTACGAGTTCAATGCTGGTGGAACCACGAGGACAAGCGAGGAGTATCCGCTGTCCAGGATGGAATGAGTTTGTTAGTTTGTTAAATATATACGGCCAGTATGTCTGTCTTGTATTTTGGACAAAAAGAGGAAGTCATTTGTATATGTTATGCCATGCTTTCTTTTAAAGTTGTGCACTCTGATATTGTATATACAGTACGTGTGTATGTTTAATGGTTAAAATAAAAAATATCTTAGGTTCTTTAATGGGATTATCCTACGTAAGTTGGGTCATCTCATTATTATGGTATCCGAGCCATACCACACCAATGAGACGACCCCACTTGCGTAGGATAATCCATTAAAGAACCGAAGATATTTTAAAACTTTAAACAGTCACACATACTATATATAATTATCAGAGTGCACAACTTCAAAAGAAAGCATGGTATAAACACATACAAAGACTTCCTCTTTTTGCCCAAAATACATCAAAAGATAGATACACTGGCTGTGCATACCTAATAATCTAACAAACTCTATTTCAGCTTGGACTCTACATACTCCTCGCTTGTCCTTGTTGTACAGCCACTTAGAACCTCCCAATATTGGGATCTGTGACTCTTCCATCAGCATCGGGCTTGTACAGAATTCTGTCTAGCTCTTTGTAGTCTGCTTCTGCTTCTTTACCAATTTAAGAAAAACATACAACATAGAGAAAACAGGGGATAAGAATTTCATCTCATCACAAATAGGAATAAAGGTAAAGCAAATACATTAATAGCACACTCGTAGCACAATCATACACAATCATCACTAACAACCATCCTTGAGTTTTCTTGAACTTAACTACTGGTCTCACACTCTCATGCACTGCCTAGACCAGACATGAAGACGGGGCAACCAAATTCCTACGTAACAACGTATCCCCTACCAAGCAGGATGAAAGTCAAACCTCATCCGAGCAGCAAGTTCCGTGTACATTACATCCCCTACCAAGCAGGATGCTCACCCCCTACCAAGCAGAGTGACACTATTCCCCATTCCCGATAGGAATAGTTGTCCCGATGTAGGAAGGCGACCGTTACACTCACGGGTACATTACATCCCCTACCAAGCAGGATGCTCACCCCCTACCAAGCAGGGTGACACTATTCCCCATTCCCGATAGGAATAGCTGTCCTAGTGCCGGAAGGCGTATCGGAGAGCTCAGAAACTCACAGTAGACCAACCAAGCATCTAACTTTAGTTCCGTTTTGACCTCGCGTAATCCCAGATCTACGCGGCTATGAAATAACAACACAACGCAAACTAGCATGAATCCTCACGACTCATTTTGATCAATCACTGCAACTCAACCCCATCAATTAACACACTTATCCTCTACCAAGCAGGATACCGCATCCCCTACCAAGCAGGATGCTCACGACTATTAATAGTCTTATAGAAAAACACGTATCCCCTACCAAGCAGGATACCGCATCCCCTACCAAGCAGGATGCTCATTATATCAACACACGTATCCCCCTACCAAGCAGGATACCGCATCCCCTACCAAGCAGGATGCTCACGACTATCAATAGTCCTTTAGCATTTCACCAAGTTGAGTGCAGTAGCTTATTACCATCACATGATTTATCTCATGCATCACCCAATTCACAATGATCATAGCTTAGCTCTAAGCATACCAACAATCACATAAGCATTATCACGTTTTTCACAACATGTTATCATCATGGCAAATGACGCTTTTCATAACATGTTATCATCATGGCAAATGAGCATATTATCATACTAACAACCATTAAGACAATAACATACCTCATCACAATCATGAGAAAAATATATTCACAAACACATCATGGAAGACATATTCACATATTAAGCACACAACTTCAATCAAGATAGCACATCATTCATCATGTTATCATCTTCTAACCTAGGGTGTATTCTTAACGGTGATAGCCCAAAGATACCTATACCGAGGGTTTAGGTACTTTGTGTAACGTCTCGCGATATGGCATAAGACTAGCTAATTAAATAAAATAATTATCCATTCAAAGCATCAGAAATTAAGATAAATTAAAACTTCTACTTTGTTACATAAAAACTCTCTAAGTTAGTTAATAAAAAAAAAAACAATTATTTAATAACAATTTTAGCCTCAAAACATGGGCAACTAAAAACATCCAAAAATAAAATAAAACAACACTAATACTAAGGTCTTCAAGACTCCAAGACCTTCTCAAGTCATTATGTCATCTCTAACATCACCTGGAAACTCTGAAAAATAACACCACTAATGAGATTTATAATCCCAGTAAGCCAACACAGTTCAAAAAGGTTTTCGAAAAGATGTTGCTTTCAACCGGTGCGGTAATCGGAAAAACATCCATGGTAGTCCGCCAATTTCAAAATAATATAATATCAAAGTATTTTAAATAATATCATAAATATGTCATAGCACATACAATAACATCAACAACCCAAACATATAAATGCAATGACATCTCATTATCTTCTCCATGTAGGAGGCCCTTTGCCATCGTCTCGCATTAGGCCCATATGCCATCGCTACGAGTTAGGCCCTATGCCGTCTCTATGAAGGAGATTCTCCATAATCTTCCAGTGTCCCACACTGCCTTCTCCTTGAGTTAGGCCATTTGCCAGCGCCTCGCATTAGGCCAAATCTGCCATCGCTACGAGTAAGGCCCTTTGCCATCGCCTCGAAGGAGGTATCTAACCATGCAATGTCTTCACATTGCCTTCCCCATGAGTTAGGCCATTTGCCATTACCTCGCATTAGGCCAATCTGCCATCGCTACGAGTTAGGCCCTTTGCCATCGCCTCGATGGAGGTATCTCAAACAAACATACCCTTTACATAGAGTACTCATACATCAATATAAACATTATTTACAAACATATATCACAATAACCCATTATATTATCCAGACATCATCATATAGTCATTTACAATGATCCCAAATATGCCAACAAGATTCATGCATTAATAATAATAATAATAATAATAATAATAATAATAATAATAATAATATCTCATGCGCTAGGAAATAAAAGTTTTTTTTTTTTTTTATGATCATCTTGCTAAGGAAGATTTTATGAAGGACTCTCTCTGCTAGGGTTTGCATGTTTCCTTAGGTTTTTTCATGCACCTCCAATGGCGGCCGCTACTTCCTCTGCTTCCATTTGTCCATGGCCTTTCATGGTACCACTCTCTGATACATCTTCTACATCTCCCATCACCCCTCAACCTGTTTCTCTACCGTCCTCACAGAGGAAAACCTTTGCACAAGCCCTCAAAAATGCTTGGTGATATTCCCTACACTGATCTTCCTAAACCCTGCATTAAAGGTGATGAAGTCTCGGTCAAGATTCCAGAAGACGAGTATAAGGCTGGTCTTGAAAGTTGTAAGCACCATTTACACAGACGTTTGATTCTTGCGAAGAGGGTTGCCCCCTTAAAATAGCAAGACTTGCGGTCCAAGTTATCGTTATTATGGAAACCCTTATCTAAATGGGGGATGGTTTCTTTGGGGAAGGGTTACTATGAGTTCTCCTTCTCCTCGATTGAAGACCTTCGTGGAGTGCATTCCTTGAGTTCATGGAACATGAAGCCTGGTATCTTGAGGCTTTTTGCGTGGACGGCATATTTTAATCCTAGTCTCCCTAGGAAAACCAATGTTCAGTGTTGGGTCAGGCTTGATAGTTTGCCTCAAGAATATTGGCGTTCTAAAATCTTGTTTTGCATTGCTGGTAGTTTAGGTGTTCCAGTTTGCCTTGATGCTGCTATGAACAAGTGCATGGAAGATAGAACTTATGGTCATTATGCCCGTGTTCTTGTTTGGGAAATTTTTTAACCAAATTCTTGTGGAAAGAGAGGGTTACGGTTTTTTTGCTGGTGTTACTTATGAGGATTTGCCAGAATTTTGCTCTTTATGTCAAAACATTGGTCATTTATTGGTTGATTGTCGACGGAAATCTTCTCCTGCATCTGTTTTACACAAAGATCCCAATGTTATTAGCACTCATAAAATTATAAAGACTGTCCAGAAATTTGTCCCCAAAAGGAAAGGCATGGAAAAGCCTTTGGAAGACATAATTGAAGATTCTTTTAATGCGAATCCTGAAGTTTCTATTCCTTTTAATGAAGGTACAAGTTCTGGTAATGATGGCAATGCTGCAACAGCTCCTATTCTGTTCAGCAGGTGGAAAATCAAAAAATGAGCAAGGATGCCTCTCACGAAGCCTCCAAGGAAAAAGTTCTTGATCCTGTTGTCTCGGGTCTTGATACCTCTGTTAAGGAAATTCATGAGGGTCATATTCCTGCAATTAATGATGCTTATTTATTGCGTGAGTCCATTAATGATGATGATTGTCATGATGGCAATGATTCTGAAGACAGAGAACAAGTTGTTGGCAATTGTGGACCTTTCTTGTCTAGCGAGGTTCCTTATGTGTTGGAAGAAATTGATAACCTGCCAGGTGGTTCTCCAGTTGATGGAATTGATATTGAAGTTAATAGGAGAGGATCTCAATATGGTTCTCCTCTAGAGTCTGGTGATGTGAGGACTATTTCCTCTGGTCTTGAAACTCCTGCAGTTCATCCAAATTCTGTTGTCAATAGAAACCTTCATGCATAAAAGGTAGATTGTGGGCTGATGAAGTGGATCAAGATAATGATCAATGTCATCTGGCAGAAGATGCTGCTGTTGTAGGTAATGATCAGAATTCTGGCCTTACAAAGGTTACCTCTAAGTCTCAGAAAAAAAAAAAAAAAAAAAAAAGCAAAAGAAAAGAGACAAACAAGCTGCTAAGGTTGCTAATTTGAATGATAATGATGGTGGCAGGATTACTAGGTCTCGAGCAGGACCACCACAATCTCATCAATGAAGGTAATTTATTGTAATATCATAGGCATAGGCAACCTTGACTCAAGGTTAGTCCTAAAGAAATTTGTTCATTTGCATAAACCTAATTTTGTTTTTATTGCTGAGCCTTGGATTGCTTCAGCTGCTCTTCCAAAATCCTTTTTAAGTAGTTTAAATCAAAATTTATTTGCTGAGAATAGTAGGCCTAACTCGATGCCTAACCTCTGGTGCCTACGTGCTGATCATTTGTCTCCTTCACTTATTGCCTCTTCTAAGCAGTCTGTTTCATTGGCTCTTAATATGTGTGGTCAAGATATTTTTACTTTTGCAATCTATGCTTCTAATGATTATATTGTGAGAAGGCAGTTATGGTTGGAGTTGCATCATCTGCAGCAGGATAATCAAGGGCCTTGGTGTTTTATAGGTGATTTTAACAGTGTTTTGGGAGCTCATGAGCATAGGGGTAAATGTCTGCCTCATAAGCAGTCTTGTGAAGATTTTGAAACCTGGACTGATTTGAATCAATTGATTCACATTGATACTAGGGGCAATAAGTTTACTTGGGTTAATGGTAGAAAAAGGCAGCATTTTACTAAAAAGCGGCTTGATAGATCTGTTTGTAATGAGGATTGGCTCACTTACTGGTCTTCTGTTGCTTGTTGCACCTTGACAAGGAGCAAGTCGGATCACTCTCCTCTATTGCTTAATTGTCAGAAAGAGGTTAGACAGTATGGTTCTTCTTTTAAATTTATGAAAATGTGGGCTAGACATCCGATTGCAGCAAAATTGTTTCTGAAGTTTGGCATGATAATGTTCTGGGAAATCCTACTTTTGTTCTTTCTCAGAAGCTCAAACTCCTAAAGGCTAAGCTTAAGGACTGGAATTAGAATGGTTTTGGTGATGTCCATCTTAAAGTCAAGCAGGCATTGGCTACTGTTAATTCTGCTCAAACTGCTATCAGCAATATGGGAGTATCTGATGAATTATTACAGAAGGAAAAAGATGCTCAAGTTCTTCTTCAACATGCTTTAATTTCTGAAGAAGATTTCTGGCTTGAAAGATCCAGATTGAATTGGCATCTCCATGGTGATAGAAATACTGCGTTTTTCCACAAGGTGGCCAAGATTAAATCCAAAACTCAATCAATTACTTTTCTTAAAAATGATGATCAGTTTATTGATAATGCTGCGGATATTGAAGGTCATATTCTCCAATACTATCAGAACTTGTTTGCTTCTGACAATAATTGTATAGATTCTGATCTTATTGATGCTGTGATCCCTTCTTTAGTGTCCAATTCTGACAATAGCATGCTTACAAATCTGCCTTCACAAGAGGAAGTTAGAAATGCGGTTTTCTCCCTTAATGCTAACAGTGCTCCTGGTTCAGATGGCTGTGGGGGTTTCTTTTATCATACTTATTGGGATATCATTGTCGAGGATGTTTTTAATGCAGTCCTTCATTTCTTTCAGCATAGTTGGTTGCCTCCTAATCTTAATTCCAATATTGTGGTGTTAATTCCTAAGACTAAAGAGGCAAACTCAATTGATCAGTACAGGCCTATTGCTATAGCCAATTTCCAGTTCAAGATTATATCCAAAGTCCTTGCAGACAGGTTAGCAATGGTGGCTCCTAAAATCATTTCTGATAATCAAAGAGGATTTATAAAGGGTAGGAATATCTCTGACTGCATCTGTTTAGCCTCTGAATCTGTTAACTTGCTCCACAAGAGAGCTTTTGGTGGTCATTTGGCAATGAAAATTGATATCAAAAAAGCTTTTGATACCATGGATTGGAATTTTTTACTGAAAGTTCTAGTTGCTTTTGGCTTTGATTCCAAATTCAGAGACCGGATCAAAATCATCCTTCATTCTGCAAAATTATTTATTTCTGTTAATGGTCATGTTGTTGGCTACTTCAACTGCATGAGAGGAGTTAGGCAAGGAGACCCCTTGTCTCCACTTCTTTTTTGTCTTGCTGAGGAGGTTCTGAGTCAAGGTATTTCCAAACTTGTTCAAGATGGTAAGCTCCAATTAATGTTAGGTCCTAGAGGGGTTGTTATGCCAAGTCACATCTTGTATGCCGATGATGTAATGCTTTTCTGTAGGGCCTCTACCAGAAGTATGCAGAATCTTGTGAACCTTTTTGAAGCTTATGAGCAGGCTTCTGGTCAGGTTATTAGTAAAGACAAATCGAAATTCTATGTTGGCTCCATTTCAGCAGCCAGGACAACTCATATAGCCAATTTGCCTGGTTTTTCTGAGGGTAGGCTCCCTTTTGTCTATTTAGGTGTGCCTATCTTTAAAGGTAAACCTAAACCTCTTCATCTTATGCCTATTGCTGACAAGATTAAGTTGAAATTGTCTTCTTGGAAAGGTTCCCTGTTATCTATAATGGGCAGAACTCAGCTGGTGCAGTCTATCATTTATGGAATGCTTATTTACAGCTTTAGAATTTATGCTTGGCCTATCTCTCTTCTAAATAACCTTAATAAGTGGATTAGGAATTTTATTTGGTCTAGTGATGTCACTACTCATAAGGTTGCTACTGTCTCTTGGCATAAGGTTTGTAAACCTAAGCCCGAAGGTGGCCTTGTTTTAAGGTCTATCAAGGATATTAATAAAGCTGGTATGCTTAAGTTAACCTGGGAGTTTATCACTTCCTCCAATCAGTGGTGTACTCTTTTAAGAAGTAGAGTTCTTAAACAGACAAAGCCTATCTCTTATCATGTGGTTTCATCTATTTGGCATGGTATAAAGGGATGTGTGTCCATGGTGATGGATAATTCAACTTGGAATGTGGCCAATGGGGCTAACATTAACTTCTGGACTGATAAATGGTTGTCTAAAACTGTAGCTGATTTTTTGTCAATTCCTGAGGATCTATATGATTGTTTGGATGCAAAAGTTAGTGATTTCATTGTGGATGGTTGTTGGCCGATTCCTGCTGCTCTTCTGGCTCACTGTCCTACCTTGCGGACTGAAATTGATTCCATAATCATCACTGACAGTATTTCTGAGGATCAGCTGAATTGGACTTCTAGCAGTGATGGTCTGCTCTCTTTTAAGACTGCTTATCTACATCATGCTCCTCCTGGGCCTGCTGTTTACTGGTCTAAGTTTCTTTGGAGACAATGCATTCCACCTTCTAAATCTTTTGTTGTTTGGAGAATCCTGCATAACTCTATGCCAACTGATGACATATTGTGGAGGACAGGTTGCATAATGGTCTCTATGTGCAGCCTGTGTGGATGTGCGGTAGAAACTTTTGGAACCAAAGTGGTCATGGTCCAGATAATCCCTTAAGTTTTGATGTTAACAAAGAGCTAATTTAAGATGAACAAAGATTTGTTATGGACTAATGTTTTATATTAAGTGTGCAGGACAAATCTAAATTGAGTCTAAAGACTTTGTCTCGTCCAACATAGTCCAAAGACGTTATCTCGTCTGACATAGTCCAAAGACGTTATCTCGTCCAACATAGTCCAAAGACTTTATCTCGTCCAACACCTATTCCTGGTTTACGACTGGACGATAGTTTATAGAACTATTGAGTCCAAAGACTCTTTTGGTTACCTTCTGTAATAACTAGTCCAATACATGTCTTTTAAATTTCAAGCGCGAATATCTTTGTAAAAGCATTTGAAATTATTATTCCATGTAAAAGGCTTATACTAGTGGGACAAAACATTCTCTGTAAGATTCGTACAAAAGAAAAGCATAAGCCAGAATGTCCCTATCACCTAAAGAAGTTGACCTTCTTGTTTTGGATAAACAAAAGGCAACTTTCTTCTACTCGGAGGATATGTCAGCACCACTTTTAGCTATCACCCTGATAGTCTATTCTGCTGATCAGAAACCTCAGAAGCTATCAGGCTCAACGGATCAAATGCATTCAATGCTCATCAGAACGGATCCTTTTCCATCCGTTGAAGACTGAAGACTGCTCAAAGAAAAGAGGCTATATATACCTTCATCTTTTGAAAGTGAAAAGTGCAGTAATCAAGAAAGAAAAAAACGTTGAACGAAACTGAACTTGAGCAAAAAGAAGTGAAGCAACACAAAGCAATTCAAAATCCTTCAAGAGATAAAAGAGAAAATCTCAAGCTTGCAAAGCTAGAAAAGCTACTCTGATTCTAACCTTCATATTACTCTCTGTGTAGAGCTATTTTCAAAAGTCTAAGCTTTAGTTTCGAATTCTCACATTTAGTGAGTTAGTAGAACAATCTTTTTCAAAACCATAGTTTGGTTGAGCCTGAAGAGGCTTGTCTGTAAAAAAATACTTAGAGAACCTGAAGAGGTTGAGAATACTGCCTGAAGAGGTGTTGAATACTTTGTAACAAAAGGTTTTTGTTATAGTGGATAAAGCTCTCAAGTAGAGAGGACTGGACGTAGCTCTTTGGTGAAGAGTGAACCAGGATAATATCGTTGTGTTCTTTTCTCTCCCTTATCTTACTTTAGTTTTTGTCTAACAAACTAACTGGGATTGAATTGCCTTTCATTACGCTGTCTTCTTATCTTAGTCAAAACTAAGTGAGCGTCCAACTTGGAGTTTGGAAGAGCTCTCTTTGCTTTTAATCGTTTTAAGCGTCCAATCTTGCGAAAATCATTATCTGCTTACGAAAAGAATTTAAAATCGCCTAAAACACAATTCAACCCCCCTTCTTGTGTTTCAAACAGGTTCCTTCAGAAACTACTTTACACTTGTTCTTGGAATGTTCCTTTGCTAAACAAATTTGGCACTGGTTGGGATCTTACATTGGCTGCAGTTTGGATACTAATGACTTTCATAGCCTGTCATCTGTCTGCAAAAGATCTTGGAGTCCTCAACTTTTGGATGTTGTTGTTGCTTGCATTGTTCACTCGATATGCATGATACGGTCTTGTAGGAATAAGTTAAGGTTTGAAGATAAGGGTTGTAGTCTCCATGTAGCTATCTCCTAAATCTCTTCCTTTGTTTCTCTTTCAGGCACTTATACTACTAATTGCATGACTAATTCAGTCCAGGATTTGTTGATTTTGAAGAATCTTAAGGTTGTGCCTCATCCTCCTTCTGCTCCTGTCATCAAGGAGGTTAAATGGCATCCTCCTCTTTGTAACACTGTCAAATGCAACACAGATGGAGCTGCAAGACGATGTCCTGGTCTTGCTGCTTGTGGAGGCTTATTCCGAGATAGTAGAGCTGCTCTTATGGGATGTTTTGCTGAAAATCTTGGGGTGTCTACTGCTTTTCAAGCAGAACTTATTGCTGCCATGCTAGCCATTGAGTTGGCTTTTAAAAAGGGTTGGCTAAGGTTATGGGTTGAATGTGATTCTCAGTTGGTGGATTCTGCTTTCAAAAACTCTAGCTTGGTTCCTTAGAGGTTAAGTAACCGATGGCTCAATTGTTTAACTTTAACTAGGAGATTTCATTGGTTTGGGGTGTCTCACATTTATAGAGAGGGCAATGCTTGTGCTGATAAGCTTGCTAATTTGGGCTTCTCAATTTCTGGTTTTGGGTGGTGTGCGAATTTTCCTTTTTCCAATACCAGTGATTTTTTTAGGAATCGGTTAGGTCTCCCTACCTATAGGTTTAAATAATTTTTTCTTTCTTTGCCTGAGTTTTGGTCTTATGTCCCCTCATGCTTTCCTTGTATCTATTTTTATCTTTTTAATAAAATTGAGGTAGCATTAGCGGTACTCTTTCCTTTTTGGTGCTTTTATCCCTAAGGAGGGTTTTGCACCATAAGGTTTTAATGAGGCCTCTAATGTGTCTTTTGTTTAAAAAAAAAAAAATTAATATATCTCATGCCCAAAACAACACGTAGGCATTCCAAATCACATATAACATACACATATTAATTTTAAACCATCACACAAGTTTTAAAACATGTAATCATATTAATCTAACAACTAAAAACACATCAATTCATCATTTATTGCAATACCTCCATTTCAATTTAGCGTTCTTGAACCTTAACATAGAAAACCTCAATTTTATCAGTTTAATTTCCCAAAATAACATTATTAGATTTAAGAATCCAAAATCCCTTTTTAAAATACCATGAAGGTGTGAGAAAGATGATGTTTTACTTACCTTTTATAGACCTCCTAAAAACTTCAAAGCGTTACCTAAGATCAATCCTAATATTTCACCAAAATCCTTATTCTCTTCCCGCTCTGCCTCGCACCGAGATGTCTTGCGATAGGCGCTCTTCTATTTCCTCTTCACTTGTTCGGCGGCACTAAAATTATGGAGTATGTTTTCTATCTCCCAAAAAGATCTTCACGTGAACTTCTTATACCCAAATTCAAATAATATTATCATGGGCCCCGTTATATTTATTATTATAAAAACAATTCTATTCTTTTTATTGTTTTTAAGCACATGAGTTACGTCTGGGAGTTTGTACTTGGCCCAAGACAAAGTTGCAATACAATGATGGAGTGCAATTTCATCACTCCTGGCGCCACATGCTATTAATCTTCATAAAGAAAATGTCAACTCCTATTTTGTGTTTAATTAAATTGATCTACACTACCTTTCAATAATTCATTTCTTTTATTTACCTATATTCAAATTTTAGGATATTACACTTTGTCAGGGCTTAACCTCTAGTAGGGTTTAGGGTTCCCCTACGCATATTAATGCATTCTACTTTACTCTTGCCTCCCCGACGAGTATGATTCTTTCCCCCACCTGATATCAATGTGGCACTATCACGAACTCACGAGCACTTCTCATGGCCGCAGCCCCGTTTCTCCAACCGGTAACCGTACACACCATAGAGCACTTGAACACGATCTTATCCTTCACAACAAATCATCATCACAATTAGTATCATTAAACAGAACATACCTAGGCTTTAAGGACTAGGATTCGGCCCCATAAGTAGGAAAATGCTAGGAGTGTTAAAATTTCTCAAACTCTTGGATCTATGATCCTTAAGCATAGATAACACTCCTGTAAGTCATGGAATTCAAGAATTTGAAACAAAATTCAAGATCTCCAACACATAGGGTTTCAGCCCTCTTATGAACATAAGGCTAGTAATATAACACCCCAATTTTCACTGCTTTCTGAGTCACAATGGCAAAGTTGTAATTCCATGGACTTTCCTTTATAAAATATCAAGATATTTTGGAAAAGTCATCATGACTACTTTAGAAAAGTAATCATGACATGGATGACTCATTATGGTGAGTTATGGTGGAGTAATCATGATAGTGATGAGTCATGGTGATGACCCATCCACTGACTCATCACATTCAGGAACCACGTTTCTTGTCCGGTGTTTGATTTTATCTCTATGTATCCACTTTTTGGATACAACACAAATATTGTTTTACTCTACATTACTGGTAGAGAATTATTGTTAAGGTTTGGGTTGACGACTCAGACGAAACCCGGTCTGCGTACGAGACTACCGGAACCGGTAACGGATAAGCATAAGGTTGCTTTCAAAGCCACCTCACTTTATCCTATCCATATGTAATGATTACATGAGTGACTCACCTAGGTGAGTCACCATGCTAATGATGGCTAAGGGTGAGTCACATGGGTGACTCACCATAGTAATGATTATGGTGTAGAAATTACAATTTTGCCCCTAAAGGAAATGACAATTTTGCCCTTAAGTAATTTTTATACAATCCCTAACCTTCCTTCACATAACCCCATGCCACTCATATATATCTTTACTATCTCATATTCCTTTCTCCTTCACTTTATTCTTTAAGTTCAAGTATTGAAGTTTCTAGTATAACTTTTGGTGAAATTCCAATTTTGGTCTTAAAAGAAATGACCATCCTAACCTTGAAGGTTAGTATATAAGGATCCTTATCCTCCCTCCTTTTCTCTTTTCACGCCATTTTCCCCTCATTTCATACTTCACATTTCTTTCTTCTTTCACTTCATTCTCTAACTTCAAGTCTTCAAAGTCTCCAAGCTTCTACTCCACTTTCTCTTCATTTCTTCAAGGATTCTTCAAGAGCTTTGTGAAGCTAAGTTGCTTAACTTGATCTCCTTTATCATCTAAGAGGTAGAGATTTCTTATTTGAGCTCTAAATCTCCATTTCTTGCCATGGAAACTCTATGTGTTCTATGTTGAGCTTAAACTTCAAAAATTCATTAAAAAGTATAGAAAAATCATTTTTATGTCAAACTAATTTTCTTGATCTAGATTCATTGTCTTCTTTCATAATCCAAGAGTTTGTAATCATAAAATCTCTCTAACCCATTTGGGGTGAGATGGCTTAATTCTCCTTCATGGTGAATCAATGGAGTTTTGTTCCAAATTTTTGTTAAAGAAGTGTTGATTTGATTCTATCACACTTAGAAGTCTTTGAATCGCAAAAGATTGTAATGAAAAACCTTTTCTATCCTATTTTAATGAAGGGGAGCCGAAACCTATATGTTGAAGATCTTGAGTATTGTTTCAAATTCTTGAAAAATATGACTTACACTAGCTTTCTCTATGCTTAAGGATCATTGATCCAAGAGTTTGTGAAATTTTAACACTCCTAGCCTATTTGAATACTAAGGGGCCGAACCTAGTTCATAGAAATTAGAGAATTGTGTTTGATTATACTAATTGTGATTATGATTTATTGTGAAGGAGGAGATTATGTTCAATCGTTCTAAAGCGTGTATGGGTACCGGTGGAAGAACGGGGCTGCGGCCGTGAGCAAGTACTCGTGGGTTCGTGACAGTTACTACATTCCTATAAGGTGGGGGAAATATTCATACTCATCGGGAAGGCAAGAGTAAAGTAGAATACATTGATATGTGTAGAGAAACCCTAAACCCTACTAGAGGTTGAGCCCTGACAAAGTACCTAAACCCTCGGTATAGGTATCTTTGGGCTATCACCATTAAGAATACACCCTAGGTTAGAAGACGATAACATGATGAATGATGTGCTTAATATGTGAATATGTCTTCCATGATGTGTTTGTGAATATATGTTTTCTCATGATTGTGATGAGGTATGTTATTGCCTTGATGGGTGTTAGTATGATAATATGCTTATTTGCCATGATGATAACATGTTGTGAAAAGCGTGATAATGCTTATTTGATTGTTGGTATGCTTAGAGCTAAGCTATGATCATTGTGAATTGGGTGATGCGTGAGATAAATCATTTGATGGTAATAAGCCACTGCACTCAACCTGGTGAAATGCTAGAGGACTATTGATAGTCGTGAGCATATCCTACTTGGTAGGGGATGCGGTATCCTGCTTGGTAGGGGATACGTGTGTTGATAGAAGACTATTGATAGTTGTGAGCATCCTGCTTGGTAGGGGATGCGGTATCCTGCTTGGTAGGGGATACGTGTGTTGATATAAGACTATTGATAGTCGTGAGCATCCTGCTTGGTAGGGGATGCGGTATCCTGCTTGGTAGGGGATCAATGATCCTTAAGCATAGAGAAAGCTAGTGCAAGTCATATTTTTCAAGAATTTGAAACAAAACTCAAGATCTTCAACATATAGGTTTCGGGCCCCCTTCATTAAAATAGGATAGAAAAGGTTTTTGATTACAATCTTTTGTGATTCAAAGACTTCTAAGTGTGATAGAATCAAATCAACACTTCTTTAACAAAAATTTGGAACAAAACTCCATTGATTCACCATGAAGGAGAATTCGGCCATCTCACCCCAAATGGGTTAGAGAGATTTTATGATTACAAACTCTTGGATTATGAAAGAAGACAATGAATCTAGATCAAGAAAATTAGTTTGACTTAAAAATGATTTTTCTACACCTTTTCATGAATTTTTGAAGTTTAAGCTCAACATAGAACATAGAGTTTCCATGGCAAGAAATGGAGATTTAGAGCTCAAAGAAGAAATCTCTACCTCTTAGATGATGAAGGAGATCAAGTTAAGAAACTTTGCTTCACAAAGCTCTTGAAGAATCCATGAAGAAATGAAGAGAAAGTGGAGTAGAAGCTTGGAGACTTTGAAGACTTGAAGTTAGAGAATGAAGTGAAAGAAGAAAGAAATGTGAAGTATGAAACGAGGGGAAAGTGGCGTGAAAAGAGAAAAGGAGGGAGGATAAGGATCCTTATATACTAACCTTCAAGAATAGATTGGTCATTTCTTTTAAGACCAAATTTGGAATTTCACCAAAAGTTGTACTAGAAACTTCAATACTTGAACTTAAAAAATAATGTGAAGGAGAAAGGAATATGAGATAGTAAAGATATATATGAGTGGCATGGGGTTATGTGAAGGAAGGCTAGGGATTGTATAAAAATTACTTAAGGGCAAAATTGTCATTTCCTTTAGGGGCAAAATTGTATTTTCTACACCATAATCATTACTATGGTGAGTCACCCATGTGACTCACCCTTAGCCATCATTAGGTGAGTCACTCATGTAATCATTACATATGGATAGGATAAGATGAGGTGGCTTTGAAAGCGACCTTATGCTTATCCGTTACCGATTCCGGTAGTCTCGTACACAGACCGAGTTTCGTCTGAGTCGTCAACCCAAACCTTAACCATAATTCTCTACCAGTAATGTAGAGTAAAACAATATCTGTGTTGTATCCAAAAAGTGGATACGTAGAGATAAAATCAAACACCGGACGAGAAACGTGGTTCCTGAATGTGATGAGTCAGTGGATGGGTTATCACCATGACTCATCACTATCATGATTACTCCACCATAACTCCCCATAATGAGTCATCCATGTCATGATTACTTTTCTAAAGTAGTCATGATGACTTTTCCAAAATATCTTGATATTTTATAAAGGAAAGTCCATGGAATTACAACTTTGCCATTGTGACTAAGAAAGCAGTGAAAATTGGGATGTTACATTACTATCCCCCTTAAAAAGAATTTCGTCCTCGAAATTCGACGCACATTGTAGAACTTCTTGTCTGTTCCAACACATAGTTCCAACACATAAGCTCTTCACAAATCTTCCAATGATTAAATTGTTCGTTCAGACTGACCATCTGTTTAAGTATGATAAGTTGGACTCAACCTTAACTTCGACCCCAAAGTTCCTTGTAGACACCTCCAGAACCTATGGAGCAGTTCGAGGTTCACTGCGACACGTCATATCAAGGACTCACCATGACTCATCACTATCATGATTACTCCACCATAACTCACCATAATGAGTCATCCATGTCATGATTACTTTTCTAAAGTAGTCATGATGGCTTTTCCAAAATATCTTGATATTTTATAAAGGAAAGTCCATGGAATTACAACTTTGCCACTGTGACTCAGAAAGCAGTGAAAATTGGGGTGTTACACAGGGGATGCTGGGAGTCACAGACCGAGTGCAACTCAGGGGTTGCAAGGATGCTTTAAGTGTGGGGGACCACAGATGGCTCGAGACTGCAGAAGCCAAGCACCGGGGGGAGCTATGACTTGTTACGCATGTGGATACATAGAGATAAAATCAAACACCGGACAAGAAACGTGGTTCCTAAATGTGATGAGTCAATGGATGGGTCATCACCATGACTCATCACTATCATGATTACTCCACCATAACTCACCATAATGAGTCATCCATGTCATGATTACTTTTCTAAAGTAGTCATGATTACTTTTCCATAATATCTTGATATTTTATAAAGGAAAGTCCATGGAATTACAACTTTGCCATTGTGACTCAGAAAGCAGTGAAAATTGTGGTGTTACACCCTGTCTTCTATGTTGGCCTCTGGTAAGGTCCTCGGGTACTCTGGAACTTTCCACCACTTCCTCCCTGATTACTGCGGATGGGTCCTCCACTTCTTATTGTCATCTCTCTTCTTCTCTCGATGCTCTCTATGGCTGAACACTGATCAAGCATCTCGAGGAATCTGGTACTCCCCAAAGGTACTATAGCCTTTTGGACCTTGTACTTCAGACTGTCTTCGAATCTGCGGCACATCCACTCCTCATCCGGATATTACAGAAAGAACTCTGAAAGCTTGCTGCGTACTCCCTAATTGACATTTTACCCTGATTCAGACTTTGGAATTCCTTGTCTTTTTCCCTCCTGATCATTCTGGGAAATATTTCTCAAGGAAGCATTCCCTGAACCGATCCCAAGTTACTGGTCTCTGGTTTCCCTTCCACTATATCTCTGCCCTTCCAACCAGCATAATAGAGGCATAAGAGACTTTCTGAGCGTCGTCACAATGTGTGGCAGCGAATATCTTTTCCAACTCTTGCACCCATAGCTCTGCCCCCTCGGGATTGTAGTCCCCGTTGAACTAAGGAGGTTTCCGCCTCATGAAAGCGTCTAACTCGGCATCCTCGTTTCCGACATCCCTCTGTTGTTGTTATTGTTGTTGTTGGTTCTCACGAGTCAGCTGGATAAGCTGAGCATTCTGCTAAGTTTGTTATAGCATTGCAGCAGCCATATCCCTCATAGTTCTGAGGGTCTCCAGGATTCAACTTCGTTTCCAGTATCCTTCAAACCACGACCAATCAAGAATGCGGACTTTGGCCTAATCACGAGCACAACACATATACAATAGTGTTAGCCCTAGGTCAAGCTCAAAGGATCAAAGAAGAAGGTAAACACCCGAAGAACGCCAAGAAAGCGAAGAACGTGTGTTAAGGATTCGAGTTTACCTTGGGAGAATCGAGAAATTGATCGGTCAAAACTGAAGATTTCGAGGTCACAATCTCAACGGTGTTGTCAGAATTGCGTTCTGACACTCCAATCTTCCTCAATCTTGAGCTTTCTCTCACCACCTTCGAGCTCTTTCTCTCTCTCTCTTTACCTGCAGAGAACTCTCCAATTCTTCAACTTTTCGTGCAACAAATGAGGAAGAGAACGGAAACACCAAAACTTGTTCTGCTGTCTACGCTTAAGCGTGGAACATCTGCACGCTTGAGCTTTCCCACACTCTAGCGTGGGCTCTCTCCACGCTTGAGCGTGGAACCTTGTCCACTCCGCCTTCTCCCTGGCCTGATACGTGTCTCACATGCATCCAAAGCTAGCACAACGCATTCAGCACGCTAAAGCGTGCAAGCTCTCCCGCGCCTAAGTGTTGCAACGCTTGAGCGTGGAGTCCTCCCACGCTTGAGCGTCCAACTCAGCAGGGAAAGGACTTCCAACCTTTTGACTTCTCCAGTTTCTCGTGTTACACCTTAAGCACTCCCAACCTTGTTCAAGCCTATTCCTAAACTTCCAACTAGGTGTCAAACTAACACATAAACAATCACACAACCATACAAACACCCAATCAAGGTTATCCACCTTAATTAGGGTTACAAAAGATGGGATGTTACACTTCCCCTTCCATTTGCTTAATTTCTTTTATGTTCTTCTTTACATTTGCGCTATTTACATTTTGTTTTTAGTTGCTGCACTTTAATTCTTAGTTTGTTTAAGTTTCTTGTTTAGTTATTTAAATTCCGTAGTTCTTTCCTTTTGCTATTCATATTCGGGTGGCAACCACACCTTTTTCTTCCCCAATTCTTCTCATCATTTTTTTTACATAAGAACTAAGAACAGGCTCTTGGATAGATCCTCAATTTCAATGATTCAAACTTGGATCATATCATATTTGGTTCATATTCATATGCTCATCTAATTGTCCTTTAAGTTCAATTAGCCCTACAGGTACTACTGTCAAAACAACATTCACCTCTATTTTAACTAATAATAAGAATAATGTCTTTGTGCCCCTCAACTAAGCACTTAAGATAAAGTGTAATAATTATGTTATGACGAAGCAAAGAAGAATTTATTATGCATTTATTAATAAAACAAATGCACACAATATCTCACAAGCATATGATATTAACTTATTTGCTTAATAAAAAATTATACTAGTCCCTTTTTTATTTACATGTACTATAGAGACATGAATTATGGTCAACAAAATAAATTTTCAGCACAACAAATAATCTTAGTTAAGTTCAATCGCAATCACTAATTAATCAAAATCAACAACATAGGACAAGTCTTATACACCAGATAACAATTATTTAAACAGGAAGTGGAGGTAACATGGTTATCCTTCACAAGATTAACAAAAAAAAAAAAAAAAAAAACAATCAAGCACCAGTCAACTCCAAAATTTCTCACACACAGCAAAATTTATAATCTTTTTTGTGTCTAACAAAACCCATATCCTTGTCTGTTAGTCGTCATAAATCTGTACACCACCAATCAATATTGGGTTGGCCAGGTCCAACATCTAAAAGAATAACATGCAGTCTTTATCATTCTAACAACAGTTCTATGCGCCCAAGTTTTCATTTTAGAAAAATGCATTACCCAAGTCCAATTTAGGATTGAACTGCTCTGATACAAAAAATGTAACGCCTTTCGTTACATTAGTAACCCAAATAATATTTAAATTAAATATGGAGAAATAATAATTTCTTAATAATAAATCTAAATAAATATTTAATATAATAATATCAAAATAATGTTTACATCAATAAATCCATAAAATACTGAAATAACATATTTAGTTCAAAAACCTCAAAACCAGGCGTCTAATACAACTCGCATAAATAAAACAAAGCGTAACGGTAACGTAGGTCCTCCTGGCATAAGACATAACAATTAACATACTGACCAAACTATAAACTAAAGAACAGATCTTCAAGCCTTTGTATGCTCAACGGTGTCGTCCCCAGGCTCTGAAAGTAATACTACTACTGAGATTTATAATCCCAGTGAATAAAAATACATTTATAGAAATTTTCGAAAAAACATTGTTGTCAGTCGCCACGGTAACCCGAAAAACAATTCATGGTACCTGCTATTTTCCAAAAGCATAGTATATATTACAAAAATAATAATACTTATAAAATAACATAAATACCAACCAATTATCATCAAATCATCACATCTCATATGTCAAATAATTCCAAATAAATCACATATGTTATATAACTGTCAAACATCACTCAACAATGGCGTCCCATTACCTATCTCTACTCAAGAGAGGTATTTCAAAGTCATCTTTTCATCGGTGACATTACTCATTTTTCGATACCAACCATGTGTACCGGCGATATTGCTCATTTTTCGACATCCCAATTCAATGGCGATGTTGCTTTCGATATCCCATCAACTGGCAGTATTACATAATTTTGACATCCCAATTCAATGGTGATGTTACTTTCGATACCCCATCAATTGACAGTATTACATAATTTCGACATCTCAATTTAATGGCGTTATTAGTTTCGATACCCCTTTCATAGGCGGTATTTCTCAAACATCATGGCACATGCATAATGATCAATTAAATGTGCCAAATCAAATATATATCATCACATAACTCATGTAAAGCATGCTAATCAACCAACACACATACCAATCACACATATCATATCATCAATTACAAGGATAAATGCTCAATTTAATAAACTTTCATGTTAATCGAAAATCCCCAAATCAATTTAGCGTCCTTAAACCCTAACATAGAAAACCTAATTTTCTCAAATCAATCTCCCGAATTCATTATTGGCTTTAAGAACCAAAACCTTCAATCTTTGTGCCATGAAAGGGTGAGAAAAATATTTTTACACAGCTCTTATAGACCTCCAAAAACTTCAAATATTATCTAAGACAAATCCTAACATTTCACCCATAATCCTTCTTTGCTTGTCATTGACGTTCTTACGGCGTCTCAAAGCTTCGCACTGCAATAAACGGTACACTTGAATCCTATTGTTTCTTTTTTTCCCGCTAATAGTCTTTCGGCGGCGCTAAAGTCATTTCTGCACCTCCCTGTTATTAAACAAAGAAGGGTTTTACCTCTCAATTAAAAACACCATCGGATTTTTCAATTGTTAGTGTATAAAGCTCCTCAACATTTATTTTTTCAACTGCTATTGGAACCCATTTTGGCCTACTAGCCCTGTAGCTTTCAGGTGAGTATATATATATATATATATATATATATAAAGAGTAACTTTAAGAGAGTTTTTGACTTCTTTATTGAATTAATTTAAATCCATTGGATTAGAATAATTGGATGAATAAGATTGAGAGTAACTCTCTTAAAGTTACTCTTCGAGTAACTTGATCCCTCCTCATATATATATATATATATATATATATATATATATATATATATATATATATAAAATCCTTTTAAATCAATTACTATTTTTGTGGATTCAGCTGCACTTTTATCACAAGGAAACTATTCTTATACTAAAAATATTTTTTTTTTACACTAAACCTTACAATGGCTTAATACTTTTATTAAAATAATTATATTGGAATTTTAGGATATTACATTTTCTGCATTTCTTTTGGAATTTCGTCCCCGAAATTAACACTATACACATCTAAGCAGCAAACATCAAACGCATTCGGTTCATATTCATATGTTCATCTATTTGTCCCTTAAGTTCAGTTAGCCCTACAGTTACTACTATCAAAACAACATTCACCTCTATCTTAACTAACAATAAGAACAAATGTCCTTGTGCCCCTCAACTAAGCACTTAAGACAGTGTAATAACTACGTTATGACGAAGCATAGAAGAATTTACTTATTTGCTTAATAGAAAATTATACTTAAACACAATATCTCACAAACATATGCTATTAACTTATTTGCTTAATAGAAAATTATACTAGTCCCTTTTTGATTTACATGTACTATAGAAATATAAGTTATGGTCAACAAAATAAATTTTCAGCACAACAAATGTAACATCCCGTTTTATCAATATGTGTTTAAGACATGAGTTAAGTATGTTTAAGTGTTTGGATGTGATCTATATCATATGATAGAGCTATGGTCCAAATTTGAAGAGATTTGGCCTTGGAATGAGCTCAGAAAGTGCGAAAACGTAAAAGAACGGGTCAAATCAGCGTCCAACGTTTGGATGTTGAGAGACCCAACGCTCAAACGTTGACCGTGGACGCTCAACCGTGGGCGAAGCCCACGTCAAAGCTTGGGCAGTACATGCATGGAGAGACACACATCAGTACGCATGCGTGCCCGTCAGATTGGGCAGTGCCTTAGTGGTAAGGTAACGTTCCACGCTCAAGCGTGGGCAACTAGAACACTCAAGCGTTCCCACGCTCAAGCGTGGAGTGTCCCCACGTCAAAACGTTCTCAGTCTGCCAGCCTTGTATAAAAGGACCCGAAACTTCATTTTTCTGCGTTTTTACATGAAATTCCTTCTCCTTTATTCAAAAAACACGTAGGGGACCTTGAGCAGCCAATGTTAACCACCTTCGAGCTTGGTTTGAGATGATTCAGGTATTAAAACTCAAGTTCGATCATACCATCATGCTTATATTTTCGTTATCTTCGAATCCGACCGATCAGTTTCTCAAATCGTTGAAGGTATGTCGTAGTTTTGCATATACTGGCGTTGTCGACATTGACGTACTCCGAGGGTTCTTCATGTTCTTCATATATTTCTTAGTTTCAATCCTCGTTTCAATTCGTTTTAGGGCTAACCATGATGTATACATGTTGTTTTCGCAAGTAGGGCAAAGTTCGAAGTTGTGTTCGTGATCGTGTGTGGTGTGAAGGGTGCGGCTGTGAGGAGAAGGTTGGAGAGCTTGGTTAGGTTCATTGTGTTCGTGAGTTTGTATACGTCATTATCAAGTGGGGAGAAAGAATCACACATTTGTCGGGAAGGCAAGAGTAGAATAATATATATTGACATGTTTAGGGGAACCCTAAACCCTACTAGAGGTCGAGCCCTGACAAAGTACCTAAACCCTAGGTATAGGTATCTTTGGGATATCACCACTAAGAATATACCCTAGGCTAGAGGACTATTGCTGGATGGATGATTGGTATGTTTGGTGAGAATGTGAATATGTGCTCTATGTGATTTATGTGTTATAAGTTTAGATTGGTATGTTTGATGTGCTTAATGTGCTTTATGAGATTTATGTGTCTTTATGCTTAGCATGGTATGTTGAGATGTTGGATATCATGTTGCATGCTATTATGGATGATATTGATAGTGAATGAAAGTGCCACAATGCATGTGTGAAGAAAAGTGATGGATACTGGAGTATCGTAAATAAATTGATATAAGGACTGAGATGAGATGTTTATCGAGATATTGGTGGCACAAGTGTTGGTTGACATGCATAACATAATCATGTACCAAGTGGCGAGCCGTGTGGTATGGGACACACGAGGTTAATGTACTTGAATGCGGGTACAGATTACGGAAGGGACGATCTTGGGGATGTAATCATGCTGGGGACTTATCACATGTGACAGATGGGGTTGCACCTATCGTGTCGTGATGCTCACTAGAGCCTGGTTATCCCGACTGGACCCTGAGTATTTCACGTTGCAGGTGGACTGATGTATAATTTAGCAAGTGCACTAAATCGATCAAGTAGTATAGAACTTGGAAGTTCCGAAATCGAACACGAGGATTGATTTGACCAATTACCACTTCTTAATTTTGATAACTATTTAAACGTCAAATGAGTGTACCAATTAAATTTAAATAAGAGAATGAATTTTAAAAAGGAAATATTAAAGAATCAATTTAAGACACAAATTGGGAAGTGCAAAAAAAAAAAAATAAGTTTAAAATGTACTTCAAGTCTGAAAAGCTCTAGGGCTCTGATTTCACCAATCTATGTAGCTAGAATTTCATAGACAAAATTTTAAATCCATATACGAACTCCAGTTTGGTGCAGTTATGGCAATTCATCCTAATTTCTACTATTAACTAATATCAACCGAGATTCCTAATTTATTCTAATGCCTGGGTTAGAGTACATTAAAATTTATCTCTTGATTCATAACCAACTATATTTCTATGATGGTTATTAACCAAGTAGTTTATTAAGCTCTATGACTCCCTATAGAAGTTGCACAGGATTCTTATCTCCTCTCGGTCTCAAATTACCCTATGGTTTTTCACAAATGCTCTAGACACATAAATCTCCCTTCGGTCTCATTATGATTGGCCTATCATTCAATTATTTCTTGAGCTAACAATTGAAAGCATTAAGATCATGAGAAAAACATAAAAGCAATGCTAATAAACTAGGATTTTAGCCATAACATTACCAAACCTTCATAAGTGGCTACATCATCACCCTAGAAAAGGTAATTTAGCTACTCATAATTGAAACAAATATCAAATTCATTGAATAAAATCCAAAACCCATAACAAAATTTGAATAATCTCCCAAAATCCTAATTTTCTCAACTAATCGCAGCCTATGGTGTAAAAGTAGCTGACCTAATTGTGTTTAAAAACTGAATTTATACATCCTGAATACGCACACTCGCAAGGCGAGAAGCTTCTTGCGAGGCGAAATTCAATGACTGAAATCCTAATCTATCAGCGCGGTCTCGCGAGGCGAAAGGCCTGTCGCGAGGCGAGAAGCTCAATCCAGTATGCTTCAGCTTTGTGCTCTGCTCAACACCATCACTTCCAAAGCTTCACTTTTGACCCTAATTGAGTACCTGAAAGCACGAGCACCCAATTACACATACCTGACTCAAAAAGATACAAAAATTACTAAAAATAATAAAGGGACTCAAAACACAACTTAAGACTAAACAAAAACAAATACGGGTAAAATTGAGAATAAACTCAACAAATCAAATTAAATTCACTAGTTAATCATAGTAAAAACTAGATAAACCAGCGGGTTATCAAAATAACCCAAACTTGAACTTTGCTTGTCCTCAAGCAAACTAAATTCAAAAGACTCAACTTAGCAAGTTCCCATGGATCCCCTCTTTTTGCAAACCCACACAATGATCAATTTTATGACAAGTTTAAACAAATTCCCTTAAGATCAAAATTATGACAAGTTAAAACACTCAAGAGATGGCTCCAAACCAATTTCTGACTTCCGCAACACTATTATCCATCAAGTAAGAGTTTGAGTACACCCAACACAAAAATCAGAGAATAACTTAGGCCTCTTCCTCACAAGGGTAATTTATTTCTCTCTCTAACTCTCAAGTGTTTAGGCTTGTGTTTGCAGTTAATTTTCACAACTTAAGCACATTATCCATGGGTTTGCTTATCATCTCCACAGAGATCCCATCAAATACGTGAATGTATAATCAAGAGGTCTTTTCAAGGTTGTAACATAGTCAAGGTTAAAAAGGTAGGATAAGAAAAGAATGTATATGCTATAACCTTAGAATCAAATGAGCAAAGGTACAGTGCACAAATTTTTATTTTTATTTTAAGTACTAAGCTCAACCCTTTGCTTATTCTTTTCTTCGCTTTCCTAGATATTGAATCATTCAAGCATTTTTCACCTTGCTATTTTGGTGTTTTTTTTTTTTCTTTTTGAATGATTCAGAATTTGAAGTTTTCCTTGCCACCCCAAACTTAGTACTTGATACCTATTGATGACACCTACCAATACTCCCCTGATCCAAAAGGTTGGGTAACATGGTTTTTCAAAAGTTAGCTCAATGATAAGGTTATGAAAGACAAGCTCAGGCTCAATCACGGCTAGCAATGGATAAATCATATAAATTAGGTAGGCTTTCTGGCCACTAGCTCGTCAGAACAAAATGCCTCTGTCATGTCATGCACTATATATTCATGCAATCAAGCAAAAAATCAAGCAAACCTAAGATTATATTACTTAAGAGCTACTCAATCAGCAACAAATTATACTTTTAGGCTCAAATTATTCCTCACCCGGACACACTAGAGACTCGTCTCTAAGATAATTATGTCAAGCACCCCAACCCCAAACTTATCAAGAATCAAGTGTTGCACATTTTTTAAACATGGTATATCTCTCAAAGGTGTTTCACACGTCGTAACAACAAACTGAAGGGAATATGTAAAATTACTCTCTTTTACGACATGCATTGAGTTTACAAATTTAGATAACCATGAAAACTTGCTATGACCCAAATTGAACGACTCAACAAACAAAACAAAACAAAACAAAAGAGACTACTAAAATAAGGTTCAAGAATTTTACTCTCAAGGGCTCCGCGAAGAACCCTCTCCTGGTCTTCTCTCCTCAGCCCCTGCATCCTTTCACTCTCTCTCAACATCACATCTTCTCTATGAGGTGCCTCCTGTAAGGGGATTACTCTCCTTCTCAGTGGCTCAGTCTCATCCAGAATGACCTCCTCTGTTCGAGGTGGAGGAGTGTTTGGATCTTCAACCGCTCCAAACTGTTCTTCAATTTCCTCACGGGCTAGGTTGTTCAGCCCACGGAGGAATGCTAGATACTCAATATCCGTCCCATCATCCTCCTCTATCCTCTGCTCCAAATTAGGAAAAGGAACACGTCCTCTCCTAGCTATCTCCAAGATTTCATTCTGAAGATCTGATTCCGGATCTCTCTGGATTCGGATGTTAGGCACTGCTTCACCTTGCCTGTGAGGATGACCCCTGCGAGGAACACGCCTTGGAGGCATCTGTGTCACCAAAAGCTTGTTAAATCTTGCAATAGCATTAATATAATCATCATAATTCAGCAAGTTAACAAAGGCAACAACAATACAATTAATCACCCAACAAAACACCACATAGTATGTTATCAGCAATACACAATGAGTTTCAAATATATCAACCGATCAACTAAATCAATTGATTCAATGTCACAAAATGATCACAAACTCATTAAATATTATAAACATCAAGTAATAACAAAGAGACTACTACAACATGTCAGCAAGTCTCTCCTCATGAGCTAAGTCAACATCATCCGGGCCATCTCCATCAAACTCTCTCTCTCTAACTCTGCAAAACAAGCTGCCCGCTGAGCTGCTTGGCTAGACGACCCACCCCTTGCTGTGTCGTGTGTCTCGTCTCGAGACCAGTCACGCCAGCCATGTATAGGCTGTAGCTCAGCCTCAGAAGGGTAGATTAAGGCTTTCTGCTCCAGCTGAGCAAGATGCTGCTCACGAGTTAACTCACGAGATGCAGCCAATGAACTCATGGTCTCCTGATGCTGGAGAGTCATCATGCGTGCATGCTCCTCCAATGTCATCTGATGATGGGGTCGAGCCTGCTGTTGCCGCTGAGTCTGATCTACTGCCCTGGGTGCCATTGCCTCCTTGGTGAAGCAATGGCTCTCGATATAGGCTCGGTCAATTGGGTTCCTTTGCTTGACATTAATTTCATCCTTTACCTCTAAACCAGCTTGAGCACAAAGCTCAGCGATAAGGTAAGGATGTCCCAATGCTCCCCCAGATCTGGAGTTCGCAGCTGACTGAATATCTAGGGCAATTATAGCCCCCACATCTATGCTCTTGCCACTCATGATGGCATACAACAGTTTTGCCCGCACAATAGGCAAGGTGGACTCATGAGAACAAGCAGTCAAGTTGGCGTGCATGAATACAGACCAAACTCGAGCCCTTGGAGTTAAGTTCTTCCTGGACAACCTTAGAATATTACCGGACATGCCTCTGTCCCAATCACTCCCTGGTTTACAGCAAGTAGTCAAAACGGAGTCAGCAATGTCCTGCACATTCTGGAGAGTTGAGTATTCACAGCGATCCCCCCAAGTGTTATGGATCCGAAGGAAAGCATTAATGGTCTCTGCATCAAAAACAATGCTTCTCCCTCTTACCTCAGCATAAAACTTTTGATCTTCTGGGTTCGGGTTCCATGCATTAGCATAGAACTCTCGAACTATCTGTATATCAGCCCGCTTAGGGAAAGTGGCCAATGCCTGCCATCCTCTATCATGCAACACCTGTTGGATCTCAGGAAATTGAGGCCTTTGCAAAACCAAGTTTCGCTTAGCAACAACTGGTCGCCCCTGCACATTCCTGTACCATTCAGCTCGGTCAGCAGTGCGATACCAGATGTTTTCCACAACTACCCCATGACCATGGCCAGAAGATGTGTCTCCGGGCTCTGCAGTACACTTGCTGGGCTTAGCACCCAATTTTTCTCTCGGTACTCTTGGAGGAGCCATACCTGAAAATCAGCAAAAATTCCAGTGCAAGGGTATATAATATCAGCAAGAAAACAAACCAATATCCACAGTACCCAGTCCCCAAGTTCATCCAAAAACAACCACCAAACCCCAAAACAATTGTCGGTTGCAGATGCACATATCCATATAAAGGTAAGCTTAACATTACAACACTCCACAAACACAGGCAGAAGAATTGAATTGCAAACATTCAAGGACGAAACTCATGCAAGAAACTCATATTAAAGAATCTTTAACCAAATTCAGAATTTCAAATGGTTAAAAATGCTTCGGACTGACCTTTGATGGTTATGAATGGAAGGAACTAGTAGAGAAGATGGAGTAGATGAGTGTAATGCTTAGTAGATGCCCCTAAATAGAGATCCCGCGCGAGAGAGTTTTAAAATTTGGAACAAATGAGCGTTCTCTCTCACGAAGAATCACTATATACTCGTAATCTCTCGCGAGGCGAGACTTAAATTCAGCCCCAATTTCAGAACCCTAATTACACTATCGCGAGGCGATGATACTATCGCTAGGCGAATCTGGAAAACCAGAATTCTTGAATCTCCCAGAATTTTGAGGCGAGATGGACCTCGCGACGCGATACAGAGAACTACATTTTACTGAAGTTGACTTCGCGAGGCGATTCACTTTCCGCGAGGCGAATATCTCACCATAATATATAAGCCCTCTGCTTCGCCCCGAGAGGGTTCCCTCGCGCGGTGATACAGAGACTAATATATTTCGCTTTCTGTATCGCCAGGAGAATATAGGTTCGGGAGGCTACACAGAGCCATGTGATTTGCATATTCTTATGCGCTAGGCGAGGATCAGCACGCCAGGAGAAAATAAAAACTCAGAATTCCTGAAAGTCACAGCCTTGCGTGGCGAGAATAGTCTCGCTGAGCGAGTATAAGACAGTAGCCACTTTTAAGCAAAAGAGAATGCGTAACTATCTGCATCTACTTCTAAATGCTTATGCTTCCTAAATGCAACTATCCTACTGAAATGCGTTAAAAGGATACCATTTGGGTTGCCTCCCAATAAGCGCTTGTTTAACGTCGCGAGCCTGACGCACACGCCCCCAGAAGGGCTAAAACAGCTTAAGTCTTGTTTTGCTATCATCAAGCTGGCCTCCCAAGTAGTGCTTGAGCCGGTGGCCATTCACCTTAAAACTGCTTTCAAAGCCTTTACCTTCCAACTCCACTGCTCCATGTGGAAGCACAGATTTGATAGTAAAAGGTCCAGACCATTGGGATTTTAACTTACCCAGAAATAACCTAAGCCTAAAGTTATAAAGAAGTACACTCTGGCCTGGTTCAAAGTTTCTTGGCACAATGTGCTTATCATGCAATGCTTTCGTCCTCTGGTTGTAAATTAGCGCATTCTCATATGCGTGAAGTCTGAACTCATCCAGTTCATTAACCTCTAGCAATCTTTTCTCACCGGCTTCTTTATAGTCGAAATTCAAGGCTTTAATAGCCCAATGTGACCGGTGTTCCAACTCAACTGGTAGATGACAAACCTTCCCATAAACCAATTGGTATGGTGAACAACCAATCGGAGTCTTGAAAGCCGTCCTATATGCCCAAAGCGCATCATCCAACCTTTTGGACCAATCCTTCCATGAGGAGTTGACAGTTTTCTCGAGAATCCTCTTCAACTCACGGTTAGATACTTCTACTTGCCCACTTGTTTGTGGGTGATAGGGTGTAGCAACTCGGTGATTGACCCCATACTTTGCAATTACGGAATTCAATTTCTTGTTGCAGAAATGCGATCCTATAACTCTTGGTAAGCCGAATCGTGCAAAAATGTTCTTTCGCACAAAATCAGTTACAACCTTGGAATCATCAGTTGAAGTTGCAATTGCTTCTACCCAGTTGGACACATAGTCCACTCCCACTAAAATGTACTTGAAGGAGAAGGATGGTGGAAATGGTCCCATGAAATCAATTCCCCACACATCGAAGATGTCTACCACCATGATGCCAGTTAAGGGCAACTCGTTTCTTTTGGAGATGTTTCCAATTCTTTGACAACGGTCACACCTTTCAATGTAATTCCGAGCATCCTTGAAGATGGTAGGCCAGTAGAATCCACTTTGGAGGACCTTTTGAGCTATTCTTTCCCCTCCAAAGTGGCCCCCATAGTCAGATCCGTGACAATGCCATAAAATGTCCTCCACTTGAGATTGTGGAACACATCTTCTTAGGAGCCCATCCGCACATATCTTGAATAAATGCGGATCCTCCCAAACATAATATTTGGCATCACTAAAAAACTTCTTCCACTGCTGCCGGGTAAGGCCTTCAGGTAAGAGCTTGCTTGCCTTGAAATTGGCCATGTCGGCAAACCAAGGAAGCGTCACTTCTGCAATAGCATACAATCTTTCATCCGGAAAATCCTCCCGAATGAGCATCTGTTGCTCATCTTCATTCAAGTTCATCAACCGGGATAGATGATCCGCAACCCCGTTTTCTGTGCCCTTCTTGACTTTTATGTCTAAATCAAATTCCTGAAGCAACAAAACCCAACGGATTAGTCTAGGCTTAGCATCCTGTTTGGCCATTAGGTGCCTTATTGCAGCATGATCAATGAAAATAATAACTCTAGAACCTATGATATATTGTCTAAACTTATCCAAAGCATACACAACTGCTAACATTTCTTTTTCAGTGGTAGAATAATTAAGTTGTGCATCATTAAGGACTTTGCTAGCATAATATATCACATGAACTAGTTTATTAATTCTTTGACCCAACACAGCTCCTATTGCATAATCACTAGCATCACACATAATTTCAAAAGGATATTCCCAATTTGGAGCAGAGATTATAGGAGCTGTAACAAGTTTATTCTTAAGGGTATTAAATGCATGCAAACAAGAAGCAGTAAACTCAAAGGATACATCCTTGACCAAGAGGTCACACATTGGTTTTGTAATCTTGGAGAAATCACGAATGAATCTCCTATAAAACCCAGCATGACCAAGGAAACTCCGGATTCCCTTCACATCCTTTGGAGGTGGCAATTTCTCAATCACCTACTTTGGCCTTGTCAACTTCAATCCCTTTGGAAGAGATTTTATGTCCTAACACCACACCTTCCTTCACCATGAACTGGCATTTCTCCCAATTAAGAACAAGGTTGGTGTCTTGGCATCGTTGAAGAACACATGCCAAATTCTCCAAACAATTATCATAGGAAGACCCAAACACGGAGAAGTCATCCATGAAAATTTCAATGAATTTCTCAACCATGTCAGAGAATATAGCAAGCATGCATCTTTGAAACGTTGCTGGAGCATTACACAATCCAAAAGGCATTCTTCTATAAGCAAACACTCCAAAGGGACATGTAAAAGCAGTCTTTTCTTGGTCCTCAGGATCCACCAAAATTTGATTATATCCGGAATACCCATCAAGAAAACAATAATAGGCGTGACCGGCTAATCTCTCCAGCATCTGATCAATGAAAGGAAGAGGAAAGTGATCCTTTCGATTTGCATCATTCAGCTTCCTATAATGAATATATACTCGCCACCCTGTGATGGTCCTTGTTGGTATCATTTCATTTTTTTCATTGACCATCACAGTAGTGCCCCCCCTTTTCAGGAACAACATGAACTGGGCTCACCCATGTGCTATTTGAGATAGGATAGATAATCCCTGCATCTAATAGCTTCATCACTTCCTTCCGCACAGCATCTTTCATAACTGGATTCAATCTTCGCTGTGGTTGCACAACCGGATTATAGTTTTCTTCCATGAGAATTTTGTGTGTGCAAAAGGAGGGACTAATGCCCTGCAAATTTGAAATCTTCCAACCAATAGCAGTGCGATGTTCTCTGAGCACCCTTAAAAGTTTCTCCTCTTCAGACTACTTCAAGGAGTTATTGATGATGACCGGATAGTGTCCCTCCTCACCTAAAAAGGCATACCTTAAGTGAGTAGGGAGTTGTTTAAGTTCCGGTTTGTGTACTTGTTCATCCTTGGCTTTACTTGGAAGCTCTTCAACTTGTGACTCTGGTTTGATTAAAGATGGTAATGCTTCCATTTGTTCTTCGCATTCTTTAATAATATCATTATCCATCTCCACCCACTCTACAAGATCATGGGATTTTACCAACACTTTTTCAAGTGGTGAACCATGGTATCCGTGAGTAGCTACTGACTGAACAAGAGGATCAATCACATCCACACTAAAACAACTTTCTTTCTCAACTGGGTGCTTCATTACTTCAAAGACATTAAAAACCACATTCTCATCTTGCACCCTCAAAGTCAATTCACCTTGTTGAACATCAATCAATGCTCTTCCTGTCGCTAAGAATGGTCTTCCTAGAATTAGTGGAATTTGAGCATCTTCATCCATATCTAGAACAACAAAATCAGCTGGGAAAATAAATTTGTCCACTCTCACTAGTAGATCTTCAACTACCCCATATGGCTTGATAGAATGATCTGCAAGTTGTAGTGACATCATTGTATTTTTCACCTCTTTAATGCCAAGTCTTCTCAACATAGCAAGTGGCATCAAATTGATGTTGGCTCCCAAGTCACATAAAGCTTTGCCAAAAGTCAATTCTCCAATAGTGCAAGCTATACTAAAAGACCCCGGATCCTTCAACTTTGGAGGTAGTTTCCTCTACAAAATGGCACTACACTCCTCAGTCAGAGCAACCGTTTCTTCATCATTAAATCTTCACTTTTTAGAGAGCAACTCCTTCATAAACTTTGCATAGGATGGCATTTGTTCCAGAGCTTCCGCAAAAAGAATATTGATTTGAAGTTTGCGAAAAACATCTAAGAACTTTGAGAACTGTTTATCTTGCATCGGCTTCTTCAATTTATGAGGATAAGGAACATTAACATAAGCAGGAATGTCACTTGCTTCCACATATCTCTTATTAGCATATGATGTATCCACATAAACCTTTTTGCCTCCCTCAAACTTCTCATAAGCAACTCTGTTGTTTTTCTGACGCATTTCATCACCATTCTGAACAATAGTATCTGCTTCCTTTGTTGGAGGATTTTCCTTATGTTCCAATACTTTGCCACTTCGAGCTGTAATGACATTGCATTGTCCCTTAGGATTATTCTCCGTGTTTCCCAAAAAAGTACCTGGCAATCTTTTTTCAAACTGTTTAGAAAGCTGAGAAATTTGTATCTGCAGACCCTGAATTGATGCCTGAGTATGAGTTGCCAACTTATCTACGGATGCATTTGTTGAAGCATTAAGTGCAGCAATGGAAGCATTTGTCTTTTCTAATGCAATTTCCCAATCAGGCTTCCTTTCTTGTCCTTGTGGCGTGAATCTTGGCAGAGCTTGAATACCATAAGGTTGTTTCTGCTGTCCCTGATTCCCATAATTACTCCAAGTGAAATTTGGTTGATTCCTCATACCAGAATTATAATTGTTGGAATAAGAGTTATTATGCTGCCTGGGATAGTCATTCCTCCCTTTTTGGTTTGCATCATAGAAATTATGACACGAATCGACTTGCTCATGAGAGAATTGATCCCCTGATCACAATGCACTGTCATGATTTCCATTACAGAAAGCACAAGTTACCTGACATTCATTGGCAACATTGACTGAATGCTTAGAAACAACAAGATTTTACTGGAGAAGTTTATTCTGAGCTAAGATTGCTTCATAAGTCTCTGCATCAACTTCATTGCCACTCCCTCTCTGTGGGTACACGTTCCTTTCACCACCTCTGCTCTGATAATCATTGTGAGCCATTTTTTCAAGTAAAACCCAAGCATCTTCTGCTGACTTTGCATTCACAGAACCACCAGCTACAGCATCACAATCTTGCTTGATCTCTGGTAAAAGGCCAGTATAAAAATAGTTCACTTTCCTCCATGTGTCAAAGAATGAGCTTGGGCACCGCCTCAACAGATTATGATAGCGTTCCCAGGCTTCATTTAAAGATTCCCCTTCTTGCTGCCTAAAGGACTGAATGACATTTTGTAAAGATACCGCCTTCTGAGGAGAAAAGAATCTCATCAGAAATTTTTGAGCCTATCATCCCATGTGGTGATGCTTCCTAGGTTCATGTAATCGTACCAGTCACGAGCTCTATCTCGTAAAGGAAAAGGAAAGACTCGCGACCGGTATGCATCATTAGATACACCTTGCTGCTTGGAGATATCCAGAATCTCCAAAAATCTAGTGATGTGCCTATGAGGATCTTCATTATCACGCCCCTCAAACTGATTTTGCAGAATCAAGTTGATAACGGCGGGCTTGATTTCAAAATTATTAGCATCAATAGGCGGTCTCACAATTGTGGAACTGTAGTCGTCCACACGTGGAAGAGAATAATCTCCCAAAGGTCGGTATGGTGGTGGATCTGCCATCTCCGCAAGTAAACCCCTTCTTCTTGCTTTTGTTTGTTTCCTCAAAGCTCGACAGGTTCTCTCTACTTCAGGAATAAATAGCAAGTCCTCAAGATCTACTGTCCCTCACATGCACAAAACAAACCACCAACACAAAGAACTCCACACAAGGTTAGAAGTTCAACTAAATCAAAATAAAAGGAAAACAACTTTTCAAAGTAGTTATCGCCACCAATACTTATGATATTGGTCAGTGCCAATCCCCGGCAACGGCGCCAAAAACTTGATGTATAATTTAGCAAGTGCACTAAATCGATCAAGTAGTATTGAACTTGGAAGTTCCGAAATTGAACATGAGGATTGATTTCACCAATTACCACTTCTTAATTTTGATAACTATTTAAACGTCAAATGAGTGTACCAATTAAATTTAAATAAGAGAATGAATTTTAAAAAGGAAATATTAAAGAATCAATTTAAGACACAAATTAGGAAGTGCAAAAAAAATTTAAGACACAAATTGGGAAGTGCAAAAAAAAAATAAGTTTAAAGTGTACTTCAAGTCTGAAAAGCTCTAGGGCTCTGATTTCACCAATCTATGTAGCTAGAATTCATAGACAAAATTCTAAATCCATATACAAACTCCAGTTTGGTGCAGTTATGGCAATTCTTCCTAATTTCTACTATTAACTAATATCAACCGAGATTCCTAATTTATTCTAATGCCTGGGTTAGAGTACATTAAAATTTACCTCTTGATTCATAACCAACTATATTTCTATGATGGTTATTAACCAAGCAGTTCATTAAGCTCTATGACTCTCTATAGAAGTTGCACAGAATTCTTATCTCCTCTCGGTCTCAAATTACCCTATGGTTTTTCACAAATGCTCTGGACACATAAATCTCCCTTCGGTCTCATTATGATTGGCCTACCATTCAATTATTTCTCGAGCTAACAATTGAAAGCATTAAGATCATGAGAAAAACATAAAAGCAATGCTAATAAACTAGGATTTAGCCATAACATTACCAAACCTTCATAAGTGGCTACATCATCACCCTAGAAAAGGTAATTTAGCTACTCATAATTGAAACAAATATCAAATTCATTGAATAAAATCCAAAATCCATAACAGAAGTTGAATAATCTCCCAAAATCCTAATTTTCTCAACTAATCGCAGCCTATGGTGTAAAAGTCGCTGACCTAATTGTGTTTAAAAACTGAATTTATACATCCTGAATACGCACACTCGCGAGGTGAAATTTAATGACTGAAATCCTAATCTATCAGCGCGGTCTCGCGAGGCGAAAGGCCTGTCGCGAGGCGAGAAGCTCAATCCAGTATGCTTCAGCTCTGTGCTCTGCTCAACACCATCACTTCCAAAGCTTCACTTTTGACCCTAATTGAGTACCTGAAAGCACGAGCACCCAATTACACATACCTGACTCAAAAACATACAAAAATTACTAAAAATAATTAAGGGACTCAAAACACAATTTAAGACTAAAAAAGACAAAAAGGGTAAAATTGAGAATAAACTCAACAAATCAAATTAAATTCACTAGTTAATCATAGTAAAAACTAGATAAACCAGCGGGTTATCATGGACATTCTGAGGTGACCAACACGCCCCGCCCGAGAGTTGGAGTGGGGATGCACTCTTGTTGGTCATGGCGAGCGGAAAGGTTACCTGGACAAACTAACTAAGGTTCTCCGAGATAGAGAACGAATTTGAGATATCGGCCGACATACACATAGATTTGAGATACATATAGCATAGGCGATGAGTATAAGTGATATAATTGGGAGATGTTTGTGTACATGCTTATGTGATGTGTGTGATGTTAATATATGTTATTCTATGATTTCTTTCCCATATATGATGTTTGTTGTAGATCCTTATCTCCCTATTTTCTCTATGTATGTTTTATCTCTTGGTACATGGAGAAGATGTTACAGTTGAGCAACCGATTCCAGAGGAGGATGACATTCCCTATGAACCCGATGCCGGCGGAAGAGCTGCAGATACCAGCAATGAGAGACCTGGGATAGAGGATTTCACGGCCACCATATCATCCTTATTGATATGAGTGTCTGGCCAGTGCGTCTTAGTAGGCATGAGAGTCTTGAGTGTTTATATTTTGATGTATTTTGGTGAGGTGGGCTGGGACGAGATAACATGATTTATTAGTTGTTTTTTGTATGACTTCTTATGTATTCTTCGTTTAGCAGATGTTGTGTAGGCAGTATGCCATTAAGCTGTGTACTCTGACGAAGGTACTTTATGGATGAATGTACTTAAATCTATCAATGTATTGTATGTATTTACTATATGTTTAAAGTTTTAAATTTTCCGCATGTTCTAAGATTAGACAATTAGGTTACTAATGAGGCGGGACGTCTCAACAAATAATCTTAGGTAAGTTCAATCACAATCACTAATTAATCAAAATCAACAACATAGGACAAGTCTTATACACCAGATAACAATTATTTAAACAGGAAGTGGAGGTAACATGGTTATCCTTACCAAGATTAACGACACGAAAAAAAAAAAAAGAATCAAGCACCAGTCAACTACAAAATTTCTCACACAGCAATTTTATAATCTTTTTTGTCTCTAACAAAACCCATATCCGTGCCCGTTAGTCGTCATAAATCTGTACACCACCAATCAAATATTGGGTTGGCTAGGCCCAACATCTGAAAGAATAGCATGCAGTCTTTATCATTCTAACAACAGTCTTATGCGCCCAAGTTTCCATTTTAGAAAAACCCATTACTCCAATCCAATTTAGGATTGAACTGCTCTGATATCAAAAATGTAACGTCCTTCCTTACATTAGTAACCCAAATAATATTTAAATAAAATAAGGAGAAATAAAAATTTTCTTAATAATAAATCTAAATAATAATTTAATATAATAATTTCAAAATAATGTTTATATCAATAAATCCCTAAAATACTGAAATAACATATTTAGTTCAAAAACCTCAAAACCAGGCGTCTAATACAACTCACATAAATAAAATAAAGCGTAATGATAATGTAGGTCCTCCTGGCATAAGACATAACAATTAACATGCTGACCAAACAATAAATTAAAGAACAGGTCTTCAAGCCTCTGTATGCTCAACGATGTCGTCCCCAGGCTCTGAAAATAATTCTACTAATGAGATTTATAATCCTAGTGAATAAAAATATATTTTTAAAGATTTTCACAAAAGCATTGTTCTCAGCCGGCTTGACAACCTGAAAAACAATTCATGGTACCCGCTATTTTCCAAAATCGTAGTATATATTATAAAGATAAGAATACTTATAAAATAACATAATACCAACCAATAATCATCAAATCATCACATCTCATATGTCAAATAATTCCAAATAAATCACATACATCATATAACTGTCAAATATCACTCAACAATGGCATCCCATTGCCTACCTCTACTCAAAAGAGGTATTTCGAAGTCACATTCTCATCGGTGACATTGCTCATTTTTTGATACCAACCATGTGCACCGGCCGTATTGCTCATTTTTAAAATCCCAATTCAATGGCGATGTTGCTTTCGATATCCCATCAACTGGCGGTATTACATAACTTTGACATCCCATTTCAATGGCGATGTTCCTTTTGATACCCCATCAACTGGCGGTATTACATAATTTCGACATCCCAATTCAATGGCGATGTTACTTTCGATACCCCTTTCATAGGCGGTATTTCTCAAATGTCATGCCATGTGACGTCCCCAAGTCCCACTCAAGGAAGCCCCATTATTTAGAACCCAATATACTTATTAATTATAACT
This sequence comes from Ammopiptanthus mongolicus, assembly GCA_039655645.1. Taxonomy (NCBI): domain Eukaryota; kingdom Viridiplantae; phylum Streptophyta; class Magnoliopsida; order Fabales; family Fabaceae; genus Ammopiptanthus; species Ammopiptanthus mongolicus. The sequence continues at coordinate 39,558,222 of CM077344.1, forward strand.
TAACGATTACACGCTTATTAAAAACAACGATAACATGTAATCAATTTAAAAGCACATAATATCAGAGTAAGCACAATAGGTTATAAGAGACACATGCAGTACTGATATATATACATGATGGCCCCATTAGTAGGGCTAAGTAATACTACAAACGAAAGTACATAAAAAGTAACTGAAAGCATAAACAAAGTACATCTCAGGACCTCCAAAAAGAAGCTCTCAGGCTCACCAGCACACTCCCCAGCCCACTCTCAAGTACATCAAAACCTCTCCACACAATCCTAGGGTCGCACTGGCTGGCTCTCACCCTCAATGGTGAGGATGCCCTGAACTACCATGTCCCTCTCCATGAGTGCGCCTATAAACCTACATAGGCTCATACTCGGACGAGGAACTCGACACTACAATCCTGCGCCTCTGGGCCACCCGCAAGTACCGCTCCGAGTGCCTGCGCTGTCCCCGGTGCACAAAGCCTCTCCTGCTAGATACGACGGAAGACTGAGGTGCTGCCCACAAGTAGTCCCGCTCTCTCTGCCTCGGAGGATGCCACATCCAAGAAAAGGGAAGAAACTGATACACTCGATAAGGTCCGATGATGTCTGCATATGACGGAGTGCCCCCCGGAAGATCAAGCTAATAGGTCCGGTATACACGGCCAAAAAGGTCGAGGGGTCCACCTGCCATCCCCTCTTATCGTGGTAGACTATCTCAAGGTATCCCAGCATCGGCATCCGCGGTGCCCCTGTGATGAATGGGTGAAGCCTCGGGTCCATTCTGATCCTCTACTAACTCGTCGTCTATCGGCAGAACCGAAAGTACATATACAAAGAAATACAGGGAGATAAGATATATAGCATATCTATAACAGGGATGATGCAATGCAGAACATATAGCAAACACAATCGTCTCTCAATATCACGACGCCATGGCCGCTCCCTGGCTAGATGTACACATACTCTTTCTATGCATGCCGGCCGGTACTAAACACCCTACTAAGGGCAACATCTCATCCGCTTAACAGACCACAAGTTGGTTTGCTCTGGTAATCCGTTCCGCTCGTCGTGACCCATAAGAGTGCATCACCGCTCAACTGTGCCAGACAAAGAGGGTTAACTGGGCCTCCTCGGAAGATCCACCGGCAACTGGAAAGACTCAGGGTCCAGTCAGGATAGTAGGACGTGTCCAGGACCGCCACGACACGATAGGAGCTACCTCATCGGTCTCTTGTGGGTACACCTGTGTCCAGTATATCCCCGAGGTCACACAAACCTTCCCTTCTGTTTTCCGCACCCGCACTCGGTGCACCAACCTCGCATGCCTCACAGCAAACGGCTTGCCACTTGGCATCAAATTCATATGCTATGCATGTCATCCATCTCTCTTGAGCTGATATCGCAACACATGCAAACTTGCTCGTAGCATCATGAGCTCCAAGCTCCACAGGTACACATACGAGCTCCAAGCTCCAAGATACATACACGAGCTCCAAGCTCCACGGATACACATATGAGCTCCAAGCTCCACTATACCTCAGCTCTTAACCATTATCAGCTCAAACATCCAATACGGGGTCAAAGCCCTAATCATGCTAAATCTCTGAATCTCATACATACATGTATTTCCAGATATAGTGCAGTATTACATCAATTATCAACATGCTTAATAAAGCAATAAACAGCATAACATACTAATATACCATCATCAATAATATTTCATGCATCTTTTGCAGTTAACAGTTATCATAGATAGCAGGTACACATATACCATCAAATATCACATATGATCATGCCTCACAAATCTGCTAACTTAGGGTACCAAACACAACGGTGATAGCCTAAGTAGACTAAACCTAGGGTTTAGGTACTTTGTCGGGGCTCAACCTCACATAGGGTTTAGGGTTCCCCTATACACATAAAACACACAATACAACTATATGGACTACTCTTGCCTCCCCGACGTGTGTAACTCTTTCTCCCCACCTGGTAGCGAATGCGGTGATAACTACGAACACCACGAGCACTCCTTTGCTCCTCTCCTTGCCTCACAGCCGTAGCCTTCTTGCTTCCCAAGGGTTGCGTACGCAGCTCCCAAACTTGCCCTAATCACGGAAATAACATATAGACCATAGCATTAACCCTAATACGGATTTAAAACCATGAAAAGAAGCTTAAACCAAAAGATAACATTGTATAGGTACAATGTAGGTAGATACAGAACCTTGGCTTACCCTTGACGAATCACAAAAGTAAACCGATAGAATTGGAGTAGAAGTTGCGCTGATCACGAAAACAATATCGAAATTGGAATCGGACGAACGAACTGATCACAACTTGGAATCAAAGCCTCAACCTCACCTCTGGACCTTCTCTCACGTTCTCTATATATTCTGAGTTTCCAAAATTTCACTCTCGGTGAGAATGATGAATTATTTATAGAGAAAGATTCTGCTGAGAACACTTTAGCGTTCTGGAACTCCACGCTTTAGCGTTACAATGCTTGAGCGTTGTCTTCCTCAATGCTTGAGCGCTGACGTTTCCTCACCTCTAAGGCACCGGCCATCACGTGCCAGCCACGACCCGTAACCGACGCATGTCACTTTACGTCCCATCACTGCCAGTCACTGGTTAGAGGGTCCACGCTTGAGCATCCAAATCCATCCAGGCTAGAGCGTCAGCACGCTTGAGCGTTATACTTGTCCACGCTTGAGCGTTCTGCTCTTGATCCTTTGTTCTTCATCTCCCTCTTTTCCTATTAATTCCTACTCTTAGCATATCCTCTAAACATACTTTCAAGCCATAACAATAACTATAAGAAATATATATATAATTATCCAATTACAGCTTCCGAAAACTAGGATGTTACATGCCACATGCATAATGATCAATTAAACATGCCAAATCAAATATATATCATCATATAACTCATGTAAAGCATGCCAATCAACCAATACACATACCAATCATGCATCTCATATCGTCAATTACACGGATAAATGCTCAATTTAATAAACTTTCATGTTAATTGGAAACCCCCAAATCAATTTAGTGTTCTTGAAACCTAATATAAAAAACCCAATTTTCCCAAATCAATCTCCCGAATTCATTGGAATTCATTGTTCATTTTAAGAACCAAAACCTCAAATCTTTGTGCCATGAAAGGCTGAGAAAAATATTTTTACTCACCTCTTGTAGACCTCCAAAAACTCCAAATATTATCTAAGACAAATCCTAGCATTTCACCAATAATCCTTCTTTTCTTGTCATTGACGTTCTTACTGCGACTCAAAGCTTCGCACTGCAACAAACGGTGCACTTGAATCTTATTATTTCTTTTTTTCCCGCTAATAGTCATTTTGCGGCGTAAAGCCGTTTCTACACCTCCCTCTTATTAAACAAAGAAGGGTTTTACCTCTTGTGAACACTTATTTTTGTCCGGTTAAAAAATAAAAATAAAGAATAAAGAATAAAAATAAAAATACAAAAATCAACCGGAGTTTGGATCAGAGAGAGTCATAAGCAGGTCCGCTGGGCCTTAGGCTAAAGATGGATGAACAATAATTACGATAAGAAAAATAAAATAAATAAGAAATAATGATGTTATGATTCTCATCAAATTGATTTAGTATGATAAGTTTTTCCTTTTTAAAAATGAAATTGATTTCATAAATCCACTAATGATAGGTTTTCAAAATAAAATCGGACGATTGATTCTGATTTCAATTAAATTGATTCTGATCTAAATGATTGATTAACTCCATAATTATAAAGATTTGAATGATAATTAAATAATTGATCTTAATTTGAGTAACTTAATTGTGATTGATAATGAAATAAATTTTCTTAACCTAATGGCTAGCTATAAAGAGGATAAAAAACTCTCAAAAAGGGGATCTTTTTTTTTTCTGCTTCGGCCTCTCTCTGTCCCCGTGTAACCAATTCTTCTCCACCATACAATAGCCTCCATCAGCCACTCTCCTGACCACCACCACCACCGTATACAGTGGTCCCCAAAACCACCACAAGCAGTCTCCTTGACCTTGCCGTCACACCTCCATCTTCTTCCTAGCACCGCCGCTCCGCCTATCACCATCACAGAGCACCTACGGCAGCACAGCAGAAGCTTACCCACCACGTGCAGCAACTCTCCACCACCGCGGAGCAGCGCGAAACGCCCAGCATCGACGTCGCATACAGCCGCATCGTCTCCGTCGTTCAGCAAGCTTGCTGTCATAGCATCTCTTCGCCGTCGTAGAGCAGTCCAAAGCGTTCAACACCGTAACCCCTGCTCTCTACCCAACCACTTCTCCGCCGCACGAGCCGCCAGACACCGCCCGGCCTGTCGCCGTTCCTCTTCTCCTCTAGTCCCCCGCGGCTGCATCGTGTGAGTGACTGGAAGAAGCTGAGACTTCAGTTTCTTCTTCTTTTAGGTTTTAATAATAATCTTTTTCTTTCCTTTATTGGTTTTGTTTAATTTAGTTTATTGCTGGCCTCTTGGCTCTTAGGGGCTTAAGATCATTTGATCCAAATTTCTAATAAATATGAAAATAAAAATAGGTATTTCTATAAAATAAAAATAATTTGAGGATTAACTAGTTGTGACAGCTAGATTAGTCCACTCTCTAGGACGTATGAGTTGAAACAACTCAGAAATCTTGGACCCTTTTTTTAAAAAAAAATATAATAAACCACACTAAATAACCTCACTTTTCAAATAATATAATAAGATTAAGTTACTTAAAGGGAATGAGTTAGCAGTGACAGTTAAATCAATCCAATTTTTAAGGATGCATGAGTTGCGACAGCTCAGGAGTCCTAAGAATAAAATCTCTTTATATGAGAAAAACTAATAAATAAAATCCACCAAATATTTTTTCTCTAAAAAATGCAAATATAAAATCAACCAAACCACAATCATTTTTCCACAAGAACTACGTAGCTTTGAATTCCCTATCGCACTAAGGGATACGTAGGAGCAGGGATCATCCCTGTCAAGCTAAACAATTTTTTTTTCTTTCTTATTTTAGAGCTCAAATTAATTAAAAAGATATTTCATTTTTTTTTTTAGGGTTAAAACATAAGTTATTATAATTTTACACAATTAGTTAGAGGCAACCGTTTTTTAACGGACGTGTAGGGTGCTAATACCTTCCCTACTCGTAATTGACTCCCGAACCTAGTTTCTGGTTAAAGACCAACTTTTTAGGGTTTTCCATTTTTTCCCTAATTAAAATAAAATTGGTGGCGACTCCTCTGAACCTCACGAATAATCTATTTTTTCGCGACGCCCGGACGGGACGGTCGCAACACCTCTTAATTAAAAAACCATCCGATTTTTCAATTGTTAGTGTATAAAGCTCCTCAACATTTATTTTTTCAACTGCTATTGGATCCCATTTTCGCCCAGTAGCATAGAGCTTTCAGGTGAGTGTTTTTTAATTTTTGACAAGGCTTTCAAATGAGTGTTGGATTTACATATATATATAGTCCTTTTAAATAAATTACTATTTTAGTGGATTCAGCTTGGGCTTAACACCGGTCGGTTACGGTTGGTTTCGGGCCCAAAAAGCCCAATCCGAAAATAACTGACCAATGTATATCATGGCCCATGTGGGGTGGCGGTTGAGCGGGTGTTCGGGTGGGTTTATACGGTTACGGGCCAACATTGGGCTGGATTAGATTTTGGCCCATAGTCAATTTTTGAGCATTTTTTTTTCATTTCCCCCCTAGTTTTTACAAGCTAAAAAACAAGGATTGGCCTCAATTCATGCATTGGGCCATTTAAAAATGTAGTTGCAACAAGCCCATTTAATTAGACTAGCTATTTAGAAATACTCATCCAATGACATTGTTTACACAAAAATAATTCCATATCTGAACTATGAAATGTGGTTTAATAACAAGTAAATAAACAAACATAACATTATTTTTGCAACAATTATCTATAGATCTGGCATATGAAAGGTGGTTTAATAATAAAAAGTAAATAAATGTATATATTAAGACTCATTGCTTCATTCTCATTGTTGTCTCTCCTTCCCTTCAAACTCCCCTTCATTCTCATTTTCATTATCATCATAGTCTCATAGCAGTAGCAGTCACACAAGAAAGTTCTAGTGATCAATAGATATGCAGAAATACAATCACAATGAATGAAATGAATAAATAGGGGCGGGGGATATTGATAAATGGGCAATTCATAGGCCACTGATGGAGTGTTCTCAATAGCATTATCTCTAAACCTCACTATGATGGCACTGCAAAAAAATGTCAAGGAAACCTCATCAAAAACTTGACAGCAACATCAGAGCAATAAACAAATGGAATTTCCACTTAGAGCAATCCATAAACAAACGCAATTGAGAAGGAAATTAACAATTCAGAGCAATCCAGTGCCCAAACAATAAATTTTTACAATTCAAAGCAATCTTGTTCTATAATGTTTGATGTATCAAACTAAATCAACAAGAAAATAACATTACCCAATGGGAGGGCAACATTGCTCCAACATTGGCTGCCTTTTCCTTACAACAAGTGAAGCTCAGGACTTGCATTGGAAGTCATGCCAAGTTGGAGTGCTAAATCAGCAGGACTTGCTGTTGTTGAAGTACTGAAAAAGGCTGTTGGGCATACAAAAGGGTGCTGCAGTATTATTCAAAAGAGTATAATAAGAGACAATATGTGGAAATAATGCTACAGAGACCACAATAACGGTAACTATGGCTGGGACATTATAAAAATATACTAAACTGAGAGGAAAATATTGCACATATTTAGAATAGATACCTGAAACTGAGTCACACTGATGGAGTCCAAGTCCTGGAAGGTCAAAGTCAACTTGAAGGAAGCTTGATAGAAATGGAAGGACCTATGACTAGAGCAAAGGCTAAAAGGATGCAAGAAGCATTAGAGAAGGAAGTCACATATTTGATAAGCATAAAGCCTAACCTAAAAGAGGCGCCTCCTCCTTTGTCATGAATTAAAATGTTTTCTTTTTATTTTAATAATTTAAATGCTTAGAATAAGTGATGTAAGCCCATTGGAGGCATTAGGGAATTCGCCCATGATGGCCATTTTAGGGTTAGCTAGTGCATTTCCTTTTCTATAAATAAGGATTGTAAAACCTCTTACAACAACTTTTGAATAAAATTTGGAATTTGCTCCCTTGAGTAATCCTAGTGAGGCATAGGCTCCTCTTAAGTTCTTGTTAAAGAACTTTTCTTGATTCTTATCAAAGAGTTCCATCTCTTTGTGGTGAATCCTCATTGGCTTATCAATCATCCAAAATCATTTGGTGATTATGGCGCCTTCCCCATCACCCTCTTCCCCTGCCATTTGCTTATTTTCCTCTATGTTCTTCTTATCCTCGCGCTATTTACATTTATGTTTATTCGATGCACTTTAAATTCAAAGTTTGTTTGAGTTCCTTGTTTAGTTATTTACATTCCTTAGTTGTTTCCTTTGATTTTTCACTTTCGGGTGACAACCGCACCTTCTTCTTCCCCAATTCTTCTCTTTATTATAACATAAGAACTAAGAACAAGCTCTTGGATAGATTCTCAATTTCGATGATTCAAACTTGGATCATATCATGTGGTATCTAGAGCTAGCTTCCTTGAGCTTAATTCCTTTTTTTTTTTTTTTAGTTTGAGTTTTGCTAGTTGGTTTGTGTTGAAATTTTTGCAATTTTTGAGCTTTTTTCTTTTTGAAACCCGCGCCCAACACCAATTTTTTGATCATTTGTGGTGTTGTAATGAGTTGTTAGACCATTGGGGTTTGTAATTCATAGCATCCAAAAGTTGTTTCATAGCTCAAGTTTCTTCCTTTCATCATATTCCACGTTTTAGTTTTTTTTTTTTTTTTAAATTCTTTTGAATTTCTCATCTTGTTCTTGAAGTTTGAGCCACTTTGATCTTGATGAATTTCACAAAATGGTGTTAGAGTGATAATTTACACCTTGATTGAAAGGTCTCTACAAGTGGAATCAAGTATACCAATCAATTTTAAGCTTAAAGCATGAACTAGACATCAATTGGGGGAATTTATTTTATGGGCACACTTCCCAAGAATAGCCCTTTGTTCATCATGTTCATGCTTCAAAAGGCTATTTGATCTTTGTGATTTACTTAAAATCTGTTTGGGGCGTTCTTTTCTGTAATTTTCAGAAAACTTTTGTGGTTAAAGTTATTTTTCAAAAGTAAGGATCCCAAAAAGTAAAAAAAAAAAATGGAATCAGAAAAATACAAAGAGACCAATCTGCAATTATAAAAAGTACAAAAAAATACAAAAAAAAATTTGGCAGAATTCAAATTAGGCTACAAAACCCCTTTTCCAACTATTTGTAGCCTTAAAATTGGTATTACTTGATGTTTTGGACATATGGCTCAAATTCTATTCCTAAACACTAGTTTTAGAGTCTTTGTCTTCTTACTTCGCCATTAGAGTGTGCTTTCTTTTCTTCTTTAGCTTTTCTTGTTTGCCTTTAAAATTCCTAAGTTTTTGTCTTGCTAGTTTTCTTCTCTTGAACTTCTTGATTGATTGCTAGTTCGGATTTTACACAAAGTTTTAGTGCTTGCATACCTTTTGAATTGGATAAGTTCTTTCCCAAGGACATTAAGGGAGAAATAGAGTGGAAAAGGCAAGAGTGAAAAAAAAAATAATAAATTTTGTGGAAAAAGCCTCTTGAGTGAAACACTTTGTGAGGATGGCAAGACCCTTGGGATCAAATGAGGATAGTCCTCCTATCTCTCCAAGATCCGCGGCCATTCAAGCTAGAATGGACACTCAAATTCAAGGTCTTACAAGACAAATAGAAAGAATGATTGAAAGAACAAATGAAAGATTTGATAGACTAGAGAGGTCTCATGACACCAACCCAGAAAATTCAAACCATGGTAGTGGGTATGAGAGTGAAACCGAGAGGCCCAAGAGAAGAGGGCCTAGAGGGAATGGTGAGCATAGAGGGAGACAAAATGATAGAGAAGATAGGATTGAGGGAGTTAAAATTGAGGTACTTACCTTTCAAGGAAAGAATGATCCCAAAGCCTATTTGGAGTGGGAAATGAAGATAGAATAGATTTTCTCTTGTCAAAATTACAATGAGAGAAAGAAGATGAAGGTGGACGCCCTTGAGTTTGTGGACTAAGCACTAGTTTGGTGGGATCAATTGCAAAAAAATAGAAGGAGGTTTGTAGAGGAACCTATTGAGACTTGGAATGAGATGAAGGCTATCATGAGAAGGAAGCGACTCTAAGTTGGTTATTGCTGCTTTTAACAATGTGGACGTTGTTCCTTGGAAGTTAAGAAATAGATCGTTAAACTGTTTACAGTTTGTTTCTAGAATGTGCTTTATCTACTCTCATATATTCAGAGAAGGAAACAGTTGTTCTGACAAGTTAGCTAATTATGGCTCCTCCACTGTTGGTTTTCATTGGTGGGATTTGGTTGTGCCTAGTTTTATTAGGGAAGATTTCTTTCATAATAGAGCAGGACTTCCAAATTATAGATTTAGATAGTTTGTTGTTTTTGTTTTCATGGGTTTGGTTTAAACCCCCCATCTTTCATTGTAATTTTTTTTTTCTTTTTAATAAAATGGCACTAGGAGTACTCTTTTTCCTTTTTGAAGTTTTATCCCTAAGGAGGGTTTTGCTCCAAAAGGTTTTAACGAGGCTCCTTTTGTTTGTTTGCTTAAAAAAAAGAAAAAGAGAAAGAGGTATGTCTCATCCCATTACCATAGAGACCTTCACAACAAATTGCAACAGTTGACCCAAGGGACTAAGAATGTGGATGAGTACTTCAAAGAGATGCAGATGGCCTTAATTAGGGCCAACATTGATGAAGAAAGGGAGGCTACTATGGCTCGGTTTTTGGATGGTCTAAACCAAGAGATTCAAGACATAGTGGAGCTTGATGATCTAGTCCACCAAGCTATAAAGGTGGAACAACAACTCAAAAGGAGGAAGAACAAGGCATTTTCATCTAGCTACCACACTTCAAGTTGGAAGGATAAACAAAAGAGGGAGGGAGCCTCCCCAAGGTTCCAAGGAGCCTCAAGTAAGCTAAAAGGAACCTCGAGTTCCATAGAAAAAAATGATGTTCATGCTCCTTCCTCTTCTAATTCTACAAGGAGTAGGAACATCAAATGCTTTAAATGTGTGGGAAATGGCCATATTGCATCCCAATGCCCAAACAAGAAAACTATGATTTTAAAAGAACATGGCCACATCACTAGTGAATCTTCTTCTTCTTCTAGTGAGGGTGATAGTGACTACGAAGTTGCTCCTCAAGAAGGTGATTTACTAATGGTGAGGAGATTATTGGGAGTGCAATTGAAAGAAAAGGATGATAGTCAAAGAGAAAACATTTTCCACATAAGATGTTTAATTGAAAACAAAGTCTGCTCTTTGATTATTGACGGGGGAAGTTGTACCAATGTTGCTAGTACTAGATTGGTTAGCAAACTTAACCTAAAAACTTCACCTCACCCACGACCTTACAAGTTGCTATGGTTGAGTGAAGATGGTGAGTTGTTAGTCAATCAACAAGTTTTGATTAATTTTTCCATTGGAAAGTACAAAGATGAAGTATTATGTGATGTTGTTCCTATGGAGGCCGGCCATATCCTTCTTGAAGGCCATGGCAATTTGATAGGAATGTCACTCATAATGGTTTATCCAACAAGTTTGATTTTGTGCACAATAATCTCAAGATAACTCTTGTTCCACTTTCTCCTAGGGAAGTTTGTGAGGATCAAGTCAAATTGAGATTAAAAAGAGAACAAGAAAGAAAAGAACAGAAAGAGAAGGGAATTGAGAGTGTGCAAAACAATCTTGAAAAAGAAGAGGGAAAAAGCCTAGAGAGACCAAGAGGAGAAAAGAAAGAAAGAAAGGGGAAATTGGGAGAAAGGTAGAGAGCTTGTTTATGAGAGGAAGTGAAGTGAGAAGGGCTCTCCTGGCAAGGCAGCCCATGTTTTTGGTTTACTACAATAATGCTTGCTTGAATTCTCAAAGTTCTTTTTATACTCCTTCTTGTGTTTCAAGTCTATTAAAACAATTTGAGGATGTGTTTCCCAATGATATACTCCACGGCCTACCTCCTTTGAGAGGGATTGAGCACCAATTGGATCTCATTCCAAGTGCCTCTCTTCCTAATAGGCTGGCCTTTAGAACAAATCCTCAAGAAACAAAAGAAATTCAAAAACAAGTAGAGGATTTGTTGGAAAAAGGTTGGGTTGGGGAAAGTTTGAGCCCTTGTGCTATGCCCGTGATCTTAGTGCCAAAAAAGGATGGCACATGGAGGATGTGCACGGATTATAGGGCTATAAATAACATCACCATCAAGTATAGACACCCCATGCCTAGACTTGATGATTTGCTTGATGAATTGCATGGTGCTACTTACTTTTCAAAAATTGATTTAAAAAGTGGCTACCATCAAATTAGAATCAAGGAAGGGGATGAATGGAAAACTGCTTTTAAAACTAAGTATGGCTTGTATGAGTGGTTGGTAATGTCGTTTGGGCTAACTAATGCCCCAAGGACTTTCATGAGGCTTATGAACCATGTCTTAAGAAACTTTCTTGAAAAATTTGTGGTTGTCTATTTTGATGACATCCTAGTCTATAGCATTAATATTGAGGAACATCTTGAGCATCTTAAATCTGTTTTGGAAGTTTTAAGGCAAGAACAATTGTATGCCAATTTAGAAAAATGCTCTTTTTGCACCAATAAAGTGGTGTTCCTCGGATTTGTGGTTAGTTCTAACGGTGTCCAAGTTGATGAAGAGAAAGTTAAGGCATTTAGAGAGTGGCCTACTCCCAAAACCATGAGTGAAGTAAGGAGTTTCCTTGGTTTGGCTGGGTTTTATAGGAGGTTTGTTAAGGACTTTAGTACCTTGGCAGCCCCCCTAAATGAGCTTGTAAAAAAGAATGTTGTTTTTAAATAGGGAGAGGCACAAGAAAATGCTTTTCAAACTCTTAAGGAGAGGCTCACTAATGCTCCTATGCTTGCCTTGCCTAACTTCTCTAGTTCTTTTGAAATTGAGTGTGATGCATCAAATGTGGGAATTGGGGCGGTTTTGTTACAAGAAGGGCACCCAATTGCCTATTTTAGTGAAAAACTCAATGGGGCTGTTTTGAACTATTCCACCTATGATAAGGAGTTATATGCCCTTATTAGAGCATTACATACTTGGCAACACTACCTTTTACCAAAGGACTTCGTGATTCATAGTGATCATGGGTCTTTAAAGCATTTGAAAGGCCAAGGTAAACTCAACAAGAGACAAGCAAAATGGGTGGAATTTATTGAGCAATTCCCATATGTGATTAAGCATAAGCAAGACAAGTCTAACATTGTGGCCGATGCCTTGTCTAGAAGGTATTCTTTGTTGGCTACTCTTGAGACTAAGTTGCTTGGGTTTGAACACATTAGAGAATTATATGACAAAGATGAGGACTTCTCTCAAATTTTTGATTCTTGTGCAAAATTTGCTCAAAATGGATTCTATAGGCATAATGGATACTTGTTTAAAGAAAAAAAGACTTTGTGTGCCTAGAGGATCCATGAGAGAGTTACTTATGAGAGAGGCTCATCAAGGGGGCTTAATGGGGCATTTTGGAGTGCAAAAGACTTTAGAAACCTTGCATGACCATTTTTTTTGGCCCAAACTGAAACATGATGTGCATAGGTTTTGTGAAAAACGTATAGTGTGCAAAAAAGCTAAGTCCAAGGTTATGCCTCATGGACTTTACACTCCTTTACCTATTCCTTCCTTTCCTTGGGTTGATTTATCTATGGATTTCATTGTTGGATTGCCTCGGTCTAAAAAAGGAAGGGATTCCATCTTTGTGGTAGTGGATAGATTTTTAAAAATGGCACATTTTATTCCTTGCCACAAAGTTGATGATGTATGTCATGTGGCTAAGCTTGTAACACCCCGATTTTCGCTGTTTCTAAGATCGATAAGCTATATAAATGAGTTTATATTCTATCCGAGGTTTTAGAAAATGAATTTAAATAAAGCAAGATCGCATTCATACTCTATGTTATCGTAGAGAGTTACGGTTAAATTTTGGGTTAAAAATTCAGACGGAACCTGGTCTGCGTTTTCACTAACAATAAGATTTTACTGATCAGAAAACCTAATTTTGACTCATGAACAAAACAGTTAGGTTTTAAATCGAATTTCCAACGACTTTGGTAATTTTGAAAATTTTCACCAAAAAGTGAAATAATATAAGTTATACGGGCGAAATCTAAAATCGGGTAATTAACAAAGCTAAATACGGATTTACTGGGACCCGCTAACGGATAAACTTGAAGTCACATTAGGTCAACTCACCTAGGAAGGCGTGCCAATGACTCACCCAAGTCATGATGAAAACGGAAATATCTGAAACGCGTTCACACTAAGAAAAGACCGTTTTGCCCCTAGGAACTGATGAAATTACATTTTCGCCTCATGACTCATCACCATCATCATGACATCCAAGAAACTACTTGATTCCTTTCCATTTTCCATCATTCAAGAGGTAGTCTCTTCTCTCTATGATCAATCATGATCTCTTCTTCATTCATTTTCTTGATTCAAAGCCATGAACATCATGTTTCAATTCTAAGATTTTATGTTCAAAAATCTTTAGAAAATCATAGAAAAATCCTTTTAATGTGAAATCAATTTCTATGATCTACTCTCATTATCCTCTATCACTACCCAAAAGCATGTAATCAAATAACATGTCTAGCTATATTTTCAAGGACGTGGCCAAATCCTAGCTTGTGGGAAACCATGAGTTTTGCTTCAGGTTTTTGTATAATGAAACTTGCTTTAGTGCTATGTATGCTTAAGGATCATTCATCCAAGAGTTAGAAATTTTTAGACATCTCTAGCCTATTTTTCTAAAAAGGGCCGAATCCTAACCTTGATTGGTTGGATGGGTTTTGGTTCAAATCTTTGGTAAATGGTTATGGATTATGTCTTTATCATGCTTAAGGATCATTGATCCAAGAGTTAGTAAAATTTTAACATCCTTAGCCTAATTAGCTAGTGAAGGCCGAACCATAGTTCATATGAACTAGATGGGTTTTGTTGGACTGTATTAATTTCTAGTTGTGATTTGTTTTGAAGGATCAGACGGTGTTTGATTATTCTAAAGCGTGTATGGTTGCCAGTTGCGGAGCCACAGTCAGAGTTGCACGGAGAAGTACGCTGTAACATCCCGACTTTCTGTAACTCTAATCGAGTTGGTTAACCTTGATTAGGGCTTTGGATGACTGTGTGAATTGTTATGTGCTAGTTTGAGACCTAGTTTGAAGCTTAGGAATAGCCTTGAACAAGGTTGGAGGCGCCTAAGGCGTTAAACAAGTAACTGTGGGAGCCAGAAGTTTGGAAGGCTTTTCCCCGCTTAGCGGCACGCTCAAGCGTGGGAAGGGAGCACGTCTCAGCGTGCCAATGCTCAAGCATTGATAACGTTGCACGCTCAAGCATTATGAGTGCGTTTGCCAGCTGGCGTGCTTTTTGATGCGTGTGCTACACGTGTCAGGCCAGGGTCAAGGCGGAGCGGACAAGGTTCCACACTCAAGCGTGGAGAGGACCTCACGCAAAAGCGTGGGAACGCTCAAGCGTGGAGATCCTACATGCTAAAGAGTTCTCAGCAGGATGCCCTAAGTGAAGTCTTTCTCTTCTCTTTCACTTGGGCCATTTTCTCCATTGTTAAGCTCGAGATTTGCAGAGCAGGTAGAGAAAAGGCAAAGCTTTTTAGAGAGAGAAAGCTCGTTTCGAGGCGATCAAAGTACCGGAATGTGATTCTGACTGCAAGATTGTGATCGCGGTTAAGTTATCTTCAACTTTGATGGATTACTTTCTCGATTCGCCATAGGTAAACTCGAATCCCTAACACACGTTCTTCGTGTTCTTGGCGTTCTTTGAGTCTTTACCTTTTTCTTTGATCTTTTGAGCTTGGCCTAGGGCTAACACTATCATATATGTGTTGTGCTCGTGATTAGGGCTAAGTTCGCGCTCGTGATTTCCCACAAGTTGGAGCTTGAGGCCGCGGCTAGGGAGGAGCTTCGAGGCCGTTCCGGAGTTGTTCTTTGTGTTCATGGCTACGGGAGAGGAGCAAGCCGGTGATCGCGTGGATTTGCGTGTCAACTGTTCAGGTGGGAAGAAAGAGTACTGCTACCTTCGGGAAGGCAAGAGTAGTGTAGGATGTTTTTCTGCTATGTGTAGGGAAGCCCTAACCTTACTAGTGGTTTAGCCCCGATAAAGTACCTTAACCCTAGGTTTAGCTTACTTTGGGCTATCGCCATAAATTTTGGAAACCCTAGGCTAGTACACTGTTGATTGAGGATGTTTGGCTTCGTATGACTGCTATGATGATTATTGTTGTTGCTATCCGTGTAAGTGCCTATATGCTACTTGGTATATGTGATATGCTGCTATGTATTATTGTTGATATTATTGCTGTTGTTATTATGTTGTATGATGTGAAAGTGAGCGTTGTGGCGGAATGCCGTAGAGTTAAGTTTGGCTGTGTGCCATGTTGCCGTCGGGTTGATATCGTGGATGGTGCCGTTGCTGTTATGCTCACTTTTCGAGGCTGTGGCCGTGTTGTTTGAGCGGTGGCTCGTGGACGCGTGACGTCGAGGCTGTGGCCGTGTGGATGCAGTGGCATCATGTTGTTTCTGATTGAGAGTTTAGGCGTGAGATCCGGTATCAAGCCCGTGAGGATGTTTGTTGCATATCATCATCAGCTACCAAGTGGCGAGGCCGTATGACAGGTAGTATGGGCTGCCAGCATCATACGAGGTTAGTTATACCTGAGTGCGGGTACGAAAAGTAGATGGGCCGGTCAAGTGAGTGTCCTTGGGGATGTTGCCGGTCTCGGGAATAGTTTACAGTGACGGATGAGGTAGCCCATATCCTGTCGTGACGTCCGATCCAGTCCGGTTTGCTCGACTAATCCCAGAGCTTTCCATTGTTCCAGGCTAACATTTCGAGGCGACCGTGATACCTCGGTTCCGGTGTGGAAGAGGGATGCACACTTATTGGTCACGGCAAGCGGTGCGGTTTCTTGGACAAGCTAACTCCGTTTCGACACAGAACCTGTTCTAGTGTGGACTTGTTCGGGTGTGGAATCGTTCCAGTGGGAACCATCTTTGTGAGTTTTCGGCCGACATGCTGCATAGGATTAGTATCCCAGTCTAGAGGATTGATTTGAGTGTGAGACTCATGGAGATGGATGCTTGTTGCACGTGTTGTCTTGAGAGGCGTTTGTTGGGATGCAGTAACTGTCATATCTGCTACATGCTACATGTTACATGTGTTTACTTCATTATTATTGTTTTCCGATGTTGTTATGCACAGTATTTCTTATCTCCCTATTGTTGTTTCTGTTGTTCTATCTTTGAGTTTGCTTGAAGACGGCGAGCCAGCCGAGACGCAGGATGGACCCGAGGCTTCACCTGTTTATCACTGGGGCACCGCAGATGCCGGTGCTAGGCGACATTGAGATTGTCTATCATGACGAGAGCGGATGGCAGGTGGACCCCTCGACCTTTTTGGTGGTTTACACAGGACCTGTCAGTCTGATCTTTTGGAGCGGCATGCCTCCGTATGTGGACATCATTGGCCCCTACCGCGTGTACCAGTTTCTTCCTTTCCATAGGAAGTGGCGACCTCCGAGGTAGAGGGAGCGAGACTATATGTGGATGGCACCCCAGTCTTCAGTTGTGTCCAGTAGGAGAGGCTACGTCTACCGAGGCCAGTGCCGGAGGACAGAGCGGTATCTGAGGACCTACCATAGGCATAAGATTGTGGTGTCTAGCTCTTCGTCAGAGTACAAGCCCTTAGTGCGGTACAGGCGTACTCATGGTGGGGGTCAGGGTAGCTCAGGGCATCCTCATCGCTGATGGTGAGAGCCTGCCAGTGCGTCCTAGGCAGTGAGCTAAGAGCTTTTCATGTACCTTTTTGAGAGGGGACGGGTAGTGCTGGTGAGCTCCGAGAGCTTTTTATTTTGATGTTCGATGTATTTTCAGTTTTTCTTTCATAACTTGTATATGTATGCACAGTGCCCTGCTATTGGGGCTACAGTTACGCATGTTATCTGTATATATATCTTTTAGTTATGCTTTTGCGCTTTACTCTGATAGTTCTCCTATGCTTGATGTCGTTGTTTGTTTGCTTTCGCAACGTTGTTTGAATACCACGCTATCACTTATATACAACTAGGCATAGCTAATAACAATAGGAGCTTTGGACTAATGGGATTATCCTTCTTAGAGAGGAGGGTCTTCTCATTTTGATGGTATTAGAGTAGTTCGATTCTAAATCGGACTATGAGGTCATGTTGTTAAGAGCAGTATAGTCCGTTCAGGACCGCGGACTATGAAGGTAAGTGTACTACTGGCTTTAACGGTTGATAACTGAGTTGTATCAGCTGAGTCTGGGTTGGGTAGAATGTCCGATGCGCTAGTTATCGAAGTATGATAACTGTCCTCATTCATAAGGCATATGATATGTTTAACTGTTAAGTGCTATTATATGTCTTGTGAATTGGAACTGATAGCTCCTTTTTACAATGGTGACCACTCAGGGACAGTAAGTGGCGGTGACACTTCTGAAGCAATGCGGGCCTTGCGGGACTTGGCTACTACAATGATGCAACAAATCCAGCAGATTGCTCAATATATGCAGAGGCAAGAATAGAGAGAAGCCAGACAGGATCAACTACACACCGTAAGAGGAAATGAGACGGTGGACACCAGTCTCAATACTTTCATAAAGGGAAATCCTCCTCAATTCCAAGAAATAGAGAAGGTGTTCATGGCCACACACTGCAGAGAAGACCTAAAGGTTACATACGCTGCCTTCATGCTGGTTGGAGCAGCAGAAGCTTGGTGGAGAACCAAGGCCAGACTGTTAGAGGCCGAAGGAAGGATGTTAACGTTTCAACTGTTCCGGGAGTGCTTTCTAGAGAAGTACTTCCCGAGGAGCATCAGGCAAGAAAAAGAAAAGGAGTTCTTGAGTCTGAAACAAGAACAACTGTCCGTTGGTGAGTACGCGATGAGGTTTGAGGCGCTACTCAAGTTCTCTCAGTTTTATCAGATCCATTCGGACAAAGAATGGGTCTACAGAAGGTTCGAAGACGGGTTGAGACCCAAGTTGAAGCAAGCGATGCTACCTCTAAGTATCAATTCTTTCCCCGAGATGGTGGAGAAGTGCACAGTGGTGGAAGGAGACGACCGAGCAAGGACTGTCTCACAACAAATGAAAAATGGTGGACCTGTTCGGAGCAACCAGAGAAGCAGCAGTGGCAAGTTTCGGCGGAGGGTGAGGCCGTATGATCGCCCGACTCAGTTTAATGTCAACCATGGAGGGAGCAGCTCCAGTCAAGGGCAGCAGGAGATCAAGACCTGTTTCTGGTGTGGGGGACCACATCTAGTCAAGAATTGTCCAAGGACCCAGCACATCAAGTGTTTCAACTGTAACCAGATGGGTCACTATGCATCAGATTGCAAGCCCGGACTTAGCAGAAGGGCTTAGTTTCAACAGTTGAGCGGTAGGGCTCAGAGTGGGGGAGCAAGATCGGTAGTGGCAAGTCAGCAGAGCAGGCCACAGATGACCGGAAGGGTGTTTGCCGTGACGGGTTCTGAAGCCTCTCGAAGCCCTGACCTGATTCAAGGTAAATGCTCAGTCTCTGGTAAGCTTTTGTCAGTTTTATTTGATTCGAGGGCTACTCATTCTTTCATATTAGTAGAGTGCATGGATCATTTAGGGTTTCCTGCTTCTATATTTCCCAATGACTTGAATGTTTCAACACCTACTGGCGATTCTTTAGCTACCCTATCTGTATGCCGTAAATGTCTTGTTATGGTAGAGAACCATCATTTTCTTGTTGACCTTATCCGCTTGCCTATGCAACAGATAGATGTAATCCTAGGCATGGACTGGCTTTCGGCCAACCATGTAATGTTAGACTGTTCGAACAAAACCCTCAGGTTTTTCTAGTAATCTGGATTGATGCCCACCGACGAGAGTATTCCGACGGGTGGACGATCGGACGAGTATGTGGTTTTATTCTCTTTGGAAGCCATGGAAATCCTAGTGTTGAAACTTTGCCTATCATACGAGAGTTTCCGGAAGTGTTTCCCGATGATGTTCCTGGACAGCCACTGGAGAGAGAGCTAGAGTTTGCTATCGATCTGGTACCGGGAACTAGGCCTATATCGATAGTGCCGTGTCGGATGTCTCCAGTTGAGCTAACAGAGCTGAAGAAACAGTTGGACGAGATGATAGGCAAAGAGTTCATCAGACCTAGTGCATCTCCGTTGGGAGCGCCGGTACTGTTTGTGAAAAAGAAGGACGGGAGCTCGAGGCTGTGCGTAGACTATCGTCAGCTGAACAAAGTGATGATAAAGAACACGTATCCGTTTCCATGGATAGATGATTTGATGGATCAGTTGAAAGGAGCAGCTGTGTTTTCTAAGATCGATCTGCGATCTGGATACGATCAGATCCGAGTTAGGAAGGAGGATGTACCGAAGACTGCTTTTCGGAGTCGGTATGGTCACTACGAGTACTTGGTTATGCCGTTTGGTGTGACTAATGCTCCAGCTGTGTTCATGGACTATATGAACAGGATCTTCCGCCCGTTCCTTGACAAGTTTGTTGTCGTCTTTATTGATGACATCCTTGTATACTCTTCGAGTAGAGAGGAACACCAAGAGCATCTAAGGGCGATGTTACGAGTGTTAAAGGACCGACAATTGTATGCTAAACTGTCGAAGTGTGAGTTCTGGCTAGAGGAGGTTCAGTTTCTAGGCCATGTGATCAGTAAGGATGGAATTGCAGTGGATCCTGTGAAAGTTGAGGCTGTAGTGAGTTGGGAAAGCCCTAAGTCTGTAAGCGAGGTGAGAAGCTTGCTTGGTTTAGCGGGCTACTATCGGAGGTTTATCGAGGGATTCTCTAAGATTGCGTTACCTATGACGCAGTTAATGAGAAAGGGGAAGACGTTTGAGTGGTTAGAGGCTTGCGAGCAAAGTTTCCAAGAGCTGAAGAGAAGACTGACCACATCACCTGTGTTGGTGCTACCAGATCCATTAGGAAGATTTGATGTATACTGTGATGCATCTTATCAAGGCTTGGGATGTGTGCTCATGGAAGACAGAAAAATGGTGGCGTATGCCTCCAGGCAGTTGAAAGTACATGAGCGGAACTACCCAACACAGGATCTGGAATTGGCTTCGATAGTGTTTGCATTGAAGATATGGAGACACTATCTTTATGGTGCTAAATTCAGCGTGTTTAGTGACCATAAAAGCCTGAAGTACTTGTTCGACCAGAGAGAGTTAAACATGAGGTAGCGAAGGTGGATGGAAATCATAAAGGACTATGAATTCGACCTGCAATACCATCCAGGCAAGCCGAATGTTGTGGCGGATGCGCTCAGTAGGAAGTCCCTACACGTATCTGCGATGATAGTAAAGGAGCTAGAGCTTTTCGAGGTGTTTAGAGATCTGAATCTGGAAGTGGAAATCGTCGAGGATAAGCTGAATCTGGGGATGGTTAAAGTAACTAGCGATTTCCTTAATCTGTTGTGGAAGAAGCAAGCTGAGGATAAGTACCTCGAGAGCGTGAATCAGTTGATAGAGGAAGGTAAGACTTCAGAATTCAGAAGAGGTACTGATGGTCTGCTTAGGTATGGTGGTCGGGTTTGCGTGCCAGCGGATAAAGAAGTCAAGGATATGATCTTGGAGGAAGCACCCAATGCAACACCCTTTCCCGAGTGTCACATTCCCGAACGTTTATAAGGCCGAAAATATTTATTAACGCGGAAAATACAGTTTTCTTTTTCTTTTCACAAGATGCAATGGGATTTAGTAACGATAAATAATACTAATAACGAACTTAGGTTCGCCATGCATTTCTAGAACATAATGCATAATAAATACAGGGACATAAACAGAAAAAGAAATAATACTATATACAGACATAGGTCTAATGTATAACTGACATAAGAAATACAATAAGTACTAGGAGTCGTAGCTCCCAAAAGGTACTACAAAACTGACGTATTCTGGCCGACAACAAAACTAAACCACAAAAAGAAGGTCCGCCTCAGGGCTCAAGGAAACTGCTGGACTAAACCATCGTCATGTCCATCTGTTCAAACAGCAACAGCAAGTACCAACAGAAAACATACAGATATAGATGAGATTCCCGTTCATCAACACAACAAAACAGCAGTAGTAAAAACGGGACGACTCACAGGGTAACAGTGGACCCAACATGCTTACAAGAATTCTCAATGTCAAACATATTAAGCAGTTGACAGCATAATATCATGTTAAGCAGTTAACAGCATAAAATATGGTACTCTAAAACAGTACAATGATGTATAACAGTAAATGTAAACACCAATAGCCATGCAATGCAATGCAATGTTTATGACTCAATGTCAATGTCACTGGGTACTACTCTGACCCCTACTCCATGGAGCAAACAAAACGTCGGAGATAGTGAATGGGAGGACATGTTCCGGTTTCTGCCAGCCATGAGCAAGATGCTACAACATTCGTAACATGCATGTATCTGGCTTTACGGAAACACTCTCGACCAAACATGAAAAGTACGGCATCTAGTAGAGGATATCAGTGTATTGCACGGATTCGCCATGACACAAAAGAGCTACCAACTGGTCACATGTCAGCCCTTCCAACCCTGATACCTCCAAAAAGACCATTGAAGATCGTCACCGTAAGATTCGCACCCGCATCAAGGTGTAAGCTCAACTCCTAGGCTCAAGGCCTTACAACTATGCAAATGAAATGCCAATGCTTACACAAAGCAGATGCGATCAAGCAATGTCTATCCCCCGGATAAACCTCGAAGTCTACTAAGGTTCTCTTCCTTAGGAACTATACGCGTCTTTTGAAAACAAATCCTTTATCCATAGGATAAATCTCGTGATCTCTCCGGGATCGAGTCATCACAAGACTAAAACAATTGAACGACTGATCGGGGTCCGAATCACCGGTCCGTCATCGAACTACTGTTTCAAAACCCAAAACGTTTCATGTTTGTGTTTATGTCTTATGAAGTCATTGATGTATTAAGTCATCAATGGTATAGTATATGGTCTTGTTTCACCACATATTATACTTAATTATCCCTTGTCTTCAACTCTAAGTCAATTACTTAACTTAGGTTTTTAAAGCGTAAAACTTTATAGCTTGAGTTAAAAACTCCTTTGTAAACCAAAACATCTTCTCAATTGAAAACTAATTTGATTTGAAACAACTTTTGCATCACTTACTTACTCTATTTTTAGCATTTTCTGAAACATGAAATTCGCTTAGTGAAATTATATTCGCTTAGCGAAATTGAAGCAATAATGCCTCCTTTGGATCTCCTCTGGATCGCTCGGCGAAACATAAATCGTGTAGCGAAAATCCACTTTATTCGCTTAGCGAGTATCCTTTCACTTAGCGAAATGGAGGCGGTTATACCTCTTTTAAGACTCCTCTGGATCGCTCGGCGAGACATAATTCGCGTAGCGAATTTCGCTTGGTTCGCTTAGCGAATATTAATTCGCTTAGCGAAAGTGAGGCAGTGATGCCCAACTTGGAATTCCTCTGTTCTCGCTTAGCGAAAAGTTGCCTTAAAACAAGACATTAACCTTATGGAACCATTTTGATTCTCTTCATGAAACCACTTCTTTTCTCATTTTGAGTCACTTGATTAACTAGATGGACTAAGGATAAGGTATAAAAAATGTTTCACTTTGGTGAAAACACTTTGAAATTTAATTCCATTCAAAGTCACTTAGGGTTTTTCTTTGAAAAACACAAGTTATTGAAAACACTTTCTTTACATCAAAACTTGACTTGTCCAAGAACTACCCATATTCTTCCTTTTCTCAAGGTCATGGCTAATAGCCAACTAGGAACCAATGTGAAGTTTTACTTCATCAACCAATCAAAGTGTGGCTCACAAAACTTACACAATCATGATAAACCATAACCCACAACATTGCATCATAATTAAGCACATAAACACAAAAGTCTATACTTGATCTAATAATCAAAGTAGGTTTTTCATCATGCAAGAAGTCATTTTCTCACCTAGACAACATCATCATAAGGCATAAAACACATGATAAGGCATAACTACAAATATCACACATTGTTCTCTTGGAGAACTTAACACAACTTAACCATTAAAAGTGAATCCAAACTAAAAGGTGTCATCCACGCATAACTTAAACAACCATCTTCACCACCACCATGTTGGTGTGATGAGGTTCATCTCCCCATACCTATTGATGAGCAGATTCCCGGATCAAAGTCGGTTGATCGGTTTGTGAACCTCCCGGCAATCGTCAACAACTACAACAACACAACAATCCAACCTTAAACAACAATCAAAGCCAATC
This sequence comes from Ammopiptanthus mongolicus, assembly GCA_039655645.1. Classification (NCBI taxonomy): domain Eukaryota; kingdom Viridiplantae; phylum Streptophyta; class Magnoliopsida; order Fabales; family Fabaceae; genus Ammopiptanthus; species Ammopiptanthus mongolicus. The sequence goes on from CM077344.1 coordinate 39,581,652, forward strand.
TCAACAATCTTAACAAAGAGGATTTCGGCCACCCTAGGTTAAAAAGGTTAGGAATTGGTTTTGGTTTTCCATTTCATGGATTCAAAGGCATTAGGAAAGCTAAGGATGAAATCAAGTGTTAAAAATCAAAAATTGATGAAAACAATATTCATCATCATCAAATAGGGTTCGGCCAAAAAGTGATTTTTGAGCTATGAGGAGAGTTGAATCATAAGCTCTTGGGTTTAGGTAGAGATTGATGATGTGAGTTCAAAGAACTTGGTCTTACCTCAAAAGGATTTTTCTACAATTTCCTATGGATTTTCAAAGTTTTGGATCTAAGAATTTCTTTTCATAAAAATGAAGATTGATCTTGAAATAAAGAAAGATTCAAGAGGCTAAGAGATCTTAGAAGTGATCTTACCTTGAAATGAAGGAAGATTGCTCAAGGAATCAAGTGATTCCAACAAGAACTCAAGGAGCTTCAAGACCAACAATGGTGTTTTCTCTCACGAACAACTATGGAGCTCTAAAGGGGAGGGGGCTGTGCATGAAAGTGAGAGGGTGAGGGGCTGAGTTCAGCCTCTTAAAAGCTCACTTAAGGGTAAAAAGGTCATTTGCCAAAAGGGTATAATGGTAAAAGTGTAAAAGACTAAGGTTAAGGGCATTTTGGTCATTTTACGTCCAGATATTTCCGAACGTCATGATGACTCTGGCATACTCTCCCAAGTGTCCTGGGATGATGTGATATCAAGATTATCCAATGGCGAGTCCCGGTAAATCCATATGTGGCTCCGCTCGTCACCCGATTAAGAATTCCGCCCGAACGAAGGTCAGGAAGTGATTTTTCTGAAGTTTTTGTGAAATTTAACCAAAACGTAGATAATCGAATTGTAAGACTTACTACCTCGTTCACGGGTCCATCTGAGGTCTTCTGAGCAGTAAAATCATACTGTTAGTGTAAAAACGCAGACCGAACTCCGTTTGAGTTTTCGACTCAAAACTTAATCGTAGCTTCCTACGATATCATCGAGCATGACTATGGTCTCGGAATATTTTATTTCCATTCCTAAGACCTCGATTAAAATAAAGATGTTAAAATACTGAAGAAATAGAAAACGTGAAAATCGGGGCATTACATTCCTACCCCTCTTAAAAGAATTTCGTCCTCGAAATTATACGTACCTCTTAAAACAAACTCGGATACTGTTGTTGCATGTCCTCCTCTCTTTCCCAGGTAGCATCACCTGTAGTCTCATTCCAGATAACTTTGACTAAAGCTATCTCCTTCCCTCGCAGTTTCTTTATCCTCCTGTCCTCCATCTTAACCGGCAATGTCTCATAGGTTAGGTTATCCTTTAGCTGTACTGAATCAGACTCTATGACGTGACTGGGATCAGGAATATACTTTCGCAATTGCGAAACATGAAAAACATTATGAAGGTTGGATAGAAAAGGCGGTAAAGCTATTTGGTAAGCTACTAGACCTATCCGACGAAGAATTTTATAGGGTCCAATGAATTTTGGAGTGAGTTTTCTGGACTTCAGGACCCTGCCCACCCCAGTCATCGGAGTGACTCTCAAAAACACATGATCCCCTTCCTCGAACTCAAGTGGCCTATGTCTTTTATCCGCATAACTCGTCTGTCGGCTCTGAGTTATCCTCATCTTTTCTTGAATGAGTTTTACCTTCTCAGTTGTTTGTTGCACTAGTTCAGGTCCTAATGAAGCACTTTCTCCATCTTGGTACTAACACAAAGGTGTTCTGCAACGTCGTCCGTATAAAGCTTCGTAGGGTGCCATCCCTATACTCGAATGATAACTGTTGTTGTAGGTGAACTCTATCAACGGTAGAAAATTCTCCCAACTCTCGGCATGTTCCAACACACACGCCCTCAACAAATCCTCTAAAGACTGAATCGTTCTTTCCGATTGTCCATCAGTTTGAGGATGGTAAGCCGAACTTAGTCGTAACTTCGTTCCTAAAGCTTCATGTAAACTTTGCCAAAAACGCGAAGCAAAACGCGGGTCTCTATCCGATATGATACTTGAAGGTACTCCATGCAGTCTCACAATCTCACTGATATAAATCTGAGTAAGCTTTTCCATAGAATACTTGAGATTAATCGGTAGAAAATGAGCTGATTTCGTAAGCCTATCAATTATAACCCAAATGGAATCGTATCCTTTAGGTGTCCTTGGCAAACACTTCACGAAATCCATTGCTATGCCATCCCATTTCCACTCTGGGATATCCAACGGAAGTAACATTCTAGCTGGCCTCTGATGTTCAACCTTTGCTTTCTGACACACTAAGCAAGATGCCACATAATCGGCTACATCTCTTTTCATGCCTTGCCACCAAAACAACCGCTTCAGGTCTTGGTACATCTTGGTTCACCCTGGATGCATACTTAACTTGCTTCTATGAGCTTCGTCCAGAATTAACCTCCTTATCTCTGGGTCGTTTGGCACACAAACTCGTTCTCCTCGTCTTAGGATCCCATCTATTCCTTCTTTGTATTCCGACGTCATCCCTTTCTTTAGATTCCTTCGCTCTTTTTCCAGATACTGGTCGTATACTTGTTTCTCCTAAATCTGGTCCATCAGATCACAAGATACTGTAACCATACCCACACACAGTCTTCCTGGCATGCTAACCACAGACAGATGCATATCTCTGAACTGTTCCAACAGCTCGTGTTCCTTAACCATCATGGCAGACACATGTAACACTTTTCTACTCAGGGCATCCGCTACCACATTAGCTTTTCCCGGATGATACTATAACTGGAAATCATAGTCCTTCAAAAATTCCAGCCACCGTCTTTGCCTCATGTTGAGCTCTTTCTGATCGAACAGATACTTCAAGCTCTTATGATCACTGAAAACATTGAACGTCGAACCATACAAGTATTGCCTCGCAATCTTCAACGCAAAGACTACCGCTGCTAACTCCAAATCAAGAGTTGGGTAATTCTTCTCGTGAACTTTCAACTGTCTCGAGACATATGCTACCACCTTCCGATTCTGCATCAGAACACAGCCTAAACCTTGGTATCAAGCATCACAGTACACTTCAAAAGATTCGCTTGGATCTGGCAATATCAACACTGGCGATGTAGTCAGCCTCTTTTTCAGCTCTTGAAAACTCTGTTCACAGGCTTCAGTCCATTCAAATGCTTTGTCCTTCCTCGTCAATTGGGTAAGAGGTCCTACAATCTTAGAAAATCCCTCGATGAACCTCCGATAATACCCAGCCAAACCCACAAAACTGTGTATCTCAGTCACTGTGGTTGGTCTTTCCCACTCAAGAACTGCTTCGACCTTCAACGGATCTACAACAATTCCTTGCTTTGAAATTACATGACCCAAAAACTGCACTTCGTCGAGCCAAAACTCACACTTGGACAACTTTGCATCCAGCTGTTTCTCTTTCAGAACTTGAAGAACTACACTAAGATGTTCAGCATGTTCTTCCTGGTCTCGCGAATAGATAAGTATGTCATCTATGAAGACAACGACAAACTTATCCAGGTATGGACGAAAGATCCTATTCATATAGTCCATGAATATGGCTGGAGAATTCGTCACACCAAACGGCATCACAAGATACTCGTAGTGCCCATAGCGTGTTCGAAACGCTGTCTTCGGTATATCTTCTACCTTTACACGAATCTGGTGATAACCCGATCGTAAATCAATCTTGGAGAAAACCGCCGCTCCCCTCAACTGATCCATCAAGTCATCTATCCTCGGAAGTGGATACTTGTTCTTAATAGTAACCTTATTCAACTGGCGATAATCCACGCATAGGCGAGATGTTCCATCTTTCTTTTTCACCAACAGCACAAGTGCTCCCCACGACGACACACTTGGTCTAACAAACTGCTTCCCCAATAAGTCTACCAACTGTTCCTTCAAGGTTTCCAACTCAGCAGGTGCCATACGATACGGTGCCATAGACACTGGTCCTGTTCCTGGCACAAGATCGATCGCAAACTCGATGTCCCGAATTGGCAGCAAACCTGGTACGTCTTCAGGAAAGACTTCCGGAAACTCATTCACGACAGGTATGCGCTCTAAGACTAGCTCGCTCTTGACCTCCAAAGAAGACAGTAACATGTATCCTTGAGCTCCTTCTCTCAAAGAAGTGTTTACTTGGTTGGCAGTCAAAAATCCAGAATTCTCACAACTAGGGAAAACTAAGGTTTTATTTGCACAGTCCAACAGGATATGATTAGAAGACAACCAATCCATTCCTAAGATTACATCCATTTGCGAAAGAGGCAAACAGATCAAATCAATCAAAAATGTTCTATCTTTAACAGAAGTAGAACAGTTCAAACAAACTTTAGTAGTTATAACAGGCTTTGCAGTAGGCGTAGAAATTACCAAATCAAAAGGTAAAGAAGACACAGGTAATCCCAATAGATTCACACACTCATAAGCAATAAAGGAATGTGTTGCGCCTGAATCAAACAGTACAGTTAAGGTTTTACCTCCCATGACACACTGACCTTGGATCAAGTCTTCATTCTGAGAAGCTTCAGCACCACCCATAGTGTAGACTCTACCCTTCATCTTAGGCCTTGCAGCTTGGACATTGTTGACAGAATGTTCCACTTTTGGTTGCATGCATTCACGTGAGATGTGTCCTGGCTTCCCACACTTGAAGCAGATAATCCCTTTGATCGAACATGTAACACCCCGATTTTCGAGTTTTTCTTTTAATCAGTATTTATGAACTTATATTTTATTCGAGGTCTTAGAAAGGGATATAAAATATTCCGAGACCATAATCATGCTCAGCGATATCGTAGGAAGCTACGATTAAGTTTTGAGTCGAAAACTCAAACGGAGCCCGGTCTGCGTTTTTACACTGACAGTATGATTTTACTGCTCAGAAGACCTCAGATGGACCCGTGAACGAGACAGTAAGTCTTAGAATTCGATTCTCTATGTTTTGGTTAAATTTCGCAAAAATTTCAAAAAAATCATTTCCTGACCTCCGTTCGAGCGAAATCTTGAATCGGGTGGAGAACGGAGCCGGATATGGACTTACCAGGACCCGACAATGGATAATATTGATATCGCATCATGTCAACTCACTTGGGAGAGCATGCGAGATTCGTCATGACGATCGGGAATTTTAGGACGCCAAATTACCAAAATACCCCTAACTTAAGTCTTTTCACCTTTTACCATTTTACCCTTTGAACCAAATGACCTTTTTACCCTTAATGAACTCTTTAGAAGGCTGGAACAGCCCTCTCAGCCCCTCATTCCACGCAGCCCAGCCCTTCAAGAACACCAAGAACACTTCATCTTCCTTAGAGAAAAAACCTCCATTGAATCCTTGAGAAAACCTTGAAAGCTTGTTGAAATCACTTGATTTCTTGACCAATCTTCATCCATTTTAAGGTAAGATCACTTCTATGGTCTCATATCTTCTTGAATCTCTTTCAATATCAAGATCAAAACTCCATTTTCATGAAACTCATTCTTAGATCCAAAACTTTGAAAATCCATAGGAAATTGTAGGAAAATCCTTTGGAGGTGAAACCAAGTTCTTTGAACTCACCTCATCACCCTCTATCTAAACCCAAGAGCTCATGATCCAAGTCTCATCCTAGCCCTAAAACCCCAAAGTGGCCGAACCCTAAGAGTGATGATGAATAGTGTTTTTCATCAAATTTTTGATTTCTAACTCTTGATTCCATCCTTAGCTTTCCTAGTGTCCTTGAATCCAAGTGATGGAAAACCAAATCAATTCCTAGCCTAGATTGCCCTTTATGGCCGAGAGCTTCATGGGGAAAATCCATGAGTGTTGTTTCACATTTTTGAGTCATAGGACTTGAAATAGTGTTAACTAAGTTCATGAACCAACTAACCAAAAGTTTGGAACCAAATGAGATCCCTAACCCTTTTTACCTTTCATGGCCGAACCCTATACCTTTTAGGGGAAGGAAAACTTGTGTTCTTATGTTATAGATTGATGTTGAATTGTTGTTTGAATTGAATTGTGTTTGATTGTTTTAGGCGACGCAAACGAAACCGGAGCCGGAGCCGAGAATCGATCAAGTTTGGACTAAGCAAATTTGAGAGGTAAAGGGAGGTAGTCATTTAAGTTTGAGTAGCTTCATAGTGCATGTTTGATATATGTGTTATGATGTCTTGAGTGATGATTTAGAGATGAGTTTGAATGATGTATATGTATACTTATATCCTGGATTGATTGGATGTTAAATGTTGTGCATAATTGTCTATTTGATAATTTGTGGCATGGATGCCTTAGTTGATATTATGATGATGATTATGGATTGTTGATGTCTATATATATTTATACCCTGGATGAGCATAGGACTGGCTATGTCTCGATAATTTATTAAAAGACTCGAAATCCTAAATCTATGTTTTGAAAATCGTGTTTTTAAATCAAAAAGTGATTTTTGGAAAAACGTGTTGCTTTTTCAAGAAAAGTTGTCTTTCTTGTTGAAAAGTATTTTTGTTTTGAAAAGTAAAGTGGTTTTGTGAAAAGTCGTGCAAATCGTGTTTTATTTCGGTAAAACGTTTTAAAAAGACGTGAAACCTTAGAAAAAGGTTTTTGTTTTCAAGAAAGGTGTTTTCACGGAAAGTTTTTGTTTTCAAGAAAGGTGTTTTCACGGAAAAATGTTCTCTTGATCAAAAAGGATGTTTTGTTTCGAGAAAACCAAAGTATGTTTTGTTTTCCAAAGTGTTTTGAGAAAATGAAACCAAAGGAAAAATGATGAACCTTTGAGACGAACCCGAACCTAGTGGCCGAGACGTCGGGGCTAGTTTTTTGTGGATTGAGCACTCGGACTTTGTGTCCTGTGTTTTTGATTTGAGTGGGCTTAATGCCTTTTTGAAACGAGTCGTGGACTTTATGTCTCGACATTTGAAAGAATGAACGCAAAGAAAACAGAAAACTTTCTGTGTACATGCATGAACCGGCAGACGTGCCATTTGGAACCGAGCTACAACTTTCGTAGTTGAGAATTCAGCTAGTTAAGACCACTGGGTCTATAGGGGCATTCTGTGTTCGAGATCCCACAAGTGGCCGGTGGCGTAGCAACCCCGTGCCGTGGTAAATCGGCTGCCAAACACGAATGAACTCGATCAGAGACTGGAGTATTCATGATATGGTGAGACGTGGTACCCTGGAACAATTGGAGTTCGGACCTAAATAGAGAGGCCGACTTATGGGAACAATTGTGTTACGGGTGTTACTACGGCCTATCGCTCGATGTTGGGAAGTTAGAATCTCCGGAGTACATGAATTAGAAAGATGATATTGAAGTCTCATGCATTATTATAATTGATGATAGTGTTTGGGATGTTGTATTGTATTATATAAATAACTGTTCATATAACTGTATTTATCTGTGGATGTTTATACTGCTGTTTGTCGCTTGTGCGGCTATCATGATAACTTTATTTGAGTATCTCACCTTTGCCTGTACATGTTGGACACCTTGTTGTGTTTTTGGAACACATGTACAGATGTTGGTCATAGGTCCCCGCGGAGACGTGAGGGCTCGGACGATGGAAACTTTTGAAGGAGCCGACGTTGGGTTGTACCCCAATGGCTACTTTTAGCCGACCAGCTTAGGAGTCTTTTGTTTTTGAGCAGGCTTATATTTTATTACTGCATATATGTCGCAATTACTTTCTAAGTCTGTAATCTGATATATATTAGACCAGGTTTTACGTTATGTTTATGTTTTATGAACAGTGAATATCAATGTGTGATATGAAATTTATTCCTCCATCTGGAGTTGTTTGCCTATGCATGCAGAAAATTTTTAAAACCGCGTTTTCGAACGTAGCTACTTAATTAAAGTACTTTCCGAAAGCAACCAGCGTTTTATTTTATTGTTTTATTTCCGCATTAGAGTCCGTGTATGTAGCACCCGCGAGGGGGGTGTTACAGAACAATCTCTGGTGATGTGATTGCTCTTCCCACACTTCATGCACTTGGTTGGGGCATTTCCAGACTAATTAAAACTCCCACTGGTTCCTCCAACAGAACGTTGTTGTCGATCTTGTTGCTTTGCATACGGCTTCCATCGAGATTTGTTGTCTCGACCACCGCTTCCTCTCTGGAACTTGCTCGGTCCAGAACTCTGTACCCGCTTGTCCTTGGGCTCCAAACTCTCGATCAGACGACACTTCTCCATTAGTCTTGGAAAAACAGAAATTTCTAGAGGAACAACAGCTCTTTTCAAGTCGATCCTCAGACCTCCTTCAAATTTCCGGCACTTCCACTCTTCTCTTGGGTTGTCCAGAAAGTAATTTGAGAACTTTGCTAGACTTTCAAAATTGGCCCCATATTCAGCTACGGTCATTCCCCCTTGTCTCAGCTGGAGGAACTCCATCTCTTTCTCGTGCCTTGCACTCGCAGGAAAATACTTCTCCAGGAATTTTCCCCTAAAAGCATTCCAATCCACAGCTTGTTGATCATGCACCAGCATCTGACGGGCTCCTTCCCACCAGTATTCAGCATCCTCCACCAGCATATAGGTGGCATAGACAACCTTGTCATTCTCAGTGCATCTCATCGCTCCAAAGATCTTTTCCAGCGTTTGGATCCAGCGTTCAGCTAACTCAGGATTGAATTCACCCTTGAATTGAGGTGGATTCCGACAAAGAAATTCGTCCAGTCTTCTACCTCCGGCAGCTCTTTCGTCACGATGAACCATAGCAGCAGCCATTTCTCGTATGGCGTTCACAGCAGCAGTCAGGTTTTGAGCAGCCATTGCTACCTTCAAAACCAGAACTGTCAAACTCAAGAACCACAACAAAACTAAAGCAAACAACAGAGAAACACACAGAGAACACAACACAAACAAGACAGACCATAACCTACAAACCCCAAAAAGACTCGGCCAGCTCTGATACCAAATAATGCAACACCATTTCCCGAGTGTCACATTTCCGAACGTTTATAAGGCCGAAAATATTTATTAATGCGGAAAATACAGTTTTCTTTTTCTTTTCACAAGATGCAATGGGATTTAGTAACGATAAATAATACTAATAACGAACTTGGGTTCGCCATGCATTTCTAGAACATAATGCATAATAAATATAGGGACGTAAACAGAAAACGAAATAATACTATATACAGACGTAGGTCTAATGTATAACTGACATAAGAAATACAATAAGTACTAGGAGTAGTAGCTCCCAAAAGGTACTACAAAACTGACGTAGTCTGGCTGACAACAAAACTAAACCACAAAAAGAAGGTCCGCCTCAGGGCTCAAGGAAACTACTGGACTGAACCATCGTCACGTTCATCTGTTCAAACAGCAACAGCAAGTACCAACAGAAAACATACAGATATGGGTGAGATTCCCGTTCATCAACACAACAAAACAGCAGTAGTAAAAACGGGATGACTCACCGAGTAACAGCGTACCCAACATGCTTACAAGAATTCTCAATGTCAAACATATTAAGCAGTTGACAGCATAATATCATGTTAAGCAGTTAGCAGCATAAAATAAGGTACTTTTAAACAGTACAACGTTGTATAACAGTAAATGTAAACACCAATAGCCATGCAATGCAATGCAATGTATATGACACAATGTCAATGTCACTGGGTACTACTCTGACCCCTACTCCATGGAGCAAACAAAACGTCGGAGATAGTGAATGGGAGGACATGTTCCGGTTTCTGCCAGCCATGAGCAAGATGCTACAATATTCGTAACATGCACGTATCTGGCTTTACAGAAACATTCTCGACCAAACATGAAAAGTACGGCATCTAGTAGAGGATATCAGTGTATTGCACGGATTTACCACGACACAGAAGAGCTACCAACTGGTCACATGTCAGCCCTTCTAACCCTGATACCTCCAAAAAGACCATTGAAGATCGTCACCGTAAGATTCGCACCCGCATCAAGGTGTAAGCTCAACTCCTAGGCTCGAGGCCTTACAACTATGCAAATGAAATGCCAATGCTTACACAAAGCAGATGCGATCAAGCAATGTCTATCCCCCGGATAAACCTCGAAGTCTACTAAGGTTCTCTTCCTTAGGAACTATACGCGTCTTTTGAAAACAAAACCTTTATCCACAGGATAAATCTCGTGACCTCTCCGGGATCGAGTCATCACAAGACTGAAACAATTGAACAACTGATCGGGGTCCGAATCACCGGTCCGTCATCGAACTACTGTTTCAAAACACAAAATGTTTCATGTTTGTGTTTATGTCTTATGAAGTCATTGATGTATTAAATCATCGATTGTATAGTATATGGTCTCGTTTCACCACATATTATACTTAATTATCCCTTGTCTTCAACTCTAAGTCAATTACTTAACTTAGGTTTTTAAAGCGTAAAACTTTACAGTTTGAGTTAAAAACTCCTTTGTAAACCAAAACATCTTCTCAATTTAAAACTAATTTGATTTGAAACAACTTTTGCATCACTTACTTACTCTATTTTTAGCATTTTCTGAAACATGAAATTCGCTTAGCGAAATTGAAGCAATAATGCCTCCTTTGGAACTCCTCTGGATCGCTCGGCGAATCATAAATCGCGTAGCGAAATTCCACTTTATTCGCTTAGCGAGTATCATTTCACTTAGCGAAATGGAGGCGGTTATACCTCTTTTGAGACTCCTCTGGATCGCTCGGCGAGACATAATTCGCGTAGCGAATTTCGCTTGGTTCGCTTAGCGAATATTAATTCGCTTAGCGAAAGTGAGGCAGAGATGCCCAACTTGGAATTCCTCTGTTTTCACTTAGCAAAAGTAAATTCGCTTAGCGAAAAGTTGCCTTAAAACAAGACATTAACCTTATGGAACCATTTTGATTCTCTTCATGAAACCACTTCTTTTCTCATTTTGAGTCACTTGATTAACTTACTAAGGATAAGATATAAAACATGTTTCACTTTAGTGAAAACACTTTGAAATTTAATTCCATTCAAAGTCACTTAGGGATTTTCTTTGAAAAACACAAGTTATTGAAAACACTTTCTTTACATCAAAACTTGACTTGTCCAAGAACTACCCATATTCTTCCTTTTCTCAAGGTCATGGCTAATAGCCAACTAGGAACCAATGTGAAGTTTTACTTCATCAACCAATCAAAGGGTGGCTCACAAAACTTACACAATCATGATAAACCATAACCCCTAACATTGCATCATAATTAAGCACATAAACACAAAAGTCTATACTTGATCTAATAATCAAAGTAGGTTTTTCATCATGCAAGAAGTCATTTTGTCACCTAGACAACATCATCATAAAACACATGATAAGGCATAAAACACATGATAAGGCATAACTACAAATATCACACATTGTTCTCTTGGAGAACTTAACACAACTTAACCATTAAAACTGAATCCAAACTAAAAGGTTTCACCCACACATAACTTAAACAACCATCTTCACCACCATCATCTTGGTGTGATGAGGTTCATCTCCCCATACCTGTTGGTGAGCAGATTCCCGGATCAAAGTCGGTTGATCGGTTTGTGAACCTCCTGGCAATCGTCAACAACTACAACAACACAACAATCCAACCTTAAACAACAATCAAAGCCAATCTCAACAATCTTAACAAAGAGGATTTCGGCCACCCTAGGTTAAAAAGGTTAGGAATTGGTTTTGGTTTTCCATTTCATAGATTCAAAGGCATTAGGAAAGCTAAGGATGAAATCAAGTGTTAAAAATCAAAAATTGATGAAAACACTATTCATCATCATCAAATAGGGTTCGGCCAAAAAGTGCTTTTTGAGCTATGAGGAGAGTTGAATCATAAGCTCTTGGGTTTAGGTAGAGATTGATGATGTGAGTTCAAAGAACTTGGTCTTACCTCAAAAGGATTTTTCTACAATTTCCTATGGATTTTCAAAGTTTTGGATCTAAGAATTTCTTTTCATAAAAATGAAGATTGATCTTGAAATAAAGAAAGATTCAAGAGGCTAAGAGATCATAGAAGTGATCTTACCTTGAAATGAAGGAAGATTGCTCAAGGAATCAAGTGATTCCAACAAGAACTCAAGGAGCTTCAAGACCAACAATGGTGTTTTCTCTCAAGAACAACTATGGAGCTCTAAAGGGGAGGGGGCTGTGCGTGAAAGTGAGAGGGTGAGGGGTTGAGTTCAGCCTCTTAAAAGCTCACTTAAGGGTAAAAAGGTCATTTGCCAAAAGGGTATAATGGTAAAAGTGTAAAAGACTAAGGTTAGGGGCATTTTGGTCATTTTGCGTCCAGATATTTCCGAATGTCATGACGACTCTGGCATACTCTCCCAAGTGTCCTGGGATGATGTGATATCAAGATTATCCATTGGCGAGTCCCGATAAATCCATATGTGGCTCCGTTCGTCACCCGATTGAGGATTCCGCCCGAACGAAGGTCAGGAAGTTATTTTTCTGAAGTTTTTGTGAAATTTAACCAAAACGTAGATAATCGAATTCTAAGACTTACTATCTCGTTCACGGGTCCATCTGAGGTCTTCTGAGCAGTAAAATCATACTGTCAGTGTAAAAACGCAGACCGGACTCCGTTTGAGTTTTCGACTCAAAATTTAATCGTAGCTTCCTGCGATATCGTCGAGCACGACTATGGTCTTGGAATATTTTATTTCCATTCCTAAGACCTCGATTTAAACTACTGAAGAAATAGAAAACGTGAAAATCGGGGCGTTACACCCAAGAGCAAGATGAGTTTTCATCCAGGGGCTATCAAGATGTATCAGGATCTGAAGAAGTTGTTATGGTGGCCGGGGATGAAGAAAGATGTGGCGGCTTATGTCCTAACCTACTTGCTGTGTTAGAAAGCGAAGATTGAATACCAGAAGCCAACAGGGATGTTGCAATCGCTGTATGTCCCAGAATGTAAGTGGGATAGCATTGCCATGGACTTTGTTTCTGGGTTGCCGAGAACTCAAAAAAGGTGCGATGCAGTCTGGGTAATCATTGATAGGTTGACGAAGTGTGCTCACTTCGTAACGATCAACCAGAGTTACTCTTTGGAGCGATTGACGCAGATTTACATCAAAGAGATTGTAAGGCTGCATGGGGTACCTTCAAGTGTCATTTCGGATCGTGATTTAAGGTTTACCTCAAGGTTTTGGAGGAGCTTACACACTGCTATGAGAACTAAGTTAAGTACGAGTTCTGTAACGCACCGATTTTCACGTTTTCTATTTCTTTAGTATTTTAATGTCTTTATTTTATTCGAGGTCCTAGGAATAGAAATAAAATATTCCGAGACCATAGTCATGCTCGACGATATCGTAGGAAGCTACGATTAAGTTTTGAGTCGAAAACTCAAACGAAGTCCGGTCTGCGTTTTTACACTGACAGTGTGATTTTACTGCTCAGAAGACCTCAGATGGACCCGTGAACGAGACAGTAAGTCTTAGAATTCAATTATCTGCGTTTTTGTTAAATTTCGTAAAAATTTCAGAAAAATCACTTCCTGACCTTCGTTCGGGCGGAATCCTCAATCGGGTGACGAACGGAGCCACATATGGATTTACCGGGACTCGCCAATGGATAATCTTTATATCACATCATCCCAAGACACTTGGGAGAGTATGCCAGAGTCGTCATGACATTCGGAAATATCTGGACGCAAAATGACCAAAATGCCCCTAACCTTAGTCTTTTACACTTTTACCATTATATCCTTTTGGCAAATGACCTTTTTACCCTTAAGTGAGCTTTTAAGAGCTGAACTCAGCCCCTCACTCTCTCATTTTCGCACAGCCCCTCACCCTTTAGAGCTCCATAGTTGTTCTTGAGAGAAAACACCATTGTTGGTCATGAAGCTTCTTGATTTCTTGTTGGAATCACTTGATTCCTTGAGCAATCTTTCTTCATTTCAAGGTAAGATCACTTCTATGATCTCTTAGCTTCTTGAATCTTTCTTTATTTCAAGATCAATCTTCATTTTTATGAAAAGAAATTCTTAGATCCAAAACTTTGAAAATCCATAGGAAATTGTAGAAAAATCCTTTTGAGGTAAGACCAAGTTCTTTGAACTCACATCATTAATCTCTACCTAAACCCAAGAGCTTATGATTCAACTCTCATCATAGCTCAAAAATCACTTTTTGGCTGAACCTTATTGGATGATGATGAATAGTGTTTTCATCAATTTTTGATTTTTAACACTTGATTTCATCCTTAGCTTTCCTAATGCTTATAGATCCATGAAATGGAAAACCAAAACCAATTCCTAAACTTTTTAACCAAGGGTGGCCTAAATCCTCTTTGTTATAATAGTTGAGTTTGGCTTTGATTGTTGTTTAATGTTGGATTGTTATGTTGTTGTAGTTGTTGACGATTGCCAGGAGGTTCACAAACCGATCAACCGACTTTGATCCGGGAATCTGCTCATCGACAGGTATGGGGGGTGAACCTCATCACACCAAGATGGTGGTAGTGAAGATGGTTGTTTAAGTTTATGTGTGGGTGAAGCCCTTTAGTTTGGGTTCACTTTTATGTGTTAAGTTTTGTTAAGTTCTCTTGGAGAACAAGATTGTCATGATGAGTTTATGCTTTGGTATGTGTAGTGTGCTTTAGCATATGTTGATGATGATATGATTGAATGAAAATCATTTCCATGTTTGTTGAAAAACCTACTTTGATCACTAGATCAAGTATGGACTTTTATTGTTTGATTATGAGACCATGATGTGTGATGGACTTATATGTTTGATTATGATGTAGTAATGTGTATTGTGGTTTATCATTATTGTGTGAGCTTTTGAGCTACATTTGCTTTGTTGGTGAAGCAAAGTCTCCATTTTTCATTGGAGTAGGCTTGTGGCCTTAGTAAGAGGAAAATATAAGAACATGTGTTGTTCTTGTTTTGGCAAAGTTTTGATGCAATAAAAACATGATTTCCTAACCTATGTTTTCAAAGAGAAACAAAAGTGATTTTGATCCAAAGATCAAATGAATTCTTAACCTTTAAAGTGTTTCACCAAAGTGGGAGTTAGGGAATTAATGAAAACCAGGGCACTCGCCCAGCGAACCCTATCTCGCCCCGCGAGACAGAGGGAAGACAAGGCATTCACCAGGCTAACCTTGCCTCGCCTCGCGAGACAGTGGACTAGCCCGAGCAGCAAAGATGTAGCTTCTCGGCCTCGCGTAGCGAAGAAGTTCTCGCCCCGCGAACCGCCTAAGTAGTGAAGATGCAGCTTCTCTGCCTCGCGTCACGATATACTCCTCGCCTCGCGAAGCAGAAAGACTGTCTAAACAGTAAGATAACTTCTCAGCCTCGCATCGCGATATAGACCTTCGCCTCGCGAGAAATGATTTGTTTATAAAGAGTGTTTTTCAACTCAAAATTTAAAGTTTTACACTTTAAAACCTAAGTTAAGTAATTAACTTAGAGTTGAAGACAAGGGATAATTAAGTATAATATGTGGTGAAACAAGACCATTTCGCTAAGTGAAATGATACTCGCTAAGCGAATAAAGTGGAATTTCGCTACGCGATTTATGGTTCGCCGAGCGATCCAGAGGAGTTCCAAAGGAGGCATTATTGCTTCAATTTCGCTAAGCGAATTTTATGTTTCAGAAAATGCTAAAAATAGAGTAAGTAAGTGATGCAAAAGTTGTTTCAAATCAAATTAGTTTTAAATTGAGAAGATGTTTTGGTTTACAAAGGAGTTTTTAACTCAAACTGTAAAGTTTTACGCTTTAAAAACCTAAGTTAAGTAATTGACTTAGAGTTGAAGATAAGGGATAATTAAGTATAATATGTGGTGAAACGAGACCATATACTATACAATCGATGATTTAATACATCAATGACTTCATAAGACATAAACACAAACATGAAACGTTTTGGGTTTTGAAACAGTAGTTCGATGACGGACCGGTGATTCGGACCCCGATCAGTCGTTCAATTGTTTCAGTCTTGTGATGACTCGATCCCGGAGGGACCACGAGATTTATCATGTGGATAAAAGGTTTTGTTTTTCAAAGACACGTATAGTTCCTATGGAAGAGAACCTTAGTAGACTTCGAGGTTTATCCGGGGGATAGACATTGCTTGATCGCATCTGCTTTGTGTAAGCATTGGCATTTCATTTGCATAGTCGTAAGGCCTTGAGCCTAGGAGTTGAGCTTACACCTTGATGCGGGTACGAATCTTACGGTGACGATCTTCAATGGTCTTTTTGGAGGTATCAGGGTTCGAAGGGCTTACAGGTGACCAGTTGGTAGCTCTTCTGTGTCGTGGCGAATCCGTGCAATACACTGATATCCTCTACTAGATGCCGTACTTTTCATGTTTGGTCGAGAGTGTTTCCGTAAAAGCCAAATACGTGCACGTTACGAATGTTGTAGCATCTTGCCCAAGGCTGGCGCGCACGGAACATGTCGTCCCATTCACTCTCTCCGAATGTTTTGTTAGCTCCATGGAGTAGGGGTCAGAGTAGTACCCAGTGACATTGACATTGAGTCATATACATTGCATTGCATTGCATGGTCGCTTTAAAAACCTAAGTTAAGTAATTGACTTAGAGTTGAAGATAAGGGATAATTAAGTATAATATGTGGTGAAACGAGACCATATACTATACAATCGATGATTTAATACATCAATGACTTCATAAGACATAAACACAAACATGAAACGTTTTGGGTTTTGAAACAGTAGTTCGATGACGGACCGGTGATTCGGACCCCGATCAGTCGTTCAATTGTTTCAGTCTTGTGATGACTCGATCCCGGAGGGACCACGAGATTTATCATGTGGATAAAAGGTTTTGTTTTTCAAAGACACGTATAGTTCCTATAGAAGAGAACCTTAGTAGACTTCGAGGTTTATCCGGGGGATAGACATTGCTTGATCGCATCTGCTTTGTGTAAGCATTGGCATTTCATTTGCATAGTCGTAAGGCCTTGAGCCTAGGAGTTGAGCTTACACCTTGATGCGGGTACGAATCTTACGGTGACGATCTTCAATGGTCTTTTTGGAGGTATCAGGGTTCGAAGGGCTTACAGGTGACCAGTTGGTAGCTCTTCTGTGTCGTGGCGAATCCGTGCAATACACTGATATCCTCTACTAGATGCCGTACTTTTCATGTTTGGTCGAGAGTGTTTCCGTAAAAGCCAAATACGTGCACGTTACGAATGTTGTAGCATCTTGCCCAAGGCTGGCGCGCACGGAACATGTCGTCCCATTCACTCTCTCCGAATGTTTTGTTAGCTCCATGGAGTAGGGGTCAGAGTAGTACCCAGTGACATTGACATTGAGTCATATACATTGCATTGCATTGCATGGCTATTGGTGTTTACATTTATTGTTATACATCGTTGTACTGTTTAAGAGTACGTTATTTTATGCTGTTAATTGCTTAACATGATATTATGCTGTCTTGAGAATTCTTGTAAGCATGTTGGGTATGCGGTTACCCGGTGAGTCATCCCGTTTTTACTACTGCTGTTTTATTGTGTTGATGAATGGGAATCTCACCCATATCTGTATGTTTTCTGTTGGTACTTGCTGTTGCTGTTTGAACAGATGGACGTGACGATGGTTCGGTCCAGTAGTTTTCTTGAGCCCTGAGGCGGACCTTCTTTTTGTGGTTTAGTTTTGTTGTTGGACAGACAAAGTCAGTTTTGTAGTACCTTTTGGGAGCTACGACTCCTAGTACTTATTGTATCTTTTTATATCAGTTATACATTAGACCTATGTCTGTATATAGTAATGTTGACTTTTCTATTTCTGTTTCTGTTCTGTGTTTATTATACAGTATGTTCTAGAAATGCATTGCGAACCTAAGTTCGTTTATTAGTATTATTTACCTTCACTAAATCCCATTATATCTTGTGAAAAAAAAAATCGTATTTTCCACATTAATGAATATTTTTGGCCTTAAAAACGTTCGGCAATGTGACACTCAGGAAAGGGTGTTGCAAGTTCTACTTATCATCCTCAAAAGGATTGTCAGTCTGAACGAACAATTCAGTCATTGAAGGATCTCTTAAGAGCGTACGTGTTGGAGAACACGGGAAGTTGGGATGAGTTTCTTCCATTGATCGATTTTACTTATAACAACAGTTTCCATTCAAGTATCGGAATGGTGCCGTATGAGGCACTATATGGACGTAAGTGAAGGACTCCGTTGTGTTGGTTTGTGACTGGGGAAAGTCATCTGTTAGGTCCAGAGTTGGTACAGCAAACAACGGAACAAGTCTGTAAGATACGAGAAAAGATGAAGGTTGCAAGGGATAGGCAGAAGAGCTATGCCGACAAGAAGAGGAGACCTTTGGAATTCCAAGAAGGCGACGATGTCTTCATGAGAGTTACCCCAAGAGCTGGAGTGGGCAGGGAAATCAAATCCAGAAAGCGAACACCTAAATTTATAGGACCGTTTCAGATTCTCCCTGCAGCCTATCAAATAGCTTTGCCACCAAATTTGTCAAATCTTCATGACGTCTTTCACGTCTCTCAGCTTAGAAAATATCACCCTGATCCATCACACGTGTTAGAGTCCAAATCAATCCAACTGAAATAGAACCTTGAGTACGAAGCTTCACCTATTCAGATCATGGATAGAAGGATCAAGGAACTGCGTGGCAAGCAATTCCGTTAGTAGAAGTGGAATGGAACCCAGTGACTGGTGATTCAACCTAGGAGCGTGAAGCTGAGATGCGCCAGAGTTATCCCTTTTTGTTCATAGGTAAGCGACGGAAATTCCGGGGACGAAATTTTTTGTAAGGGGATGGTATTGTAACATCCCGACTTTCTGTAACTCTAATCGAGTTGGTTAACCTCAATTAGGGCTTTGGATGATTGGGTGAATTGTTATGTGCTACGTCGAGACCTAGTTTGAAGCTTAGGAATAGGTTTGGACAATGTTGGAGGCGCCTAAGGCGTTAAACGAGTAACTGTGGGAACCAGAAGTTGGGCGGCTTTTCCCCGCTGAGGGGCATGCTCAAGAGTGGAAAGGGAGCACGCCTTAGCGTGCCAACGCTCAAGCGTTGGTAACGTTGCACACTCTAGCGTTCTGAGTGTGTTTGCCAGCTGGTGTGTTTTTTGACGCTTGTGCTACACATGTCAGGCCAGGGTCAAGGCGGAGTGGACAAGGTTCCACGCTCAAGCGTGGAGAGGACCTCACGCTCAAGCGTGGGCACGCTCAAGCGTGGGCATGCTCAAGCGTGGAGATCCTGCACGCTAAAGCGTTCTCAGCAGGATGCCCCAAGTGAAGTCTTTCTCTTCTCTTTCACTTGGGCCATTTTATCCATTGTTAAGCTCGAGAGTTGCAGAGAGGGTAGAGAGAAGGCAGAGCTTTTTAGAGAGAGAAAGCTCATTTCGAGGAGATCGAATTACCAGAACGCGATTCTGACTGCAGGGTTGTGATCGCGGTTAAGTTATATTAAACTTTGACTGATTACTTTCTTGATTCGCCACAGGTAAACTCGAATCCCTCACACGAGTTCTTCGAGTCTTTACCTTTTTCTTTGATCTTTTGAGCTTGGCCTAGGGCTAACATTATCGTATATGTGTTGTGCTCGTGATTAAGGCTAAGTTCGCGCTTGTGATTTCCCGCAAGTTGGAGCTTGAGGCAGTGGCTAGGGAGGAGCTTGGAGGCCGTTCCGGAGTTGTTCATTGTGTTCATGGCTGCGGGAGAGGAGCAAGCCGGTGATCGCGTGGATTTGCATGTCAACTGTTCAGGTGGGGAGAAAGAGTATAGCTGCCGTCGGGAAGGTGAGAGTAGTGTAGGATGTTTTTCTGCTATGTGTAGGGAAGCCCTAACCCTACTAGTGGTTGAGCCCTGATAAAGTACCTAAACCCTAGGTATAGCTTACTTTGGGCTATCGCCGTTAAGTTTGGAAACCCTAGGCTAGTAAACTATTGATTGAGGATGTTTGGCTTCGTATAACTGCTATGATGATAATTGTTGTTGCTATCTGTCTAAGTGCCTATATGCTACTTGGTATATGGGATATGTTGCTTGTTGATATTATTACTGTTGTTATTATGCTGTATGATGTGAAAGTGAGCATTGTGGCGGAATGCCGTAGAGTTAAGTTTTGCGTGTGTTGTGTTGCCGTCGGGTTGATACCGTGGATGGTGCCGTTGCTGTTATGCTGACTTTTCGAGGTTGTGGCCATGTTGTTGAGAGGTGGCTCGTGGATGCGTGGCGTCAAGGCTATGGCCGTGTGGATGCAGTGGCATCGCATTGTTTCTGATTGACAGTTTAGGCGTGAGATCCGGTATCAAGCCCATGAGGATGTTTGTTGCATATCATCATCAGCTGCCAAGTTGTGAGGCCATATGACAGGTAGTATGGGCTGCCAGCATCATACGAGGTTATTTGTACCTGAGTGCGGGTACGGAAAGTAGATGGGGCGGTCAAGTGAGTGACCTTGGGGATGTTACCGGTCTCAGAAATAGTTTACAGTGATGGATGAGGTAGCCCCTATCCTGTCTTGACGCCCGATCCAGTCTAGTTTGCCCACTAATCCTAGAGCTTTCCATTGTTCTACGCTAACGTTCTGAGGCGACCGAGATACCCCGGTTCCGGTGTGGAAGGGGGGTGCACTCTTATTGGTCACGCAAGCGGTTCGGTTTCTTGGACAAGCTAACTCCGTTCCGACATAGAACCTATTCCGGTGTGGACTTGTTCGAGTGTGGAACCATTCCAGTGGGAACCAGCTTTGTGAGTTTTCGGCCAGCATGCTGCCTGGGATTAGTATCCCAGTCTAGAAGATTGATATGAGTGTGAGACTCATAGAGATGGATGCTTGTTGCATACGTTGTCTTGAGAGACGTTTGTTGGGATGCAGTAACTGTCATATCTGTGATATCTTCTACATGCTACATGTTATATGTGTTTACTGCATTACTGTTGTTTTCCAATGTTGATATGCACGATATTTCTTATCTCCCTATTGTTGTTTCTGTTGTTCTGTCTTTGGGTTCGCTTGAAGACGCCGTGCCAGCCAAGACGCAGGATGGACCCAAGGCCTCACCCGTTTATCACGGGGGCACTGTGGATGCCGGTGCTAGGCGACATTGAGATCGTCTATCATGACGAGAGGGGATGGCGGGTGGACCCCTCGACCTCTTTGGTGGTTTACATAGGACCCGTCAGTCTGATCTTTCAGAGCGGCACGCCGCCGTATGTGGACGTCATTGGCCCCTACCGCGTGTACCAGTTTCTTCCTTTCCATAGGATCTGGCGACCTCCGAGGCAGATGGAGCGAGACTATATGTGGGTGGCACCCCAGTCTTCAGTTGTCTCTACAATAACCTTTCCCGAGTGTCACATTCCCGAACGATTATAAGGCCGAAAAAATAATATTAGTGCGGAAAATACGGTTTTCTTTTTTTCTTTTTTCTTTTCACAAAGATGTAATGGGATTAGTAAAGGTAAGTAATAATAACTAAACTTAGGTTCACAATGCATTTCTAGAAGTCATACTGAATTAAAATATAGAAACAGAAATAGTACTGTATACAAACATAGGTTCAATGCATAACTGACCACAAGAATATAATAAGTATTATGAGTCACAGCTCCCAAAAAAAGGTATAACTGACACTTGACACAGCCTGGCCAAAACTAAACAGCAAAAGGAGTCCCCCTCCGGACACAAAGTATATGTTGAACCGAACCGTCGTCGTGTCCATCTGCTTAAGTAGCAACAGCAATACCAGCAGAGAAAATATATAGATATGGGTGAGATTCCCGATCATCAACACAACAAAATAGCAGAAGTAAAAACGGGACGACTCACCAAGTAATAACGTACCCAACATGCTTACCATAAATCTCAATATAAATCATGTTGAACAATTAGCAACATAATATAAGGCATTCTCAAAAACAGAACAACGATGTACAACAAATAAATGTAATCATCATCAGTCATGCAATGCAATGCAATGTACATGACTCAATGCCATATGCCACAAGGGTAAAACTCTGACCCCCTACTCCATGGAGCTAACAAAGTGTCGGAGAGAGTGAATGGGAGGACATGTTCCGGTTATTGCCAACCATGAGCAAGATGCTACAACATTCGTAACGTGCACGTATCTGGCTTTACGGAAACACTCTCGACGAAACATGAAAAGTACAGCATCTAGTAGAGGACATCAATGTATTGCATGGATTCGTCACGACACAGAAGAATCACCAACTGGTTTCATGTCAGCCCTTCCAACCTTGATACCTCCAAAGACCATTTAAGATCGTCACCGTAAGATTCGTACCAGCATCTAGGTGTAAGCTCAACTCCTAGGCTCAAGGCCTTACAAACTCATGTAATGAAATGCCAATGCGATAAATAAATGCCTATCCACCGGATAAACCTCAAGGTTCACTAAGGTTCTTTTCCTTAGGAACTATACGCGTCTTTGTATTTCAAAACTTTTATCCACCAGATAAATCTCGTGATCCCTCCAGGATCGAGTCATCACAAGACTGAAACAATTGAACGATTGACCTAGATCTGAATCACTGGTCTGTCATTGAACTACTGTTTCAAAACCCAAAACGTTTCATGTTTGTGTTTATGCCTTATGAATTATGTCTCAAGTCCTAAGCATTATGCATAAGGATTGAGAATCCTCTTAGATAAGTCTTTGAGCCTTTCTACGATATTAACTCTTTGCTTATCAACTAAGAAAATAAGTGTTGATTCACTTAAGTCTTATGAAGTCATTGATGTACTAAGTCATCAATGGTATAGTACATGGTCTCGTTCCACCACATACCATACTTAATTATCTTTTGTCTTCAACTCTAAGTTAATTACTTTAACTTAGGTTTTCATGCGTAAAACTTTACGATTTGAGTTGAAAAACTCTCTTTGTAAACCAACTCCTTTTCTCGCGGGGTGAACATCAGTTTCGCGTCGCGAGGCTGAGAGGCTGTGTTTGCTCCTCAGACAGACCTTCTGGATCGCATAGCTAGAATTGTCTCGCGTTGCGAGGCCGAGAAGCTGTATTGTACAACTCGGGCTAGCCTTCTGTCTCGCGTGGTGAGAATAGGTTAGCCAGGCGAGTGCCTTGTTTTCCCTTTTCCTTATCGTCTTCATTATTTCTCTTTTAAAGCACTTAGTTAATTAAATAACCTATGGCTAAAGTAAAAGACATTTTTCACTTTAGTAAAACACTTGAATGTTGAAACTTTATTTGATCTTTGGATCAAAATTACTTATTGTTTTTCTTTGAAACATAAGTTATTAAAAACACTTTCTTATTCCAAAACTTTCAAAAGTTCAAGAACAACACATGTTCTTCCATCTTTTTCTTACTAAGGCCACAAGCTTCCATACAAGGAATGTGAAGATTTTGCTTCACCAAATAGACAAGTCATAGCTCAAAATGCTCACAAAATTATGACAAACAACAATCACACATCATTGCATCATAATCAAACATAAAAATCCTTACTTGATCTAGAGATCAAATTAGGGTTTTCAACATACATGAAATTTCATCCAATCAACATCATCATAAACATATGATAAAGCATACTAAAGCATACACCATTATTACAAACTTTGTTCTCCAAGAGAACTTAACAAATAGTGTGGTGAACCCAAACCAAAGGGTTTCACCCACACAACTTAAACAACCATTTTCACCACCACAAACTTTGGTGTGATGAGGTTCACCCCCCATACCTGTTGGTGAATAATCCTCCGGATAAAAGTCGGTTGACCGGTTCACGAATCTCCCGATTATTCGTCCGAATACTCGCCACCAACTACAATCAACACAATCAATCAAACATTAACATCTAACAACACAAATCTCCTGTATTTCAAACCACTTAGGGTTCGACCCTTCTATGTAGAAATTAGCTAGAGATGTTCAAAATTTCTTATCTCTTGGATGGATGATCCTTAGATATACCTAACACTAAAACAAGTCTTATTACTCAAAGCTTGAATAAAAAACTCAAACTTTTTCACATACAAGGTTCGGCCACTTTAAGAAGAAAAGGCTAGAAAACTTATTTGATTTCATGCTCTTGGATAGTGAAAGAAAATGATGAAAGTAGTTCATAGAAATTGATTTGGTATTAAAAGGATTTTTCTACACTTTTCTATGAATTTTCAAAGTTATGAATCAAAACTTTGATCTTCATGAATCAAGAGATTCAAGATATGAAATAGAGAGATTAAGAGAGTTAAGATGGAGTTCATACCTCCTAGATGCAAAGACTTAAGAGAAAGGAACTTGCTTTTCACAAAAAGCTTCAACTTTTCAAGATCAAAAGTTGGTTTTTGGTGAATAACTTGAAGAACAACGAAGAACAAGTGAGAGATGAGAGGAGAGAGAGAGCTCGAAATGGCCAAGTGAGAGAGTGAGTGATATAGATATTTTGTCATCCATGGCAAACTTGCAAATACCTTAAGAACAATTTGGTCATTTCCTTAAAAGACCAGGTGCAACACCCTTTCCCGAGTGTCACATTCCCGAACGTTTATAAGGCCGAAAATATTTCTTAATGCGGAAAATACGATTTTCTCTTCTTTTTTTTTTTTCTTTTCACAAGATGCAATGGGATTTAGCAAAGGTAAATAATACTAATAACGAACTTAGGTTCGCCATACATTTCTAGAACAATATGCATAATGATTAAAGGGACATAAACAGAAAAGAAATAATACAATATACAGACGTAGGTCTACTGTATAACTGACATAAAAAATACAATAAGTACTAGGAGTCGTAGCTCCCAAAAGGTACTACAAAAACTGACATAGTCTGGCCGACAACAAAACTAGACCACAAAAAGAGTCCTCCTCCGGCTCAAAGGAACTACTGGACTGAACCATCGTCACGTCCATCTGTTCAAACAGCAACAGCAAGTACCAACAAAAAAACATACAGATATGGGTGAGATTCCCGTTCATCAACACAACAAAACAGCAGTAGCAAAAACGGGACGACTCACCGGGTAACAGCGTACCCAACATGCTTACAAGAATTCTCAATGTCAAGCATATTAAGCAGTTGACAGCATAATATCATGTTAAGCAGTTAACAGCATAAAATAAGGTATTCTTAAACAGTACAACGATGTATAAATAGTACAACGATGTATAACAGTAAATGTAAACATAAATAGCCATGCAATGCAATGCAATATATATGACTCAATGTCAATGTCACTGGGTACTACTCTGACCCCTACTCCATGGAGCTAACAAAACCTCGGAGAGAGTGAATGGGAGGACATGTTCCGTGCGCGCCAGCCTTGGGCAAGATGCTACAACATTCGTAACGTGCACGTATCTGGCTTTTACGGAAACACTCTCGACCAAACAAGAAAAGTACGGCATCTAGTAGAGGATATCAGTGTATTGCACGGATTCGCCACGACACAGAAGAGCTACCAACTGGTCACATGTCAGCCCTTCCAACCCTGATACCTCCAAAAAGACCATTGAAGATCGTCACTGTAAGATTCGCACCCGCATCAAGGTGTAAGCTCAACTCCTAGGCTCAAGGCCTTACGACTATGCAAATGAAATGCCAATGCTTACACAAAGCAGATGCGATCAAGCAATGTCTATCCCCCGGATAAACCTCGAAGTCTACTAAGGTTCTCTTCCTTAGGAACTATACGTGTCTTTTTGAAAACAAAACCTTTATCCACCAGATAAATCTCGTGATCCCTCCGGGATCGAGTCATCACAAGACTGAAACAATTGAACGACTGATCGGGGTCCGAATCACCGGTCCGTCATCGAACTACTGTTTCAAAACCCAAAACGTTTCATGTTTGTGTTTATGTCTTATGAAGTCATTGATGTATTAAGTCATCAATGGTATAGCATGTGGTCTTGTTCCATTACATACCATACTTAATTATCCCTTGTTTTCAACTCTAAGTCAATTACTTAACTTAGGTTTTTAAAACGTAAAACTTTACAGTTTGAGTTGAAAAACACTCTTCATAAACAAACCATTTCTCGCGAGGCGAAGGTCTATGCCGCGACGCGAGGCTGAGAAGTTATCTTTACTGCTTGGAAAGTCCTTCTGCTTCGTGAGGCGAGGATTGTATCGCGACGCGAGGCAGAGAAGTGATCTTTTCTATTCAGACAGTCTTTCTGCTTCGCGAGGCGAGGATTATATCGCGACGCGAGGCAGAGAAGCTGCATCTTCACTATTTAGGCGGTTCGCGGGGCGAGAACTGCTTCGCTATGCGAGCCCGAGAAGTTGCATCTTTGGTGCTTAGGCGGTTTGCGAGGCGAGACGACTTCCCGACGCGAGGCCGAGAAATTTCATCTTTGTTGCTCGGGCTAGTCCACTGTCTCGCGAGGCGAGGCAATGTTCGCCTGGCGAATGCCTTATCTTCCCTCTGTCTCGCGAGGCGAGACGGGGTTCGCTGGGCGAGTGCCCTGTTTCTCCTTTTCCTAACTCCTTCATTAATTCTTCTTTTGAAAAACTTAGTTTGATTAAAAGACCTATGGCTAAAGAAAAGACATTTTCCCACTTTGATGATACTTTAAAGGTTAAAACTTCATTTGATCTTTGGATCAAAAATCACTTTTGTTTCTCTTTGAAATCCTAGGTTACGAAATCATGTTTTGTTGCATCAAAACTTTGCCAAAACAAGAACAACATAGGTTCTTATATTTTCCTCTTACTAAGGCCACAAGCCTACTCCAATGAAAAATGGAGACTTTGCTTCACCAACAAAGCAAATGTAGTTCAAAAGCTCACACAATTATGGTAAACCACAATACACATTACTACATCATAATCAAACATATCCATCACACATCATGGTCTCATAATCAAACAATAAAAGTCCATACTTGATCTAGTGATCAAAGTAGGTTTTTCAACATACATGGAAATGATTTTCATTCAATCATATCTTCATCAACATATGCTAAAGCACACTACAACATACTCAAGCATAAACTCATCATGACAATCTTGTTCTCCAATAACAAAACTTAACATATAAAAGTGAACCCAAACTAAAGGGTTTCACCCACACATAAAATTAAACAACCATTCTCACTACCACCATCTTGGTGTGATGAGGTTCTTCTCCCCATACCTGTTGATGAGCAGATTCCCGGATCAAAGTCGGTTGATCGGTTTGTGAACCTCCTGATAATCGTCAACAACTACAACAACACAACAACCAACATTAAACAACAATCAAAACTAATCTCAACTATCATAACAAAGAGGATTTCGGCCGGCCACCCTAGGTTAAAAGGTTAGGAATTGGTTTTGATTTTCCATTTCATGGATTCAAAGGCATTAGGAAAGCTAAGGATGAAATCAAGTGTTAAAAATCAAAAATTGATGAAAACACTATTCATCATCATCCAAAAGGGTTCGGCCAAAAATGCTTTTTGAGCTATGATGAGAGTTTAATCATAAGCTCTTAGGTTTAGGTAGAGATTGATGATGTGAGTTCAAAGAACTTGGTCTTACCTCAAAAGGATTTTTCTACAATTTCCTATGGATTTTCAAAGTTTTGGATCTAAGAAATTATTTTTATGAAAATGAAGATTGATCTTGAAATAAAGAAAGATTCAAGAAGCTAAGAGATCATAGAAGTGATCTTACCTTGAAATGAAGAAAGATTGCTCGAGGAATCAAGTGATTCCAACAAAAACTCAAGCTTTTCTAGGTGAAAATGGAGTTTTCTCTCAAGAACAACTATGGAGCTTCTAAGGATGAGGGGCTGTGCGAAAATGATGAAGTGAGGGGCTGAGTTCAGCCTCTTAAAAGTTCACTTAAGGGTAAAAAGGTCATTTTCCAAAAGGGTATAATGGTAAAAGTGTAAAGACTAAGGTTAGGGGCATTTTGGTCATTTTGCGTCCAGATATTTCCGAACGTCATGACGACTCTGTCATACTCTCCCAAGTGTCCTGGGACGATGTGATATCAAGATTATTTATTGGCGTGTCCCGGTAAATCCATATGTGACTCCGTTCGTCTCCCGATTGAGGATTCCGCTCAAACGAAAGTCAGGAAGTGATTTTTCTGAAATTTTTACGAAATTTAACCAAAACGTAGATAATCGAAATCTAAGACTTATTGTCTCGTTCACGGGTCCATCTAAGGTCTTCTGAGCAGTAAAATCATACTGTCAGTGTAAAAACGCAGACCGGACTCCGTTTGAGTTTTCGACTCAAAACTTAATCGTAGCTTCCTACGATATCGTCGAGCATGACTATGGTCTCGGAATATTTTATTTCTATTCCTAAGACCTCGAATAAAATAAAGACAATAAAATACTAAAGAATTAGAAAACGTGAAAATCGGGGTGTTACATTCCTACCCCTCTTAAAAGAATTTCGTCCTCGAAATTATACGTACCTCTTAAAACAAACTCGGATACTGTTGTTGCATGTCCTCTTCTCTTTCCCAGGTAGCATCACCTGTAGTCTTGTTCCAGATAACTTTGACCAACGCTATCTCCTTCCCTCGCAGTTTCTTTATCCTCCTGTCCTCGATCTTAACCGGCAATGTCTCATAGGTTAGGTTATCCTTTAGTTGTACTGAATCAGACTCTATGACGTGACTGGGATCAGGAATATACTTTCACAATTGCGAAACATGAAAAACATTATGAAGGTTGGATAGAAAAGGCGGTAAAGCTATTTGGTAAGCTACTGGACCTATCCGACGAAGAATTTGGTAAGGTCCAATGAATTTTGGAGTGAGTTTTCTGGACTTCAGGACCCTGCCCACCCCAGTCATCGGAGTGACTCTCAAAAACACATGATCCCCTTCCTCGAACTCAAGTGGCCTACGTCTTTTATCCGCATAACTCTTCTGTCGGCTCTGAGTCGTCCTCATCTTTTCTTGATTCAGTTTCACCTTCTCGGTTGTTTGTTGCACTAGTTCAGGTCCTAATGAAGCACTTTCTCCATCTTGGTACCAACACAAAGGTGTTCTGCAACATCGTCCATATAAAGCTTCGTAGGGTGCCATCCCTATACTCGAATGATAACTGTTGTTGTAGGTAAACTCTATCAACGGTAGGAAATTCTCCCAACTTCCGGCATGTTCCAACACACACGCCCTTAATAGATCCTCTAAAGACTGAATCGTCCTTTCCGATTGTCCATCAGTTTGAGGATGGTAAGCTGAACTAATCATAACTTCGTTCCTAAAGCTTCATGTAAACTTTGCCAAAAACGCGAAGTAAATCGCGGGTCTCTATCCGATATGATACTTGAAGGTACTCCATGCAGTCTCACAATCTCACTGATATAAATCTGAGTAAGCTTTTCCATAGAATACTTGAGATTAATCGGTAGAAAATGAGCTGATTTCGTAAGCCTATCAATTATAACCCAAATGGAATCGTGTCCTTTAGGTGTCCTTGGCAAACATGTCACGAAATCCATTGCTATGCCGTCCCATTTCCACTCTGGGATATCCAACGGAAGTAACATTCCAGCTGGCCTCTGATGTTCAACCTTTGCTTTCTGACACACTAAGCAAGATGCCACATAATCGGCTACATCTCTTTTCATGCCTTGCCACCAAAACAACCGCTTCAGGTCTTGGTACATCTTGGTTGACCCTGGATGCATACTCAACTTGCTTCTATGAGCTTCGTCCAGAATTAACCTTTTATCTCCGGGTTGTTTGGCACACAAACCCGTTCTCCTCGTCTTAGGATTCCATCTGTTCCTTCTTTGTATTCCGACGTCACTCCTCTCTTTAGATTCCTCCGCTCTTTCTCCAGATACTGGTCGTATACTTGTTTCTCCCGAATCTGATCCATCAGATCACAAGATACCGTAACCATACCTACACATAGTCTTCCTGGCATACTAACCACAGACAGATGCATATCCCTGAACTGTTCCAACAGCTCGTGTTCCTTAACCATCATGGCAGACACATGTAACACTTTTCTACTCAGGGCATCCGCTACCACATTAGCTTTTCCCGGATGATACTGTAACTGGAAATCAAAGTCCATCAAAAATTCCAGCCACCATCTTTGTCTCATGTTGAGCTCTTTTTGATCGAACAGATACTTCAAGCTCTTATGATCGCTGAAGACATTGAACGTCGAACCATACAAGTAGTGCCTCCAAATCTTCAACGCAAAGACTACCGCTGCTAACTCCAGATCATGAGTTGGGTAATTCTTCTCGTGCACTTTCAACTGTCTCGAGGCATACGCTACCACCTTCCGATTCTGCATCAGAACACAGCCTAAACCTTGGTATGAAGCGTCACAGTACACATCAAAAGGCTCGCTTGGATCTGGCAATATCAACACTGGTGATGTAGTTAGCCTCTTCTTCAACTCCTGAAAACTCTGCTCACAGGCTTCAGTCCATTCAAACGCTTTGTCCTTCCTCGTCAATTGGGTAAGAGGTCCTACAATCTTAGAAAATCCCTCAATGAACCTCCGATAATACCCAGCCAAACCCACAAAACTGCGTATCTCAGTCACTGTGGTTGGTCTTTCCCACTCAAGAACTGCTTCGACCTTCGACGGATCTACAGCAATCCCTTCCTTTGAAATTACATGACCCAAAAACTGCACTTCGTCGAGCCAAAACTCACACTTGGATAGTTTTGCATACAACTGTTTCTCTTTCAGAACTTGAAGAACCACACTAAGATGTTCAGCATGTTCTTCCTGGTCTCGCGAATAGATAAGTATGTCATCTATGAAGACAACGACAAACTGATCTAGGTATGGACGAAAGATCCTATTCATATAATCCATGAATATAGCTGGAGCATTCATCACACCAAACAGCATCACAAGATACTCGTAGTGCCCATAGCGTGTTCGAAACGCTGTCTTCGGTACATCTTCTGCCTTCACACGAATCTGGTGATAACCCGATCGCAAATCAATCTTGGAGAAAACTGCCGCTCCCCTCAATTGATCCATCAAGTCATCTATCCTCGGAAGTGGATACTTGTTCTTGATAGTAACTTTATTCAATTGGCGATAATCCACACATAAACGAGATGTTCCATCTTTCTTTTTCACCAACAGCACAGGTGCTCCCCACGGCGACACACTGGGTCTAACAAACTGCTTCCCCAATAAGTCTGCCAACTGTTCCTTCAAAGTTTCCAACTCAGCAGGTGCCATACGATACGGTGCCATAGACACTGGTCCTGTTCCTGGCACAAGATCGATCGTAAACTCGATGTCCCGAACTGGCGGCAAACCTGGTACGTCTTCAGGAAAGACTTCCGGAAACTCATTCACGACAGGTATGCGCTCTAAGACTAGCTCGCTCTTGACTTCCAAAGAAGATAGTAACATGTATCCTTGAGCTCCTTCTCTCAAAGAAGCATTTACTTGGTTAGCAGTCAAAAATCCAGAATTCTCACAACTAGGAAAAACTAAGGTTTTATTTGCACAGTCTAACATGATATGATTAGAAGATAACCAATCCATTCCTAAGATTACATCCATTTGCGAAAGAGGCAAACAGATCAAATCAATCAAAAATGTTCTACCTTTAACAGAAATAGAACAGTTCAAACAAACTTTAGCAGTTATAACAGGCTTTGCAGTAGGCATAGAAATTACCAAATCAAAAGGTAAAGAAGACACAGGTAATCCCAACAGATTCACACAGTCATAGGCAATAAAGGAATGCGTTGCGCCTGAATCAAACAGTACAGTTAAGGTTTTACCTCCCATGACACACTGACCTTGGATCAAGTCTTCATTTTGAGAAGCTTCAGCACCTCCCATAGTGTAGACTCTGCCATTCATCTTAGGCCTTGCAGCTTGGACATTTTTGACAGAATGTTCCAATTTTGGTTGCATGCATTCACGTGAGATGTGTCCCGGCTTCCCACACTTGAAGCAGATAATCCCTTTGATCGAACAATCTCTGGTGATGTGATTGCTCTTCCCACACTTCATGCACTTGGTTGGGGCGTTTCCAGACTGACTGAAACTCCCACTGCTTCCTCCAATAGAACGTTGTTGTCGATCTTGTTTCTTTGCATAGGGCTTCCATCGAGATTTGTTGTCTCGACCACCGCTTCCTCTCTGAAACTTGCTCGGTCTAGAGCTCAGTACCCGCTTGTCCTTGGGCTCCAAACTCTCGATTAGACGACACTTTTCCATTAGCCTCAGAAAAACAGAAATTTCCAATGGAACTACAGCTCTCTTCAAGTCGATCCTTAGACCTCCTTCGAATTTTCTGCACTTCCACTCCTCTCTTGGGTTGTCCAAAAAGTAATTTGAGAACTTTGCTAGACTTTCAAACTTAGCTCTGTACTCAGCTACGGTCATTCCCCCTTGTCTCAGCTGGAGGAACTCCATCTCTTTCTCGTGTCTTGCGCTCGCAGGAAAATACTTCTCCAGGAATTTTCCCCTAAAAGCGTTCCAATCCACAACTTGTTGATCGTGAATCAGCATCTGACGGGCTCCTTCCCACCAGTATTCAACATCCTCCACCAGCATATAGGTTGCATAGACAACCTTGTCATTCTCAGTACATCTCATCGCTCCAAAGATTTTCTCCAGCGTTTGGATCCAGCGTTCAGCCAACTCAGGATTGAATTCACCTTTGAATTGAGGTGGATTCCGACAAAGAAATTCGTCCAGTCCTCTACCTCCGGCAGCTCTTTCGTCACGTTGAACCATAGCAGCAGCCATTTCCCGTATGGCGTTCACAGCAGCAGTCAGGTTTTGAGCAGCCATTGCTACCTTCAAAACCAGAACTGTCAAACTCAAGAACCACAACTAAAGCAAACAACAGAGAAACACACAGAGAACACAACACAAACAAGACAGACCATAACCTACAACCCCAAAAAGACTCGGCCAGCTCTGATACCAAATAATGCAACACCCTTTCCCGAGTGTCACATTCCCGAACGTTTATAAGGCCGAAAATATTTCTTAATGCGGAAAATACGATTTTCTCTTTTTTTTTTCTTTTCACAAGATGCAATGGGATTTAGCAAAGGTAAATAATACTAATAACGAACTTAGGTTCGCCATACATTTCTAGAACAATATGCATAATGATTACAGGGACATAAACAGAAAAGAAATAATACTATATACAGGCGTAGGTCTACTGTATAACTGACATAAAAAGATACAATAAGTACTAGGAGTCGTAGCTCCCAAAAGGTACTACAAAAAATGACATAGTCTGGCCGACAACAAAACTAGACCACAAAAAGAGTCCTCCTCCGGCTCAAAGGAACTACTGGACTGAACCATCGTCACGTCCATCTGTTCAAACAGCAACAGCAAGTACCAACAAAAAAACATACAGATATGGGTGAGATTCCCGTTCATCAACACAACAAAACAGCAGTAGCAAAAACGGGACGACTCACCGGGTAACAGCGTACCCAACATGCTTACAAGAATTCTCAATGTCAAGCATATTAAGCAGTTGACAGCATAATATCATGTTAAGCAGTTAACAGCATAAAATAAGGTATTCTTAAACAGTACAACGATGTATAAATAGTACAACGATGTATAACAGTAAATGTAAACATCAATAGCCATGCAATGCAATGCAATATATATGACTCAATGTCAATGTCACTGGGTACTACTCTGACCCCTACTCCATGGAGCTAACAAAACGTCGGAGAGAGTGAATGGGAGGACATGTTCCGTGCGCGCCGGCCTTGGGCAAGATGCTACAACATTCGTAACGTGCACGTATCTGGCTTTTACGGAAACACTCTCGACCAAACATGAAAAGTACGGCATCTAGTAGAGGATATCAGTGTATTGCACGGATTCGCCATGACACAGAAGAGCTACCAACTGGTCACATGTCAGCCCTTCCAACCCTGATACCTCCAAAAAGACCATTGAAGATCGTCACCGTAAGATTCGCACCCGCATCAAG
Source organism: Ammopiptanthus mongolicus (assembly GCA_039655645.1). NCBI lineage: Eukaryota > Viridiplantae > Streptophyta > Magnoliopsida > Fabales > Fabaceae > Ammopiptanthus > Ammopiptanthus mongolicus. Next base: position 39,615,493 of record CM077344.1, read on the forward strand.
GTGTAAGCTCAACACCTAGGCTCAAGGCCTTACGACTATGCAAATGAAATGCCAATGCTTACACAAAGCAGATGCGATCAAGCAATGTGTATCCCCCGGATAAACCTCGAAGTCTACTAAGGTTCTCTTCCTTAGGAACTATACGTGTCTTTTTGAAAACAAAACCTTTATCCACCGGATAAATCTCGTGATCCCTCCGGGATCGAGTCATCACAAGACTGAAACAATTGAACGACTAATCGGTGTCCGAATCACCGGTCCGTCATCGAACTACTGTTTCAAAACCCAAAACGTTTAATGTTTGTGTTTATGTCTTATGAAGTCATTGATGTATTAAGTCATCAATGGTATAGCATGTGGTCTTGTTCCACTACATACCATACTTAATTATCCCTTGTTTTCAACTCTAAGTCAATTACTTAACTTAGGTTTTTAAAACGTAAAACTTTACAGTTTGAGTTGAAAAACACTCTTCATAAACAAACCATTTCTCGCGAGGCGAAGGTCTATGCCGCGACGCGAGGCTGAGAAGTTATCTTTACTGCTTGGAAAGTCCTTCTGCTTCGCGAGGCGAGGATTGTATCGCGACGCGAGGCAGAGAAGTGATCTTTTCTATTCAGACAGTCTTTCTGCTTCGCGAGGCGAGGATTATATCGCGACGCGAGGCAGAGAAGCTGCATCTTCACTATTTAGGCGGTTCGCGGGGCGAGAACTGCTTCGCTACGCGAGCCCGAGAAGTTGTATCTTTGGTGCTTAGGCGATTCGCGAGGCGAGGCGACTTCCCGACGCGAGGCCGAGAAATTTCATCTTTGTTGCTCGGGCTAGTCCACTGTCTCGCGAGGCGAGGCAATGTTCGCCTGGCGAATGCCTTATCTTCCCTCTGTCTCGTGAGGCGAGACGGGGTTCGCTGGGCGAGTGCCCTGTTTCTCCTTTTCCTAACTCCTTCATTAATTCTTCTTTTGAAAAACTTAGTTTGATTAAAAGACCTATGGCTAAAGAAAAGACATTTTCCCACTTTGATGATACTTTAAAGGTTAAAACTTCATTTGATCTTTGGATCAAAAATCACTTTTGTTTCTCTTTGAAATCCTAGGTTATGAAATCATGTTTTGTTGCATCAAAACTTTGCCAAAACAAGAACAACATAGGTTCTTATATTTTCCTCTTACTAAGGCCACAAGCCTACTCCAATGAAAAATGGAGACTTTGCTTCACCAACAAAGCAAATGTAGCTCAAAACCTCACACAATTATGGTAAACCACAATACACATTACTACATCATAATCAAACATATCCATCATACATCATGGTCTCATAATCAAACAATAAAAGTCCATACTTGATCTAGTGATCAAAGTAGGTTTTTCAACATACACGGAAATGATTTTCATTCAATCATATCTTCATCAACATATGCTAAAGCACACTACAACATACTCAAGCATAAACTCATCATGACAATCTTGTTCTCCAATAACAAAACTTAACATATAAAAGTGAACCCAAACTAAAGGGTTTCACCCACACATAAAATTAAACAACCATTCTCACTACCACCATCTTGGTGTGATGAGGTTCTTCTCCCCATACCTGTTGATGAGCAGATTCCCGGATCAAAGTCGGTTGATCGGTTTGTGAACCTCCTGATAATCGTCAACAACTACAACAACACAACAACCAACATTAAACAACAATCAAAACTAATCTCAACTATCATAACAAAGAGGATTTCGGCTGGCCACCCTAGGTTAAAAGGTTAGGAATTGGTTTTGGTTTTCCATTTCATGGATTCAAAGGCATTAGGAAAGCTAAGGATGAAATCAAGTGTTAAAAATCAAAAATTGATGAAAACACTATTCATCATCATCCAAAAGGGTTCGGCCAAAAATGCTTTTTGAGCTATGATGAGAGTTGAATCATAAGCTCTTAGGTTTAGGTAGAGATTGATGATGTGAGTTCAAAGAACTTGGTCTTACCTCAAAAGGATTTTTCTACAATTTCCTATGGATTTTCAAAGTTTTGGATCTAAGAAATTATTTTCATGAAAATGAAGATTGATATTGAAATAAAGAAAGATTCAAGAAGCTAAGAGATCATAGAAGTGATCTTACCTTGAAATGAAGAAAGATTGCTCGAGGAATCAAGTGATTCCAACAAAAACTCAAGCTTTTCTAGGTGAAAATGGAGTTTTCTCTCAAGAACAACTATGGAGCTTCTAAGGTTGAGGGGCTGTGCGAAAATGATGAAGTGAGGGGCTGAGTTCAGCCTTTTAAAAGTTCACTTAAGGGTAAAAAGGTCATTTGCCAAAAGGGTATAATGGTAAAAGTGTAAAAGACTAAGGTTAGGGGCATTTTGGTCATTTTGCGTCCAGATATTTCCGAACGTCATGACGACTCTGGCATACTCTCCCAAGTGTCCTGGGATGATGTGATATCAAGATTATTTGTTGGCGTGTCCCGGTAAATCCATATGTGACTCCGTTCGTCTCCCGATTGAGGATTCCGCTCAAACGAAGGTCAGGAAGTGATTTTTCTGAAATTTTTACGAAATTTAACCAAAACGTAGATAATCGAATTCTAAGACTTATTGTCTCGTTCACGGGTCCATCTAAGATCTTCTGAGCAGTAAAATCATACTGTCAGTGTAAAAACGCAGACCGAACTCCGTTTGAGTTTTCGACTCAAAACTTAATCGTAGCTTCCTACGATATTGTCGAGCATTACTATGGTCTCAGAATATTTTATTTCTATTCCTAAGACCTCGAATAAAATAAAGACATTAAAATACTAAAGAATTAGAAAACGTGAAAATCGGGGTGTTACACCAGGGGCATTTTGGTCATTTCACGTCCAGATATTTTCAAACTGTCAACATGAGGGTGTCACGAAAGCCAACTTGATGTGACATCAACTTTATCCGTTAGCGGGTCCCGTTAAATCCCTTCACAACTCCAAACGTCTTCTGGTTCGAGTATATGCCCGAATATAATATATTATTTTCACTTTTGGACGTCAGGACAGATTTTAGCAAATATGTAGAGAATTAAATTCTAAGACTTACTGTCTCATTCGCGAGTCAAAACTAGGTCTTGATAGTAGAAAAACACTACTATTCGTAAAAAACGTAGACCGGGCTCCGTTTGAGTTTTCGCCCAAAACTTAACCATAGCTTCTTACTATAGCGTTGACCATGACTATGGTCTCAGATTATTTTATTTCACTCTCTACACCCTCCAATAAAATATAAACGCTTAAATACTGAATAATTATAAAACTTGAAAATCGAGGTGTTACAGTCTCTAGCAGGAGAGGATACGTCTACCGAGGCCAGCGCCAGAGGACAGAGTGGTATCTGAGGACCTACTATAGGCATAGGATTGTGGTGTCTAGCTCTTCGTCAGAGTGCGAGCCCTTGGTGTGGTACAGGCGTACTTATGGCGAGGGTCAGTGTAACACCCCGAATTTCACCTTATGTTAATACATAATATTATGTATTATTCTTGACCAATATATGTGGTTATGCTCGCCCATGAGGTTTAGATTCATGTTTGGGATAGTTTAGCCTTTAAAAATAGTTTAATCACTTTATCGCTTTACGACCTATTTCACGGTTTTGGCCATATCTTAAGTTCTAGATGTCTGATTGAGGCGATCTTGGATGCGTTGGAAAGCTTACACGATTATCTACAAGTCTTATTTCAGGTGTTAAGGCCAAATTCGGCTTCTAAAGTTTCGCATCGCGAAGGTAAATTCGCCTCGCGAACCTGACAGCCAAATTAATGCAGCTCTCTGGTTCGCCTCGCGAAATTAGTATCGCCACGCTAATCTGCGCGCAGCAGAAACATGTTTTTGGGCTTCTAATTAGCCCATAATGACCCTAACTCATATTTATACCATAAGACTCGACCTAAACCTATTTGCTAATTCGAAATACTCTTAGAAACTGCCTCTTTCTCTCCAAACAAGGATTCCTAAACCCTTCACAAGGATTCTTGAAGGAGACTTCACTTTTGTTAATCGTTCTTCGTCGCATTCGCTTGAGGAGCATCACTGCCATCACAAGCGCTCTTTCTAGTTGCTGCTCTTGAACCTTTTGGGGCTGCGATCATGAAGTCAAGCATCGTGAGATCGAGCATTCGTGAGACGCAACCTTTTCCGGACCTTTTTCCTTCCTTTGTTCATTGTGATCGTCATACCAGGTATGCGGGGAAGAAATAGACCATGAGTATGTGGGTTTTGGGATAGGTTAAGATGAAGGGGTTAACCCATGACCCCTATATGTTTGTCTATATGCATTGTAAATGCCTATGTATATGCTATGAGTGTTATTATGTGTATGCTATGTATATGCCATGTACATGCCTATGTGAATATTGTATAAATATATATGTTTATGGTTCTATGATTATGATTATGGGTGTTTGTCTTGATGATATGATTGAAATATTATGATGTCCGATGAATAGTATGAATATAGATACGATATGCATTGATGAGATTTTATGATGTGCATTGATAATGATGACTTGATGATGATGTGCGTTACAATAAAGAAAATAGGATTAGTGAAAGAACATAGCTTAGGGACGTTTGGCACCCCATAATGAATGAGTTGTTATGAGAGGTGAGATTGATAATATTGGATTAGTTTGGGAAACCCATAGGGATGATTCTTGAGAGATGGGATGATAGGCATAGGGATAACTTAGAGAAATTCTTAAGATTCCCACATCTGTCATAATTCGCTTGGCTAATAGCCATTCGCGAGGTGAGACAGAGAGACCATTCGTGGTCTGACGTGATTCGCCTAGCGGATTGTAATCCGCGAGGCGAATGAGAGAGCCAAATATTGGGGCTCTCAGGCTCGCCTCACGAGCCAGGATTCGCCTAGCGAATCTGAGAACCTGTTTAGGAGCTCTCGGGCTCGCCTCGTGAGCTACGATTCGCCTAGCGAATCTGGGTTTCTCACTCAGATTCTGTTGTGAAGAAGAAATGAATAGGGTAATGGGAAAATGACCGTGAGATCACGATTCAAGGTTGGTAGTATAGAAAAGAACGTTACTATTAATAATGACGATATGATAATATTGGCAATGTTGATAATGGCAATAACGATGGTTAGCGCCTAGTTGTTTGATGATCATCGTTGATGGTCATTGTTCATAATCAATGTGATTGATTATGATGATAATATTGGCAATGTTGATAAAGGCAATAACGATGGTTAGCGCCTAGTTGATTGATGATCATTGTTGATGGTCATTGTTGATAATCAATGTGACTGATTATGATGGTGGATGGTTGGACATGTGTTTGCATGTTGTTGAGCATAGCATGCATCATACGTTGATGTTGATATGTTGGGTGGAAAGCAAACGATGAATCGCGATAGTGGAGGCCACGATGGGTGTTATCCCGGCCTTGCGGGTACGTTGGGTATGGAAGTTCTAGGTGACATGGGCTAGCCACCTATTGTCAGAATGACCTAAAGAATAAGCTTGAGTACCCTGACTAGCCACTATACGTTATCAGGATTAGTGAGAATGTTCGGGGATGGCCCATGGTCTGGCATATCATCCACGTTGATAACCGGACATGTACTCCTAATTGTCTTTCCAGAGTTAGAGTTGTTGGCCACATGCATACGGAGTAGTGATGTTGCATTTGCATTGACATGCATCTTTGATATATATTGATTATATCTGTGTTGATTGATGTATGTTGTATGCCATCTTAATTACTATTCCATTCCGTTTACATATATTCATGATTGTGTTTCTCACCTCTCTCTTTGTTATTCTTGTGCATATGTTGTGGTATATGCAGAGGAGGGTGAGCATGCTGACGAGGAGTGATCCCAAGGAGATCTCTCTCAGTAGTTAGGATTTATGATTTATGTTATTCGGTTTTATTCCGATGTATTATCGTTATATGTATACCAGCTCTGATATGTGACATCGGGATTTGGGTTACGTTTATTATTTATGTTTTTCGCAGTTTGTTTTCAAAGGATTTTGATTATTTCAGATTCCTATGTTTTACGTTATAGATGATGTGGTGCACATTACCCTTGAGGATATGTTTTTATGCTAATTGGTATATTTTTAAAGACTTGTATGATTTTATTTATGTTATATTATATGCGGAGTAGTGGGTGTCACATTTAGTGGTATCAGAACCGGTTTGTCCTACAGGCCGGGGTATGTGTTTGTTGTGTCTCTTCTGTGTACTCTGCAGAAGTGTTTTGAACTTGTGTGACTATTTTATTATGCCTTTTGTTAAAAAAATTTCTCTAATAGGATTTAACCAATTTTGAATTGGTTAAGATCGCTGATTGATAGGACAATGGGGTCGTGGCTGGGAGCTGTCCGAACCATTGATAGTGAACCTTAACCTGTTTTATTGTTGCCTAAGAGTACGTATGACTTTAGATGCCGATCAATATTATCCTTCCTAGAGTGTCATTCTTAGTGATGTGTTACAAGAAGAAAGATGGTAGCATGAAGTTGTGTGTCAATCATTGACTACTGGATAAGGTGACCCTTAAGAATAGATACTCACTCCCTAGGATTGATGACTTTATGGACCAGCTAGTGGGAGCTTGCATCTTTTCTAAGATAGATTTGAGGTCTTTAGTGATCATAAGAATTTGAAATACTTATTTGACCAAAAAGAGTTAACTATGAGGCACCGTAGGTGGATGGAGTTTCTTAAGAATTATAATTTTGATTTGAGCTGCCACCTTGGAAAAGCCAACGTAGTGGCTGATGCCTTAAGTAGAAGACCTTGGATATATCGTCTTTAATGTTTAGAGAAAGATATTTGATTGAAGGAGTTGAGAGACTTGAGCTTGGCTTGGGAAGTTACCCCTAAGAGCATTAGATTTGGAACTTTAAAGATTATCAATAGCTTAATGGACCAGATTAGGAGAAGGTGTAAGTTGTCCCTTAGTTATTTTGTGAAGTTTGCTAGAGCCTCAGTTACTACATTAGGAATGTTAGATTTCTTAGTTAATGCCTTGTAAGAATCTTTTAGAAAAGAAGGAGAGTTACAAACTTAAGTGAGATTGTTGAGCTATTATATATATATAGATCTGGATGAGTTGTTGTCCTAAAACGAGATAGAGTAGAATAAGGCTTAGATGAATTGGATTATTAAAAAAAAAGGACGAAGTTAAGAATGAATAGACGAGTGGCTTAATGGTTTATGCGTAGAGTTTTTCTAGTTGATAGTGATTTGGAATGCATGGTGATGGTTAAGTTGGGATCTAGTTTACATGGTAGGTTGAACCATTGTTGGATTAGAGATAAGAGTATGGATGATCTAAGAATCATAATTTTTAGGCAAACCTTGAATGGATGAGTAGATAGTTGTGATAACCTTTAGTAAGAAAAAGGAATTAAGATTGATGATTTGTGTATCATGTTGAGTTGATGGAAGTGTTTTAGGAAGGTTCTTTAGTAAGGTCATAAGAGTGAATATGTAACGTGGAGATTCCTAACCAGTGACCAATGTTAAGTTCTTTACCAAGGAAAAGAAATCATGTCTAAAGTAGAGGAAGAAAGGTTAAAATAGATGATGTGTTATTGGTGGGTTAGTTCCGTAAGTATTCATTGAAAGTATGCGTAGTTTATTAGGAATCAAGTTGATCCTTATAGCGTCTTGCAGAATGTCCTCCCTAAGCCAATAATTCATAGAAATAGTGATACGACTTACTTGAAAGGCAATTTATTCGGTCTAGTGCTTCGGTAGTTTCTTAAGGCATCCTTGCTTTTACTAGAAGAGAGTTGGTAAGTAGCATTAGATCGCGTGTAAGTTATCGTTAGCCTTATATAATGGAAATAGAGAATAAACACCTTTCTCTAGAATAGATGATGTCTTGAGACATTACAGATAAAAAATAAAAAAAATTTGTGTGGAACCCTTGAGGATAGTTTTGCAAACTCTTTGGGAAGAACTTTTGTATGCTAAGTTATCTAGTGAAGGTTTAGATCTGAATAAGTAAGTTGTGGGACGCCTCGTTTTAAGGAGAGTCATAATAGGCAGGAAGTCTAAAGGGTGGTAATCGGGATCATGAGTTCTTGAGAAAGGTTCTTAGTTAAAAGGGAGGGTTATTAACCCCAACCTTGCATAGTTCTACTCCTCTTAGTAGATCTTGACAATATGTTATGATTGGAGTTTAGTGATACAACCTAGGAGGTTAGAAACATGTACCCTTAAGTTTGGATTCTTGGGAGCTTTAGGGACATTGTCGTTAAGAAACCCAATAGGGAATTTCTTGTGACACCGATAGAGTTTGAAGTACTAGTACGACCCAATGGAGTGGGATGTGTCGTAGAATAGGCAAGTGGGTGTCATGTAAGATCATAATTTTTGAATCAAATAAGGAAACCGACGTAGTGACTGATATCTAACTAGAAGTTCACTGCTTGTGTTCACCATAATGGTTAGTGAGACCATTTGATTGAGGATTTTAAGGATGTGATTAAAACTTGGGATGTGACAATTATGAATATTAGATTAGGAAATTAGAAGGCCATTGGTGCATTTGCAAAGTTTTGAGGAATCAAGTTAGATTTTAATTTCTAGAGTGCTCTAGAACTTAAGAAGCCTAGTCGGAATTGACATAATCATGAGGACAGTTAGATAAAAGGTCCATGTCCATATTTGTTTGCTTGAGGTCAGTAGAAATTTCGAGGACAAAATTTTTATAAGGGGGTGGAATTGTAACACCCCGAATTTCACCTTAAATTAATACATATTATTATGTATTATTCTTGACCAATATATGTGGTTATGCTCGCCCATGAGGTTTAGATTCATGTTTGGGATAATTTAGCCTTTAAAAATAGTTTAATCACTTTATCGCCTTACGACCTATTTCACGGTTTTGGCCATATCTTGAGTTCTAGATGTCCGATTGAGGCGATCTTGGATGCGTTGGAAAGCTTACACGATTATCTACAAGTCTTATTTCAGGTGTTAAGGCCAAATTCGGCTTCTAAAGTTTCGCATCGCGAAGGTAAATTCGCCTCGCGAACCTGACAGCCAAATTAATGTAGCTCTCTGGTTCGCATCGCGAATCTGCGCAGCAGAAACATGTTTTTGGGCTTCTAATCAGCCCATAATGACCCTAACTCATATTTATACCATAAGACTTGACCTAAACCTATTTGCTAACTCAAAATACTCTTAGAAACTGCCTCTTTCTCTCCAAACAAGGATTCCTAAACCCTTCCCAAGGATTCTTGAAGGAGACTTCACTTTTGTTAATCGTTCTTCGTCGTATTCGCTTGAGGAGCATCACTGCCATCACAATCCCTCTTCCTAGTTGCTGCTCTTGAACCTTTTGGGGCTGCGATCGTGAAGTCAAGTGTCGTAAGATCGAGCATTCGTGAGACGCAACCTTTTCCGGACCTTTTTCCTTCCTTTGTTCATTGTGATCGTCATACCAGGTATAGGGGGGAAGAAATAGATCATGAGTATGTGGGTTTTGAGATAGGTTAAGATGAAGGGGTTAACCCATGACCCCTATATGTTTGTCTATATGCATTGTAAATGCCTATGTATATGCTATGTGTAACGCCCTGATTTTCACGTTTTCTAATTCTTCAGTATTTTAATGTCTTTATTTTATTCGAGGTCTTAGGAATGGAAATAAAATATTCCGAGACCATAGTCATGCTCGACGATATCGTAGGAAGCTACGATTAAGTTTTGAGTTAAAAACTCAAACGGAGTCCGGTCTGCGTTTTTACACTGACAGTATGATTTTACTGCTCAGAAGACCTCAGATGGACCCATGAACGAGACAGTAAGTCTTAGAATTTGATTCTCTACGTTTTGGTTAAATTTCGTAAAAATTTCAGAAAAATCATTTCCTGACCTTCGTTCGGGCGAAATTCTCAATCGGGTGACGAACGGAGCCACATATGGACTTACCGAGACTCGTCAACAGATAATCTTGATATCAAAACATCCCAGGACACTTGGGAGAGTATGCCAGAGTCGTCATGACGATTGGAAAAATCTAGATGCAAAATGACCAAAATGCCCCTAACCTTAGTCTTTTGCACTTTTACCATTTTACCCTTTTGGCAAATGACCTTTTTGCCCTTAAGTGACTTGTTTTAAAGGCTGAACTCAGCCCATCCAGCCCCTCATTCACGAAATTTCTGGCCAAAGAAGAACACCATTGTTGTTCTTGAAGAGAAACTCCATTTTTCTTCTTGAAAAGCTTGAATCACTTGTTGGAATCACTTGATTCCTTGAGCAATCTTCCATCATTTTAAGGTAAGATCACTTCTATGATCTCTTAGCTTCTTGAATATCTCTTTATTTCAAGATCAAGATCCATTTTCATGAAAATTATTTCTTAGATCCAAAACTTTGAAAATCCATAAGAAATTGTAGAAAAATCCTTTTGAGGTAAGACCAAGTTCTTTGAACTCACCTCATCATTCTCTACCTAAACCCAAGAGCTTGTGATTCAACTCTCATCATAGCTCAAAAAGCACATTAGGGCCGAACCCTTCTTGATGATGATGAATAGTGTTTTCATCAAGTTTTGATTTTTAACACTTGATTTCATTCTTAGCTTTCCTAATGCCTTTGAATCCATGAAATGGAAAACCAAGATCAATTCCTAGCTTTATTCTCTTTAGGGTGGCCGAAACCCTCTTTGTGAGAATTGTTGAGTTGGTTTGATTGTTGTTTAATGATTGATTGTTTGGTTGTTTGTAGTTGGTGACAACTATCAGGAGGTTCACAGACCGATCAACCGACTTTGATCCGGGAATCTGCTCTTCAACAGGTATGGGGAGAAGAACCTCATCACACCAAGATGGTGGTGGTGAAGATGGTTGTTTACTTTATGTGTGGGTGAAACCCTTTAGTTTGGGTTCACTTTTAGTTGTTATGTTTTGTTAAGTTCTCATGGAGAACAAGAATGTCATGATGAGTTTATGCTTTAGTATGTTGTAGTGTGCTTTAGCATATGTTGATGATGAGATGATTGAATGAAAAACCATTTTCATGTATGTTGGAAAACCTACTTTGATCACTAGATCAAGTATGGACTTTTGTTGTTGATTATGAGACCATAATGTGTGATGGACTTGGATGTTTGATTATGATGTAGTAATGTGTGTATTATGGTTATCATGATTGTGTAAGTGTTGTGAGCTACACTTTGATTGGTTGATGAAGTAAAACTTCACATTGATTCCTAGTTGGCTATTAGCCATGACCTTGAGGAAAGGAAGGATATGAATAGTTCTTGGACAAGACAAGTTTTGATGTAAAGAAAGTGTTTTCAATAACTTGTGTTTTTCAAAGAAAAACCCTAAGTGACTTTAAAGGGAATTAAATCTCAAAGTGGTTTCACCAAAGTGAAACATGTTTTATACCTTATCCTTAGTTCATCTAGCTAATCAAGTGACTCAAAATGAGAAAAGAAGTGTTTTCATGAAGAGAATCAAAATGGTTCCATAAGGTTGATGTCTTGTTTTAAGGCAACTTTTCGCTAAGCGAAATTACTTTCGCTACGCGAAAAACAGGGAAAGTCTTAGTTGGGCATCACTGCCTCACTTTCGCTAAGCGAATTCATATTCGCTAAGCGAACCCAGCAAATTTTGCTACTCGAATTACATCTCGCTGAGCAATCCAGAGAAGTCTCCAATAGAGGTGTAACCGTCTGAACTTTCGCTAAGCGAAATCATTCTCGCTAAGCGAATAAAGTGAAGTTTCGCTACACGAATTCTGTCTCGCCGAGCGATCCAGAGGTGTTTCTAAAGAGGTGCAACCGTCTGAACTTGCGCTAAGCGAATTCATATTCGCTAAGCGAATACAATATATTTCGCTACGCGATTTATGTCTCGCCGAGCGAACCAGAGGAGTTCCAAAGGAGGCATTACTGCCTCATTTTCGCTAAGCGAATGAAATTCCGCTAAGCGAATTTTATGTTTCAGAAAATGCTAGAAATGAAGTAAGTAGTTCAAATGTTGTTTCAAAAATCAAATGAGTTTTTAATTGTAAAAGTTGTTTGGTTTACAAAAAGAGTTTTCTAACTCAATCGTAAAGTTTTACGCGTGAAAAACCTAAGTTAAGTAATTAACTTAGAGTTGAAGACAAGGGTTAATTAAGTATGGTATATGGTGGAACAAGACCATGTGCTATACCATTGATGACTTAGTACATCAATGACTTCATAAGACTTAAGTGAAATCAACACTTGTTTCCTTAATTGAAAGACAAGGGATTAATATCGTAGAAAGGCTTAAAGACTTATCTAAGAGGATTCTCAATCCTTATTCATAATGCTTAGGACTTGAGACTTAATTCATAAGATGTAAACACAAACATGAAACGTTTTGGTTTTCGAAACAGTAGTTCGATAACGGACTGATGATTCGGATCCAGGTTAATCGTTCAATTGTTTCTGTCTTGTGATAACTGGAATGAGAGAGATCCTGAGGCTGTGCAGGTATGGGACTGTACAGTGGAAGGAATCCTGAGGCTATGCAGGTATGGGACTGTATAGTTAAGGGAAGGCATATAAGAATTGATTGGTACTACCTATACCAACAAGATTTATCTTCTTTTCGGGAGCTTAGAAGATAAGAACTTTATAGTTAAGCGTGCTTGACTTAGAGTAATTATGGGATGGGTGACCTTCTGGGAAGTTTCCTAGAAAGCGTGTGAGTGAGGACAAAACACGCTGAAAAGACTTGTGTTGGTTTGTGGGGACAGTCGGCGATTCTGAAAGCAGTCTGGATCATTCCAAAGGAATCACGAGATATTTATCCGATGGATAATTGTTTTATCCGATGGATAAATGTTTTATAAAACAAAGACGTGTGTGGTTTCTAAGGAAGAGAACCTTAGTGAACCTTGAGGTTTATCCAATGGATAGACATTGTTTTATCGCATCTGCTTTGTGTAAGCATTGGCATTTCATGTGCATAGTTGTAAGGCCTTGAGCCTAGGAGTTGAGCTTACACCTTGATGCGGGTGCGAATCTTACGGTGACGATCTTCAATGGTCTTTTTGGAGGTATCAGGGTTGGAAGGGCTGACATGTGACCAGTTGGTGATTCTTCTGTGTCGTGGTGAATCCGTGCAATACACTGATATCCTCTACTAGATGCCGTACTTTTCATGTTTGGTCGAGAGTGTTACCGTAAAGCCAGATACGTGCACGTTACGAATGTTGTAGCATCTTGCTCATGGCTGGCAGAAACCGGAACATGTCCTCCCATTCACTCTCTCCGAATGTTTTGTTAGCTCCATCGAGTAGGGGTCAGAGTAGTACCCAGTGACATTGACATTGAGTCATATACATTGCATTGCATTGCATGGCTATTGATGTTTATGGCTATTGATGTTTACGTTTACTGTTATACATCGCTGTATTGTTTAAGGATGCCTTATATTATGCTGTTAAATGTTTAGCATGCTATTATGTTGTTAACTGCTTAACATGATTTATACTGAGAACCTTTGTAAGCATGTTGGGTATGCTGTTACCCGGTGAGTCGTCCCGTTTTTGCTACTGCTATTTTGTTGTGTTGATGAACGGGAATCTCACCCATATCTATATGTTTTCTGCTGGTACTTGCTGTTGATGCTTGAACAGATGGACGCGACGATGGTTCGGTTCCGCAGTCCCTTTGAGTTCGGAGGTGGACTCTTTTTCTGTTTTAGCTTTGTTGTCGGCCAGACTATGTCAGTTTTTGTAGTACCTTTTGGGAGCTATGACTCCTAGTACTTATTGTATTTTCTTATGTTAGTCATACATTAGACTTATGTCTGTATACAGTAATGTTGATGTTTCTATTTTTGTTTTCTGTTTCTGTATTTATAATAATGTATGTATGTCCTAGTAATGCATGGTGAACCTAAGTTCACTTATTAGTATTATTTATTACCTTTACTAATCCCATTACATCTTTATGAAAAGAAAAGAAAACGAAAAATCGTATTTTCCGCATTAATAAATATTTTCGGCCTTATAAACGTTCGGGAATGTGACACTCGGGAAAGGGTGTTGCATTATTTGGTATCAGAGCTGGCCGAGTCTTTTTGGGGTTTGTAGGTTATGGTCTGTCTTGTTTGTGTTGTGTTTTCTCTGATTGTCTTTCTGTGCTATTGTTTCTGAGAGAAAACAATGTTGGAGAGGATGATGACTTCGGTCTATCCTTTTGTGTTGTTTGTTCTCTGTGTTGTGTTTCTGTGAAGAAGACAACGATTGTTTGTTACTCTCTGCATTATTGTTTCTGAAGGGGAATGATATTGGACAGGGTAGTAATGTTTTTGCTTTCTTGTAAGTTGTCGCTCGCAGAGTTCTTTAGAACGAGTGCTTTTCCGACGAGTTGAAAGACATGGAGTTCCTGCAGCTACGTCAAGGAGGAATGTCTGTCAAAGAATATGCTAATCGTTTTGAGTTCCTGCTGAAGTCTTCAAGGTATTTCCATCTTCATCCCGATGAGGAGTGGAAGTGCACAAAGTTCGAAGAAGGTTTAACGGACGAGATTCGAGGAGAGGTGCTACCTCTTAAGGTCAAAGAGTTCTCGGTTTTGCTAGATGAATGCTTTGTAATCGAAGATCTGATGAAGACTTGTGGAGGAAGGCAACGTCACTCTGGACCGACTAGGTTCCATAAAGGCACCAATGGTCGTGACGATAGATCTCGATGGAAACCATATTCGAAACAGCAAGGTCAACAACAACGTTCTGTAGGAGGAAGCAGTGGGAGTATTAGTCAATCTGGAAGCGCCCCAAAGAAGTGCATGAAGTGTGGCAAGAACAATCATGTCACCAGAGAATGCTTAATCAAGGGAATCATGTGTTTCAAGTGTGGGAAGCCAGGGCATACTTCACGCGATTGTGTGCAATCAAAAGCTAGACGTTCTGTCAACGATGTGCAAGCAATGAAGCCTAAGGCAATGAGTGGAGTTTATACGGGGGATGATGCTGAGACTTCTCAAAAGGAAGATTTGATTCACGGTCACATCTTCGTGGAAGGTAGAACCTTATTTGTATCTTTCCTTACCCTTAGATTTGGTGATTTTTGCACTTTCTGCAAAGCCTGTTATAACTGCGAAAGTCTGTTTAAACTGTTCTATTTTCCGTAATGGATAGAACATTTTTGATTGATTTGATCTGTTTGCCTCTTTCGCAAATGGATGTGATCATAAGGATGGATTGGTTATCTTGTAACTATATCCCATTAGACGGTGCAAACAAAACCTTAGTTTTCCTGATTCGAATAATTCTGGATTTGGATTGCCAACCAAGAAAACGTTTCTTTGAGAGGAGGAGCTCAACGAATACATGTTACTAACGAGTTTCCGGAAGTCTTTCTTGAAGACATACCAGGTGTACCGCCAGTTCGAGACATCGAGTTGTGATCGATCTTGTACCAGGAATAGGACCAGCGTCTATGGCACCTTATCATATGGCACCTGCTGAGTTGGAAACCTTGAAGGAACAATTGGTGGACTTATTGGAAAAACAGTTCGTTAGACCCAGTGTGTCGCCGTAGGGAACGCCTGTGCTGTTGGTGAGAAAGAAAGACGAAACATCTTGCTTATGTGTGGATTAGCGCCAGTTGAACAAAGTTACCATTCAGAACAAGTATTATCTTCCGAGGATAAATGACTAGATGGATTAGTTGAGGAGAGCGACAGTTTTCTCCAAGAATGATTTGCGATCGGGTTATAACCAGATTCGTGAGAAGACAGAAGATGTACCAAGAACAGCGTTTCAAACACGCTATGGGCACTACGAGTATAGGATTACATGGATTACATGAATAGAATCTTTCGTTCATACCTAGATAAGTTTGTCGTTGCTTCATAGACGACATACTCATCTATTCGCGAAACCAAGAAGTACACGCTGAATACCTTAGTGTGATTCTTCAGGTTCTGAAGGAGAAACAGCTGTATGCAAAGTTGTCCAAGTGTTAGTTTTGGCTCGACGAAGTAAAGTTTTTGGGTCATGTGATTTCAAAGGAAGGATAAAGCATTTGAATGGACTGAAGCCTGTGAGGAAAGTTTGCAAGGATTAGAGAGAAGGTTGACTACTTCACCTGTGTTAGTGCTGCCTGATCTCAAGGGAACATTTGTGTTCACACTTCTACATATTCCTCAATGTATTAGACAATTGAGTGAATTGGTAATATGGTGTCCATTGGTCTGGACATTTTCGTATTACTTCACTGAAAGTTTTGTTATGACTATTTCTTGAGTTATAACATAAACAACTTCTTGATACTGAAAGTTTCTTGATGAAACTTAGTCTAATCACTTTTACTTTTGGTGAAGGTGATCCAGTCTGATTTTTGCCAGACTGTTTATCTTTTGATTCCAAAGTTATTGGAAGGTTCTTATGAAAGAAGGAACTTTATTAGAGTCATGGATGTAAACATGTATTAGCTATGCATTTTTACACTCACGAACCTACTGAAGAGTCTTTTTGCATACTGGATATTCCTATATTCATTCCAGATTGGTAAAATTCTTTTGTTATTTTCTTTTGAGACCAAGACCAGGAAAAATTTCCTTTGTTGAAAATTTCTTTCCTTAATCTTCAGCGATCGAGTGGGTTTAATTTTAAGTCACGGAATTTCGAGGACGAAATTCTTTTAAGAGGGGTAGGAATGTAACGCCCTGATTTTCACGTTTTCTAATTCTTCAGTATTTTAATGTCTTTATTTTATTCGAGGTCTTAGGAATGGAAATAAAATATTCCGAGACCATAGTCATGCTCGACGATATCGTAGGAAGTTACGATTAAGTTTTGAGTTAAAAACTCAAACGGAGTCCGGTCTGCGTTTTTACACTGACAGTATGATTTTACTGCTCAGAAGACCTCAGATGGACCCGTGAACGAGACAGTAAGTCTTAGAATTTGATTCTCTACGTTTTGGTTAAATTTCGTAAAAATTTCAGAAAAATCATTTCCTGACCTTCGTTCGGGCGAAATTCTCAATCGGGTGACGAACGGAGCCACATATGGACTTACCGAGACTCGTCAACAGATAATCTTGATATCACAACATCCCAGGACACTTGGGAGAGTATGCCAGAGTCGTCATGACGATCGGAAAAATCTAGATGCAAAATGACCAAAATGCCCCTAACCTTAGTCTTTTGCACTTTTACCATTTTACCCTTTTGGCAAATGACCTTTTTGCCCTTAAGTGACTTGTTTTAAAGGCTGAACTCAGCCCATCCAGCCCCTCATTCACGAAATTTCTGGCCAAAGAAGAACACCATTGCTGTTCTTGAAGAGAAACTCCATTTTTCTTCTTGAAAAGCTTGAATCACTTGTTGGAATCACTTGATTCCTTGAGCAATCTTCCATCATTTTAAGGTAAGATCACTTCTATGATCTCTTAGCTTCTTGAATATCTCTTTATTTCAAGATCAAGATCCATTTTCATGAAAATTATTTCTTAGATCCAAAACTTTGAAAATCCATAGGAAATTGTAGAAAAATCCTTTTGAGGTAAGACCAAGTTCTTTGAACTCACCTCATCATTCTCTACCTAAACCCAAGAGCTTGTGATTCAACTCTCATCATAGCTCAAAAAGCACATTAGGGCCGAACCCTTCTTGATGGTGATGAATAGTGTTTTCATCAAGTTTTGATTTTTAACACTTGATTTCATTCTTAGCTTTCCTAATGCCTTTGAATCCATGAAATGGAAAACCAAGATCAATTCCTAGCTTTATTCTCTTTAGGGTGGCCGAAACCCTCTTTGTGAGAATTGTTGAGTTGGTTTGATTGTTGTTTAATGATTGATTGTTTGGTTGTTTGTAGTTGGTGACAACTATCAGGAGGTTCACAGACCGATCAACCGACTTTGATCCGGGAATCTGCTCTTCAACAGGTATGGGGAGAAGAACCTCATCACACCAAGATGGTGGTGGTGAAGATGGTTGTTTACTTTATGTGTGGGTGAAACCCTTTAGTTTGGGTTCACTTTTAGTTGTTATGTTTTGTTAAGTTCTCATGGAGAACAAGAATGTCATGATGAGTTTATGCTTTAGTATGTTGTAGTGTGCTTTAGCATATGTTGATGATGAGATGATTGAATGAAAAACCATTTTCATGTATGTTGGAAAACCTACTTTGATCACTAGATCAAGTATGGACTTTTGTTGTTGATTATGAGACCATAATGTGTGATGGACTTGGATGTTTGATTATGATGTAGTAATGTGTGTATTATGGTTATCATGATTGTGTAAGTGTTGTGAGCTACACTTTGATTGGTTGATGAAGTAAAACTTCACATTGATTCCTAGTTGGCTATTAGCCATGACCTTGAGGAAAGGAAGGATATGAATAGTTCTTGGACAAGACAAGTTTTGATGTAAAGAAAGTGTTTTCAATAACTTGTGTTTTTCAAAGAAAAACCCTAAGTGACTTTAAAGGGAATTAAATCTCAAAGTGGTTTCACCAAAGTGAAACATGTTTTATACCTTATCCTTAGTTCATCTAGCTAATCAAGTGACTCAAAATGAGAAAAGAAGTGTTTTCATGAAGAGAATCAAAATGGTTCCATAAGGTTGATGTCTTGTTTTAAGGCAACTTTTCGCTAAGCGAAATTACTTTCGCTACGCGAAAAACAGGGAAAGTCTTAGTTGGGCATCACTGCCTCACTTTCGCTAAGCGAATTCATATTCGCTAAGCGAACCCAGCAAATTTTGCTACTCGAATTACATCTCGCTGAGCAATCCAGAGAAGTCTCCAATAGAGGTGTAACCGTCTGAACTTTCGCTAAGCGAAATCATTCTCGCTAAGCGAATAAAGTGAAGTTTCGCTACGCGAATTCTGTCTCGCCGAGCGATCCAGAGGTGTTTCTAAAGAGGTGCAACCGTCTGAACTTGCGCTAAGCGAATTCATATTCGCTAAGCGAATACAATATATTTCGCTACGCGATTTATGTCTCGCCGAGCGAACCAGAGGAGTTCCAAAGGAGGCATTACTGCCTCATTTTCGCTAAGCGAATGAAATTCCGCTAAGCGAATTTTATGTTTCAGAAAATGCTAGAAATGAAGTAAGTAGTTCAAATGTTGTTTCAAAAATCAAATGAGTTTTTAATTGTAAAAGTTGTTTGGTTTACAAAAAGAGTTTTCTAACTCAATCGTAAAGTTTTACGCGTGAAAAACCTAAGTTAAGTAATTAACTTAGAGTTGAAGACAAGGGTTAATTAAGTATGGTATATGGTGGAACAAGACCATGTGCTATACCATTGATGACTTAGTACATCAATGACTTCATAAGACTTAAGTGAAATCAACACTTGTTTCCTTAATTGAAAGACAAGGGATTAATATCGTAGAAAGGCTTAAAGACTTATCTAAGAGGATTCTCAATCCTTATTCATAATGCTTAGGACTTGAGACTTAATTCATAAGATGTAAACACAAACATGAAACGTTTTGGTTTTCGAAACAGTAGTTCGATAACGGACTGATGATTCGGATCCAGGTTAATCGTTCAATTGTTTCTGTCTTGTGATAACTGGAATGAGAGAGATCCTGAGGCTGTGCAGGTATGGGACTGTACAGTGGAAGGAATCCTGAGGCTATGCAGGTATGGGACTGTATAGTTAAGGGAAGGCATATAAGAATTGATTGGTACTACCCATACCAACAAGATTTATCTTCTATTCGGGAGCTTAGAACATAAGAACTTTATAGTTAAGCGTGCTTGACTTAGAGTAATTATGGGATGGGTGACCTTCTGGGAAGTTTCCTAGAAAGCGTGTGAGTGAGGACAAAACACGCTGAAAAGACTTGTGTTGGTTTGTGGGGACAGTCGGCGATTCTGAAAGCAGTCTGGATCATTCCAAAGGAATCACGAGATATTTATCCGATGGATAATTGTTTTATCCGATGGATAAATGTTTTATAAAACAAAGACGTGTGTGGTTTCTAAGGAAGAGAACCTTAGTGAATCTTGAGGTTTATCCAATGGATAGACATTGTTTTATCGCATCTGCTTTGTATAAGCATTGGCATTTCATGTGCATAGTTGTAAGGCCTTGAGCCAAGGAGTTGAGCTTACACCTTGATGCGGGTGCGAATCTTACGGTGACGATCTTCAATGGTCTATTTGGAGGTATCAGGGTTGGAAGGGCTGACATGTGACCAGTTGGTGATTCTTCTGTGTCGTGGCGAATCCGTGCAATACACTGATATCCTCTACTAGATGCCGTACTTTTCATGTTTGGTCGAGAGTGTTACCGTAAAGCCAGATACGTGCACGTTACGAATGTTGTAGCATCTTGCTCATGGCTGGCAGAAACCGGAACATGTCCTCCCATTCACTCTCTCCGAATGTTTTGTTAGCTCCATCGAGTAGGGGTCAGAGTAGTACCCAGTGACATTGACATTGAGTCATATACATTGCATTGCATTGCATGGCTATTGATGTTTATGGCTATTGATGTTTACGTTTACTGTTATACATCGCTGTATTGTTTAAGGATGCCTTATATTATGCTGTTAAATGTTTAGCATGCTATTATGTTGTTAACTGCTTAACATGATTTATACTGAGAACCTTTGTAAGCATGTTGGGTATGCTGTTACCCGGTGAGTCGTCCCGTTTTTGCTACTGCTATTTTGTTGTGTTGATGAACGGGAATCTCACCCATATCTATATGTTTTCTGCTGGTACTTGCTGTTGATGCTTGAACAGATGGACGCGACGATGGTTCGGTTCCGCAGTCCCTTTGAGTTCGGAGGTGGACTCTTTTTCTGTTTTAGCTTTGTTGTCGGCCAGACTATGTCAGTTTTTGTAGTACCTTTTGGGAGCTATGACTCCTAGTACTTATTGTATTTTCTTATGTTAGTCATACATTAGACTTATGTCTGTATACAGTAATGTTGATGTTTCTATTTTTGTTTTCTGTTTCTGTATTTATAATAATGTATGTATGTCCTAGTAATGCATGGTGAACCTAAGTTCACTTATTAGTATTATTTATTACCTTTACTAATCCCATTACATCTTTATGAAAAGAAAAGAAAACGAAAAATCGTATTTTCCGCATTAATAAATATTTTCGGCCTTATAAACGTTCGGGAATGTGACACTCGGGAAAGGGTGTTGCACTATGAGTGTAATTATGTGTATGCTATGTATATGCCATGTACATGCCTATGTGAATATTGTATAAATATATATGTTAATGGTTCTATGATTATGATTATGGGTGTTTGTCTTGATGATATGATTGAAATATTATGATGTACGATGAATAGTATGAATATAGATACGATATGCATTGATGAGATTTTATGATGTGCATTGATAATGATGACTTGATGATGATGTGCGTTGCAATAAAGAAAATAGGATTAGTGAAAGAACATAGCTTAGGGACGTTTGGCACCCCATAATGAATGAGTTGTTATGAGAGGTGAGATTGATAATATTGGATTAGTTTTGGAAACCCATAGGGATGATTCTTGAGAGATGGGATGATAGGCATAGGGATAACTTAGAGAAATTCTTAAGATTCCCACATCTGTCATGATTCGCCTGGCGAATAGCCATTCGCGTGGCGAGACAGAGAGACCATTCGTGGTCTGACGTGATTCGCCTAGCGGATTGTAATCCGCGAGACGAATGAGAGAACCAAATATTGGGGCTCTCGGGCTCGCCTTGCGAGCCAGGATTCGCCTAGCGAATCTGAGAACCTGTTTAGGAGCTCTCGGGCTCGCCTCGTGAGCTACGATTCGCCTAGCGAATCTGGTTTCTCACCTAGATTCTGTTGTGAAGAAGAAATGAATAGGGTAATGGGAAAATGACCGTGCGATCACGATTCAAGGTTGATAGTATAGAAAAGAACGTTAATATTAATAATGACGATATGATAATATTGGCAATGTTGATAAAGGCAATAACGATGGTTAGCGCCTAGTTGTTTGATGATCATCGTTGATGGTCATTGTTCATAATCAATGTGATTGATTATGATGATAATATTGGCAATGTTGATAAAGGCAATAACGATGGTTAGTGCCTAGTTGATTGATGATCATCGTTGATGGTCATTGTTGATAATCAATGTGACTGATTATGATGGTGGATGGTTGGACATGTGTTTGCATATTGTTGAGCATAGCATGCACCATACGTTGACGTTGATATGTTGGGTGGAAAGCAAACGATGAATCGCGACAGTGGAGGCCACGATGGGTGTTATCCCAGCCTTGCGGGTACGTTGGGTATGGAAGTTCCAGGTGACATGGGCTAGCTACCTATTGTCGGAATGACCTAAAGAATAAGCTTGAGTACCCTGACTAGCCACTATACGTTATCAGGATTAGTGAGAGTGTTCGGGGATGGCCCATGGTCTGGCATATCATCCACGTTGATAACCGGACATGTACTCCTAATCGTCTTTCCAGAGTTAGAGTTGTTGGCCACATGCATACGGAGTAGTGATGTTGCATTTGCATTGACATGCATCTTTGATATATATTGATTATATCTGTGTTGATTGATGTATGTTGTATGCCATCTTAATTACTATTCCATTCCGTTTACATATATTCATAATTGTGTTTCTTACCCCTCTCTTTGTTATTCTTGTGCATATGTTGTGGTATATGTAGAGGAGGGTGAGCATGCTGACGAGGAGTGATCCCAAGGAGATCTCTCTCAGTAGTTAGGATTTATGATTTATGTTATTCGATTTTATTCCAATGTATTATCGGTATATGTATATCAGCTCTGATATGTGACATCGGGATTTGGGTTACGTTTATTATTTATGTTTTCCGCAGTTTGTTTTTAAAGGATTTTGATTATTTCAGATTCCTACGTTTTACGTTATAGATGATGTGATGCACAATACCCTTGAGGATATGTTTTTATTTTAATTGTTATATTTTTAAAGACATGTATGATTTTATTTATGTTTTATTATATGCGGGGTAGTGGGTGTCACAGTTAGGGTAGCTCAGGCATCCTCACCGCCGATGGTGAGAGCCTGCCAGTACGTCCTAGGTAGTGAGCTGAGAGCTTTCATGTACCTTTTTGAGAGGGGACGGGTAGTGTTGGTGAGCTCCGAGAGCTTTTTCTTTTGACGTTCGATGTATTTTCAGTTTTTATTTCACAGCTTGTATATGTATGTACAGTGCCCTGCTGTTGGGACTATAGTTACACATGTTATATATATATATATATATATATATGCGCTTACCTCTGATAGTTCTCCTATGCTTGCCGTCGTTGTTTGTTTGCTTCCGCAACGTTATTTGAATTCCACGCTATCACTTATATACTACTAGGCATAGTTAATAACAATAGGAGCTTGGGACTAATGGGATTATCCTTCGTAGAGAGGCGGGTCGTCTCACACGCGGGAAAACTGTTCAATTGAGGGAAAGAACCACAATATCGTCGGGGAGGCAAGAATAAAATAGTTTATATTGATATACGTAAGGCGACCTAAACCTACTAGTGGTCGAGTGACCGATAGGTTGATTTTTATGATATGTCGAGGTTGTACGCTTGTATGTTAGTATGCTTAACATGATAGATGTTGATATGTATGTTGTGCCTAGTAACATGCGTAGGGTTACTCGAATACTTACCTATGAGTTGATATGCTTACATGAGTATTTAGTATGAAGAACATGATTATTGAACATGATTATGGTTGCTTATGATATGATGTTGTGATTACTGTTGTATGAGTAGAGATAGGCAGTAATTTCTGATAAATTGGGAGATGAATATGTGATGAGGATTATGAGGATATATATGTTGTAGTGCTCAACCTAGAGATCCTGTTGGTATATTTATGTTGAGATATAAAGTTGACACCCGGTTATATCGGAGAAAGTTGGTCATAGTATTGTACAAGTTGTGGTTGAGACACTAAGTTGTTGATCCCGAGATTAGTCGATGAGGTTCATGTTGCATCGTTGTTTTTCATCACTGTGTTGGCGTACGGGCGATCGATCTTGCCTGCGGGGAGATGATCGTACCCATTAGTTGTGAACGGGCGAATGTCCCGACCTGGCCTGCGGGCGGGGGATGTGTCGTTGCCGTAAGTTGAGTTGTTGACGGGCGAATATTTCGACCTGGCCTGCGAGCGGGGGAATATGTAGTGCCCATGAGTTGAGTTGAGCCTGAGGGCTGTTGGCCGAACCCTGCATTACAGGAGGTGGCACAGTGATGAATGGGACATCTCGATCTGTTGGGGATATCGCATCGTGATCGCGTCCATATAGTCGGTAGCTGCATGAGTGTGAGAGACAGTAGCTAAGAGAGAATGACTTAGGAGATGATTGTTTGACACTATTGTACTGATGTGCATTGCTATCTATATTTCTTATTTTATAGCCGTTTCCCTATTTATGATGTATTGTTGTTTCTCATCTCCCATATTATGCTATGTTGTATTTTATCTGTTCTCGATCTCACGAGAAGATCCTGTTGAAGAGTTGCCCGAGGAGATTGATGGCACATCTGTTGAGCCTGATGCCGGCGGGAGCCTCGGACCCAAATGATGGGAGATTTTGAGTTGCTGTACGAGGCGTTGTAGACCCACCATATATGTTAGACTTTCGGTTGGGAGCTCTCGTTACCCTCGTCAGAGTCGTGATTGGGTAGACAGTCTTAGTATTGTTATGGCCAGTACATGGGTTTGAGCGAAATTTTTGGGGCCAGGAGAGGAAGTCGCATGTATCTTATTTTGTTGTCATACTTTCAGTTTATATGTGTTGCGTACTCTGAGGGTTTGTAGTTGGTATCAGTATCAGTTGTTATAGGCTCTACTGATGGAGCCAATACTTTTATATGTATGTTATATATAGTCGTGGTATCAATGTTGGTTGTTTTAATATTTCCTCATTTTTATTTAATCACGCTACGCTGCAACGTTAAGAATATGAGTTCGGGTTACTAAATGGGACCTCCGAGGAGGGGCTGTCTCAGAGCTCTTCTTCAAAGAAGTAGTCTGGCTTCATGGGATTCCAAGGAGTATTGTTTCAACTCAAAGTTCTTAAGTCATTTTTGGAGGACCCTGTGGAACAAACTTGGAACCAAACTTCTCTTTTCTACTACTTGTCATCCTCAAACGGATGGACAAACTGAAGTCGTGAATAGAACTCTTTCCAATCTTTTAAGGGCTATTATAAAAAAGAACACTAAGTCTTGGGAAGATTGTTTACCCTTTGTGGAGTTTGCTTACAATAGAGTTTCTCATTCTACTACTCATCATTCACCTTTTGAGGTTGTTTATAGATTTAATCCATTAAATCCTCTTGATTTGCTTCCTTTGCCTAACATCTTCTCCATAGTCCATAAGGATGGTGTTGCTAAGGCAAAGTTTGTGAGAAGGTTACATGCTAAGGTTAAAGCATGCATTGAAAAGAAAATGGATCAATATGCTAAGCAAGCAAACAAGCATAGACAGAAAGTGGTATTTGAAGCAGGTGATTGGGTTTGGATCCACTTGAGGAAGGAAAGGTTTCCATTACAACGAAAGTCCAAGCTCCAACCTAGAGGAGATGGACCGTTCCAAGTAGTGGAAAGGATTAATGACAATGCTTACAAAATTGACTTGCCAGGTGGGTATGGAGTAAGTGCTACCTTTAATGTTGCTAACTTGTCTCCTTTTGATGTAGGGGATGAAGAACTTACAAATTCGAGGTCGAATTCTCTTGAAGAGGGAGGGGATGGTGGAGTCCAAGTCCAAGAAGGTCAAAGTCAACTTGAAGGAAGCTTGATAGAAATGGAAGGACCTATGACTAGAGCAAAGGCTAAAAGGATGCAAGAACCATTAGAGAAGGAAGTGACATATTTGATAAGGATAAAGCCCAACTTAGAAGAATGCCCAAATGCAACTCAACTCCTCATCATTAACCTAGAAGAGGCACCTCCTCCTTTGTCATGAATTAACATGTTTTCTTCTTATTTTAATTATTTAAATGCTTAGAATAAGTGATGTACGCCCATTGGAGGCATTAGGGAATTCGGCCATGATGGCCATTTTAGGGTTAGCTAGTGCATTTCCTTTTCTATAAATAAGGATTGTAAAACCTCTTACAACAACTTTTGAATAAAATTTGGAATTTGCTCCCTTGAGTAATCCTAGTGAGGAATAGGCTCCTCTTAAGTTCTTGTTGAAGAACTTTTCTTGATTCTTATCAAAGAGTTCCATCTCTTTGTGGTGAATCCTCATTGGCTTATCAATCATCCAAAATCATTTGGTGATTATGGTGCCTTCCCCATCACCCTCTTCCCCTTCCATTTGCTTATTTTCCTTTATGTTCTTCTTATGCTTGCGTTATTTACATTTATGTTTATTCGTTGCACTTTAAATTCAAAGTTTGTTTGAGTTCTTGTTTAGTTATTTACATTCTTTAATTGTTTCCTTTGATTTTTCATATTCGGGTGACAACTGCACCTTCTTCTTCCCCAATTCTTCACTTTATTATGACATAAGAACTCAGAACAAGTTCTTGGATAGATCCTCAATTTCGGTGATTCAAACTTGGATCATATCACAAACTGCTAGAGATTAAGTCACTGTCACAGACATCCAATTAAAATGCAGATTCACACAGCCAGAGATTGAGTCATTTCTCACAAATAAATCCAAAAAAGCAAAAAGTGTTGCAACTGCAATGATACATAGAAAATCAATTAATGCAAAGATTGAATAGAACAAACCAACTAAAATTGAGCAAGTAATAAAATGAGGCAACCTCAGGTGATGTTCTCAGTCACAACCAATGATGATGGACAATCTCCAGCAGGTCCAGCACCTGTTGATGCTCCACCAGCCCCTCCAAGAAGTTCTATGGTAATATCAAAGAAAAAATAACTAAATTTATATAGAATTATGTGTTTGCTAAGGATTGTCACCGTAAAAAATTATAAATTGCTACTTGTTACTACAGTCTCCGATACTTCAAATTCTTCATTTAGATTGAGGTCTTTCAATTGGCAGATAGAAGGCCTCAAGTAGTTTTGAGAACATATCAATCCTTCAGCCATTTCTGGGCTTAAGGAGCTTCTGTAGGTGTCTAAGACTCTCCCCCCATACTAAATGCACTCTCTGAAGCCACTGTAGAAACTGGTGTGGCCAAAACATCTCTAACCAAGGTTGACAATATGGGATACCGAGAATAATTTTGTTTCCACCAAAGTAGAATGTCAAAATTATCACCCTTATCTACACATGGTTCACTAAGGTACCTCTCTAGTTCATTTTTCTTATCAATGTAGTCTTTTTCCCTCAAATGCTGCTTAAAAGCATCTGCCCTTTCAAAATAGGATAGAAGTGCAGAAGTTTCAGCAGGGGAAACGCCCTCAGGTGGACCAGCTACAAACCTATTTTGTTGTTCAATTGCTAATTTGTACCAATTGTACATTTTAAACAAATTGTTTTTCAAACTAGTGGTGAATTCACTTGCAAAGACAGGTTGATCACCATACATGCCATTGAACGACCACTCCACATATATGAATTTATATCTAGGGTCAAAAATAACACCAAAGTACAGAAGTTGATTGATATTTGCAATATTACCCCAATATTTTTCATATTTTCTTTGCATTTCAAAGCCCATAGTGGCCAACACAGTATTCAGATTCATGGAGGACTCCTTAAGCTCACAATGGATGGAAGCAAGTTGATGGATTGCAGTATGTATACTAACTTGTTGTGATGATGAAAAAACTTGTGTTACCTCATAGAAAATCTTGAGAAATTTGACAAAGGCACGTACATTCTCCCAATCAATGGAACTAGGGGGACCAGCAGCCCCAAAGGAGTCCACATAGCTCGAATCTTCAAACTCAAGCTTTTCAAATGCATCTTGGAACTTTTCAAATGCACGTATACTTTGCCTATGTCTACTACCGGACCGTTCGTTCCCATAGTCCCACCACCAGGACCTACCTATGAGCCTTCCGAGTTACACCCTCTGATTCCTCGCCAGCGAGCGAATTGGAGGATGACTGCTCGTAAGAGCACACCGGCTTCCTCTAGGGTATTCTTCTCCGTTCCACGCGAGTCAGGACGCGTGGTGAACGAGGACTGATGAGGAGGCGTTACGGTATGCGAAGCAGATCATGAGTGGCTATGACATGCAGGCCTTAGAGGATGAGGACGAGGAGGAGGAGACCATGGAGGAGGATGAGGAGGAGGAGGAGGAACCAGAGGAGTATTATCCTGATGAGTAGTACAGTGTCAGTTTTTGGCCAGTCTCAGGAGTCTTTCCCAGTGTCCGTATATTTATTATGTACCCCCTCCCCTTTATGTTGTGGAGCTGCATCTCCTGTAGTACAAGTTAAGCTTGTCTTTATGTTATTTTGTTTTCTCCTGTAGTCCAGTGTTGAAACTTCTATGCGTACCTATGTAATTTGAGAGATGTTCTATCTTTTAGTATTGTTTATGATTATGCATATTATCCTTGTGGTGTAAGTATACACACATGGTTTTGGGACTTGAGTATAAAAGAAAGGAAAAAAAAACCCATATTTTCGATAAGCTCTGTTTATATATTTTCCGCTTTTAAATTTATGGTCTTGTGTTGAATAATCGTGACCCCTAAAGTGGGGTGTTACAACCTCTAGCCGATGTGTTTAGGGGTCCACATACATCACTATGTATAAGGCCCAAAAGATCACTTGCCCTTTCACTATTACCAGTGAATGGGGTTTTAGTCATCTTTCCCAATAAACAAGACTTGCATATCTCATATGATTCATAATCAAAAGAGTCCAATAATCCATCTTTATGGAGTTTGGAAATGCGTTTCTCATTTATGTGGCCCAAGCGACAATGCCAAAGGTAAGATGGGTTCAACTCGTTCGATTTGACCCTTTTGGTATTAATGTTATAGATAGGCATATCAAGATCAAGGACATATAGTCCATTATACATTTGTGCACTAGCATAGAAAATTTCATTTAAATAAATAGAACAACATTTGTCCTTTATTATAAAATGAAAACCATTCTTGTCCAAACAAGAAACAGAAATACTATTCCTGCTAATAGCAGGCACAAAATAACAGTTCTCCAACTGAATAGTAAGCCCAGCAGGCAAAGTCAATACATAGGTTCCTATGGCTATAGCAGCAACTTTTGCTCCATTGCCAACTCGTAGGTCAACTTCGCCTTTTGCCAATGGCCTACTCCCTTTTAGATCCTGCATATTTATACAAATATGAGATCCACATCCAGTATCTAATACCCATGATGCAGAAGTAGATAAATTGACTTTTATAACATATATACCTGAGGTGGAAGTCTCACTTCCCTTTTTCTTACTCTCTTCCAAGTATTTGGGGCAGTTCCTCTTCCAATGTCCGGTCTGACCGCAGTGGAAGCAAATGTCCTCTTTAGCAACTCCACCCGTAGGATTTAAGCCAGAAGTGCTAGGTTTGGACTTATGGAAGCCCTTGCCTTTGCCCTTATGCTTATCCATGGGTTTCTTATGCTGCTTCTTGCCCTTTCCAGCTTCGACCATCATGATGGCCTTCCCCTTTCCTTTACTAATATTTTGTTCAGCAAATCTTAACATGCTCAACAATTCTGGCAACGGTTTGTCGAGATCATGCATATTGTAGTTCATGACAAACTGACTATAGCTCTTAGGCAACGATTATAGAACTACGTCAGTGGCCAACTCTTGGCCCAGAGGAAAACCCAACCTTTTAAGATTCTCAATGTACCCAATTAATTGAAGTACATGAGGACTCACAGGGCTTCCCTCTGCCAGTTTAAAATTGAAAAGGGTTCTGGAAACCTCAAACCGCTTGAGGTGCACGATCATATCGTACGCCTCCATGGTCTCATGTTGCTTCTGAAGCTCAAAGGTCATGGTAGCAAGCATGAGGCAGCCAACGTCTATGGCATCATCCTGATGCTTCTTATAAGCATCCTTAGAAGCATTAGCAGCCGGTGGCTCCTCAGGGATTTGTTCTTCAAGAACATACAGCTTCTTTTCATGCCTGAGGACAATCCTCAGGTTTCTGTACCAGTCCAAGAAATTCGTTCCGGACAGCTTGTCCTTCTCAAGGACAAATCGCAGTGATAGGTTATTTGACGTGTGGTTTGCAGACATAGTTATCTACAACAGAAATATATAGAATATAAGTATCATGCATAAACATATTTAATAAGGTCTTTTATTAAATGCGCCTCCCACTATTTTACTCAAATCAATGACCCTCACCATTGACTCAGAAAATCCCGTTGGAAGATTTTCTAGTAGGACCAAGATCCATATTTCACTTCATTCTGAGTCAGCTTTGGCTGATCACCCAGAACTTGGCTATTTAGGTAGGAAACTCTTTCCAATTACATCTCATGTAATTCTTGGATCAGTTGGGTGAATAACTCTTATTCTAATCCATCTTATGGAATAATACCCAACTCCATGCCTCAAAGCCCTTTTTCAATCCTATTGAAGTTGGCTTAGTTAATTCAGACCCAATGGTTGACAATTGGATATTAAATTTATCCCATCACGTCTTACTAGTATAGACAAAGGTACTCTGCTTTGGCAGACCTACGCTCAATTGATATTAGTCTTGACGAGTGTCATGCATTGGAAGGCACATTCAAACGTGACTTTATATTTCCTTTTGAGGGATTTATTTATAAATTTGATCTCACCATAAGTTAAACTGTTTAACCTACTATATACTAACATGCATCTCATACATATATAGCATATAACAAATGTGACATGGTTATGGCCCCTAACACATTGATTCTCCCAAGCCAATGAGAGAATCTAATCTAAAACCCTAGTAGATCCTCTTCTGAAGTCGTCTTCTTGTCTCCACCATAAAATTACAATTGAAAGAAACCTCTTTTACATTCGAGGGAAATAAGGTGAGAAAAGAATATACATATGGCATTTAAGAGAAAGGCACGACACGCAGCCGTATTTCAAAATAACCAAAGAAAGAAGAAAAGGACTAAGGCCATAACCATTCACCATGCACAACCAAATACATAATAAAAATTAATAATAAAATATTCATTATTATTATTAATTATTATTTTTAAGTGATTTCAAAAACCACTCAAAAAACGCTTCTGATATCCTCATAATCAATTACTATAATCGATTACTGCTATTCTGACTTCTCAGAAAAAGATTACTGTACTATCATAATCTGTAACACCCCAATTTTTCTCAATCTTTTTAATTAATCAGTATTTAAATAATTTTATTTTATTGGAGGGTCTAGAAAATTTAATAAATTATTCCAAGGCCATAGTCACGCTCTACGCCATCGTAGGAGGCTATGGTTAAGTTTTGGGCCGAAATCTCAAACGAAGTCCGGTCTATGTTTTTTAGATGATAGTATTTTTCTACTATCGAGACCTCATTTTGACTAACGGTTAGAACCATTAGTCTTAGAATTCATTCCTCTACCTTTTTGCTAAAATGTGTCAGAACGTCCAAAAATATAAATAATATTTTATATTTGGACCGAAAATCGATCGGGTAGACGATTCGAGTTGTCTTAGGGTTTTTCGAGAACCTTGAGCCAATAATTTTCATACCAGGGCTATGCTAAATTATATAGTGACTCCTATCAGTGTCGTGAGGATTTTTCAAAATTTCGGGAGGTGCATTGACCAAATTGCCCTTGATTAGTTTTTACTAGTTACCTTTTATTACATTTACCTTTTTACCTTCACTTACCATTTCCTATATTAACACACTATTCTTCACTCTTTTTCCCCAAGTAAATTTCGAGCAAGACAGCCCCTCCCCCTCATCTTCTTCCTTCTTCTTCTTTCTCTCTTTTTCTCCTCACTTCCTCCTCACAAAACTCCATTTTTGGAGTTTAATCCTTGAAATTTCTTGAAGCAACCTTCACTCATTTTTGAAGGAGATCATCCTAAGAGGTAGCTAGCTCTCTCTATCTCTCTCAATCTCTCTTTATTCTCCTTTAATTTCTATGGTCAGAAATGTTAGGGTTTTAAACCCCAAACCTTCAAAAGTCAATGAAAAATTGTAGAAAAATCATTTTGATACCAAACCAATTTCTATGGCCTAGGTTCATGACATACTTGCATGATCCAAGAGATTAGGGCCAAGAAATCTCTCTAGCTATTTTTTTGAGAGAGAGGCCGAAACCCTCATATTGTGTAGGGTAGGGTTTTTGGTTGGTTTTTGATGTTTTGAGTTGATATCTAGGGTTATCACACTTAGTTAGGGTGTTATCCAAGAAATGAGAATTTTTTGAGCTCCGTAGCTATTTTTCATTCAACGGGGCCGAACCCTAGGGGTAGTGCAGCAGGAGAAATCTTTATTTTTTGAGTAAATGCCTTCATTGATTATGTATTAGGGACCCTAAGGATCATTTATCCAAAAGTTCGGAATTTTTAGACATCCCTAGCCTAATTAATTAAATAGGGGAAGTAGCTAACCCTAAGGAATTAGGGAGTTTTTGATTTAATTGTATTAATTTCTGGTTGTGTTCTATTGTATAGAATCGGACAGGACTCGAACATCCGATAGCGCACCCGACTGACAGCTGCGGAGTCGTAGCCGGAGCTGCACGAGGAAATCACTAAGGTGGGGAGAAAGAACTAATATCGTCGGGAAGGCAAGCTTAGTATAGAGTATATATATCTATGTAGGGGAACCCTAAAACCCTACTAGAGGTTGAGCTCTGGATAAAGTGCCTAGACCCTAGGTGTAGGTACTTTTGGGCTATCACCACTAAGTTGATATTATGAATGATGAGACTGATTGAGGTTGATTGCGTTGAATTATTTAATTGATTACCCGTTGATTTTATTTTGGTGAGCTGTCTGTTTGATGAACTATTGTCTGAATTTATGATGATAACTGTACTGAAAAGATCTTTTGTTGCGATGTTTATTGTGATTGGTTGGTTGAGTGTTGATGACAGTATGGTGAGCGTTAATGTTGTTCGGGTTGATATCGTTGTGGTCCCGACCGTGGAGCTGTGGCTCGTAGACGCAAGGCGTCGTGATGTTGATGCTTATGTGATGTTGATGATGATGTGATGTTGTTGTTGATACTGATGTTGATGTGATGTGTTGTGTCGTGGTCATGGACGAGTGTTTAGGCGTGAGGTTCCGATATTAACCTGCGATGGATGTTTGTTACATTTTCATATCATTTCATACCACAACATTTGGTCCCAAAGGGGGATGTCCAATTGGGGACGTTAATTAAAATCCCGAGGCGGGATGTGATGTGATGTAATCCCGACGGGGATATCCAATTGGGGACGTGATGTATCGGCCAACATGCATATAGGGGAGACAACATATACATAGGGACTAGTATCCCTCTTATAGGCTTATTTGAGAGAATGATGTTTGAGATGATTGTGATGGGTGACTTAAGAGATGGGTGAGGTTATGTTGTATATGTTATCTGTGTTGTGTGATGTATATGTATATGCTTTATTGATGCCCTTCTCCCATATTTGATGATATATGTTTCTTATCTCCCACATTTTTCTATTTTGGTTATTTCTATTTTAAGGAAAGACCCCGAGGAGGAACCAGTTGCTGAAGAGCTGGACGGCATTCCATATGATCCTGACGCCGGAAGACGTGCCACGGACCCTAGGCTCGAGAGGTTGGACAGTGATCGTGGTTAGCTGGAGGATTGTCTCTCGGCCTACTGTTGCTTTAAAAATGGTTGATGAGCTTGTGCAAGTATACACAATCGTTTAACAAGTAATAAAGTGTAAGAGAGATCGTTCCCACGAGGATTATATGGTGATTCAAGTAACAAGTTTGAATTAATGGTTCTATTAATCAAGATTAACAAAGAGTAACAAATAATTTGTGTGTGTGTATCCAGGACAATTTTGGTAAAAATAAACGCTAGAGCAATAAAAACGGATTTGTTAACAGAATGGGTAAAACAGCTATGGGGAAGTATCCCTTGCAACTTCAGTCTAGCTCAGTTATGCGTTTGCAATGCTACGGCAATTTGGCTCCAGGAAATGAAAGTTTGTTTTCCAACAGTTCAGAGTTGAACTTCACTAAACGTCTCCTATTCCTAGGTCCATATTAGTTACATTCACGCCTCACTTAAGCTCGTTCCAGCTAGCCTAAGAGTTAGAATGTTCATTCCTAAATCACTCTTCATCATAATTTTCCAATTAATGATTTTACTCTTATCTATAAAACAGTTTTGCTACACTTAGCTTTTCCAAGCAGCTGTGAGCTCAAGTTCTAACTAAGATGATCAAGCTCAATTAAAACACAACCAAATCAGATTTATAGAAAATGCAATAGCAAAGCATAACATAACATTCACTAGAAATCCATTACAAGTTCAACATCCCATAGCTACAACAGGTTTAGCTCATATTGAGATTACAAAAACAAAGAGAAAAATAAGAAATGGAAGAAGAAGCCATTACAATGGAGGAGATAGAGAAAGGGGCACAGCTGCTGTCCTCTCCAGTAAGGAAGATGATGTCTGATCTTATCTCCCCTTGGCTGTCCCTTATTTAGGGTTTTTTTAGAATTATCTTAAGGCCCTTTCCTCTCTCATCCTTTTTGGGCTAAAAGTTGGCTAGTAAAAGTGTCATTGGCTCAATTCCTTAAGTCCAATGCATTAAATACCAGCCCCACGTGTAAGTCACTGCCCTTATCAGTGAAGGACACCGCATTATGTAAGAGAATGTTTTGAACTTTTGTCATTTTCCCAAATCAGCTTCAGCTACGATTGCTACAGCAAATCCCAGAGCAGCGTCTCCAGTTCAGCACCTGATTCTCCAAAAACTGCCCTGCATAGAAACTCTCAATTAATTACCAAAAACAGTTCTAAATGACACCAAAACATTAAAACTCACAAAAGACTCTTATAAAACACACTTTACACAAAATCACACTAAAATACTAAAAACATAAACTCAAAATACTCAAAGACCACAAAAACACAAGTGAAAAAGGTACAAATAACTCTTCATAAAAAGAGTTATCACACCCCCAAACTTGAATCATTGCTTGTCCTCAAGTAATGGAAACAAAAGAAACTAAAAAGAAAAGACACAAATTTTTCTAAACCTCAACACGTGTTCAAATTAGCTCAAACACAAAACTTTCTTCTTTGCAAACCAATTTCTTCACAAGGCATACATGACAATGCATCAACAATCATGAAGTTCAATCAAGCAAGCATTCATGGCTGTCCTCATTTTCAACTCTCAGCAACATGCTACAGCACTAAACTCTCATAACTGTGTATTCTTCCTCTCTTCTCAAGCTAAGATAGGTACTCTCAATCATCATTCAAATGCATACTCAAACACGACCTTGACAAGCTTCTAAACACACCACTCACAATCAAAATTGCACACTGCTAGAGGACTTTATTTGGTTGTAATGGGGCTTGGGTTCAGGTAGGAACAGTTCTGGGAAGGTGGCTACACTAGATGGAGCTTAGGTATGCTTCCTCTTTTTGCTTCACAACTATTTCTTTCATGGCCCGGCTCATACAAGATAGGGAGGACTTTTTGATCTTTTTCATTTTGTTTGATTCCTTTCCCTTTTTTACACCTCTTTGAATTCGGTTTCCTCCTTTGTACCCTCAGAGCAGTTGTTGCAACATTTTAGCATTTTTCCTTGCAACTGCTCTGCTATTTTCCTTTTCTTTCTCTCTCTTTTTTTTTTTTTTTTTTTTTTTTACAGCAAACCATTGCTTTTTACCAGCAACAGTCCAATTTCTGATATTCTGTCACATAACAACTGCATGGCACCACCAAACTTAAAACTGTGCTAGCCCTCGAGCACCCCCAAACTTATGTTACAGCATGTAAACACAGGAAGCACACCAGCCATTCCAACTAGTTAGGACATTGGTTTTTCAGGATATGGCTTGTAATGTGGGTTCATTAGAAACAAAGGGCTTGCAGGCTCAAAGGGGTTCACACAAAGGTAGTATCCAAGGGTAGGCTATTTAGGCAATACTAGGCTTGTAACACCCCCCTCGCGGGTGCTACATACACGGACTCTAATACGAAAATAAAACAATAAAATAAAACGCTGGTTGCTTTCGGAAAGTACTTTAATTAAGTAGCTACGTTCGAAAACGCGGTTCTAAAAATTTTCTGCATGCATAGGCAAACAACTCCAGACGGAGGAATAAATTTCATATCACACATTGATATTCACTGTTCATAAAACATAAACATAACGCAAAACCTGGTCTAATATATATATCATATTACAGACTTAGAAAGTAATTGCGACATATATGCAGTAATAAAATATAAGCCTGCTCAAAAACAAAAGACTCCTAAGCTGGTCGGCTAAAAGTAGCCATTGGGGTACAACCCAACGTCGGCTCCTTCAAAAGTTTCCATCGTCCAAGCCCTCACGTCTCCGCGGGGACCTATGACCAACATCTGTACATGTGTTCCAAAAACACAACAAGGTGTCCAACATGTACAGGCAAAGGTGAGATACTCAAATAAAGTTATCACGATAGCCGCACAAGCGACAAACAGCAGTATAACCATCCACAGATAAATACAGTTATATGAACAGTTATTTATATAATACAGTACAACATCCCAAACACTATCATCAGTTATAATAATGCATGAGACTTCAATATCATCTTTCTAATTCATGTACTCCGGAGATTCTAACTTCCCAACATCGAGCGATAGGCCGTAGTAACACCCGTAACACAATTGTTCTCATGAGTCGGCCTCTCTATTTAGGTCCGAACTCCAATTGTTCCAGGGTACCACGTCATAACCGTATCCTGAATACGCCAGTCTCTGATCGAGTTCATTCGTGTTTGGCAGCCGATTTACCACGGCACGGGGTTGCTACGCCACCGGCCACTTGTGGGATCTCGAACACAGAATGCCCCTATAGACCTAGTGGTCTTGACTGATTTTATTCTCAACTACTAGAGTTGTAGCTCGGTTTCAAATGGCACGTCTGCCGGTTCATGTATGTTCACAGAAGGTTTTCTATTTTCTTTGCGTTCATTCTTTCAAATGTCGAGACATAAAGTCCACGACTCGTTTCAAAAAGGCATTAAGCCCACTCAAATCAAAAACACAGGACACGAAGTCCAAGTGCTCAATCCACAAAACACTAGCCCCGACATCTCGGCCACTAGGTTCGGGTTCGTCTCAAATGTTCATCATTTTTCTTTTGGTTTCATTTTCTCAAAACACTTTGGAAAACAAAACATCCTTTTTGATCAAGAGAACATTTTTCCGTGAAAAACACCTTTCTTGAAAACAAAAACCGCTTTCTAAGGTTTCACGTCTTTTTAAAACGCTTTTCCGAAATAAAACACGATTTGCACGACTTTTCACAAAACCACTTTTTACTTTTCAAAAGAAAATACTTTTCAACAAGAAAGACAACTTTTCTTGAAAAAGCAACACATTTTCCCAAAAATCACTTTTTAATTTCAAACACGGTTTTCAAAACATAGATTTAGGATTTCGAGTCTTTTAACAATTATCGAGACATAGCCAGTCCTATGCTCATCCAGGATATAAATATATGTATAGATATATATCAACAATCTAATATCACAATGATATCACTCAAGGCATCCATGCCACAGTTATATCGAGTAGCAATTATGCACAACACTTAACATCCAATCAATCCAGGATATAAGTATACATATACATCATTCAAACTCATCTCTAAATCATCAATCAAGACATCATAACACATATATCAAACATGCACTATGAAGCTACTCAAACTTAAATGACTACCTCCCTTTACCTCACAAAAGAAGTTCAATGCAAACTCGATCGGTTCTCGGCTCCGGCTCCGGTTCCGTTCGCGTCGCCTTAAAATGGATGAAGATTGGTCAAGAAATCAAGTGATTTCAACAAGCTTTCAAGGTTTTCTCAAGGATTCAATGGAGGTTTTTTCTCTAAGGAAGATGAAGTGTTCTTGGTGTTCTTGAGGGGCTGGGCTGCGTGGAATGAGGGGCTGAGAGGGCTGTTCCAGCCTTCGAAAGAGTTCATTAAGGGTAAAAAGGTCATTTGGTTCAAAGGGTAAAATGGTAAAAGGTGAAAAGACTTAAGTTAGGGGTATTTTGGTACTTGCGCGTCCTGAAATTCCCGATCGTCATGACGACTCTGGCATGCTCTCCCAAATGAGTTGACATGATGCGATATCAATATTATCCATTGTCGGGTCCTGGTAAGTCCATACGCGGCTCCGTTCTCTACCCGATTGAAGATTTCGCTCGAACGGAGGTCAGGAAATGATTTTTTTTGAAATTTTTGCGAAATTTAACCAAAACGTAGAGAATCGAATTCTAAGACTTACTGTCTCGTTCACGGGTCCATCTGAGGTCTTCTGAGCAGTAAAATCATACTGTCAGTGTAAAAACGCAGACCGGACTCCGTTTGAGTTTTCGACTCAAAACTTAATCGTAGCTTCCTACGATATCGCTGAGCATGACTATGGTCTCGAAATATTTTATTTCCATTCCTAAGACCTTGAATAAAATATAAGTTTATAAATACTGATTAATTAGGAAAACTCGAAAATCGGGGTGTTACAACTTACACGTGGGGCTGGTATTTAATGCATTGGACTTAAGGAATTGGGCCAATGACACTTTTACTAGCCAACTTTTAGCCCAAAAAGGATGAGAGAGGAAAGGGCCTTAAGATAATTCTAAAAAAACCCTAAATAAGGGACAGCCAAGGGGAGATAAGATCAGACATCATCTTCCTTACTGGAGAGGACAGCAGCTGCGCCCCTTTCTCTATCTCCTCCATTGTAATGGCTTCTTCTTCCATTTCTTATTTTTCTCTCTGTTTTTGTAAACTCAATATGAGCTAAACCTGTTGTAGCTATGGGATGTTGAACTTGTAATGGATTTCTAGTGAATGTTATGTTATGCTTTGCTATTGCATTTTCTATAAATCTGATTTGGTTGTGTTTTAATTGAGCTTGATCATCTTAGTTAGAACTTGAGCTCACGGCTGCTTGGAAAAGCTAAGTGTAGCAGAACTGTTTTATAGATAAGAGTAAAATCATTAATTGGAAAATTATGATGAAAAGTGATTTAGGAATGAACATTCTAACTCTTAGGCTAGCTGGAACGAGCTTAAGTGAGGCGTGAATGTAACTAATATGGACCTAGGAATAGGAGACGTTTAGTGAAGTCATCTCAGAACTGTTGGAAAACAAAATTTCATTTCCTGGAGCCAAATTGCCGTAGCATTGCAAACGCATAACTGAGCTAGATTGAAGTTGCAAGGGATACTTCCCCGTAGCTGTTTTAACCATTCTGTTGACAAATCCGTTTTTATTGCTCTAGCGTTTATTTTTACCAAAACTGTCCTGGATACACACACACAAATTATTTGTTACTCTTTGTTAATCTTGATTAATGGAACCATTAATTCAAACTTGTTATTTGAATCACCATATAATCCTCGTGGGAACGATCTCTCTTACACTTTATTACTTGTTAAACAATTGTGTATACTTGCACAAGCTCATCAACCATTTTTAAAGCAACAAGTTTTTGGCGCCGTTGCCGGGGATCGTAATGGTGTTTAATTAACAAGTTTTAAATTGATAGTTTTATTAGTTGTGATAACTTATCATCTTTGAGGTGTTTTGCTGTAGCATCAAGTACTTAAAATTGTATGCACTGGCAAAGCACAACTGTGACTGAAGTAACTAGTAATATCTTTGAGATGGCTAATGATGATCAGATTGATAGCATGGCTCTGGCCAACGACTGCACTGCTGCCATCAGGAGCTATGCCATGTTTGATCCTGGAACCATGAACTCATGCATTATGAGGCCTAACATTATTGCAAATCATTTTGAGTTGAAGCCTGTGATGTTCCAAATGCTGCAACTTGTGGGGCAATTCAGTGGATCACCTCAAGAAGATCCATATCAACACCTGAAACAGTTTCTAGAAGTGGCTAACAATTTTAAAAATCCTGGTGTCACTGATGATGCATTTAGGCTGATGTTGTTCCCTTATTCTTTGAAAGACCGAGCCAAAGCTTGGTTTAATTCATTGGAGCCAAACTCAGCGAAATCATGGAATAGAATGGGTGAAAAATTCTTGACCAAATACTCCCCACCTATCAAGAATGCTAGAATGAAGAATGGCATCACTTCTTTCAAACAACTTGATGATGAATCCTTGTTTGAGGCTTGGGAAAGATTCAAAGAACTGTTACGGAAATGTCCACACCATAGGCTAGCAATTTGTATTCAGATGGAAATCTTCTATAGTGGGTTGTTACCACCCTCAAGACAAATGTTGGATGCATCTTCAGGTGGTGCTTTATTGAGAAAATCCTATAATGAAGCCTATGATTTGATTGAGACTGTTGCAGCTAATAGCTATCAATGGTCCAATACAAGGATCAGTTCAACCAAAAATGTTGCCGGAGCTCATGATTTAAATGAAGTTTCTATCCTATCATCTCTGATAGCCTATCTTACTCACATGCTGAAAAATGTCACCACTGCATATCCAGGTCTACAGCATCTCCAGTAGCAATGATAGAACCACTAACTGATGTGCAGAATGTTTCTCAAATGAGTTCCCTCTTTTGTACCTATTGTGGAGGAGGTCATTTGTATGAGGAGTGTCCGAGCAACCCAGTTTCAAAGAATTATGTTGGGAATAAACAACATGGGTGACAACCTTTACTCAAATGCCTACAATCCATGGTGGGAACAGCAACCAAATTTCTCATGGAGTAACAATGCAGTGGCAAGCAGTTTTAATGGTCCGACCAGGCCCACTTATCCACCAGAGTACCATCTTCAAATAGATCAGCCCCAACAAATGTTGCAACAAGCTCATCTCCAACAGATGCTGCAGCAAGCTCAACCAGTAAATCAGGAAATGTCACTTGAGGCTGTGCTTAAAGCCTTTATGACAGAAACAAAGGCTGAAATTCAAAGTCAGGGGGCGGGCATAAGAAACTTAGAGAATCAACTAGGGCAATTGGCTAGTGCACTGAGTTCTAGGCCAAGTGGATCATTGCCTAGTACAACAGAAACAGCAAATCCACCAGCAAGGAAAAATGAAGATAACAAGGAGCATTGTAACGCCAGACATCTCAAAAATGGGAAGGAAATCTCTGCACCAGCAAGGAAAAATGAAGATAACAAGGATAAAGGCACTGATCTTGAAGCTGAAACTGATTTGGAGAAAATTGCTACAAACAATGTTGGATCTTCCACACACTCTGCAGCAGCAACAGCGTTGCAGCAAAATGTTGCAGCATCCCCTACAAGTTCTGTCGAACAGTCATGGCCTAAGCTGGTACCCGAGAGGCCCCCACCACCTTTTCCCCAAAGATTGAAGAAATCTATCCAAAACAAGCAATGTGGCAAGCTTATTAATGCTTTGAAGTACTTTGATGAGGGGATGCAAGAGTGTTTCTCTGTGCATTCATTTGACACCCTTGTGGAGAAACAATTTGTGAAAAAGCAAACTGGTATGACTGATGGTGTAATCCAAATTGAAAATGATGATTCATATGATGAAGAAATTGCTGAGTTAGTTGAGAGCAAGCAAATACAACCTAGATGGGCCGGGAAATTTGAATCATTGGAGGTAACTGAGCAAACTTTCAAAAATAATTTGTCATTAGTGGATCAACCACCTGTTCTTGAACTGAAACAGCCCCCAGCCCATTTGAATTGTGTGTATTTGGGGGAGTTTGAAACCATACCGGTGATCAACTCTATTTTTATAAATTCTAATGTACCAATGACAATGATCTTCAATGATAAAAATGAGCTGAAACTCACCAGAACTGTTACTGGGTGGAGGATTTGCATGGATTACAAGGGAAAGAGAAAGAGGTGGCCAAAACTGGAGAAAAGGAGTCTTCTACTCCTATCAAGATGAATGATCTAGCCTCAGGGGAAGCATCAGGAGAAGCTTCAGCAAATGTGCTCAGAATTGCAGATTGCTGCAGCATGCTGCAACAATACAATCAGGGCTTTCCTTTTGCTTTACCTTATTCCTCTCATGCTCAGTTTTACTTATTTCACAGTTTAATCATTTTCCCTGTTATTGCACTGTGGTCTTTAGAATCTATCAGTTTGTTAGTTTGTTTATTTTTAGTTATGTGTGGGTCAACTGACTTTGACCCCAACTGTTTTCTGTTTGTACTTAGTGTCCTTTGTGTTTGACCCCACCATGTGCACAACCATCCCCATCATGGGGTTTTGTTTAACGCAACTTGTCCATTTTAAAATTTCACAAGTGCATATCTCTGACAATTTTAACTTGATTGTTTTCTTTCGGGCTTGTGTGATTGGATTTAATTGTTTGAAACTCGAGGCACATGCTTTAACGATTCTGATCTACCT
The DNA here is from genome assembly GCA_039655645.1 of Ammopiptanthus mongolicus. NCBI lineage: Eukaryota > Viridiplantae > Streptophyta > Magnoliopsida > Fabales > Fabaceae > Ammopiptanthus > Ammopiptanthus mongolicus. The sequence continues at coordinate 39,657,883 of CM077344.1, forward strand.
TGTGAGCTTTTGGGCCAAAACAGTTTTATCCTGCTTTCTCTGTGAATATGATTCTTATGCATAATTCTCTGATTTTGCCTTGCTACTTTCATACGTGTCCACATCTCTGCTGCACATACTTTTGCTAGAGGCACATTTTGTTTTCTTGAGCCATGTAACACCCGGGGCTGACGAGGGCGGGGAGTGATCGCCGGTGCATAAGTCACGGACAAGGAGCGGCTCCTGGCAGGCTTCTAGGCGGAGGGATACATGAATGAACCGAATTCACACCGGAATGAGAGGGATCCTGAGGCTGTGCAGGTATGGGACTGTACAGTTGAAGGAATGCTTATAAGAATTGATTGGTACTACCTATACAAACAAGATGCATCTTCTTTTCGGTAGCCCATCACTTAAGAACTCCAAAGTTAAGCGTGCTTGACTTGGAGTAATTCTGGGATGGGTGACCTCCTGGGAAGTTTTCCTAGGAAGCGTGTGAGTGAGGGCAAAGCACGCTGAAGAGACTCGTGTTGGTTTGTGGGGACAGTCGGCAATCCTTAAAGCAGTCCGGGCCGTTACAAATGGTATCAGAGTGGACCTCTCCCAATACGGTGTGGTTCGGGGACGAACCAAGCGGAAGCTGGTGGGCATGTAACACCCGGGGCTGACGAGGGCGGGGAGTGATCGCCGGTGCATAAGTCACGGACAAGGAGCGGCTCCTGGCAGGCTTCTAGGCGGAGGGATACATGAATGAACCGAATTCACACCGGAATGAGAGGGATCCTGAGGCTGTGCAGGTATGGGACTGTACAGTTGAAGGAAGGCTTATAAGAATTGATTGGTACTACCGATACAAACAAGATGCATCTTCTTTTCGGTAGCCCATCACTTAAGAACTCCAAAGTTAAGCGTGCTTGACTTGGAGTAATTCTGGGATGGGTGACCTCCTGGGAAGTTTTCCTAGGAAGTGTGTGAGTGAGGACAAAGCACGCTGAAGAGACTCGTGTTGGTTTGTGGGGACAGTCGGCAATCCTTAAAGCAGTCCGGGCCGTTACATAAGTCACTGCCCTTATCAGTGAAGGACACCGCATTATGTAAGAGAATGTTTTGAACTTTTGTCATTTTCCCAAATCAGCTTCAGCTACGATTGCTACAGCAAATCCCAGAGCAACGTCTCCAGTTCAGCACCTGATTCTCCAAAAACTGCCCTGCACAGAAACTCTCAATTAATTACCAAAAACAGTTCTAAACGACACCAAAACATTAAAACTCACAAAAGACTCTTATAAAACACACTTTACACAAAATCACACTAAAATACTAAAAACATAAACTCAAAATACTCAAAGACCACAAAAACACAAGTGAAAAAGGTACAAATAACTCTTCATAAAAAGAGTTATCACCTACTTTTTGTACTTTTATTTTGGGTTTGTACTAATATACTCTGCATGTACTACTTTATACTGTAGCCCTACTGATGGGGCAATGATGTATGTGATATATTTCTTTATATTTTAAGCTGTGTACTCTGAAGCGCTGCGTGCCGAGTATTTGATTGCTTCCGCGCTAAATTTTTCCACTACGCTTCGTATTAATAAGGCGCGCTAACGTTTATAATGCGATTAAGGTTAGTTAATATCTTAGGTTCTACTGATGGGACGGCAGGTCATCTCATTTATTGGTATCAGAGCAGTTCGATTCTAATATCGGACTGTGTGGTTTTAGTAAATGTACTAGCATTGACAGTTGTATCCACATTGGGCACTAACTGTGTTACAAGAAGTGTAGAGTCTCCGATGTGCAAGTTATCGAGTGGGATAACTGTTTTGTTCAAAGGGCATACGATATATATATATATATATATATATATATATATATATATATATATATATATATATATCGGTTGATGAATATTGTATGTGCTTCTGTCTGGCTCGCGAGGCGAGAGTCGGTTTCGCGTCGCGAGGCCGTGAGGCTGTTCTTCACTGATCAGTCTGGCTTTCTGGATCGCATGGCAAGTAGGGGTTCGCGTCGCGAGGCTGAGGGGCTGTTCCTTACTGATCAGGCTAGATTTCTGGCGTGCGTGGCGAGTATAGGTTCGCATCGTGAGGCCGAGGGGCTGTTCTTTACCAATCAGTCTGGCCTTCTGGAGCACGAGGCGATCATCATTTTCACATCGCGAATCCGAAGGGCTTTCTGGCTTACGTGGCGAGCATAGTGTCGTGTGGCGAGTGCCTTCCTTGTGCATTTTCCCTTGTTTTCTTCATTTTCTTTCCTAACTAACAAGCTAGATATGACTTATGAATTGAAACTAATGCTTCCTTTACCAGGAAAGAATGGCCAAAGGACGTGGCAGAAGAAGGGGTGCACTAGTTGGAACCGGGAGCCCCGACAGTAGTGGGGATACCTCGAGAATTGGGAACGGCGGAGATCAAAATGAAGTGATGAGGGCCATGAGGGATTTGGACGCTGCAATGCTGCAACAAACACAGCAAAATGTCCAGTTCATGCAGCGATAGGAAGAAAGGGATGCTAGACAACAACAGAATCCGGTCGGAGGAGGTGAAGTTGTAAACACTGGACTGAATGCCTTCATGAAGAGGAATCCTCCCCAGTTCCATGGAGAGTACAATCCGGAAGCTGCTAAGCTATGGCTATAAGAAATCGAGAAAGTCTTTGTGGCTATCCAGTGCAGGGAGGATAGGAAGGTTACTTACGCTGCTTTCATGCTAGTCAGAGCAGCTGAAGCATGGTGGAGGAACAAGCAGAGACTGCTAGAGACTGAAGGAAGACTGCTGACCTGGGAAGTGTTCCATGAGAGTTTCTTGGAGAAATATTTTCCAAGGAGTGTCCGCCAAGAGAAAGAGAAAGAATTCCTGAACCTGAAGCAGGAACAGAAGTCGGTGGGAGAATACGCCATGAGGTTCGAGGCGCTACTGAAATTCTCCCAGTTTTATCAAGTACACCCGGATGAAGACTGGGCGTGCAGAAGGTTTGAAGATGGACTGAGTTCCGAACTGAAGAGGGCAATGCTGCCATTGAGTGTCCGATCATTCCCTGAGCTAGTGGAAAAGTGCACCGTACTGGAAGGACACGATCAAGAGAGAGTTACACAAACTCCAACAACAAGCGGTGGACCAACCAGGAGCTTTGGTCGGAAAGGCCGAGGGGGAAAGTTCCAACCGAGGGCGAAGCCTTACAGTCGCCCAAATCAGCAACCAGCAAGCTTTGGAAAAGGAAATGCCAGTCAAGGGCAACCATGATTCTCCAAGTGCTTTCGGTGCGGCGGGCCGCATCAAGTGAAAGATTGTGCTCAGGCATCAAATGTCACTTGCTTTTGTTGTGGCACGTGGAGCCACTATGCCAATGAGTGTCAAACGGGGGACGCTGGTAAGGGCCAAGTTCAACAGCTAGTCGGACGAGCTCAGAATACTGGAGCTGGACAACAAGTGGTGGGCCATTAAAACAGGCCGCAGACAACGGGAAGAGTGTTCGCCGTGAGAGGGTCTGAAGCCTCTCAATGTCCCGATCTGATACAAGGTAAGTGCCTAGTTGCGAGGGGACTCTTATCTGTTTTATTTGATTCGGGGGCTACACATTTCTTTATTTCTTTGACGTGTATGGATCATTTGAATTTGTCTGTTTCAACCTTACCATACGATTTAATTGTTTCTACACCTACGGGTGATTCCCTGACAACTCTATTTGTCTGTTTAAAATGCCCGGTTATGTTAGAAAACCGATCTTTTCTTGTTGAACTAGTCTGTCTGCCTATGCAGCAGATAGATAATATCTTAGGCATGGACTGGCTTTCGGCCAACCATGTAGTACTAGACTGTTCAAATAAAACCCTCTGTTTTTCCAAGCAATCTGGATCATTGCCTGCTAGTGACAGTGTATCGGGAAGTGTACAATCAGAAGAGTGCATGGTGCTATTTTCTTTGGAAGCCGAAGAGACTCCAAGTTTGGATGCTTTCCCGGTGGTGCGTGATTTCCCGGATGATATACTAGGATTACCACCCAAGAGGGGGATAGAGTTCACGATCGATCTTGCACCTGGAGCCGGACCGATTTCGATAGCACCCTATCGAATGTTCTTAACGGAGTTGGCAGAGCTGAAGAAGCAACTAGACAACATGGTGCAAAAGCAGTTTATTAGACCGAGTGTTTCACCATGGGGAGCACCTGTACTGTTTGTCAAGAAGAAGGACGGCAGTTCAAGGTTGTGTGTGGACTACAGACAACTCAACAAGGTGACGATCAAGAATAAATACCCGTTGCCAAGGTTTGACAATCTTATGGACCAATTAAGGGGAGCAACGGTGTTTTCTAAGTTTGATCTGAGATCCGGTTATCATCAAATAAGGCTGAAGGAAGATGATGTACTGAAGACGATTTTCAGGAGTCGGTACGGGCACTACGAGTATCTAGTTATGCCTTTTGGTGTAACTAATGCTCCTGCAGTGTTCATGGATTATATGAACAGAATCTTCAGACCGTACCTTGATAAGTTTGTCGTTGTTTTTATCGATGACATCCTTATCTACTCCCTAGACAAGGAAGAACATCAAGAACATTTGAGAGTTGTACTTCAAGTTCTTAAGGACAGATAACTTTATGCCAAGTTGTCAAAGTGCGAGTTCTGGCTGGAGGAGGTACAATTCCTTGGACACGTGATCGATAAGGATGGCATAGCAATAGATCCTGCAAAGGTAGAAGCTGAGGTTAAATGGGAAAGCCCTAAGATGGTAACCGAGATCAGAAGCTTTTTCGAACTAGCAGGATACTATAGGAGGTTCATCGAGGGATTCTTGAAGATTGCGTTACCTTTGACGCAATTAACGAGGAAAGGGAAAGCGTATGAATGGACAGAAGAGTGTGAGGCTAGTTTCCAAGAGCTGAAAAGGAGGGTAGCTACTTCTCCAGTACTAGTCTTTCCAGATCCATCAACATTGTTCGATGTGTACTGTGACGCATCATATTAAGGTTTGGGTTGCGTACTTATGCAAGAAAGGAAAGTGGTAGCCTATGCTTCCAGACAACTGAAAGTGCATGAACGGAATTACCCAACCCATGACCTAGAGTTGGCTGCAATAGTGTTTTCATTGAAGATATGGAGGCACTATCTTTACGGCGCTAAATTCAGTGTGTTTAGCGACCATAAGAGTGAGATGGATGGAATTCATAAAGGATTATGAATTTGATCTACAGTACCACCCATGGAAGGCCAACGTGATGGCAGATGCATTGAGTCGGAAATCTTTGCATATGTCCGCTATGATGGTGAAGGAACTGGAACTGCTGGAACAGTTCAGGAATCTGAACCTGGACGTGGAGTTATCCGGAGATAAGATAAGTTTAGGAATGGTCACTATCACTACTGATTTTCTGAACTTGATCTGGAAGAAGCAAGGAGAATATCAGTACCTGCAGGAAAAGAACTAGATGGTAGAATAAGGAAAGACTTCAGAGTTCAAGAAAGGTACTGATGGAATCCTGAAATTTGGGGACAGGATATGCGTGCCTAAGGATAGCGAAGTTAGGAACATGATCTTGGAAGAGGCACACAAGAGCAAGCTAAGTTTTCATCCTGGATCTACGAAGATGTACCTGGACCTAAAGGGAATGTTTTGGTGGCCTGGGATGAAGAAGGAAGTAGCAGAATATGTCCAATCCTGTCTGGTGTGTCAAAAGGCAAAGATTGAATACCAGAAACCAGTAGGGTTATTGCAATCACTAGACGTCCCATAATGGAAATGGGATAGCATTGCAATGGATTTTGTTTCCGGACTACCAAGGACGCAAAAGAGGTGTGACGCAGTTTGTGTAATCGTTGACAGGCTTACGAAATGTGCTCATTTCTTGCCGATCAACCAAAGGTGTTCTTTGGAAAGGTTAACCCAGATTTACATCAAGGAAGTAGTGAGATTACATGGAGTACCTTCAAGTATAATTTCGGATAGGGATCCGAGATTTACTTCCAGGTTTTGGCAGAGTCTAAATGGTGCATTGGAAACTAAGCTCAGAATGAGTTCAGCTTATCATCTGCAGATGGATGGTCAGTCTAAAAAGACGATTCAATCGTTGGAAGATCTTTTAAGAGCAGTTTTGGAAAACACAAGAAGTTGGGACGAATTCCTTCCATTGATTGAGTTCACGTACAACAATAGTTTCCACTCAAGTATTGGCATGGCGCCATACGAGGCACTGTATGGACGAAAGTGCAGGACACCGCTTTGTTGGTATGAAATCGGGGAGAATCAGTTGATAGGCCCAGAGATGGTGCAGCGAACTACGAAGCAAGTTAAGAAAATTTGGGAAAAGATGAAAGTCACACGGGATCGACAAAAGAGCTATAGTGACAAGAGGAGGAGACCTTTGGCGTTCCAGGAAGGCGATCATGTCTTTATGAGAGTCACTCCCAGAACTGGAATCGGCAGGGCAATCAAATCCAGAAAGCTTACCCCTAGATTCATTGGACCATTTCAAATTCTTTGCCGAATTGGTCCAGTTGCCTACCAAATTGCTTTACCTCCCAACCTATCCAATATTCATAATGTATTCCATGTATCCCAACTCAGAAAATACCATCCTGATTCATCACACGTGATAGAGCCCGAATCAATCCAGGTAAGGGATAACTTAGAATACGAAGCATTGCCTGTACGGATTGAAGACACGAGGGTGAAAGAACTCTGCAGAAAGCAGATTCCCTTAGTCAAGGTCATATGGGATGCTACAACAAGTGATGCCACCTGGGAACGTAAAGAGGATATATAGCAGCGATATCACATCTATTCTAAGGTACGTCGAATTTCGAGGACGAAATTCTTTTTAAGGGGGTAGTAATGTAACACCCTAAATTTTCTCAATCTTTTTAATTAATCAGTATTTAAGTAATTTTATTTTATTGGAGAGTCTAGAAAATTTAATAAATTATTCCGAGGCCATAGTCACGCTCTACGCCATCGTAGGAGGCTATGGTTAAGTTTTGGGCCGAAATCTCAAACGAAGCCTGGTCTATGTTTTTTAGATGATAGTGTTTTTCTACTATCGAGACCTCATTTTGACTAATGGTTAGAACCATTAGTCTTAGAATTCAATCCTCTACCTTTTTGCTAAAATGTGTCCTGACGTCCAAAAACATAAAAAATATTTTAAATTCGGACCGAAAATCGATCTGGTAGACGATTCGAGTTGTCTTAGGGTTTTTCGAGAACCTTGTGCCAATAATTTTCATACCAGAGCTATGATAAATTATTTGGGAGCTCCTATCAGTGTTATGAGGATTTTTCAAAATGTCGGGAGGTGAATTGACCAAATTGCCGTTGGTTAGTTTTTACTAGTTACCTTATATTACTTTTACCTTTTTACCTTCACTTACCATTTCCTATATTAACACATTATTCTTCACTCTTTTTCCCCAAGGAATTTTCGAGCAAGACAGCCCCTCCCCCTCATCTTCTTCCTTCTTCTTCTTTCTCTCTTTTTCTCCTCACTTCCTCCTCACAAAACTCCATTTTTGGAGCTTAATCCTTGAAATTTCTTGAAGCAACCTTCACTCATTTTTGAAGGAGATCATCCTAAGAGGTAGCTAGCTCTCTCTATCTCTCTTTATTCTCCTTTAATTTCTATGGTTAGAAATGTTAGGGTTTTTAACCCCAAACCTTCAAAAGTCAATGAAAAATTGTAGAAAAATCATTTTGATACCAAACCAATTTCTATGGCCTAGGTTCATGACATACTTGCATGATCCAAGAGATTAGGACCAAGAAATCTCTCTAGCTATTTTTTTTTGAGAGAGGCCGAAACCCCCTATTGTGTAGGGTAGGGTTTTTGGTTGGTTTTTGATGTTTTGAGTTGATATCTAGGGTTATCCCACTTAGTTAGGGTGTTATCCAAGAAATAAGAATTTTTGGAGCTCCCTAGCTATTTTTCATATTTTTCATTCAATAGGGCCGAACCCTAGGGATAGTGCAATAGGAGAAATCTTTATTTTTTGAGTAAATGACTTCATTGATTATGTATTAGGGACCCTAAGGATCATCGATCCAAAAGTTAGGAATTTTTAGACATCCCTAACCTAATTAATTAAATAGGGGAAGTAGCTAACCCTAAGGAATTAAAGAGTTTTTGATTTAATTGTATTAATTTCTGGTTGTGTTCTGTTGTATAGAATCGGACAGGACTCGAACATCTGACAGCGCACCCGACTGACAGCTGCGGAGTCGTAGCCGGAGCTGCACGAGGAAATCACGAAGGTGGGCAGAAAGAACTAATATCGTCGGTAAGGCAAGCTTAGTATAGAGTATATATATCTGTGTAGCGGAACCCTAAAACCCTACTAGAGGTTGAGCTCTGAATATAGTGCCTAGACCCTAGATGTAGGAACTTTTGGGCTATCACTGCTAAGTTGATATTATGAATGATGAGACTGATTGAGGTTGATTGTGTTGAATTATTTAATTGATTACCTGTTGATTTTATTTTGGTGAACTGTCTATTTGATGAACTATTGTCTGAATTTATGACGATAACTGTACTAGAAAGAACTTCTGTTGCGATGTTTATTGTGATTGGTTGGATGAGTGTTGATTAGAGTGTGGTGAGCATTGATGTTGTAACGCCCCGATTTTCATGTTTTCTAATTCTTCAGTATTTTAACGTCTTTATTTTATTCGAGGTCTTAGGAATGGAAATAAAATATTTCGAGACCTTAGTCATGCTCGACGATATCGTAGGAAGCTACGATTAAGTTTTGAGTCGAAAACTCAAACGGAGTCCGGTCTGCGTTTTTACACTGACAGTATGATTTTACTGATCAGGAGACCTCAGATGGACCCTTGAACGAGACAGTAAGTTTTAGAATTTGATTCTCTATGTTTTGGTTAAATTTCACAAAAACTTCAGAAAAATCACTTCCTGACCTCCGTTCCAGCGGAATCCTCAATCGGGTGACGAATGGAGCCACACATGGATTTACGGGGACTCGCCAACGGATAATCTTGATATCACATCATCCCAGGACACTTGGGAGAGTATGCCAGAGTCGTCATGACGTTCGGAAATATCTGGACGCAAAATGGCCAAAATGCCCCCAACCTTAGTCTTTTACACTTTTACCATTTTACCCTTTTGGAAAATGACCTTTGTACCCTTAAGTGAGCTTTTAAAGAGCTGAACTCAGCCCCTCATACTCTCATTTTCGCACAGCCCTCTCAAAAAGAGAAGAACAACATAGTTGTTCTTGAAGAAACTCCATTTTTCTGCTTGAAAAGCTTGAATCACTTGTTAGAATCACTTGATTCCTTGAGCAATCTTCCTTCATTTTAAGGTAAGATCACTTCTATGATCTCTTAGCTTCTTGAATATTTCTTTATTTCAAGATCAAACTTCTTTTTTATGAAAATTATTTCTTAGATCCAAAAGTTTGAAAATCCATAGGAAATTGTAGAAAAATCCTTTTGAGGGAAGACCAATTTCTTTGAACTCACCTCATCATTCTCTACCTAAACCCAAGAGCTTATGATTCAATTCTCATCCTAGCTTAAAAAGCACAATAGGGCCAAACCCTATTTGATGATGATGAATAGTGTTTTCATCAATTTTTGCTTTCTAACACTTGATTTCATCCTTAGCTTTCCTATTGCCTTTGAATCCATGAAATGGAAAACCAAGATCAATTCCTAACTTTATTTTCTTTAGAGTGGCCGAAACCCGTAGGTAGAATTGTTGAGTTTTGCTTTGATTGTTGTTTAATGTTTGATTGTTGTGGTGTTGTAGTTGTTGACGATTGTCAGGAGGTTCACAAACCGATCAACCGACTTTGATCCGGATATCTGCTCTTCAACAGGTATGGGGGGTGAACCTCATCACACCAAGATGGTGGTAGTGAAGATGGTTGTTTAAGTTTATGTGTGGGTGAAACCCTTTATTTTGGGTTCACTTTTAATTGTTAAGTTTTGTTAAGTTCTCTTGAAGAACAAAGTTGTCTTGATGAGTTTATGCTTTAGTGTGTTGTAGTGTGCTCTAGCATAAGTTGATGATGGTGTGATTGAATGAAAATCATTTCCATGTATGTTGAAAAACCTACTTTGATCACTAGATCAAGTATGGACTTTTGTGCTTAATTATGATGCAATGATGTGTGTTATTGTTTATCATAATTGTGTAAGTTTTGTGAGCCATAGTTTTGTTAGTTAGTGAAGCAAATCTTCACATTTGTTCCTAATAGGCTTTTGGTCATGACCTTGAGAAAAGGAAGAGTATGAGTAGTTCTTGGACAAATCAAAGTTTTGAAGTAGAGAGATGATTTTAATAACTTATGTTTTTCAAAGAAAAACCCTAAGTGACTTTGATCCAAAGATCAAATGATGTTTAATCTTTAAGTGTTTCCACCAAAGTGAAAAATACCATCTATCTTATCATTAGTTCATCTAGTTAATCAAGTGACTTAAAAGTGAATTAATGAATTTTTTCATGAGAATCAATATAGTTCCATAAGGCTTTTCTTTAACAAGGTTAATGTCTTGTTTTAAGGCAACTTTTCGCTAAGCGAATTTAATTTCGCTAAGCAAAAACAGAGAAATTCCAAAAGAGGTATCACTGCCTCCTTTTCGCTAAGTCGAATTAAGCTTCGCTAAGCGAATACAGTGGAATTTCGCTACGCGAATTCTGTTTCGCCGAGCGATCCTTAGGAGTTTCAAAAGAGGTGTAACCGCCTCCATTTTCGCTAAGCGAATAAATATTTGCTAGGCGAATACAACACATTTTGCTATGTGCTTTATGTTTCGCCGAGCGATGCAGAGGAGTTTCAAAGGAGGTATCACTGCCTCAATTTTGCTAAGCGAATGGAATTCCGCTAAGCGAATTTCATGTTTTCAGAAAATGCTAAAAATAGAGTAAGTGGTTCAAAAGTTGTTTCAAATCAAATGAGTTTTCAATTGAGAAGTTGATTTGGTTTACAAAGGAGTTTTTAACTCAAACTGCAAAGTTTTACGCATTAAAACCTAAGTTAAGTAATTAACTTAGAGTTGAAGACAAGGGTTAATTAAGTATAGTATGTGGTGGAACAAGACCATGTGCTATACCATTGATGACTTAGTACATCAACGACTTCATAAGTCATAAACACAAACATGAAACGTTTTGGGTTTTGAAACAGTAGTCCGATGATGGACCGGTGATTCGGATCTAGGTCAATCGTTTACTTGTTTCAGTCTTGTGATGACTCGATTCCGAAGGGATCACGAGATTTATCCGGTGGATAAAGGTTTTGTTTTTCAAAAGATGCGTATAGTTCCGAAGGAAGAGAACCTTAGTGGAACTCGAGGTTTACCCGGGGGGTAGACATTGCTTGATCGCATCTGCTTTGTGCAAGCATTGGCATTTCATTTGCATATTTGTAAGGCCTTGAGCCTAGGAGTTGAGCATATACCTTGATGCGGGTGCGAATTTTACGGTGACAATCTTCAATGGTCTTTTTGGAGGTATCAGGGTTGGAAGGGCTGACATGTGACCAGTTGGTAGCTCTTCTGTGTCATGGCTAATCCGAGCAATACACTGATATCCTCTACTAGATGCCATACTTTTCATGTTTGGTCGAGAGTGTTTCCGTAAAGCCAGATACGTGCACGTTACGAATGTTGTAGCATCTTGCTCATGGCTGGCAGAAACCGGAACATGTCCTCCCATTCACTCTCTCCGACGTTTTGTTAGCTCCATGGAGTAGGGGTCAGAGTAGTACCCAGTGACATTGGCATTGAGTCATATACATTGCACAACATTGCATGGCTATCGATGTATACATTTACTGTTATACATTGCTGTATTGTTTAAGAATGTCTTACGTTATGCTGTTAACTGTTTAGCATGATATTATGTTGTTGACTGCTTAACATGATTTATATTGAGAACTTTAGTAAGCATGTCGGGTACGTTGTTAGCTGGTGAGTCGTCCCGTTTTTACTATTGCTGTTTTGTTGTGTTGATGAACGGGAATCTCACCCATATCTGTATGTTTTCTGCTGGTACTTGCTATTGCTGCTTGAACAGATGGACGTGACGATGGTTCAGTTTATTAGGTTCCTTGAGCCCGGAGGCGGACTCTTTTGCTGTTTTGTTTTGTTGTCAGCCAGACTATGTCAGTTTTGTAGTACCTTTTGGGAGCTACGACTCCTAGTACTTATTGTATTTCTTATGTCAGATATACCTTAGACCTATGTCTGTATATAGTATTATTTCTGTTTCTGTTTTCTGTCTGTTGTTTCTGTATTTTAATACAGTATGTTCTAGAAATGCATGGTGAACCTAAGTTCATTTATTAGTATTATTTACCTTTACTAATCCCATTACATCTTGTGAAAAGAAAAGAAAAAAAAAGAAACCCGTATTTTCCGCATTAATAAATATTTTTGGCCTTATAAACGGTTCGGGAATGTGACACTTGGGAAAGGGTGTTGCAGATGTTGTTCGGGTTGATATCGTTGTCGTCCCGACCATGGAGCTATGGCTCGTAGACGCAAGGCATCGTGATGTTGATGCTGATGTGATGTTGATGTTGATATTGATGTTGATGTGATGCAATGTGTCGTGGTCGTGGACGAGTGTTTAGGCGTGAGGTTCCGATGTCAACCTGCAATGGATGTTTGTTGCGTTTTCATATCATTTCATACCACAGCATTTGGTCCCAAAGGAGGATGTCCAATTGGGGACGTTAATTAAAATCCCGAGGCGGGATGTGATGTGATGTGATGTAATCCCGATGGGGATGTCCAATTGGGGACGTGATGTATAGGCTGACATGCATATAGGGAAGACAACATATACATAGGGACTAGTATCCCTCTTATAGGCTTACTTGAGAGAATGATGTTTGAGATGATTGTGATGGGTGACTTAAGAGATGGGTGATGCTGTGTTGTGTGATGTATATATATATGCTGTACTGATGCCCCTCTCCCATATTTGATGATATATGTTTCTTATCTCCTGCATTTTTCTGTATATGTTATTTCTATTTTATGGAAAGACCCCGAGGAGGAACCAGTTGCTAAAGAGATGGACGGCGTTCCATACGAGCCTGACGCCGGAGGACGTGCCATAGACCCTAGCCTCGAGAGGTTGGGCAGTGATCATGGTTAGCCGGAGGATTGTCTCTCGGCCTACTTTTCGTACTTTTATTTTGGGTTTGTACTAATATACTCTGCATATACTACTTTATACTGTAGCCCTACTGATGGGGCAATGATGTATGTGATATATTTCTTTATATTTTAAGTTGTGTACTCTGAAAAGTTGCATGCCGAGTATTTGATTGCTTCCACGCTAAATTTTTCGCTTCGCTTCGTATTAATATGGCTCGCTAACGTTTATAATGCGATTAAGGTTAGTTAATATCTTAGGTTCTACTGATGGGACAACGGGTCGTCTCATAATTCGTAGCGTAATCGATTACATAATCCATTATGTAATCTGTTATACGAACGTTTGTGCAAACTCTTTGCATAATCGGTTACCTAATCGATTACATAATCGATCATTGTGGTTCTGACCAGAATTGCGTTGCTTCCACAACGATTAGGGATCAACACTTGAGCCCTCATAATCGATTACATAATCAATTATGACGCGTCTGGATGTAAGGTGCGCATGACAGCAACACTTGCGATCGTCACAAATCAAAACAAGGATTTCAGAAAAACGTTTTTCGCAATTACGATTTTCAAACATAACATGTTAAAGATCATATCTTTCAAAAAAAAATGTTATAATAAATAAACACACAAGAGAATCATGGTTTCGAAACTAGTCTCTGATACCACTATTGGGAATTTGCGTATTTAAAACGATAACGCAGCGGAAAAAATTCCCACCAAAAGATCCATGCGAATGGTCATGGCTCATGATGTAGTGTTTACCTCTTGTAGCGTAGCTTTACCGCGATCACTGCAAGGGAAGAATAGTCCTTCTCAATTGATCACGAGTACTACGAACAACGCTATCACCAGTACCGCAATGGAGCAACACCTCTACGTAGTCCATGCGAACAAATCATCGCCGGAGAAAAACGTCATGCTAGCTGACGACAGGGGTGAGGGGGGCGCGCCTACCAAGGAGGTGTGACGGCCACTAGGTTATGCGCAGCAAGCTCCTTAGCGCTTAAGTGACGTGCACAGCATTATAAGCTGTCACCCACTTAACCTAACCTCATTGGGCTTGTAAGCTATAGGCCCAATCTATAATTAATATTATTAAATCATATTTAATAAATTAATTCATTCTCCGACTATTTGCTCTATGCGTGTGACCCTATAGGTTCTCAATAAATTGGCAATAATATTAAATCACATTTAATATTATAAACAATAAGCCGCATCTAGCAATACATCATTGTACCCAATTAGTGAGAATATCGGTGATACGATATATACCTTACGGTAACCAAAATAACCGTGTAGTAAATGTCCCTTCGTCCATATGTCTTAATTGAACACAAGGCATAAGTGTGTCATCCTTGTTAAGTTCAATTATTTGTTTCTCAATTCCCGAGTAGACGTGTAATCACAAATGGGCCCAATATCTCATACGGGCCCATTGCAGCATGGCCATGCACTTTCACGTCTCACTCTATTGAGAGGCCCATGATATTACTCCTGTTATATAGAAGGGACGAATCCTATCTACATCACTCACATCCCTCAACATGATTCATTGCAGGCCCAATAACTATCTTTATGATCATCCTGTTACGGATAACGTTTGGTAGCATTAAAGCCTATAACTCCTCATGTAGGAATCGTAGTGACTTCAAGTCAAAGGACTACTTCACTTTGGTTACCATGAGAAGCGCTCATGACACTAACATAACTATTATGCAGCGTTCTCATAGTGGGTCAATCCAGTATAAATATTACGCTAATATTTATACTTATGTGAAGACTTGATATCTCATATCCATGACCCGTGAGATGTGGTCATCAGTCTACCCACATAATAGTCTCGATGTATTATTGTCGTCCTAATTAACAATAATACTTGACTACGGATACTTTAAGAATAGTATTTATATTGTTCAATAGGGTCTCACGATCAAGTCATGCACTTGATGTTCTATTGAACTGAAATAACTATTCTAAGGACTTTACTTCGTTTAAACAATTAATAATATAAACTGAAATGCCTCATATAAATAAATATATGTAAATCAAAGTCATGATACAAATGTAATTCTCAAAGAAGACTAATGGCCTCTAGGGCTTACACCAACAGCTCAAGCCATCCATGTTCCTATCATTCCCCTCCTCTTGGAAGGGATTTGTCCTCAAATCCAAACCTGCATCAAAAGTTAGTGAATTATCTAATAACATCTTTCTTTTATGCTTTCCACCTTTTGCTTGAAAATTGGCTCTTCCATCCCTTTTTCTTTCAAAACTCTCATTGTTCAAGATATATGCCTCATTGTTCTCTTTTTTCTCTACTTTTCTCTCATGGTTATCATTTTCGTCTTCTTCTTTCTCATCACTCTCCCTTTTCTCTACCTTCCTCTCAAAGCTCTTATTTTTATAAACAAAAACCTCATTATTTTCTTTTCCGTCTTCTTTTCTCTCACTGTTTTGCTTCTCAACTTCTTTCTCTATGCTCTCTTTTATTTCTTTTTTTCCCTCTTTACTCTCCTTTTTCTCTTCACTTTCTTTTACCTCTCTATTTTCATCACTCTCTCTTTTCATATACATAGGATTTTTATACCCTTCTTCTTGCTCTGATGGTACAAGAGTGATTTTGGTATTTTTAAATAAAAAAGAGTACTTGTTGGTGCTGCAGTCATGCTTTGCTTTCCGTTGATGCTTCCATTGATACACAAGTGACAAGTGTCTCATTTTTGTAGGCACCACAGCACAAAGCACCTCATCTTCATATCCATCAACCATGAATGATACTAGTACTTGTTTGTCCACCATCATGCTGCCCATATCACTAAATTCTGGATCCTCGAGACTATTGAGTGAATATAGTTGCGGATGCTCCATAACATGAAGTGACAACTTCTCCACCAAGGTTGTGCTAGCCATGTTGATGTAACTTTTCCTACCAATGGTCAAGCTACATATCTCATCATTCACATAACATTTTGTGGAGAAAAGATTCTTCATTTTTTTAACTTCCATGTTGGAGAGAATGAATAAAATTTGGATTTCCTTCAATCTGAAAAATCTAATTTTTGTATTTTTTTTTTTTGTACTTTTTTTTTTTTGTAGAACAGAAAAGAACAAAGGAAGATAGCACCTGAATTTCAAGGAGCCTAAGCTCTGATTACCAAATGATATGATCCAAATCCGGACCGCCTTGAAGTTTCAGGAAAAGGAATGGATATTGACGCCACACTCAAGATGTAGGTGAGAAGGTGAGTGATAAGTCATATGTTTGATCGCCACAACTTGCCTTGATAAAATCAGATTTAGTTCTTTTACCCAAGAACCCAAGGGAAGCTCTCGCAATAGAGAAAACTCTTCAAATTTCATTAATCTTCCAAAACTGATTTGTGTAGTACATGAATTCCCTATTTATAGGCTAAGCTTAAACTCTTGAAGTCCTTATAAAAAACTCTTGTAATAAAAGGAATAAATTCCCACCACCATGCACCTAGAAAGTAAGCATAAACATGATAATAAATTCCTACTAGCCACTATAATGACTTAGAGCACTACTAGGAAGCATTTAGTGAGGCTAGGAGAATACAAAAGGTCATCAGAAAATTCAGCCTAAAACAGTACGAAAATTAAAAAAATAAAATTATAAAAATTGGACTTAATTATTATCTAATAAGCCCACACTAATAATAGTCCTCTAATCAGCCCATGAATGCTTCTTGTCATGTGAATTGGGCTTTCCAATGTGTTGTCTTCAAGATGGACTCAAAGCATCTTCATCAAATGGAAGGAAAGTAACCCATTGGTTATCCTTCAAGCGGGTTCTTGTTACTAGATCGAAGGAAACTTGAATCGGATCCGAATATGCTTCTTTCCACATGCTCAAGCCATCCATGTTCCTAACAGTACTTTATCGGGGCTCAACCACAAGTAGGGTTAGGGCTTCCCTACACATAGCAGAAAACATCCTACACTACTCTTGCCTTCCCGATGGCAGCAGTACTCTTTCTCCCCACCTGACCAATCGTTGCACGAACTCCGAGACAAACTCCTCCGCACGCAACTGCAAGCTCAACCACGAACAGCCCTAAATCCTCTTGGCAGTCGCTGCTTCAAGCTCCAATTTGCAGGAAATCACGAGCGCAAACTTAGCCCTAATCACGAGCAAACACATATACAATAGCGTTAGCCCTAAGGCAAGCTCAAAAGATCAAAGAAAAAGTTAAAGACTCGAAGAACGCGAAGAATGCGTGTTAGGGATTCGCGTTTACCTGTGGCAAATCGAGAAAGTAATCTGTCAAAGTCGTAGAAGACTTCATCGCGATCACAACCGTGCAGTCGGAATCTCGATCCGGTACTTCGATCGCTTAGAAGTGAGCTTTCTCTCTCTAAAAAGCTCTGCCCTCTCTTTATTCTCTCTACAATTCTCGTGCTAGAAGAAGAGGAAAATGACCCAAGTGAAAGAGAAGAGAAAGACTTCACTTAGGGCATCCTGCTGAGAACGCTTTAGCGTGGACTCTCAACACACTTGAGCGTGCCCACGCTTGAGCGTGAGGTCCTTTCCACGCTAAAGCGTGGAACCTTGTTCGCTCCGCCTTGACCCTGGCCTGACACGTGTAGCACACACGTCAAAAAGCATACCAGCTGGCAAACGCACTCAGAACGCTTGAGCGTGCAACGTTACCAACGCTTGAGCGTTGCCACGCTAGGGTGTGCTCCCTTCCCATGCTTGAGCGTGTAGCTCAGCTAGGAAAAGTCTTCCCAACTTCTGGCTTCCACAGTTACTCGTTTAATGCCGTAGGCACCTCCAACCTTGTTCAAGCCTATTCCTAAGCTTCAAACTAGGTCTTAAACTAGCACACACAATTCACACAATCATCCAAAGCCCTAATCAAGGTTAACCAACTCGACTAGAGTCACAGAAATCAGGATGTTACACTAAAGGATCGATAGTTATATGCTAAGCTGTCGAAGTGCGAGTTTTGGTCAGAGAAAGTTCAGTTTCTAGGCCATATGATCAGTAAGGATGGAATCGCAGTGGATCCTGCGAAAGTTGAGGCGATAGTGAGTTGGGAAATCCCTATGTCTGTAAGCGAGGTGAGAAGCTTTCTTGGTTTAGCGGACTACTATCGAAGGTTTATCGAGGGATTCTCTAAGATTGCGTTACCTATGACAGAGTTGACAAGAAAGGGGAAGACGTTCGAGTGGTCAGAGGCTTACAAGTAAAGTTTCCAGGAGCTGAAGAGAAGATTGACCACATCACCTGTGTTGGTGCTACCAGATCATTTAAGACGATTTGATGTATACTGTGATGCATCTTATCAAGGCTTGGGATGTGTGCTCATGCAAGAAAGGAAAGTGGTGGTGTATGCCTCCAGGCAGTTGAGAGTGCATGAGCGGAACTACCCAACGCATGATCTGGAATTGGCTGCGATAGTGTTTACATTAAAGATATGGAGACACTATCTTTATGGTGCTAAATTCAGTGTGTTTAGCGACCATAAGAGCCTGAAGTATCTATTTGACCAGAGAGAGTTGAACATGAGGCAGCGAAGGTGGATGGAATTCATAAAGGACTATAAATTCGACCTGCAATACCATCTAGGTAAGGCGAATGTAGTAGCGGATGCGCTCAGTAGGAAATCCCTACACGTATCTGCAATGATGGTAAAGGAGCTAAAGCTGTTAGAGGCGTTTAGAGATCTGAATCTAGAAGCGGAAATCATCGAGGATAATCTGAATCTGGGGATGGTTAGAGTAACTATCGATTTCCTGAATTTGTTATGGAAGAAACATGTTGAGGATAAGTACCTCGAGAGTGTAAACCGGTTAATAGAAGAAGGTAAGACTTCAGAATTCAGAAGTGGTACTGATGGTCTGCTTAGGTATGGTGATCGGGTTTGTGTGCCAGAGGATAGAGAATTAAGAATATGATGTTGGAGGAAGCACATAAGAGCAAGCTGAGTTTTCATCCGAGGGTTACCAAGATGTATCAAGACTTGAAGAAGCTGTTCTGGTGGCCGGGGATGAATAATATAACGCCCCCTCGAGGTGTCGCAGTTCGTAACCGAAAATCTCTTTTTCAGTTAATTACGATCTTTTCGAAAATACTCATTAGATTAGTTGTAGAAAATATGATACCAATTTAAAATGTTAACAAAAATAGAGAGACAATTCAACTCATCATTTATATCACTCATTCAACTTCGCCTTATGGCATACATCATTTCAATTTCTTGTTACACATCATACCGAGTCACGGTCAAAGGACCTGACTTTAAATCAAAATCCTAAGAGCTGGTCTAACAAAACTCTAAGAACAGTAAACATACTACCTAGCATGCATCTCCCAAATAATACTGGGCCTCGTCTTCGACAGTCCACTCGTCTTCGTCGTCGAAACCAAGGAACTCAGCTACAGGGTCCTGCAGTGACCTAGAGGACCGCTGCGAAATATTTGTACATGTATTCAAAAAAAACAACAGGGTGTCCAACATGTACAGGCAAGGGTGAGATACTCGTTCACAAGTTTATCATAATAGCCACATAAGTAAAGCAGCATACAAATAATGCATCGACTTAGTCATGCGATAAAACATCAATATTCAATCTTAATATCATAATGAGATAATTTCACTTTCAAATATCATACTCATTCATCAAAATAAGTCCATTGAATGCATGAGACTTCAATTCGACTCTCTAATTCATGTACTCCAGAGATTCTTACTTCCCTTCATCGAGTGATAGGCCGCGAATACATCCATAACACAATTGTTCTTATGAGTCGGCCTCTCAATTTAGGTCCGATCTCCAATTGTTCTGGGGTACCACGTCATAACCATATCATGAATAGTCCAGTCTCTAATTGTGTTCATTCGTGTTGGGTAGCCGATTTACCACGGCACAGGGTCACGAGGCCTCCGGCCACTTGTGGAGTTTCGAACACAGAATGCTCCTATAGACCTAGTGGTCTTAACTGGCTCAATTCTCAACCACTTGGATTGTAGCTCGATTCGTATGGCATGTCGGCCGACTCATGCATGTATGCATGAGGTTTTCTATTCTTTCTTTTCATTCATTCTTTCTTTTCGATCATTCTTTCTTTTTCTGTCAAGGCACATGGCTCATGACTCATTTAAAGGACATATAACCCGTTCAATTCAAATTTCAGGACATGTAGTCCAAGTTCTTAATTCACGAAGTACTAGGCCGACGTCACGGACACTAGACTCGCATAGGACACTAAGTCCGTTCTTTTTCAAAACACAGGACACGTAGTTCGATTGCTCAATCCATGATGTACTAGGCCTACGTCGCGAACACTAGACTCGCATATAGGACACAAAGTCTGTTCATGTCACAGAACTCTAGCCCAACGTCTCGGTCACTAGGTTCATGTGCTTCACATGCGTGAAGGAGTAATCACCAGTTTCATCAAATTCATTTTCGTAGTTCAAAACTCAAAAACAAAACTCAGGTTCTCTTTGGTATAAATCAAAACTCGTTTTCGCTCTAAAACGTATTTTCCACAAAAACTTTTCTTTACAAAACATTCTCAAGGCTCAAGTTCTGAAGATGCATTTTCAAAGGATTTTGGCTTTAAAAGCCTTTTCTAAAGGTTCCCTCGTTTTAAGACATTTTTCTAAAGATTGTTATCGGAGCAAACTTTCATGAAGAGACATTTTCATTTTCGAAACATCAAATACTTTCAGAAGGATCTTTCTTAACAAACTAAATGTTTTTCAATTTTCTCTTTCATTGTGCAACATGTTCAGAAAATAATGATAAAGCAACTTTTCACTATTTTCCTCACTAACTCTCAATTTTCTAAGTCTTATTCGAAATCATCTTGGGTTCATAACTTAGTGGCTTTTTAGTAAAATGGGCCATTATAACTTTTAGCGTAGAAGCTTTTCATTCCTCAAATCAAAACGTTTCCAAATCGTTGATTAAGACTTTTAGTTAGCTTAATCTTCATTATTGAGCTATAGCCAGTGCTATGCTCTTAACCAGTCCAGAATATATATATATATATATATATATATACACACACATCAAATCTCAATTCAATATTGTCTCCTTCAAGGCATCAATGCCACAATTCATATTTCAAACATCGGAACATATACTTCATAAAATAAATCAAGTACATACACAACATATAGCATATCTTCAAAGCACCAAACAAGCATATAGGTTACATAATGCATCAACAAGGACAATCATCAACTTCACATTATGGTTACAATCATCCAACAAAACCCATGAGGCTATCAAATTTATTGGAGCTAATCTCCCCTTACATCTTGAAGTCATCCTCCGAAGGTAAAGTCGCCCGATCGGTCCACAAATTCTCCCGATTCCTCGTCCGAGTATCTGTAACACCCCGGTTTTTCAAAGCTCTCTAGTGCTAATTAATCAGTATTTATATATTTGTATTTTATTGAGGGGTCTAGAAAGGAAAATAAAATAATCCGAGACCATATTCATGCTCAACGCTATCGTACGAAGTTACGATTAAATTTTGAGCTGAAAACTTAGACGGAGCCCGGTCTACGTTTTTACACTGTCAGTAAGATTTTAATGCTCCAGAGACCTCAGATTGACCCGTGAACGAGACAGTAAGTCTTAAAATTCGATTCTCTATGTTTTGGTTAAATTTCAAAAAAATCACTTCCTGACCTTCGTTCGAGCGAAATCCTCAATCGGGTGAAGAACGGCGCTGCATATGGACTTACCAGGACCCGCTAACGGATAATATCAATGTCACATCATGTCAAATCACTTGGGAAAGCGTGCCAGAGTCATCATGACGTTCGAAAATATCTGGACGTGAAATGACCAAAATACCCCTAATATTTTCTTTAACGACATTTTGATCCTTGAAGGAAAAGACCAAAATGCCCTTATGTGAGTTGATTTAAGGCAGTTCAGCCCCCTCATTCACGCCCCAAACCATCCAAGAACAAAGCTCCAAGACTTCATCTTCTTCCTTGAGAGAAAACTCCATTTTTACTTAGAGAAAAACTTGAATCCTTGATGGAAAAGCTTGAATCCTTGATCAATCTTCATCATTCTTTAGGTAAGACCACTTCTATGATCTCTAATCTTCATGAATCTCTTTCTATTTCAAGTTTGAAATCTTGATTTCATGAAAATCAAGTTTATGATCCAAAACTTCAAAAATTCATAGGAAATTGTAGAAAAATCCTTTTAATGGGAAACCAATTTCTTTGAACTAGCTTCATCATCCTCTACCTAAACCCAAGAGCATATGATCAAACTGTCATCCTATCCTATTCTTATAAAAGTGGCCGAACCCTAGGGAAGATGAATGAATAGTGTTTTTGTTCAATTTTTTATTTCTAACTCTTGATTCCATCCTTACCTTTCCTATTGTCTTTGAATCCCAGTGATGGAAAACCAAATCAATTCCTAGCCTAATTTTCCCCTTCATGGCCGAAACCTTCATATGTGAAAAACCATGAGTTATGTTTCATATTTTTGGGTATTAGAACTTACATTAGTGTTCATCAAGCTTAAGAACCAACCTTCCAAAAGATTGGAACCAAGTGAGATCCCTAGCCCCTTTCACCATTTTTGGCCGAACCTTAGATCATTTTTTGGGGAAAGAGAATCTATGTTTTGATGTTGTTAATTATGTTGTTATTTGTTGATGATTGGTGTGGTTGTGTGTTTGTAGTTGTTGTCGGATACTTGGACGAGGAATCAGGAGAATTCGTGGACCGATCGGGGGACTTTACCTTCGGAGGATGACTTCTAAAGGTAAGGGGATATTAACTCCAATGAGTTTGATAGTCACATGAGGTTGGTTGTGATGTGAATTGTGGCATTTTTGCCTTGGATTGAACACATGTATGATGTTGATTTGAGTTTGAATAAATATATGTTGTGTATGAACTTGATGAAGTATATGCCTGGATGATTGGAATATGAATTACGGCATTGATGCCTTGATTGAGATTTGGTGTGTGTGTCTATATATATATATATATATATATATATATATATATATATATATATATATATATATATATATATATATATATATATATATATATATATTTGTTAAGAGCATAGCACTGGCTATAGCTCAATATTGAAGATTAAGCTAACTAAAAGTCTTAACCAAAGATTTTTGAAATGTTTGATTTGAGGAATGAAAAGCTTCTAAGCTAAAGGTCATAATGGCCAATTTTACTAAAAAGCCACTAAGTTAAGAATTCAAGATGTTTTTGAATAAGACTTAGGAAGTTAAGAGTTGGTGAGGAAAATAGTGAAAAATTGCTTTATCATTATTTTCTAAACATGTTGAACAAAGAAAGGAAACCTTGAAAAGTATTTAGTTTGTTAAAGAAAGTATCTTATGAAAGTATTTGATGTTCTGAAAACAAAAAAGTTTCTTCATGAAAGCTGTTCCGATAATAATCTTTAGAAAAATGTTTTAAAACGGTGGAACCTTTAGAAAATGCTTTTTAAGCCAAAATCCTTTCAAAATGTATCTTTAGAACTTGAGTCTTTGAGAATGTTTTTGTAAAGCGAAGTTTTGTGGAAAATAATTTTTAGAGCGAAAACGAGTTTTAGTTTATACCAAAGAGAACCTGTGTTTTGCTTTTGAGATTTGAACTACGGAAATGAATTTGATGAAACTGTTGATTACCCCTTCACGCATATGAAGCACATGAACCTAGTGACCGAGACGTCAGGCTAGAGTTCTGTGACATGAACGGACTTTGTGTCCTATATGCGAGTCTAGTATCCGCGACATTGGCCTAGTACATCGTGGATTGAGCAATCAGACTACGTGTCCTGTGTTTTGAAAAAGAAAAAGAATGGACTTAGTGTCTCATGCAAGTCTAGTCTCCGTGACGTCGGCCTAGTACTTCGCAAATCAAGCACTTGAACCTCGTGTCCTGAAACTTGAATTGAACGGGCTATATGTCTTTTAAAATGAGTCATGGGCCGTGTGCCTTAACAAAAAAAGAATGAATGACAGGAAAGAAGAATTAACGAAAAGAAAGAATAGAGAACCTCCTGCATACATGCATGAGTCGGCCGACGTGCCATACGAACCGAGCTACAACTTACGTAGTTGAGAATTGAGCCAGTTAAGACCACTCGGTCTATAGGGACATTCTATGTTCGAAACTCCACAAGTGGCCGGAGGCCTCGCGACCCCGTGCCATGGTAAATCGGCTACCCAACACGAATGTACTCAATCAGAGACTGGACTATTCATGATATGGTTATGACGTGGTACCCCGGAACAATTGGAGATCGGACCTAAATTGAGAGGCCGACCCACGAGAACAATTGTGTTATGGGTGTATTCGCGGCCTATCGCTCGAGGAAGGGAAGTTAGGAATCTCCAGAGTACATGAATTAGAGAGTCGAATTGAAGTCTCATGCATTTAATTGACTTATTTTGATGAATGAGTATGATATTTGAAAGTGAAATTATCTCATTATGATATTATGATTGAATATTGATGTTTTATCGTATGACGAAGTTGATGCATTATTTATATGCTGCTTTACTTGTGTGGCTATTATGATAAGCTTGTGAACGAGTATCTCACCTTTGCCTATACATGTTGGACACCCTGTTGTGTTTTTGAACACATGTACGGATAATTTTTTCCAGCGGTCCTTTGGGTCACTGTGGGACCCTGTAGCTGAGTTCCTTGGTGTCGACGACGAAGATGAGTGGACTGTCGAAGACGAGGCCCAATATTAATTGGGCGAGGCATGCTAGGTAGTATGCTTACTTTTCCTACAGTTTTGTTAGACCAGCTCTTAGGATTTTGATTTAAAGTCAAGTCCTTTGACCGTGAATCGGTATGATGTGTATCAAGAAATTGAAATGATGTATGCCATAAGGCAAAGTTGAATGAGTGATATAAATGATGAGTTAAATTGTTTCTCTATTGTTGTTAAAATTTAAAATTGGTATCAAATTTTCTGCAACTAGTTTAATGAATATTTTCGAAAAGGTTTTAAATAATAGGAAAAAAGATTTTGGGTTACGAACTGTGACATCTCGAGGGGGTGTTACAGTATCCGATAACAACTACAAACACGCAACCAATCCATTCATCAACAATTAACAACACAAAAAGAAATAACATCGAAACATGAATTTTCCCTCCCCCAAAAGGTCCAAGGTTCGGCCACAAATGGTAAAAAGGGTTAAGGATCACATTTGGTTCCAAACTTTTGGATGGTTGGTTCATAAGCTTGGTTAACACTAATACAAGTCCTAATACCCAAAATTTACAATAAAGCTCAAGGTTCTACTCATTGAAGGTCTCGGACATAAGGAGGAAAACATGGCTAGGGATTGATTTGGTTTTCCATCACTTGGATTCAAGGACAATAGGAAAGATAAGGATGGAATCAAGAGTTAGAAATCAAAAAGTTGAACAAAATCACTATTCATCCATCTTCCTAGGATTCGGCCACTTATAGAAGAATAGGCTAGGATGAGAGTTGGATCATATGCTCTTGGGTTTAGGTAGAGGATGTTGAAGCTAGCTCAAAGAAATTGGTTTCCCATTAAAAGGATTTTTCTACAATTTCCTACGAATTTTTGAAGTTTTGGATCATAAACTTGAAAACTATGAAATCAAGATTTCAAACTTGAAATAGGAAGAGATTGATGAAGCTTAGAGATCATAGAAGTGATCTTACCTAAATAATGATGAAGATTGATCAAGGATTCAAGCTTTTCTTCAAGGATTTCAAGCTTTTTCTCTAAGGAAATGGAGGTTTTCTCTCAAGGAGGAAGATGAAGTCTTGGAGCTCTCTTTGGGCTGGTTTGGGGCGTGAGAAATGGGGGCTGAACTGCCTTAAATTAATTCACTTAAGGGCATTTTGGTCTTTTCCTTTAAGGACCAGAATGTCATTAAAAAAAAGGTTAGGGGTATTTTGGTCATTTCGCGTCCAGATATTTCCGAACGTCATGACGAATCTGGCATTCTTTCCCAAGTGATATGACTTGATGTGACATCAAGATTATCCGTTAGTGGGTCCTGATAAATCCATATGCGGCTCCGTTCTTCACCCGATTGAGGATTTCGCTCGAAAAAAGGTCAAGAAGTGATTCTTTTTTTTTTTTTTTTTTAATTTAACCAAAACGTAGAGAATCGAATTCTAAGACTTACTGTCTCATTCACAGGTCAATCTGAGGTCTCTGGACTAGTAAAAGCTTACTGACAGTGTAAAAACGCAGACCAGGCTTCATCTGAGTTTTCAGCTCAAAATTTAATCGTAACTTCGTATGATAGCGTTGAGCATGAATATGGTCTCGGATTATTTTGTTTCCCTCTCTAGACCCCTCAATAAAATACAAACTTATAAATACTAATTAATTAGTATTGGAGGGTTTGAAAAATCGGGGTGTTATATTGCTACCCCTCTAAAAAAAATTTTGTCCTCGAAATTTTGGGACTCAAAACTGGACAGGATCTTCTTAATCCTCAGGTTCCACATCTTATCCACCACACCATACCTTAACAAAACTCCCATCACTTCTCAGCTATCCTGCTGACAGGATGTTCATAGTTAGATTACTACACTTACTCCCAACTACTCCTTCAAAGATTGAAACGTTTTCTTGCTCGTCCACTTGAGTTGAGGGCAATCTGTTGAACTTAGTCGCTATTCGGCTCTTGAAGATTAAGGAAAGAAATCTTCAACAGAGGAAATTTTCTTGGTCTTATTCTCATAGGAAAGTATATAGATGGATTTTACCACTCGGAAACGAATATAGGAATATCCAGCATGTAAAAAGATTCTTTAGTAGGTTTGTGAGTGTAAAAATGCATAACTAATACATGTTTACAACCACGACTCTAATAAAGTCCCTTCTTTCATAAGAACCTTCGAATAGATCATGGAATCAAGAGATGGGTAGTCTGGTCAAAAAATCAGACTGGGTCACAGTTACCAAGTGTAAAAGTGATTAGACTAAGTCTCATCAAGAAACTTCCAGTATCGAGAATTTATCTGTGCTACAACTCAAGAAATAGTCATAACAAATCTTTCAATGAAATGACATGAAAACGTCCAGGCCAAAGGGTACTATTAACCAATCCACCCAAATGTCTAATTCATGGGGGTGTGAGTACAAGTACTCATTTGGGATCGCATACTCTAAAAATTTTACCACCATCGAGTCAAACTCGTGCTTATTTGGCTTCACGACAACTCTTCCCGCGTAGGGTCCGCAACACTTGACGCAGAGTCTCCTCATGTTCTTTGTGACTCCTAGAGTAAACGAAAACAGCGCCGATGATGACGAATTTCACAGGAACCAAGTGAAATTCCATTTCGTGCAGTCCAATCCAGCCAGCTTTGTAGGTGATATTCTAAACTAGCGATGGAGATCTGATTGAGTCTAGAAACTAGATCAATCGAAAACTCAACGTCCTTTGCAATGCAAACTCGGAATATCCTCCGAAAATTTATCCTGAAAATCTTCCCAGACAGGCACCTCGTTCAAATGTGCGACACAATCCCAAAAGGACGACGACGTGTCAACATGAATACACGTAACTTTCCCTAAACGTGAGTTCTCATCAGGCCTTACCCGATCAAAACCTAAGAAAACCCATACCCTTGTGTGACAACACACATTGTTTTGTTAAGGAAACAATTTCAACACGGTCTTACTCTCTTGGAGAAATAAAATTAACCCCTAAAACTTATCATCCGTCCTTTGCTTATCCATCAACTATCGGGAAAGTCATTCCCTCTTTTACTAACTTGTTAGTCCGTCATTCTCTACTATCAATCCTTCACTCAAGACTTGCTTCCACTCTTACTTCTAAGTATTACTTTAGTGATCAAGCACTTAAGTTCACTTTACTTATTGTCAAACACTTAGACTAATCCTCATTCCGGTACTACTTGCCTTGATCTCATCAACAAGCTCTAATGCACTCTAAATCCCAATAAGCTCACTTAAGAGTTCCAATATCTAAGTAAAATCCAAACTTAATATCAAATTTAGTCAAAGTCCTCGAATTTGAAAGTATCAAAACAAGGAGCAAACCATATCCTCAGATAGTGGTCGGTGTAAATGAATCTAAACTCATATGTCTTACTTATCTCTGGCGGTCGTTGTCTTAAGTTCTACTAACAAGACAATACTCCTATCTATATAGGATTTCATTGTGATTCTTTCCTCTACTGATACCAGTCCTAATGATACTCATTCTATAGTCAAAATTCATACTTCAATTCTGGTTCACTCAGTCTCTGATCACTTGCAACTTCGAAAAGTTATACTTAGGTATTATACGAATCCTTCACCATCAACAACATGGATCACAAGCCCACCCATAAGGTGTAGCCTTTCATCTGTCTTAACGGGGCAAATATCCTATCAATCAAATTCACAACAACGGAGGCTCCAATCGTTTCTGAAAATATTATCAGAAGAAACTTCACACGGTACCATACTTTTATTGCTTTACCGGAATTCCATTCTAGTCTCTCAACTCTATTAGAGTACATATCGTTATCTTGTCATTCCTTTGGTCTACCTATGTATCTATTCCAAAAACTTTTTGGTATTCTTCTACTTGCCTAAGGCACGCTTGTTCCTTCGGCAAACTTCCCAACATTCGAACTTCCTTTACATACCAAGGAGTCTTCACTCACATGATAACTAAGAGTTTAACATCCTTGACTCATAAGGTAATAGTCATATTCAAGCCTATCTGCTATAATTGACTAAGAAGCTGTCTCAAAGCTTACCTTAGATGTTACCTCTTAATAACTCGAATAACTTTTCTCATAAAAGTCTTAACACATCTCAAACATCGGATCCAACCAATCCAATTGGTTGTATTCCAAAAGAAACAAGTCATCACTGACTGTTCTTACTCTTACTGTTCTCTATCAAAAAAAACACAGAGTAAACATAGCAAAAACATCATGAATCCATAACCTAGATCCCAAAAGACATTGACCAGTTCTAGTCTCGGTTCCTGGTTCCATAACTGACCTACCAGAATGAAGTTAGTCAACTGCGATCAGAAACCAAAACATACAGCAGTTATCTACTCACATTACTTCCAAGAAGTAAAGGAAAATGAAGAAAACAAGGAAAAAGGGGAAAACAAGGTACTCGCCCGGTGACCCAATGCTCGCCCAGCGAGCCAGAAGGTCAGCCTGAGCAGCAAGGTACAGCCTTGCAGCCTTGCGACGCGAAAGTGATGCTCGCCTCGCGAGAATCAGAGATCACACAACATCAACACAACAAACCTATTCCCCAAAGGTTCCCAAAAAACTCGACCAGCTCTGATACCACTATTGTAAGAACCCCCTCGAGGTATCACAATTCGTAACCCAAAATCTCTTTTTCGGTTAATTAAGACCTTTTCGAAAATACTCATTAGATTAGTTGCGGAAAATCTGATACCAATTTAAAATTTTAACAATAATAGAGAGACAATTCAACTCATCATTTATATCACTCATTCAACTTCGCCTTATAGCATACATCATTTCAATTTCTTGTTACACATCATACCGAGTCACGGTCAAAGGACCTGACTTTAAATCAAAATCCTAAGAGCTGGTCTAACAAAACTCTAAGAACAGTAAACATACTACCTAGCATGCATAGCCCAAATAATACTGGGCCTCGTCTTCGACAGTCCACTCGTCTTCGTCGTCGACACCAAGGAACTCAGCTACAGGGTCTCGCAGTGACCCAGAGGACCGCTGGGAAATATCTGTACATGTGTTGAAAAAAGACAACAGGGTATCCAACATGTATAGGCAAGGGTGAGATACTCGTTCACAAGTTTATCATAATAGCCACACAAGTAAAGCAGCATACAAATAATGCATCGACTTAGTCATGCGATAAAACATCAATATTCAATCATAATATCATAATGAGATAATTTCACTTTCAATATCATACTCATTCATCAAAATAAGTCCATTGAATGCATGAGACTTCAATTCGACTCTCTAATTCATGTACTCTGGAGATTCATACTTCCCTTCATCGAGCAATAGGCCGCGAATACACCCATAACACAATTGTTCTCGTGAGTCGGCCTCTCAATTTAGGTCCGATCTCCAATTGTTCCGAGGTACCACGTCATAACCATATCATGAATAGTCCAGTCTCTGATTGAGTTCATTCGTGTTGGGTAGCCGATTTACCACGGCACGGGGTCGCGAGGCCTCCGGCCACTTGTGGAGTTTCGAACACAGAATGCCCCTATAGACCTAGTGGTCTTCAGTGGCTCAATTCTCAACCACTTGGATTGTAGCTCGGTTCGTATGGCACGTCGGCCGACTCATGCATGTATGCAGGAGGTTTTCTATTCTTTCTTTTCGTTCATTATTTCTTTTCGATCATTCTTTCTTTTTCTGTCAAGGCACATGGCTCATAACTCATTTTAAAGGACATATAGCTCGTTCAATTCAAGTTTCAGGACACGAGGTCCAAGTGCTTGATTTCCGAAGTACTAGGTCGACGTCGCGGACACTAGACTTGCATGGGACACTAAGTCCATTCTTTTTATTTTTCAAAACACAGGACACGTAGTCTGAGTGCTCAATCCACGATGTACTAGGCCGATGTCGCGGACACTAGACTCCTATATAGGACACAAAGTCCGTTCATGTCACAGAACTCTAGCCCGACGTCTCGGTCACTAGGTTCATGTGCTTCACATGCGTGAAGGGGTAATCAACAGTTTCATCAAATTCATTTTCGTAGTT
This sequence comes from Ammopiptanthus mongolicus, assembly GCA_039655645.1. NCBI lineage: Eukaryota > Viridiplantae > Streptophyta > Magnoliopsida > Fabales > Fabaceae > Ammopiptanthus > Ammopiptanthus mongolicus. Next base: position 39,688,788 of record CM077344.1, read on the forward strand.
CAAATCTAAAAAGCAAAACACAGGTTCTCTTTGGTATAAACTAAAACTCGTTTTCGCTCTAAAACTTATTTTCCACAAAACTTCTCTTTACAAAAACATTCTCAAAGACTCAAGTTCTAAAGATACATTTCCAAAGGATTTTGGCTTAAAAAGCCTTTTCTAAAGGTTCCATCGTTTTAAAACATTTTTATAAATATTATTATCGGAACAGCTTTCATGGGTATGCGACGGAAATTTTGGGGACGAAATTTTCTATAAGGGAGGTGGTAATGTAACATCCCGATTTTCTGTAACTCTAATCGAGTTGGTTAATCTCCATTAGGGCTTTGGATGCTTGTGTGAATTGTTATTTACTAGTTTAAGACCTAGTTGGAAGCTTGGGAATAGGCTTGAACAAGGTTCGAGGTGCCTAACGTGTTAAACGAGAAACCGTGGAAGTTAGGTGTTTGGAAGGCTCTTCCCAATTGAGCTGCACGCTCATGCGTGGGAAGGGTGCACGCCCAAGCATGCCAATGCTAGAGCGTTGGCATGTTGTACGTTCAAGCGTGCTGAGTGCGTATGCCAGATGGTGTGCTTTTTGACACGTGTGCTACACGTGTCAGGCCAGGATGAAGGCGGAGTGGACGAGGCTCCACGCTCAAGCGTGGAGGGAATCTCACGCTCAAGCGTGGGAACGCTCAAGCGTGCAGGTTGTCCACGCTAAAGCATGCACAGTGGGTTAAGTTGGATGAGTTTCTTCCTCCTTCTCACTTTGCACGAATTTTTCCTTGAGTAAGAGAGAGAAGCTCTAAGACTTTAGAGAGAGAAATCTTGGATTGTGAGACTTCGAGACGTCGGATCAAGATTCTGACTACACGGTTGCGATCGCGGCTAGGTTTTCTATGACTTTAACGGATTCGTTTCTCGATTGGCCCAAGGTAAACTCGAATCCCTAACACGTGTTCTTCGCGTTCTTGGCGTTCTTTGAGTCTTGACCTCTTTCTTTGATCTTTGAGCTTGCCCTAGGGCTAACACTATTGCCTATGTTTTGTGCTCATGATTAGAGCAAAGTTCATGTTCGTGAGCGGGCGAGTTGGAGGCGGAACCGCGGCTGTACCGGGGCTGTCCGTGGCTGTAAGAGGCGCTGCAAGCTTGTTGGTGGAGCTCCAGTGAACGTTTTGAAGTTCACACCAACTGTTCAGGTGGGGAGAAAGAGTATTGCTGCTGTCGGGAAGGCAAGACTGGTGTAGTGTGATTTTCTGCTATGTGTAGGGAAGCCCTAACCCTACTAGTGGTTGAGCCCCGATAAAGTACCTAAATCCTAGGTTTAGCATACTTTGGGCTATCACTATTAAGTTTGGAAACCCTAGGTTAGCAAACTGTTGATTGAGGATGATCTGCTTCGTATGACTGCTGTGATGTTGAATTCTGTTGTTGCTATCTGTCTAAGTGCTTGTATGCTACTTGGTATATGTGATATGTTGCTATGTGCTACTATTGATGTTGTTAATGTTGCTGTTATGCTATTTATGGTAATCGTTGTATAGTGTCGGAATGCCGTAGAGTTAAGTTTGGCCGTATACCGTGTTGTTATCGGGTTGATACCTTGGATGGTGTCGTTGCTGTTATGCTGACTGTTCGAGGTTGTGGCCGTGTTGTTTGAGCTGTGTCTCATGGACACGTGCCGTCGAGGCTACGGCCGTGTGGATGCAATGACATCATGTTGTCTCTGATTGAGAGTTTAGGCTTGAGATCTGGTATCAATCCTATTGAGGATGTTTGTTGCATATCATCAGCTGCCAAGTGGCGAGGCCGTATGACAGGTAGTATGGGCTGCCAGCGTCATACGAGGTTAGTTGTACCTAAGTGCGGGTATGGAAAGTAGATGGGACGGTCAAGTGAGTGACCTTGGGGATGTTGCCGGTCTCGAGAATAGTTTACAGTGATGGATGAGGTAGCTCCTATCCTGTTGTGACGCCCGATCCAGTCCCGTTGGCCCGACTAATCCCAGAGCTTTCCATTATTCAAGGGGGATGCACTCTTATTGGTAAAGGCAAGCGGTTCGATTTCTTGGACAAACTAACTCCGTTCCGACACAGAACCTGTTCCGATGTGGACTTGTTCGGGTGTGGAACCGTTCCGGTGTGGAACCAGTTTTCGTGAGCTTTCGGCCGACATGCTGCATGGGATTAGTATCCCGGTCTAGAGGATTGATCTGAGTGTGAGACTCATGGAGATGAATGCTTGTTGCATGTGTTGTCTTGGGAGACGTATGTTTGAGTACAGTATCTGTCGTACTTGTTGTACCTGCTACTAGCTATATGATACTTGTTTACTGCATTGCTGCTGTTATTTTCGACATTGCTATGCGTTGTAATTCTTATCTCCCTACTGCTTTTTTGTATGTCTGTTTGGTTCTCGGTTCGCGTGACGATGAGGAGCTAGCTGATGGACCCGAGGGCACACCCTTACATCACATCGACACTGAGGATGCCAGCGTTGGGCCTGATCGAGATCATCTATCACGATGATCGGGGGTGACACATGGACCCCTCTACTTTCCTGACAATCTGCACGGGGACGATGAGCATACTGTTCCGAGGAAGGGCATAGCACAGGGAGGACAACATGGGACCCTTTAGAGTTATGCAATTCCTATCTTTCCCATGTATGTGGCTACCACCGAGGCGTCATGAACGGGACTACACGTGGGTCGAGCAAGCGTCTTCGCAGGCGTCCAGCAGGAGAGGCTACATCTACTGAGGCCAGCGCCGGAGGACGGAGCAGTATTTGAGGACCTACCGTCGACGTAGGATTGTTGTGTCCAGCTCTTCGTCGGAGTATGAGCCTTTGGTGAGATATAGGCGTACTCATGGCTAGGGCCACGGTAGCTCCGAGAATCCTCACCACTGATGGTAGGAGCCTGCCAGTGTGTCCTAGGTTGTGAGCTGAGAGCTTTTCATGTATTTTTGAGTGGGTACGGGTAGTTCTGGTGAGATGCTAGGGTTTCTGTCTTCTGCTTTTGGTTGTACTTTTGTTTCTTTTGGGTTTGTTTCGTACAGTTTGTATATGTATGTACAGTGCTTTGCTGATGGGGCTAAGTAATATATATATATATATATATATATATATATATATATATGTATATATATATATATATATATATGCGTTTGCGCTTTACTCTGATGGTTTTCTATGCTTGCCGTTATTGTTTATCTGTTTATCGTTTGTTTCCGAAACACTGCTTGAATACCACACTATCGCTTTAATATGGCTAGGCATAGTTAATAATAGTAGGAGCTTGGGACTAATAGGATTATCCTTCTAAGAAAGGAGGGTCGTCTCATTTTGGTGGTATCAGAGCGTTGAGGACGTTGTGCAGCCAATGGGATGGCTTCATATGCATGGGGTCATCTCAAGGGCTGTGATTAAAAAGAACATTAAGTCTTGGGAGGAGTGTTTACCTCATGTGGAATTTGCTTATAATAGGGTTGTTCATAGTACTACCCAATATTCTCCTTTTGAGGTTGTTTTTGGATTTAACCCTTTAACTCCTCTTGATTTATTGCCATTGCCTAACTCTTCCATTTTAAAGCATAAAGATGGCAGGGCTAAGGCTGAATATGTGAGGAAGTTACATGAGCAAGTGAAGGCTCAAATTGAAAAGAGGACAGAAAGCGATGTTAGGCAAGCCAACAAAGGGAGGAGGAAGCTGGTGTTTGAACCCGGAGATTGGGTTTGGGTGCACCTGAGAAAAGAAAGGTTTCCCTCACAAAGGAAATCCAAGCTTCAACCAAGAGGAGATGGGCCATTCCAAGTGGTGGCCAAGATCAATGATAATGCTTATAAGACAGATCTTCCGGGTGAGTACGGTGGAATTAGTGCAACTTTCAATGTGGCTGATTTATCTCTTTTTGATGTAGGTGATGAAGATTTCAATTCGATGTCGAATTCACTTAAAGAAGGAGGCAATGATGTGAGCCCATTACGGAGCATGGACCAAGGAACACTATAAGGACTTGGTGGACCTATGACAAGAGCAAGGATCAAAAAAGCCTATGAAGCTCTAAATCAAATGGTAACAATCTTGATGGAAGCAAGCCCAAGTTCAAGTCTTGATGAAGTGGAGCCCAAATTGGTTACTTATCTCCTTCAACTTGAAGACCCATGAGGATGGTTGGGACATCCATGTGTTACAAGGCCCAACAAGTTACATTTTCTAGTGGAACTTAGTGGAATAGTTACTAGTTTTATGAGGGTTTATGTCACTTCATGGTGACTTTTAGTTTGCATCTTCATGCAGCCCCTAAGCCTATATCTATTCGAGTATTATTAAGAGAAATAAAACTAAGAAGTTCATTTTGGATTAATTCCAATTGTGAGGGTATTGTCTCTCTTAGGTTCTTCATTGAGCCATCCCTTTGATCTTATCAAGAATCTAAGATTCTTGTGGCGATCTTCACTAGGCTTATCAAATCCCCTTGGATTTGTGGCGCCACCCCCCCCATTCCCATCTTCATCCATTTTCTCATTTTCTTCTTTTCTTGAATTGAACACTACTTCTTTCTCTAAGTTTCATTGGAAGTTATCTATTGACGAACAGGCAAGTGTACTGGATCATTGCAAGTAATAAACAAAGTAAGAGATTACCGAGGTCAAACCCAGGGATCGGAGTACCAATTTGACCAATTTATCAAGAAAATCAAGACGTTGACTAAGTCAGAAAGGGAGAGTTATGAGGAGAGAGAAAAGAAAATCAAGCATTAAATCAATAACAATTAAAAGAAGATGATATAGAATCAAGATGAGATTTGATGATGATTAAGGCTCTAAGGTCACGAATCCACCTATCCTATCAAGCAAGCTACCCAAGTGTTTATCCTCTTATCCTTATGTTCAATTCTTTGTCAACCAGGAACCCTCGATTATCCTATTGCCACTGCCGATTTTCAAAAGAAAATATCTCAAATTGTAAGTTGTCAATCTGCCAATATATTCAACCTACAATTAGATTCATTAAGTTCTTGGTTCCCTATAGCGATTGCACCGCTTTTCTACTCTATGCTTAGAGGTATTCAAACAGTGTTCTTAATTCGGGTCCTAAGTACGAATCGCCTGCCAGTATCATCGCACTAGACTAGTTAACAAGCGCATTTGATTAACACAAACAAATCAGAATTAATAAACAAAAATAGAGACAAGGGAATAAGAAAATATTACTTGAATAACTATGCCATCAATGGAGGCTTCATTCGTTCCCTTAGAAAAGGGGATTAGTCCCTCATACTTGCAGTAACAACGCACAAACAAAAAGAATTCATCCTAGACTAGAAAGAAAGAGAAAAGAAGGAGGGAGACGCAGCTCCAAGGGGCTAGGATTAGCCAATAATCGCAATAAAACCAAAGGTAAAAAATCCCCCCCAAATTGCCCTAAAACACAGCATTTATAGGGTACTGGTTTTTGTGCTCTCGCGGGGTGAGCATGCCCTTGCGAGGCGAATTTCAAAACTGAATCCTTTCTGGATTTTGAAGGCTCGCGAGGCGAGACAGAATTGCTACTTCATTCTTCTCAGACAAACCTTCTGGCTCGCGAGGTGAGCCTTGGTTTTGCATTGTGAGGCCGAAAGGCTGTACTTTACTGCTCAGCAGCGCCTTCTGGCTCGCGAGGCGAGCATCTGATCACGAGGCGAGCACCTTGTTTTTTTGCCTTTTCCCTTGTTTTCTTCATTTTCTTAGCCTCCTTAAGCTTCACTTTTAACTTGAAAAAGAAAATAAGCAATAAAAAGAGTAAATCTGCTCAAAAACTCCTAAAATTCCTAAAAAACCATTTAAAAGACTCAAACATCACTTAGGGACAAAACAAGCCAAAATAGGGGGTTTAGCGAGGTTAAATCGCTCAATTGGCACTGAAACCTTAGCCTTTTCTAGCTGAAAAACTAGATAAGCCGCAGGCTTATCATTATCCCAAGTGTGTTGGATAATTCAACCTAAGATCATCAACAAGGCAACCTATCCATTTGGTTGTCATCACTTTTCCAATGGGGCTTGATAGTCGTTGGCTCACAGGAGTTCTTTATTGAGATTTAAGAGTAAGGACAAAGGAATAATACCTTTGGAACTCTTCAACAATTTATTTATCTCATATAACTTAGAGGAAGTTATCTCACCACTTTGATATGAGTTAGTTTTAATGGAGTAAATGGAAAAAATGCATCTAGTATAATAGAATAAAAGAAATGAATATAATTAGCGTAATAGAATAAAAGAAATGAATATAATTAGTGTAATAAGTTGTATTTTGCGATAATCTTAAAGGGATGGATTATATTAGTTCCTTATGAGGAATATGATTTCAAAGTGTTTTAGAATTTCAAAAGGATATCACTTGTTTTGAAATTAAATAATTTTACTCTAAAAGTCAAAGTTTTACGCTAAAAGTCAACGTTTGACCAAAAGTCAAAGCTATTTTCAATTAGGTCCTATTGGACTCAAATGATAAGATTTGGACTTCAACAATATGTCATGTATTGATATATGCCTTAGATGATTTTACATCATCGAAAAAGGTTTCACTTTAATTGAACAAAGAATATTTTTGTTGCTTGCTCGGCAAGTAACTACATTTCAAGAAGGAAACAATGATGAATAAGGATTGGATTTGAAGGATCCACCTTTCATAATACAGTTAATCGTCTTGGGAAACATGGATAGTCCAATGAGGTGTTTGTATCCAAAAAGCTTGGCACTATCCAATGGCCTATTGAAGGGCTTCGAAAGAAATATGCATAGACCAAAACTTAAGAACAAAATTGGGAACCAATGATAGAACATTGAGGTGTTAGGTCCAAAAGTTTGGGATCTATCAGGGCTTGGGTTCCAGAATGTTAGCGAGGTTTATCTGGTTGATAAACGTGAATGCACACGCCTTGTAGGCTTAACCATATTGCATAAACATTTGTGTCTAAGTCAAATTGGTGCCTAGGAAGTTTAGCTTACACCTACTGCGGGTACGGATATTGTGGGGTGACGACCTTCAATGGTCTTGGCAATGTCAAAGTTGGAAACTCCACAAGTGACCAGTCGGTAGCTCCTCTTTGTCGTGCCACTCCGTACCCTATTTCGACATTTGCAACGAGACACCAGTATATCCATGGTTTTAGAGTGTCATCATGAAAGCTTGTTATTGCTAGCAACATATGTTGGAGAGCGCACTTTGCCCAAGGCTGGCGTTTGATGCACATGTACTATTACCACTCCTTCCGATTGTCCCTCTATAGCTCTAGAGTAGGGTTAGAGTCTTGTGGTTGCATGTTGGGTTGGACCAAGGTCTCATTGTCCATACTTCATTGCATTCTCGCATAGTATACCTGATAGGTTGTTTACTTGATTCTATTACTGGAATTTGTCTGGATATTTGTATTATAACATTTATATAGGTATAATTGTTTGAGTGGGAGTCGCTCTACTTCCATTCATCTTATGTGTGATGATAAATGAGGTTCTTACCCATTGGTTCGCCTGTACTATTTTCTCTTGTATAAGATATACTAGACGACGATGTCGGATCCCCTATTCCACATTCATGCTGAGTTTCTGGGAGGGCTCGACTGCTGGACCAGGGATGGGACCACTGGACTGAGGGAGTATCACGGACACGTGACCTTGACTCTGCGGACTCAGACCGACTGGAGGGTTATCTTTACTATTAACCTATATCTCCACCTAGAGAATATCATTGGGGGCACCAAGGAGTGGAACTCCCGTCAGAGGAGGCCACCCGACAGTTCTACATTTTCTCACACTCCAGGGGTGCATTTGATTAGGGCTAGGGCGGTTGGAGCGGCGCCACCTCAGGAGTGCCTAGTTATAGGACACCCTCTCGGATTTCCACGTCCGAGGGGCGGAGCACGCATGGTGGCTACTCCCTGGAAACGGGTGAGACCTTGCCCGCGCCCTTTCGTTTGGACCCTGCTATCTTATGATGCTGCGGAGGATGGAGTGATTGATATTGATGAGGAGAGTTTTGAATTTGACCCTGACAAGGATCCCTCGGATCCTCCCTCTGAGTAGTGTGTTTCTCTTGGCCAGTATGTCAGCGATGCGTCAGACTCTTTTTGAATATGCTTGTCTTATTTCCACTTCTTGTAGGGGCAATGGCCCCACTATTTTGCAAAATTGATGTGACCTGTCCTTAACTCTTCTATTCTTTCAATTCAATACTGTTTGGGGTATGTTTTCATTCTACACGTTGACTTATATATGTTGGACCAAGATGTTTCAAGACAGGTAATGTGGTGATTGGTGTATGCTCTTTAATTTCCGCAAATTTCCGACTAGAATATAAAAAGAAATTTTTAAACCGTCATTTTATAAAACCCGAAGGATATATATGAGTATAATCCGCTATTTTCGGCCGGTTAATTACTTATTATTTATTTTCCGCGCTCATGTGACGCCGTCCGAAAAAAAAAAAGGGTGTTACAGTATCTGTGTCCATTTCTCAGTATATGATTCAGTGTAGACAAATAGTTCATGATGCCAAATCATATCATTTATTTGCTGATATGTAAAAATTATAGCAATACAATGAGAGACGATGAATCATATATTTGCTAATGCTCTACTTTCATGTAATAGAAAGTTTGTTAGCTTTCTACCTTATTTTTATAGTTTTCAACTTGATAATATATTTGCAAGCTAAGTAATGGAATTTATATTAAAAGCTAAAAACTTTCTATTAGTAGAGGTAACTCTATTGATTGACAACCATTGTCTAATACTATAATTATTCCTGCCTTTTCCTTCTTCACGGACTCATGTACAGCATTCCTGATGTTGTTGTCAAGGCTGGAAAAAAGGCATGAAATATTTTGCCTCTTATATCCTGTTGTTATTTTAAATTTCATTTGGTGTGTTGGTTTTTTATGATGACTATTTTGTTTTCCAGTAGAATTCTAGAATGATATATTTCGCTTTATATGTTGTTCCTGCTTTAATCAATTTTTTCTAAATCTTATGTATGATAAGATATATTAGTATGTCTAATATTTGGCTGGTCCTTTTTACTAGCTTCCAGATGCCACAACGGGACAGATCAAGAAGGTAGAGACTGAGTAGCAATATGTTTCCCAAGAAGAACCAATACAAACAAAAGCTACAAGGTGTAACATCCCTGTTTTCAAAAACCCTAATTGAGGTGGCTAACCTTGATCGGGTGCTTGTATGGTTGTGTGATTGTTTATTTGTTAGTTATAAGCTTAGTTGGAAGCTTAGGAATAGGCTTGAATCCTGTTGGAAGTGCTTAAGGCATACACGAGAAACTGAGGGAGTCAGAAGGTTGGAAGTCCTCCAGCTGAGTTGGACGCTCAAGCGTGGGAGGACTCCATGCTCAAGTGTGGCAACACTTGGACATGGGAAGCTTGCACGCTCAAGCGTGCTGAGTGCGTTGTGCCAGTTGTTCTGAGTTTTGATGCGTGTGGGACACGTGGCAGGCCAGGGAGAGGACAGAATGGACGAGATTTCACGCTCAATCGTGGAGAGAGTCCATGCTAGAGCGTGGGAATGCTCAAGGGTGCAAATGTTCCACGCTTAAGCGTGGACAACAGGAACGATAAGTGGAGTTTCCACTTTCATTTCCACACTTGCATGAATTTTTGGAGAGTTTCTGTAACTTGAGAGCAAAGAGAGGGAGCCCAGAGGTAATAGAGAGAAAGCTTGAGTTTGAGAGACTTCAAAGCTTCGGATCGAGATTCGGACAACACCGTTGTGATCATGAAGAAGTTTTCTACAACTTCGGCGGATTGCTTTCTAGATTCGTCAAAGGTAAACTCGAATCCCTAACACGTGTTCTTCGAGTTTCTACCTTTTCTCTTTGATCTTTGAGCTTGCCCTAGGGCTAACACTATTGCTTACTTGTTGTGCTTGTGATTAGGACAAAGTTCGTGCTTGTGATTTGGAGCTTGGGGTCCCGGCTAACAAGGGATTTTGGAGCTATTCTTCGTGTTGGAGGCTGCATATGCGAGCTTGCCAGTGTTCGCGTGGATTTTCGTGCCGTTTGATCAGGTGGGGAGAAAGAGCTACACATGTTGGGCAGGCAAGAGTAGTCTATATAGCCTGGTTGTATGTTTTATGTGGTGTAGGGGAACCCTAAACCCTACGTGAGGTTGAGCCCTGACGAAGTGCCTAAACCCTAGGTTTAGCTTGCTTCGGGCTAGCATCGCTATGCTTGACACCCTAGGTTAGCAGATTTATGATGCTTGGTGATATCTGCTATGTGCTGCTATATGCGTACCTGCTAACTGTGATACTTGCAATATATGAGATATATGCATGATGTGATAACATGTCTCTATGTTGAGATGTTTATTGCTTTATTGAACATGATGATGATAATGTTGTATTTACCTTGGAATGCATGTATGCATGAGAACTTGGAGGTTTAGTATGATTAGGGCGTTGACCCGTTGTGGACATTGAGCTGATAGTCAAGATTCGAGGTTATAGTTGGTGCTTGGAGCTCGTAAGGTTGTGATAGGAGCTTGGAGCTCATATGGTTACAGTTGGAGCTTGGAGCTCATGAGGTCAAGGATCGAGTTTGCATGTGTTGCGATATCAGCTCGAGAGAGATGGATGACATGCATAGTATATGCATATGATGCCACCCTTTTCGCGGATGTGGCATGCACCGAAGCAAAGAGAGCGGGACTACTGGTGGGCGGCGCCACAGTCTTCAGCAGTGTCCAACAGGCGAGGCTTCGTCTACAAAGGTCAGCGTAGACATACAGAGCAGTATTAGAGGACGTATCGGAGATGTCGCATCATCGTGTCGAGTTCCTCGTCCGAATACGAGCCTATGCGGGTTTATAGGCGTACCCACGGAGAGGGGCAGTGTAGCTCGGGGCATCCTCACCACTGATGGTGAGGGCCTGCCAATGCGTCTCTAGGGCGGTGTGGAGAGGTTTTCGATGTATTTTGAGAGTGGGTTGGGGAGTGATGGTGAGCACGTTTTGGAGAGTTTTGGAGGTGCTTGGATGTACTTGTTTTTATTTTTTTTAGTTTCAGTTGTAATTCTGTGTATATGTTCCTGGCCCTACTGATGGTGTAACTACGTATATTTCAGTACTGCCTGTATATATGTTTATTTCCCGTTGCGTTTACTTTGATGCTGTACGCGTTTATGTTTGAATGTTAGCTATCGTTGGTTTTAATAAGCACGTAACTTCATCGTTAAGTGTAGTTAATAATATGAGTGGTTTATGAGGCTAATGGGATGACTTCATGTACGTGGGGTCGTCTCATTATGGTTTAAAATCTGGAAGATAGTCAAGACTATTTAAAGACCATCATTTGAAGAAAAGTATAGAAGAACATACACACGCGAATCAACAATCATTTAGAAAACTATCAAAACTCTCTAGTAAAAAATGTGTAAACCTTTCATATTCTTTCTTCCTAAAGTTTCAAACAGATTCAAAGAGCTGAACCTTGTAATATCCTCACACATAGTGAGTTTTTAAAAAGATCAAAACTCTCTTCAAATCTTAGGATTGGTTGAGCCTGAAGAGGCTTGTCTGTAAAAGAATACTTGGAGCCTGGAGAGGTATAGAATACTTGGAGTTGTAAGGTCGGGAGTGACTAGGAAACAACTTGTGGTTGGTGCTAAATGTTTTAGTGAAAAACCTTCAAGTAGAAAGGACTGGACGTAGCTCTTCAGTTTGTAAGAGTGAACCAGGATACATCCTTGCGTGAATCTCTCTATCCCTACTCTTTTCAAGTTTATTTATTTATTTATTATTTTTGGAGCTACTAATGAAAAATTGTGCAAAGAATTCTCTAAGTTGATGCAAGCAGAATTTGAAATGAGCATGATGGGAGAATTGATGTTCTTTCTTGGACTGCAAATCAAGCAGACGTGTGATGGAATCTACATCCATCAACAAAAGTACATCAAGGAGATTCTAAAGAAGTACAAAATGGATAGCTCAAAGATCATGAAAACTCCAATGCAAACTAATGCTAATCTAAGCAAAGATGATGAAGGTAAAAAGGTAGACCAAACTGTCTACAGAGGTATGATTGGAACTCTTCTTTACTTAACATCTAGCCGGCCTGATATCCAATTTAGTGTCTGTATGTGTGTTAGATTCCAATCTGATCCCAAAGAATCTCATCTTAAGGCTGTTAAAAGAATCTTTAGATATTTGCTTGGAACCACTAATCTTGATTTGATGTATTTGAGAACACAAGATTACAGATTAGTTGGCTTTTGTGATGCTGACTTTGCTGGAGATAGACTTGACAGGAAAAGCACCAGTGGAGGATGTCACTTCATTGGAGCAAACTTAGTCTCCTGGTCAAGCAAAAGACAGACAACTATCGCCCTCTCAACCGCAGAAGCAGAATATGTCTCTGCTGCAAGTTGCTGCTCACAGCTATTATGGGTAAAACATCAACTAGAAGATTACTCTATATTTGAGCATAATATACCTGTCTGGTGTGATAATTCTAGTGCTATTTGCTTAACCAAGAATCCCATACAACATTCTAAGGCTAAGCACATAGAAATCAAACATCACTTCATAAGAGATTATGTTCAAAAAGGTGTATTTGATGTTAAGTTTGTTAAAACTGAAAATCAATGGGCTGATATCTTTACAAAACCTTTAGCTGAGGATAGGTTTAAGTTTATAAGAGACAACTTGAATATACATTGCTTTGCTGAATAACCTGTCAGATGAGTGTTTATGACACCCGTCTATGTTTAACCGTCTGACTCTTTGAATCATACTCTTTATTTGAAATATTTTCCTTTAAATGGTTATTATCTTTAATGCCATTTCTCTCTCTGAGGCAAAATATGTACATGGTTGTTTTTTTATTTTAAATCAAGTTTTTTTAAAAAACCTCCATTTTTTTGTTGCTTTCATTTAAAATTACAACCGTCTTTGGTCTTTAAAAGGGAAAACTTTCTTTTATTTTAAAAGGTATTTCGCTCTTATGTTTTCAAATCTCTTTCTCTTCGTTTTTTAAAACCATCAAAGAGGATGCATCTGCTCAGGGGGAGCAGTTGAAGAAGCCTTTAGGCAAAACCAAAGGACAAACTTGCTTTTAACTCTTTTTGATCTTTTTAACACTTATATGTAATTTTCTTTTTTTAAAAAGTACCTTGTACACAGCCAATGATGGTTTAAATGTAATTACCTCCTCTGTTTCTTTTTTTTTTTTTTATCATGACAAAAGGGGGAGAAATTTAAATGAAAAATGTTTATGTTACAACTGTTTGATATGAACAAATGTTTATCTAAATATGATGTATCTTTTCTTTTCTCTCCGTCTATATTCTATTGCTTTTGATAATGTCAAAAGGGGGAGAAAATACTAATATAAGTCTAAGATAAAAAGTTAAATGCTTATCTGTCTGAGTATGTTATAATTATGGAACAATATTTTAATCTGACTAATCATATACATGACTGATTTATGTGAATTTTCTTAAGTTCATTAAATCATTTAACATGTTTTGTCATCATCAAAAAGGGGGAGATTGTTTGGTCTCCAAATGTCTGATGTGCATTTACCTTAGTTTTGATGAGATTAAAACAATTGTTCAATGATTTAATTGAACCCGTCTGTGGCATTTAACTCGTCTACTTAGTGTGCAGATTATAACATTAAGCGTCTATATGAACTGTTCACACGTCTGAACTAGCTTAAGTTCACACGCTGAAATAACTAAAGTTCACTCGTCTGAACTGAGATAAGTTCACTCGTTTGAACTAGCTAAGGTTCACTCGTCTGAACTAAAAGAGGTTCACTCGTCTGAACTAAGAGAAGTTCACTCGTCTAATGAAGTCTTTAACCGTTTGATCAAAGGAAGACTCACCCGTCTAAAAAACTTTGCAACTGACGTCATCTCTTTGTTAAAGAGTCAACCCGTCTAATGAAGCTACTCATCCGTCTAAAGACTAACGTTAAAGAATACATTGGATGAAAGCTGTCTCGACTCTGATAAAGAACTTCCACAAAGTGCTTTGCCTGAACACAACTGCATCTTACACCAAAAGGGAAAGTCTTCCCTCTGCAAACAAAAAGCACGTATACAGACCAGCTGCTCTGATGAGAGAGAACATGAAACAACCTTTCCCGAGTGTCACATTCCCGAACGTTTATAAGGCCGAAAATATTTCTTAATGCGGAAAATACGGTTTTCTTTTTTTTTTTTTTCCTTTCACAAGATGCAAAGGGATTTTAGTAAAGGTAAATAATACTAATAACGAACTTAGGTTCGCCATACATTTCTAGAACAATATGCATAATAATTACAGGGACATAAACAGAAAAAGGAATAATACTATATACAGACATAGGTCTAATGTATAACTGATACAACAAGTACTAGGAGTCGTAACTCCCCAAAAGTACTACAAAACTGACATAGTCTGGCCGACAACAAAACTAGACCACAAAAAGAAGGTCTGCCTCAGGGCTCAAGGAAACTATTGGGCTGAACCATCGTCACGTCCATCTGTTCAAACAGCAACAGCAAGTACCAACAGAAAACATACAGATATGGGTGAGATTCCCGTTCATCAACACAACAAAACAGCAGTAGTAAAAACGGGACGACTCACCGGGTAACAGCGTACCCAACATGCTTACAAGAATTCTCAATGTCAAACATATTAAGCAATTGACGGCATAGTATCATGTTAAGCAGTTAGCAGTATAATATAAGGTACTCTTAAACAGTACAACGATGTATAATAGTAAATGTAAACATCAATATCCATGCAATGCAATGCAATGTAGATGACTCAATGTCAATGTCACTGGGTACTACTCTGACCCCTACTCCATGGAGCTAACAAAACATTCGGAGAGAGTGAATGGGAGGACATGCTCCGTGCGCGCCAGCCTTGGGGAAGATGCTACAACATTCGTAACGTGCACGTATCTGGCTTTTACGGAAACACTCTCGACCAAACATGAAAAGTATGGCATCTAGTAGAGGATATCATTGTATTGCATGGATTCGCCACGACACAGAAGAGCTACCAACTGGTCACATGTAAGCCCTTCCAACCCTGATACCTCCAAAAAAACCATTGAAGATCGTCACCGTAAGATTCGCACCCTCATCAAGGTGTAAGCTCAACTCCTAGGCTCAAGGCCTTACGACTATGCAAATGAAATGCCAATGCTTACACAAAGCAGATACGATCAAGCAATGTCTATCCCCTGGATAAACCTCGAAGTCTACTAAGGTTCTCTTCCTTAGGAACTATACGCGTCTTTTGAAAAACAAAACCTTTATCCACCGGATAAATCTCGTGATTCCTCCGGGATTGAGTCATCACAAGACTGAAACAATTGAACGACTGATCGGAATCCGAACCACCGGTCCGATACTGTTTCAAAACCCAAAACGTTTGTAAACCAGAACAACTTCTCAATTGAAAACTCATTAATTTGAAATGATTTTTGAAACACTTACTTACTCTATTTTTAGCATTTTCTGACCATGGAATTCGCTTAGAGAAATTGAAACAATAATGCCTCTTTTGGAACTCCTCTGGATCGCTCGGCGAGACATAAATCGCGTAGCGAAATGTATTTTATTCGCTTAGCGAATATGTATTCGCTTAGCGCAAGTTCAGACGGTTACACCTCTTTGGAAACACCTCTGGATCGCTCGACGAAACAGAATTCGTGTAGCGAAATTTCACTTTCTTCGCTTAGCGAGTATAATTTCGCTTAGCAAAATGGAGGCGGTTATACCTCTTTTGGAGACTTCTCTGGATCGCTCAGCGAGACGTAATTCGCGTAGCAAAACTCGTTTGGTTAGTTTAGCGAATATGAATTCGCTTAGCGAAAGTGAGGCAGTGATGCCCAACTTAGACTTTCCCTGTTTTCGCTTAGCGAAAGTAAATTCGCTTAGCGAAAAGTTGCCTTAAAACAAGACATCAACCTTAGGGAACCATTTTGATTCTCTTCATGAAACCACTTCTTTTCTCATTTTGAGTCACATGATTAGCTAGATGAACTAAGGATAAGGTATAAAACATGTTTCACTTTGGTGAAAGCACTTTGAGATTTAATTCCATTTAAAGTCACTTAGGGTTTTTCTTTGAAAAACACAAGTTATTGAAAACACTTTCTTTACATCAAAACTTGACTTGTCCAAGAACTATTCATATCCTTCCTTTCCTCAAGGCCATGTCTAATAGCCAACTAGGAATCAATGTGAAGTTTTACTTCATCAACCAATCAAAGTATGGCTCACAATACTTACACAATCATGATGACCGTAATACACATTACTATATCATAATCAAACATCCAAGTCCATCACACATTATGGTCTCATAATCAACTATAAAAGTCCATACTTGATCTTGTGATCAAAGTAGGTTTTCCAACATACATGAAAATGGTTTTTCATTCAATCATCTCATCATCAACATATGCTAAAGCACACTACAACACACCAAGCATAAACTCATCATGACAATCTTGTTCTCCATGAGAACTTAACAAAACTTAACACATAAAAGTGAACCCAAACTAAAGGGTTTCACCCACACATAATTTAAACAACCATCTTCACCACCACCATCTTGGTGTGATGAGGTTCTTCTCCCCATACCTGTTGATGAGCAGATTCCCGGATCAAAGTCGGTTGATCGGTTTGTGAACCTCCTGATAATCGTCAACAACTACAACAACACAACAATCCAACATTAAACAACAATCAAAGCCAATCTCAACTATCATAACAAAGAGGATTTCGCCCACCCTAGGTTAAAAGGTTAGGAATTGGTTTTGGTTTTCCACCTCATGGATTCAAAGGCATTAGGAAAGCTAAGGATGAAATCAAGTGTTAAAAATCAAAAATTGATGAAAACACTATTCATCATCTTCAAGTAGGGTTCGGCCAAAAGTGCTTTTTGAGCTATGATGAGAGTTGAATCATAAGCTCTTGGGTTTAGGTAGAGATTGATGATTTGAGTTCAAAGAACTTGGTCTTACCTCAAAAGGATTTTTCTACAATTTTCTATGGATTTTCAAAGTTTTGGATCTAAGAAATTCTTTTCATGAAAATGAAGATTGATCTTTAAATAAAGAACGATTCAAGAAGTTAAGAGATCATAGAAGTGATCTTACCTTGAAATGAAGGAAGATTGCTCAAGAAATCAAGTGATTCCAACAAGAACTCAAGCTTTTCAAGGTGAAAATGGAGTTTTCTCTCAAGAACAACTATGGAACTCTAAAGGAAGAGGGGCTGTGCGAAAATGATGAAGTGAGGGGCTGAGTTCAGCCTCTTAAAAGTTCACTCAAGGGTAAAAAGGTCATTTGCCAAAAGGGTATAATGGTAAAAGTGTAAAAGACTAAGGTTAGGGGCATTTTGGTCATTTTGCGTCCAGATATTTCCGAACGTCATGACGACTCTCGCATACTCTCCCAAGTGTCCTGGGATGATGTGATATCAAGATTATCTGTTGGCGAGTCCCGGTAAATCCATATGTGGCTCCGTTCGTCACCCGATTGAGGATTCCGCCCGAACGAAGGTCAGGAAGTGATTTTTCTGAAATTTTTACGAAATTTAACCAAAACGTAGAGAATCGAATTCTAAGACTTATTGTCTCGTTCACGGGTCCATCTGAGGTCTTCTGAGCAGTAAAATCATACTGTTAGTGTAAAAACGCAAACCGGACTCCGTTTGAGTTTTCGACTCAAAACTTAATCGTAGCTTCCTACGATATCGTCGAGCATGACTATGGTGTCGGAATATTTTATTTCCATTCCTAAGACCTCGAATAAAATAAAGCCATTAAAATACTAAAGAAATAGAAAACGTGAAAATCGGGGCGTTACATTCCTACCCCTCTTAAAAGAATTTCGTCCTCGAAATTATACGTACCTCTTAAAACAAACTCGGATACTGTTGTTGCATGTCTTCCTCTCTTTCCCAGGTAGCATCACCTGTAGTCTCGTTCCAAATAACTTTAATCAAAGCTATCTCCTTCCCTCGCAGTTTCTTTATCCTCTTGTCCTCGATCTTAACCGGCAATGTCTCATAGGTTAGGTTATCCTTTAGCTGTACTGAATCAGACTCTATGATGTGACTGGGATCAGGAATATACTTTCGCAATTGCGAAACATGAAAAACATTTTGAAGGTTGGATAGAAAAGGTGGTAAAGCCATTTGGTAAGCTACTGGACCAATCCGACGAAGAATTTGATAGGGTCCAATGAATTTTGGAGTGAGTTTTCTGGACTTCAGGACCCTGCCCACCCCAGTCATCGGAGTGACTCTCAAAAACACATGATACCCTTCCTCGAACTCAAGTGGCCTACGTCTTTTATCTGCATAACTCTTCTGTCGTCTCTGAGTTATCCTCATCTTTTCTTGAATCAGTTTTACCTTCTCAGTTGTTTGTTGCACTAGTTCAGGTCCTAATGAAGCACTTTCTCCATCTTGGTACCAACACAAAGGTGTTCTACAACGTCGTCCATATAAGGCTTCGTAGGGTGCCATCCCTATACTCGAATGATAACTGTTGTTGTAGGTAAACTCTATCAACGGTAGGAAATTCTCCCAACTTCCGGCATGTTCCAACACACACGCCCTCAACAGATCCTCTAAAGACTGAATCGTCCTTTTCGATTGTCCATCAGTTTGAGGATGGTAAGCCGAACTTAATCGTAACTTTGTCCTTAAAGCTTCATGTAAACTTTGCCAAAATCGCGAAGTAAATCGCGGGTCTCTATCCGATATGATACTTGAAGGTACTCCATGCAGTCTCACAATCTCACTGATATAAATCTGAGTAAGCTTTTCCATAGAATACTTGAGATTAATCGGTAGAAAATGAGCTGATTTCGTAAGCCTATCAATTATAACCCAAATGGAATCGTGTCCTTTAGGTGTCCTTGGCAAACATGTTACGAAATCCATTGCTATGCTGTCCCATTTCCACTCTGGGATATCCAATGGAAGTAACATTCCAGCTGGCCTCTGATGTTCAACCTTTGCTTTTTAACACACCAAGCAAGATGCCACATAATCAGCTACATCTCTTTTCATGCCTTGCCACCAAAACAACCGCTTCAGGTCTTGGTACATCTTGGTTGACCCTGGATGCATACTTAACTTGCTTCTATGAGCTTCGTACAGAATTAACCTTCTTAGCTCTGGGTTGTTTGGCACACAAACCCGTTCTTCTCGTCTTAGGATCCCATCTACTCCTTCCTTGTATTCCGACGTCATCCCTTTCTTTAGATTCCTCCGCTCTTTTTCTAGATACTAGTCGTATACTTGTTTCTCCCGAATCTGGTCCATCAGATCACAAGATACTGTAACCATACCCACACATAGTCTTCCTGGCATACTAACCACGGACAGATGCATATCTCTGAACTATTCCAACAGCTCGTGTTCCTTAACCATCATGGCAGACACATGTAACACTTTTCTACTCGGGGCATCCGCTACAACATTAGCTTTTCCCGGATGATACTGCAACTGGAAGTCATAGTCCTTCAAAAATTCCAGCCACCGTCTTTGCCTCATGTTGAGCTCTTTCTGATCGAACAGATACCTCAAGCTCTTATGATCGCTGAAGACATTGAACGTCGAACCATACAAGTAGTGCCTCCAAATCTTCAACGCAAAGACTACCGCTGCTAACTCCAAATCATGAGTTGGGTAATTCTTCTCGTGCACTTTCAATTGTCTCGAGGCATACGCCACTACTTTTCGATTGTGCATCAGAACACAGCCTAAACCTTGGTATGAAGCATCACAGTACACTTCAAATGATTCGCTTGGTTCTGGCAATATCAACACTGGTGATGTAGTCAGCCTCTTCTTCAACTCTTGAAAACTCTGGTCACAGGCTTCAGTCCATTCAAACGCTTTGTCCTTCCTCGTCAATTGGGTAAGAGGTCCTACAATCTTAGAAAATCCCTCGATGAACCTCCGATAATACCCAGCCAAACCCACAAAACTGCGTATCTCAGTCACTGTGGTTGGTCTTTCCCACTCAAGAACCGCTTCGACTTTCGACGGATCTACAGCAATTCCTTCCTTTGAAATTACATGTCCCAAAAACTGCACTTCGTCGAGCCAAAACTCACACTTGGACAGTTTTGCATACAGCTGTTTCTCTTTCAGAACTTGAAGAACCACACTAAGATGTTCAGCATGTTCTTCCTGGTCTCGGGAATAGATAAGTATGTCATCTATGAAGACAACGACAAACTTATCCAGGTATGGACGAAAGATCCTATTCATATAATCCATGAATATAGCTGGAGCATTCGTCACACCAAACGGCATCACAAGATACTCGTAGTGCCCATAGCATGTTCAAAACGCTGTCTTCGGTATATCTTCTGCCTTCACACGAATCTGGTGATAACCCGATCGCAAATCAATCTTGGAGAAAACTGCCGCTCCCCTCAACTGATCCATCAAGTCATCTATCCTCGGAAGTGGATACTTGTTCTTAATAGTAACCTTATTCAACTGGCGATAATCCACACATAGGCGAGATGTCCCAGCTGCTCTAATGAGAGAGAACATGAAACACCCTTTCCGGAGTATCACATTCCCGAACGTTTATAAGGCCGAAAATATTTCTTAATGCGGAAAATAAGGTTTTCTTTTTTTTTCTTTTCACAAGATGCAATGGGATTTTAGTAAAGGTAAATAATACTAATAACGAACTTAGGTTCGCCATACATTTCTAGAACAATATGCATAATAATTACAGGGACATAAACAGAAAAAGGAATAACACTATATACAGACATAGGTCTAATGTATAACTGATACAACAAGTACTAGGAGTCGTAACTCCCCAAAAGTACTACAAAACTGACATAGTATGGCCGACAACAAAACTAGACCACAAAAAGATGGTCCGCCTCAGGGCTCAAGGAAACTATTGGGCTGAACCATCGTCACGTCCATCTGTTCAAACAGCAACAGCAAGTACCAACAGAAAACATACAGATATGGGTGAGATTCCCGTTCATCAACACAACAAAACAGCAGTAGTAAAAACGGGACGACTCACCGGGTAACAGCGTACCCAACATGCTTACAAGAATTCTCAATGTCAAACATATTAAGCAATTGACGGCATAGTATCATGTTAAGCAGTTAACAGTATAATATAAGGTACTCTTAAACAGTACAACGATGTATAACAGTAAATGTAAACATCAATATCCATGCAATGCAATGCAATGTAGATGACTCAATGTCAATGTCACTGGGTACTACTCTGACCCCTACTCCATGGAGCTAACAAAACATTCGGAGAGAGTGAATGGGAGGACATGCTCCGTGCGCGCCAGCCTTGGGGAAGATGCTACAACATTCGTAACGTGCACGTATCTGGCTTTTACGGAAACACTCTCGACCAAACATGAAAAGTACGGCATCTAGTAGAGGATATCATTGTATTGCACGGATTCGCCACGACACAGAAGAGCTACCAACTGGTCACATGTAAGCCCTTCCAACCCTGATACCTCCAAAAAAACCATTGAAGATCGTCACCGTAAGATTCGCACCCTCATCAAGGTGTAAGCTCAACTCCTAGGCTCAAGGCCTTACGACTATGCAAATGAAATGCCAATGCTTACACAAAGCAGATGCGATCAAGCAATGTCTATCCCCTGGATAAACCTCAAAGTCTACTAAGGTTCTCTTCCTTAGGAACTATACGCGTCTTTTGAAAAACAAAACCTTTATCCACCGGATAAATCTCGTGATTCCTCCGGGATTGAGTCATCACAAGACTGAAACAATTGAACGACTGATCGGAATCCGAACCACCGGTCCGATACTGTTTCAAAACCCAAAACGTTTGTAAACCAGAACAACTTCTCAATTGAAAACTCATTAATTTGAAACGATTTTTGAAACACTTACTTACTCTATTTTTAGCATTTTCTGAACATGGAATTCGCTTAGAGAAATTGAAACAATAATGCCTCTTTTGGAACTCCTCTGGATCGCTCGGCGAGACATAAATCGCGTAGCGAAATGTATTTTATTCGCTTAGCGAATATGTATTCGCTTAGCGCAAGTTCAGACGGTTACACCTCTTTGGAAACACCTCTGGATCGCTCGGCGAAACAGAATTCGTGTAGTGAAATTTCACTTTCTTCGCTTAGCGAGTATAATTTCGCTTAGCAAAATGGAGGCGGTTATACCTCCTTTGGAGACTTCTCTGGATCGCTCAGCGTGACGTAATTCGCGTAGCAAAACTCGTTTGGTTAGTTTAGCGAATATGAATTCGCTTAGCGAAAGTGAGGCAGTGATGCCCAACTTAGACTTTCCCTGTTTTCGCTTAGCGAAAGTAAATTCGCTTAGCGAAAAGTTGCCTTAAAACAAGACATCAACCTTAGGGAACCATTTTGATTCTCTTCATGAAACCACTTCTTTTCTCATTTTGAGTCACATGATTAGCTAGATGAACTAAGGATAAGGTATAAAACATGTTTCACTTTGGTGAAAGCACTTTGAGATTTAATTCCATTTAAAGTCACTTAGGGTTTTTCTTTGAAAAACACAAGTTATTGAAAACACTTTCTTTACATCAAAACTTCACTTGTCCAAGAACTATTCATATCCTTCCTTTCCTCAAGGCCATGTCTAATAGCCAACTAGGAATCAATGTGAAGTTTTACTTCATCAACCAATCAAAGTATGGCTCACAATACTTACACAATCATGATGACCATAATACACATTACTATATCATAATCAAACATCCAAGTCCATCACACATTATGGTCTCATAATCAACTATAAAAGTCCATACTTGATCTTGTGATCAAAGTAGGTTTTCCAACATACATGAAAATGGTTTTTCATTCAATCATCTCATCATCAACATATGCTAAAGCACACTACAACACACCAAGCATAAACTCATCATGACAATCTTGTTCTCCATGAGAACTTAACAAAACTTAACACATAAAAGTGAACCCAAACTAAAGGGTTTCACCCACACATAATTTAAACAACCATCTTCACCACCACCATCTTGGTGTGATGAGGTTCTTCTCCCCATACCTGTTGATGAGCAGATTCCCGGATCAAAGTCGGTTGATCGGTTTGTGAACCTCCTGATAATCGTCAACAACTACAACAACACAACAATCCAACATTAAACAACAATCAAAGCCAATCTCAACTATCATAACAAAGAGGATTTCGCCCACCCTAGGTTAAAAGGTTAGGAATTGGTTTTGGTTTTCCACCTCATGGATTCAAAGGCATTAGGAAAGCTAAGGATGAAATCAAGTGTTAAAAATCAAAAATTGATGAAAACACTATTCATCATCTTCAAGTAGGGTTCGGCCAAAAGTGCTTTTTGAGCTATGATGAGAGTTGAATCATAAGCTCTTGGGTTTAGGTAGAGATTGATGATTTGAGTTCAAAGAACTTGGTCTTACCTCAAAAGGATTTTTCTACAATTTCCTATGGATTTTCAAAGTTTTGGATCTAAGAAATTCTTTTCATGAAAATGAAGATTGATCTTGAAATAAAGAAAGATTCAAGAAGTTAAGAGATCATAGAAGTGATCTTACCTTGAAATGAAGGAAGATTGCTCAAGAAATCAAGTGATTCCAACAAGAACTCAAGCTTTTCAAGGTGAAAATGGAGTTTTCTCTCAAGAACAACTATGGAACTCTAAAGGAAGAGGGGCAGTGCGAAAATGATGAAGTGAGGGGCTGAGTTCAGCCTCTTAAAAGTTCACTCAAGGGTAAAAAGGTCATTTGCCAAAAGGGTATAATGGTAAAAGTGTAAAAGACTAAGGTTAGGGGCATTTTGGTCATTTTGCGTCCAGATATTTTCGAACGTCATGACGACTCTCGCATACTCTCCCAAGTGTCCTGGGACGATGTGATATCAAGATTATCTGTTGGCGAGTCCCGGTAAATCCATATGTGGCTCCGTTCGTCACCCGATTGAGGATTCCGCCCGAACGAAGGTCAGGAAGTGATTTTTCTGAAATTTTTACGAAATTTAACCAAAACGTAGAGAATCGAATTTTAAGACTTATTGTCTCGTTCACGGGTCCATCTGAGGTCTTCTGAGCAGTAAAATCATACTGTCAGGGTAAAAACGCAGACCGGACTCCGTTTGAGTTTTCGACGATATCGTCGAGCATGACTATGGTCTCGGAATATTTTATTTCCATTCCTAAGACCTCGAATAAAATAAAGCCATTAAAATACTAAAGAAATAGAAAACGTGAAAATCGAGGCGTTACAGAACAAGCGAAGTTCCCTATGCTTTAATGGCTGATCAGAACGACTCTATTGCATTTATTGAAGATCTGCAAGAAGCCAAGACTTCAGACCTTGTGTCTAATGGCTTTAAAATTTTGAAGCCTATTTAATGAAGAAGACTTTGAAGATTCCAGTAGACATGAGAACGATCAAAGCAATCAAGAGCAATTACTCTGTGCATTTATATCTTCATTCTTTCATTATTTATTCTTCAATCATTTTGAAGTTATTACGCAGTCTTTTAGAACTTCACATTTAATACACTCGTCTGAGTGCTTGTGAAAGAATTGCAAAGTGTAATATTTTTACAACTTCTCTCAAACAAACCCGTCTGAGCCTGAAGAGGCTAAGTGTGCAAATAATACTTGTCTGGAGCCTGGAGAGGCTAGGTGTGAAAACAATACTCGTCTGGAGCTTGGAGAGGCTAGCTGTGAAAACAATACTCGTCTGGAGCCTGAAGAGGCTAGGTGTGAAAACAATACTTGTCTGTCCTGTAACCTAAATCAGTTATAGTGAGAAAACTTGGTGCTGCCAAGGACTGGACGTAGCCTCATTGTTAAGGGGTGAACCAGGATAAAACCTGCTGAGTGATCTCTCTTTCCCTTAACTCTTTAGTTTGATTATTTGTCTTAACTATCATCTAACTAAAGGGGTTTATAATTGTGTTTATCAAAACTTTTCTTATCTTGCATGATTGTGTTTTTCTGTGAAAACCTTCAGACGAGTTATCAGTCTGATTGACCTGTCTGTGTTTACTCGTCTATTATAACCCGTCTGTGCTTGCGAAAAAGTTTCTGAATTCAGCATAAATTTGTCAAACACCATTCAACCCCCCTTCTAGTGTTTACATCTGTCTATTTCAGTTGGAATCAGAGCTCAGCCTCTAGGTTGAGCACCTAATAGTGTAGAGAAAAGATCCTGAAGAATAGACAATGTATTCTGGAGCAAGCTCAAGTGGGAACCCCCAACCTAAAGGAGGCTCTATAACCAGACCCCCTTTCTTCGATGGTGTAAACTACAACTACTGGAAAGAAATGTTTCACTGGTTCATCTTATCAACAAATTTTGATGTCTGGGATGTCATTACTGATGGTACTTACACTCCTCAAAATAATGATGGCTCAGACAAGCCTAAGGCTCAGTGGACACCTACAGAAAAGACAAGATGGGATCTAAACCATAAAGCCAGATATGCTATAATCTGTGTTCTCAGTCTCGAAGAGTTTGAAAAGGTTCGTGCTTGTGATTCTGCTAAAGAAATGTGGGACTCCTTATCTGTCACATATGAAGGAGAAAAGACAGAAGAGGAAGCCAATCTCTGTCTGATGGCCAATATGGATTCAGAACCTGAAACTGAGGTACATTCTGAACTTGAGGAATTGTATGATGCTTATGATGAGCTGGTAGAGGAATCCAAAGGCTTATCTAAGGCCTTCAAATCCCTCAAGAGAGATTATGTTAAACTCCTCAGTGAGCATAAACAGAAATCTCAAGAGTGTGAGATGCTAGCCAAAGAGAATAGCCAGCTGAGGACTGAAAAGTCTGATGAAGCTTCGATCTCAAGTGAAACATCATATTCTGAAGAAGTGGTCACACTTCAACAGAAAGTGAAGGAGCTCACTTCTGATCTTGCTAGATTTGTTAATGGCAGAGATAATCTGACAAAACTGCTAGGATGTCAGAGACACTCTCTTAACAAAGAAGGCATTGGATATGATCATCAAGCTGATCATGAAGTATCAACAAAATCTTCAACTGTCTATGTTAAACCCATTCCAGTTAGACTTAGACCCATCTGTAACTTCTGTGGAAAAGCTGGACATGTTATGTCTAAGTGTTTTCACAAGAAGAAGAGGAAGTCTTCACAGACTCCTAGAACTAACAGAAAAGGACCCAGAAAAATATGGGTACCTAAAGATAAAATAATTTCTGTTGCAGACATCCTTAATAGGACAAAGCAGACGCCTCTGCTGGTACCTGGACAGTGGCTGCTCGCGACATATGACAGGAGAAAGGTCTATGTTCCAAGACCTCCAGTCTAAGAATGGTGGATTTGTTGCCTTCGGAGGCAATCAAAAAGGAAGAGTAATTGGTGTTGGTACAATTGGTGGTAAACCCCCTCTTCCCTCTATCTCAAATGTGCTTGGTTGAAGGTCTAAGACACAATTTACTTAGCATAAGCCAATTATGTGATAGTGGATTTGATGTCTCCTTCACTAAGAATGAATGCATAGTCAAAGACAAGAGTGGCAAGACCCTCTTTTCAGCTAATAGACAGCAAAATCTTTATAAGGTTGAGCTAATTGAACTCTCATATCAAAGTGTAACCTGTCTGATGTCTAAAGAGGATGAAAGATGGTTATGGCATAAGAAACTAGGACATGCTAGTATGAAACTTATTTCGAAATTGAAAAAGGATAACCTTGTGAGAGGATTGCCTGATATTAGTTTCAAGAAAGATGTTTTATGTGATGCATGTCAAAGAGGTAAACAAGTAAAATCAAGTTTCAAATCAAAAAACATCGTATCAACCACTAGACCTCTTCAGTTGTTACACATGGATCTGTTTGGACCAGTTAGTGTTGCCAGTTTAGCTGGAACGAAATATGGATTTGTCATTGTTGATGACTATTTTAGATTTACTGGGGTATTTTTCTTAACCCACAAGGATGAGTCTTTTAAGGCCTTCTCTGTATTCTGTAAGAAAGTACAAAATGAGCAAGGTTTCTGTATTTCTACCCTTAGAAGTGATCATGGGGGAGAATTTGAAAATGAGCAATTCAAACTGTTCTGTGAAGAGAATGGAATCTCTCACAACTTCTCTACACCAAGAACTCCACAGCAAAATGGAGTGGTTGAGAGAAAGAACAGATCTCTGAAAGAGATGGCTAGATCAATGCTCAATAAAAATAATCTCCCTAAGTACTTCTGGGCTGAAGCAGTAAACACTGCATGTTATGTGCAAAATAGAATACTTATAAGGTCTATCCTAAAGAAGACTCTTTGTGAATTGTGAAAAGGTAGAAAACCCAACATAACTTATTTCCATGCATTTGGATGTCAATGCTTCATCTTAAATACCAAGGATCAACTTGGAAAGTTTGATTCTAAGGTAGACAAAGGTGTCTTCATTGGATATTCTGAAATGTCTAAAGCATATAGAGTTTTTAACTTTAGGACCTCTGTTGTTGAGGAACCTATTCATGTAAAATTTAATGATAATCTAAAGACTAATAGGGAACTATCAGATCTAGGAGATGATCTTGCAGTACTTGATCTTACCCAGTAGACAAGTCAACAGCCAGACGTATCAAAAACTGAGTCTGCTGAGGAATCTGTCAGACAAGTGGAGCAGACGAGTCATCAGTCAGATCAACATCAAAATGATGATCTCAGAAGAGACTGGAAGTTCAAAGCTCATCATCCTGAAGATCTTATCATTGGAAATCCCTCTGAAGGTGTTAGAACCAGATCTGTCTTAAGAGAGTCAAGCAATATGGCCTTTCTATCTGAAATTGAACCAAGGCATATTGAGGAAGCTCTTAAAGATGAAAGCTGGATTCTTGCCATGCAAGAGGAACTTAATCAGTTCAAAAGGAATGATGTTTGGAAACTTGTCTCCAAACCAACAGACAAGTCTGTTATTGGAACAAGATGGGTTTTCAGAAACAAGCTAGATGAAGATGGCAAAGTTGTCAGAAACAAAGCAAGGTTAGTAGCTCAAGGCTACAACCAACAAGAAGGTATTGACTATACTGAGACCTTTGCACCGGTAGCTAGAATAGAAGCTATTTGCATACTCATGTCATATGCTGCACAACATCAAATTACTTTATTTCAAATGGATGTAAAAAGTGCTTTTTTAAATGGAATAAATTGAAGAAGAAGTTTATGTTAAACAACCTCCTGGTTTTGAAGATAATGAAAAACCAGATTATGTTTTCAAACTTAAAAAGGCTTTATATGGTTTAAAACAAGCGCCTAGAGCATGGTATGATAGACTTAGTTCTTTTCTTATGAAGAATGGTTTTATAAGATGAAAAGTTGATACAACTTTGTTTAAGAAATGCTCAAAAGATAACTTCATAGTAGTTCAAATATATGTTGATGATATTATTTTTGGAGCTACTAATGAAAAATTGTGCAAAGAATTCTCTAAGTTGATGCAAGCAGAATTTGAAATGAGCATGATGGGAGAATTGAAGTTCTTCCTTGGACTGCAAATCAAGCAGACGTGTGATGGAATCTACATCCATCAACAAAAGTACATCAAGGAGATTCTAAAGAAGTACAAAATGGATAGCTCAAATATCATGAAAACTCCAATGCAAACTAATGCTAATCTAAGCAAAGATGATTAAGGTAAAAAGGTAGACCAAACTGTCTACAGAGGTATGATTGGATCTCTTCTTTACTTAACATCTAGCAGGCCTGATATCCAATTTAGTGTCTGTATGTGTGCTAGATTCCAATCTGATCCCAAAGAATCTCATCTTAAGGCTGTTAAAAGAATCTTTAGATATTTGCTTGGAACCACTAATCTTGGTTTGATGTATTTGAGAATACAAGATTACAGATTAGTTGGCTTTTGTGATGCTGACTTTGCTGGAGATAGACTTGAAAGGAAAAGCACCAGTGGAGAATGTCACTTCATTGGAGCAAACTTAGTCTCCTGGTCAAGCAAAAGATAGACGACTATCGCCCTCTCAACTGCAGAAGCAGAATATGTCTCTGCTGCAAGTTGCTGCTCACAGCTATTATGGGTAAAACATCAACTAGAAGATTACTCTATATTTGAGCATAATATACCTGTCTGGTGTGATAATTCTAGTGCTATTTGCTTAACCAATAATCCCATACAACATTCTAAGGCTAAGCACATAGAAATCAAACATCACTTCATAAGAGATTATGTTCAAAAAGGTGTATTTGATGTTAAGTTTGTTAAAACTGAAAATCAATGGGCTGATATCTTTACAAAACCTTTAGCTGAGGATAGGTTTAAGTTTATAAGAGACAACTTGAATATACATTGCTTTGCTGAATAACCTGTCTGATGAGTGTTTATGATACCCGTCTATGTTTAACCGTCTGACTCTTTGAATCATACTCTTTATTTGAAATATTTTCCTTTAAATGGTTATTATCTTTAATGCCATTTCTCTCTCTGAGGCAAAATATGTACATGGCTGTTTTTTTTATTTTAAATCAAGTTTTTTTTAAAAAACCTCCATTTTTTTGTTGCTTTCATTTAAAATTACAACTGTCTTTGGTCTTTATTCTTTTATTTTAAAAGGTATTTCGCTCTTATGTTTTCAAATCTCTTTCTCTTCGTTTTTAAAACCATCAAAGAGGATGCATCTGCTCAGGAGGAGCAGTTGAAGAAGCCTTTAGGCAAAACCAAAGGACAAACTTGCTTTTAACTCTTTTTGATCTTTTTAACACTTCTATCTAATTTTCTTTTTTTAAAAAGTACCTTGCACACAGCCAATGATGGTTTAAATGTAATTACCTCCTCTGTTTCTTTTTTTTTTTAATTATGATGAAAGGGGAAGAACGTTAAATGAAAAATGTTTATGTTACAACTGTCTGATATGAACAAATGTTTATCTAACTATGATGTATCTTTTCTTTTCTCTCCGTCTATATTCTATTGCTTTTGATAATGTCAAAAGGGGGAGAAAATACTAAGATAAGACTAAGATAAAAAGTTAAATGCTTATCTGTCTGAGTATGTTATAATTATGGAACAATATTTTAATCTGACTAATCATATACATGACTGATTTATGTGAATTTTCTTAAGTTCATTAAATCATTTAACATGTTTTGTCATCATCAAAAAGGGGGAGTTTGTTGAGTCTCCAAATGTCCGATGTGCATTTACCTTAGTTTTGATGAGATTAAAACAGTTATTCATTGATTTAATTGAACCCGTCTGTGGCATTTAACTCGTCTACTTAGTGTGCAGATTATAACATTAAGCGTCTATATGAACTGTTCACACGTCTGAACTAGCTTAAGTTCACACGTCTGAACTAACTAAAGTTCACTCGTCTGAACTGAGATAAGTTCACTCGTTTGAACTAGCTAAGGTTCATTCATCTGAACTAAAAGAGGTTCACTCGTCTGAAATAAGAGCAGTTCACTCGTCTAATGAAGTCTTCAACCGTCTGATCAAAGGAAGACTCACCCGTCTAAAAGACTTTGCAACTGACGTCATCTCTTTTTTAAAGAGTCAACCCGTCTAATTAAGCTGCTCATCTGTCTAAAGACTAACGTTAAAGAATACATTGGATGAAAGCTGTCTCGACTCTGATAAGGAACTTCAACAAATTGCTTTGCCTGAACACAATTGCATCTTACACCAAAAGGGAAAGTCTTCCCTCTGCAAACAAAAAGCACGTATACAGACCTGCTGAGACGAAAGATATATCAGATGTCTATATCACTCTGATGAGAGAGAACAAGCGAAGTTCCCTATGCTTTAATGGCTGACCAGAACGACTCTATTGCATTTATTGAAGATCTGCAAGAAGCCAAGACTTCAGACCTTGTGTCTAACGGCTTTAAAATTTTGAAGCCTATTTAATGAAGAAGACTTTGAAGATTCCAGTAGACAAGAGAACAATCAAAGCAATCAAGAGCAATTACTCTGTGCATTTATATCTTCATTCTTTTATTATTTATTCTTCAATCATTTTGAAGTTATTACGCAGTCTTTTAGAACTTCACATTTAATACACTCGTCTGAGTGCTTGTGAAAGACTTGCAAAGTGTAATCTTTTTACAACTTCTCTCAAACAAACCCGTCTGAGCCTGAAGAGGCTAAGTGTGCAAATAATACTTGTCTGGTGCCTGGAGAGGCTAGGTGTGTAAACAATACTCGTCTGGAGCCTGGAGAGGCTAGCTGTGAAAACAATACTCGTCTGGAGCCTGAAGAGGCTAGGTGTGAAAACAATACTTGTCTGTCCTGTAACCTAAAATCAGTTATAGTGAGAAAACTTGGTGCTGCCAAGGACTGGACGTAGCCTCATTGTTAAGGGGTGAACCAGGATAAAACCTGCTGAGTGATCTCTCTTTCCCTTAAATCGTTAGTTTGATTATTTGTCTTAACTATCATCTACTAAAGGGGTTTATAATTGTGTTTATCAAAACTTTTCTTATCTTGCATGATTGTGTTTTTTTGTAAAAACCTTCAGACAAGTTATCAGTCTGATTGACCTGTCTGTGTTTACTCGTCTATTATAACCCGTCTGTGCTTGCGAAAAAGTTTCTAAATTCCGCATAAATTTGTCAAACACCATTCAACCCCCCTTCTAGTGTTTGCATCTGTCTATTTCAAAGATCTTGACTCTTCTGAAGAAGAAGAAAATGAAGAAGAAGCAAACTTGTGTCTTTGGTCCGAAAATTGTCCTTCTGAAGAATCATCTGAAGAAGAGGAACAATGTACTTCCTCAATCATTTTGTATCCTGAAGTTGGACCCTTGAGGAAATTTAGTGGTCTCTCTATAAATAGACCACCTATTTTCTATGGAATAGGTGACTATGCTATGTGGAGAGAACTATTCATGAGATTCAACTTAGCCCAGAACGTTGATGATCTATGGAGAGCATACACTGATGATAACTTCTATCCTACTGTTGTTATCAATGGTGAACGCATGGTAAAACCAAGGGCTGAGTGTTCAGAAGAAGAAGAAAGGAGAGCAAGAATCAATGCAAAGGTTGTTTACACTCTTATTTGTGCTTTGGACGATAGAATCGTCAATATTGTAATGTATTGTGATATTGCAAAAAGAATGCTTAACATGCTTGATGCCCTCTACATGAGAAGGCGAACTTCTCGTTCACGAGGACCACCAATCTATAAATTCTCAAAATATGAAGCATGGATAGAAAGCTTCAAGTTCTTTGTCATAACACAAGGATCAGAGGAGCATTGGAAGACTCTCACTGATGAAACCTTCTGCCCTATCGCAATCACCAATGGAGAGTACACTATGAAACCTTTGGAGGATTGCACCATAGAAGAAAGAAAAAGAGTTGTTCTAGACTGTGAGGCATGAGCTTTTCTGTTTCGTAGCGTACATGGAGCAAGAAGAGAAGTCCCGGCTAAAGAAACAACCGCTTGGGGAATGATAAACTTAATGGATATTCTTGAGAGATCTCCACCTGCATCCCCACAGCAACAGATCTTTGTCTCATGGCAAGTATCTCTTCTGAGGCAGAAATAGAAGAGGATGAGATAAATATATCTGACTATTCCAAAGAAGCATATGATGAATTATTAAATGAATCATGCATTGTTTATTCAAAATATAAGGCTCTTAAAAGAAAGTTCACTAAACTCAATAAACACTGTATCAAATTCAAAACTGAGAACGGCAAAATAAGAGAAGAGATAATCAGTCACACTGAAATCTCAAGTTCTGAGTCTGGTGCATCCTGTGAGGTTGAGAAACTTGAGCATCAAGTTGCATATCTAACTGACAGTCTGTCAAAATTTACTGATGGATCAAAGAAACTCAATTTAAGTCTTAGATATACATCTCCTCATGATAAATCTGGTATAGGCTATGAGAAAGAAAATTTGAAAATCTCTTACAAGAAAATTAAGTCAAATAGAGTTATATATTGTTCTGTTTGTAGCAAGAATGAACACTCTGAGTCCAAATGTATACACAAGAAAAATTCTAGAACTATTAAACTGCCTACAACTAACCAAAAAGGACCCAAGTCTATATAGGTACCTAAAAGCATGATAATCCATGTTGCAGACTTGCTTGACAGCAGGAAGAAGACACCAATCATTGTATGTGGACAGTGGATGCTCACGTCACATGACGGGAGAAAAGTCTATGTTCCTAAACCTAAAGCCAAAAACTGAAGGCTCAGTTGTCTTTGGAGGCAACCAAAAAGGAAGGATTGTGGGTATTGGTAAGATTGGTAAAAACAACTCTCCTTCTATAGATAATGTGTTGTTAGTTGAAGGGTTAAAACACAATCTTCTTAGCATAAGCCAATTGTGTGATTGCGGATTTGTGGTTTCTTTAAACAAAGATAAGTGTATAGTCAAGTGTGAAGATGAGTCCGCTCTATTCACTGGTCAGAGGCAAAACAATGTATAAAAAATTGACTTGGAGGACCTGTCTAATCAAAATGTATCATGTCTAATGTCTGTAAAAGATGAACAATGGATTTGGCACAAGAAGACTTGGTCATGCAAGCTTGAGATTAATCTCAAAGCTACAAAAGCATAACCTCGTAACAGGTCTACCAAAGCTTGCCTATAAATCAGATGTTCTCTGTGATGCCTATCAAAAGGGGAAACAAGTTAAAAATTCTTTCAATTCAAAGAATATTGTTTCTACATCCAGACCTTTAGAATTGCTACATTTAGATTTGTTTAGTCCAACATGGACTGCCTCTCTAAGTGGAAAGAAATATGGGCTTGTCATTATTGATGACTATTCTAGATGGACATGGGTGATGTTCCTAGCTCACAAAGATGAATGGCATTGTCATACCTTTTGTTGAAGTGGTTGATAGAACTTTACTCAAAGCAAGCTTCGGTTCAACTGCCAGACAACCTGGTCAAGCAAGTGCGTCCACACAAGCTTAGCAACCATCCAAGACTCAGGCAGCTGAATCGTCCAAACCAAGGTATTGGAAAAGGAAGCTTCTTGTGGAAGAAGAAGATGAGGAAGACGATGAGGATGATGCTCCAATCGCCTTACTTCTGTCCAAGAAAAATAAGGTAGCACCATCTCCCTCAACCTTACCCGACTCTCCTACCACATTCATCCCTTCCATCTCACCTGAAGCTCCATCCGCTCCTCAAAACACCAACCCAAGCCCCTCTCCGTCTATACCTCCACCACCCAGAAGGATGAGGATTAAGACTATAGCTACAAAGCCACCTAGACCAAGAATCATAAATTTTTCGTAGTCCACCTCCTCCTCCACCACTCCCTCTCAACAACCAAACACTCAACCCATCTCACCATCCATACCACCTACCCCAACCCAGACTCGGTCTTCCGACCCTACACCTCCACCACCCTTCTTCCCAATCACTTTATCCTCAAATGAAAATAGAGGATTTAGTGAAGACCTGACCCTACCCTTCCTCCACAGGTCCCAGAATCATCACCTTCTCCTCCTCCTGTGCTTCTGTTACCCTGGTACTCAAATGAAGAAGCTACTACTTCAGAGATTCCAGTAACTAGAGAACATGAAGAAGTTGTTGAAGCAGTTACCAAAGCCTTTGGTCAAGCTTCTCTTGATTTCTCTCAATCTGCTGACGGTTTCTGTGTTGAGTCTACTAGACCTCAAGCAGATGCAAAATGTGAAGACTCTGTTGTCCTTGCAGATCAAGCAGATGCAAGCTCTGTCCAGCACACCGATCGACTTGATCATGACCCCACTTTATCTGATCATACTGTGGAACTTAATCTTGATGATGAAGATGAAGAGGTCAACACTTCTGCCGCTGAAGAAACTCACCCTGCTCAAGCTTCAGTGCCTCCTCTACCACAAGGGCTTTCTCAGGATATCGCTGATTACTTGGTAGAGAGAGTCTCTGCACGAGTTACTCAAGAGATGAATCGCAGGATGGATCAGTTTTTGAACTATCTTCACCAAGCCTTTCCTCACATCCCTCCTCCACCCCTTCCATCCTCTTGAGTCTTTTCATGTCTTTTTTTTTTTTTTTTTTTTTTTTTTTTTTTTTTTTTTTTTGCTGCTGACTATGATGTTTTCCTTCCCGTTTCCTTTCTATCTTCACCAATGCATATCTGTATCTTTTATGTGTTGAATTCTATGCTTTGATCATATTTTATTCTAAGTTATGTCATCTATGCTTAATCATATATTTCTAAGTGATGCATAATCTTAGGGGGAGCTTTTACTCATCAGAAAACATTTTCAAAACACTTTGTAATAATGTTTGTCATCATAAAAAAGGGAGAGATTGTTAGAACCAAAATAGGTATGGTTTATGACCCCTCAAAGTTTGAATGATTAACAAAATTATTATATGTTTAAGAAAATAGTTTAAAATCAGTGTTTGCTAATCCATAAGGTCAAAAGACCTTCTCTATGTTTCTGACTTCAGATGGACTCTCAAATTTACACTAAGCTATAGTGTCCAAAGTTATATAAAGTTCATACGGGACTAAAAGCTCAATTTTTTTCTGCGTCCAATGGTACAAATTGGTTCTCAAACAAGATACGTCCAAAGAAATTCATGTCGATCGTCCAACTGGTCCTTGGACTTTATCCTTTAAGGATAAGTGCCTTGCGTCCAGTAGTCACAAGCAAATATCATATTGCGTCCAATCTTTTTATATTACTTGTGCGTCCACTAACTTCGTTTTGCAGATGACGTGGCACATGTTATTCAAAAGTCTTTGAAGATCATAAAAGATGAATATCCTTCGATAAAGACAAAACAAGGTACAACGTTGTACACGTCGAGCCACGAAAAGCAAAAAGCTTGACAGTAAAAAGAAAAGGACAATCTGCTCTGCTCATCCTGCTACAATCTGCTATCGCTTTATTCAGCCAAAAGCAAACATGCCTCCCTGCTTACACAAAGAAAGGACAACTATGAATAGAAGAAAACTTGCATATGGACATGTGTCTAACAGATATTTCACTGAGTCTAAACGGACATGTATAATACCGTTTGAAATCCAAAGATAGTCAAGACTATTTAAAGACCATCATTTGTAGAAATGTATAGAAGAACATCTACACGCATCAACAATCATTCAGAAAGCTATCAAAACTTTCTAGTCAAAAATCTGTAAACCTTTCATATTCTTTCTTTGTAAAGTTTCAAACAGATTCAAAGAGTTGAACCTTGTAATATCCTCACACATAGTGAGTTTGTAAAAAGCTCAAAACTCTCTTCAAATCTTACGATTGTT
Organism: Ammopiptanthus mongolicus; assembly: GCA_039655645.1. NCBI lineage: Eukaryota > Viridiplantae > Streptophyta > Magnoliopsida > Fabales > Fabaceae > Ammopiptanthus > Ammopiptanthus mongolicus. Next base: position 39,725,024 of record CM077344.1, read on the forward strand.
TGAGCCTGAAGAGGCTTGTCTGTAAAAGAATACTTGGAGCCTGGAGAGGTGTGGAATACTTGGAGTTGTAAGGTTAGGAGTGACTAGGAAACAACTTGTGGTTGGTGCTAAGTGTTTTAGTGAAAAACCTTCAAGTAGAAGGGATTGGACGTAGCTCTTCGGTTTGTAAGAGTGAACCAGGATACATCCTTAATCTCTCTATCCTTACTCTTTTCAAGTTTATTTATTTACTAACTTGGGGATTGAAAACAAAGTTTCTTAACGTTATCCGAAAACTTGTTTTCTGTGTATTTTAGTTAACATCCTGCTTGCTTAAAAAGTTTTTGAAAAAGGTATTTCAAAAAGGTTTAAGAAACACAATTCAACCCCCCTTCTTGTGTTTCCCTGTTTCACTTTAAAGTTTTATTTGCACTTTTAATTCTCTGTAATGTAATCTAACCAATACATCTGATCTTTTAAGCAGTTACATGGGCAAATGTGCAAGGCTTGGACTAGAGGATTGTTTTCTTAAAATTATCAATCCTTACAATGATGAAGTACAACTACATTAAGGTTGCAAACAAACAAAATGCCCAAATTGAGAACCTGCAAAATACATAGGCTACCACTATTATATATTATACAAATTCAACTTGAATATAGACATTTTTTTTGCTTCCTTGTATGGTAGGATTGATTACAATACAACTCTTACCGATTTTAAGATGCTCAGAGCATAGATAGCTTAATTACCGTCAAACAACATGTCATAGCAATTTTAAAAGTTGAAACTTTTGTAGGTAGAAACAAAGGCTTATGAAGTAGTTATTGAGGTGGGTGGCTGTTCTACAAGCAAGGTGGAAAACCAATTCATACAACAACAGATGATAAATGAATTTTTGTGGTAAGCACATCCAAGACTTCGTATATTAGGCATGAATATTTCTACATTTAAGTATGAATATTTCTTTCAAAATAATGTGAAGTATTTCTCCTGACACATAATTTACCCGTGTTTCGCACAGGACCAAGATCTAGTTTTTGAATAAGGATTCGTTAGTGGCTCAGATCATATTTATTCTTTTAACGTTAGGATTTTTTTTTTTAGTAGACGCCCTATTTTGAGATAATGGATTTATATAATGTAAGGATTTCATAACCTTAGTTCTTTATTATATTATGAAATTATTTGAAATGGTCATATTTCATTAAACATTTTAAAGTACTTTTATATGATTTTAATAAGGGTTACTAATGTAATGAAGAGCATTACGTTGCAGATTTGACAACATTTTCTGTAACGCCATTTGTTATCATAGTAAACTCGTGATAGAATCATTATAAAAATATTCATTATAAGAATTACAATTAAAATTGGATAAAATTAAAACTTCATATTATAGTCTGAATAAATACCATAAAATAAATGATAATGAAAATCCATACAACATTAAAAGTTCATTGCCTCAAAACAAGACGTCTACTTACAAATGTCCCAAAATAAAATAAAACATAGTCTCTGCCATAAAAGTCCTCTTATTCTAACTAAATGCTAATGACATGAACTAAATAAAATAGAGAAACTCCTCAAGCCTCCACGTTCTAAATAATGTTGTCCTCGGGCTCTGAAAGCAACATTACTAATGAGATGGAGATTTCAGTGAATAAAAACACAATTACAAAATGGTTCGCAAAAATGTTGTTCTCAACCATCGTGACAATCGGAAAATCAACCATGGTAACCGCTTTCTTTCTAAAATAAATTCATAGTTCGAAAATAGTATTTAATTTAATAATCATACCAAACTAATTCATTAAACACAAGAAGTAATAGTCAATTCAAATACACTGAATAATGAACCGTCCATATAATGCAATGTTATGAAGGTGACATTATGATTCCTAGAATCACTATGCTCAACAATGTGGTTCCCAGAACCAATGTAATTCAAAGAATCACTAAGATCTATGAGCTCATATCCATCCGACGACGTCCTACTACCTTCCCCTTCCCAGAAGGAGGTATTCATAAATAGTAACCCCATCCCAGATGGCGGTATCTATCTTCCTCTTCCCAAAAGGAGGTAGCTGATATCCCTTCCCCGAAGGTGATATATATTATCCTATTTCCGAAATAGAATGTCTCAATTGTCATCCCTTCTCGGAAGGTGATGACAAGCTCATGCACATTACTCATGGTCATTGTAGATGACAACCAAACATAGCATATGCTCCATGCATCAATTACAATGGTCAAATATCATGCCAAGGCAACACTAAAACATCAAATAACATATAGAGCATGCCAATCACCCATATCTCACACCAAACAAGCATATAATCACACAATTCATAGCATTAGTCACTCAAGTAAATGTCAATTTCGTTTTGGAATAAAACCCCCAAATCTAGAAAATAGGTTTTCACCAAACATGCATCATTGCATTGAAAACTTCCAAAATTCCTTTGTTAAATTTCAACACCCAAAACCCCTAAATCATTTGCACCATGAAAGGGTGAGAATAGGTTTTTTTACTCACCTATTGTAGGCCTCCAAAAGCTCCAACGATTTCCTACGAGTGAGACTTTGAATCTCCTCTTCCTTCTTCTTCCAAATTCCCCTTCCTTCTCGAATTTCTTCTCACAAGCACTAGGATTCACCACAGCAGTCATCAGAGTGTTTTAGACGTAATTAGGTTTCTAAAAATGTGCCTAATGAGGTCAAATTCCTATTTATAGGGCTCTCAAAAATTAAAACATACGTTTACGGTTTTTTACGAATTTTTCTAGTGTACATCCATGTATTATATTAATACATCGATGTATTTAATCCATTAGAAGCATTTTTGGTGATCATATGTAACACCCTCCCTTGACATTACATTTCTTGAAACATTATAAGGCAGTAATTAAGTCAGAAAATATAATTACTTAGAAAATATGTGTTTGATTTTTTTTATTTTCGCAGAAAAACAAGGTATTTACATACTCGATATGAATACAAGGATTTTCAGATTCAACATCATCGTACCATATAACACAATATCACATCCTACGATAAACTTCAATAAATACAAAAATAGATTTCCAAAATAAATTAAGCCTCAGACTGGTTGATAACAAAACATAAAAGGTTGGGAGTTGACTCCCAAAACTAAAACTTTCTACCAAGGAAAGCCATCGGCAATTCGATTCCGCCTCCTCGTGGAACTTCAAACTGATGTGAGTCGGCATGTTGATCCGTGAAGCAAAGAAAACAAAAAGATGCAATACAATAACGAGGTCAACCAAAAACAGTACGACAGACATATATATATGTGTGTGTGTGTGTGTGTATAACAATATTAATCATGCTGCCAAGACTCATTAGATAAGACAGTAATCGGAAGGGAAGACCAAGACGGCTTGTGGTATCACAATGTTAGAAAATCTGCCTAAAACAATTTTTCCTCGTCGATGGTCCAAGCCAACCAAGTTGTCAAAGACCAGTGCCAGCTTGTGTTTGGTCCAACCATTTGAAATCCAATTTTCTAGATTTTCTCACGAAACAAACGATAAGAGAAAGATAAGTAATGAGAGTTTCCACAAATTTCACCTGGAATTTCAAATTCTTGATTTTTTATCTAAAATTACTGGATTAAATTTCAGTAAGTTTCAAATTTCATTTGTTAATTATCCAAACAAGTTATTTTATAACATATCAATTTAAATACCTAAAACATACATTCCTTCATTAAAATATTCTATCCAGAAACACGGTTAGAGATAACAAAGACATCTTAGTCCTCCAAAGAATTTAGGCATGAACTTCATTCCTCATAATCTAAAATAAGCATCGACTTAGAGGCCAAATACATGTAGAAAGATACACTAATAGTCTAAATTCAAGTCTACATAAATCATTGAGGGATCAAATTAATGTCTAAAATTCTTAAACAGCAACTTTGGAGGACCAACTTGAGTATTTACTCTTGGTAAAGTGTCAGAAAATGAAAAGCCTTCAAAACTTGGCAAGCAACCCTCTGAATTTCATTCTTGAATTAGTTTACGTTCTCATCATCAGGCATAAGAAAGGTTACATCACGCTCGGTATTTTACTTGATAAATTAATTAAACATAAGGAAAAAGGAGAATTACACACTGCCACACTGGCAATAAACGAGGATGCAACTTTAAGTAAAAGACATGATTTGCCTGATGGCTATATTTTCCCCTAATGTGAACCTCGTATGGCATAATATCCGTTTAGCTGCACGTATGTGACAAGATAAAAAAATCCTGTCGTATATCTACGACGATTACGTATTTCCTCTTTTCACGGCTCTAACTGATGTGAGTAATCGGATCTAGCAAAACCCAAAACAAATGCAACCTGCATTTAGTATCAAGGAAGACTGTACAGTCCAATTTAACGCAGGAGATTGGTAAAACCATAAAATAATTAGGATTAAAATGTAGAAACTGAAGAGCAAACTAGTACTAGAAAGGCATTAACAGAAACATGCGAAAACATTGAGGAAAATAAAGCATGGGATAAAATTAAATTATTTTTTCTCTGTTTGAGTTCTACAAATCCATCTGGGAATCTTTTCATCCATCGTTCTAAAAAAAAAGGCTTAATTGCACTTTTGGCCCTCCAGGTGTCACGATTGTGCAATTTTAGTCCCCCGAGTTCTAATTGCGCCAATTAGGTCCCTCAGGTATCACGATTGTGCAATTTTGGTCCCCAAGTATCACGATATGCAACTTTTAACGCCAGTAGCCTACATAGTCCACGTGGGATTGATTTGACACTTACTGAGGTCAACTTGACAACTTACAAGGCATTCTTATGTGACATCATTGACATCTCACACACTTTAATGGTCAAATGAACATCACTAAATGCCACATAGGAATGACACGTAAGCTGCCAAGCTGGCCTCACTAAGTGCCAAATCAGTCCACATGTGCTTCGTAGGCTATTGACGTTAAAAATTGCATAATCGTGATACTTGAAAGACTAAAATTGCACAATCGTAATACCTGAGGGACCCAATTGATGCAATTGAAACCCGAGGGACCAAAATTGCACAATCATGATACTTGGGGAACCCAATTGACGCAATTAGAACCTGAGGGAATAAAATTGCACAATCACAATACCTGGGGGACCAAAAGTGTAATTCAGCCTAAAAAAAAAAAAACAGGGCGGGTAAGCCTGTGGCTGGTAGTGGTAAGGCGACAAAATACTTAGAACTTAAGCATTGAAAGACAGTTTCTAACAATCGACGCGGCGTCCATGAACAAGTAAAATATGTACACTAGCAAAAAGACAAACTTTACCTTCAACCTGAGCCCAACTTCGTGGGTACCACAAACCACCAATTACGCAAACAAACCAGACAGTAGCAATACCATTGGCACATGTCTCGCTAGAATTGCCATTCATGCATGTCGAAGCAGAGTAATCTATAGTAACTGCAGGCCTACTTGATTGCTAAAGATGCTGAGGCAGTTGCTGCTTCTGCTATCAAAGAAATAGGTTGACGAGCCTGGAGGCAGGCACCTATATCAAACGGATGCAACTCAGAACCATCAAAAATAAGATTCACTCCAGGAAGGATTACTTCTTTACTATCATTTTCATCTGGTTCAGCTTTTATCGTGTTGGTTTGAGTGGCTTCTTCAATAGGCCTTGTGGCAGCTTCGTAAACAGGAGTTAAGGCATAAGATCTGCATGCATCATATAGTAGCATATAGATTATGACAATTGCAATGATTAGGAAACCAAAATTATGAGCTATATATTGTCCTGTCCGAACAATTACACAGGGTTTCTTAATATTTCAATGTTTGAGTTTGATAAAATATTGTCATTTTAATTTTAAACTACAACAACCAATGCAACATAGCATCATAAAACATTTGTAACATGCTGTCACTTAAACGGATACATAATAGAATCATTTGTGTTGATATGGTAATATATTTGTGTAAGAATCAATTAGGAGCAACTTTGAGATTTTTTCTTTTATTAAATTAGGATTGCATATCATTGTAATTAATTTCAAGTCTATTATATAATGAATCCTTGCGTGATCAGTTGAAGACACAATTAAACCTATTTGCCCTATTTTCAAGTTGGTATCATAGCGGGTTTTGACTCGTCTCTGCAAAACCCCAATCCGCTGTCTACACTACCCTGCGACAGAATTTCTCAGGCCGTGCTTCAATTCCGGCTTGCTCTTACCTCGTTGTGTTTCAATTCGATCGAGTCCTTGTTGTTGTGCTTCTTTCCGACTAGCCCTCAACCTTTTTTCGGCAAACCCAAAACTTTTTGATCAGGTCCCAAACTCTTAGACCTGAATCGCAGAGCCCCAACCGTCCATAACCCAAAGTCGTGCTGCCAGAAGCTCTTCCACGCGCCTGCACGTGAGACATTGTCCCGCTGCGTTTCTTGCACAGAGGGCCCCGAAATCCTCCATAGAAGCCATCCCAGGCCTTTCCGACTCCAATCGCGGTCGTTACGAGGTGTTTTCCGACTTCAACCACAGAGTGGCTGTTGTCCTTGTTGTTTCGAGGTTCCTTTTACATTTTCCGGTATTTCGTTTGATTTCTCACAATGGTAGATGTTGTAATATATCGGAAGAATATCTTCTGATATTCTCTTTTTATTTGTACAATTCCATTTTTATTCTTTTCATTATTAGGACATATTTTACGCTCTTATTTTTAGGTTAGCATTTAATGTTATTAGCCTATATAATGTAACCTCTGTTGTACACAAATATTCAAGGAATAATATTATACATTTCAGAATTCCTTCTTTATATATGGTATCAGAGCCTAGGGGGTTCCTAGGTTTTCTTTTTCAAAGCAGCCTTATTGCTGTCTCCTTGCAGCCTTATTGCTGCTGCTGCCTTATTGCATCGTTTTTTTTTTTTTTCAAACCCGAAATCACAAAATCAACAACCAGCCACCCGCCGCAGCGGCCAATCACCACACCGCCACCCAGGGTCTGCTCGCCGCCTGTTCGCCGTCCAGACACCGGAAAATCAGCCCCAGAACCTCCGTCACACGCTCTCACGCGCCTCCCTGCTCTCTGCGCATGAAATCCACGAGCTATCGCTCCACCCGCGCGTGACAGCGCGTCCGGCCGTCGTTTCCGCCGCCTCTTCCACCGTTCTGATCGACTTCCACCTGCGGTCATTTCTGGTGTAGTGGGTCCTTCCAGAATGTCAGAAACCGACACTACCCAGTCCTCCATCATCACTACGGCTCCTCCAACGGCCATTCTGACGCTCAATCCAAATGCTCTTCCTGTTTTACACTCTTCTCATCACCTCAATGGTAAGAACTATCTTCAATGGGCTCAGGTTATTCGCATTACTCTCAAAGGTCGTAGGAAGTTAACACATATTGTGGGTGATGCTCCAAAGAAAGATGACCCGCAGTTTGGAGTGTGGGATAATGAAGATTCTCTGATCATGACTTGGCTTTGGAATTCAATGACTCCGGAGATCAGTAAGAACTGTATGTTTTTTAGTACTGCAAGTGAAATTTCGGATACTTTGTATCAAACTTATTCTATGAAACAGGATATTTCTGCTTGTTATGAATTAGAAAATACTATTTTCAATACTAAGCAAGGAATACTTACTGTGAGTGATTATTATGGGAGTCTCAATGGTTTATGGATTGAGCTGGACCAGCATCAGAGTTTAAAGATGCAATGCATCGAAGATTCCGCTACTTTACGAAAGTTTATTGAGCGTGGACAAGTCTTTAAATTTCTCTCTGGGTTGAACTCTGAGTATGATCCTATTCGAGTTCAGATTTTGGGGAAGGACAAGTTACCTTCTCTCTCTGAAGTTTTTCACACTGCTCAGGGGGAAGAGAGTCGTCGGGCAGTGATGTTAAATACTGATAACGGTAATTCCAGTGATGGTTCTGCTTTGGCCACCGGCAAGGGTACTACACGTGGGTTATCATCTGGAAAGCCTGGTTCATCCTCCTCCTAGAAGCCTTCCACCAAAGCTAATCATGAAGAACGGTGGTGCACTCATTGCCAGAAATCTGGTCACACTAAGGACACTTGTTTTAAACTCCATGGCAGGGACAAGGTTCTTGGTCGTTTCGGAGGTGTTAAAGGCCCTCACCAACGAAAGGTTCATCAAACAGTATCATACTTGGTTAGTGAGGGTGAAGAGGTATCTGCACCACCATCTGGGGAGGCAGTTCCAGCATTTAGTAAGGCCGAGTTGGACCGTTTGCGGACTCTCTTGGACTCTGGCACTTGTTCTCTAGCCATGAATGGTAAGAATTTAAGTTCATTATCTTTTAATGTTTCTAGTACTGTATCTGAGGATCTCTGGATTATGGACTCTGGTGCTACTGATCAAATGACCCCTCATCCCTCATATTTTTCAACTTACTCTAAATTGTCTGGTAAGCATCACATCACCGTTGCTAGTGGATCACATGTCCCCGTTTCAGGATGTGGTACACCTTCACTTCAACCTTCCTTTCACTTCAACCTGTTTCCGACCAGCCACTTGAAGATCAACCCCTGAACTGCTGTCACGCGCTCTCACGTGTCGCCTATTTCCCTGCGCGTGAGACCCACGCGCTACCACCTCAGCCATGCGTGACTGCGCGTCTGACCGTCGTTTGCTCCGTCGCTTCCTCCTTCCTGCTTTTCGGCTCCTTCCGGTTTTGGTTGAGGTTGAGGGTACTCAAAAATGTCAGATTTTGAGACTGTGGTGACCTCACTTGAATTCTCTTAGTAAGCCTCTTAGCACTTGTTCTCTAACCATGACTGGTAAGAATTCTAGTTTATTGTCCTTTAATGGGTCGTGTACTATGTCTGAGGATCTCTGGATTATTGACTCTGGTGCTACTGTTAATATGACCCCTTACCCCTCATATTTTTCATCTTACTCTCATTTGCCAGGTAAACATCACATTACTGTTGCTAGTGGCGTTCATGCCCTTGTTTCTAGTTGTGGTAACATTCACCTTCCACCTTCTCTTCCTTTAAATAATGTGCTTCATGTCCCTAAACTCTCAAATAATCTCGTTTCTATACGTAAACTTACTCGAGATTTAAATTGCACAGTAACCTTATTTCCCTCCCATTGTGTTTTTCAGGATATTGCCACGGGGAAGACGATTGGGGATGCTATGCAGCAGGGCGGGTTATATTGTCTACGTGGAACTCAAAATAGTACCACGCAGAAGATGTCCACTTCTGGTCATCAGACTAGTTTTGACTCTGCTGTCTTTGAGGTATGGCTTCAACACCGACGTCTTGGCCATCCCTCTTTTAGTATTCTTAGGTCTCTGTTTCCTCATTTGTTTAATTGTGATGTTTGTCAGTTTGTGAAACACCATCGCACAACTTTTCTTCCAAGTAATAATAAAAGTATTGAACCATTTGAGTTTATTCACTCTGATGTGTGGGGACCTTCCTCTACTAATATATCTAGTGCAAAATGGTTTGTGTCCTTTACTGATGATAGCACTCGAGTCACATGGATATTTCTCATGAAAGATAAATCTGAAGTTTTTCAAATATTCTTGAATTTTTATCGCATGATTTAGACTCACTTTGGGCGATCTATTAAACAGTTACGTTCTGATGATGGAAAAGAATATGTTAATCAGACTTTTTCCAAATTTCTTAAAGAACATGGTGTTTTGCATGAGTTAACATGTGTGGATACCCCGCAACAAAATGGGGTTGCCGAAAGAAAGAACCGTCATCTTCTTGAAATGGCCAGAGCCCTACTCTTTCAAATGTCAATACCAAAATCTTACTGAGGGGGAAGCTATCTTAACTGCTACATATTTAATAAATAGGTTACCTTCTCGTGTCTTTGATGGTCTTAGTCCTGTTCAACACATGACGTCTTTCTTTCCTTCCGCTCCCACCATGATCAGTCTCTCGTGCCATGTTTTGTTTGTATTGCCTTTGTGCACATTCGTAGTCAACATCGTGGTAAGTTGGATCTCGGACTGTTAACTGTATCTTCATAGAATATGCTCCCAACAAAAAAGGTACAAATGTTATCATCCCCACAGTCGTCCTATCTATGTCTGAGGAGAGTGGTATAGAAGCTGAGTCGTCAGTTCCTCGTATGGATGTTACCTTCCATGAAACCATGTCGTTTTACCCCAGTCCTCAGCTTCAAGAGGAGAGTGGTATAGAAGCTGAGTCGTCAGTTCCTCGTATGGCCGAACCTCTCGAGTCATCTCTGATGGCCGAACCTCTTAAGTCATTTGTTTTTCGTCTCATGAAGGAGGTGGCATCATCTTCGGGTACTGCTTCTGAGCAAAATACAGAATCAGTCTTTGTTCCAATATCAAATGCAGAGGATGATATGAGACGATACCGTATTTAGTATCAGAAACAAGAATAACCTGACCTGTTCCAACAGCAACCTCAGCCGTCTGACCCTAAGGTAAATATTCTTGACCTTGAGTCTTTGAATAGTGCTTTAAATAACTTGTTGAGAATTATTGTAGATTTATTTCCTTTTAATGTACAGATTATTGCTTATTTATTTTTAATTATTAGGACAGTTTTGTTACCTGTAATATAGCTCTATTCTAGGCAAGTAGTTATGAGCTCATGTCTATATAATGTAAATTCATATTATAGGATAGTTTGATCATTCAAGAAATAATATTCAGATTATTTCATCTCTTCTTTACTAGTTGGTATCAGAGCTCCCGACTTGGGGGCTCTGCTTTCACACTACAAAACCCTAGCCGCCTTCATTGCGGCCTCTCTTAGCTGCCTTCATTGCAGCATTTGGCACCTTCAGTGTGCCCTTGTTCAGTTCTGCCATACCAGTGTCAACAACCACCATTCGCAGCTATGTGGTCGCTGCCTACCTCCGTCGCCATCATCGTAAAATTTTTCCAGCGAGTTTTCCGGCGAAACCACCCTCAGGTGAAGCGCCTTCCGTTGATCTACAAGGTCCCATAACTTCGGGTCCATCTGATACGCCATGCGCCTACACGCGCAAGTTTTGCTTCTGTTCGTTCCAACGCGTGCAGCTCACGCGCCGCCATCCCGACGTCCGTTCGCCGCGCCGTTTGTTGGGTTAAGTTCGCCGGCCTTGTCTGCCCTTGTTTCGGGGGTCATTCATGTCGTCCGACCTCTCCTTGAAGAAAGGGTGAACCCCTAATCTTGGTGCTTTTCAAACAGTGACCAACTTTCAACAAAGCTATCTTCAGACCGTTCTATCATGTTGGCCACCAAAAACAGCCATGATATACTAGGACTCTGTGATTCTTTTAGTAAGTCTTCTGACGTTCCTATTCAAACTATGAGTGGTAAGAATTCATGTACCTTATCTTTCAATGCTTCTAGTACCGTGTCTAAGAATTCATGGATTATTGACTTTGGTGTGACTGACCTTATGACCGTTCATTCCCCCACATTTGTCATCTTATCAACCCTCTAATGGTAAACACTACATAACCGTTGTTGATGGCTCTCATACATCAGTTGTGGGATGTGGTAACATTACTCTCCAATCTTTTCTTCATTTAAAGGGCGTGCTTCATGTTCCTAAACTTTCCCGTAATCTTATTTCCATTCGTAAGCTTACCAAAGATCTAAATTGTGCCGTGACTTTTTTCCATTCTCATTGTGTCTTTCAAGATCTTGCCACAGGTAGGACGATTGGAGTTGCTAAGGAACAAGGAGGTTGTACTATCTGCTCAATATTGATGTGGCATATCGTTCTGATCAGAAGTTGCTACCTTTTTGCCATCAGATTGGCTCAAAGTCTCTTACTTCTCAAATTTGGCTCCAACATAAGTGTCTTGGTGACCCACCTTTTTCTTTAATTAAGGTTATGTTCCCATCATTGTTTTGAAAAGAGTTCGTCGAGTTGTTTCAATGTGATGTCTGTCAGTTTTCTAAACATCATCGTACATCTTTTCCTCCCAGTTCTAATAAAAGTATTGAACCTTTTGATCTTATTCATTCCGATGTGTGGGGAGCTGCATCCATTCCTACTGTTTCTGGAAAACGGTGGTTTGTTTCCTTTATTGATAATTGTACTTGTGTGACTTGGCTTTTCCTCATGAAAGATAAATCTGAGGTGTTGTCATTATTTGTTTAGTTTTACCATATGGTTCAGACACAAATTAAAAAACCAATTAAACGCTTACGTTCTGATAAAGGTAGGGAATATGTTTAACCAAGATCTTTCTATATTCCGTAAAGAGTATGGTGTCCTCCATGAACTTACTTGTGTTGATACTCCCCAACAAAATGGTGTTGCAGAAAGAAAAAATTGTCACTTTACTTGAAATCACAAGAGCTTTGTTGTTCTAAATGTCTGTTCCTAAATCTTATTGGGGAGAAGCCGTATTAATCGCCACCATCCTCATAAACAGGTTACATTCTCGGGTTCTAGGTGGTGTCAGCCCTGTCACACATATGAACTCCTTTTTTCCTTCTGCTCCTATTATGAGGAGCCTTCCTTTTCGTGTCTATGGTTGTGTTGCATTTGTTTATGTCCATAAACAGCATCGTGCCAAACTTGATCCTCGTGCTGTTAAGTGTGTTTTCTTGGGTTATTCTCTTGACAAAAAGGGGATATAAATGCTAACATCCTTCGAGTCGGCGCTTCTTTGTTTCCATGGATGTTACCTTTCATGAATCCAAGTCTTTTTTCACTCCACCTAAGCTTCAGGGGGAGACCATTCTGGAAGCTGAGTCCCTATTTCCTGAGACTTTTATACCTCGAGTCTCCCGAGTCTTTTGTACCCATTGAGTCTCCTATACTCCCGGTGTCGCCTTCTAGTGCACAAGAATTAGCTTCTTTTGATTCAGCACCTGAACCTGCTAAGGCCAAAGCCAGTTCCCCAAAGTTGGTCTTTCAGAGGAGGAAGAAACACGACCTGATCCAACAACAACTTCAGACGTCCGAGCCTATGGTAAGTACTGAAGGTACAAGTCCTGATATTGTTGATTATGGTACTATGGATATTTCTTTAAATAAATGTGACCCTGACTCAGATGACTTACCCATTGCCTTGAGAAAAGGGAAAAGGTCTTGTGGCAAGTACCCGATTTCTGAATTTGTTTCCTCTAAACACCTTTCCTTGCAGCACCAGAGTTTCATTTTAGCCATTGACTCTATCAGAATTCCAGCATCAGTACATGAAGCATTGCAAGACAGGAATTGGGTTTAAGCCATGAATGAAAAGATGGGTGCGTTGGAGAAAAACAAAACATGGGCAATTGTTGAGACCAGGAGATAAAAATCTAGTAGGGTGCATGTAGATATATATAGTTAAATATAGGTCTGATGGCACTCTTGACCGGTATAAGGCAAGACTGGCTGCAAAAGGATACACTCAAACCTATAGAATCGACTACGAGGAAACTTTTGCTCCGGTGGCAAAGATGAACACAGTAAGGATCCCACTTTCTCTTGCTGCACACTTCGGTTGGGAACTACATCAGTTTGATGTGAAAAATGCCTTCTTCCATGGAGACTTGGAAGAGTAAGTCTATATGGAGATTCCTCTGGGATATGACTCATATGATGGAAGGAATAAGGTGTGCAAATTAAAGAAGGCCTTATATGGATTGAAACAATCACCTCGTGCGTGGTTTGGGAGATTCACAAAGACAATGTTTTCTTTGGGATACAGGCTAAGTCAAGGTGATCACACCCTCTTCTTTAAACATTCTCATGACGGTAAACACACTATTCTACTTGTGTATGTGGACGATATTATTATATCTGGTGATGACATGAGTGAGAGGCTGAATTTCGAGCTATGGCACAAAGGGTTTGTGAGTTGTTATGTATGAAAATTGTACTTGATGACCTTAGAATAAAGTATGACACTCCTATGAGATTGTTTTGTAATAACAAGTCAGCCATTAATATTGCTCATAATCCAGTTCAACATGACAGAACAAAGCACATAGAGATAGACCGACACTTTATCAACGAAAAGCTAGACAATGGTCTAATCAATACAGCATATGTCCCTTCGAAACATCAATTGGCAGACGTGTTGACTAAATGACTTCCCATGGAACGCTTTTAGGATCTTACAAGCAAGCTGGGAATGACTGATATTCATTCACCAGCTTGAGGGGGGTGTTGAGGATTATTGTAGATTTATTTCCTTTTAATGTACAAATTATTGCTTATTTATTTTTAATTATTAGGCAGTTTTGTTACCTGTAATATAGCTCTATTCTAGGTAAGTATAACAATTGTGAACTTAACCCTGATGACTTACCAATTGCTTTGAGAAAAAGAAAAAGAGTATGTGCCAAATATCCTACATGTTAATTTGTGTCCACTAAACACCTTTCAATACAGCACTAGAGCTTTATTTCAACAATTAATTCTATCAGAGTTCCTACTTCAGTACAAGAAGCTTTAATGGATGTGATCTGGGTTCAAGCCATGCATGAAGAGATCAATGCTTTGGAGAAAAATAAGACCTGGGAGATTGATGAGAAACCGAAGGATAAGAGGTTAGTCAGATCCAGATGGATCTATATAGTGAAATATCGGTCCGATGGGACATTGGATCTATTAGAATTAGTCACATGTAAATATTCCTTAGCTGTACAAAATCCCAGATTAGTGCTAATTAGGATTAGAATTAGCAATCATATCAATTTAGCATTTATTGTAATCCCATTATAAATATAGTACAGTGTGGTCTGATTTAGACACATAGAAATTCAAATTCTATATGGTATCAGTAGTCATTCGATCCAAGGGTTCCTTCTTCATTGTGCTCTACTTCCACAATCTCGTTCTTCTTCTTCTCGGTGCTCCTATTCATCGACACAGCTATGCCTTACCAGCTGGACACTTTCCGGTGAGACCCACCTCCGGCCTTCACCTCAGAAGTCTCCAGAAGCCGCCGGCGAGCTCAACCGTCCTCGACCGTCTCCAGCTGTTGCCGCCACGCGCCGTCGGCCACTCAGCGCGTCCAGTCCACGCTCCGGCGCGTCTGAGCCGATGAATCACCTTCAAGACACCATTTTCTTGCCTTCGACCATCGCAGAGGCTCCTCTTCCCATTTCTGAGGTAACTCGCACCCTCTGCTCCCTTTCCATCCATCACTCCTTTCTACCCTGTTGCCAATTACGCTTCTTGGGGTGCTGCCGTTGAACTATGGTTTGATGGACAAGGTCGTCATGATCATTTGCTCAAAAAGGCCAAGGATATCCCCACAAAGGACCAAGCACGTTGGAAACAGATTCATGCCTTTCTTTGCTGTGTTCTCTGGTTCTCAATTGATGCCAAACTTCAGTCTTACTATCGCTCCTATAAGACGTGCTATGATGTTTGGACAAAGGCGAAGAAGATGCACCCCAACGACATCAATCGTTTATACAACATTGTCTCTAACCTTCTCTGTGAAGAAACAAGACATGGACATGCAAAGCTATTTGGGTAAGCTTGATAGTTTGATTGTTGATTTTGATGCACTAATGCCTTTTACTGACAGTACAGAAAAGCATGCTGAACAACGTGGGAAGTCCTTTGTTGAAAATATATTTAGAATCTTTGTAATTATTGTTTAGGCATATCATATCGTATCATATCTGTTGGAATTAGAATACAATTAAGTGCTCCAAGTCCCAAGTAGCTTAGGTTCATTGTACAAGAATAGAATAGGTGCAATGCACCTTAGGAAATGATGTTAGCTTAATTATCTTCCTTGTAAATTGTATTTAGCAATTATTTCCTATGTACATTTGATATCTATAAATAGATTATTCAACTGAGTGGAAAACTCACTCAAGTACATTCAGGAACATTGAGTCTTATTATTTTTCACATAGTATCAGAGCTCCCGATCTAGGGGGCTCTGCTTCCGCCCTTTTTTGGTTGCCTTCATTGCAACTCTTTAATTTAAACTCTGTTTCTGGCACCTTATTGTGCTGTTTGACCCCTGTTGACCACTGGTGATGCTATTGACCGTCGTTGACCGCCGCGGCTCAGCCTAAAACTCCACCAGAAGGTTCGCCTCCCAAAGACCGGCCAGAACCCCCAAAATCGCCGCCAGAAACCCCTTCACACGCTGTCACGTGCGCCACCGCACGCGCTCCTCACCTCGGGCGCGTGTTGTCCACGCGCCACCTTCTAGACCTCGGTTCGCAACGTCTCTTGCACAGAACTGATCGCCGGAGCCTCCTGGACCTGTTTCTGGGGTTGTTTTCTGGATCTGACTCCCCGTTTTTGGATCTTTGTTGAACCCTTGGTGTTTGTTGCATCTGTTCCGTGTTTTTGGATCTGTTGGACCCTTCTGTTGGGTGTTAACAGTGAAAGTGAAAGGTTAGTGAATCCAGTCGACCAAAAGGAGATAGAAAGGATGAAAGATAATAGTTTTGAAAAACCACCAGGTACTTGTACTATGGCGTATTCAGGTAAGCTTCCACTTTCATTTGGATTTAGTGTCTCAAAAACACCGTCTAGCCTCTTCTGGATATTAGATTCAGGAGCCACAGACCATATGACACCCTGTTCCAGCCAATTCTCCACATATTTCCCTGCTTCAAGCAATAAGAAAATCGCCACTGCAGATGGTACACTTGTAACTGTAGCTGGCATTGGAGACATCCAAATAAACCATTTTATAACCATAAAAAATGTCTTCCATGTTCCAAAGTTATCCATGAACCTTGTCTCTATACAGAAACTGACAAAAGATTTATCTTGTAGTGTGATTTTTCACAGTGGTTGTTGTTTATTTCAGGACAAGAAGTCGGGGAGGACGATTGGACGCGCCAGAGAAGGGAATGACCTTTACTATCTTGAAGAACCAGGTCTGTCTACAAAAAGTCACTTGTCTCACTCATTCATGTCAGAGTCGGTACTCTCTAATAAGGAAAAAATACTTCTTTTTCATTGTCGATTTGGCCATCCTTCTTTTGGGGTCATTAAAGTCTTGTTTCTGTCTCTGTTAACTAGGATAGATATTGAGAGTCTTCATTGTGATGTGTGTGAACTTGCTAAACACAAGCGCCTACCTTTCCTATTAAGCAACAAAAGAAGTACTTCTCCTTTCTATCTTATTCATACAGATGTTTGGGGTCCCTCTCCTATTCCAAATGTGACCGGTGCTAGATGGTTTGTAACTTTTATAGATGATTGTACTCGGGTTACTTGGATTTTCTTACTCAAAAACAAGTCTGACGTAAGTACTGTTTTCCCAAAGTTCTTCTACATGATTAAAAATCAATTTGGTGTGAACATTAAAAGTCTTAGGTCTGACAATGGAAAAGAGTACTTCAATCATGTCCTTACTTCATTCTGTCAAAAGGAGGGAATGAGTCTTCTTGTGTGAAAACACCACAACAAAATGGGATTGCAGAAAGGAAAAATGGACACCTTTTAGACCAAACCTGAGCACTGTTGTTTCACCAAAATGTTCCAAAAAATTCTGAGGGGAAGCCATTCTCACAGCCACAAATCTTATTAATCGGTTGCCCTCTGGAGTCTTAGGGTTCAAGAATCCTATGGATGTTCTTTCTTCCTTCTATCCAAATTTGTCAGCAACTAGTAATCTTAAACCTCGAGTCTTTGGGTGTATCTCATTTGTTCATGTTCATAGTCAAGAAAGGGGAAAACTTGATCCTAGAGCTCTAAAGTGTTTTTTTGTTAGGTATTCCTCCACTCAGAAGGGATATAAGTGTTATCATCCTCCATCTAAAAAATTCTTCATGTCCCGAGATGTCACTTTTCATGAAGGGCAAGCCCATTTTCCCCAACCTTATCTTCAGGGGGAGAGTCTTAGGGAAGATAAGGAAGATGTACGGATTCATTTGGAAGCACTTGATGTTCCTATCCTTGAGTCAAATACACATGTCCCTCAACCCACTCCTGAGTCAAATACACATATGCCGCAACCTACTACTGAAATTGAGACTGAATCAGAGCAAATATCTCCAATTGTTGAAACTGAATCAGAGCAAATATCTCCAATTGTTGAACCTGGTCCTGAAATTGATGTGAGGTATGGGAATGCTTTCCAAAGAAGGTTAAAGGTCATTCCTGAACAACGCACGTTCAAGAGCCGGACTCGACTCCATCGAATGAGGTAATTAATTTTAATTCTCCCACATTACAAGATGAAATGAAAGCTCAAACAACAGATGATGACATTGACCTCCCAATAGCCATTAGAAAAGGAACCAGAAAATGCACCAAACAACCATTATACCCTCTTTCAAACTACCTCTCATTTAAAAAATTCTCACTTACCCATAGAGCTTTCCTTACAAACCTAAACACTACTTCCATGCCCACCACCGTTTCTGAGGCATTATCCGATGAAAAATGGAAGCAAGCCATGAATATAGAGATGGAGGCATTGAAGAAGAATAAAACCTGGGAGTTAGTGACTTTACCAGAAGAAAAGAAGCCAGTTGGATGCAAATGGGTGTACACAGTAAAATATAAGGCTGATGGATCGATTGAAAGATACAAAGCCAGGTTGGTTGCCAAAGGGTTCACACAAACTTATGGGATCGACTATTCAGAGACATTTGCTCCCGTTGCAAAAATGAATACAGTCAGGTTAATTTTGTCCATTACTGCCAATTATGGTTGGGAATTACAATAATTCGATGTCAAGAATGCCTTTTTACATGGGGAACTTGAGGAGGAGATTTATATGCAGGTACCACCGGGGTATGATAAAAATATAGCTGCCAATACAGTTTGCAGGTTGAAAAAGGCATTATATGGTCTAAAACAATCACCCCGTGCATGGTTTGGAAGATTCACTAAGGTTATGACAACTTTGGGGTACAAGCAAAGTCAAGGAGATCATACGTTGTTCATCAAACACTCGGCACTAGGGGTGTAACAGTTTTGTTAGTATATGTGGATGACATCATAGTGACCGGAGATGACTGGAAGGAGCAGCGAGTCTTGAGTCAATGCCTAGCAAAGGAGTTTGAGACAAAAACTCTTGGAAAACTAAAATATTTTTTGGTGATCGAAGTGGCTCACTCCAGAAAAGGTATTTTCATATCTCAACAGAAATATATCAGTGATTTGCTCAAAGAGACTGGCAAGACAGCATGTAAACCTATGAGCACACCCATAGATCCAAGTCTAAAATTGGGAAATGCAGAAGAGGATGCAGCTGTAGATAAGGAGATGTATCAACGTCTGGTTGGGAAGTTAATTTATTTGTCTCACACAAGACCAGACATTGCTTATGCCGTAAGTCTGGTTAGTCAATTTATGCACAGTCCAAAAGAAGTCCATTTGCAGGCAGCTCATAGAATTCTGCAATATCTCAAGGGAACACCGGGAAGAGGAATTTTATTCAAAAGGAATGGGAGTATGACTCTCAAGGCATATAGTGATGCTGACTACGCAGGGTCAATTACTAACAGGAGATCCACTACTGGATATTGTACATTCCTCGGAGGAAATCTAGTGACTTGGAGGAGTAAAAAACAGAATGTGGTGGCACGATCTAGTGCTGAAGCTAAGTTTCGGGCAATGGCACAAGGTATTTGTGAGCTACTTTGGCTCAAAATTATCCTATAAGACTTTAAGAGTAAATGGGAAGGACCTATGAAGCTCTATTGTGATAATAAATTTGCAATTAGCATTGCACACAATCCTGTTCAGCACGATCGAACTAAACACAATGAGGTGGATAGACATTTTATCAAGGAAAAACTTGATTGTGGTTTGATTTGTACTCCGTATGTATCTTCACAGGAACAACTCGTGGATATTCTAACTAAAGGATTGAGCAGCTCGACCTTTGAAAGAATTGTATCCAAGCTGGGTATAGAAAACACCTATTCACCAGCTTGAGGGGGAGTCTTGGAATTAGAATATAACTAAGTGCTCCAAGTCCCAAGTAGCTTAGGTTCATTGTACAAAAATAGAATAGGTGCAATGCACCTTAGGAAATGATGTTAGCTTAATTATCTTCCTTGTAAATTGTATTTAGCAATTATTTCCTATGTACATTTGATATCTATAAATAGATTATTCAGCTGAGTGGAAAACTCACTCAAGTACATTCAGAAACATTGAGTCTTATTATTTTTCACAATATCATGTCAATGGGAATAGAATCTCCTATATTTATGTTGTAATTATTTCATTAAGCCTATATAAAAGAGACTCCGCTATGTAGTTGAAACACATGGTTTCAGCATCATATGCCTCTGTTTTCTCTATTTCAAAATCGTATCTAGAGCCAGACAGAGGTAACTCTAAAATCGTGCTTACTCGGTGGGCCCACTATCCTCTGGTGAGAAATTTTCTTGGCAAACCGGGTTCCTACTCCGGTTTGCCCTTTCTCCACTGTCGTGTCTTCCTTCCGTCACCTTTTTGGGTCGTTTTTTATCCTTTGCCGCCCTCAGCCGCCACCTTTTCCGACGACATCTCCAGCAACCAACCCCACCACGAGGTGCGCCTTCTCCAGATCAGTCCATCCCTGGAAGACTGCTGTCAGCCGCCAACACGCGCGCCGCGAACTTTCTGACCAGCGTTCCGATTGCAGGCACGTGGCGGCGCGTGGCTGCTCCTTTCCGGCCCATTTTTGCAGCGCGGTGGTCGCCGTCCAGGGGCAGTTCCAACGCCACCCCACCCCACTCCGCAGTGGGAGCAAGCCGTTTCGGGATTTTTTTTCCAGGTATCGTGTCGTCGTTTTTTTGACTTTTTGTTATTGATCTATGGCCCCCTCTAGTTCCGCAAATCCAGCTACGACCTTGGATCCTCCTCAGGCCTCTCCGAAATATACTGATCTTCATATTTTTTTACTCTGAAATTCAATCTAAGTTTGGAAAAAGCATCCATACTTTGCGAAGTGAGAATGCCTGTGAATATCTTTCTTTTGAATCTCAAGAATTTACGACAATACATGGTATTCTGCATCAAACTTCTTGTCCTCATACTCCACAGCAAAATGGAGTGGCCGAACGCAAAATTCGGCATTTATTTGAAACAGCCCGAACTTTACTCTTACACATGATGTTGCTCTACGTTTATGGGGGATGTTGTTCTTACATCTTGCTATTTGATATATCACATGCCTTCTTCTGCGTTAAACGATCAAATTCCTAACTATATTGTTTCGTCGTACACCTGCTTATCCTATGTCTCCTCATGTGTTTGGTTGTACTTGTTTTGTTCATAATCTCAATCCTAGGAAAGACAAGCTCATTGCCAAAGCCTTCAAATGTCTCTTCCTTGTGATGTAAGCCCACTAAGGAGCATGGACCAAAGAGCACTACAAGGACTTGGTGGACCTATAACAAGAGCAAGGATCAAGAAAGCCCAAGAAGCTCTAAATCAAATGGTAACAATCTTGATGGAAGCAAGCCCAAGTTCAAAACTTGATGAAGTGGAGCCCAAATTGGTTACTTAACTCATTCAACTAGAAGACCCATGAGGATGGTTGGGGCGTCCATGTGTTACAAGGCCCAACAAGTTACATTTTCTAGTTTTACTTCAACTAAATAAAGTGTAATAAGCCACTTTGTACAAGGCCAAGTAAAGCATGCGCACAGGCCTTTTTCTTTTGAATTCTTTACTTTGTTTTCTAGGTTGTTTGGGTTACACTAAGATGGTTAAAGCCCATTAGGATGCTAGGCTCGAAATTGACGTTCAAAAGGGGGCAACTTTGGCTTGCATGCCTAGGTAACTCCTTGGACAGTTGAAGAGTTATTTTAATTAGCTACTTAGTGGAACTTAGTGGAATAGTTACTAGTTTTATGAGGGGTTATGTCACTTCATGGTGACTTTTAGTTTGAACCTTCATGCAGCCCCTAAGCCTATATGTATTCGAGTATTATGAAGAGAAATACAATTAAGAAGTTCATTTTGGATTTATTCCAATTGTGAGGGTATTGTCTCTCTTAGGTTCTTCATTGAGCCATCCCTTTGATCTTATCAGGAATCCAAGATTCTTGTGGCGATCTTCACTAGGCTTATCAAATCCCCTTGGATTTGTGGCGCCACCCCCCATTCCCATCTTCATCCATTTTCTCATTTTCTTCTTTTCTTGAATTGAACACTACTTCTTTCTCTAAGTTTCATTGGAAGTTATCCCAATTGGGCTAGGTAATTCAACCTAAGATCATCAGCAATGCAACCTACCCATTTGGTTGTCATCAAGTGGTATGAGAGCTCAGGTTTGGTTGAATTATTGTCTTTGTGTTCTTTATCTTCTATCTTCTTTGTTTCTTCCCATAAAACAAAATCAAAGAAAAAAATTATTACCTTTATCTCTTTTGAAGGGAATTATTGTATGAATTGTCTTCTTGCTGCCCAAAATAAATAGTTTACAATTTGTGTTTCACTTGCCATTAAAGTATTAAAAAAAATGCAAAGAAAAAGTTGCGCAAATTTCAAAAAAAAAAAAAAAAATAGAAAGAAAAATAGCGCATATAAAATTTATAGACAAGAGGAGAAAATCCTATTTGGGCAAATTGTGTTCTTGACAAAGATTTCCCTTCTGCCCTTGTTTTTATTTTTTGAAAGCCTTTCCTTTTCTTACCTTTGATCTTGATAAGTCGTATTGAATATTATTATTTGGTTTTGGACTTTTTGTGTGGATTGGAGGTTGACCCTTTTAAGAACTATAAGATGACATATTGAGTGGAAAAAGGCAAGAGTGCAAAATTACATCTTGTGTGGAAAAAGCCTAATTGAGTGTATCACAATTTTGAGTGAAACATGTGAGGGAGTGTGGTGAGGATTTTAAAATTTCTTGTTATTTTTTATCTTCGGTTTCAAGTGATGGCAGAGGATAGCCCACCACTTTCTCCAAGGTCCGGTTCTTCATGCTAATATGATTACTCAAATACAAAATCTTACAAGGCAAATGGAGCAAATGAATACCAACTTTCGTGAACAAATTGCCAACCTCCAAAACCGAGAAGAATGAAATCAAGGAAGTGTATATGATAGTGAGACCGAAAGACAGAGGAGGAGGATATAGAGGAAGGAGGCGTGATAGAGACGAAGGAAGGGGTCAAGATCAAAGTTCCTACCTTTCATGGGAAGAATGATCCTGAAGCCTACTTGGAGTGGGAGATGAAGATGGAGCAAGTGTTTGATTGCAACAACTACAATGAAAGAAAGACAGTGAAGGTAGCCACTCTTCAATTCAAAGACTATGCACTTGTTTGGTGGGATCAAATGCAAAAAGAAAGAAGAAGGTATGAGGAGGAGCCAGTTGAAACTTGGGCCTAAATGAAACATGTCATGAGGAGAAGATTTGTGCCATCCCATTACCATAGAGATCTTCACGACAAATTGCAAAGATTGACCCAAGGATCCAAGAGTGTTGATGAGTACCACAAAGATATGGAGTTGGCCTTGATTAGGTCCAACATTAATGAAGAGAGGGAGGCTACTATGGCCCAGTTCTTACATGGTTTAAATCAAGAAATTCAAGACATAGTGGAGCTTCAAAACTATGTGGAGATTGAGGATTTGGTCCAACAAGCTATCAAAGTGGAACAACAACTCAAGAGGAAGAAGTCCAAATTTCCTTCTTCTAAGTTTTCATGCTCAAGTTCGAAGGACAAATCAAAAAAGGAGGGTAACTCATCTTCCAAAGAGGTCGTGCCTACACCTCAAGCAAAGA
Source organism: Ammopiptanthus mongolicus (assembly GCA_039655645.1). NCBI lineage: Eukaryota > Viridiplantae > Streptophyta > Magnoliopsida > Fabales > Fabaceae > Ammopiptanthus > Ammopiptanthus mongolicus. The sequence goes on from CM077344.1 coordinate 39,748,628, forward strand.
AGCCAATGGAAGCATCTCCTAGAAGCCATGATGTGAAGTGTTTCAAGTGCTTGGGCCATGGACATATTGCATCCCAATGTCCAACAAAAAGGACAATGGTATCAAGAAATGGAGAAGTTGTCACACAATCCAAGGCCCCAAGTGAAGAAGAAAGTGAGGAAGAAATAGTTCCGGAAGGAGATTTGCTCATGGTGAGGCGACTTTTGGGAAGCCAAGCCAAAGAGCATGATGAAAACCAAAGAGAAAATATCTTTCATACATGGTGCATGATCCAAGAGAAGGTATGTTCTTTAATTATTGATGGTGGGAGTTGTGCTAATATTGTTAGTGCTAGAATGGTTTCTAAATTGAATCTTGTGACTAAACTATACCCACGGCCATATAAACTCCAATGGCTTAGTGAAGTTGGTGAGATGATCGTGAACAAACAAGTTGAGGTTTGTTTTTCCATTGGAAAGTATCATGATAATGTTCTATATGATGTGATACCCATGGAGGCAAGTCATATGTTGCTTGGGAGGCCTTGGCAATTTGATAAAAAGGCCAACCATGATGGATACACAAACAAGTTCTCTTTTATTCACAAGGACTGCAAGATCACTCTTACGCCATTGTCTCCAAGAGAAGTAAGTGAGGATCAACTTAAATTGAGAGAGAGAAAAATGCAAGAGGAAAAAGAAAAAGAGAGTGAAAAAAAGAGTGATGGCCGAATGAAAAAGGATCAAAAAGAAGAGAAAAAAAGTGAGAAAAAGAGTGAGAAGAAAGAGAGTTATTTGGCAACAAAAAGTGAGGTGAAGAGGGCTTTGATTTCAAGCCAGCCCCTATACATGCTTTATTGCAAAGAATATTGCTTGAATGCTAATGCTCCTAATGAACTCTCATTGCCTAGTGGTGTTGAAACTCTTTTGCAGGAATTTGGAGATGTGTTCCCAAAGGAGGTGCCACACGGCCTAACACCTTTAAGGGGGATAAAGCACCATATTGATCTCATTTCAGGTGCATCATTACCCAATAGGCCAACCTATAGGAGTAATCCTCAAGAGACCAAAGAAATACAAAAGCAAGTGGAGGAGTTGATGCAAAAAGGATGGGTATAAGAAAGCTTGAGTCCATGTGCTTTTCCAGTTATCCTAGTACCTAAGAAAGATGGAAGTTGGAGGATGTGCACGGATTGTAGGGCCGTGAACAACATCACAATCAAGTATAGACATCCTATCCCTAGACTTGATGATTTGCTTGATGAATTGTACGATGCTTGCTTGTTTTCTAAAATTGATTTGAAAAGTGGGTACCAACAAATTAGGATAAGGGAAGGGGATGAATTGAAAACTGCCTTTAAAACTAAATATGGATTGTATGAATGGTTGGTAATGCCTTTTGGTTTAACAAATGCACCAAGCACTTTCATGAGGCTTATGAACCATGTTTTAATAGAATTTTTAGGCAAGTTTGTTGTTTTGTATTTTGATGATATCTTGATATATAGCAAAAGTCTAGATGAACATCATGAACATTTAAGGGATGTTTTGCATGTGCTAAGAAAAGAGAAGTTATATGCAAATTTTGAAAAATGTACTTTTTGTGCGGACCATGTGATCTTCCTTGGTTTTGTTGTAAATTCAAAACGGGTCCATGTTGATAAAGAGAAAATTAAGGCCATTCAAGATTGGCCAACCCCCAAAAATGTGAGTGATGTTAGAAGTTTTCATGGTTTGGCTAGTTTCTATAGAAGGTTTGTTAAGGACTTTAGTACATTGGCTGCACCTCTTAATGAAATTGTCAAGAAAAATGTTGTGTTCAAATGGGGGGAGAAACAAGAGCATGCATTTAATGAGCTTAAGGGTAGGCTTACTCATGCACCAATACTTGCTTTGCCTAATTTTGCAAAATCTTTTGAAATTGAATGTGATGCTTCCAATGTTGGTGTTGGATCTGTTTTAATGCAAGAAGGGCATCCAATTGCTTATTTTAGTGAGAAATTAAGTGGTGCTGCGCTTAATTATCCCACCTATGATAAGGAATTGTATGCCTTGGTGAGGGCTTTGCAAACATGGCAACATTATCTTTTGCCCAAGGAATTTATCATCCATAGTGACAATGAGTCCTTTAAGTATTTGAAAGGACAAGGGAAGTTGAATAAAAGACATGCCAAGTGGGTTGAGTTTCTTGAACAATTTCCCTATGTGATAAAGCATAAGAAAGGTAAAGCCAACATAGTGGCGGATGCACTTTCAAGTAGGTATACTTTACTTTCTACTCTTGAAACAAAGTTGTTTGGTCTTGAATGTATTAAAGAGTTGTTTGGTCTTGAATATATTAAAGAGTTGTATGAACATGATAAGGATTTTTCTCACATCTATGCTACATGTGTGCATGCGGCTCAAAATGGTTATTTTAGGCACCAAGGGTTTTTGTTTAAATAAAAAAGATTGTGTGTGCCAAAAAGTTCAATAAGAGAACTACATGTGAGGGAGGCGCATGAAGGGGGTTTAATGGGGCATTTAGGGGTTCAAAAGACTTTAGACATGTTGCATGAACATTTTCATTGGCCACACATGAAACATGATGTGCAAAAGTTTTGTGGAAAATGCATTATTTGTAAAAAGTTTAAATCAAAAGTGATGCCTCATGGTCTTTCTACTCCTTTGCCTATTCCTGATTTTCCTTGGATTGATTTATCAATGGATTTTGTTGTGGGACTAACTAGGACAAGGAATGGTAAGGATTCAATTTTTGTTGTGGTAGATGGATTTTAAAAAATGGCACAATTTATACCATGCAAAATGATTGATAATGCTTGTCATGTTGCTTATTTGTTCTTTAAGGAAGTGGTAAGGCTTCATGGCCTTCCAAGAAGTATTGTTAGTGATAGGGACACAAAGTTCCTAAGTCACTTTTGGAGGACATTGTGGGGAAAGCCAGGAACAAAGCTTCTTTTCTCCACTACTTGCCATTACTTGCCATCCCCAAACGGATGGGCAAACTGAGGTAGTAAATAAGACAATTTCTTCCCTTAAGGGCTGTGATTAAAAAAAACATTAAGTCTTGGGAGGAGTGTTTACCTCATGTGGAATTTGCTTATAATAGGGTTGTTCATAATACTACCCAATATTCTCCTTTTGAGATTGTTTATGGATTTAACCCTTTAATTCCTCTTGATTTATTGCCATTGCCTAACTCTTCCATTTTAAAGCATAAAGATGGCAGGGTTAAGGCTGAATATGTGAGGAAGTTACATGAGCAAGTGAAGGCTCAAATTGAAAAGAGGACAGAAAGCCATGTTAGGCAAGCCAACAAAGGGAGGAGGAAGGTGGTGTTTGAACCCGGAGATTGGGTTTGCGTGCACATGAGAAAAGAATGGTTTCCCTCACAAAGGAAATCCAAGCTTCAACCAAGGGGAGATAGGCCATTCCAAGTGGTGGCCAAGATCAATGATAATGCTTATAAGATAGATCTTCCGGGTGAGTATGGTGGAATTAGTGCAAATTTCAATGTGGCTGATTTATTTCTTTTTGATGTAGATGATGAAGATTTGAATTCGAGTTCGAATTCACTTAAAGAAGGAGGGGATGACGTGAGCCCACTAAGGAGCATGGACCAAGGAGCACTACAAGGACTTGGTGGACCTATGACAAGAGCAAGGATCAAGAAAGCCCAAGAAGCTCTAAATCAAATGGTAACAATCTTGATGGAAGCAAGCCCAAGTTCAAAACTTGATGAAGTGGAGCCCAAATTGGTTACTTAACTCATTCAACTAGAAGACCCATGAGGATGGTTGGGGCGTCCATGTGTTACAAGGCCCAACAAGTTACATTTTCTAGTTTTACTTCAACTAAATAAAGTGTAATAAGCCACTTTGTACAAGGCCAAGTAAAGCATGCGCATAGGCCTTTTTCTTTTGAGTTCTTTACTTTGTTTTCTACGTTGTTTGGGTTACACTAAGATGGTTAAAGCCCATTAGGATGCTAGGCTCGAAATTGACGTTCAAAAGGGGGCAACTTTGGCTTGCATGCCTAGGTAACTCCTTGGAAAGTTGAAGAGTTATTTTAATTAGCCACTTAGTGGAACTTAGTGGAATAGTTACTAGTTTTATGAGGGGTTATGTCACTTCATGGTGACTTTTACTTTGCATCTTCATGCAGCCCCTAAGCCTATATGTAATCGAGTATTATGAAGAGAAATACAACTAAGAAGTTCATTTTGGATTTATTCCAATTGTGAGGGTATTGTCTCTCTTAGGTTCTTCATTGAGCCATCGCTTTGATCTTATCAGGAATCCAAGATTCTTGTGGCGCCACCCCCCACTCCCATCTTCATCCATTTTCTCATTTTCTTCTTGTCTTGAATTGAACACTACTTGTTTCTCTAAGTTTCATTAGAAATTATCCCAATTGGGCTAGATAATTCAACCTAAGATCATCAACAAGGCAACCTACCCATTTGGTTGTCATCACCTTGGGTATTCTCGTCTTCAAAAAGGGTATCGCTACTACTCTTTTGAGTTAGATCGATATGTCGTGTCTGCTGCTGTCACCTTTGATCAACAACCCTTCTCATCGTCACTGGTCGACATCTCTCAGATGTTTACCATTCTCCTTGTTCTTCTCCATTTCGATGAAATGTCCCATCCTATTTTCGCCCATGGTCCTTGTCTGTTCATTACCTATCAGCGTCGACCACAGTTGCCTACTGGTGCCAACACTTCACTAGAAGAGGTTCGTGTCGAAGCCCTTGTTGAGTCACTGCCATCGCCTATCAGTCCCTCGGCTATGGTCCTTGCCACAACCAGTACACCTATTGCTCCTTGAAAAGGTATACAGTCCATCGTAACCCTTATCCTCTTGATGCCTTTCTTAGTTATGACCGCCTCTCTTCACAACATTACACCTTCGTTTCAAGTCTCTCTTCTGTTTCCATCGCTAAAACCACAGATGCAACATTATCCCATCCAGGTTGGTGCAAGGCGATGATAGATGAAATAGCTGCCTTACAATCTAATGGCACAAGGGATCTTGTTCCTAAACCGCAGGGAAAATCTACCTTACAAACTAAGGTCCTATTCTTCATGTCGGTCCACATGATCCACATTGACTCGTTCATCCACATAATTGAGCATCCATCATTGACTCGTTCATCCACGTGATCCTTCACCAATTCCTTTGTGTAATCCAACTCCTTTTTAAGGAGGGGAACTTTCATCTCATGATAGCATTGAACCTTAAGGTGAGACCCTAGTTTCTAATAGTTTTAACCATGAACATGAAGCTTTTTGAACGCATGACATTAAAAGGAGTTCCGTTCTGACAAAAGTATCTTGTTATGTATTGAATAGTTCTTGCTCTTGCTTCCTTGTCACAAGCATCATCTATGCTTATATGATTCTTGGCTTTTGCCAATTTGATAGTCGTTTCAGGATATCTGAAAAGAATAAATTCATGGGGCCTTTGAGATTTTTAGTGTTCTTGGCAGCAGACAATCAATTGATGTTACAAGCCTTTTTCCACTTCGAATACTCAATTTTGGCACGCCTTCTTCCTCAACTTGATCTTCTTGCAACTAATTGAAGTATGGGTCCTTGTCCCCTTTTTCTTCTCATAGGCGGACGTCTTAACTTTAGCTAGAAATCTCGTACATGAATTCACATCTCCCCTCATTCCCATTTGATGTCTTTTAGATCTAGTATTTCCTTCGATAGTAGTTTTCCCACAAAAGTCACACATGACACTCTTCCTGTTGTTAATATCTTACAAACTGTTACACTGCCATGCTATGCCAATGTTGTCACCAATAGGTTTTACCAAGCAGATGTTGATTATGCTGATACCAATGCTGGCTGAGTGGAAGATGCCATAACTTTTAACTAGTATTAAGGAGGATAGCGAAAAAAGGTGCGAAGGGGACAATGATAGGAGGGCAACAAAACAAAAAGAAAAGGACAAGGAGTGGCCGGAAAATGCAGTATCGTGGACGAAAAATGCAGAACCGATGCAAAACACTAGTAACAGGTCGGAAAACACCAGCTCTGGCCGAAAACTGAAAGTAGGTTGAGTGAGAACTGAGAGACGAGAAGATACTTATGAAGGGTTTTTCCCAAAACCCTATAGAAATTCTTTTTACGCAAAAACCTTAAATTACCCCGCAAAAGTGCTTCTCAACGTTAAAATCTGAGGGCGAATATGGGTGTTTCGCCCATTTTCGAATCGCGGCCCAGGAGTGCGCGAGACACTGCTATTTCCGCCGCTATAGCAGCCACATCCTACACAACGCTGAAACGCGACACAACGCCTCAAGGATAGAAGCCATGGGCTGCTCCACGACGCTCCTCTGCGATAGCGACGCTATCGCACGCTATTGATAACCTTGGTTGATATGATAATATATTTTGTATTTAAGACAGAATCAATTAGGATCAAATAGCAGCAATCTTAGGATTTATTCTTTTATTAGATTAGGATTGCAATATCATTGTGTTAGAGTGACTGTTAACTGTTAGCTTGTGTCGCACATGCAACTGATCAGTTGTAAAGCTGACTCAGCAATGTTAGTTAGGTTAGTTAAGCTTCTAACCGTGTAGCTTCTAGAGTACACTTGTGCAGGCTACTATATATAGCCTCTTCTGTAACCACTTTCTATAATCAATGAAATCAGAGTATTCATCTCTCAAACTCTCTCTTCTCCCTCCCACCATTTCTAATATGGTATCACGAGCTTGAGATCTCAAGCCATGGCTTCCGTCGACGTCAATGGTGGAACTCCACCACCACCTCCAGTGAACGCCCGCAGGTCAGCCTCTAGCGACAATGCCTAATCTCTCCTCAGTTGTTACTACCAAGCTCATCGATCGAATTTTTCTGCACTGGAAGCAGTTCTACGTGCAAATCGATTAGGGCGATATGTTGTGCGTCTGCGGATTCCACCAAAGTTTCTATCCGAACAAGATCGTCTCAGTGATGTGACCAATCCAGAATTTCTTGCTTGGGAAGCGCAAGATCAGCATCTATTCATATGGATGCTGAATTCGATTTCAAACACTATTCATACACGTGCTGCTGGTTGCTCACACATGCAAGATCATTTCAATTCACAAACGAAAGCACGTAGCACTCAGCTCAGATCTAAACTTCGACACATGACAAAAGGTGATCGCCCTATCTCCGAGTGTCTACTTCGCATCAAGGCAATTGTGGATGCTTTGATTTCAATCGGCACTCCGGTCTCGTTTCAAGAACACCTAGATGCTATTCTCAAAGGTCTACCAAAGGAGTATCATCTCCTATTTCCAAGTATTGAAAGTCGCGTCGAACCTTATTCCATTGCGGAGATTGTGGGTTTCTTGTTGTCGGGTGAATCTCGCTTAGAACGATCTACTCCTAAAGTGAATTCAGATGCCTTCTTTGTCAATATTGCGCACTCGAACTCTCAGAATCCAAATCAAGTGAACAATTCTTTGCCTCACACTCAGCAATTTTCAACAATCTTCTTATCCATTGGCTATCGAGGTGGACGCAATGGTTATCGTGGTCGTGGTAGAGGACCCTCTGGTGCTCGCCTCTACTGTCAGATCTGCAACAAAGGAGGACGTGATGCTTTGAATTGTTGGTATCGGTTCAATCAGTCCTATCAACCATAGATAACAATGGCAGGGGTCAGGGTTCAGGTTATCAAAATCATGCTCAACACTATGGCTATTACACTCGAGGCAGAGGTTCGAATGGTTCCAATTTTGGTCCATATCAAGCCAATCCCAGTCATACACAGCAAGCTCCTCCTCCTCAGATAGCTGCTCCTCTCCCTGCACCACCTCCACTTCTATAATTTCCATGGCATTCTCATGTTAGTGATGGTGGCAATCAGTCCTCTGCATCTGGACCTATGGCCATGGTGGCTTTCAACTCAAGAATTGATTCCAACAGTGTATGGTACCCAGCCAGTTGTGCCACTCATCATGTTACCTCTAATCTGGCAAATCTCACTCAGCAACCTGATAACACTGGGCATTACCACAGTCCTGATCAAATCTATATGGGTAATGGTTTAGGCATCAATATTGCCTCCTTTGGATCTACTTGTGTTACTTCACCTATGCACACAAATACCACTCTTACTCTTAACCAATAACTATATGTTCCTGCTACTACCAAAAATCTAGTTAGTGTTAGTCGATTTTCAAAAGATAATCTTTTTACTTTTAGTTCTTTCCCAACTGCTTTCATGTACAGGTCACGAATCAAGTTCTATCAGAAGGGTCAGTGAACTCGGATGGGCTCGATATCTTTTCTAATTTCTCCCTTGACTCAAGACAATTGTCCTCTTGCCATGCGGCACCAAGCTGTCTCAGTGTGTCCATTTGTAATTATGCTTCTAGTTCTCTTCCTATTGATGTATCTACTGACAATAGGAAAGTTGGTTTAGCTGAACATTGTAATTAAGTGCCCAATACTTACTATCTCTGGCACTGTAAATTAGGGCATGCTCATGAACCTACTGTTAAGCAAGTATTACAACAACGTAAAGTTTCAAATATAAATAAAAATGCACTGGATTTATGTGTTCCTTGTTGTTTTGGCAAATCACAAAGGTTGCCCTCTCATCTTTCCACTACCACCTACACAAAACCTTTTGAGTTGTTATTTCTTTACTTATGGGGACTAGCCCCAGTCAAAACTGCAGGTCACTCCTATTACTTTTCCATTGTTGATGCCACCACTAAATTTACTTGGCTATATCTACTTAAACAGAAGTCTGAAACTCTTAATTGTTTTTAAACAATTTAGAGAACTTATTAAAGTTCAATTTCAAACTGAAATACATCCTATTCAAACTGATTTGGGAGGGGAATTTCGACCTTTCACCAAGTTCCTCACAGATCTTGGAGTAGTGCACAAGGTCATTTGCCCTCACTCACCATCAGAATGGTAGTGTGGAAAGGAAACATAGGCACATAGTGGAGACAGGCCTTACATTGTTGGCTCAATCCTTTCTGCCTATGCAGTACTGGGACCATGCTTTCAGTACTGCAGTGTATCTCATTAATCGCCTACCCACTCCAACTCTTCAAAATCAATCTCCTTATGTTGTCCTGTACAAAACCACTCCTGACTATTCCTTGCTTAAGGTCTTTAGGTGTGCCTGCTACCCCTATTGAACATATAAAAAAACATAAACTTGACTTCAAGTCCTCTGAATGTACCTTTCTTGGGTACTCTTCTTCTCACAAGGGTTACAAATGTCTCTCCAAAGAGGGCGGACTATACAATTCTGAAGATGTCCAATTTAATGAAACTAAGTTTCCTTTTGCTAAAAACATACAAGATACACAAAATCATAGTTCTTCATAGAAGCTTCCTAAGCACCCTACTCCACCCATACCTGTCACTATTGTTCAGCAACGTCCTACTTTGTCACCTCAGCCACATGCTCCTCATTCCCCTGTTCCTAGTACTGTCTCTCTTGGTTCTCCTTCTACTTCCTCAGAGCCCCCCCCCCCCTCCATTCCCTTCATTCTGGTTTAACTCCTTTATATCCTTCTCCCAACTCTATGACCTCAACTCCATCTGATTCATCCTTCTCCTCTCTGCCTAGTCCTGACCCTCCACCAGCCACTCAACATCCTAACCCTTTCCCTGCAAATCAGCATCCTATGGTCACCAGGACCAAAAACCACTTGTTGCACAACACCACTTCCACCATTTTGTTAACACAAGCAAAACCTAACTCTCCTAAGCAGGCACTGGCAGTGCCCCAGTGGGAACAGACTATGCAGAGTGAGTTTGATGCCTTGATCAAAAATGGCACATGGACTTTGGTTGATCTACCACCCAATCAACAGGCCATTATGTGCAAGTGGGTGTTCCGAGACAAAGAAAACTCAGATGGTTCAGTAAACAAGTACAAAGCTCGACTTGTTGCAAAGGGTTTCCATCAGAAATTGGGGCATGATTACACTGAGACTTTCAGCCCTGTTGTGTATTAGCTGGAAAATGGTTATGGCAGTTTCCTGGATAATCTATCATCTACCGCATCGGTAAATTCAGAGCAAGTTCAATAGAATGGATGGGATGCAATGCAGTCAATGCAACATACCTTATACATGGAAACTTATCCAACAATTTTATTCCTTTAGTTTCTTTAGATGTGGAGATAACTCTCACATTAGGTTTTGGAAAATTTGTGGGTTAGTGACCATAGTAACCCTCTCTACATGTATTAGGAAAAGGTTTCATCATTTGATTAGATTACAGAATAATTTAGGTGATTATTTATGATGAAGTAATCGACTTTATGTTTGTCAAGACTGCTAAAAGATTTCATTCATTTATCTGATAAGAAAATTCAGCAATCATCAAGAATTTGATGCAGATAAGTTAACAAACCTAAGAATGCTTCCGTCAAAGCTCAAAACTTCAGTTCGGCAGCGTTGGCGATTAGCAAGTTTTAACCTTTGATGCTCACTGGATGCCCCTGAAATGGGAGAAGAAGGGTCCATAAGTGGATTCCATCTTCCACTAACATAGTTCATAAGATATCGTGCGGATTCCTTAGCTTGCTCTTTCTGGTAAAGAAGCTTTCCAACAGGGCCTGTTGCTTGGTACTCAGTACAAATATCATGCAACTTTTTCCTTAAGTTTTTCATTGCATCATGGTGTTCATCAAATGAGCCAGATTGAAGCAATTCATATAAAACAACCCTTCTACATATATTACTGCACAACTTTGGACTAAATAGCGGCATCCCAAATTCAACACTCAATGGAACCCATTCATACTTCTCTTCATCAGGTGATAACCGGTCTGATTCTCTTCCGTTAAATAATCTCAGTAGGCGAATATATCCAACTGTCCACAGTTCCATCTTGTTTGCCAAATCAGTCAAGAGAGAATTCAGCTTTGAACTTTCCTCTCCATATATTCCTAACTCTCTTCCAACAGGGGCAATTGAGCCATCCGAGTTCTTAAGGGGCAACGGGATATCTATAGTAAACACTTTTCCAGATTCATCGAGGTCAAACCTACTGAGAGGCTGCACCAGCACAGCTGAATGTTTAAGAAGTGAATTTAAACAATGCAGGAGTATACTTCCCACCACTAAATTTCCTTCAAGCTTCGCTCCCAACCCTCCTACTGTGGAACCATCCCAAGACCATATGAGAGCTTTTTCACAACCAGCCAATGGAGCTGGAAGCAGGCGCAGACACTGTCCTTTCATCAGAATAACTGATAGAGGCCCACTAGATACAGTTGAATATAATACCAATTTCATCCAAGGAGTCATAAAAGAATATGAGGGAGGACCAAAATGAACAGGACCTGTGGGTCCAGGAAGAACTGATGAATGAGGAAGAGGCACTATGGACACAACTATATCATAATCACGAAGAAACAAACGATCAAGGGTTGCCGGTGCAAGAGAAGCCAAGCTTTCACAGCGGAGAATGTCTACACGATATTTCTTTTTCCTCTTTAGCATTTCTGTTCCATTATCTGACCCTTCAACTATTTGTTTCTCATCGTTCCGGGGGTTTCCATCCAAGTTACTGGCTTCCTGTATGTGACTGCCTTCATCATGCAAAGTACTAGAATGGGTTCCATTAAATCCAGCAGCAACAGTTTCAGAGGAAACAGAAGCCTCCCCTGACTTTAAATCTAAATTTAATACACCATCATTCTTCATCCCAGCATCTGCAATATCAGAGCCTCCTGATTTGTCAGCCAAAGTGATTTCAGCTATCAGAGAACTTGACTCATCAGTGCTTGAAGTAGCCATATCCATCTTACCAAAACCTTCCTCCATTTTTGCATCACAAGCAACTCCACCTGATTGTAGACATTCTAAAACACAACGAAGGCTAAATGCATGATTTGCAAATTCCTGCAGTTCTCCCTCGAATTTTGAACCCTCCAGGGTGCTAAGATCCTCACAAAGATCAGAAATGCTGGCATGACCCAATTTCCCCGCTTCATAGAGTGTGACAGCATGAGATTTCAGGCCTGACAGAGTTCAGCAGGAAGTGTGATTTTGGTCAGACTATAGACAGATATAGACATAGAAACCAATTCTCAAACAAAGGAATATAGAAGACTAACAAACTCACATTAAATAGCCAAAAGAAAAAAAAAAAAAATTGATTTGGCATGGAAGCTAAACAGACAGATTTATTAATCAATAATCAAAGCAATTGTAATCCAATAATATTAGAAGTCATGCTTTGGCTCAATATGCTCCTCTTTTGCGGGCTTCAAGATGTTGTTGCACGGTCTAGTGCCGAAGCAGAATACAGGGCTATGGCTACAGCCACTTGTGAACTCATTTGGATCAACCAACTCCTTCAAGAGTTGAAGTTTGGAGACACACAGCAAATGAAATTGTGTTGCGATAATCAAGCGACCCTTCATATAGCTTCCAATCCGGTGTTTCAAGAAAGAACTAAACACATTGAAATCGACTGTCATTTTGTTCGTGAGAAAGTTCTTTCCAAGGAAGTCAAAACTGAGTCTGTTAGTTCTAATGATCAACTAGCAGATATCTTTACAATGTCTCTAAGGGGGTCGAAAATTCAGTATATTTGTTCCAAGCTTGGAGCATTCGATTTGTATGCTCCAGCTTGAGGGGGAGTGTTGGAAATAGTAGCAATTAAGTTAGATACATGGAACTAATCATTCATGTACCTAGTTTGGATCTATGCATGTACATAGGAAATAACTCTCATTAATCACTCCTTGTAAACATAAGTTGTATTTATGTCTAAGTGTATATAAATATCAGTGTGCTGAGTACGTTTTAACTCAAACATTTCACAAACATTCTAGTCTTCTCTCTAAGTCTCTAAGTCTTTCAACACAGGCAAACTTGGATGCGAACCTACAAGTGTTCCCATCGAGCAGAATCACAAGATAAGCACCGAAGAGGAGAGCACCAAGGTTGATAGGTCCAATATCAAAGATTAGTAGGGAAGTTGATTTACTTGGCACACACTAGACCAGATTTAGCATATGCAGTCAGTGTTGTGAGCCAGTTCATGCATGACCCGAGGGAGAGACACTTACAGGCTGTAGAACGTATTCTGCAGTATCTCAAAGCCACTCCAGGAAAACGTCTCTTGTTCAAAAGAGGAGGAAGCTTGACTATGGAGGCTTCTAATAATGCAGATTATGCAGGTTCAGTGAGCGATAAAAGGTCCACATCAGGCTATTGCACATTCTTGTGTAGGAACCTTGTTACTTGGAGAAGTAAGAAACAAAGTGTAGTGGCTCGATCATGTGCAGAGGCAGAATTTAGAGCTATGGAACAAGGAGTTTGTGACCTGTTATGGATGAAAATTGTGCTTGATGACTTGAAGATAAAGTATGAAGGCCCTATGAATTTGTTTTGTGACAATAAATCAGCTATCAGTATTGCTCATAATCCTGTTCAGCATGACAGGACAAAACACATTGAGATAGACCGACACTTCATCAAGGAAAAGTTGGATAGTCGACTGATAACAACATCCTACATTCCCTCTGGGCAGCAGCTGGCAGACGTGTTAACTAAGGGCTTACCAACGGAACGATTCAACCAACTTACTTGCAAGCTGAGAATGATAAATATCCATTCTCCAGCTTGAGGGGGAGTGTTGGAATCAGCAGACCATCGTCCAAGGTTCATGAACAATCATTAATAGCTTAGGAAATAGCTATTGTAATTAATTAGATTCATGTAGCCTCTAGTTCATGAACTTGGGGAATAGTTACCTCATTTAGTTATCTTATAATTATCATAGTTGTAACTAATTCTTCTAGTGTATAAATAGATTACCACTGCTATATGTGATTCAACACAAGCAATTAAGCAATTATTCATTCCCTCTTTCAATTTTTTCCTTTTTTCCTGGAGAACATTTAATGTAGTTTAGGATCTATATCATAGCAACCCAATGGTCCTGACAAGGAGAATTTAAGAATTGGCTTACCACACTAACTGCAAAAGAAATGTCTGGACGGGTGACTGTAAGGTAGTTTAATTTCCAAACCAATCTCGTGTATAGCCCTGGATTTGATAGTGGCTCCTCCTGATCAGGTAGAAGTTTCACATTCGGATCCATAGGAGTGTCAACTGGTTTGGCATTCAATAATCTTATCTCTTCAAGAATATCCATACCAAATTCCTTTGTGAAATCACTAGACTATCAGTAGATTGAGTTACCTCGATACCCAAGAAATAATAGTTTACCAAGGTCTTTAGTCTGAAACTGTTGAGAGAGATGTTGTTTCACCTGTAGTATGCCATGTTGATCACTACCAATTATAACAATATCGTCCACATAAACAATCAGATAAATGCATCCTTGGGCCGAATGGCTATAAAATACAAAGTGGCAGCTTCCCTACGAATCATACCAAATTGTTGCACTACGGTGCTAAATCTGCTGAACCAAGCCCGATATGTTTAAGACCATAAAGAGACCTGTGAAGCCGACCAACCATGGTAGAGCACTCCCCCTAAGCCACAAAAGCAGGTGGTTGCTCCATATACACTTCCTCTTTGAGATCACCATGCAAGAAGGCATTCTTAATGTTGATGAAGAGGCCAGTGGCAAATGGCAGCAATGGAGAGGAGGAGCCGAATAGAGGCCATTTGACCACAGGAGAGAAAGTATCACCATAATCAAGCCCAAATATCTTAGTGTAGCCTTTGGCCACCAAACGAGCATTAAACCGATCAATCTTACCATTAGGACCCACCTTGACCGGATAAAGCCAGCGGAAGCCAACCAAAGACTTCCCAGGAGGTAGAGCGACCAATTCCCAGGTACCACTGGTTTGAAGTGCACACGTCTCATAAATCATTGCTTGCCTCCACTCAGGGTGGTATAAAGCTTCACTTGGGGATTTAGGAATAGAGACAAACAATAAATAAAAAAGGCATTTATAATGCAAAGGAGAAAAAGACAATGATAACTCAAAGCAATATAATGAGGAGACGGGCTACGAGTAGAATGCACACCTTTATGGAGAGCAATGGGAAGGTCAGGTTCAGGTGGCAGGGAAAGGATTACAAAATAAATACAGGAGAGTCTATTTCTATTTACATGATACGATACTCCTATATAATAAATCTATAATAATTACAAAGATCCTAATCATATTTTCAACAAAACTGAATCACAGAATGGGGAATGGTGAAGAAAGCCCCAAGTTGATAGACCTCAATATCAGAAGTTGGTAAGAAGTTGATGTACTTAGCACATACCAGGCCAGACTTAGCTTATGCTATCAGTGTAGTTAGCCAATTTATGCATGGCCCAAGGGTGCAACACTTACAAGCTGTAGATTGTATTCTGCAGTATCTTAAAACCAAACTTGGAAGAGGATTGCTTTTCAAGAGGAATGGAAATCTAGCTATGGAAGTGTACACTGGTGCAGATTATGCAGGTTCAATTATTGACAGAAACTCAACATGTGGGTACTGTATGTTTCTTGCTGTGAATCTTGTATCATGGAGAAGTAAGAAATAGAACGTGCTTGCTCAATCTAGTGCAAAGGCTGAATTTCAAGCTATGGCACAAGGAGTTTGTGAATTGTTATGGATGAAAATTGTACTTGATGACCTTAGATTAAAGTATGACACTCCTATGAGATTGTTTTGTGATAACAAGTCAGCCACTAGTATTGCTAATAATCCAGTTCAGCATGACAGAACAAAGCACAATGAGATAGGCCGACACTTTATCAAGGAAAAATTAGACAGTGGTCTAGTCAAACACAACATATGTCCCTTCAAAACATCAATTGGCAAACGCGTTGACTAAAGGACTTGTGAAAAAAAGGAGAAGTCAAGTAGACAAAGGGACAAAATATTTCTGAATGTATTTGCTTGAGTAAAGCACTCAGCAGAAGATTTATTTATACATGTGATTTACATAGGAACTAACATTCTAAATACAATTTACAATGTAAAACTATTAATGTGGACGGTGCATCTATTCCACTTCTATACAATGAATCTAACTCTTAGGGAAGAGAAGCCATTAACTAATAATGTTATTTCCAACACTTCTCCTCAAGCTGGAGAATAGGTGTTTTCTATTCCCAGCTTGCAAACAATTCTCTCAAAATCTGCATTGCACAGTCCTTTGGTAAGAATGTCTGCAAGTTGGCCTTGTGAAGGTACAAATGGGGTACAAATTAGACCAGAATCAAGCTTCTCTTTGATAAAATGCCTATCCACCTCAATGTGTTTTGTTCGATCATGCTGAACAGGATTATGAGCAATGTTGATTGCTGACTTGTTATCACAGTATAGTTTCATAGAACCTTCCCATTTGATCTTTAAGTCTTCTAAAATTATTTTGAGCCAAAGTAGCTCACAAATACCTTGAGCCATAGCTCGGAACTCAGCTTCAGCACTAGAACGGGCCACAACATTCTGTTTTTTGCTCCTCTGTGTCACTAAATTTCCTCCAAGAAAAGTACAATATCCAGTAGTGGACCTTCTATCGGTTACTGATCCTGCATAATCGGCATCAGTGTAGGCTTCAAGAATTGCATTCCCATTCCTTCTATTGAAGGACTTAAAAGAATAATTTGGACTACAGGATTTGTGAAATGCTTGAGTTTCTTTGCACTCAGCTGATCTACTATTTATATACACTTGTAGGAGTAAATACAATTTACATTTACAAGGAGATTAATAATATTTCTACTTCCCAGGTGCATGTATAACATTCCCTAGATGCATGACTAACTATGTACATGAATTTGAATATAATTGCTACAACTCCCAATATTAATGCTACTAATTCCAACACTCCCCCTCAAGCTGGAGCATACAAATCAAATGCTCCAAGCTTGGAACAAATATATTGAATGCTTGGCCCCCTTAAAGACTTTGTGAAAATGTCTGCTAGTTGGTCATTAGAACTAACAGATTCAGTGATAACTTCCTTAGAAAGAACTTTCTCTCCAACAAAATGACAATCAATCTCAATGTGTTTAGTTCTTTCATGAAACACTGGATTAGAAGCTATGTGAAGAGCTGCCTGATTATCACAACATAGTTTCATCTGTTTGGTGTCTCCGAACTTCAACTCCTGAAGAAGTTGTTTAATCCAAATGAGTTCACAAGTGGCTGTGGCCATAGCTCTATATTCCGCTTCTGCGCTCGACCGTGCAACAACATTTTGCTTTTTGCTCTTCCAAGAGACAACATTCCCTCCAATAGAAACACAATACCCTGAAGTGGAACGTCTGTCAATTGGTGATCCTGCCCAATCTGCATCACAGTATCCAACTATTTGAGTGTTTCCTTTGTCTTCATAGAGTAGCCCTAGTCCTGGTGATTTTTTAATATACCTCAGAATTCGTATCACTGCATCCCAATGGTCAGTATGAGGAGATTGCATGAACTGACTTACTACTCCAACTGCAAAGGAAATGTCTGGTCTAGTAATAGTGAGGTAGATAAGTTTTCCAACCAATCTACGATGCCTTTCCGGATCTGAATAAGGCTCCTCTTGACTAGGCAGTAATTTTTGATTTGGATCCATAGGGCTATCAATGGGCCTACAAGCCAACATATCAGTTTCTTTAAGTATGTCTAGGGCATACTTTCTTTGTGAGATTGTGATTCCATTACTTGATTGAGCAACTTCAATGCCAAGGAAATATTTTAACTTTCCCAAATCCTTGGTTTGAAAATGGCTGAAGAGATGTTCCTTAAGTTGAGAGATTCTTTCATGATCATCTCCTGTGATGACTATATCATCCACATAAACCACCAAGTAAACACATTTATTCGAAGAAGTATGACAATAGAAGACTGAATGATCCGCTTCACTCCGTTTTAGTCCAAAAGCCTGTACAACAGAACTGAATTTCCCAAACCAAGCTCGTGGAGATTGTTTAAGTCCATAGAGAGATCGTCGTAGTTTGCAAACCAACCCAGACTCCCCCTGAGCAACAAAACCAGGTGGTTGCTCCATGTAAATCTCTTCTTCGAGTTTGTAGATAAACTTAGAAGTAAGAACGAAATTGTGAAATGCTTGAGTGTGTTTGCACTCAGCTGATCTACTATTTATATACACTCATAGGAGTAAATACAATTTACATTTACAAGGAGATTAATAATATTTCTACTTCCTAGGTGCATGTATAACATTCCCTAGATGCATGACTAACTATGTACATGAATTTGAATATAATTGCTACAACTCCCAATATTAATGCTACTAATTCCAACACTCCCCTTCAAGCTGGAGCATACAAATCAAATGCTCCAAGCTTGGAACAAATATATTGAATTCTTGACCCCCTTAAAGACTTTGTGAAAATGTCTGCTAGTTGGTCATTAGAACTAACAGATTCAGTGATAACTTCCTTAGAAAGAACTTTCTCTCGAACAAAATGACAATCAATCTCAATATGTTTAGTTCTTTCATGAAACACCGGATTAGAAGCTATGTGAAGAGCTGCCTGATTATCACAACATAGTTTCATCTGTTTGGTGTCTCCGAACTTCAACTCCTGAAGAAGTTGTTTAATCCAAATGAGTTCACAAGTGACTGTAGCCATAGCTCTATATTCAGCCTCTGCACTGGACCTTGCGACCACATTTTGCTTCTTACTCTTCCAAGAGACAAGATTTCCACCAATAGAAACACAATACCCTGAAGTGGAACGTCTATCAATAGGTTAACCTGCCCAATCTGCATCACAAAATCCAACAATTTGAGTGTCTCCTTTGTCTTCATAAAGTAGTCCTTGTCCTGGTGCCTTCTTAATGTACTTCAGAATTCTAGTCATCGCATCCCAATGATCATTATGAGGAGACTGCATGAATTGACTTACTACACCAACCGCAAAGGAAATATCAGGTCTTGTTATAGTGAGATAAATGAGCTTACCAACCAATCTCCGATATCTTTCCGGATCAGAATATGGCTCCCCTTGACTAGGAAGTAATTTTAGATTCGGATCCATGGGACTATCAACTGGTTTACAGTCCAACATACCAGTTTCTTTAAGTATGTCTAATGCATATTTTTTCTGTGAGATGATAATTCCATTTTTTGACTGAGCAACTTCAATCCCAAGAAAATATTTAAGCTTCCCCAAATCCTTGGTTTGAAAATGGTTGCACAAATGTTCCTTCAACTGAGAAATTTTTTCCTGGTCGTTTCCTGTGATGACTATATCATCTACATAGACCACCAAGTAAACACATCTATTTGGAGAGGTATGACAATAGAAGACCGAATGATCTGCTTCACTACGTTTCATTCCGAATGCTTGAATAACCGTACTGAATTTCCCAAACCAAGCTCGTGGAGACTGTTTCAGCCCATAGAGAGATCGTCGTAGCCTGCAAACCAAACCAGACTCCCCCTGAGCAACAAATCCAGGAGGTTGCTCCATATAAATTTCTTCTTCTAGCTCACCATGAAGAAACGCATTTTTAATATCCAACTGATATAATGGCCAGTGACGTATAGCAGCCATGGCAAGAAGGAGTCGAACAGAAGTGATTTTGGCCACAGGGGAGAAAGTATCTCCACAATCAAGTCCATAAATTTGGGAATATCCTTTGGCTAAAAGTCGGGCTTTGAGTCGATCAATCTAACCATCGGCCCCGACTTTAATAGCATAGACCCATCGACAACCAACGGGTTCCTTTCCTGGAGGAAGAAGAGTTAAGTCCCAAGTACCATTATGCTCCAAAGCCTGCATTTCATCAATCATGGCTTGTCGCCATCCTGGATGATCAAGTGCCTCACAAACATTTTTAGGAATGGAAACAGAAGATATGGATGACACAAAAGAATAATAAGAAGGAGATAGACGATGGTAACTTAAGAAGTTATAAATAGGATGAGGATTGCGGGTAGACCGAGTACCTTTTCTAAGAGCAATGGGCAAGTCAGGGTTCTCATCATGGAGGTCCGTAGTAGGGCCATCTGTTGGAGTAGGACATGATTCGGTCGGTCTTTTAGTGCCTTCTATTTCTGTATTAGCAACACGAGGACGACGTCGATATATGATGGGTGATCTTTGAGGTTGCTCGAGAGGAGAATTGTCAGGAATATCTGCAGTTTCAACTGGTTCTGGCACAAGGGAAGGTGATGGACCAAGATAAGGGATCGGAAAAACTTCTTGAATAGTATGAGACTCAACTATGGATGGTGAGAAGTAAAGTTTTTCTTCGAAGAACGTTACATCTGCAGAAATGTAGTAACGATTCTGCATAGGAGAGTAACACTTGTAACCTTTCTGTAACCTGGAATACCCCAGAAAAACACATTTGATGGCTCGGGCAGACAGCTTATCAAGACCTGAAGACATGTCATGAACAAAACATGTGCATCCAAATATTCGTGGAGCAACATGAAACAGTGGTTCTTTAGGAAATAAAATGGAATGTGGTATTTTGTGATTAAGAGAAGAAGAAGGCATCCGATTAATTAAAAAACAGGATGTCAAAACTGCATCACCCCAATGTCGGACAGGAACATGTGCATGAAGTAATAACGTCCGAGCAGTTTCAACAAGATGTCTATTCTTCCTTTCAGCTATGCCATTCTGTTGAGGGGTATGAGGACAACTGGATTGATGGAGAATGCCTTGTGATGACAAAAAGGATGAAAGAGCAGAAGAAAAGTATTCTTTTGCATTATCACTTCTAAGGATTTTGATCGTCTTACCAAATTGAGTTTTAACCTCATTAACAAAAGTGGTGAGAATGTACAAAAGTTCAGATCGTTCTTTCATTAAGAAAACCCAAGTGCACCGGGAGAATTCATCAATAAAAGTGATGAAATATCGAAAGCCATTAGAAGACACACGACTTGGTCCCCATATATCTGAATGGATAACGGAAAAAGGAGAATCAACTCGGCTTTCAACTTTGCTGGGAAAGGAAGAGCGAACATGCTTGCCTAATTGACAAGACTCACAGTTTAATGATGACATCTTTGCAAGATTCGGAACCATTTGCTTCAATTTTGACAAACTTGGATGGCCTAATCGTTCATGAAGAAGATTTGGAGATTCAACCGCAGTACAGCTTACAGAAGGAGCTGATTTGAGGTAATACAGACCATGTGATTCATGTCCTACGCCAATCATCCGACCCGTATTACGTTCCTGTATAGTAAAAGAACCAGCATCAAAGGTTACTGAGCAATTTAGAGAGCGAGTAAGTTGACTAAGGGAGATCAAATTAAAAGGACAACCAGGTATAAACAAAACAGATTTTAAAGTTATAGAAGGAGTGACTGAAACATGACCGATTCCTTTGGCGGTGACCTTGGAACCATCCGCAAGTGTTATGAAGTGTGGAAATTTAGGAGAAGATATGGAGGAGAATAAAGAACTATTACCAGCAATATGATCAGAGGCACCTGAATAAATTATCCAAAGATTTTGATTGTTACCAGATTGAGATATGAAGGCCGCAGAGTCATGAACACCAGTGGCAGTAGACCCATGAAAGTGACGGGCAGCTTTTAATTGAAGATATTCTTGGTACTCAGCTTCGGAAAATTTGTTCAACATTTCAACACTACATATATTTACTGATTTTCCAGAAAAACCATGAAGAGAGTAACAAGTCTTTTGAGTGTGACCCATTCTCTTGCAATATGTGCATTGAGGACGACCCATTCTAATAAAAAACCACACAGAGGAGAGTCCGAACTAACACCTGAGATTGTATGGAGACGAGCAAGCAAATAGCAGTAACAAAACAACCGTAACAGCAACAAAAAAAAAAAAATAGGAGGCTAAAAAAACAAGGATCAACTTCCAAACAACTGGAAAAGTGGGTTTTGACCAGCTAGACGGACAGAGGAGGCTTAGGCGAACCTTTCTGGGCGGTCGCGGCGAGATTCTGGTGGTGGGAAGGCGGCGCATGACTCACACGCGCCGAGGACGTGACTGCGACTGGGCTTCATGCGCCGTCAAGAAACTGGCGCGTGACGGCGCGTGACGGTTGTTCTGGTGGCGGTGCTTGGTGGAAAGGATCGTCGGAGGTTGCTGAGTAGGTTTCCGGCGATAGTAGACTGTGGGTTGGCCGGAAACAGTGAGTTTTGGACCTGACAGTGGCAGTTTGGGTATTCCAAAGGACAAGACTTTAGGGATTTCAAGGTTCTGCTGGACGAGAGGCAGAATCCTTCAAAATGGGAACGAACCTGCTCTTGATACCATGTAGATAGACTTAGAAGTAAGAACGAAATTGTGAAATGCTTGAGTGTGTTTGCACTCAGCTGATCTACTATTTATATACACTCATAGGAGTAAATACAATTTACATTTACAAGGAGATTAATAATATTTCTACTTCCTAGGTGCATGTATAACATTCCCTAGATGCATGACTAACTATGTACATGAATTTGAATATAATTGCTACAACTCCCAATATTAATGCTACTAATTCCAACAGAGTTCTCCATGAAGAAATGCATTTTTGATGTCCAGTTGACATAATGGCCAATGATAGATGGCAGCCATGGCAAGAAACAACCGAACAGAAGTAATTTTTGCCACCGGTGAAAAGGTATCTCCATAGTCAAGACCATAAATCTGGGTATAACCTTTAGCCACGAGACGAGCTTTGAGACGATCAATCTGGCCGTCCGGGCCAACTTTAATAGCATACACCCAACGACAACCAACAGGTTTCTTGCCAGACGGAAGTGGAACCAACTCCCAAGTACCACTGTGCTCAAGTGCCTGCATTTCATCAATCATGGCTAGTCGCCATTCTGGATGAGCAAGTGCCTCATGAACATGTTTAGGGATGGAAACAGAAGATAAGGTTGACACAAAAGAATAATAAGAGGGAGAAAGACGATGATAACTTAAAAAGTTGTAAATAGGATGAGGATTCCGGGTTGACCGAGAACCTTTTCGAAGAGCAATAGGTAAACCAAGATTTTCTTCGGGAAGGTCCGTGATAGGAGTGGTGGTTGGAGTAGGACATGATTCATCGCGTCTTTCAGGGTCCTCCAATGCTGTATTAGGAGCTCGCGGACGACGCCGATATATGATGATAGGCGCCTGAGATGGTTCCGGCTGGGAATTACTAGGAGCAACTTCGGTGGAACCCATAGGAGAGATTGGTTCCTCCATACAAGGAGATAGATCAAGTAAGGGAACTGGAAATACCTCATGAACAGCTTTAGACTCGACCATGGAGGAGGAGAAATATAGAGTGTCCTCAAAGAACGTCACATCTGCTGATACATAGTAACGATTGTGGATTGGAGAGTAACATCGGTATCCTTTTTGCAATCTAGAATATCCCAGGAAAACACATTTGATGGCTCGAGCAGACAACTTGTCTAAACCTGGAGAAAGATCATGAACAAAACAGACACATCCAAAAACACGAGGAGCAACATGAAACAAAGGTTCTTTAGGAAATAAGATTGAGTGAGGATCTTTATTATTAAGGGAGGAAGAAGGCATTCGATTTATCAAAAAACAAGCAGTTAAAACTGCATCACCCCAATGACGGACAGGTACATTTGCATGAAGTAACAATGTCCGAGCAGTGTCAACAAGGTGTTTATTCTTCCTTTCTGCTATTCCATTCTGTTGGGGGGTATGAAGACAAGTTGATTGATGAAGAATACCCTGTGAAGACAAAAAAGAAGAAAGATTGGAAGAAAAGTATTCTTTTGCATTGCCACTTCTAAGAACCTTAATCGGCTTGCCAAATTGAGTTTTAATTTCATTGAGAAAAGAAGTGAAGATGGAAAATAATTCAGATCGTTCTTTCATTAGAAAAACCCAAGTACATCGAGAAAACTCATCAATAAAAGTGACAAAATATCTAAAACCCATTGATGACACACGACTTGGACCCCATATATCAAAATGAATAACAGAAAAAGGTGAATCAATACGACCTTCAATCTGCCTAGGAAAACAAGAACGAACATGCTTTCCTAATTGACATGACTCACAGGTGAGAGTTTTTATTTTGTCAAGACTAGGAACCATTTGCTTTAATTTAAATAAGCTTGGATGTCCCAAACGTTCATGAAGAAGATTTGGTGAGTCCGCAGCAATACAAGCCAAAGAAGGAGTTGATTGGAGGTAGTAAAGACCACGTGATTCATGTCCTCTGCCAATCATCCAACCCGTACCATGTTCCTGTATAACAAAAGAATCAACATTAAAGGTCACTGAACAATTAAGGGAACGAGTAAGCTGACTAAGAGATATTAAATTAAAAGGACAGCCAGGTATAAACAAAACAGAGTTTAAGGACATGGTAGAAGTAGGTGAGACATGACCGATTCCTTTGGCTGCAACCTTAGAACCATCCGCCAAAGTAATGAAATGAGGGAATTTAGGTGGAGAAATAGAGGAAAATAAAGAACTATGACCAGCAATATGATCAGAGGCACCTGAATCAATTACCCATGAATTTTGATTACCGGATTGAGAGATGCAAGCGGTAGAGTTATGAGCACCGGCAGCAGTGGAGGATTGGGATTGCTTGGCTGCTTTCAATTGGAGATATTCTTGATAATCTTCTTCTGAAAATTTTATCTCTGCTTTTTCAGACTTACAGAGATTCACAGATTTTCCGGGAAATCCATGAAGAGAGTAACAAGTATCTTGAGTATGACCCATTCTTTTGCAATATGAACATTGAGGACGGCCACCTCTTCCACCACGACCCCCTCGTCCTCCCCGGTTAGACACCATTGCAGAAGATTCAATAGTCTCATTTGAATTCCCACTTGTTTTTGGGGAAGGAACTCGAAGGAGTCGAGTGACCAAATTCTCCATTGAGAGAATTTCTTGGCCAGTCAGAATCTGATCACGAACATGCTCAAAATCCGGATGCATTCCCCGGAGAACCAGCACCATGTACAAATTATCGAGCTTAGTTTTCATACCTTCAAGAGTGTCGGATTCCAAAGACATTTTTAACGTCTCAACTGCAGCTTGAGCCTTAGAAACATACGAGATCATGTCATGATCGGACTGTTTGAGAGTTGCCAACTTTTGTGCAGCATCATACAACTGTTGAATGTCATTAGCAAACACATCATGAGCCTTTTTCCAGAAAGTATTACAAGTTTTGAAGGCTCTAAAGTTTGTTAGGATGCTAGGTTCAACAGATTGCCACAACAAAGCACAAAGTTGATAATCAAGTTTCTTCCACTGATCCTTTTTGTCTTCTGGAATCTTATCCAATGATTTTTCCAAATGTTCATGATATCCTTGACCCAGAAACCAAAGTTCCACGGAGGCAGACCATGCTAAATAATTCTTACCATTAAACTTCTCCGAAGTGATTGTTGGAGTTCCAGAAATAGAGAAAGCCGGACCACCATTTGCTGCCTTCTCAGAGGTCATCTTAACAGCTGAAAAGTAAGGGAACACAGAGCAAACAGCAGTACAGTGACAAGAACAACAAAAAAACTGAGGAGACTAAGAGACCCACTTCTCCCAACAACCAAAAAAGTGGATTTTGACCAGCTAGAACAACAGAGAACAGTGTTGCGAACGGTTCTGGGCGGTCGCGGCGATTTTCCGGCGTGGGGAAGGTGGCGCGTGAGGTACACGCGCCGACAAGGTGAAGCGCGTATGGAGGCGCGTGAGGGCGCGTGGGCTGTTTTTCGGCGACGAAACTTCGGGAAATGGCCGGTCGGTGACTTATGGTAGGATTTCCGGCGACGGTGGACAGTGGGTAGCCGGCGACAGTGACTTTAGGCTTTGAACGGTGGCTGTTTGGGTAACTAGGCGAGAGAGTTCTGCTGGACCAGAGTCAGAACCTTCAAGGAGAGGATAAAACCGCTCTGATACCATATTGAAGGACTTAAAAGAATAATTTGGACTAAAGGATTTGTGAAATGCTTGAGTTTCTTTGCACTCAGCTGATCTACTATTTATATACACTTGTAGAAGTAAATACAATTTACATTTACAAGGAGATTAATAATATTTCTGCTTCCTAGGTGCATGTATAACATTCCCTAGATGCATGACTAACTATGTACATGAATTTGAATATAATTGCTACAACTCCCAATATTAATGCTACTAATTCCAACACCTTCTATATAGAATTCCTCTCCCTGGAGTTCCTTTAAGGTACTGCAGGATTCTATGAGCTGCCTGCAAATGAACTTCTCTTGGGCAATGCATAAATTGACTAACCAAACTTACAGCAAATGCAATATCTGGCCTTGTGTGAGACAAATAAATTAATTTACCAACCAAACGCTGGTACATCTCTTTATCCACCACTGCACTATCTTCTTCATTACCCAATTTAAGGTTCGGTTCTATGGGAGTACTTACAGGTTTACAAGCTGTCTTTCCTGTCTCTTTGAGCAAATCTGTGATATATTTTTGTTGAGATATGAAAATGCCGATCTTGGAGTGAGCCACCTCAATTCCCAGAAAGTATTTTAGTCTCCCAAGAGTTTTTATCTCAAATTCCTTCGCTAGATGTTGACTCAAGACTTGTTGTTCTTTCCAATCATCTCCAGTGACAATGATATCATCCACATAGACTAGCAACACGGTTACTCCCCCTGAAGTTGAGTGTTTGATGAACAATGTATGATCTCCTTGACTTTGTTTGTATCCTAAGGTTGTCATAACCTTAGTGAATCTTCCAAACCATGCTCGAGGTGATTGTTTCAACCCGTATAACGCCTTTTTTAGGCTGCAAACAGTATTGCCACTAATATTTTTCCCATATCCTGGTGGTACCTCCATATAAATCTCCTTCTCAAGCTCCCCATGCAAGAAAGCATTTTTCACATCAAACTGCTGCAATTCCCAGCCATAATTGGCTGCAAGAGATAATATTACTCGAACTGTATTCATCTTTGCAACAGGGGCAAATGTCTCTGAATAATCAATTCCATAGGTTTGTGTGAAACCTTTGGTTACCAACCTTGCTTTGTACCTCTCAATTGAACCATCGGCATTATACTTTACAGTATACACCCACTTGCAACCAACTGGTTTCTTTCCTTCCGGTAAAGTAACCAATTCCCATGTTTTATTTTTCTCCAATGCCTCCAATTCTGTATCCATGGCCTGTTTCCACCTTTTATCAGATAATGCCTCAAAGACACTGGTGGGAATGAAGGTATTGTTTAGGTTTACAAGAAAAGCCTTGTGGGTAGGTGAGAATTTTTGAAAGGAAAGGTAGTTTGCAAGAGGGTATAATGGTTTTTCGGTACATTTTCTGGTTCCTTTTCTGTGAGCAATTGGAAGGTTAAGATCATTTTCAACTATTTCATTATCTTGTAAAGTGATGGAATCAGAATTTGTTACCTGAGGAGTTGGGTTGGACTCTTGAACATGTGTCGATTCAGGAATGACCTTTTGCTTCCTTAGGAACACCCGATTTTTTCCCCATCGTACATCAACTTCAGGTTCAGGTTCAGATGCAGCTTCAGCTTCAACTGTAGGTTCAGTTTCAGCTGCAGGTTCCGTTTCAGCTGATGAGGATGGGATATTTAACTCAAGGCTAGGCAAAACAAGAGTTTCAAGATGAATTTCTTTATCTTCTCTTAGATCCTCCTCCTGAAGATAAGGTTGAGTGAAATAAGCTTGTTTTTCCTGAAAGGTTACATCTCGAGACACAAAGAGTTTTTTGGAGGGTGGATGGTAACACTTATATCCTTTTTGAGTAGGGGAATACCCAACAAAAACACATTTTAGAGCTCTAGGATCAAGTTTTCCCCTATCTTGACTATGAACATGGACAAATGAGACACACCCAAAGACTCTTGGTGTAAGATTATTAGAATTGGGCACATTGGGAAAAAAGGAGGAAAGAACATCCATAGGACTTTTATACCCCAAGACTTTAGAGGGTAACCGATTGATGAGATATGTTGCTGTAAGAACTGCTTCCCCCCAAAAAAAATTTGGAACATTTTTGTGAAACAACAGTGCCCGAGTTTGATCTAAAAGATGCCTATTTTTCCTTTCTGCAATCCCATTTTGTTGTGGTGTTTTGACACAAGAAGACTTATGGATTATTCCCTCTTTTTGGCAGAATAGAGTAATGTCATGATTAAAATACTCCTTGCCATTATCAGACCTAAGTCTTTTTAAGGTTACACCAAACTGATTTTTAATCATTGAGAAGAAGGTTTGAAAAACATTGCTCACTTCAGACTTGTGTTTAAGAAGGAAAATCCAAGTAACCCGAGTACAATCATCAATAAAAGTCACAAACCATCTAGTTCCTGAAACATTTGGAACAGAAGATGGACCCCAAACATCAGAATGAACAAGATAAAAAGGAAATGAGCTTCTTTTGTTACTTAATGGAAAAGGTATACGCTTGTGTTTTGCAATCTCACACACATCACAGTGAAAACTCTCGATACTTAATCCAAAAAACAAAGATGGAAACATAAATTTGATGGTTTCAAAAGAGAGATGTCCTAACCGATAGTGGAAAAGCAAAATCTTTTCCCTTTTTGGAACAGACTCTGACATAAATGATTGAGACAAGTGGTCTTCAAGGTAATAAAGGCCATTTCCTTCTCTAGCACGTCCAATTGTCCTCCCCGATTCCTTGTCTTGAAGAAGACAACAATCACTGTGAAAAATCACTTTACAGGACAAGTCTTTAGTAAGTTTCTGCATAGAAACAAGGTTGGTGGACAGTTTTGGAACATGAAGGACATTTTTTAAGGTGATGGATGAATTAATGTCAATGCTCCCTATGCCAGCAACAGTTATAAGAGTGCCATCAGCAGTGGCAATTTTCTTATTACTGGAACATGGAGAATATGTGGAAAAATGGTTAGGTGAGGGTGTCATATGGTCAGTGGCTCCAGAGTCTAAAATCCAGAAGATGGGAGAATGTATATTT
Organism: Ammopiptanthus mongolicus; assembly: GCA_039655645.1. NCBI lineage: Eukaryota > Viridiplantae > Streptophyta > Magnoliopsida > Fabales > Fabaceae > Ammopiptanthus > Ammopiptanthus mongolicus. The sequence goes on from CM077344.1 coordinate 39,777,477, forward strand.
GAGACATTGGATCCAAATGAAGGTGAAAACATACCTGAACACAACACACTATAATTACCTGATGATTTCTACATAATGTTGAGACAAATACCTGAAGGGGTTCGCAATTTCTTCACTGGTAAAAAAGAACCGAGACACCCACCAAGTAGAACTGTACAGGGACCCAAAAGGAGAGGTCCGATAAGAAAACCGACCCCCAAAACAGGTTCAGAAGATGCCTCCGGTCAGAACGAAGCAAGCGGGCGGCGCGTGCGATGATTGGAAGGAGGCGCGTGTGCTTCACGCGCTAGAATGCGGAGGCGCGTGTGGCGGCGCGTGAGGGCGCGTGCGGTGGTTTTTTTGCCGCGATCTTCCGGGTTCTGGCCGATCTCAGAGCTGCGGTTCTTCTGGTATGGTTGCTGGTCTAAGATGTGGCAGTCAACGGCGGATGTCGGCGGTCAACGTCCTTTTTGGTGGTTGGAACAGCATTCAGAAATACAGAGCAATGAAGGCTCTGACTGAGAATAAAATCAGAGTAATGAAGGGGCAGGCCCTGCAATGAAGGCAAGGTACCTAAGAAAAATAAGCAATGAAGGCTGAGGTAGCGGAACAAAAAGAAACAGAGACTCCCAAGATCGGGAGCTCTGATACCATGTGAAAAAAAAGGAGAAGTCAAGTAGACAAAGGGACGCAATATTTCTGAATGTATTTGCTTGAGTAAAGTACTCAGCAGAAGATTTATTTATACATGTGATTTACATAGGAACTAACATTCTAAATACAATTTACAATGTAAAACTATTAATGTGGACGGTGCATCTATTCCACTTCTATACAATGAATCTAACTCTTAGGGAAGAGAAACCATTAACTAATAATGTTATTTCCAACAGGACTTCCCACGGAACGCTTTCTGGATCTTACTGGCAAGCTGGGAATGATTGATATCCATTCACCAGCTTGAGGGGGCGTGTTGAAAATTATTGTAGATTTATTTACTTTTAATGTACAAATTATTGCTTATTTAATTTTAATTATTAGGACAGATTTGTTACCTGTAATATAGCTCAATTCGAGGCAAGTAGTTATGAGCTCATGTCTATACAATGTAAATTCATGTATTGACAACTCAAGTAACAATATTCAAATTATTCCATCTTTTCTTTTCAAGTAATTTTGTTTAGCATTCAGTGGGCAAGTCTCCCCAAAGAGCATTCACTGCAGCATCTTCCAAAGTGGCCTGTTCCTGTGGTCTATGCAGCCATTTGATCAACCCTCGCTCTGTGTACCTCTACCGAGCGTTTGCCAAGCACTTGCTCAGGCTGACATACCATCTCTTCGGATGCTAAGGTATCAAGAATACTAGCCTCCACTGGAAAATTCCCCACTACCTTCTTCAGCTGGGACACATGAAAAACGGAGTGGATTCGAAACTGCTGGGGCAATTGGAGTTGGAAAGCCATTGTCCCCACTTGCTTAAGGACTAAGTAAGGCCTATAATACCTCGTAGTCAATTTAGGATGCAGGCGAGAAGGCATAGGCTATTGGTTGTGAGGTTGCAGTTTCAAGTACACCCAATCACCCTCCTTAATGGTAGCAAGTCCCCAATGTCTGTTGGCAAACTCAACCATATGTGATTGAGCCCGAGATAAGTGGAATTTCATTGGGGCAATCCCATCTCTTGGAAGAGTAAGAAGCACGGTGTAATTGGAAGATCGAGTGCAGAAGCAGAATACTAAGTCATGTGTAACAAGCTTGGTGCTTATGATATCTATGCACCAGTTTGAGGGGGATTGTTAATATATTTTGATGTTTTAGATAAGTTTTGATATGCTTCAGATTATGTGTTGATATGTTTTGATTTAGTTTCCCAGTTTCCTTGAATTTGTTATAAATAGATGATATGATCAATCCCTAAAATCAAGGGATTTAATATTTACACTTGTAAATCATCATTATATATATTCAGGAGGAGGTTGAGAGAGTTTCTCTTAATCTATTCATGCATCATAAGTATAGGAACCCAAGTAAGCCAACTGAGAAACTTATAGAAAATGAAGAAAGAAGAACATTTGTTTTATTACTTAACTGAAAATGAACATAACAAGGAGAATGATCTCCTACAAGGGTTTCCCCTTTAATAAAGGGGTTCCCCATTTAAAACAAGTTGAAGCACTGTACTAACCAAATCAATAAATGCCTTCCTCCTCTACACTTTCCCCTATTTAACCATCAATCCTGAGACTACCCACTATAGGGCCTAACACAAATGATCAAACAACAATTTCGAACTAATATCAAAAGAATTCGGTCAGACAATGCCAAAGATTATTTAAATCAAACTTTGTCACCCTCTTTCAAGATAAATAAGTTGTTAGTAAAGAAGATAGAGATATGTTAGTTAGTTAGTTTGACAGCTAGAGTCTATCTCTAGAATATCCTATTGTTTAGGATATTAGTTTATCTTTATCTCTTATCTATATCTTTTGCATCTATATGTTTAGAATGTAAATTGTAACTTTATATTATCAGAAATTAATGAACAGCGAGAATCATTGTTTCTCTCCATATCTTAACTTTTATGGTATCAGTTTTCTTCAAAAGTTAAAGTAAGTTGAGAGAGACTTTGGCTGCTATGGCCGATTCTGGTATAAGCGGGGGTGATGGTTCTGAGGGTCAAAACTCACGACCAACCTCCACAATTATACCCACTGCAAATAACTCTGATAGTATGTCCCTCCCAATTGCAACTCATAAACTCTCGGGCAAAAATTTTGTCCAATGGTCTCAATCTGTTCAAATGGTGATTCGAGGCAAAGGGAAGTTTGGTTATTTGGAAGGAACGATCAAGCAACCTGATTCTAAGGATCCCAAATTTTCGAATTGGGAGATTCAAAATTCTATGGTTATGGCTTGGCTTATCCATTCAATGGAGGACGGCATAAGGGATACTTACTTGTTCTATACCACTGCAAAGGAGATTTGGGATGCAGTCACTCTAGCGTATTCTGATTCTGAAGATTCATCACAAATTTTTGAACTCCGGAATCTTACTTGGAATTTGCGACAAGGGGAGTTGACGGTCACTCAATATTTTACTGCTTTAAAGAAGGTATGGCAAGAAATTAATGTATTTCGAATTTGTAGCTGGAAAGACACTTCTGATGGTACACAGTATACAAAGTTGTTAACAAAGGACCGTATCTATGATTTTCTTGCTGGTTTAAACAATGACCTTGATGATGTATGATATGAGCCCAAAGAAGAACATGGACAAAGGAGCACTACAAGGACTTAGTGGGCAAATGACAAGAGCTAGGATCAAGAAAGCCCAAGAGGTCTTAAATCTTAAATCTTAAATCAAATGGTGATAACCTTGATTAAAGCAAACCCAAGTCCAAGTCAAGACCCATGATGATGGCTGGACGTCCACCCCACAAGCCCAACAAGTTACATTTTCTAGTTGTTCTATTAAATAAAATGTAATAAACTATGTGTGGATCCAATTTTTGGGTGCTTCACTGTGATTTCTAAGATAAGTGGGTTACACTAAGTTGGGCTAAGACCCATTAGAAGGGGAGCTCGAATATCGAAGCTTAAAGGAGGATAACCTTTGGCTTGCATGCCTAGGTAACTCCTTGGAAAGTTGAAGAGTTATGTTAAATAGCCCACTTAGTGGATAGTTAGTTCTTATATTAGACTTAGTGGATAGTTACTAGTTTTATGAGGGGTTATGACACTTCATGGTGACTTTTAGCTTGCATCTTCATGCAGCCCCTAAGCCTATATGTATTCGAGTATTATGAAGAGAAATGGAACCTAAGAAGTTCATTTTTGGAATTGAATCCAATTGTGAGGGTATTGTCTCTCTTTGGTTCTCGATTGAGCCACCCCCTTTGATCTTATCAAGAGTCCAAGACTTTTGTGGCGATCTTCACTAGGCGTATCAAATCCCCTTGGATTTGTGGCGCCTCCCCCACCATTCTCATCCTCATCCATTTTCTTGTTTACTCTTTCTTGAATTGAACACTACATGTTTTCCTAAGTTTCATTGGTAGTCTAACCAATTGTACTTGATAATTCAACCTAAGATCATCAACAAGGCAACCCACTAATTTGGTTGTCATCAAATGGCATCAAAGCTCAGGTTTGGTTGAATTATTTTTGTGTCTTTGTTCTTCAATTTTCTTCTTGTTCTTCATCTTCAACCTTTCTTCTTTTTTATCCAAATATTACTTTGATTCTGTTTGAAGGGAATTTTCGTTGCGTTTATGTTTCTGTCCCAAAACAAGTTTGCAAGTGTGTCTCTTCATTAACGTGTAAAAAAAAAAAAAAAAAAGGCCAGAAAGGCCATAATCGATTATTCAAGTCAGAGAACCCAAAATCGATTATAATAATCAATTATTTAAAAAAAAAACCTTATTTGGCCAACTTGTGTTCTTGACAAAGTTTCCCTTCATTGTTGTTTGTATTATTGTGAAAGCTTTTCCTTGTCTTGCTTTTCCTTTGTTCTTGATAAGTCTTGTTGAATATTGCTATTTGGTTTTGGATATTTTGTGTGGATTGGAGGTTGACTCCTTTAAGAACTATAAGAGGACATATTGAGAGGAAAAAGGCAAGAATGCAAAATTACATATTGTGTGGAAAAAGCCTAATTGAGTGTATCACAATTTTTGAGTGAAACACATGAGGGAGTGTGGTGAGAATTTTAAAATTTCTTGTTATTTTTGATCTTGTGTTTCAAGTGATGGCAGATGATAGCCCACCTCTTTCTCCAAGGTCCGCGGTTCTTCAAGCTAAGACGACTACTCAAATCCGAACCCTTACAAAGAAAATGGAGGCAATGCAAGCAAATTATGATAGACAACTTGCCAACCTTCAAACCCGTGATAATTCAAGTGGATATGAAAGTGAAAGAGGAAGACCTAGAGGAGGAGGACATAGAGGAAGGAGGCGTGATAGAGAGGATAGAATTGAAGGGGTCAAAATTAAAGTTCCTACCTTTCATGGGAAGAATGATCCCAAAGCCTACATGGAATGGGAGATGAAGATGGAGCAAGTGTTTGATTGCAACAACTACAATGAAAGAAAGAGAGTGAAGGTAGCCGCTCTTGAATTTAAAGACTATGCACTTGTTTGGTGGGATCAAATGCAAAAAGAAAGAAGAAGGTATGAGGAGGAGCCAATTGAAACTTGGGCCGAAATGAAACAAGTCATGAGGAGAAGATTTGTGCCATCCCATTACCATAGAGATTTTCACAACAAATTGCAATGATTGACCCAAGGATCCAAGAGTGTTGATGATTACCACAAAGAGATGGAGTTGGCCATGATTAGGTCCAACATTAATGAAGAGAGGGAGGCTACTATGGCTCGGTTCTTACATGGTTTAAATCAAGAGATTCAAGACATAGTGGAGATTGAGGATTTGGTCTAACAAGCTATCAAGGTGGAACAACAATTCAAGAGGAAGAAGTCCAAATTTTCTTCTTCTTCTTCTAAGTTTTCATCTTCAAGTTGGAAGGACAAATCAAAGAAGGAGAGCACCTCAACTTCTAAGGAGGCCGTATGGAAGCCTCTTCTACACCTAGAAACCGTGATGTGAAATGCTTCAAATGTTTGGGTCATGGACATATTGCATCTCAATGTCCAAGTAAAAAAGGTGATGATATTGAGGAATGATGAAGTTGTAACACAATCCGAGGCCTCTAGTGAAGAAGAAAGTGAGGGAGAAATAGTACCGGAAGGAGATTTGCTCATGGTGAGGAGACTTTTGGGAAGCCAACTCAAAGAGAAAAAATATCTTCCATACAAGGTGCATGATCCAAGGGAAGGTATGTTCTTTAATTATTGACAGTGGGAGTTGTGCTAATGTTGCTAGTGCTAAAATGGTTTCTAAATTGAATCTTGTGACTAAACCACACCCACGGCCATATAAACTCCAATGGCTTAATGAAGTTGGTGAGATAACCGTGAACAAACAAGTTGAAGTTTGTTTATCCATTGGAAAGTATCATGATAATGTTCTATGTGATGTGGTACACATGGAGGCAAGTCATATGTTGCTTGGGAGGCCTTGGCAATTTGATAAAAAGGCCAACCATGATGGATATACAAACAAGTTCTCTTTTATGTATCAAGACCACAAGGTCACTCTTACACCATTGTCTCCAAAAGAAGTAAGTGAGGATCAACTTAAATTGAGAGAAAAAAAATGCAAGAGGAAAAAGAAAATGAGAGTGAAAAAAAGAGTGATGGCCGAATGAAAAAAAATCAAAAAGAAGAGAAAAATAGTCAGAAAAATAGTGAGAAGAAAGAGAGTTATTTGGCAACAAAAAGTGAGGTGCAGAGGGCTTTGATTTCTAAGCAGCCCCTATACATGTTTTATTGCAAATAATATTGCTTGAATGCTAATGCTTCTAATGAACTCTCTTGGCCTAGTGGTGTTGAAACTCTTTTACAGGAATTTGGTAATGTGTTTCCAAAGGAAGTGCCACATGGCCTACCTCCTTTAAGAGGGATTGAACACCATATTGATCACATTCCGGGTGCATCATTACCCAATAGGCCAGCCTATAGGAGTAATCCTCAAGAGACCAAAGAAATACAAAAGCAAGTGAAGGCTCAAATTGAGAAGAAACCCGAAAGTTATGGGAGACAAGCAAACAAGGGGAGAAGGAAGATGGTGTTTGAACCCAGAGATTGGGTTTGGGTGCATATGAGAAAAGAGAGGTTTCCTGCACAAAGGAAATCCAATCTTCAACCAAGAGGAAATGGTCCATATCAAGTGTTGTCCAATATTAATGATAATGCTTATAAAATAGCCCTACAAGGTGAGCATAGTGTTAGTGCTACTTTTAACGTGGCTGATTTGTCTCCTTTTGATGTAGGTGATGAAGACTACAATTCGAGGTCGAATTCACTTAAAGAGCACTACAAGGACTTGGTGAGCGAGTGACAAGAGCTAGGATCAAGAAAGCCCAAGAGGTCTTAAATCTTAAATCAAATGGTGACAACCTTGATTAAAGCAAACCCAAGTCCAAGTCTTGATGGAGTGAAGCCAAATTGGTTACTTATCTTATTCAACTTGAAGATTATAGAAAGAAGGAATATAAAAAAGTGTGAATGTAATTCCTTAATACGTTATGTACAACAGAAGTTACAATATATAGGCTAAGATATTGAATGCTAACCTAAAAATAAGGGAGGAAAATATATCCTGATAAAGTCTAGAATAAAAAACAAATCTGTACAAATAAAAGAGAATATCGGAAGATATTCTTCCGATATATTACAACACTCCCCCTCAAGCTGGTGAATGGATATCAATCTTTCCCAGCTTGCAAGTAAGACCTTGAAACCGCTCTGTGGGAAGTCCCTTGGTGAAGACATCAGCTAATTGGAACTCTGAGGGAACATACTCCATAGCTATAAGACCATTATCTAATTTTTCTTTGATAAAATGTCTATCTATCTCAATGTGCTTCGTCTTATCATGCTGGACTGGGTTGTGATCAATACTAATGGCCGACTTATTGTCACAAAGTACTCTCATAGGAGCTTCATACTTTATTCTGAGATCATCCAGTATGATTCTCATCCATAATGATTCACAAATCCCTTGGGCCATGGCTCGAAATTCTGCTTCAATAGTAAATCTTGCAACTACATTTTGCTTCTTACTTCTCCAAGTCACCAAATTTCCTCCCAAAAACATGCAGTACCCTGAGGTGGATCGCCTGTCGACAATTGACCCTGCATAATCTGCATCTGTATAGGTTTCTATAGACAAACTTTCCCCCTTTTTGAACAATAATCCCCTTCCTGGGCTTGTCTTCAAATATTGGAGGATTCTATTCACTGCTTGCATATGTCTCTCACGTGGGTCATGCATAAATTGGCTAACCACACTGGCAGCATAGGCTATGTCCGGTCTAGTGTGGGATAAATATATATGTTTTCCCACAAGTCTCTGATATTGAGCCTTTTCAACACTTGGGCTTTCTTCATTGCTTCCAATCCTGTTCAATAGGTGCCCCTGTGGTTTTGCAACCCAGCTTGCCTGTCTCTTTAAGCAGATCCAGGACATATTTCCTTTGAGAAATAAAGATACCTTGTTTGGAGTAGGCAACCTCTATCCCAAGGAAATACTTAAGCTTTCCGAGATCCTTCATTTCAAACTGTGCAGCTAACTTATCTCTTAGAACCCGTTTTTCAACCTCATCATTCCCTGCAATGATCATGTCATCTACAGACCAGAAAGAGTGTGAGTTTGCCTTCCTGAGAGTGTTTGATAAAAAGGGTATGATCTCCTTGGCTCTGTTTATAACCCAGGGAAACCATAGCATTGGTGAATCTCCCAAACCAAGCACCGGGAGACTGCTTGAGCCCATATAAAGCTTTCCTCAACTTGCACACCTTATTCCCTCCACCAGTAGGGTCATATCCTGGTGGAATGTCCATATATACTTCCTCTTCCAAATTTCCATGGAGAAAGGCATTTTTAACATCAAATTGATGCAAGTCCCAACCAAAGTGTGCTGCCAAGGAGAGAATAATCCTGACTGTGTTCATCTTTGCTACTGGGGCAAACGTTTCCTCATAATCAATCCCATATGTCTGAGTGTACCCTTTCGCAACCAGCCGTGCTTTATACCGATCCAGAGTACCATCAGAACGATATTTAACTGTGTAAATCCATCTCCATCCAAGTGTCCTTTTGTCCTTCAGTTTCTAAACAATTTCCCAAGTCTCATTTTTGTTCAAAGCACTCATCTCTTCATGCATGGCTTGAACCCAGTTCCTATCCATTAATGCTTCTTGTATTGTAGTGGGGACTCTGATAGAATCTATTGCTGAAATAAAGCTGTGATGTTGTACTGATAGGTTTTTTGAGGACACAAACTGGGATATAGGGTACTTGGCACATGTTCTTTTTGCTTTTCTCAAGGTTATTGGCAAGTCATCAAGGTTAGGTGCACAAGTATTATTTAAAGGACTATTCAAAGGCTCAGAGTTAGGAATGTTTACCTCCGGTTCAGGCAGCTGAAGTTGCTGTGGGACCAAATTGGGTTTTTTATGGAATATTTTTCGCTGATATGTCTTTTGGTATCGATCCAAATCATTTGTCTAATTGGGCGTCTCAGAAGTACTAGAAGAGGATACCACATCCTTTATCAGAGGAAAGACAGATGACTCAATAGGTTCAGTCAAAAGAGGAGCAACCGATGATTCAAGAGACTCAGCTTCATGACCACTCTCCCCCTGAAGTTGAGGACCAGAGTAAAAAGGCTCGGTTTCACGAAATGTGACATCCATGGATACATAGACACGACGACTGTGAGGATTATAACATTTGTACCCCTTTTTGTCGGTTGCATATCCTATGAATATACATTTAACAGCCCGAGGATCCAACTTACCACGATGCTGACTGTGAACATGAACAAAGACACTACAACCAAATACTCGACATTGGAGACTGGTCATAGTAGGAACTGAAGGAAGGAATGAGGTCATGAGTTGGGCTGGACTAAGGCCATCCAAGACACGAGAGAGTAACCTGTTAATCAAATATGTGGCAGTTAAGACAGCGACCCCCCAATAAGATTTAGGGACTGACATTTGAAAAAGCAAGGCTCTGGCCATCTCAAGTAGATGACGATTCTTCCTTTCTACAACCCCATTTTGTTGTGGGGTATCGACACAGGTCAACTCATGCAAAACACCATGTTCTTTGAAAAATTTTGATTAACATATTCTTTTCCATTATCAGAACTCAACCTTTTAATAGGTTTTCCAAACTGAGTTTGAATCATGCGATAAAAATTCGTGAATAATTGAAAAACTTCAGATTTATCTTTCATGAGAAATATCCATGTGACACAAGTGCAATCATCAATAAATGAAACAAACCATTTTGCACCAGATAAATTAGAAGTAGAAGAAGGTCCCCACACATCCGAATGAACAAGATCAAATGGTTCAATACTTTTATTATTATGAGGACGAAAAGTTGTACGATGGTGTTTTGCAAACTGACAAACATCACAACGAAAAGACTCGACTAATTCCTTTTTAAACAAATGGGGAAACAAAGACTTTAGAATACCGAAAGGAGGATGACCAAGGCGTTTGTGGTGAAGCCATATCTGAGATGCAGCAGAATCTGAACTAGTCTGATGACAGGAAGTGGTCAAATTCTGTCTGGTACTACCATGAGTCCGATGTAGAACATATAACCCTCCCTGTCAACCCCAATCATCTTCCCCGTGGTAACATCCTGAAACACACAATGGGAGGGAAAGAAGGTTACTGTACAATTTAAATCTTGGGTAAGCTTATGAATAGAAATAAGGTTATTTGACAATTGAGGGACATGAAGCACATTATGTAAAGGAATGGAAGGTTGAAGTGAAACAGTACCACATCCTGAAACAGGGACATGGGATCCACTAGCAACCGTGATGTGATGCTTACCAGACAACTTAGAGTACGTGGAAAAATATGAGGGATGAGGGGTCATATGATCAGTAGCACCAGAGTCAATAATCCAGAGGTCCTCAGATATAGTACTAGAAATATTAAAGGACAAAGAACTTAAATTCTTACCAGGCATGATTAGAGAACAAGTGCCAGAAGGCTTACTAATAGGAGCCATGATTGAATGGTCATTTAGATTGACAGCCGGAATGGCAACCGGAGAAGCCTTGGAGGTGGTGGAGGACTGAGAGGTCTCGGAATAGGCCATTCTGGAAGGACCCACTTACCTAACCAAGACCGGAAGGAGAAGGCGAGTAGAACGGCGGAAACGGATGCCGGACGCGCCTTCACGCGCGGATAAAGCGGCGGCGTGTGGAACTCACACGCAGAGAGGAGAGTGGCGCGTGAGGGCGCGTGGAGGCAGTTTTTGGGCCGAGTTTTCGGTGGTTGGCCGGCGAGCACACGGCGAGCAAACCCTGGGTGGCGGTGTGCTGAACGGCGGCGGCGACGAGTGGCGGTTGGTGGTTGCTATGTTTTCAGGTAAAAAAAAAAATAGGACGTAAAGGCTGCAATAAGGCAGCAATAAAGCTGCAAGGAGACAGCAGTAAGACTGCTCGAAAAAAAAAGGAAACCCTAAGAACCCCCTAGTCTGCTGATACCATATAGAAAGAAGGAATATAAAGAAGTGTGAATGTAATTCCTCAATACATTATGTACAACAGAAGTTACAATATATAGGCTAAGATATTGAATGCTAACCTAAAAATAAGGGAGGAAAATATATCCTAATAAAGTCTAGAATAAAAAACAAATCTGTACAAATAAAAGAGAATATCGGAAGATATTCTTCCGATATATTACAACAAAGACCCATGATGATGGTTGGATGTCCACCCCACAAGCCCAACAAGTTTCATTTTCTAGTTGTTCTATTTAATAAAATGTAATAAACTATGTGTGGATCCAATTTTTGGGTGCTTTACTTTGATTTCTAAGATAAGTGGGTTACACTAAGTTGGGCAAAGACCCATTAGAAGGGGAGCTCGAATTTGGAAGCTTAAAGAAGGATAACCTTTGGCTTGCATGCCTAGGTAACTCCTTGGAAAGTTGGAGAGTTATGTTAAATAGCCCACTTAGTGGATAGTTAGTTCTTTTATTAGACTTAGTGGATAGTTACTAGTTTTATGAGGGGTTATGACACTTCATGGTGACTTTTAGCTTGCATCTTCATGCAGCCCCTAAGCCTATATGTATTCGAGTATTATGAAGAGAAATGGCAACTAAGAAGTTCATTTTTGGAATTGAATCCAATTGTGAAGGTATTGTCTCTCTTTGGTTCTTGATTGAGCCACCCCCTTTGATCTTATCAAGAGTCCAAGACTTTTGTGGCGATCTTCACTAGGCTTATCAAATCCCCTTGGATTTGTGGCGCCTCCCCCACCATTCTCATCCTCATCCATTTTCTTGTTTCCTTCTTTCTTGAATTGAACACTACATGTTTTCCTAAGTTTCATTGGTAGTCTAACCAATTGTTCTTGATAATTCAACCTAAGATTATCAACAAGGCAACCCACTAATTTGGTTGTCATCAATGTATGTGGTTGTATTTTTGCAAAAAAATACGTTACCAAGTATTGATACAGTTTTTTCGAAGGTTCGTCGTGAAGAAAGTCGAAAGCGTGTGTGCTTGGTAGTTCATCTTTGCCCCATATGGAGACATCAGCTCTTGCTGTACGAGGTCCTCATACTCGCAAAAAATCTCAATCTTGGTTTGATCATTGTCAACGACCATATCATACTTCATGGTAAGCCAGCAAATTGGGTGCCTCAAGGTGCAAGAGGGAAAGAAGGAAAGGTTTTTCAGGCTGCAAGTAACCTAGAGCCCAAGGAATCCTCGTCCGTTCCTTTGTCAAAGGCACAGATGGATCAACTCTGTAAACTTCTAGGTGGCACAACTGTATCTCGTAACTCGATGATGGCACAAAAAGGTACTTCTTTATCTGCCACCCACAGTGTAGCTACAAAAGGTGAGTTATGGATTATTGACTCCGATGCTTCTGATCATATGACCGATTGTCGACATTTGTTTTCTTCCTATTTTCCAAGTTTTGGCAATCATAGAGTTAAGATTGCTGATAGTTCATTTTCCACAGTGCTAGTGTTGGGTCTGTATGTTTAAGTCCCACTATTACTCTTTCCTCTGTTTTGCATGTTCCAGAATTAACTTGCAACCTTCTTTCTATAAGCAAACTCACAAATGAATTGAAATGTGAAGTTAAATTTACACCATCTACTTGTGTGTTTCAGGACCTATCTTCGACAAAGATGATTGAGAGTGCTAAGGAAGACTCCAGACTCTATTTCTTTGAGAATAATCGTTTTGTTAGTTGTCATATTCCTGCTGACTCCAGTCTCTCCTCCATGACCCGAGAACAACAAATAATGGTTCTACATTTTAGGCTTGGTCATCCAAATTTCTTGTATTTGATACGCTTATTTCCTTCTTTATTCAATAATAAAGATGACTTTCAATGTGAAATCTATCAGTTGGCCAAACATAAAAGATCTTTTCTGCCGCCTATATGTTATAAACCATCGCAACCATTTCTTTTAATTCATAGCGACATTTGGGGTCCGTCTCGTATCACAAGCTTAACTAATAAAAAGATGGTTCATTACGTTCAATGATGATCATACACGTGTTTGTTGGGTGTATTTACTTAAAGACAAGTCTAAGACAGAACAAATTTTTCAAAATTTCTATTCCATGATCAATACGCAATTTAATGCTACCATTAAAATTCTGCGGAGTGATAATGGCACAGAATAATTTAACTCTCTTCTTGGTAATTTTCTAAATCAAAATGGTCTTATTCACCAAAGTTCCTGTGTTAATACACCTAAACAGAACGGTATTTCAGAACCTAAGAATCGCTAACTTTTAGAAGTAGCTCGCTCTCTTATGTTTCAATCCAATGTTCCAAAACAGTTTTGGGGGGATGCAATTCTCACAGCCTGTTTTGTAATCAATCGTATGCCGAGCAAGATTTTGAACTTTCAAACTCCTTTAGAACTTCTCTCAAACTCCTTTGAGAATTGGATTTGAAAATTTTTTGTAGTACTTCTTTTGTTCATAATTCTGATTCCAATCGAAGTAAGTTGGATCCTAGAGCCTACAAATGTATTTTCTTGGGTTATTCTTCGACTAAAAAGGGGTATCGATGCTATTCAATAGAAAAGAATAAATATTGTGTCTAGGGATATTACTTTCCTTGAAAATCAGTTTTTTTATGACAACCCTTTGTTAATTTCAAAAACAGAGTGTGTTGTTGACTTCCCTAAACAACAGACCAACAACTCTTCAAATTGGGAATTTTTTTGGGATTTTTTCCCTCCAAATCACTCGAATTTTCCAATCAAATCTCCTCAAACAGAATTTAATTCCATTATTCCCTCAACTCCAGCAATGTCTTCCTCTTCTGTTGGGCCTCCGGCTTTGGATATACCTTGTTTGAATTCGTAGAAATTAATTTTTCCTGAAAATCAGCCTAATCCACCTCAATCAGATTTTCCCAATCTCTCTCCACAAATATCGCAACCCACATCTCCCTCTTCTCATTCGGTTACCTTACCTGATTCACCAAATCCCACTTCTCGTTCGGTTACCTTAACTTATTCACCAAATCCTAATCTCCACAAAAATCACCACCCATCACTCCCTATCCTCATTCGGTTACTATAACCGACTCACCCAATCCTAATCCCATTATTAACTCTGATTCTTTACCCGAATTAGAGCTACCAAATCTTCCCATTCCAGATTCATCTCCACCAATTTCAAATTCAAATAATTTGGATGCACCTGGTTTTTTAATTCAGAATGTCCAGTCTGCAGGGGGAGAGCCTAAAGTGCCTCTTATGCAATATTTTCGGAAGAGGTATAAACATGTGGGGAAATCATCTCACTTAACTACAGAACCATATTCTTAGGAAATTGATCTTGAAAGTCCTACTTGCAAGCCTCAGTCTTCAAACTCGAATTCAGATACTGATAGTAGCTTGGCTGATTTTGATGTTTCTATTGCCTTGAGAAAAGGAAAACGATCATGTACAGCTCATCCTATTTCACACTTTATGCAATATAGTCATGTCTCTAGTTCAGTTCAAACTTTAGTTGCCAATTTGGCTGAGCTGAAAATACCAAACAAGGTGGAGGAAGCTTAGCAACAAGATGAATGGAAAGCAGAAATGGAGGCTCCTAAAAAAAAAATCAAACCTGGGAGATTGTTCAACGACCTATGGAAAAGACTCTTGTTGGGTGCAAATGGGTCTTTACAGTCAAATACAAGGCAAATGGATCAGTAGACCGTTACAGGGCCAGGTTGGTTGCTAAGGGCTATACACAGACATATGGTATTGATTACCAGGAGACTTTTGCTCCGGTTGCAAAAATCAATACAGTTCGAGTTCTCCTGTCTCTAGCAGTCACCAAGGGCATGGTTCGATCGATTCACCAAAGTTGTTCAAAGTGAAGGGTATAAGCAAGCTCATGGAGATCATACACTGTTTTTTAAACATAAGAATGGAAAGATTACAATTCTTATTGTTTATATTGATGACATAATCGTGACAGGAGATGATTTAGAAGAAATTCAGCAACTGAAGAAACAATTGGCACTGGAATTTGAAATGAAGGACTTTGTCAAAGTAAAAGTATGTTCTAGATTTACTGCCAGAAATAAAACAGGTATTTCACTTTGTCAAAGTAAAAGTATGTTCTAGATTTACTGAAAGAAACAGGGATGATGGACTATAAACCAGTAGAACCACCTGTGGATTCCAATGAGAAATTAGATCCTAATTCTAATAAAAGTTCGGTTGATAAGGGAAGATGTCAACGATTAGTCGGAAGATTAATTTATTTGTCACATACAAGGCCAGATATTGCTTTTGCAGTCAGTCATGTAAGTCAATATATGCATTTCCCTAATGAAGATCACTTAAATGTTGTTTATCGAATTCTTAAGTATCTGAAGGGAACACCTGGAAAAGGCTTATTTTTCAGGAAAAATGAAGAAAGATGGATACAAGTTTACACTGATGCTAATTGGGCAGGTTCAATAAGTGATCGAAGGTCTACATCAGGTTATTGTTGTTTCTTGTGGGGCAATCTGGTGACGTGGCTTAGTAAGAAACAACCAGTTGTAGCTAGAAGCAGTGCAGAGGCAGAGTTGAGATCTGTTGCTCATGAGGTATGTGAAGTTCTATGGCTAAAATTACTCTTGGAAGAACTGAAAGTTGGTTTACAGGTTCCTCTAAAAGTCTTGTGTGAAAATAAGGCAGCAATTGCTATTTCTCACAATCCGGTTCATCATGATCGTACCAAGCATGTAGAAGTGGATAGACATTTCATTAAAGAGAAGATTGATGATGGAACACTTTGCATGACTTATGTACCTACTTCGAAGCAAACAGTTGACATATTAACAAAAAGCCTTTACAGACCTAATTTCGAAAATTGGTTGACAAGCTGGGAATGTACAATCTGTACACACCACAGCTTGAGGGGGAGTGTTAGAAAGAAGATAGAGATGTGTTAGTTAGTTAGTTTGACAGCTAGAGTCTTTCTCTAGAATATCCTATTGTTTAGGATATTAGTTTATCTTCATCTCTTATCTATATCTTTTGTATATATAGAAGAGATGAGTAATGTAAATTGTAACTTTATATTATCAGAAATTAATGAAACAGCGAGAATCATTGTTTCTCTCCTTATCTTAACTTTTATAAGTTATCCACGAGTCTTCTTATGTTAATACCGCACAACAATAACAACGGCTTGTTGTCACTAGACAGACATGTGCAGACAGAAGAGCAACTTGCTGACATCCTCACCAAAGCACTCAACAAGAATAGATTAGATTATATTTGTAACAAGCTTAGCATGATTAACGTCTATGCTCTAGCTTGAGTGGGAGTCATTCCTATATTCTAATATTCCGCTTAATCATCTCTAACAAACATGTTTGCATAAAACAGTAAATGACAAATGTTGGAAGCTAGAGAAACATTATTGAACAATTGCATCATACACTATCAAGATTAAAGTAAAAAATGAGAAAGTAGCAAACATCACACAAGGAATGTTAAGAGTCTAAAAGAATTTGGCAGAGGTAATAAAAAAGTACTTGCACCAGATTAACAAATGCATTTATAAAATAAGAATGTTGAGATACCTAAGATGCTGGTTAGTAATTATAAACATCAATAAAGAATAGACATAATTAATAATGATAGCTTACAAATCCAAAGCATCAATAAAAGGTCCAAAGAAACCTTAATATCGGTTTCTAATAACCTTTAATGCCAGCATAACAGAGTTTGCAACAATATTCAAAGCATAATTCAAAAATTATAGGAAATGAATTTAAGCTTCATGAAGAAAGGAAGTGAAAGATATAAACCTGGTGAAACAGAACCCATCATAAGATAGGATGTTATATTAGCATCAACTATGAATGCAAGACGAGTATAGGCAGATTGAGGGCCATAGTTCCCTGAACCAGAAGTGTCCCCTGGTTGGTTGTTATCATTATCTATAAGCATATTCTCGAAACAATGACTAGAAAGAGAAGCATCTTCATCCTTGACTGCACTTCTAGGAGGCCCAGGTATAGTATCTTGTAGAATAGATGATGGATCAATTACTTTAGTTGCCCATCCCAATCGACATACAAAAGACGCGGCAGCTTGCAATTGTGACAAGTCAGCTTGTAGGGTTGTAGCCAATTCAGCAACAGATGCATTTTCATTAGAAACAACAAAAACTGCATATAATAGCCTGGAAGAAAAAAATATAAAGTTAGAGTTCGAGTCGCACTTTATTGAAACAACGTTTTGAATAAAAAGGATGGACAAAGACTGAAATAAATGCATTACTCTTCAATAGGATCCTCATAAGACTGCTCCCTGTTGGAAACAAAACCTTCAAGCCTGGAAACTGAACCACAATAAATATAAAAATATTGAAGTCTAAACAGACAGTTTTCAAATTAATGTTGTGCATTTTTTTCTTTTTGATAAGAAAAGAAATATTATTAGAAGAGAAGAGAAAATTACAAAAGAGGATAAGCTATCCTCACAAACATAACAGAAGAAAAAACTTAAACAGAAGTTACAGAATCAAGCAACAAAGCATGTCAATCTCTTTGCACGTCTAACAAAGGGATGCCAAAAGAGTAACACTATCCCAAACAAATTCTGGGATCGAAAAGTAGTCATTAAAAAATCTACCGTTCCTTTCCACTTTCCAGCCATATACATGTCAAAATAAGAAAAGGGTATGCCAAAAACCGTCTTTTCCTCTCCGGGAATTCCCATATAAATATTGTTTAATACGGTTAATGTATAAGGGTATAAAAATTAGAATAGCTTTTCTTTTATTATTTATTTTATTCCAGTCAAGCCCAATAGGCTTTGGCCCATGGCCACATGTATGTGTATATATAGCCTTGTACTCCTTTTTCATAGTTAATGAGAAAAAGATCATATCATTTCACATGGTATCTAGAGCCAAAACCCTAGGTTAGATTAAACCAAGATTTTGGTGGTTGTCCTCTCCTCCGCCAGCGTGCCTCTATGGAATGTTTAGAGGCACCTTTACCCCTTCTCCGGCTATTGCAACGGAAAAATCGATGGGTTCCTCTAATTATGTTTCATGGTCTAAGGCTGTTGCGAAGTGTTGCATGGGTCAAGGTGTCAAGGATCATCTGACCACCAAGCTTGAAGATGTGGAGGATGATACGGATGAGTGGGAAAAGGCTGATGCAATGCTATGTACTGTTGTGGCAGTCCATTGATCTCTCTCTTCACAATATCTACAATAATATTGATACTTGTCCTGACTTGTAGACACAAGCCAAATCTCTGTACACCAATAACATCTAGCGGTTGTATTCAGTTGTTGATAAATTGATTAATCTTTGCAAGGAGGGCATTACAGTTCCTGATTTTGTTAGTCAAATTTCCTCCATAAAGGCTGGATTTAATGCTCTCTTACCTGCTGGTAAAACTGTTGCTGAGGAGTTGCACAACGTATTTATGGTCTGCACCACTCTGGCTACTATAAGGGTTTCGTGTGTTATGATATTTCTAATCATCGTTTCCGCATTTCCAGGAATGCGACATTCTTTGATAATCAATTTATGTTTCCTTGTCTTTCTCCTCCTTTGCATGATATTGCCATTTTCCCCAAATTTTCTACCTTGTCTCACTCTACAGAACGTTTCAAACCAGGCATCACATATGTCAGACAACGCAGTCAGCATGTTCCCACTCCCCCTTCCGACACTGCTCTGCCACCTGATCCTATACCGGTTACACCACGACGATCTGGTAGAATGTCTCGAGCACCTGATAGATATTCACCAGACAGGTATACTTCCTCCCATACTTCTCTGACTGCTTCTCTCTCTGGCACATCGATTCCTACTTGTTACTCACATGCCGTTAAAGATGTGCATTGGATAAAAGCAATGAATGATGAACTTCAGGCCCTTCAAGAGAATTTCACATGGGATATTGTCTCTTGCCCTCCTGATATCAAACCCATAGGTTGCAAATGGGTGTATTCTGTGAAACTTAATTCTAATGGTTTCCTCAACCGTTACAAGGCTCGATTAGTTGCCTTAGGGAACAAGCAGGAATATGGAATTGATTATGATGAGACATTTGCACCCATTGCCAAAATGACAACTGTCAAAACTGTGCTCTCTATAGCTGCTTCTAATGGTTGGTCTCTTCATCAAATGGATGTGAAGAATGCATTTCTTCATGGTGATCTGACTGAAGATATTTATATGACTCCTCCTCAGGGTCTATTCTCTTCATCTAAGGGTGTGTGCAAGCTCAAACGCTCCTTATATGGTTTGAAACAGGCTCCCAGAGCATGGTATGAGAAGTTCTGTTCCACTCTACTTGGGTTCTCCTTTACTCAGAGTCACTATGACTCCTCTTTGTTCATTCATCGCACATCTACGGGCATTGTTCTACTCCTCCTTTATGTTGATGATATGGTTATTACTGGTTCTAATCAGGCATCCATCCACGAACTTAAACAGCAACTACAGGCCTCATTTCATACGAAAGATCTTGGTAACCTGCATTATTTTCTTGGCCTTGAGGTTCATCTACTTCCATGGGTATATTTCTCCACCAGCATAAGTATGCCACGGACCTGATCTCTATGGCTGGCCTCCAATCAGCTAATCCGGTGGATACTCCTCTTGAAGTTAATGTTAAATATCACCGTGATGAGGGTGACCTTTTGACCGATCCTTTATTGTATCGGCAGCTCGTGGGTAGTCTTAATTACTTGACCATTACACGACCTGACATATCGTTTGCTGTTCAGCAGGTAAGTCAGTTTATGCATTCTCCTCGTCATCTTCACTTGGCAGCGGTTCGTCGTATAATTCGCTACTTGAAAGGTACCTCTCAACGAGGTCTATTCTTTCCCACTGGGACAACTCCTAAATTGATTGCTTATAGTGATGTTGATTGGGCTGGGTGTCCTGACACTCGGCGATCTGTCACTGGTTGGTGCATGTTTCTTGGTTCTTCATTGATCTCATGGAAAAGTAAGAAGCAAGCAAGAGTCTCTAAATCATCTACTGAATCAGAGTATCGTGCCATGTCTACTGCTTGTTCTGAAATAATTTGGCTTCGTGGTCTTTTGGCTGAACTTGGATTTCCTCAAACAGAGCCAACGTCTCTCTATGCTGACAATACAAGTGCCATTCAGATTGTTGCAAATCCTGTTTTCCATGAGCGCACCAAGCATACTGAAGTAGATTGCCATTCTATCCGTGAGGCTTATGATGAGCATGTTATATCAATCCCTCACATTAATACTCAGTTTCAGGTGGCAGATATTCTTACCAAAGCTATTCCTCGCCCGCGCCATCAGTTTCTTGTTAGCAAATTGATGCTCCTTGACCAGCCGCATCAATTTGAGGGGGGCTGTGAATCAGGAATTAATTTGTCTCCTTAATTGTATTTAATAGCTTTCCTAGAATATGCTAGACAAATCAGGAATTGATTTGTTCTCCTTTATTGTATATAATAGCATTCCTAAAATAGGCTAGACAAATCAGGCAATAGGATATTTGACATAATGAGTTGTAATTACCTGTAAATGCTCCTACCATTATTTATAGAAGGAATAGCAATGTAGAAAGGCAATCAAGCCATTTCTCCTGACACTATAGTGGCTGAAGATGAGACGTGTTGCGTTGCCTTAAGTTGAAGGTACTCCTTGTATTCATCAGCTGAAAAAAGGTTCTGACTGTCACTCTTCTAATAGTCACTCCCAATCTCAATTTTCCTATCAATAGACATTAGAGCTTGAGACTGTGTAACATTAGCTGTCTTTTCTGGGAAACCATGCAGAGAGTAACACTTGTCTTGGGTATAACCCAAGCGCTTACAATAGGAACACTGGAGGCGACTACCTCTACCACGACCACCTCTTCCGCCACGTCCACGACCTCGTCCTCCATGGTCTACTGAATTAGAGATAAAGGCTGAAGAATCTAAAGCTGCCTGAGAACCAATCTCGGATGTCTCCACCGGTGACGAAACTCGTAGTAAACGCTCAATGAGTTCCTCCACCGTGGGGATATTAGGATTTGTTAAAGATTGGTTTCGGATAGATTCAAAGTTTCTCTAGTACCTTTGTAAGATCATCTCCTAACAAGATGCGTTTGATGTCGTGGACGACTGATTGTGCTCTGTCTAGATAGGAAGGAAGATCATGGTCTGTCATATGAAGTGTAGCCAAATTGTGGACAGAGGCATAAAGACGTTGAATGTCATTAGAATAGACATTTTGAGCTTTCTTCCAAATTTCATTACAAGTTTTGTAAAGCCGATAGTGCACCAACAATGATAGGGTGCCCAATAGGCCCAATATGGCTGCTGGTACAGAAGAGGATGTGTTAGTGGGCTCTAAGCAAGACAAGCCCGTGGTTTGGAGAGTTTATGAAAGGAAGAAAAAGAAAGAGAAGAGGGGAGAGAATGGGTGTGCTGCCTAGCTGGCAGTTGGTTAGAATATCCCAATATAGGGAGTGGGAGGGGGAAATTCATCATTACGTAAGAATTCAGTTAGTGACCCTAGTGGTTAGGCAGAGAGAGAGAGACTATCTCTTCTCTGAGGAGCATTGCTCTGGTTTCCTTGTGTTACACCTTCAAGCTTCATTTCATTAATACGACTCTTCGTTTCTCTTTTTTATTCTTGCTTGTTCGATTATTTATCTTCTCTGTTCTATCAATTGGTCCGACCTGCCGGAAAAGAGTTGATGGCATTGGTATTAGCCATTCACCATTGGAGGCATTATTTATTGGGAAGAAGGTTTAGAAGGTTCACTGTTTATTCCGATTAGAAGAGTTTGAGGCATTTAGTTCAGCAGCGACTAACTACCCCAAATCAACAAGAATGGATTGCTAAATTGTTGGGATTTGACTTTGAGGTAGTGTACAAGGTGGGACGGGAAAATAAGGTAGCTGATGCCTTATCTAGGCAACATGAAGAACCAGAACTGAGAGCACTAGTGTCTTACCCGATTTGGCAGCAAGGTAAAGAGCTCCAAGAGGATGTGTTGCAGGATCCAATTTTGAGGGCAATTATTAAGGCTTTGAAGAGTGATCCAGCATCAAGACCAGGATATGTTCTTAAAGGTGGATTGCTGTTTTACAAAGCCAGGTTGGTCTTACCTGCAAAATTAGCGATTATTCCTATGCTTTTGAAAGATTTTCATTCAACTCCTAGTGGGGGACATTCTGGTTTTTTGCGCACATATAGGAGAATTGCTGGTAATTTGTTTTGGCATGGAATGAAAGGTATGGTCCAAGAATTTGTGCGAGCTTGTGACACGTGTCAAAGGCTGAAATATGCGGCTACGACTCCTAATGGATTGTTGCAACCTTTGCCAATTCCAGCTATGGTTTGGAGTGAGATCTCCATGGATTTTATAGTGGGGTTACCTAAGAGCAATGGTTATGAGGCAATTTTGGTTGTTGTGGATAGGCTATCAAAGTATAGCCATTTTATTCCTCTTAAGCATCCTTTTACAGCTCGTAGCATAGCTGTTACTTTTGCTAAGGAGGTGGTGCGTTTACGTGGCATTCCGGAGTCAATTTTGAGTGATCGTGACCCTTTGTTTGTGAGCATTTTCTGGAAAGAGCTGTTCAAGCTTCATGGGACTGTTTTGAGGATGTCCTCTTCCTATCATCCTCAAACGGATGGACAAACTGAGGTGGTGAATCGGTGTTTGGAGGCCTATTTAAGGTGTTTTGTGTCAGAACAACCTAAGTCTTGGTCCCATTGGATTCCTTGGGCCGAATTGTGGTATAATACCACTTTCCATGTGTCTACGGTTTTTACTCCGTTCCAGATTGTGTATGGGAGGCCACCTCCAGCCTTGGTGCAGTTTTTAGAAGGTGAAACAAGAGTTGAAGCTGTGGCTCAAGAGTTAAGGGACAGAGATGAGGCATTAAGGCAATTGAGGTATAATTTACAAAGGGCTCAAGAACAAATGAAACACTATGCTGATAGAAAAAGGAAGGATGTGCAGTTTACAATGGGTGAATGGGTTTTTCTCAAATTCAGACCTCATAGACAGCAATCGGTAGTACAAAGGATCCATCCAAAATTAGCTCCTCCGTTCTTTGGGCCTTATAAAGTAGTGCAGCGGATTGGAGAGGTGGCTTACAAATTGCAACTGCCAGTAGCCTCTAGGGTACACCCAGTGTTCCATGTATCACAGCTTAAAAAGGCAATAGGAGACTATCAATCTTCTCCTGAATTGCCTTTGGATTTGGGGGCAAAAATGGATGCTGGTATCATGCCTGACAGGGCACTGTCATGCAGGGACAAATTTGATGAAGGGCAACATACTAGAGAATGGTTGATCCAATGGAAGGGCATGTCTGCAGAAGATGCTACTTGGGAACAAGAACTATTTCTGAAAAGTCAGTTTCCGGAATTCAACCTTGAAGACAAGGCTGTGATTGAAGGAGGGGGCATTGATAGGGTGCCCAATAGGCCCAATATGGCTGCTGATACAGAAGAGGATGTTTTTAGTAACCGGCTGTTTAGGAAAGTCAGCAACAAATTCAGTTTTGGAAAGGGATAAAGGATTATCATAAAAAGGCTGATTTTCAAAGAAAGTAACATCCCTAGACACAAAATACTTCCTTTTTTCTAGGGAATAGCAGCGGTACCCCTTTTGAGTGGAAGAATATCCTAAGAAAATACATTTGTAGGCCCTAGGATCCAACTTACTGTGATGGGAATCAGTATTATGAACAAAAGAGGTACAACCAAAAATTTTCAAATCCAATTCGGAAAAGAAACGATAATCGGGACAAGATTTGGAGAGAACTTCTAAAGGAGTTTGAAAGTTCAAAATCTTGGTCGGCATACGATTAATTAAAAAACAGGCTGTGAGAATCGCATCCCCCCAAAATCGTTTTGGAACATTGGATTGAAACATAAGGGAACGAGCAACTTCTAAAAGATGTCGATTCTTACGTTCTGAAATACCATTCTGTTTAGGTGTATTAACACAGGAACTTTGGTGAATAAGACCATGTTGATTTAGAAAATTACCAAGAACAGAGTTAAAATGTTCGGTTCCATTATCACTCCGCAGAATTTTAACGGTAGCATTAAATTGCGTCTTGATCATGGAATAGAAATTTTGAAAATTTTGTTCTGTCTCAGACTTATCTCTAAGTTAGTACACCCAACAAACTCGAGTATGATCATCAATGAACGTAATGAACCATCTTTTATTAGTTAAGCTCGTGATTCGAGATGGACCCCAAATATCACTGTGAATTAAAAGAAATGGTTGCGATGGCGTATAACAGATAGGCTTAAGAAAAGATCGCTTGTGTTTGGCCAACTGACAGATTTCACATTGAAATTCATCTTTATTATGAAATAAAGAGGGAAACAAACGTTTCAAATACAAAAAATTTGGATGACCTAGCCTAAAATGTAGAACCATTACTTGCTGTTCTCGAGTCATGGAGGAGAGACTGGAGTCAGCATGAACATAACAACTAACAGAACAAATATTCTCAAAGAAATAAAGGCCGGAGTCTTCCTTAGCACTCCCAATCATCTTTGCCGAAGACAGGTCCTGAAACACACAAGTAGATGGCGTAAATTTAACTTCACAATGCAAGTCACGAGTGAGTTTGCTGATAGAAAGAAGGTTGCAAGTTAAGTCCGGAACATGTAAAACAGATGGAAGAGTAAGAACAGGACTTAAACACACAGACCCAATGCCAGCAACTATGGAAAAAGAACCATCGGCAATCTTAACTCTATGATTACCAAAACTTGGAAAATAAGAAGAAAACAAATGTCGACATCCGGTCATATGATCAGAAGCACCGGAGTCAATAATCCATAACGCACCTTTTGTGGAGAAACTGCTAGTAGCAGATAAAGGAGTACCTTTTTGTGCCATCATCGAGTTACTGGAGACAGTTGGGCCACCTAGAAGTTTACAGAGATGATCCATTTGTGCCTTTGAAAATGGAACTGACGAGGATTCCTTCAACTGTGGTTCACTGACAGCCTGAAAACCCTTGCCTTCCTTCCCTCTTGCACTGCGAGACACCCAATTTGCTGGCTTACCATGAAGTTTCCGGCAGGTTTCTTTCGTATGATATGGTCGTTGACAATGATCACACCATGATTGAGCTTTTTTTCGAGTATCAGAACCTCGAACGGCAAGAGCGGATGTCTCCATAAGGGGCAAAGATGAACTACCAAGCATCACACGCTTTCGACTCTCTTCACGACGAACCTCAGAAAAAACTGCATCAATACTGGGTAAAGGTGTTTTGGCAAAAATACAACCACGTACATCATCAAGATCAGGATTTAAACCAGCAAGAAAATCATAAATTCGGTCCTCTGTTAATATCGTATTATATTGTGTACCATCAGATTTATCTTTCCAGTCACAGATTCGAAAAACATCAATTTCTTGCCATACCTTCTTCAAGGCACTGTCAGCTCCCCCTGTCGCAAATTCCGAGCACGATTCCTGAGTTCAAAAATTTGTGAGGAATCTGCAAAATCTGAATACGCTAGAGTGACCGCATCCCAGATGTCCTTAGCAGTGGTATAGAACAAATAAGTGTCACCAATGCTGTCCTCCATTGAATGAATAAGCCAAGCCATTACCATAGAATTTTGAATCTCCCAATTCGAAAATTGAGGGTCCTTAGCATCAGGTTGCTTGACTGTGCCATCCAAAAAACCAAACTTCCCTTTGCCACGAACCACCATTTGAACTGATCGAGAACACTGGACAAAATTTTTGCCCGAAAGTTTATGGGTAGTAATCTGAAGGGACATATTATCAGAGGTATTTGCAGCGGGTATAATTGAGGAGGGTGGTTGTGAGGTCTGACCCTCAAAACCATCACCTCCGCTTACACCAGAATCGGCCATAGCAGCCAAAGTCTCTCTCAACTCACGTTAACTTTTGAAAAAATCTGAATTTTTGTGGGATTTTTCTCTTGAAGATCAATTGCCTCTGTCACCCAAATCTCCTCCACCCGACTTAAATTCCGCTAAATCCTCAACTCCAGCCGTGTCACCATCTTCTGTTAGGTGTCCTGATTTGGGTATCTCCTCTTTTTTGAATTCTGAAAATTTGTGTTGTCCTGAAAATCAGCTTGATCCTAATATCTCCCTATCTCCACCAAAATCTCCGCCTATTTCTCCTTCTCATTTTTCAGTTTCTAAATCACCTTTGCCTCTTATCTCTCCCCAAATATCTCCGCCAATCTCTCCTTCTCCTCTTTCGATTTCTAAAACCACCTCACCCAATTCAAATTCTGCTCCAAATCCACCTCTTATCTCTGCTTCTTTACCCGAATCTGATTTTTCAAATCTTCCCCTTCAAAATTCAAATCCTTCTAATTCAAATTCAAATTTTTTGGATGAACCTGGTTCCTTTATTCAGCCTTTACCATCGGCAGGGGGAGAGACTGCAGTGCCGCTGGTTTGATATTTTCGGAAGCGGTTTAAAAATGTGGACAATTCCCCTCACTTAACTACAACAACCTATTCTCAGGAAATTACTCCGGAAAGTCCTACTTGCCAGTCTCAATCTTCAGACCCGAATTCAGGTACTGATAATAGCTTGGCTGATTTGGATGTTCCCATTGCCCTGAGAAAAGGAAAACGATCTTGTACAGCTCATCCTATTTCTAACTTTGTGCAATACGGTCATCTCTCTAGTTCAGTTAAGACATTGGTAGCTAACTTGGCTGAGCTGAAAATACCGAACAAGGTGGAGGAAGCTTGGCAACAAGATGAGTGGAAACAGGCTATCATGGCCGAAATGGAGGCTCTTAAAAAAAATCAAACCTGGGAGATTGTTCAACAGCCTAATGAAAAGACTGTCATTGGGTGCAAATGAGTGTTTACAGTCAAATAAAAGGCAGATGGCTCAGTAGACCGTTACAAGGCCAGGTTGGTTGCTAAGGGATATACGCAGACATATGGTATTGATTACCAAGAGACTTTTGCTCCGGTTGCAAAAATTAACACAGTTCGAGTTCTCTTGTCTCTAGCAGCTAATTTGGATTGGCCGTTACAACAGTTGGATGTTAAAAACGCGTTCTTAAATGGTGATCTTACAGAAGAAGTATATATGGATTTGCCACCAGGATTTGATGAAGAAAAGGAATATGGAAATGTCTTTCGTCTAAGGAAAGCATTGTATGGATTAAAGCAGTCACCAAGGGCATGGTTTGATCGTTTCACCAAAGCTGTTCAAAGAGAAGGGTATAAGCAGGCTCATGGAGATCATACTCTGTTTTTTAAACATAAGAATAGAAAGATTACAATTCTTATTGTTTATGTTGACGATATAATCGTGACGGGGGATGACTTAGAAGAGATTCAGCAATTGAAGAAACAATTGGCACTGGAATTTGAAATGAAGGACTTGGGAAATCTGAGATATTTTTTGGGAATGGAAATTGCCAGAAATAAAACAGGTATTTCAGTTTGTCAAAGAAAATATGTTTTAGATTTGCTAAAAGAAACAGGGATGATGGGCAGTAAACCAGTAGAGACACCTGTGGATTCTAATGAGAAATTAGATCCTAATTCTGAAAAAAGTCCTGTTGATAAGGGAAGATACCAACGATTGGTTGGAAGACTAATTTATTTGTCACATACAAGGCCCGATATTGCTTTTGCAGTCAGTCGTGTAAGTCAATATATGCACTCCCCTAATGAAGATCACTTGAATGCTATGTATCGAATTCTTAAGTATCTAAAGGGAACACCTGGGAAAGGCTTATTTTTCAGGAAGAATGAAGAAAGATCTATAAGAGTTTACACTGATGCCGACTGGGCAGGTTCATTAAGTGATCGAAGATCTACATCAGGTTATTGTTCTTTCTTGTGGGGCAATCTGGTGACATGGCGAAGTAAGAAACAACCGGTTGTAGCTAGAAGCAGTGCAGAGGCAGAATTGAGATCAGTTGCTCATGGGGTATGTGAAGTTCTATGGCTAAAATTACTCTTAGAAGAATTGAAAGTTGGCTTAGAGGTTCCTCTAAAAGTTGTGTGATAATAAGGCAGCAATTGATATCTCTCACAATCCAGTTCATCATGATCGTACCAAGCATGTAGAAGTGGATAGACATTTTATTAAAGAGAAGATAGATGATGGAACACTTTGCATGATTTATGTTCCTACTTCAGAGCAGACATCAGATATATTAACAAAAGGCCTTTACAGACCTGTATTTGATAAATTAGTTGACAAGCTGGGAATGCACAACTTGTACACACCACAGCTTGAGGGGGAGTGTTAGTAAGGAAGATAGAGATGTGTTAGTTAGTTAGTTTGACAGCTAGAGTCTATCTCTAGTTTATCCTATTGTTTAGGATAACAGTTTATCTTTATCTCTTTTCTTATCTTTATCTCTTATCTATATTTTTTGTATATATATAGAAGAGATACATTTCTGTAAAAAAAAAACAATGATCAGAAGAAAATAAAACAGCGATATTCACTGTTTCTCTCCTCATCTTAACTTTTAGATGTGTTAGTGGGCTTTAAGCAAGAAAAGCCCGTGGTTTGGAGAGTTTATGAAAGGAAGAAAAAGAAAGAGAAGAGGGGAGAGAATGGGTGTGCTGCCTAGCTGGCAGTTGGTTGGAATATCCCAATATAGGGAGTGGGAGGGGGAAATTCATCATTACGTAAGAATTCAGTTAGTGACCCTAGTGGTTAGGCAGAGAGAGAGACTATCTCTTCTCTGAGGAGCATTGCTCTGGTTTCCTTGTATTACACCTTCTAGCTTCATTTCATTAATATGACTCTTCGTTTCTCGTTTTTATTCTTGCTTGTTCGATTATTTGTCTTCTCTGTTCTATCAAACAACCTCGGCTCAATGGACTGCCATAGTAGGGATACGGGATACCAACTAATAATCTGCTCTTTTCTAGTCATCACGTAGCATCAATTTCAGCTTCCTTCTTGATGAGATGATCATGGAGCCCTTGACCTAAAAACCAAACTTCAACAGCATTATACCAATCCACAAAATTCTTACCGTTGAGTTTTTCCGATGTGATTGTAAGGCTGCCAGAGAAGGCAAAAGATATGAGGCCCTTCCCTATAGACCCAGAACCTTGTTTCGAAGTGGCAGTGGATGAATCCTCGACTGACATAGTGAGAGGGAGGTGACAAAACTGACCAAGATGGCAAAACTGATCCGAAAACACGTTTGACAGTCAAAACAGGGGCAGAGGGCGCCGGAAAATAGGTCGGAAACGAGCGGAACTCGAACGGGCGGATGGACGGCGGCACGTGGACCCCACGCACGACGGAAGACAGCGGACTGTGGAGGCGCGTGGAGGCACGTGCAGCGACGGACGGTGATGGATCTGCGCCGAACAAATCTGTCGGTCGTTTCTGAGGTGTCCGGTCACCTTACCTCGATGATCGGAGAAAAGTCCCCGGAAAACGACGCCGGAAAACAGTAACCAGAAAAAAAAAAAAAAAAAAAAAAAAAAAAAAAGTTCTTGAAACCCTAGCTCTAGATACCAACTTATGAACTTATGATACTGAATAGCTTGAGAGAAACCCTCTCCGCCCTCTGATTTTATAGACTAATGATTTACAAATATGCAATATCAAATCCCTTGATTTTAGGGATTGACCATATCATCTATTTACAACTACAATAAGTAAACTAGGAAACTAAATCAGATAATATCAACAACATATCAAAACTAATCACTAAGTATATCAACAGTATCCCATTTCCCCCAAGGAATACTTCAGATTAAAATGCATGCGGGATATGAAATATTCTAATATGAAGCTTCAAACTTAAACGCATAGGAACTAAACCTCTGAAAACAATATTCAGAAAGTAAAACCTAGTAAGCCAAAACATAGAACAAAACTTCAGCACAAATCACACCTTTAAACCGGTCATCAGGATATACAGGAACATCAAAATAGATCAATCCCCGTCTGTAAAGACCCTTTACAACATCAGGATCAAACAGGATAAATGAATTTGCTTCCTCCTTACAGACTTTGTCTATTGTGGTCATTTCCTCTTCTGAGAGTTTCTATGAAGGCAGAAGACAAGTGAGAATAAATCGACAAAAACTATTAGACAAGTGAATACCAAAATTACTTCTCACTGCCAAATTAACACAATGAACAACATTATTGCAAGTGAACCCTCCTCCATTTTTCAAGGGTGGAACACTGATCTCACCTTAAATTCTTCCAAAGTAAAGTTCACAAGACAAACTCCCCACCAAGGTTCAATTGGAAAATCCACAGGTTGTGCAGGTAAAAGTTCTTTTGCAATTGACTTGTTCAGTTTCCACATGATTTTCTGGATACTCCAAAAGACGAAATGACAGGTGAGAAAAGAACAATATAAAATATTATCCAGACAAGGGGCAATTAAGTCAATGAAATCAAATTTCAAATTTATGAACTAAATGAAAGATAGTGTGTATATATATAGATACCCATTGAGGTTGAGGCATAGTTGGCTTGGCATCTCTAGAATCAATGCCTTGACTGCTTATACAAAGGTAATTAAACAAAAGATGCACACAGTATCATACATGAAATCCAAGTATCATAGTAACTAAAACTCCTTGTGCCATGGCTCAAAACTTAGCTTCTGCACTTGACTAAGCAACCACATTTTGTTTCTTACTCCTCCATGTTACCAAATTTCCACCCAAGAACATATGGTAACCAGAGGTTGATATTCTGTCAATTACCGATCCAGCATAATCAGTACCAGTATACAATTCCATGGAAAGATTTACACCTCTTATGAACAATAATCCTCTTCCAAACAAGTTTTAAGATACTACAGAATTCTATCCTCGGCTTTCAAGTTTTACACACTTGGGTCATGCATTAACTAGCTAAGAACACTAACAACATATGACAAATCTAGTCTAGTATGTGCCAAGTACATCATTTTTCCTATTAACCTCTGATATTGAGCTCTGTTGAAAATATGTTTAGGATCTTTGTGATTATTGTATAAGAATATCATATTGTATCTATTGAAGGACTTAAAAAAATAATTTGGACTAAAGGATTTGTGAAATGCTTGAGTGTATTTGCACTCAGCTGATCTACTATTTATATACACTTGTAGGATTAAATACAATTTACATTTACAAGGAGATTAATAATATTTCTACTTCCTAGGTGCATGTATAACATTCCCTAGATGCATGACTAACTATGTACATGAATTTGAATATAATTGCTACAACTCCCAATATTAATGCTACTAATTCCAACACTCCCCCTCAAGCTGGAGCATACAAATCAAATGCTCCAAGCTTGGAACAAATATATTGAATTCTTGGCCCCCTTAAAGACTTTGTGAAAATGTCTGCTAGTTGGTCATTAGAACTAACAGATTCAGTGATAACTTCCTTAGAAAGAACTTTCTCTCGAACAAAATGACAATCAATCTCGATGTGTTTAGTTCTTTCATGAAACACTGGATTAGAAGCTATGTGAAGAGCTGCCTGATTATCACAACATAGTTTCATCTGTTTGGTGTCTCCGAACTTCAACTCCTGAAGAAGTTGTTTAATCCAAATGAGTTCACAAGTGGCTGCTCTATATTCCGCTTCTGCGCTCGACCGTGCAACAACATTTTGCTTTTTGCTCTTCCAAGAGACAACATTCCCTCCAATAGAAACACAATACCCTGAAGTGGAACGTCTGTCAATTGGTGATCCTGCCCAATCTGCATCACAGTATCCAACTATTTGAGTGTTTCCTTTGTCTTCATAGAGTAGCCCTAGTCCTGGTGATTTTTTAATATACCTCAGAATTCGTATCACTGCATCCCAATGGTCAGTATGAGGAGATTGCATACACCCAACTTTAATAGCATATACCCAACGACAACCAACAGGTTTCTTGCCAGACGGAAGTGGAACCAACTCCCAAGTACCACTGTGCTCAAGTGCCTGCATTTCATCAATCATGGCTAGTCGCCATTCTGGATGAGCAAGTGCCTCATGAACATGTTTAGGGATGGAAACAGAAGATAAGGTTGACACAAAAGAATAATAAGAGGGAGAAAGACGATGATAACTTAAAAAGTTGTAAATAGGATGAGGATTCCAGGTTGACCGAGTACCTTTTCGAAGAGCAATAGGTAAACCAAGATTTTCTTCGGGAAGGTCCGTGATAGGAGTGGCGGTTGGAGTAGGACATGACTCATCGAGTCTTTCAGGGTCCTCCAATGCTGTATTAGGAGCTCGCGGACAACGCCGATATATGATGATAGGCGCCTGAGATGGTTCCGGCTGGGAATTACTAGGAGCAACTTCGGTGGAACCCATAGGAGAGATTGGTTCCTCCAGACAAGGAGATAGATCAAGTAAGAGAACTGGAAATACCTCATGAACAGCTTTAGACTCGACCATGGAGGAGGAGAAATATAGAGTGTCCTCAAAGAACGTCACATCTGCTGATACATAGTAACGATTGTGGATTGGAGAGTAACATCGGTATCCTTTTTGCAATCTAGAATATCCCAGGAAAACACATTTGATGGCTCGAGCAGACAACTTGTCTAAACCTGGAGAAAGATCATGAACAAAACAGACACATCCAAAAACATGAGGAACAACATGAAACAAAGGTTCTTTAGGAAATAAGATTGAGTGAGGAACTTTATTATTAAGGGAGGAAGAAGGCATTCGATTTATCAAAAAACAAGCAGTTAAAACTGCATCACCCCAATGACGGACAGGTACATTTGCATGAAGTAACAATGTCCGAGCAGTGTCAACAAGGTGTCTATTCTTCCTTTCTGCTATTCCATTCTGTTGGGGGGTATGAGGACAAGTTGATTGATGAAGAATACCCTGGGAAGACAAAAAAGAAGAAAGATTGGAAGAAAAGTATTCTTTTGCATTATCACTTCTAAGAACCTTAATTGTCTTGCCAAATTGAGTTTTAATTTCATTGAGAAAAGAAGTGAAGATGGAAAATAATTCAGATCGTTCTTTCATTAGAAAAACCCAAGTACATCGAGAAAACTCATCAATAAAAGTGACAAAATATCTAAAACCCATTGATGACACACGACTTGGACCCCATATATCAGAAT
Organism: Ammopiptanthus mongolicus; assembly: GCA_039655645.1. Taxonomy (NCBI): domain Eukaryota; kingdom Viridiplantae; phylum Streptophyta; class Magnoliopsida; order Fabales; family Fabaceae; genus Ammopiptanthus; species Ammopiptanthus mongolicus. The sequence continues at coordinate 39,810,678 of CM077344.1, forward strand.
GAATAACAGAAAAAGGTGAATCAATACGACCTTCAATCTGCCTAGGAAAACAAGAACGAACATGCTTTCCTAATTGACATGACTCACAGGTGAGAGTTTTTATTTTGTCAAGACTAGGAACCATTTGCTTTAATTTAAATAAGCTTGGATGTCCCAAACTTTCATGAAGAAGATTTGGTGAGTCCACAGCAATACAAGCCAAAGAAGGAGTTGATTGGAGGTAGTAAAGACCACGTGATTCATGTCCTCTGCCAATCATCCAACCCGTACCATGTTCCTGTATAACAAAAGAATCAACATTAAAGGTCACTGAACAATTAAGGGAACGAGTAAGCTGACTAAGAGATATTAAATTAAAAGCACAGCCAGGTATAAACAAAACAGAGTTTAAGGACATGGTAGAAGTAGGTGAGACATGACCGATTCCTTTGGCTGCAACCTTAGAACCATCCGCCAAAGTAATGAAATGAGGGAATTTAGGTGGAGAAATAGAGGAAAATAAAGAACTATGACCAGCAATATGATCAGAGGCACCTGAATCAATTACCCATGAATTTTGATTACCGGATTGAGAGATGCAAGCGGTCGAGTTATGAGCACCGGCAGCAGTGGAGGATTGGGATTGCTTGGCTGCTTTCAATTGGAGATATTCTTGATAATCTTCTTCTGAAAATTTTATCTCTGCTTTTTCAGACTTACAGAGATTCACAGATTTTCCGGGAAATCCATGAAGAGAGTAACAAGTATCTTGAGTATGACCCATTCTTTTGCAATATGAACATTGAGGACGGCCACCTCTTCCACCACGACCCCCTCGTCCTCCCCGGTTAGACACCATTGCAGAAGATTCAATAGTCTCATTTGAATTCCCACTTGTTTTTGGGGAAGGAACTCGAAGGAGTCGAGTGACCAAATTCTCCATTGAGGGAATTTCTTGGCCAGTCAGAATCTGATCACGAACATGCTCAAAATCCGGATGCATTCCCCGGAGAACCAGCACCATGTACAAATTATCGAGCTTAGTTTTCATACCTTCAAGAGTGTCGGATTCCAAAGACATTTTTAACGTCTCAACTGCAGCTTGAGCCTTAGAAACATACGAGATCATGTCATGATCGGACTGTTTGAGAGTTGCCAACTTTTGTGCAGCATCATACAACTGTTGAATGTCATTAGCAAAGACATCATAAGCCTTTTTCCAGAAAGTATTACAAGTTTTGAAGGCTCTAAAGTTTGTTAGGTTGCTAGGTTCAACAGATTGCCACAACAAAGCACAAAGTTGATAATCAAGTTTCTTCCACTGATCCTTTTTGTCTTCTGGAATCTTATCCAATGATTTCTCCAAATGTTCATGATATCCTTGACCAAGAAACCAAAGTTCCACGGAGGCAGACCATGCTAAATAATTCTTACCATTTAGCTTCTCCGAAGTGATTGTTGGAATTCCAGAAATAGAGAAAGCCGGACCACCATTTGTTGTCTTCTCAGAGGTCATCTTAACAGCTGAAAAGTAAGGGAACACAAAGCAAACAGCAGTAACTGGACAGTGACAAGAACAACAACAAAAAAAAAAAAGAGGAGACTAAGAGACCCACATCTCCCAACAACCAAAAAAGTGGATTTTGACCAGCTAGAACAACAGAGAACAGTGTTGCGAACGGTTCTGGGCGGTCGCGGCGATTTTCCAGCGTGGGGAAGGTGGCGTGTGAGGTACACGCGCCGACAAGGTGAAGCGCGTACGGAGGCGCGTGAGGGCGCGTGGGCTGTTTTCCGGCGACGAAACTTCGGGATATGGCCGGTCGGTGACTTATGGTAGGCTTTCCGGCGACGGTGGACAGTGGGTAGCCGACAACAGTGACTTTAGGCTTGAACGGTGGCTGTTTGGGTAACTAGGCGAGAGAGTTCTGCTGGACCAGAGTCAGAACCTTCAAGGAGAGGATAAACCTGCTCTTGATAACATATTGAAGGACTTAAAAAAATAATTTGGACTAAAGGATTTGTGAAATGCTTGAATGTATTTGCACTCAGTTGATCTACTATTTATATACACTTGTAGGAGTAAATACAATTTACATTTATAAGGAGATTAATAATATTTCTACTTCCTAGGTGCATGTATAACATTCCCTAGATGCATAACTAACTATGTACATTAATTTGAATATAATTGCTACAACTCCCAATATTAATGCTACTAATTCCAACAGTATCATATCATGTAAATAGGAAAAGAATCTCTGTTAGGAAACCTTGATTGAAACTGGGAAAACGGGGGAAAAGGGGATTATTCGTCCTTGACTTTTTTTACATAACTTCCTATCAAACTACAAAGGAGTCTACTCCTTTCACGCTGGAATCTGTCCAGTCAAACTAACCAAAAGCAAAATCTAATCTTACTGCTAAAACAAAGGCCTATTTATAGGTATTCTGTTACATAACTTCCTATCAAACTACTAATAACCAACTAACTGAATCCTAACAAACTAATAGGCCTAATTCCTGTTATTACATCTCTTCCTATAATAAAATTGCAACGTCCTTGCTGTATCCTTAGGTAGGTCTGCATCAAGTCTAACAATCTCCTATATTTATGTTGTAATTATTTCATTAAGCCTATATAAAAGAGACACCGTTGTGTAGTTAAAACATACAGTTTGCTATCTTCCGCCTCAAACGGCCACCGTGTTTTGGCCCCTGAAACACACTGTCCTCCGATGACAAATATTTTTTGGCAACCGTGTTCCTAATCCGGTTTAGCCTTCTGTTTGCTATCTGCCGCCTCAAACAGCCACTTGCCGCCATCCCTTTTCCCGGCGCCATATCCGGCAACCAACCCCACCATGAGATGCGACTACTCTAGATCGACCCACCGCCGAAAGTACGCCGTCATCCACCCTCTCATGCGCCCACACGAGCGGCCCGAAGCTTCTGCCCACTATTCTGCTCGTCGGTGCTGTAATAGCCGCTATTTTTGTTAAATAAAAAAAAAATTGTAGAGTTTGGTTGAATTTTTTGTTTTATGTAATATGATTATAATAAACACATTATACAATAATTTTAGATTTAGAGTTTTATATGCTTTAATAGCTACAATAAAGATTGTATGACATAAATAATGTATTGCATAATTTGATATACCCTTTATAATTATGATTAGCTTTATTAGTATGTTAGTACTTAAATATGAGTTTTCCATAATACCCTTAGGGCTAAAGACATTTTAGCCCAAGCCCAAATTGATCTAAGATGGATTTCCCTTTCCTTCCCATATATTTTTCTTCACCACCAACAAGAAACCCTAAGCAAAAGAAAGAGAGAGCAAAATCCCCAATAGGAGAAAAGGAGGAGGAAATGATATTCATCTTCTTTTTCTTCCTTTTTTCACTTGGGTCTACCAAACAATAATTTGTCATAAGAGGTGAGGGGATCTATTTATTTCATTTTAAATGATTGATTCACATATTCCCTGTTATTTCCTTTCCTGCTCGTCAAACGAAAATCACACAATATGAATTTGTCTTATTTTTCCTGTGTTTTGCGATGCCAGAAGAGGAAACAATATGCAAGGCAAATTTTTTTTTCTTCCCTAGCTTGGCGTGAATGCCTTTTGGCAAATTCCTTTGCTAGTCACGCATTAGAGGGGAGCAGCTTACGCTGCTATGATCCTCTAACTTTCTCATATTATATATATATATATATATATATATATATGTATTTTAGTGTTTGAAAAGAGGAACCAATGTGTTAAAGTATGATGATGTGATTAGTTGATAAATTTGGTTGTAAAGGTAAAGAGGAGTTATGGAGAACATGTGATATTGTTTGGACTGATTTTTTTCATTTTAGTGATAAAAATGATATTATGAGATTTGATATGACTTGAAATTAATTGGATACGATTATGAGATATGAATGATAAATGGTATATTTTGTTTTGCAAACACAAGGTACTGGTTATAGAATGAGTTGATTACCTTACTGAAAAATGCTATTGTATGATAATATAACTTAGGATTGATTGCTATGATGGTGGACTTATAAGTTTCAGATAATTCTGAATTTGTTTATGTATATAATGTTGTTATGATGTTGTGAGAATGTACTCGATGGGCCAATGTGTGGGCTTTATCTTATTGCATATTGATGATTATATATTGCTGTTTATGTTTGATTATGATTGAAGTAATGACGACGTACTTTGTGGAATGGATTATAATGGTTTTGACTTGTGAATCTTTGGTATCCGACCAGAGGGGATGGTATCTCCGGTTTATAAGCTAAAACCATCGAGGTTGGGGACCTTAGTGAGCAACTCCGGAGTTAAGGAGGGATGTTGATGGCCGGAGGGGGCAGTATCTCCGGGATACAAAATCAAAACTGTCGAGGCGGGGGACCTTAGTGAGCAACCCCAATTGGAACCCAAAAGACTCGATATGAATACTTTTATGCTACGTTTCCCCTTATGAGAGAGAACATGAGTTATGAAAATAAGATTTATGTGCAAGCCATTCCCCTTATGTGCAAGCTACTCACCATGTGCAACCCCAAACTCATACTGGGGGGAAGCTGTTTTGACCGCTGCATATTTAAAAAATCGGTTACCCTCTAGAATCCTTGGTGGTATGAGTCCTGTTCAAGTCATGAAATCATTCTTTCTCTCTGCACCTATTGTGCGAAGTCTTGAATCTTGTGTTTTTGGTTGTGTTGCTTATGTTCATGTCCATCGTCAGCATCAGGGCAAACTTGACCCTCACGCTATTAAATGCATTTTCAATTGTTATGTTCCTGACAAAAAGGGATACAAATGTTATCACCCTTCCTCTCGTCGAGTGTATGTCTACATGGATGTCACCTTTCAAGAAAATCAATCTTTTTTTACTCCCCTCAGGTTCAGGGGGAGAACACTACTGACTTGGAAGCTGAGATTGTTCCAGACAGTAACATTCCCTTGGTCCAATCTTCTGATATGGCCTCTGATACACAAGAATTAGCTCTTTTTGACAGTCACTCACCTGAACCTTAAAGAATTGCTCGAACTAGAGCAAGCTCGCCAAAAATGGTTTATCAAAGGAGAAAACAACCCAAATTGGTCCGACAACAACCTAAAAGCATCTGAACCCATGGTGAGTACTGAAAACACTAGTTCCACTCATTCTAAACCTATTCCTTTGGATAATTGTGTTCCAAACATTGATGATGACCTACCTATTGCATTAAGAAAAGGAAAAAGGTCTTGGGCGAAGTACCCTATTTCCAAATTTGTTTCCTCCACAAACCTTTCTTTGCAGCACCAGAGTTTTATTGTAGTCATTGATTCTATCAGAATCCCTAGAACAGTATAAGAAGCATTGAAAGATAAGAATTGGGTTCAAGCCATGAATGAGGAGATGCAAGCTCTAGAAAGGAATGGAACATGGGAAATTATTGAGAAACCAAAGGAAAAGAGACCAGTGGGGTGTAGACGGGTTTACACTGTGAAGTACCGGCCAGATGGTACTCTAGGCAGGTATAAAGCAAAACTAGTGGCAAAGGGATACACTCAAACCTATGGCATCGATTATGACGAGACATTTGCTCCAATGGCAAAGATGAACACTGTTCGTATTTTACTTTCTTACTGCCCACTCTGGATGGGAACTACACCACTTTGATGTCAAGAATGCCTTCTTGCATGGAGACTTAGAGGAAGAGGTGTACATGGAGATTCCTTCTCGATTTGGTGCCATAAGTGGAACAAACAAAGTGTCCAGATTGAGGAAAGCTCTATATGGACTAAAATAGTCTCCCCGAGCATGGTTTGGAAGATTTACAAAAGCAATGGTGTGCCTTGGCTACAAGCAAAGCCGAGGAGATCATACACTTTTCTTCAAACATTCACAAGGAGGAAAATTGACTGTACTTCTTGTTTATGTGGATGACATTATCATTACTGGAGATGATCTGGTTAAGAGACAATTGCTTAAGGAGAAATTATCAATAGAATTTGAGATGAAGGACCTTGGAAAATTAAAATATTTCTTTAGAAATTATCAGTATTGGTTGTTTTAATATTTCCGCATTTTTATTTAATCACGCTACGCTACAACGTTAAGAATATGAGTTCGAGTTACTAAATGGGACCTCCAAGGAGGGGCTGTCTCAACCGCCACCTTTTACGGCGACCTTTCCGGCCGACCACCCCACTATCAGAAGCGCACCATCCTGCGCAGCCCAATCCCCGAGACCTACCTGAAGCCGCCCTATCACGCGCGTTTAGAAGCTTCAGCGCGCAGTTCCGACCACCAGCGCATGGCGGTGCATGGCAGCTCCGTTCGGACGTTGTTCCCGCCGTGTTGGTCGCCTCTCTCCGACTGTTCCAACGCCACCACTCCCAAGCTGATCCAAGTACCTTCGCTACTGATGCACTGTACGCGCGCCGTTTCGGACTTTAAGGTATCGTGTGGTCGTCATTTTTGGACCGTTTGTTACGGATCTATGGCTTCCTCTAGTTCCATAGGTCCTCCTAAGACCATGGATCCTCCTCAAGCCTCTCCGGCTATTTATGAAGATTTTCTCTAGTGGTTTGAGCATCGCCAGAACTCCGGATCTATTGCTTTGGTCGCAAACACTGGTAATTCTTCTGCTTGCATATCTCAGTCACCCTCACTTGGTCCTTGGGTTCTTGATTCTGGTGCGTCTGACCATATCTTTGGTAATAAAGCTCTTTTCTCCTCTCTTTCTACATCCGGTTATTTACCTATTGTCACTTTGGCTAATGGTTCCCAAACTCAATCCCAAGGAATCGGAACCGCCCATCCATTCCCTTCCCTGTCAGTTGATTATGTCCCTAGTTGTCCCTTTAATTTACTCTCTGTTAGTCGTTCAACTCGTCCTTTATGTCCCTGGTTGAAATTTACACTGTTACTCTGCAGGACCGGAGTACGGGACGGACGATTGGCACCAGATGTGAGTCTTATGGCCTTTACCAGCTCTCGACCCCTCTCGAGTTTGTTCAGCCACGGATTCCCCTCTCACCATTCATGCCCGGTTGGGTCATCCTAGTCTTCCCAAACTCTGAAGGCTGGTGTCGAGCCTCTCCAAGCTCTCTAGTCTGCCTTATGAGTCATGTCAATTAGGGAAACACACCCGTAGTTCATTTCCTGATCGAGTCAATAAACGGGTTTCATCCCCTTTTGCTTTAGTTCACTCTGATGTTTGGGGTCCTTGTCGTACTGTCTCTACTCTTGGGTTCAAATACTTTGTGAGTTTTATTGATGATTTTTCTCGTTGTACGTGGTTATTATTAATGAAAAACAGGTTGGAATTATTTTCCATTTTTCAAAATTTCTATCAGGAAATTAAAACCCAGTTTTGTATTTAATTAGCACCTTACGTAGTGATAAGCTCGTGAATACTTGTCCCAACAATTTCAAACGGCATTCTTCACCAAACATCTTGTGCTCATACCCCTCAACAAAATGGGGTTGTCGAACCCAAAAACCGACACCACATTGAAACCACTTTGACCCTTCTCATTCATGGTCATGTTCCTCTTCGCTTTTGGGGGTATGCGGTCCTGTCAGCTTGTTATCTTATAAACCGCATGCCCTCCTCCGCCTCGAATAATAAAGTCCCTCACTCTCTCCTTTTTCCCCATCTACCTCTTCATTCCTTTCCGCCCTATGTCTTCGAGTCCACTTGTTTTGTCCACTATCTCTCTCCTGGTCTTGACAAACTCTCGGCTCGATCTCTTAAGTGCGTCTTCCTTGACTATCATAGGTCCCAAAAAGGTTATCGTTGTTATTCTCCTACTCTTCAATGCTACCTTTCCTCGGCCGATGTTACCTTCTTTGAGTCTGTACCCTACTTTGAATCTACCCACTTGCCTCTTGAGCCGCTTTTTATAGTCACCCTTGTTCCTTCTGCTATTGTCCCTCTCGAGTCTGCTATTGGCCCTCTCGAGAATGTCCCACCAGAGACTCCGCCTATGGATCCCCCACCTGATCGGCCATTCCAGACATACCACCGCCGCCCACCACCTTCCTAGGTGAACGTCCCTGCCGCTACTCCTTCTGCTGAGGCCATGATGGACTCTTCCCCGGCACCACTTCCGTTACCGGATCCGGCCTCGCCACCTGACATTGACATTCCCATTGCTCTCCGCAAAGGTATACATCCTACTCGTAACCCGTCTCCTCATTATATTGCTTTGAGTTATCATTGCCTTTCTCCTTTTCATTATGCTTGCCTTTCTTCGTTGTCGTCTGTCTCTATTCCTAAATCTCTAGGTGACGCTTTATCCCATCCTTGGTGGAGGCAAGTAATGATTGATGAGATGTGTGCTCTTCAAAGCAGTGGCTCTTGGGAACTGATCCCTCTTCCTTCTGGGAAGTCTATAGTTGGTTGTCGAGGCTTTATACGATCAAAGTTGGTCCTGATGGAAAAATTGATCGGCTTAAGACTCGTTTGGTGGCTAAAGGCTACACACAGGTACTTGGGCTAGATTATAGTGATACTTTCTCTCCAGTGGCCAAAATGGCCTCTGTTAGGCTCCTCCTCTCCATTGCTGCAATCCGACACTGGCCTCTTCATCAACTTGACATTAAGAATGCATTCCTGCATGGTGATCTTGAAGAGGAAGTGTATATGGAGCAACCACCTGGGTTTGTTGCTCAGGGGGAGTCCTCTACCATGGTTTGTCGTCTTCACAGGTCTCTTTATGGTCTCAAACAGTCTCCTCGGGCTTGGTTCAACAGATTCAGCACTGTAGTGCAACAATTTTGGATGATTCGAAGCGAAGCCGACCACTCTGTGTTCTTTCGTCACTCGGCCCAAGGATGCATTTATATGATTGTTTATGTCGACGATATTGTTATAACTAGTAGTGATCAACAAGGCAAACTACACGTGAAACAACATCTCTCTCATCAGTTTCAGACCAAAGACCTTGGTAAACTCCGATATTTCTTGGATATCGAGATAGCTCAATCTAAGGATGGTCTAGTGATCTCACAAAGGAAATATGCTATTGACATTCTTGAAGAGACAGGATTATTGAATGTCAAACCAGTTGACAATCGTATGGATCCAAATGTCAAACTTCTACCCGATCAGGGGGAGCCACTTTCTGATCCAAGGAAATACAGGAGATTGGTTGGAAAATTGAACTACCTTACTGTCACCCGACCAGACATTTCTTTTGCAGTCAGTGTGGTAAGCCAATTCTTAAATTCTCCTTGTCAGGACCATTGTTATGCTGCGATACGAATCCTGAAATACATAAAAGGTGCTCTAGGAAAAGTTCTCATTTATGAAGATAGAGGGCATACTCAGATGGTTACTCAGATGCCGATTGGGCAGGTTCACCTATTGACAGGCGATCCACTTCTGGGTATTGTGTACACATTGGAGGAAACCAGATACCCTGGAAGAGTAAGAAACAGAATCTAGTTGCAAGGTCTAGTGCAGAAACAAAATACAGGGCCATGGCATTAGCGACTTGCGAACTCATTTGGTTGAAACAGTTACTCAAAGAACTTCATTTTGAAGAAACTATGCAAATGACATTAATCTGTAATAATCAAGCTGCATCAATGTTATCGAAAATCGGTTATGGCGGCGCCATGGCGGAAAATGGTCAAACAGCCACAAAGAAGGCGGTCCATGGCAGCCGAATAGCTGTGGCGGTCCATGGCGGCAAGGCGGAAATGGCGGAAAGGCGGCTGAGATCCTTTTTTTGGGGTTTTTTCGCGGGCCTGGGTCACGCGACCCGACCCGATTGGCGGCCCATTTGGGGTTTGTAACCCTAAAGGCTTCTCTCTTTCATCCCTCGATCCCTCTCTTCTCTTGCCCATCGACCCCTTTCTTCTCTCATCTCTCAAACCGGTTTCTATCCATAAGTTTGTCCGGCGACCATCAACCTCTCCGACGACTAGCTCTGTCCAGCGGCCATCTCTGTCCAACAAGCTATTCGACCAGCAACCTGAACATGTCCGACCAGCAATCTAAAATGGAGAAGAGAAAAGAAGAAATGTTGGCGGCGCTGGCTGTGTTGAAGAGGATAGGGCACTGGTGGCTGTGTGTTGAAGAAGATAGAAAGTTAACCCTTATTGAAAGACTTGAGAGAATATAGACAAAAGTGTTTGTGAAATGCTTGAGTGATTTGCACTCAACTGATCTTCTATTTATATACACTTCTAGGAATAAATACAATTTACATTTACAAGGAGAATAATAATAATACTACTTCTTAGGTGTATGTATGATATTTCCTAGATACATGACTAACTAGGTACATGAATATGAATATAATTGCTACACCTCCCAATACTAATTGCTACTAATTCCAACACTCCCCCTCAAGCTGGAGCATATAAGTCGAATGCTCCAAGCTTGGAACAGAAATATTGAATTCTCAGTCCCCTTAGGGATTTTGTGAAGACATGTGCTAGCTGATCATTAGAGGTAACAGATTCGGTGATAACTTCTTTAGAAAGAACTTTCTCACGGACAAAATGACAATCAATCTCAATATGTTTTGCTCTCTCATGAAATACCGGATTGGAAGCTATATGCAGAGCTGCCTGATTATCACAACATAGTTTCATTTGTTGAGTATCTCCAAACTTCAACTCCCAAAGAAGTTGTTTAATCCAAATGAGTTCACAAGTGGCTGTAGCCATAGCTCTATATTCAGCCTCTGCACTGGACCTTGCGACCACATTTTGCTTCTTACTCTTCCAAGAGACAAGATTTCCACCAATAGAAACACAATACCCTGAAGTGGAACGCCTATCAATCGGTGAACCTGCCCAATCTGCATCACAAAAACCAACTATTTGAGTGTCTCCTTTGTTTTCATAGAGTAGTCCTTGTCCCGGGGCCTTCTTAATGTACCTAAGAATTCGAATCGCCGCATCCCAATGATCATTATGAGGAGATTGCATGAATTGACTTACTACCCCAACTGCAAAAGAGATATCCGGCCTTGTAATAGTGAGATAGATGAGTTTTCCAACCAATCTCCGATATCTCTCAGGATCAGAATAAGGCTCCCCCTGGCTAGGCAATAATTTTAGATTCGGATCCATAGGGCTATCAACTGGTTTACAGTCCATCATACCGGTTTCTTTAAGTATGTCTAATGCATACTTCCTTGGTGAAATGATAATCCCATTCTTTGACTACGCAACTTCAATTCCAATAAAATATTTTAGCTTCCCCAAGTCCTTGGTCTGAAAATGGCGAAATAAATGTTCCTTCAGCTGAGAAATTTTTACTTGGTCACTTCCCGTGATGACTATATCATCTACATAAACCACTAAGTAAACACATTTATTTGGAGAGGTGTGACAATAGAAGACTGAATGATCTGCTTCACTACGTTTCATTCCAAAAGCTTGCACAACTGAACTGAATTTTCCAAACCAAGTTCGTGGAGATTGTTTAAGGCCATAGAGAGATCGTTGTAGCCAGCAAACCAAACTAGACTCCCCCTGAGCAACAAATCTAGGAGGTTGCTCCATATAAATCTCCTCCTCTAATTCTCCATGAAGAAAGGCATTTTTAATATCCAACTGATATAATGGCCAATGATGGATGGCGGCCATGGCAAGAAATAATCGAACAGAAGTGATTTTAGCCATAGGGGAGAATGTATCGCCATAATCAAGACCATAAATCTAAGTATAACCTTTGGCTACTAACCGGGCCTTGAGACAATCAATCTGTCCATTGGCTCCAACTTTAATAGCATATACCCACCGATAGCCAACGGGATTCTTGCCCGGAGGAAGGGGAACTAACTCCCAAGTGCCATTATGCTCCAAAGCCTGCATCTCATCAATCATGGCTTGTCGCCATCCTGGATGATCAAGTGCCTCATGAACATGTTTAGGAATGGACACAGGAGATAAGGATGACACAAAAGAATAATAAAAGGGAGATAGACGATGATAATTTAAAAAGTTATAAATAGGATGAGGATTCCGGGTTGCCCGGGTACCTTTTCGAAGAGCAATGGGTAAATCAAGATTTTCTTCGGGAAGGTCCATGGTAGGGTCATCCACTGGAGCAGGACATGATTCAACTAGTCTTTCAGTGCCTTCCAATTCTGTATTAGCAACACGTGGACGACGCCAGTATATGATGGGTGATCTTTGAGATTGCTCAAGTGGAGGATGGTCAAGAATATCTGTAGTCGAAACTGATCCCGTCAAAGGTGAAGGTGATGGACCAAGATAAGGAATCGGAAAAACTTTTTGAATATTATAAGACTCAACAATAGATGGTGAGAAGTAAAACTTTTCTTCAAAGAACGTTACATCAGCAGACATATAATACCGATTCTGCACGGGAGTAACACCTGTAACCCTTCTGTAACTGGGAGTATCCCAGAAAAACACATTTGATGGCTCGGGCAGAAAGCTTATCAAGACCTGGAGACAAGTCATGAACAAAACAAGTGCATCCAAATATCCGTTGAGCAACATGAAACAATGGTTCTTTAGGAAACAAGATGGAATGTGGCATTTTATGATCAAGAGAGGACGAAGGCATCCGATTAATTAAAAAACCGACTGTCAAAATTGCATCACCCCAATGTCGGACAGGTACATTCGCATGAAGTAACAAAGTTCGAGCAGTTTCAACAAGATGTCTATTTTTTCTTTCAGCTATGACATTCTGTTGAGGGGTATGAGGACAACTGGATTGATGGAGAATGCCCTGTGATGACAAGAAGGAAGAAAGAGCAGAAGAAAAGTACTCTTTTGCATTATCACTTCTAAGGATTTTGATTGTCTTACCAAATTGGGTTTTAACCTCATTCACAAAAGTGGTGACAATCGACAAAAGTTCAGATCGTTCTTTCATTAAGAAAACCCAAGTGGATTGAGAGAATTCATCAATAAAAGTAACGAAATAGGGAAGCCATTAGAAGACATACGACTTGGTCCCCATATATCTGAATGGATAACTGAAAAGGGAGAATCAACTCGGCTTTCAACTTTGCAGGGAAAGGAAGAGCAAACACGTTTGTATGTGTTTGTTAATGATTATGATGGAAAATGGTTGGACATGTGTTTGTATGTTGAACATTGCACGCATCATTGCATAGAAAATGATAGGTTGGACGGAAAGCAAACGATAAATTGTGACAGTGGAGGCCACAGTATGATATCAGAATTATTGAGAGTATTCGTGGAGATCTTATGGTATGGTGATTCTTCTATGTTGGTCGGTTGAACGGATATGTACTCCTAGTCGCCTTTCCTGAATTAGAGTTAATGGATCCATATGTGCATGGAGTAGTGAAGTTGCATCGCATTGCAACCATTCTTTAACATGATATACTATGTTTTGTATGAATGTGTGTTGTATGTTCATCTGATAACTATTCTGTTACCGTTTTATATTCGTATATACGATTTCTTACCCTTGTATTGGTTGTTTCTATGCATGTACTTTGTTTATGCAGAGAAGGGTGAGCCAGCGGTTGAGGAGTGATCCCGAGAGATCGCTTACTCGTAGTTAGGAATTTATTTTATGTTTCAGTTGTTATCCAATGTGTTATCGGTATTCATGTATACCAGCTCTGATATATAACATCGGGTTTCGTTTCATTTTCGCAATGGTATTCTTTTCTTTTAAAGATTTTAATTAATGCTAGTTTTTATGTATTACCGTTTGGATAATGTAGTACTTGCTACCTTTTATGTTAAGTTTTTAACCAAAGTTATCAATTGCGGATGGCGGACCATGGCGGAAGGCCAAAAATCCGCCATTTTAAGCCGCCTCAAAACGCCATTGCGGCCATGGCGCCGCCATCCTTCATAAATTGGCCATAGCGGTTGGCCAAAAATCCGCCACCGCAATCCGCCATGGCGGCGCCATGGCGGATTTTGGATAACACTGTTTTTAACTTGTATGATTTATTTATTATTTATCATATGCGGGGTAGTGGGTGTCACAACCGCTATACCAAAGACAGTAGATATATTAAACATAATTTTTCATACACATGTTAATCAGTAATTCCCAAAATATATGATTTAAAGACACAATTATTATTAATGTGAAGCATAACTAATAACAATAAGTTAGAAATAACAAAAACCATAAGAATGTTGACGAGGGTTTGCGCTGAGAAAGGTGAAACAGAAGCTAAAATGGAGCAAGAAGCTACATGAAACAAGTGTGGGATGCAAGGAATTTGCCAAAATAGAGTGCGAAGTGCAAAACAGTCGGCTAGGAAGAGTAAGAAGAACAAACCAAAAAACTTGCTAGGAAGAATGTGGAAGAGGCAGTAAAAGTAAGGGTAAAATGGAATGAGTGGTTGTAGACCAGTCGATACTCCCATTGACCCAAATGTGAAACTTTGGGAGAACGGAGATATACCTGTTGATATTGGGAGATACCAGAGACTAGTTGACAAACTAATCTACCTGTCTCATACCACACCCGACATTGCTTTTTCAGTGAGTGGTGTAAGTCAGTTTATGCACTCTCCATACGAAGAACATCTTGAGAGTTTACAGAATTCTAAGGTACTTGAAGACCAATCCTGGGAAAGGTCTATACTTTAGAAAAACCAGTGAGAGGAATGTCGCCATTCTATTAGTCACTGACAGAAAATCCACTTCAGGGTATTGTATCTATGTGTGGGGAAATCTGGTAACTTGGAGAAGCAATAAACAAGGAGTGGTTGCTAGAAGTAGTGAAGAGGCTGAATTTAGAGCAATGACCCAAGGAATCTGTGAAGGGTTGTGGATCTACATAGTCTTGGAGGAACTCAAGATGAAGGTTGACCTTCCATTGAATCTGTAGTATGACAACAAGGCAGCAATAAGCATAGCTCACAACCCGGTCCAGCATGACAGAACCAAACACATTGATATTGATCGCCACTTCAAAAAGGAGAAATTGGATGCTGGAATTATCTGCCTGCCTTTTGTGACTTCCAACCAACAAACGACTGATATTTTGACCGAGAGCCTAGCAAGACCCGTGTTTGAAAATTTGATAGGCAAGTTGGGCATGATAGATATCTGTGCACCAACTTGAGGGGGGTGTAGTAGAATCTAAAATATTCTGTTTTATTTTATTTCATTTATTACTTTGATTTTATTCTTATTTCCTTCCTTAATTTTAGGAAGAGGCTTTATTGTAAACTCTATATATTCCAGTCCTAGACTAATGAATAAAATATAACAGCATTCCGCTTTACTATATTTACATTATGTAGACTAAGGGAAAATAAATGCTACCTAAAATATAGCTAAAATAAGGTAAGAAATAATCTATCCTAAAAACTATGTAGTCTACAATAATTACAAGATATTCTAATTTTAATGTGGATGTTACAACAAAATATATACTAATCTATTCAGCACCTTATATCAATAAATTCATTTCTCCCAATTCCTGTAAGTCTTAAAGCATCTGCAGCACTAAAATTTGGGATGCTGTCATATGGTTGCTCTGCAAAATGTTAAAAAATGAAGAAAATTTTAAGCTCAGCTAGCTTACAAACAAACATTTTTTATTCTACATATTAATCAACTTATAGCACACAATCAAACCAATTAAAGGAGAGGCCAATCAAGTATGTTGCAATCCCACATTGACTAGAGATATTGTCAAAGTAATCTTTATAAGACTTGGGCAATCCTCACCTCTTGAGCTAGCTTTTGAGGTTGAATTAGGCCTAAAGACCAACTTACTTGCAAGCTGGGAATGATAGATATCCATTCTCCAGCTTGAGGGGGAGTGTTGAAATCAACATTCCACCGTCCAAGGTTCATGAACTATCATTAAAAGCTTAAGAAATAGCTATTGTAATTAATTAAGATTCATGTAGTCTCTAGTTCATGAACTTGGGGAATAGTTACCTCATTTAGTTGTCTTGCAATTATCATAGTTGTAATTAATTCCTCTAGTGTATAAATAGATTACCACTATGCTATGTGTGATTCAACACAAGCAATTCAGAAAATATTTCTTCCTCCTTTCAATTCATAATATCATTGTTATTATTAGAAATGAAACTAGATTCAAAGCAGGAACCTATCGGTGGGGATTGTTGTTGTGATCCAAGTCCATCGGCAAAGTAGTAAAGTCCTCCATTCCCCTTAGCACTGCCAATCATCTTCCCCAAGTTCAAATCCTGAAACAAACCGTGAGAAGGAAAGACATTAGTTTGACAGTTTTTATCCTGAGCTAACTTACTAACCGATAAAAGACTACATGACAAATTTGGGACATGAAGGACATCTTGGAGAGTTATCATCGGAGATAGGACAATGGACCCTTTCCCTGCAATGGTTGATAGGAAGCCATCTGCAATTTTTATTTTCTGGTTACCTGCACAAGGACTATAAGAAGAGAAGAAACTAGACTCTCCTGTCATATGATCAGTAACACCTGAATCAACAATCCAAGTATGATTGACACTATGATTGACACTAAGAAGGGCAGTTTTCACATAGTTACCTTTCTAGGCTATGGAGCAAGAAGGGGTTTAAGACTCGAGAAGTTTGTACAGTTGGTCTAATTGTTCCTTAGTGAAAGGAAGCGCGCTTGAAGGAGACTGATTTTCTTGATCCGAGGTACTAGCCACGAATGCACGATTGTCACCACCACCTTTCTTCTCCCAATGTGGAGGTTTGCCATGGAGCTTCCAATATGTCTCACGAGTATACCATGGGCGCTTGCAATGATCACACCATTTATCAAATTTCTTGCCATCTCTCTTCCCATCTTCAATTTAATTTCTACTAGCAAGCGCAGAGCCCTCCACTTCTGAAATTGAGGCTGCCTTACCCATCATAACTCCTTGTCTGGCCTCCTCTCTCCTTACTTCTGAAAAGGTTTCACGAATGGTAGGGAGAGGTGTCTTCCCCAGAATTCTGCCTCTTATTTCATCAAGTTCCTTATTCAGCCCAGCAAGGAACATAAACACACGATCATTTTCTTGCCTTTTTATGAATAGGACACTATCTTCAGTACACTTACAATTGTTCTCATAGCACGGATCCAATTCCTGCCAAAGACTCACTAGTTCATTATAATAAGTAGTCACATCTTTGTTACCTTGTTTGGCATGCCATAACTTGGATTTCGACTCAAAAATTTGAGAAGAATTTTGAATGTCAGAGTATGTGTCTTTGACAGCTTCCCAGACATCTTTCGTAGTTGGCAAGAACATGATGTGCTTTCCAACTGTTGGCTCCATAGAATTAATTAACCAGACAATAATTAAAGAATTTTCAGATTTCCAGAACTTGAAATTTGGATTGGCGTTTGCAGGTCTCGGCATGTCTCCGATAAGAAAACCATATTTTCCCTTGCTTTCTAGGATCAATCTCACAGTTTGGTCTTGGGACCATTCTGTGCAGTTTTTCCCATGAAATCGTGGAACGTTGACATGGAGAGAGTTTGAGAAACCCTCTTGGCCATTATGATTCCAGAACAAACCGCCGCCACTGCCAGCACCTGCACCGCCGCTACTACCGTCGTCGCCGCTGCCGCCTGCGGCTCCTCCTCCTGCACCAGCGCTAGCCCTTGCACCTGCGCCGCTGCCAGGGCCGCCACCGCCACTACTTGGGCTGCCGCCACTGCCTGGGCCGCCACCTTCACCACCAGTCACACTGTTGTTTGCATCATCGATGTGCGGTTGGGGTTGGGAGGCGCCTGTAAGGGCATGCTTCCATGAATTTGGGCGTGCCGTCATGAGGGAGGGGAAAAGAACCCTAATCCTAACCTAGAGCTGCTAATACCATATAGTAAAGCGAAATGCTATTGTAATTTTATTCATCAGTCTAGGACTGGTATATATAGAGACTTTACAATAAAGCCTCTTCCTAAAATTAAGGAAGGAAATATGAATAAAATCAAAGTAATAAAAAAGATAAAATAAAACAGAATATTTTAGATTCTCCTACAGAAGATATCAGCTGTAATTATGTGTTATCCCACAGCCCAGGAACTGTGGGATAGTGTCACCGAGATGTACTCTGACTTGGGAAATAAGTCCCAAATCTATACTAGAGAGATTTGGCAAGGAAGAGATATTGTGACGAAATACTTCCATTCTCTAAAACGGGTATGGCAGGACCTCGATCTCTTCAATATGTACAAATGGAAGTCGACCGAGGATGCCAAACACCACTAGCAGACAGTGGAAGAAGGCAGAATATTCAAGTTTCTTGCAGGTCTCAATGAAGAACTTGATGAAGTCTGTGGCAGGATTATTAGAAAGTCAAGCCTACCTTAACTTGGTGAGGTATTTTCTGACAACAAATCAGCCATAAGTATTCTTTATAACTCCGTTCAACATGACAGGACAAAACATGTTGAGATGGACCGACACTTCATCAAGGAGAAGTTGGATAGTGGAATGATAACAAATGCTTATGTTCCTTCAGAATACCAGCTAGCAGATGCCTTGACTAAGGGGATGCCCCCAGTGCGTTTCCAGGATCTTACTAGCAAGTTGGAAATGATGGATATCCATTCACCAGCTTGAGGGGAAGTGTAGAAATGGTTCTACATTGTATAGTTTTTCATATCATGTCATAATGTAGAAATAGTCCCATATTTTATAGGAAAGTTAGTGTTAATATCGTAGTAACTATATATTGTATTCTCTTGTATTTCATGGAATAAGAAATACTATTCAGTTTCTTCCATAATTTACGGTCTTGTTGACATAATTCTATTATATAGAAGAGTTTAAGTCAACATTATACTAGATATGTCTCACTATCTGTCTGTATTATGAAAAATAGTTTTCAATTTAAGGTAAACATAAATTAGCAACTATTTCAGTTCCATCTATTGAAGTTACACATGAATCTACGTCAAAAATAGTCCTACGAACACTATTCATTTGGCAATCAAGAAGCTAGTAAAGATGGCATCACATGGAAATAATCACTCAACAGCAGAAATTAATCAGGACCATCATGAAGAGCAAATGCATTAGAGAATTGCAACAAGCAAGTAGCAATTTACCATTTCTCATTACTTCAAAAATCATATCACAATAATATCTGAAAGGTGATACCCTCATTACACGGCAGACATACTCGGCCAGATGATAAGGAAACAGCTGCAACGGAAAACACAAGCACATCAAATGCAAATGTCTTGCAACAACAGCAAATGAGGGCACTGCCCAACATTAAGGAAGTGGTACTTATATCTGGCGTTCATTAGTTTAAGCATGCAGATGAAAATAATTTTTTATAAAAAAGCCAAGGTAATATGGTCAGATTATTTATCAAAAGCAGATCCAATAAAAACTGAAGAGAAACAAAGACCCAGTTTTAATTACACCATCGCAGTTTTGATTTTCAAATCATTTAATTTTCAATTTTCTCCCAATAAATATTAAATATTTCTAACATAAAAGCTAGATCATGTAAGCAAAAATATAGGCATATAAATTTTTGTAACAATATATTTGATATTCAATTTAGAGTCAGATAGACATTCTGTACAGCACATACAGCTAGATTTTTCCGCAAGTAACGCATCATCTCTTCATAATATTCACTTTCTTTACAAACTTTACGGGCAAAACAACTATTCCATTGGAGCCTTTTCTTTATGCAGATTTCAGTTATCCTGCATGAAATTGCCATGGCCAACACAGAAAAGGAAATATTAAGATTATGTATTTAAAAATGTATATTCAAGGAATTGATACATGAGCGTGAAAAAATTGGAGTGTAGCATATTATGAATATCAACTAAATTTAAAATATAAAAAAATTATTCCTAAATGAGAATTAGCTGCGAAAGTTATTGTTTCCTAAGGATGGATTTTGGTTTTCTAGCTAAGGGGACTAAAGCCTTTCAGAATTAAAAGTTTCCTCATTCCAGTGTTATTCAACTTCTACATTTATTAAAGAGACACGTTTGCCAACAAATTAGGAACTCAACAGGAACTAGCCCTAGTCCAATTACAAAGACTGGGTTGTGATGATAATGCCAGAGGTTCAGTCCTCCACTACATCACCTATCCTCCTCTCTCAGCAAAAGTGCTTGGGTCGGAGGTTCAACCCAAGTGCTTACACCTCCAATTTACCAAAATTGAAAAAGATATGCTGCTAGGCCAAAGACCAAGAATGGTGAAACAGGCATAGAAAGATTCAAAGGATC
This sequence comes from Ammopiptanthus mongolicus, assembly GCA_039655645.1. Lineage (NCBI taxonomy): Eukaryota > Viridiplantae > Streptophyta > Magnoliopsida > Fabales > Fabaceae > Ammopiptanthus > Ammopiptanthus mongolicus. The sequence continues at coordinate 39,830,823 of CM077344.1, forward strand.
TTATGATTTTACCCTTTCTATAAGTGAAGCATAAAACTGAAAAGGGATCAACCAGGTTCAAACTATAGTTATTATAATCATCCGATTCTCAATACATCTTGCATTATGTATTGAAAATCTTTCATTTCTTTACACACGGCGATGGTATAGCAGGATGAAGAAGTTTCTTTAGTGTACCAACCATTACTGATGTATCAACTGCTAATTTGCGTATCAGTGACATTTCGAATATTTCTAACTGAGATTTGCAAGATGAACCCATTGGCCTGAGAACAAAAGTACCCTATTCCCAGGTGCTATATGGTGCCAGCTAATAGCAATAAGTCACACTATGCCTAAGAAGTGAGATCAGGGCAAACAGAAAATGATTGTATTGGAACAAGAAATAAAGTGAAACTTTACATTATTTTATTTAAGTGGGTGAAAAATTGTGGATTTTCTTACTTTGTTTTTATTATCAATACTTACATAGATAATTTACTCTCTTAAATTTATTTTTGTGATGAAAATTTCTTATATACTATTGGAAAAGTCACCTTAATTGCGGTCCGCCCCTAGCCGCCTTAATTGCGGCAATTTTGGGCTGCCTTCATTGCAGCCGCCAGCACCTTCATTGTGCTGGGTATGAGGGGTGTATATAGTCCCACATCGCCTAGAGATATGGCCTAAGTAATGCTTATAAGGCTTAGGCAGTCCTCACCTTACAAGCCGGTTTTGTGGGATTGAGTTAGGCCCAAGCCCAAATTCTAAGATGGTATCAGAGTCTATCCTAGATCTGTTGTTGGGTGGCCCACACCGTCCACGCTTCAGGTGTATAGTCCTGGGCATGAGAGGGTGTGTTGGAAAAGTCGCCTTAATTGCGGCCACCCCTAACCCCCTTAATTGCAGCAACTTTGGGTTGCCTTCATTGCAGTCTCCAGCACCTTCATTGTGATGGGTGTGAGGGGGTGTATTTAGTCCCAAATTACCTAGAGATATGGCCTAAGTAATGCTTATAATGCTTGGACAGTTCTCACCTTACAAGCCGGTTTTGTGGAGTTGAGTTAAGCCCAAGTCCAAATTCTAAGATATACATATACATACATATATGTATATATTTTTGGAAATAACAAGTAATTAATGATTCTAGTTCATGTATTTGTAGATTCACATACATAGATTATGGGCCCGTTTGTTTAAGATTGAAAAAAGTATTTTTCATATAAAATAATCTAGTGATTATTTTTTAGAGATTTTTAAATAAAGCATAAGCTAATTTGTGTTTGTTTACAATCATAAAAATCACTTAAAATAGCTACCCAAAATAGAATTTATGAGAAAGTACTCAAAATAGCTTCAAATTTTTTTAAAATTAATTGATTTTTCACAAAAAAATCTATAGCAAACGGGCTCTATATCATTCATGTACTTTGGAATTAGCACTTTTATTAAATGCCTTGTAAACATAAGATGTATTTTTCCTAAGTGTATATAAATATCAAAGTATTTTGAGTGCTATTCACTCAAGCATTTCCAATCATTTAGTTCAATTTATATTCTAGTCTTTCAAGTTGCTACCAAAGCGGGTTCGTCCTACTTCTACTCTATCTTTTGAAGGTCTCTGTCTCTAGACCAGAAGACCCATCGTCGGAAAATGCTCCACATGCCGCCACTCATGCTCCCTCTTTCCAGCGCGTGTAAGCCACGGGTCACTCTCCCTGCATTTGAAAATCGCATCGACCACCCAAATCTAATCGCCAATCAGTCATGTTTCACTCACTCCTATGACTTTAAAATCTGTTTTGTTTATACTTGGTTGTCCTTTTAATTTGATCTCCCTTAGTCAAATTACTCACTCTCTAATGATTGGCGTAGGACATGAATCACATGGTCTTTATTACCTCCAATCAGCTCCTTCTGTAACCTGTACTGCAGTTGAGTCTCCAAATCATCATGAACAATTGGGTGATCCAAGTTTGTCAAAATTGAAGCAAATGGTTCCGAATCTTGCAAAAATATCAACTTTGAACTATGAGTCGTGTCAACTAGGCAAGTATGTTCGCTCTTCCATTCCCAACAAAATTGAAAGCCGAGTTGATTCTCCCTTTTCCAATTATCCATTCAGATCAGAGTTATCAATCCCGGATAGCGGCGCGGAGCGGCCAACCCCGAAAACGCTATACCGAGATAGCGCATAGCGGGATGGTCTCTATTTTAGCCAAGTAGTCAGAACTGAGAAGGAAGGGAGGAAGGAGGAGAGGCAAAAGGAAAAGAGGGAGGAGAGGCAGAAGGAAAGGAGGAGGAGGAATGAACCATAATTAAAGAGAAGAACGTGTGAGGGAGAAGAAAGTGGGAGAAAGAGACAATAAGGGTAAATTGGAGATTTACTAAGTATAAGTAAGGGTAAATAAGACATTTGCAAGGGTAAATTGACCACCTGCCGCTCCGTCGCTTAGCGCGCTATTGATAACCCTGATTCAGATATATGGGGACTAAGTCATGTGTCTTCTTTTGGCTTTCAATATTTCGTTACTTTTACTGATGAATTCTCCTAATGCACTTGGGTGTTCGTAATGAAAGAGCGTTATGAAATCTTTTCGTTCTTAACTTCTTTTTATAATGAAGTTAAAACTCAATTTGGCAAGAAATTTAAGGTTCTTCGAAGTGACAATGCCAAAGAATATTTTTCCTCTACCTTTCCACTTTTTTTGTCTTCTTAGGGTATTTTACATCAATCCATTTGTCCTCATACACCTCAACAAAATGAATTGCGAAAAGGAAGAATAGACACCTTGTTGAGACTGCTCAGACATTGGTACTCCATGCACATGTTTCTGCACGTCATTGGGGTGATGCAACTTTAACTACTTGTTTTCTAATCAATCGAATGCCTTTTTCTGCTCTTGACAATAAGATTCCTTATTCCATTTTATTCCCTAAGGAACAATTGTTTCATGTTAATCCTCGGTTTTTTGGATGTACTTGCTTTGTTCATGATCTCTACCCAGGCTTGGACAAGTTTTCTGCTCAAGCTACTAAATGTGTGTTTCTAGGATATTCCGAGCTATATAGAAAGGATATTGATGTTATTCTCCAACCAATAATCGCTACTACATGCTGTGTTGTCGAAAAACCGCCATGGCAGTGCCATGGCGGGAGGCGGTGGCAGAAAATGAACAAACCGCCACCGAGAAGGCGTGGCGTGGCGGGTTATGTATGGCGGACTATGGCGGCCGAATAGCTGTGGCGGTCCATGGCGGAAGGCGGGTGCAACGTGGGTTTTTCGCAGGTCGGCCCTATTCGCGGCCCAAAATAGGGTTAAAACCCTAAAGCATCGAGCGATCACTTCATCCCTCTCTTCTACCATCGACCCATCATCCCTCTCTTCTCTCATCCAGTCAATCGGCGACCAGCAACCGCGAACATCAATCGTTCTGGCAACCAGCAACTCTTCTCCGGCCAGAAACTCTTCTTTCTTTCTTCTCTAGCGACCATCTCTCTTTTTCTTTCTTGTCTGGCCAAAAACTCTTCTCCCACCATGGCTTCTGACCAAGCTTCTTCGGGTGCAACTTCACGGGTGGCTTCCAGAACTGATCCCGGTTGGAAGTATTGCTTTCCAGGGTAAGAAGGAGATACCAATTCAGTTGTGTGCTCTTTTTGTTCAAAAAAGATGAAGGGAGGTATTACTAGAGCCAAACAACACTTAATGGGTAAGAAGGGCAATGTGGCTCCTTGCCGAAAGTGTCCAAAGGAGGTTAGAGAAGAGCTTTGGGCTCTTCTAAAAGAGAAAAAGAAAGGAGACAGTAGTGTGATCCTCCAAGTGTCAGACTTGAAATGCATGATATACTGTATGTTGAAAGTGAAGATGAAGTTGAAGTGACACCTAGTAGTGCTGCAAGGAAGAAAAATGCTGCTAAGAAGGGGGCCTTTGGATCTTTATTGTAATGCTGCCAATGCAAAAAGAAGGAAGGAAAAAATCAGGCAGAAGAACATACAAGATTGGTGTGACAAAAAAGCAAAAGTCCATCAAAAAATTGCTCATTGGTGGTACCAAGCTAGTTTGTCATTCAATTGTATCAAGTTAGAAAGCTTTCAAGAAATGCTCACAGAAGTTGGTGCCTATGGTCCAAATATTGTAGCTCCTACTTATCATGCTATTAGAGTGCCACTCCTAAACATGGAGATGGAATACACTAATGAGTTGTTAAAAAATCACGAGGAGCAATGGAGCAAACATTGCTGCTCTGTTATGTCAGATGCATAGACTGATAGGAAGCAAAGATGCATAATTAACTTCTTGGTGAACTCTTCAGCTAGGACAAAATTTGTGAAGTCCATTGATGGTTCTAACTTTGTGAAGACCGGTGAAAAACTATTTGAGTTGCTTGATTCTCTTATAGAGGAGATTGGAGAGGAAAAAGTTGTTCAAATCATAGCGGATAACGGAAGCAACTATGTTTTAACCGGTAAGATGTTCGAAGAGAAAAGGAAGCATCTTTATTGGACTCCTTGTGCAGCCTATTGCCTAGACTTGATGCTTGAAGACATTGGAAAGATTCCTTCCATAAAGAAGACAATTCAAAGGGCAATTAGTCTTGTTGGTTTTATTTATAGTCATTCAAGTACCTTGAGTTTGTTGAGACAATTCACAAACAAGAGGGAATTGGTAAGGCATGCGGTTACAAGATTTGCTACATCCGTTCTATCATTAGAAAGGCTTTATGGAGAGAAATCAAATTTGAGAAAGATGTTTACATCTGATGAATGGAACAACAAGTTGTCTAAGGAGTCTAAGGGGAAAGAAGCATCGAAGGTTGTTCTTATGCCTTCGTTTTGGAACCATGTGGTTTTTACTCTAAAAGTCATGGCTCCTCTTGTTCGAGTGCTTCGGCTTGTTGATGGGGAAAGAAAACCAGCTATGGGATATATCTATGAAGCAATGGACAAGGCAAAAGAAACAATAATGAAGTCCTTCAACAACATTGAAAGCAAATACAAGGATATATTTGCAATCATTGATGAGAGATGGAATTGTCAGCTTCATCGTCCATTGCATGCAGCTGGTCACTCTTTAAACCCTGAGTTCTTCTATGCCAACACTGATTTGGAGTTTGATTTGGAGGTTACAAATGGCTTGTATGATTGCATCTCAAGGTTGGTGACAAGTAGAGATGTGAAACATAAGATACCAGCTGAGTTGCCGATCTATAAGAGTGCTAGTGGTATCTTTGGTGGTGACTTTGCAATATCACAAAGAAAAACCATTGCTCCCGGTAAGAAACTAAGATCTCAACTTCTTTTAAATTCTTTTCAGTTTATGTTTAAATTCTAAGTCATACTCTCTTGTTTTGTAGCTCAATGATGACGAATGTATGGCCACTCTGCTCCAAATTTGCAGCAACTAGCTATCAAGATTTTGAGCTTGACATGTAGTGCATCTAGATGTGAGCGCAATTGGAGTGTTTTTGAGCAAGTAAGTACCAAGTCTTTTGAGTTTATTTTATTTGATGATCAAGCCCAATTAAGTATTAACACTTCTTCAATTACATTGATGTTTCAGATTCACACAAAAAAGAGAAATAGGTTTGACTATAAAAAGTTGCATGACTTGGTGTATGTCAAATATAACCAACAACTCCATCACAGACGTAGTCTTAGAGATGAAATTGACCCAATTCCACTCAATGACATTGATGAGTGTAATGAGTGGTTAGTTGGAGAGATGGATGATACCAATGAAGATGTTGGGAATGAGTTGGTTTTTTATGATGATCAGACACTAAATTGGGCAACTGTTTATGAGGCTTCGGGGGTTGGAGAGCCTATAACACTTACTAGGCAGCAAACAAGGAAAAGAAAGGAAACATCATCAAGTGGTGTTACAGCAGCTGCAAAAGTTTCTATAAAAGGTCCAGGTCCAACTTCAACCTCTTGAGGGAAAAAGAAAGAGTTGATCAGAGTGAAGAATTGGAATTTGAGGATGATTCTGAGGCATCCAAAGAAGCAGAAGAGTTATTTAGTTTTGAGAAATCAGATGGAGAAGAGGAAGAAGGATATGCCCCAATAGATGTCAAAGAAAATGATTATGTTGGGGTAGAGGAGGAGGATTAGACATTTACTTTGTGTTTGTATTGTTGTTTTTATCATTTTATTGTTATTTGCATTTTAAGATCTTGAACTTGATGGTAAGTAGTCTTGTTAATAGCCTATGATTGGTGAAAATGAGACTAATATGATATTTTCTATCAAATTAGATATGGTTCTTGACATATATTGTGGCTTGTTTTGGATTTTATATTTTTTCTGCATTTTTTTGTTATGTATATATATATTTATAATATTTTTTATGTTGTCCGCCATGGCATCCGCCATATGGCCGCATCGCCATCCGCCATTTGTATGGCGGATTTTTGGCTATCCGCCATTGACCGCCGACCGCCATCGATAACACTGACTACATGTCAGCAGATGTTACATTCTTTGAAGATACTCCATATTTTCCTTCTTCCTTGAATGAGTCTAACATTATCCTTGAAGTGATACTAGTTCCCTGAACTTTGATCCATCTCTATCTCCTTTACAAGAGCCAAATAATTCTCATTCTCCTATCGAATCTAATGAAGATGCTCCTAGCAATTCTCCACCTTAGTCTCGACCACCTCTCATCACATACCAACGTAGAGTACAGGCTGCAGATTCACTAGCAGAGGAAGCTGAACAACCAGATGATTCATGTCCTACTCCTTCAGCCACCTCTACTACGGACTATCCTGAAGCAAATTCTGACTTGCCCATTTCCCTTAGGAAAGGTATCCAATCCACTCGCAACTCCCATCCTATCTATAAGTTTTTAAGTTATCATCGTTTATCTCCTTCCTATTTTTCTTTTGTATTATATCTATCTTTTGTTTCGATTACTAAGAACGTTCATGAGGTACTTGATCACCTTGGATGGCGACAAGCCATGATTAATGAAATGCAGGCACTTGGGCACAATGGTATCTAGGAGTTGGTTCCACTTCCTCCTAGCAAGAAACCTGTTGGTTGTCGCTGGGTGTATGCTATTAAAGTTGGCCTAGATGGACATATTGTTCGTCTCAAAGCCCATCTAGTGGCAAAAGGTTATACACAGATTTATGGTCTTGACTAGGGAGATACCTCTTTCCCGGTGGCAAAAATTACTTCCGTTCACTTGTTTCTTGCCATGGCTGCCATCAGTCATTGGCCGCTATGTGGGTGTTTGGGGTAACAAGTAATTAATGATTCTAGTTTATGTATTTGTAGATTCATGAACATAGATTACATCATTCGTGTACTTCGGAATTAGAACTTTGATTAATTGCCTTGTAAACATAGATGTATTTATTCCTAAATGTATATAAATATAAAGTATGTTGAGCGCTATTCACTCAAGTATTTCCAATCATCTAGTCCTAATTATACTCTAGCCTTTCAAGTATATTATTATTTCTATCAGAATATCCCAAGATACATGATTCGTTACATTCCAATATATAAAAATTAAACATTCGATAGATGTTATGATACATGATATAATAACTATGGTTAAAACTACAAAATGAAAAGTCAAAGAAATGCTGGCCCAAGTTTTCACTTGAAAAGGGCGTAAGATCATATACTGAAAGATTGAAGGGTCACATGTAGCATACTAACGCATTTTTTTTATCTATGTATAGCATACTAACTCATTTTTTTTTATCTATGTATAGCATACTAACTCTCTTTTTTATCTCTGTATAGGATACTAACTCTACTCTATTGCATGTGGTTACATCTTAAAAACTTTCATTAATTGTGTGTCCTGTTTAGTACCTTAATTTCATTGACGCAACATACAGAGTTATGTGTAATCCCACCACATGTGCACTGTGCACACTAATATGATGAAAAGAATCCAGATTGTGAAGAGCTAGAATCATGTCTCTTCATTTAAATATCTTACAGAAAATAATAGCAGATACAAATGTATACTTTACGACAGAATGTGTGCAATGTACTTTTCAAGGAAAGAATGCTTTCTATGTTATTCTGTATAATTTACTGCAGAATCTGTGCAATATTTTTTCCATGAAAGAATGTTTTCTAAGTTTTTCTTTTTTAAAGTAAAATAAGAAGGAAAAGAGCAAAGAGTTACTAGGACCAAAAAAACAAAGAAGAAAAAACGAAACAAACAAACAAAAATCAATACCAAAAAGCTCTGCAATCTCTTTGAATACCAGTAATAGAAAAAGGCCGAAATTGACCATGACCAGAACCCCAATGATATGCCAAATGTGCAATGCAATCACTAAACTATAGAAGCTCTAAACTCTGACCCTTAGGTTAGGCCCTAACTATTCTTCATTTTTTTACACCAAGAAAAAAGAAAAAGAAGAAAGAGTAGCCAGCCAAGTTCACTTTCTGCAATGACTCATTGGAACGCAAGGTTCACCTCTAAATAGTTAAAGTGTAATGTTATTTGTACACCTGGATTCTAGACACTTGGGTGACACCTGCTACACTTGGTTAATGCAGTTCAAATACGTGATTAATTACGTTCAGTAAATGGTTAACGACAAATTGTGATCTCTTTGATAGATACCAGGAATTAAGATAGTAGTTATAGGAAGAAATACTCTGTATTATTGATGTTCCTAGGCTACAATGGAGTATTACAGCCCTAGAAGAAGAAGAAAGAAAGAAAACAAAGGATAGGCAAATTAGAGAGTGCCTAATTCTCTCCCAAGTCCAACCCAATTCCAGCCTAACCTCCCATAATCCCCCACTCCCTTACAATATACCCCTCCCAGCTGAAATGCACCTCTCTCTCTCTCTCTCTCTTGCCAACTCAGCAGTTAGTTAGGATTCAGTCTCCCTTGGCTCTGATCTGGTGCATCACACTCCTTGCATCATTAAGTATCACATGGATTTCCTAACATAAACTGTGTTAACTTTGGGCTTGGGCTTGGGGTCCGCATCACTCTTGCACTATTAACCAAGTTCAAGACACCAGTAACCATAATTGTGAACACTATGAACCAAGTTTGAAGGTGTACAAAAAAATAACATGCATCCATGTAGGATGCATGGTTGGTTAATTACATGGTTAACGCAGTTCAAATACGTGATTAATCACGTTCAGTGGATAGTTAATGGATGTAACAAGGGGTCACAACTCATTAACCATCCACTGAACGTAATTAACCACGTATTTGAACTGCATTAACCACGATTTTCAGGCTCAAATACGTGGTTAATTACGTTCGTTGAACGCAGTTCAACACCGGAAAATCGTGGTTAATGCATTTCAAATACGCGGTTAATTACATTCAGTAGATGGTTAATGAGTTGTGACCCCTAGTTAATGTTAGTAATGCATCTAGGAGCAAATCTGTATCAGTTGTAGTCTCAACTACACCCTTATCATCTGATTTGGACTTTCCATCATTCAAAGTCTTTTGGACAACATTCCCCTTAAGATATCGGCTGCCATGACATTAGCTACCTAATCACTATGATAATCGGCTGTATCTTCAGACACATCATAATCATCAATAGGGGCTATCTCCCAAATAGATCTGGCTTGTTGCTTCTCTAGAATGAATCTTTCAATCATGGAAGCTTTGGTTTTCAGCCTACTCAAATCTGAAAATTCATGGGCAAGCAACTCTTTTTTCATATGTGGGAGCATGTTACCCACCACCATGGTAGTATATTCAGCTTCTGGAAACTGTATCGTGCACCTGTTACTCACCTTCCTGCATCTTTCTATGAAGTCAGCAACCGTCTCATCCTCTTGTTGACCAGATCAGCTGTAGTAACTTCAGGCTTAAGTTTATAAAACCTATCATCGAAGCACATTTCCATGTCTGACCAGTTTTGCACAGAATTAGGAGGCAATGAAGAATACCAAATGAAGGCTATTCCTGTCAATGACAAAGGAAATAGTTTCAACTTGTAGTACTCATTCTGATTAGCCTCTCCACACTGGGCAACAAATCTACCAATATGCTCCATGATAGACATGTCATCTTCTCCTGAGAATGTTGTGAAATTTGGGGTCTTAAACCCTCCTGGTAATGGCATCTTTCTGTCCACCCATTCCGGATATGACTTTCTATACACAGACCTATCTAAAGACCTTAGTTGCACGCCAAAGTACCTTCTTATGGTCTCCGCTATCACGTTCGGATCAATCAGTTGCGGGACAAGCGGCCTACTCTCAACCATTGTCAGCTGGGTCAAATTTGGTATTGGGGTTGGATATGGACCTGACGGTCTTGCTGGCATTTGGTACATAGACTCTAGCGTACTTGGAATCGTTATTTGATTAGCCGCAATAGGTGGAATTGGAATCCATTGTTGCTCTGCTGCATAATCATCAGGATTCATATCTTGAATCCCATGGACAGCTAATTGATTAGCCGAGGTAGGTGGAATTGTATTCTGTTGCTGCTCCCCAACATAATTATCAGGTGCCCTATGCAAAGTTCCTCGAGGAGGAATTGAACCCATCTGAACATAAGGTGGCTGTTCTGGGGTCAACTGATAAACTAGCATATCAGCCGAGGTAGGTGGAATCATGTTCCATGGCTGCTCCCCAGCATAATCTCCAGGTAACTTTGTCTAAATTTCCCCATAGCCTGTGGTAGGATACGTCATAACCCCATGCATAGTCATCTGTGAGTTTGCACCAATAACCGAAGCGTTTGGTACGAAACACGGCATACCAAGCTGGCCTGACGTATTTGGTGGCCTTTTGGCCAATTGAACCTGTCCATGCTGTAATATCGGTTGAGATACACTATCATTCACAACCATTTGCCCCCCAAAGTTTGATAGCACTAAAATCAGTAGGTGCCTGTGAGACAGGACTTGATTGAGGGATCTGTTGAATCATGTTCGGCTGGCCCAGCTGAGATGGTCTTGCCTGAACACGTTAGGTTAGACTCGACTGTATTTGTTGGATAACACCATGTGAGACTTGTTGCATAGGATTCAACTGTCCTGGTTGCCCAATAATAGAAAAAATAGCTGAGTTCTCTCCACAATTCAATTGTTGTTTCTCTCGCTCCCTCATTTGATGCACTTCGTTATGTACCATTGGTTTGACAATGTCTGCCAGCTGCACCGACATATGGCACATAATCTCATGTACCCCCATATTTATTTGCTGGTTGATAAACGAAGGTGTCATCATAATCAAGCTGATTTGGATCAGCCGTATTAGCTGCAGCTGTTGAATGTCCACCAACAGTTAACACCGATGCAGTAAACAATGATGCTTAGACATGTTGAGTTGGCGTAGTTGTCAATAATGGTTGAGATGATGGCATGCCTAAGGCAACTGAAGTTGAAGATTCAACTGCTTTACGGCTGCCAATCTTCTTGGTAGTAAATTGAGACGGTTCCATTGTAAAACAATGTAATCGGACCAGAGAGGTAAACTTACCAATGTGTTCACCTTCTCGGTCCCACTCGGCGTGCCATTTTGTTATCTTTGAGCGAAAATTTAGTGCTCAACCGTTTGATCGGCTAATCTGCACAATTGATAATGATTCCCCTTTTGTATTCAAACGATTGCACTGAGAAAGGGACTCTGCTTCTCAGCTATGGGTTCCTAGACTACTCTAAAGAGCGTCGAGTATGGAAGGAGAACCATGATCCTAAGTTTGCATAAAGTAAAGAAATGCGATAAAGGAAAGCGATAAAGGAAAGTAAAGATAAAATGTAAAGGCTTATGTTTGATTGAGTGTGTCCTCCAAATTGACTGTACAATTGATATTTATAGCCTTAAACTACTTAAGAAACCTATACTAACACTATTTGCCACATTCTTAACCCATTAACTCTCATTTTACATCATATAAGATCATGGCTAACAACAAAAATATAGGTACCTACCCAATCGGCTAAATTACAACCTAAAAACCACTTGGTCAGGTAAATTATTAACTGCCCCATCAGCTGACCACGTCCTTCATAACCTTATTTTTTAAGGAAATAGGCCTTCATGCACATTTTTAACATGGTCAACTCATAAAATTCACATATATGCTCAATCAGCTAAGTTATGGGCAAAAATCCACTAAATCAGCTAAACTGCCCATCAGCTGATCATGTTCTCCACATCCCTATTTTACAGGGAATGGGTCTTCAACCATGTCCTTGACTTGGCCAACTCATGAACTGCCCTACATTGCAGCTAATCAACTTTTATCTTCATATTCTCTCTCCAAAACCACTTCGAACTTCCTCCCAAAAATCTAGGAAAGTGGTTACATGGTTAAATCTATATTTGAATTTCCTGAATATGATTAAAACCCCTTGAAACCATTTAACCACTATTCACACGAGCCCAATAACGGCCTCCAAGCCCTTTTAGACTCAGCAGCTTCGTTTGGCTAATTCTGCATCGGCTAATTCTACATCGGCTAAAACCTGACTACTGTTTTCCAGTTACCTCTTTCAGCTCAGCAACTGCATTCATGTCTTCCTGGTTAAGCCTATCTTGATTCAACTGATATGGGTTTTAGCCGATCTTGGCTCAAACAATCTTAGATCAATTAATTTTCTCAGCTAAATTCAGCAAACCACAATTGGACCATTAACAAGGTCCATTTGATTTATTTGAAGCCCAATATTCACTGCTCAATGGTCACAACTATTTCTCCCCTCAGCCGACTTAATCAGTCAGCCATTAACCGGCTAACACTCTTTATCGGGTAGTAGCCATAAGGAATTTTTTGGTGATAACAACTACTAACTAAGAATAAACAATTACAAGATACCAATAAAGCAAAGTAGAAGATTTTGCACAAAAAACACAAGAAGCTTCTCTAACCTTCTATGCCATTCTTCTTTGGAAGAAAGAGTTGCTTGAATTCGCTTCGGAAGGTTCTCCCATGGACACTCTTCCTTAATCGCTCTTTGCAACAACTGTTCCTCAACTGTCACTGGAGCACGCTGCATTTCTCTCCACTTCCTGAACCAAAATAAAGAGCACAAAAGTCAACAAAAGCTCACACACTCCTTTCAAGCATCATGCAGCATATAGCTCAAGGTTCACGAATTGAAACCAATAATGGCAACAATAACAAAAAAATAAAGCAAAGATCGAGTAGGATCCGATACGAATAATTGCGCTGACAAGTGACAGTGCGAAAGCAAAAGAGAAGGCAGAGAAAATGCGAGAAGTGGATCGAATGGTCAGAACCTGATATTGGCTGAGAACGTTGGATTCAGGTAGGGTTTCTGAATCGGAGTTCGCAGACACTGTTCTGTTCTGTTTGTGTTCGTAGGCGCGAGAGAGAGGAGGGGGGGTTAGATCTGGTGGAAAGTGAGAATTGTCAGCGATCTGGTGGTTCAGTTAAGGCGGTGGTGCCCGTTTTTCCAATACATGGCACAATTCGTAAATTCCGATGGGTTTTTTTTTTTACTCCTGCCCGTTTCGAACACTTAGATCGGGTTTCTGGGGAAATAACACGGCTTTAGTTTACGGTAGCAACAAAACAATGTCTTAAAACCGAATCGGAGATCAAATGCGGCCCTTCCATCCAATATTATGGCGAGAGGTCAATGACAGATCAATGACCAATGGAGAGGAATGACTCGTAAATAAATAAATTATAGACAAAATTAATTAATTGATCCCTTAAATTTAATTTTTTTTTATTTGGTTCATTAAGTTTATTTTTTATTGATTAGGTTTCATAAATTAGCCTAGGTTAACAATGGTGGCATTTTCGTTACAATTCATCCAATTCCCTTAGTGACTCTCCTACGTGACATTTCCGAACCAAGCAGACTTGCTGACGTGCCAATTGATATAATAAATTAATAATTTTAAAAATAAATAAATAAATAAACTATTTCCTTTGTTTTTCAATCTTCCCTCCATCTTCTTCAAGGAGCATCAAAACAGAAGAAAAATAAACAAGGTATTCTTTGTTGTGAAAAACAAACATTTCCTTCCATCTAAAAACAACAATTTCTAGAAGCCTTAACCTCTTCACCGTCACCCATTTCTCACCAATCAGACCATAGAAACAACAAAATACCATTGTCTTTTTCCCTTCATTCCCACCAAACAAAGCTCAAAGACCTCAACTCCATCATCAACCAGTAGCGAAAACCACCCTTTTTTCCATTCCTCTCATTTCACCATTCTTCTACACTGCCCAGCTTCTCAAATCCTTTGTTTTATCATCACACTCTTATCATCTTCATTCAAGTCCTTTTTTCCTCAAAAACCACCACCACCAAGACATCCCAAAGCAGCCATTACATAGCCTTTGTTTCGCACCAAAGCAGCCACTACACATCCAAAAGACGGTTGATATCATAGTTCCAAAACATCTATTCTGAATCCATTATAGGGCCCCGTGGAATCAATGGCCCACTGTAAAAGTCGAACGTTAACCCATGAGCAGAACACGCGGCCAGCCCAGTAAGGAATTGTCTCAAAGCACTTGGCCGACCATAGTACACCAGTATGTCGCGAAATGCATTGATCCATTGACTAGTCGGCATGTGTAGACAAGCCTGAAGCGCCACCCGACACTACTACAGCGGCGAACAACTTTGACACGCACAATACAAACCGGCAAGAGCCGAAAACACGCCACCCAACCTGCATAAAGCAACATGCACACCTGCCTTTCCCAGTCTCTGTCACCACTTCGTCCAAACTATGCAGGAGAGCCCGTCCCTCTATAAATAACAAAGGAGAAACACAGTGAGAGGTATCTCCAAGTGAGAGCTTTGCCATCATACTATATGCTCCCTTATCCCTCAAGAGAACTACGCGGCTTTGATTTCCCCTGGGAATACGAAGAACCAGAGTCTTTGCTCTGTCGAGCCCAATTAATGAGGGATTCCCCCCATTAAGTGTTCTAGCAATCGTTGCCCTTCATTGAACACTTAACACGACAGATCTGGGAGTAAGAGAGTGAACTATAAGAAGATCAGAAGAGGATTCCGACCGGTAGCCGAACAAAGTCCCCTTTTGGCCGACCAGTTTCTTGCTCAACCTTCAGCAACACTACCTACCTGGCCTTCACTTAGGAGCATTTCAACTGGTGTCTAGGCGACATATGGATTTTCCCATTGGTCCTTTTTTGTAAACTTGATCTAATTTTGGATCCTTATTGGACTAGATTAGAACATTGGCGTCTTCTATGGGAAACGATAAATTTCTATTCCCATCAACATAAACTCCAACAAGAAGACCACGACGGGCTACATCAGAGGAAGGCGCGGTCACACCTCTTATCAGGTGACCACCACCCACCAGACAAACATCAAGAAATCACAAGCATATCTGGCGGTCTTGCCGGTGGAGGATCTTCCAACGCTTCGAGGAAGTGACATGGGAGGGAGGTCGTACTCGCTGCCCGGGGAGTGACCCCAACGCCAAAAAATATCGGGGCGCCCAACCGAAGCATCGTCTTCGAAATTGTCATGACCCGAATTTCGTAACCATGACCGGCCGAAAGGAAAGACTCTTCTTTCCCCTTCACAACCTCATAAGCATACATAAATCCGTTTCATCCAATGTAAAAGATTACATTCATTAGTTACATCCTTATAATGACTATAATACATCAGAGTAACTAAACAAAACATAAATTACAAAGTCCTGCTAAAATCTATATACACTTTAATAATGGGTATCAACCCATTAAAAGGTGTCCACATGGCATCCAAGGCTTCCGGCGGCTTCGCAGATACCTGCATCTGAAATGTTAAACGTGGGGTGAGTCTACTGACTCAATGAGGGAGTTTCCCCCAAACACATGCAGTCACACAAAGTCAAATGCTATTATAGTCACATAATCATGCAAGCTCAAGATCAAACGAATAGTTAATCATTTCAAGTCTACACTTCATAAGTATTTATTCATATGCAAGAATAATTTCATAAGCAACAAATTACCAGGTGAACATCTTATCCCTTAGAAGAGTACTTGTGAAATGGCTTGCACTAACTTTCTTTTCTCATAACCCATGTCCCGCTCAAAAGGGGATAGATATCATATTTATAAATATACCAAGTCTTTGGGTCCCACTTGGGGTTGTTCAATCAAGGTCCCCATCCCGGCGGTTTTAGTTTCGTACCCCGTAGATACCGCATCCTTCAGCCAACAACAACATCTCTTCTAAACGCCCAGGTGACTCACGAGGTCCCTCTCCCCGACGGTGTTATTTATATACCGGAGCTTCCCGCTCCCCGGTCGGATACCCAAAGATTCACAAATAAAAAATTTGTCAATTCATTCCACCAAGTATCTCTCACAAACAAGTTAAATACTTCTTAACTAATGATAACACTTAACATAAGATCACCATATCATGCTTCAACAAGCTTTCAATTTTAGAGAAGACCAATATTGCAAACTCAATAGCGTTAAACCACTTACCATAGCATAGTTACAAACCATCAACCTAATAAATATATTTTATCTCAATATTTCATAATCCACATCGACATAATTGATATTTAGCATTCATCAATAAGTCAATAACGCAATAATCTCATTATAAGCCCAAGCATTGGAATATCCCAAATAAATTCCAATAGCATAGAAACAAATCACAAAACAAATAGTCCAAAGACCAACATCCTCACTCTTCAATAATATATTATTACTATTTGTAACCTAAGACACAATCCCATAGTTTCTCATATATTTTCTCCAAAACTCATGACATCAAAATTTCCATATTCACAAGCATTTATCGCATCTCAAATAATCGTTTTAATTCTAAAGTGTTCTCAACCATAACATCAATTAATAATATTTTCAATATGAGTCATATCAAGCCTTCTTTCTTCGGACATGCCTCATAAACTTATTAGCTTAGCACATAAACTTGTAATTTGTTATTAAAATAATAAAACAGAGTAAAACGATATTAACTTAATAATTAATCAAAACTATTTTCTAAATAAAATTACTTAACAGATCATAATAATGTCGGCATATGTCTTCATTTACCAACACACCATCTATATGGTATGATAGCTTAGAACTTGGAGTCCATGAATCACATTCTATAAACCTTGACATGTACTCACACGCCTCTTTCACAAACTTCTGCATCATTAATGATATCTTACATCATGGATTACATGGCAACACCTATTATACACTATAAGCCTATAATTGCACATCGCATGGTTAACAGACCAATGCATAACCCACGCACACCAGAAATTTCATTTTACTGGCACTATCATGAAGCAGGTCACAAGGTTTTGAAAATAAAGCTAAAGCCAAAATCAAGAGGAAATTTTGGAATCTTTCTATCCTTTTAATCGAAAGGTGGAACAAGTATTTTCTGAATTGCTTGTGTTGAATCACACACAACATAGAGGTGTTCTATTTATACACTAGAGGAATTCAATACAACTGATAATTACAAGACAAATAAATGAGACACCTATTCCTTTGTTATAAAAAAAATGAGACACTTATTCCCTAAGTGTATAGACATTTCCTAAGTTCATGAATTAGAGAATACATGAACCTAATTAATTACAACAGCTATTTCCTAAGCTATTAATGTTAGTCCATGAACCTTTGGACAGTGGATTCCAACACTCCCCCTCAAGCTGGAGAATGGATGTCTATCATTCCCAGCTTGCAAGTAAGTTGGTTGAATCGTTCCGTAGGTAAGTCCTTTATTAACACATCTGCTAGCTGCTGCCCAGAGGGAATGTAGGTTGTTGTTATCAATTCACTATCCAACTTTTCCTTAATGAAGTGTTGGTCTATCTCAATGTGTTTTGTCTTGTCACGGTGAACATGATTATGAGCAATACTGATAGCTGATTCGTTGTCACAAAACAACTTTATAGGGCCTTCACATTTTATTTTCAAGTCATCAAGCACAATCTTCATCCATAATAGCTCACAGATTCCTTGCGCCATAGGCTTGAATCTTGTTGGAAGTGCCTAAGGCATAACATGAGAAACTGGAGAAGTCATAAGTTTGGAAGGCTCTTCCCAGCGGAGCAACACGCTCAAGCGTGGTAAGAGTGCACGCTCAAGCGTGCCAATGTTTGGACGTTGGCATGTTGCACACTCAAGTGTGTTGGGTGCGTTTGCCAGCTGGTGTGAGTTCTGACGCGTGTGTGACACATGCCAGGCCAGGGAGAAAGCGGAGTGGACGAGGCTCCACACTCAAGCGTGGAAAAACCCCACGCTCAAACATGGGCACGCTCAAGCGTGGCATTTCTGCACGCCTAAGCGTTCTCAGCAGGATGAAGTTAGGAGTTTCCTTTCTCTTCTTCATTTCTTGCTTGAAAAATTGCCAAGTCTAGAGCGTTTCTGGAGAGGTTAGAGAGAAACAAAGTCTTGGAGTGAGAGAGCTTGATTAGGAGGCGATCGAGGCGTCGGAACGTGATTTCGACCACACCATTGTGATCGTGACGAAATTCTCCACGAATTCGTCCGAACGATTTCTCGATTCGCCTCAGGTAAACTCAATTCCCTAACATGCGTTCTTCATGTTCTTTGTGTTTCTTCGAGTTTCTACCTTTTCTCTTGAGCTTTACGATTACCCTAGGGCTAACACTATTGCATATGTGTTGTCCTCGTGATTAGGGCAAAGTTCGCGCTCGTGATCATGCAAGGTTTGGAGCTTGAGGCCGCGGCTGCTGGTGGTGTTCGTGGTTGTTCTTGTGGTGGTGGTGGCTGTGTGCTAGTGATCTAGTGATCGTGTGGAAGTTCGCGCCAATTCTCAGGTGGGGAGATAGTACTGCAGCCGTCGGGAAGGCAAAAGTTGCTTAGTTGTTGATTTTGCTATATGTAGGGAAACCCTAAACCCTACTAAAGGTTGAGCCCCGATAAAGTACCTAAACCCTAGGTTTAGCTTACTTTGGGCTATCATCGCTAAGTTGGTGATGACAACCAAATGGTGTGGTTGCCTTTTGACGATCTTATAATTGAATTCAAAGAGAGTTAATTTCGTGTTCTACTTTAGTAACAAAAAGAATCAACACAAAAGTGAAGAAAATAAGAAAATGGTGAAGAAAGAAATGATAAGGCGCCACAAACCAAGAAGGTTTTATAAGCCAAGTGGTGTTCGCTACAATAATCTTGGATTCTTGATAAGAACTAAGCTTGGTTCAACCAAGAACCTAGGAGAGACAATTCTCACTCACAATGGAATTTGATCCAAAATAACATCAAAGTTGTATTTCTCAAGGTTTTAGGTGCATACATATAATAGTCATCCAACTCTTGGCATCCAAAGACAAGGCATAAACCCCACTTTGAATGGCCTAAATCCTAACTTAAATGACCACTAAAACAATTCAATAGTTCAACCAAGAACCTAGGAGAGACAATTCTCACCCACAATGGAATTTGATCCAAAATAACATCAAAGTTGTATTTCTCAAGGTTTTAGGTGCATACATATAATAGTCATCCAACTCTTGGCATCCAAAGACAAGGCATAAACCCCACTTTGAATGGCCTAAATCCTAACTTAAATGACCACTAAAACAATTCAAGTCAGCCCCCAACCCTCATCATGCACGCCTACCACTCTTTCATCATGGGTGGTTACACTTTGCTTCTCAAATTAAAAGTGTAACACCCAAACAATTGAAGGCAGCCACCAAGACACTCATAACTCACCATCAAGCAATTGAAATCAGCCCCAAGACACTCATTATTCACGCCTACTCTCCCTTCATTATGGGTGGTTACAATTTACTTTTCAAATTAAAAGTGTAACACCCATAACTTACAATTTATTCACTCAACTTAATGAGGAGTTTCTTATAACATGCAAGCTAAAGATTCCCTCCCCAAGACTCTCTAATCACGTGTAGCATCATGGGAAATATGGGCTAGACCTTCATGCAACTCTTAATGTAGCCCATTAATAGAGAATTCCCAATTGAATCCACTCACATAACCCATTACACTTTATTGAATTGAAAATAAACAACAACTGTTGAAGCAAGGTCACGCCCCCCTTGTCATCACTATGGGCCTCTATTTGACCAAGATAAATCACCATCTTAGGCTCCATTCCTTCTAGGCCTGAAGTTAGGCTTGCTTCCATAAAGGTTGTCACCATTTGTTCTAGGACTTCTTGGGCTTTCTTGGTTCTTGATCTGGTCATAGGCCCACCAAGTCCTTGAAGTGCTTCTTGGTCCATCCTCCTTATTGGCCTCATATCAGTTGGACCCTAGGTTAGATAGCTGTTGATCGAGGATGAAATGTTTTGTATGCTTCCATGTTGATGAATGTGATAATTACTATCTGTCTACATGCCTATATGCTTGCTTGGCTTGTTGCTATGGTATGCTTGCTATGTTGTTGCTATTGTTATTATTGCATATGTTGGGGTGTTATGGCGGTGTGCCTATGTTGAGCTGTCGAGTGGCTGTGAGCCTTGTGTGTGTTATCGAGTTGATACGGTGGATGGTTCCGCTGTTAAGATATGTTAAGCTGTGCTGGTTAAGTTGGAGTTATGGCTCGTGGATGCGTGGCGTCATGGCAGTTGTTGTGTCGATGAGTGGCATCGTGTGCTGGTTTATTGTTGAGCGTTTAGGTGTGAGGATCCGATATCATCTCATTGAGGTTGTTTGCTGCATATCATAAAAGCCAAGTGGCATGGCCGTATGACAGGCAGTATGGGCTGCCAATGTCTTTGCGATGTTAGTTGTACCTGAGTGCGGGTACGGAGAGTGGAAGGGGCGGTCAAGTGAGTGACCTTGGGGATGTTGTCGGTCTCGGAAATAATATACAGTGACGGATAGGGTTGCTTCTATCGTGTCGTGATGCCCGATCCAGTCCGGTTTGCCCGACTAATCCCTGAGCTTTCCAGGTTCCAGGCTAACGCTCCGAGGCGACCAAGACACCCTAGTCCCAGGCTCGGGAAGGGGATGCACTCTTATTGGTCACGACGAGCGGTTCAGTTTCTTGGACAAGTTAACTCCTGTTCCGATGTGGAACTTTGTGTTGTAAGATTCGGCCGACATGCTACATGGGATTAGTATCCCGGTCTAGAGGATTGATCTGAGTGAGAGATTCATGGAGATGGATGCTTGTTGTATGTGGTGACTCGAGAGATGTATGGATGTGTGAGATATCTGTTGTACGTACTATATCTGCTATATGTGCTACTTATTTACTATTCTAATGTTGTCATTCTGATATGCACGGCACCGTATTCTTATCTCCATGCTATTTCCTTGTCTTTTCTCTGTATGTTGTTGTTTCTGTTCTTCGTTCGTGTGAAGACGACAAGCCTTCAGCCTTTGGAAATGGACCCAAGGATGCACCCCTTCATCACAACGGCACTAAGGATGCCAGTGCTAGGGGAGATAGAGATCATATATCACGATAAGCAGGGATGGCGGGTGGATCCCTCGACGTTCTTAACGGTCTACACAGGGTCGACTAGCTTGCTGTTTAGAGGAGGGGGTGTCGCACCGCAAGGACATTTTGGGGCCTTACAGAGTTACTCAGTTCCTACCGTTCACCCAGATGTGGCATCCGTCGAGACACCATGAGAGGGACTACTTGTGGGCGACACCAGCGACATCGCACGTATCCAACCACAGAGGGTTTGTACTATGAGGCCAAGAGAGGAGGACCGAGCAGTATCTGAGGACCTACAGGAGACATCGGGTAGTGGTGTCCAACTCTTCTTCCGAGTATGAGCCGCCAGTGGTTTATCGACATACTTATGGAGAGGGTCAAGTAGTTCCAGGCATCCGCACCGCTGAGGGTGGGATACTACTAGTGTGTATTGTAACGTCCCTCGTTACATTAATAACCCAAGATAAATAATTTAAATAAAACAAGGTAAATAAAAACTTTCTCAAATAAATACTGCATAAGTTCGTAATATAATTCGAAATAATTGTTTACACCCAAGCATGATGTGGGGTGCTCTTCCGAGCAGTGACTCGCATGTTTTCTCGCTGACGGGGAACATGCGGGTGCAGCTCAGAGGGCACAAAAGCAGGTCCAGGTGCTACAATGGGCGGGGCAGATGGCCCAACCAAAGAGGGTGGATAAGCAGACATAGAGGGTATAATAGGTAGTGACGGTTGTGGGTTGGGGTCCACGAAAGCACTCCTTGGCTCCACATCATCATGACACTGGCACGCCTTCCTAGGTGATGTGACTTCAATTTTATCCGTTAGCGGGTCCTGGTAAATCCGTATTCAACTTCATTCTTCACCCGCTCAAGCGTGCAGAGTGCGCACGCCAATTGTCCAGAGTTTTGATGTGTGTGGGACGTGTGTAAGACAAATGTCAAGTCAAGGAGAGGACAGTGGATGAGGCTCCACGCTCAAGCGTGTAAGAGCCCCACGCTTGAGCGTGGGCACGCTCAAGCATGGACATGTTCCGCGCTAAAGCGTTCTCAGCAGGATGCTCCAAGTGAAGTTTTTACTTTCACTTTCACTTGGCCATTCTTCTTTACTTTGAACCACGAAATACAGATATCTTAGAGACAGGTCAAAGCATCCTAGTGAGATAAACCTTGAATTCTTGGACTTCGGAGTTTTGGATCGAGATTCTGACTACATGGTTGTGATCGAGGCAAGGTTTTCTACAACTTTGACGGATTACTTTCTCGATTCGCCAAAGGTAAACTCGAATCCCTAACACGTGTTCTTCGTGGTTCTTCGAGTCTTTACCTTTATTCTTTGATCTTTGAGCTTACCCTAGGGCTAACACTATTGTACATGTAATTAGGGCAAAGTTCGCGAGCGTGGTTGCTCGTGGTTGGAGCTTGAGGCCGCGGCTACCAAGGAGGTTCTGGTGGCTTTTCTTGTGTTCTTGAGTGCGTGGGAGAGCACACCAGTGTTCGCGTGGACTTTCGCGCTAATTGTTCAGGTGGGGAGAAAGAGTACTGATGCCGTCGGGAAAGCAAGAGTAGTGTAGTTGTACTTTCTGCTATGCGTAGGGAAGCCCTAACCCTACTAGTGGTTATTCCCCAAAAAATTACATAAACCCTAGGTTTAGCCTACTTTGGGATATCGCTGTTAACTTGGAAACCCTAGGATAGAGAACTGTTGATTGAGGATGATCTGCTTTGTATGATTGTTGTGGTGTTGACTGTGTTATATGCTATCTGTATACGTGCCTACATGCTACTTAGTATATGATATGCTTGTTATATGTTGCTATTGATGTTATTATTATTGTTGTTATACTGTATGTTGCGCTGTTGTGTTACGGTGGGATGCCGGTTAGAAATAAGTTTGGCTGTGTGCATTGTTCGTTATCGGGTTGATACCGTGGATGGTGCGTTGTTGTTATGCGATTCCTACCTTTCCCATACATGTAGCAGCCGCCAAGGCTTCATGAGCGGGACTACACCTAGGTTGAGCCAGCTTCTTCATCGACGACCAGCCGAAGAGGCTTCGTATACCGAGGTCAGCGCCAGAGGATAGAGCAGTACCTGAGGACCTACCGCAGGCGTAGGGTGGTCGTATCGAGTTCGTCGTCTGAGTATGAGCCTTTGGTGACCTATAGGCGTACTCATTGCGAGGGCCAGGGTAGCTCAGGGCATCCTCACCACTGATGGTGGGAGCCTGCCAGTGTATCCTAGTTTGCGAGCTGAGAGCTCTATATGTACTTTTGAGTGGGGGATGGGTAGTGTTGGTGAGCTGCGAGGGTTCTCTTTTTTTTGGCTTTTTATGTATCTTTGTCTCTTTTCAGTTTTCATGTACAGACATTTTTTATATCTATGTACAGTACCCTACTGATGGGGCTAAGTTATGCATGGTAATATATATATACATATATATATATATATATATATATATATATATATATATATATATATATATATATATATATATATATATACAGTTGTTTTACTTGCGTTTTACTCTGTGTGGTTTCTATGCTTTCTGTATGTCGTATGTCTCTGCTACGTTGCTTGAATACCACGTTATCGCTATTATACGGTAAGGCATAATTATTAATGTAAGCTTGGGGCTAATAGGACTATCCTTCTGAGCGAGGAGGGTTGTCTTATTTTGGTGGTATCAAAGCGTTGAGAACGTTCTACAGCTAATGGGATGATTTCATATATATGGGGTCGTCTCATTATTATGGTATTGGAGCATTTTGGTTCTAACAAGAATTGTGGAGTCTGGAACCATTACTGCAAATCTGAATAGTGTACTGGCTTCAACGGTTGATACCCGTGATGTATCGACTGTGTCTGGTTTTGGGTAGAGTGTCCGATGCGCTAGTTATCGAGGTGTGATAACTATATTCATTCATAGCTCATATGATATGTTTAACTGTTAGGTACTATTATATGTCTTATGAATTGGAAGTAATAGCTCCTTTTTACAGGAAGCTAAATGGCTCGTGGACGAGGAAGAGGAAGTAGGCGGACTGCAACCAGAGGCAACGATAACAACAACAACAGTGACCACTCAGGTACTGGAAGTGGTGGCGATACCTCTGAGGCGATGAGGGCCATGAGGGATCTGGCTATGGCAATGATGCAGCAAACTCAGAAGACTACCCAGTACATGCAAAGGTAGGAAAAAACGGGAGGTGAGATAGACTCAACTGCAAGCTGTCAGAGGGGATGTGAACGTGGACACTAGTCTCAACGCCTTCATGAAAAGAAATCCTTATCAGTTCCATAGGGAGTACAATCCAGAGGTCACAGAGTTGTGGTTACAGGAAATTGAGAAGGTCTTTGTAGCAATGCATTGCTGGGAAGATCGGAAAGTTACATACGCTGCTTTCATGCTGATTGGAGCAACGGATGCTTGGTGGAGGACCAAGGCCAGACTGTTAGAGGCCGGAGGAAGGATCGTGACCTGACAACTATTTCGGGAGAGCTTCTTAGAGAAGTATTTTCCAAGAAGCATCAGGCAAGAGAAGGAGAAGGAGTTCCAGTGTCTGAAGCAGGAACAGATGTCTGTCGGCGAGTATGTAGTGGGGTTTGAAGCACTCCTCAAGTTTTCCCAGTTCTATCAAGTTCATCCCGATGAAGAGTGGGTATGTCAAAGGTTCGAAGACAGACTAAGAACAGAGCTGAAGCGGACAATGTTGCCTTTGAGTATCAGTTCTTTCCCTAGGCTAGTAGAGAAATGCACGGTTGTAGAAGGGCATGATCGACCAGGTACAACCCAACAACAAGTTAGAAGTGGTGGACTTGTTCGGAGCACCCAGAGGGGCAAGGGAGGAAGGTTCCAGCAAATGGCAAGACTGTATGATCGCCTAGCTTAGTTCAACATCACTCATGGAGGGAGTAGCTCCAGCTAAGGGCAACAAGTAATTAAGACTTGTTTTCGATGTAGGGGACCGCATCTAGTTAAGAACTTCCCATAGACCCAGTATATCAGGTGCTTCATACATTTCATGCATCACATACATAAACATACAGGACATATAAAAGGTATTATGATTATGGCCTCCTAATGTGCAATAATTAAGACTAATTATTACAATCTTTGACCCTCGAGCAAACTTCCAAAGTTTCTCCCACTGACGTCATGATTTGGTGTTGCCTCCATGTCAACCGGAACAATTTACAAAATTTAAAATAAAATAAATAAAGTAAATGTCACGACACGCAAGCCGTACTTATAAAATAAATACAATAAATCACGACACGCAGGCTGTATTTACCAAATAAAATTAAACATCAAAACTAGGGTCATAACCATATACCGCACATTTAATAAACAATTCATAAATATGCAAAAACGGATAAAATTACATTCTGTCCATCAGCACGGCCATGCCAAAAGGCGCACGACCGTGCTAAAAACTCGTTGACGCTGATCAGCATGTGCATGGCCATGCCAAACGGCGTATGGCCGTGTTGAAAACTCGCTAACGCTGTTCAAAAGTGGCATGGTCGTGCCAAACGGCGCACGACCGTGCTACGCGTTCACTAACGCTAACTCAAACGTGCACGGCCGTGCTAAATGGAGCACGACCGTGCCAAACGGCGCAGCAGGATTCCGGAAACGATTCTTGTTTATGTCAGGAGCACAACCAAGCACACAAAACATGTTCAAAGAGATTTATATCACATACAAATCATACAAACATACTTTTAAACATACAAATCATATTTAAAAGCAATAAACATGTTATCATACAATGGCAAACAATCCTAGGATACATGACAAACTATGACCAGACGCTCTGATACCACTGTTGGAGTTTCAAGAGGGATAATTTTTAAAAACAATTTATAAAATCTTGAGCGGAAAAACCTCTTTACTAAAGGACCATGTGCACATGAATCACAAGGATATTGTGTTTACCTTTTGAAGAATAACGTTACCACAAACACTGTGAGCACGTTAGCAGCACTGATAAATCACAAACACTGCTACGGTGTGAATGGCAACTTGACCTGCACAGCTACAGAGCAGCAGATCCGAGGAACACTGCTGCTATCACCACAAAGGGAGAGGTTCTTCTCTATCACCGGTATTGAAAAGTAGCAATACCTCTACTCAGTCCACGCGAGCAAACCAACGTCAGAGATAGTGTAGTGCTAGCTATCAGGATAAGGAGAGGCACGGCACACAGAGAGAGAAAAGAAGGCGCGCCTGACAAGGGTGTACAGCAGCTGTTATGAGTGCTCTGTGTTTTGTGTTGCTTAAATGATGTGCTCAACTTACTAATAGTTGTCACTCACTTAACCTAACCCACTTGGGCTATTGTACATTATAGACCCAATGTTTAATTATTAATTAAATCATATTTAATTAATGAATTAAACTTATCCTCATTTAATTACTAATTAAATCATATTTAATTAATCAATTAAATCAATCCCATTTAATTTTTAAATAAATCATATTTAATTAATCAATTAAACTAATTCTCTGAACATTTGCTCTATGCGTGTGACCCTATAGGTTCTCAATTAATTGGCAATAATATTAATTATTATTAATTATATTAATAATCAATTAATATTATAAACAATGAGCGGCATCTAGCAATACATCATTGCTACCCAATTAATTAGAATATTGATGATACAATTAAAACCATATTGTAACCATATATAATGTGAAGTCAACGTCCTTTCGTCACAATGTCTTAATTGAACACAAGGCATAAATGTGTCATCCTTGTTAAGTTCAATTATTTATGTCTTGATCTAGTAATTGACGTACGATCATGTGGGCCCAATATCTCATATTGTCCCACCTTAGCATGGTCATGCATTTCTACGTCGCATACCATCAAGAGGCCTATAGACATTACTCCTGTTATGTAGGAGGTACGAATCCTATCTACATCACTCACATTCCTCAACATGTTTCATTGCTGACCCAATAACTACCTTTATAGTTGTTCTGTTATAGACAACGTTTAATAGCATCAAAGCCTACAACTACATATGTTAGGAATCGTCGTGACTTCAAGTCGAAGGACTATTTCACTATGGTCACCATGAGAATCGCTCATGACACTTACATAACTATTATGCAGCGTTCTCATAGCGGGTTACTCCAGTATAAGTATTCCACTAATATTTATACCCATGTGAAGACTTAATATCTTATATCTATGACCCGTGAAATGTGGCCTTCAGTACACTCACATAATAGTCTCAATGTATTATTATTGTCCTTATTAATAATAATACTTGACTATGGATATTTAAGAATAGTGTTGTATAACTTAATGGCATCTCACGGTTAAGTCATACTTGACGTTCCATTAAATGAACTACCTATTTGTAAGGACTTTAAAGTGCTATAAATATGATCATTAAATATAACATAATAAATAAATGCCTTATACATATATCAAATATATGACTAAAGTCATGATGCAAACGATTATCTATTCAAAATAGATTGGCCACTCGGGCTTACCCCAACACATTAACAAGTTGACGAAGGGTGCTCACTTCTTACCTATCAACCAGAGTTACTCTCTGGAGCAATTAACTCAAATTTACATCAAGGAGGTTGTGAGGCAGCATGGGGTACCTTTGAGTATAGTTTCGGATCGTGATCCGAGGTTTACCTCAAGGTTTGGGAGGAGCTTACACAGTGCGATGGGAACTAGGAACGAACAATTCAGTCATTGGAGGATCTCTTAAGGGCATGCGTGTTGGAGAACACGAGAAGTTGGGACGAGTTCCTTCCATTGATCGAGTTTACCTACAATAACAGTTTCCATTCAAGTATTGGCATGGCGCCGTACGAGGCACTATATGGACGAAAGTGCAGGACTCCGTTATGCTGGTTTGAGATGGGGGAAAGTCAGCTGTTAGGTCCAGAGCTGGTATAGCAAACGACGGAACAAGTCCGTAAGATACTGGAAAAGATGAAGATCGCAAGGGATAGACAGAAAAGCTATGTCGACAAGAGGAGAAGACCCTTGGAATTTCAAGAAGGCGACCATGTCTTCATGAGAGTTACCCCAAGAGCTGGAGTGGGCAGCACAATCAAATCCAAAAAGCTAACACCTAAATTCATAGGACCATTTCAGATTCTTCGACGAATCAGTCCTGTAGCCTATCAGATAGCTTTACCACCGAATCTGTTAAATCTCCACGATGTCTTTCTCGTCTCTCAACTCATAAAGTACAACCTTGATCCATCACATGTGTTAGAGCACGAAGCTTCACCTGTTCGGATCATGGATAGAAGGATCAAAGAACTGCGCGGCAAGCACATTCCATTGGTCAGAGTGGAGTGGGACTCGATGACTGGTGAGTCAATGTGGGAGGGTGAAGCTGAGGTGCGCCAGAGTTATCCGTATCTTTTCTCAGGTATGCGATGGAAACTTCGAGCACAAAATTCTCTGTAAGGGGGTGGTAATATAACATTTCGATTTTCTGTAACTCTAATCGAGTTGGTTAAACTTGATTAGGGCTTTGGATGCTTGTGTGAATTGTTTTGTGTTAGTTTAGGACTTAGTTGGAAGCTATGGAATAGGCTTGAACAAGATTGGAAGTTCCTAAGGTGTTAAACGAGAAACTGGGGAAGTCTGAAGTTTGGAAGGCTCTTCCCAGCTAAGCAGCACGCTCAAGCCTGGGAAGGGTGCACGCTCTGGCATGCCAGCACTCAAGCGTTAGCCTTGTGCACGCTCGAACGTGCTGAGTGCGCACGCCATTTGTCCTGAGTTTTGACGTGTGTGGGTCGCGTGTAGGACATGTGTCAAGTCAGGGAGAGGATGGAGTGGACGAGGATCCATGCTCAGCGTGTAAGAGCCCCACGCTCGAGCGTGGGCACGCTCAAGCATGGACATTTCCCACGCTAAAGCGTTCTCAGCAGGATGCTCCAAGTGAAGTTTTCACTTTCACTTTCACTTGGCCATTCTTCTCCACTTTGAAGCACGAAATACAGAGAGCTTAGAGAGAGGTCAGAGCATTCTAGTAAGAGAAAGCTTGAATTCTTGGACTTTGGAGTTTCGGATCGAGATTCTGATTACACGGTTGCAATCGCACCAAGGTTTTCTACAACTTTGATGGATTACTTTCTTGATTCGCCAAAGGTAAACTCGACTCCCTAACACGTGTTCTTCGTGGTTCTTCGAGTCTTTACCTTTATTCTTTGATCATTGAGCTTGCCCTAGGGCTAACACTATTGTACATGTGTTATGCTCATAATTAGGGCAAAGTTTGCGCGAGTGATTGCTCGTGGATTGGAGCTTGAGGCCGCGGCTACCAAGGAGGTTCTGGGGGCTGTTCTTGTGTTCTTGAGTGCGTGGGAGAGCGCACCAGTGTTGGCATAGACTTTCGCGCCAATTGTTCAGGTGGGGAGAAAGAATACTGCTGCCGTCGGGAAGGCAAGAGTAGTGTAGTTGTACTTTCTGCTAAGCGTAGGGAAGCCAATTCTACTAGTGGTTGAGCCCCGATAAAGTAACTAAACCCTAGATTTAGCCTACTTTTGGCTATCGTCGTTAAGTTGGAAACCCTAGGATAGAGAACTGTTGACTGAGGATGATCTGCTTTGTATGACTGTTGTGGTGTTGACTGTGTTATATGCTATCTGTATACGTGCCTACATGCTACTTGGTATATGATATGCTATTTATATGTTGCTGTTGATGTTATTACTGTTGTTGTTATGCTGTATGTTGCGCTGTTGTGTTAGGACGGGATGCTGGTTAGAATTAAGTTTGGTTGTGTGCCGTGTTCGTTATCGGGTTGATACCGTTGATGGTGTCGTTGCTGTTATGTTCACTGTTTGAGGTTGTGGCCGTGTTGTTTGAGCTGTGGCTCATAGACGCGTGGCGTCGAGGCTGTGGCCGTGTTGATGCAGTGGCATCGTGCTGTTTCTGATTGAGTATTTAGGCGTGAGATCCAGTATCAAGCTCGTTGAGGATGTTTGTTGCATATCATCGGTTGCCAAGTGGCAAGTCCGTATGACAATTAGTATGGGCTGTCGATGTCATACGAGGTTAGTTGTACCTGAGGGCGGGTACAGGAATTAGAAAGGGCAGTCAAGTGAGTGACCTTAGGGATGTTGCCGGTTTCGGGAATAGTTTACAATGACGGATGAGGTAGCTTCTATCCTATCGTGATGCCCGATTCAGTCCGATTTTCCCGACTAATCCCTGAGCTTTCCACGTTCCAGGCTGACATTCCGAGGCGACTAAGATACTCCGGTTCCGGTGTGGAAGGGGGACGCACTCGTAGTGGTGACAGAGAGCGGTTCGGTTTCTTGGACAAACTAACTCCGTCCCGACACAGAACCTGTTCCGGTGTGGACTTGTTCGGGTGTGGAACCAGTTTCGTGAGATTCTGCCGACATGCTGCATGGGATTAGTATCCCGGTCTAGAGGATTGATCTGAGAGGGAGACTCAATGAGATGGATGTCTGTTGCCTGTGTTGTCTTTGGAGACATTTGGTTGTGTGCAGTAACTGTTATACATGCTATAACTGCTACCTGCTATATGTTGTTTGCTACACTGCTACTTTTATTTCGACTTTGCGTATGCTTATTTCTTAACTCCCTACTGCTTCTTGTTTGTCTCTTTGGTTCTCGGTTCGCGTGAAGACGAGGAGCTAGATGATGGACCCGAGGGCGCACCCTTACATCACATCGGTGCCGAGGATGCCAGTGTTGGTTCTGATCAAGATCATCTATCACGATGATCAGGGGTGGCGTGTGGACCCCTCTATCTTTCTGACGGTCTATACAGAACCGGTGAGTATACTATTCCGAGGAGGGGCATTGCAAAGAGAGGACATTGTGGGACCCTTCAGAGTTATGCAGTTCCTACCTTTCCCACACATGTGGTAGCCGTCGAGGCGTCATGAGCGGGACTATACCTCGGTTGAGCCATCTTCTTCACAGGCAACCAACTGGAGAGGCTTCGTCTACCGAGGTCAGCGCCGGAGGACAGAGCAGTACCTGAGGACCTACCGCAGGTGTAGGGTGGTCGTATCGAGTTCGTCGTCTGAGTGTGAGCCTTTGGTGACCTATAGGCGTACTCATAGCGAGGGCCAGGCTAGCTCAGGGCATCCTCACTACTGATGGTGGGAGCCTGCTAGTGCGTCCTAGGTAGTGAGCTGAGAGCTCTATATGCACTTTTGAGTGGGGGACGGTTAGTGCTGGTGAGCTGCGAGGGTTCTTTTTTAAGTAAATACCTAATTTGGTCCCTGAAATTGTATGGTTGTATCAGCTTAGTCCCCCACATTATCAATATTCCAAAATGATCCTTGGAATTTCAAAATGTAGCAAATGCATCCCTGACATTATTCGCTTAGTTTCAAATGCATCCCTGACATTACCATCTTAATGTCATTATGGTCCATGCAAATATCAACGGAGGGACGAATTTGATTAACTTTTTCTGCAATTTCAGGGATCATTTTGGAATATTGATAATGTGGGGGACTAAGTTGATACGACCCTACAATTTCAGGGACCAAATTGGATATTTACTCGTTCTCTTTTTTTTGGCTTTTGATGTATCTTTGTCTCTTTTCAGTTTTCATGAACAGACAGTTTGTATATCTATGTACAGCGCCCTACTGATGAGGCTAAGTTATGCATGGTGATATATGTATATGCAGTTGTTTTGCTTGCGTTTTACCCTAATGTGGTTTCTATGCTTTCCGTATGTCGTATATGTCTCCGCTACGTTGTTTGAATACCACGCTATAGCTATAATACGGTAAGGCATAGTTATTAATGTAAGCTTGGGGCTAATGGGAGTATCTTTCTGAGCCAGGAGGGTCATCTCATTTTGGTGGTATCTGAGCGTTGAGAACGTTCTGCAACTAATGGGATGATTTCATATATATGGGGTCGTCTCAACTAAAAATCTCGAATCTAGCTTCATATAGATAATGCCTCTAAATCTTCAAGGCAAACCCCTCGGCTCCTAACTCCAAGTCATGGGTAGGGTAGTTCTTCTCATGGATCTTCAACTGCCTAAAAGCATAAGCCACTACTTTCACTATAGGCACATTCTCAACACTACTCTGCTCTCTAATTCCAGGGAAGATAATATCATGTAAACTTGGGCCTCTTCTTTCATAGAAGCCTTAACTTGATGGGAAGTAAGAAACCTCAGATCCTTAGACTTAACAGGAGTTTCAAAAACAAGATACGGCCACAACTGTAAAATAGGTTTCTTGGACCCGAATGGATTGACCCTTTCTACAGGCTAAACTACCCGAAACATGAACCCATACATCAAGAACAAACATAACAAGCATATATGGACATATATAAGCCAAGACTAAAGCACATTAATATAGGGTGAGATTCAGGATGTTACAATATGGACTTTCTTTTTATTATTTTAAATAATGACAAAGGGGGAGAAAGGTAGTTTTTTTGTTTTCAGGTAATATGCAAGTTTTGAGGGGAGCATTATTACACAAATACTATCAACATAAGTTCAATAAAGCTGAAAAGTTAAAGACATTTGTCGTCATCAAAAAGGGGGAGACTGAAGTTGCTCATACAACTCTCCGTGGGTTTTGATGAAGACTTACCAAATGCATTGAAGGAACTTGAAGACAAAAATTATAGTTGATAGTAGGATAATTGTGTAAATATCTCTAAGTATGAAATTAAGCTTAATATGTGTTTGTATAATAAGTGAAAAGGTTTAGATATTCTAATTCAAGATTCTAAGTTGATAAGACAAAGTTCTGGACTTTTTCGTAAGTGAAAAATATGTTTTCAAGTAAATTAATCGACAACTTTGATGAAGTAATCGACTACTTTAGAAGTTAGTACTTTGTTTTAGATCAAAGTAATCGACTACTTGATATTGTAATCGATTACTTGTATATGTTCTTGGATCTTGAGTTTCTGTTAGAACAAAGTAATCGACTACTTGATTAAAGTAATCAACTACTTTGTGTCTGTTAAATAAAAATGAAGTTTCTTGAGAAAAGTAATCGATTATCTTCTTGAATGTAATCGATTACTTCAAGATTTTCCCCAACAGAATTTTAAATTCAAAGACTTCATTTTCTAAACCATTTTCAACTAAAAATTGGCACAATTGTGACTCGAAAATTAAGAAGTTTTACATTATTGTCACTTTGCCAAAAAATACACTTGAGCTTTACAAATTTCATACTTTAGAGGAATCTCGTTACAATTGTAATATAGTTTTGCTCTAGAATTTAGAGTGTATTATTACTATATCATTCAAGGTAAGGCATCCGTGAAGGTGATCAAAGTATTTGATGGGGCATCCAAAGAAAGGTTTCAAGAGTGAGGCATCTCTTGAAGTTAGAAGAAGTTTGGGTGAGGTATCCCAAAGAGGTTTCAAGAGTGAGGTATCTCTTGAAGGAGAAGATTTGTGAGTGAGGTGTCCCATGAAGGTGAAGGTTTGTATGTAGATTGAGGTATCGCTAGTTTGTACAAACTTTTTGATATAGTGGAAATACTCAAGCTTGTCTTGGGGACTGGATGTAAATCACTCGGGTTGTGATCGAACTGGTATAAAATTCTTGTGTGAATCTTCACTACCGTCAACTCTTTACTTTTTGCAATTATTAGTATATTGGTTGAATTTCTATTATAATTGCTTTGTTGATTGATATAATTTTATTGATAGAAGTATTATTCTATAATTGTCTTCTTCTACATCTATATTTTTTGTTTTGGCATAGTTAATCTTTTCAAGAAAGATTTGGTATCCTTATTTTAACACCATTCAAAAAGGAGAGCTTTTGAAGAAATTTTTTAAATACTCAATTCACCCCCTTCTTGAGTGTGTCCATTATTCTAATCGGAATGTCTCATAAAAACCCAACAGTGGTATTAGAGCGTATGGTTGAGACGACCCTCCTTTCTCAGGAAGATAATCCCATTTGTTCCGAACTTATATTATTAACTATGCCTAACCGTATTAAAACGATAGCATGGTATTCAAACAACGTTGCGGAAACAAACGCAATAAAACATACAACATATGGAAAAGCATAGACAATTATCAGAGTAAACGCAGATAGAATAACTATACATCAACCATGTATAAACGTAGCCCCATCAGCAGGGCGCTGCACATAGATATACACACTGACTCTATGAAACTGAAAATACAACCAAGGCCAAAAAGGAAGAAAGAACCCTCAGAGCTCACCAACATTCCCCAACCCACATTCAAAATACATCAAAAGCCTCGCCACTCAGCCCTAGAGACGCACTGGCAGGCCCTCATCATCAGTGATGAGGATGCCCTGAGCTACCCTGTCTCTCTCTCCATGAGTACGCCTGTAAACCCGCGTAGGCTCATACTCGGGAGACGAACTCGACATAACAATGCCACGTCTCCTATACGTTCTCAAGTACTGCTCGGTATGCCTCCTCTGCCCTCTGTAGGTGAAGCCTCGCCTACTGGATACCGCGGAAGACTATGGCGCTGCCCATAAATAGTCCTGCTCTCTGCCTCGGTGGGCGCCAGATCTTCGGAAAAGGGAGAAACTGAACAACTCTGAACCGCCCTATCAGATCCTCCACGTCTGATGCCCCTCCTTTGAAGAGAATGCTGACCAGCCCAGTGTAGAACGTCAAGTAGGTAGAGGGTTCCACATGCCACCCTTTCTCGTCATGGTAAACAATCTCGATCAACCCCAGTACCGGTATCCTCGGTATCGACATGATAAAAGGGTGTACCCTCGGGTCCATCAACTAGCTCCTCGTCTTCACGCAAACCATGAACCAAAACAGACAAACAAGAAGCAATAGGGAGATAAGAAATACAGCATATGCAAAGTCAGAATGACAATAGCAGTGCAGTAAATAACATCATGTAGCAAGTAGCAGGTATAACGTATATAACAGTTACTACACACAACCAAACGTCTCTTAAGACAACACATGCATCAAACATCCATCTCCATGAGTCTCACTCTCAGATCAATCCTCTAGACCGTGATACTAATCCCATGCAGCATGTCGGCCGAAAGCTCACAAAACTGGTTCCGCATTGGAACGGTTCCACACCCGAACAAGTCCACACAGGAATAGGTTCTGTGTCGGAACGGAGTTAGTTTGTCCAAGAAATCGAACCGCTCGCAGTGACAAATAAGAGTTCATCCCCTTTCCACACCGGAACCGAGGTGTCTTGGTCGCCTCGGAACGTTAGCCTGGAATGTGGAAAGCTCAGGGATTAGTTGTGCAAACCAGATTGGATCGAGAGTCACGACTGGATAGGAGCTACCTCATCCGTCACTATAAATGATTCCGGAGACCGGCAACATCCCCAAGGTCACTCACTTGACCGCCCCATCTACTTTCCATACCGGCAGTCAGGTACCATTAACCTCGTATGATGCTGGCAGCCCATACTACCTGTCATATGGCCTCGCCACTTGGCAGCTGATGATATGGAACAAACATCCTCAACGGGCTTGATACCGAATCTCACGCCTAAACACTCAATCAGGACCAGCACGATGCCACTGCATCCACATGGCCATAGCCTCGATGCCACGCGTCCATGAGCCACATCTCAAACAACACGGCCTCAGCCTCAAACAATCAGCATAACAGAAACAACACCATCCATGGTATCAACCCGATATAAATACGACACACAACCGAACTTAATACTAACCAGCATTCCGCCACAACACTCAAGATCATAACACCACAACAGCAGCAATGACATCAACATTAACACAGAGCAGGTATATCATGTATCAAGTAGCATATAGGTACGTATACAGATAGCAACAACAACGATCAACACCATAACAGTCATACGAACCAGATCATCCTCAATCAACAGTTTTCTAGCCTAGGGTTTCTAAACATAACAGTGATAGCCCAAAGAATGCTGAACCTAGGGTTTAGGTATTTTATCGGGGCTCAACCACTAGTAGGGTTTGGGCTTCCCTACATACAACAGAAAATACATCTATGCTAATCTTGCCTTCCCGATGACAGTAATACTCTTTCTCCCCACCCGAACAGTCGACACGCAATTCAACACGAACATCGGCTCGCTCCTCCAAGTTCGAGTTCGCGGCCTCCTTCAATGGCAGCTCCAAGAACAGTTGCGAGCACACCTTCGTTACTCGAGAAATTGCAAGCGCGAACTTAGCCCTAATCACGAGCACAACACGTATACAATAGTGTTAGCCCTAGGGCAAGCTCAAAGATCAAAGAAGAAAGGTAAAGTGATGACAACCAAATGGTGTGGTTGCCTTTTAAAGATCTTATGGTTGAGTTCAAAGCATATCAATTTCGTGCTCTTCTTATGGAAACAAAATGAAACAACATAAAAGTGAAGAAAATAAGAAAATGGGAAGAAAGATATGATGAAGTGCCACAAACCAAGAAGGTTTGATAAGCCATGTGATGTTCGCCACAAGAACCTTGGATTCTTGATAAGAACTAAGCTTAGTTCAACCAAGAACCTAGAGAACAATACTCTCACAAATGGAATTGATCCAAATTAACATCAAAGTTATCTTATCCATTTTCTAGGGGCATACATATAGAAGTGGGGCTGCCAAGAGTTGGCTTACACATAATCATCATAAGATTCCATAACCCCCCTAATAACTAGCATAACTATGCCACTAATTGGTGAAATGAATACAACAATAAGTGGCTGTCTTAAAACATAACTCTCCTAATTAAACCAAACAATAAAATGACTCATAATTACAAGGAGTTACTTTAGGCATGCAAGCCAAAAGATTCCCTCCCAAGAAAGCTAACAACTCATGTAACTCATGCAAACCAAAAGACACACTCGAGCAACTCATGCAAAACCAAGAATTCGTGTATCACCATGGGAAGTGGGCTTGACCATCATGCAACTCTTAGTGTAGCCCACTAATAAAGTAGCCAAAAATTGGATCCACTCACATAACTCATTACACTTATTGAATTGAAATAAAACAAATAAAAATGTGAAGCTTTGCATGCCCCCTTCTCCTCATCATCATGGGCCTTCTTGTTGACTGAGATAAGTCACCAACTTGGGCTCCATTCCTTCTAGGCTTGACTTTGGGTTTGCTTACATCAAAGTAGTCACCATTTAGTTTAGAACTTCTTGGACTTTCTTGGCTCTTGGTCTTGTCATAGGCCCACCAAGTCTTTGTAGTGCTTCTTGGTCCATGTTCCTTAGTGGGCTCATATCATAAAGACTCGAAGAACCACAAAGAACAGATGTTAGGGGTTCAAGTTTAACTTTGGCGAATCGAGAAGCCAATCCGTCAAAGTTGTAGATAACTTTGTCACGATCACAACCGTGTAGTCAGAATCGCATTCCGGTACTTCGATCGCCTCAGAACTTCTCTCTCTAACTTGCAGAAAACAGGGATTTTCGTGCACAAGTGAGGAAGAGAAAGAAACTCCTCCAACATGATCAGTTATCCACGCTTAAGCATGGGACATTTCCACGCTTGAGCATGGGGCTCTCTCACGCTTAAGCGTGGAGCCTCGTCCACTCCGCCTTCACCCTAGCCTAACACGTGTAGCACACACGTCAAAAAGCACACCAACTCGCAAACACACTCAGCATGCTTGAGCGTGCAGCATGCCAACGCTGGAGCATTTGCACGCTAGGGCGTGCACCCTCCCCATGCTTGAGCGTGCTGCTCAGCTGGGAAGAGCCTTCCAAACTCCTGACTTCCCCAGTTTCTCGTTTAATACTTTAGGCACTTCCAACCTGATTCAAGCCTATTCCTAAGCTTCCAACTAGGTCTTAAACTAACACAAAACAATTCATACAAGCATTGCTTGTTTACCTTGGTTGATAACAAGATTTATTGCTTTGAATGTGATTCAATTTTATGCATGTTATCTTTTTATGAACATATGTATGTTCTTGGCGTTCTTGATGTTTTGATTCAAATGTATGATATACCATGAAAAATATGTTTTTATATGTGTATGATATGCCTTTGAATATGTTGTATGCATCTGCAAACATTTGGGAACGTTTATGGGTTTTTGGGTTGAAGTTTCAAACCCAAAATCCTTGTTGCGGCACTGAGCACGACCGTGCACCCTTGCAGCACAGTCGTGCACCTTTGCACGTTACGCGTTCTCCGTCAGTGTGACACCCATTACCCTACACACGATAAATATAAAAATAAATCATATAAAGGGTCAATAAATTAAAACCCAAAAGGTAGCAAGTACCACGTGATCGAAAACATTTAAAACCATAACCTAATTACTGCAGAAAAACATAAATAAAACAAAACCCATATCCCGATGTCACATATCAGAGCTGGTAACCACTACCGATAATACATTGGAAACAACTAAACATAAAATCCTATACTACGAGCAAGCAATATCCTCGGGATCACTCCTCAACAAGTTGCTCACCATCTTCTACATAAACCAAGGTACATGCATAGAAACAACAATGATAGGGAGTAAGAAACTATACGTATAAACATAAACGGTAATAGAATAGTTAGCAAGATGATCACACAACATATAACACATCATAATATAACAGGTCACATCATATTATATTTCATCATATCACATCAATAAACATGCTATGCGATGCAGTACTACTCCACTACTCCATATGCAATGTGGATCTCATAACTAACTCAGGAAGATGATTTTGGAGTTACATATCCACATTGGACAATATGCACCAACACTGGAAGTTCACCAAACTCTCGGATGAAGTCTTTGGATAGCCGATCCACCTTACTCTCGGATGGATCACCACGGATGCGCTCGATCCACCTAACTCTCGGATGAATCATTGCGAACGGCCATTTCGCCATACTCTCGGATGAACTCCCTAGTCATTGTAACTTCCCCCAACTAACAACTCCATGTCATGAATGCATGCAATGGTAACATGTAATCAACTTGGACAACCACCTCCATCAACACCATTAACAATGGCTATGAACTTTGACCAATAAGCATCAAAGTGATCATAACTAACATCAACGTGAGATAACTCATCGTTACCGTGTTAACCAACATCAACGTTTTATCATTAAGAATCTTCGTTATTAAGTCTTACCTTATCGTTATCCTAGTTTATTAATCATTCTCAAGGTCATTTTTTATAATCCTATTTATCATATTTTTATCCCAAGGGTTATTTAAACTTTTTTTTGTTTGAATTTGAGAAGTATTCTCAAATCAGCTCAGTTGCACGGTCGTGCACGGTCTGAGCACGGGCGTGCACACTGTGAGCACGGTCGTGCTCACTATGAACACGGGCATACCGAAACGCCGTTAGTGAAGCACGGGCATGCTGCCCTAGAGCACGAGCGTGCTCGTTTGCTACTGCACTGGCGCGGGTGTACCAAATTATAGAACGATTGTGCACGTTTTACTGAGTACTGAGCACAGGCGTGCTCACCTTGAGCACGGGAATGCTCAAAGCCATTGCAACTTTCTCAGTTCTGGAAACTTAGAGTTTTCAAAGTTCTAAATGCTCAAATCAATCCTAAGGTTCTTGAATAGTCCATTGGGCATCAATCCCACCCCTCAATTGACCTTCATGTTTTATGAACATCAATTAACCAATTCTAGTTTTAGGTTCAACACTAACATCTCTATGTCTTTGATTAACATAGTTTAACAACAATAGTTCGTCGTATCAACTCATATAATCATGGCATACCAACAAACATCATCATCAACCAATTAATATAAATCATGCCAAGATCATATAACCACATATGAATAATTATCATGATACATGTAATATATCAATTAGGATTTCACACATCAATTAAAGCATATAGCACACAAAAGGGTCATGGGTTAACCCTCATCTTACGCTACCCCAGAACTTATATGTTCATCGAATTCCTTCTCCCCATACCTGGTATGATGATTTCGGCCTATGAGCCAAACTTGAGTGAAGTCCAAACTTGATTCCTTCGAACGGGTTCAACGAGTTTCATCAAAAAAGTCACAAGAACAGGGATAATTAATTCCCAAAGCAAAGAAATGAAAGGGAATTAACGCAAGAGTTTACAAATATACCTCAATTAGATCTCAAGAGAACTAATCCACTAGGTTTCCATTTACAACGATGACACTCGATAACCGAAGTCTGGTTCGACAGAAAGAACGGTTCAACACTCAACCTAGATAATTGAAAGGAAAGAACGAAACAGGTTTGGTTACTTTACCATATATTAACACTAAACAAACGGCTTATCCTCCAATCGCAAGAGAAAACGCCAAGGGATGTGTTCTTGATGAAGAACACTCAAAACAAGGATTGAAGGTTTGGGAAACTTGAAGAACGCTTGAGGAATTCAATGTGAATCCAAGAGAAAGAGAGATGACGACTATTTATGAAGTTAGGATTGATAACTTTAGTGTTTAGGTCGAACTAAAGAGGTATAAAAAAGATTAGAGCGAAACGGGCTGGGCAAATAGCCTAATTCACGTTTTGCTGGGCGTGCGAAGCACGGCCGTGCTGAACCCGAGCATGGGTGTGCTGGCCAGCAAGCACGGGCGTGCTGGACACGAGCACGGTGTGCTCACCTATCAGAATCATTGATTTGGCTCGTTATAAGGTTAACTACCCTCAAAACATGTCCCTAAGAATCTAACACAAGCATATCAATCATATATAACATATAACAACAAGGATAAGCACATAAAAGCATGAAGGTGAAAAGCAGGGTGTTACAACTCCACCCCCTTATAAAAATTTCGTCATCGAAATTTCTACTCACCTTGAGTGAACAGATGCGGATATGACTCCTTCATCTTGCTCTCCAAATCCCACGTAACACTTACTTTTATAGCTCCACTCCAAACAAATTTGACCAAGGGAATTTCCTTCCCTCTCAGCTGCTTAGTCCTTCGATCCTCGACCCGAAGTGGTAGTACCTCAAAAGTCAAGTTCTCCTTTAACGGAATCGTATCGGGTGTTATCACATGGCTAGGGTCATGAATATACTTTCGAAGTTGAGACACATGGAACACATTGTGAATGTTAGACAAGAAAGGTGGTAAGTCTATTTGGTAGGCAACTTCGCCGACTCTTTTAGTATTTGGTAAGGGCCAATAAATCTAGGAGTAAGTTTCAGGGCTTTTATTACTCTACCAACCCCAGTCGTTGGAGTAACTTGTAAGAGCACATGTTCACCTTCCTAGAATTCAAGAGCTTTTCTTCTCTTATCATGATAACTCTTTTGTCTACTCTGTGCCACTCTCATCTTGTCCCGCACCCTCACTTTTTCTATAGTCTTTTGCACTATATCGGGCCCTAGCAGAACATTCTCACCAGGTTCATTCCAACACAAGGGTGCCATCCCAATACTAGAATGGAAGCCATTGTTATAGGTGAACTAAATAAGAGGTAAGAAATTATCCCAACTATCAGACTGCTCTGACACACAAGCTCTCAACAGATCTTCTAAGTATTAGATGGTTCTCTCAGACTGATCGTCTGTCTGCGGGTGATAAGCTGAACGCAATCTAAGTTTGGTCTCTAAAGCCTTATGCAAACTATTTCAAAACCTAGAGATAAATCTCGGATCTCTATCTGACACTATGCTATAGGGTACACCATGCTATCTAATTATCTCTCTGATATACAACCCAATCAATTTCTCTAGTGGATATTCCATGTTCATAGGAATGAAATAGGCAGATTTAGTCAACCTGTCCACAACAACCCATATGGCATCACAACCAGCTGGAGTCGTAGGGAGTCCAGACACGAAATCCATAGACATGCTATCCCACTTCCACTTTGGGATACTAAACTTACTCGATGGTTTCTGGTGTTCTATCTTAGCCTTTAGATACACTAAGCAAGCATAAACAAACTCGGCTACATCCTTCTTCATCCTGGGCCACTAAAACATACGCTTTAGATCCTGTTACATCTTTGTGGCTCCCGGGTGAACACTCAAATCACATCTATGGCTTTCCTCAAGGATCAAATTCCTAAGCTCTGGAACTTCAGGTATACAAACTCTATCCTGGAATCTTAAAACTCCATCATCTCCTTCCTTAAAACTAAGGTTTCTACCCTGAGCAAGCAGCTCCCTCTGTACTTTCAATATTCATGATTCTATGTAGTAGACTAATTATCTTGTATGCTTGGAGCATGACAAGAAGGTACCAATTTGATTTCAGTGAAGGTCACTATACTGTAGTCAAGAACATCCTTAAGTATCTGAGAAGAACTTAGGATACATTCTTAACAAATGAAGGTCAGGAAGAGGTCGTTGTAAGGTGTTTCATCGACGTTGTTTCCAAACCGATAAAGATGAATCCAGATTGCAGTATGGAATTGTGTTTTGCTTGTATTGTAGCACGGTAAGCTTGGAAGAAGGTTCCAAGCATAAGATAGTTACTGACTTTTATAGAGATCGAGTATATAGCTGCCTCAAATGCAGATTTAGAGGTCGTTTGGATTAGGAAGTTTATTTATGAACTAGGCGTAGTTC
Organism: Ammopiptanthus mongolicus; assembly: GCA_039655645.1. Taxonomy (NCBI): domain Eukaryota; kingdom Viridiplantae; phylum Streptophyta; class Magnoliopsida; order Fabales; family Fabaceae; genus Ammopiptanthus; species Ammopiptanthus mongolicus. The sequence goes on from CM077344.1 coordinate 39,873,655, forward strand.
CTAACTTTGCAAACTTCATTGATCTTGTTGCGATGATGATGGAGTAATCGCGTAAGCTATGGAAACTTGATCTCACCAGCGATCCGAACATATACTTAGACGTTTCCATCTCATTCGATAGATGATCGATAGAGGAGATGTGAAGATGTGCAGAATGACAACACTGAACAATCCGCTAATGGAGTCTCTTGCTCAATGGTAGCATGACACTTACGCTTGACCGATGGGTGTTTGATTGATGCTCGATTGACTCTAGTGCTAGTGGGAGATTGTTGATGTAAGCCCTAGTGGCCAATCGATTTTGAATAGATCATCATTTGCATCATGATTTTGATCATATATTTGATATATGAATAAGGCATTCGGTTTATTATGTCATCTTTTTGCGCTTAATAAAGTCCTTAGAATAGGCAGTTTGTTTAATGGAACATCAAGTGTGACTTGATCGTGAGACCCCATTAAACTATAGAATGCTATTCTTAAAACATCCGTAGTCAAGTATTATTTTTTTTTAGGACAACAAAAATACATAGAGACAATTATGTGAGTAAACTGATAACCACATCTCATGGATTATGGATATGAGATATCAAGTCTTCACATAGGTATAAATATTGGAGTAATATTTATACTGGATTGACCCACTATGAGAATGTTACATAATAGTTATGTAAGTGCCATAAGCGCTTCTCATGGCGACCATTGTGAAGTAGTCCTTTGACTTGAAGCCACTACGATTCCTACATGCGGAGTTGTAGGCTTTAATGCTATAAAACATTGTATAGTGTTTCCGTAAAAGCCAGATACGTGCACGTTATGAATGTTGTAGCATATTGCCCATGACTGGCGTACACGAAACATGTCCTCCCATTCACTCTCTTTGATGTAACACCCCAATTTTCACTGCTTTTAATATCAATAAATTATATAATTGAGTTTATATTTTTATCAAAGGTTTAGAAAGTGAATTTAAATAAACTAAGACCACATTCATACTCTACGTCATCGTAGAGAGCTACGGTTAAATTTTGGGTTGAAAATTCAGACGGAGCCCGGTTTGCGTTTTCATTGACAGTAAGATTTTACTGATCAGAAGACCTAATTTTGACTCGTGAATGAAACAGTTAGGCTTAGAATCGAATTTTCAACAACTTTGGTAAAATTGGTTTTTCGCACTAGAAAGTGAATTAATATATGTTATACGGGCGAAATCATAAATCTGGTGAAGAGCGGAGCTGAATACGGACTTACCGGGACCCGCTAATGGATAAACTTGAAGTCACATCAGGTCACATCATCTAGGAAGGCATGCCAGTGTCATGATGAGAAACGAAAATATCTGAACGCGTTCACACTGAGAAAAGACCAAAATACCGTTAGCCTTTTCCTTAAATGACATATTTGTCCCTAAAGGAAAAGACCGTTTTGCCCTTAGGAACTTATGAGAACCCATCCTTGCCCTCACCCTCATCATTACCTCTAGAAAATATCTAGATATTTATGAAGTTAGGGATGAAAAGACCATTTTACCCTTAACCTTGTATTCTAATTCCAATTTTGTCCGTAAGTGAAATGACCATTTTGCCCTTAAGTGAACAATTTTTGGACCCTTTGGTCCCTCCCATTCTCCATGCCTAACTCATCATCATGAAGGCCATCCACCACTTTTCCTATAACTCCATCATTTCTCTTCAAATTTCTCTCATTTCTCAAAGTAAGAACTTAGCAAAATTTGTGAAGAAACCACTTGATTCTTTGCTCATTTTCATCACTCAAGAGGTATGATTACTCTCTTTGATCCATGAGTTTCATGTTCTTCACTTACTTCTTGTTCTTTCATCCATGATCAACATGTTTAAGTTTCTAACTTCAATCTTCAAAAATCTCTAGAAAATCATAGAAAAATCCTTTTAATGTGAAATCAATTTCTATGATCTAGTTTCATCATTCTCTATCACTATCCAAGAGCATGTAATCAAATGACATTCTTGGCTTATTTTTCTTATGAGTGGCCGAAACCAAGATCTTGAGGAATCATGAGTTTTGCTTCAAAGTTTTGTGTAAAAAGACTTAATCTAGTGTTGTGTATGCTTAAGGATCATTCATCCAAGAGTTATAAATTTTTAGACATCTCTAACCTATTTTTCTCAATGATGGCCGAACCCTACCCTTGTTGGTTGAATGGGTTTTGATTCAAATCTTTGGTAAGTGATTGAGGATTATGTCTTTATCATGCTTAAGGATCATTGATCCAAGAGTTAGTAAGATTTTAACATCATTAGCCTAATTAGCTAGTGAAGGCTGAATCATTGTTCATATGAACTAGATGGGTTTTGTTGGATTGTATTTATTTCTGATTGTGATTTGTTGTGAAGGATCAGACAATGTCTGATTATTCAGAAGCGTGTACGGTTGCTAGTTGCGGAGCCACAGTCAGAGTTGCACGAGGAAGCACGCGGGAAAAACTGTTCAGGTGGAGGAAAGAACCACAAGATCGTCGGGGAGGCAAGAATAAAATAATATATATTGATATCCGTAGGGCGACCTAAACCCTACTAGTGGTCGAGTGATCGATAGGTTGATTTTATGATATATCGAGGTTGTATGTTGTGTGTTAGTATACTTAATATGATATAGGCAATATATATGTTGTGCCTAATAACATGCTTAGGATTACTTGAATATTTACCTACGAGTTGATAAGTTGATATGCTTACATGAGTATTTAGTATGTTGAACTTGATTATGGTTGCTTATGATATGATGTTGTGATTACTGTTGTATGAGTAGAGATAGGCAGTAATTTCTGATAAGTTGGGAGATGAACATGTGGTGAGGAATTTGAGGACATACATGTTGTAGTGCTCAAACTAGAGATTCTGTTGATATAATTATGTCGAGACATAAAGTTGATACCCGATTCAGCCGGAGAAAGTTGGTCTTAGTTGTGCACAAGTTGTGGTTGAGACACTAAGTTGTTGATCCTGAAATGAGTCGGTTAGGTTCATGTTGCATTGGGGCTGTTCATCACTGTGTTGGCATATGGTCGATCGATCTTGCCTGCAAGGAGATGATCATACCCACAAGTTGAGTTGTTAACGGGCGAATGTCCCGACCTGGCTTGCGGGCGGGGGGATTTGTCGTTATCGACAAGCGAATGTTCCGCCTTGGCCTGCGGGCGGGGGAATATGTCGTACCCAGGAGTTGAGTGTGCAGGCTGTTGGCCGAACCCTGCATTACGGGGGTGGCATAATGATGAGCGGGGCATCTTGATCTATTGGGGATGTCGCGTCGTGATCGCGTCCATATAGTCGTTAGTTGCATGAGTGTGAGAGACAGTAGCTAAGAGAGCAGGACTTGGGAGATGATTGCTTGACGCTGTTGTACTATTGTATGTTTCTATCTATATAGCTTATTTTATAGCTGTTTCTCTATTTATGATGTATTGTTGTTTCTTTTCTCCTGTATTTCTCTATGTCGTATTTTATTTATTCTCGATCGCACGAGAAGATCCTGTTGAGGAGTTACCAGAGAAGATTGATGGCATACCTGTTGAACCTGGTGCTGGCGGGAGAGCCTCGGATCCCAGCGTTGGGAGACTTTGAGCTGCTCTATTCAGTGGATGATCATCTCTGGGATATTGACTACTCTCAGCGAAGAGTAGTGTATATAGGCCTGACTGTCGTATACGTTAGAGCTTCGGTTGGGAGCTCTTGTTATCTTCGTTAGAGTAGTGGTTGGGTAGACAGTCTCAGTTTGTTATGGCCATTACATGGGTTTGAGCGAAATGTATTTTTGGGGCCAGGATAGGAAGTCTTATGTATTTTATTTTGTTGTCATACTTTTAAGTTTATATGTGTTGCGTATTTTGAAGGTTTGTAGTTGGTATCTGTTGTTGTAGGCTCTACTGATGGAGCCAGTACTTTTATATGTATGTTATATATAGTCGTGGTATTAGTGTTGGTTGTTTTAATATTTCCGCATTTTTATTTAATTACGCTACGTTGCAACGTTAAGAATATGAGTTCGGGTTACTAAATGGGACCTCCGAGGAGGGGCTGTCTCATCTGACGTTTTTTTAGCTCATGGAGTAGTGGTCAGAGTTTTACCTTTGTGGCATATGGCTTTGAGTAATGTACTTCACATTGCATTGCATGACTGTTGATGGATACATTTACATGTTACACATTATTTTCCTGTGTTAATGTGCCTTATGCTGCTAATGTTGGGGTTTCAAGAGGGATAATTTTTAAAAACAATTTATAAAAACCTCTTGAGCGGAAAAACCCTTTTACTAAAGGACCATGTATCGAACATGAATCACAAGGATATTGTGTTTACCTCTTGAAGCGTAGCTTTACCACGAACACTGTGAGCACGTCAGCAGCAATGGTAAATCACGAACACTGCTATGGTGTGAATGGCAACTTGATCTACACAGCTATAGAGCAGCAGATCCGAGGAACATTGCTGCTATCACCACAATGGTAGAAGTTCTTCTTTATCACCAGTATTGCAAAGTAACAATACCTCTACTCAGTCCACGCGAGCAAACCAACGTCAAAGATAGCGTCATGCTAGCTATCAGGATTGGGAGAGGCACGACACACACAAAGAGAGAAAAGAGGGCGCGCTTGTCAAGGGTGTACAACGGCCGTTATGAGTGCTCTGTGTTGTGTGTCGCTTAAGTGACGTGCACAACTTATTAATAGCTATCACTCACTTAACCTAACCCACTTGGGCTACTGTACGCTACCGGCCCATTGTTTAATTATTAATTAAATCATATTTAATTAATCAATTAAACTAATTCTCTGAACATTTACTCTGTGCGTGTGACCCTATAGGTTCTCAATTAATTGGCAATAATATCAATTATTATTAATCATATTAATAATCAATTAATATTATAAACAAATAGCGGCATCTAGCAATACATCATTGCTACCCAATTAATTAGAATATTGGTGATATAAGTAAAACCATATTGTAATCATATATAATGTGAAGTCAACGTCCTTTCGTCACAAAATCTTAATTCAACACAAGGCATAAATGTGTCATCCTTGTTAAGTCCAATTATTTATTTCTTGATCTATTAATTGACGTACGATCATGTGGGTCCAATATCACATATTGTCCCACCTTAGCATGGCCATGCATTTCTACGTTGCATACCATCAAGAGGCCGATAGACATTACTCCTGTTATGTAGGAGGGACGAATCCTATCTACATCACTCACATTCCTCAACATGTTTCATTGCAAGCCCAATAACTACCTTTATAGTTGTCCTGTTACAAACAACGTTTAATAGTATCAAAGCTTACAACTAGATATGTTAGGAATCGTAGTGACTTCAAGTCGAAGGACTACTTCTCTATGGTCACCATGAGAATCGCTCATGACACTTACATAACTATTATCCAGCGTTCTCATAGCGGGTCACTCCAGTATAAATATTCCACTAATATTTATACGTATGTGAAGACTTGATATTTTATATCTATGACCCGTAAGATGTGGTCATCAGTACACTCACATAATAATCTCAATGTATTATTACTGTCGTTATTAATAATAATACTTGACTATGGATATTTAAAAATAGTGTTCTATAATTTAATGACATCTCAAGGTCAAGTCATACTTGATGCTCCATTAAATGAACTACCTATTCTAAGGACTTTATTATGCTATAAATATGATCATCAAATATAACATAATATAAAAGGTATTATGATTATGTATGTGATGCATGAAATGTATTAGATGTATGATTTAAATTTGGAATTTAAATTGTATGATAACATGTATGTCATTGTATGCTTAATATGTTTTGAATGTATGTATGCTAGTATGCCATGTATGCTATGAGAGACGTTTATATTATAAACAAGCTGATGAGATCACTTAGTTATTAAATTCCCTCAATAAATTAAGTTATTAAATGCCTCCTGGTGCGTGGCACTCTTCAAGGCCAGAATCATTTAAGTGTGGGTCATGCTCAGCTGAGCACCTTAATATATTCTGGTGAGGCGCGAAATTAGGTGAAATAACCTGCTGCCAACCATTGGGTTGAACTTAACTAAGCTTATTGAATAGGATTGAAATGGCTTAGAGGCATGGGGTTGGGCATTAATCCATATGATGGATTAGAATAAGGAGTTATTCACCCAAATGGTCCAAGAATTACATTGGATGTAATTGGAAAGGAGTTTCCTACCTAAATAGCTGAGTTTTGGGCGATCAGCTCAGCTGACTCAAAACGAGGTGAAATATGGATCTTGGTCCCACTAGAAAATCTTTCAACGGGATTTTTCGAGTCAATGATGAGGGTCATTGATTTGAATAAAATAGTGGGAGCGTATTTAATAAAAACCTATTAAATATGATCTAAAATCATGATACTTATACTTTGCATATTTCTTTATGTAGATATCCATGGCACCAAACACGACTAATAATATGTCACTGTGATCTGTCCTTGAGAAGGACAAGTTATGTCGAAGTAATTTTCTAGATTGGTACCGAAACCTGAGGATTGTCCTTAGTCAAGAGAAAAAGTTGTATGTTCTTGAGGTGGCTGCTCCTGAACTACCCGAGGATGCTTCTAGGGCTGACAGAGATGCTTAGAAGAAGTATTAGGATGATTCCTTGGATATTAGTTGCCTCATGCTTGCCACCATGAACTCTAAGCTTCAGAAGCAACATGAAAACATGGAGGCGTTTGATATGATCGGACGTCTCAAAATGCTCTACCAAGAGCAGGCGAGGCATGAACGCTTTGAAGTTTCCAGAGCCCTGTTTAATTGTAAGCTGGCAGAAGGAAGCCCAGTTGGACCTCATGTACTACTTTTGATTGGGTACATTGAGAGCCTTGAAAGATTGGGTTTTCCACTGAGCCAAGAGTTGGCTACAGATGTAGTTCTGCAATCGTTGCCAGAAAGCTACAGTCAATTTATCATGAATTACAACATGAATGACATTGACAAAACTCTGTCAGAACTGCTAGGCATGATGAGAACTGCTGAGCAGAACATTAATAAGGGAAAAGGTAAAGCCATAATGATGGTTGATTCTGGAAAGCAAGCTAAGAAGAAGTCCTGGAGGAAGCAGAAGGGTAAGGGCAAGAAAAAGTTTAAGCCTAGCACTTCTGGCTTGAAGCCCGTGGACGGGGTAGCTAAGGAAGGCAATTGCCACCATTGTGGCCAATCTGGCCACTGGAAGAGGAACTACAAGAAATACCTAGAAGAGAAAAAGAAGGGAAGTGAGATTTCCGCTTCAGGTATTTATGTTATTGATGTTAATTTATCTACTTCTGCATCTTGGGTATTTGATACAAGATGTGGTGCTCACATTTGTAATAATGTGCAGGGACTAAGAAGTAGGAGGAAATTGACTAAAGGTGAAGTGGACTTTGTTGGGAATTTGCGTATTTAAAAACAAAAACGCAGCGGAAAAATTCCCACCAAAAGATCTAAGCGAATGGTCATGACTCATGATGGTAGTATTTACCTCTTGTAGCTTAAACCGTTGATAAAACTTTGTCTATCATGAGCACCGCAGGAACGATGCCTCTACGGTATCCACACGAGCAAACTTCGTGAGCGTCCAACGTCACGAACAAGAAGCGGCCTCCGTCTCACAGTGCTAGCTACGAAAAACGAGACCTGCAACTAACTACTCACTTTGATGTGCGGCTAGGGTGATGTCACGCATGACGGCACAAATCCTTAAGTGGTTTGCTTATAGTAGCACCTCCTTAAGTGAGTTAGTGAGCTGCATTTGACCTAAGCGCCATCCACCATGCGCTAGGCCCAATGGAAAAATGAGAGTTCAACTCTCTTTTCAATGCTCCTTTTAATCTACTCTTATGTGTGTGACCCTGTAGGTTCCCATAACGTTGGCAGTAATATTAAATCCTATTTAATATTACAAGCAGTGAGCGGTATCTAGCAACACATCACTGCTATTCAAGTAATGAGAATGCCAGTGATTTGACATAACCTTATTGCGACCAAATAACTGTGTAGTAAATGTCCCTTCGTCCATATGTCAAAATTGAACACAAGGCATAAATGTGTCACTCTTGTTAAGTCCAATTACATATTCCTCGATCTCCGAGTAGACGTGTAATAACAAACGGGCCCGATATCACATATTGGCCCATTTCCGCGTGGCCACGCATATTTCACGTCTTACTCTATCAAGAGGCCCATGACATTACTCCTGTTATGTAAGAGGGACGAATCCTATCTACATCATTCACATCCCTCAACATGTTTCATTGCAGGCCCAATAACTACCTTTATGATCATCCTGTTACAAATGACGTTTGATAGCATTAAAGCCTACAACTCCACATGTAGGAATCATAGTGACTTCAAGTCGAAGGACTACTTCACTATGGTCGCCATGAGAAGCGCTTATGACATTTACATAACTATTATGCAGCGTTCTCATAGTGAGTCAATCCAGTACAAATATTACTCCTAATATTTGCACCTATGTGTTGACTTGATATCGCATATCCATGACCCGTGAGATGTGGTCATCAGTCTACTCACACAATAGTCTCTATGTATTATTGTTGTCCTAATTAACAATAATACTCGACTACCGACATTTTAAGAATAGCATTCTATAGTTTAATGGGATCTCACGATGAAGTCACATTTGCTGTTCCATTAAACAAACTACCTATTCTAAGGACTTTATTATGTTAAATACTAATAACATAATAAATTAATGCCTTATTCATATATCAAATATATGATCAAAGTCATGATGCAAGTGATGATCTATTCAAAAAAGGTTGGCCACTGGGGTTTACACCAACAATCTCCCACTAGCACTAGAGCCAATCGGGCATCAATCTAACACCCATCGATCTAGTGTGAGTGTCATGCAGGTATTGAGCATGATACTCCATTAGCGGATTGTTCAGTGTAGTCATTCTACACATCTTCACACTCCTTTATCGATCATCTATCGAATGAGATGGAAGCGCCTAAGTATATGTCCGGATCGCTGGTGAGATCAAGTTTCCTTTGCTTACGCGATTACTCCACCATCATCACAACGAGATCAATGGAGTTCGCAAAGTTAGGGACTATGCCTTGTTCATAAATGAACTTCCCGATCAAAACAGCCTCTAAATTTGCGTTTGAGGCAACTATATACTCGACCTCTGTGATAAAATAAGCAACTGTTTTACGCTTGAAACCTTTTCAAGCTCATAGTGCCACCATTTAGGCAAAACACAAATCCAGACTGCGATCTAGTATCATCTTTATTGGTTTGGAAACAGCGTGGATGTAACACCTTACAATGACCTCTTCCTCACCTTCATTTGTCAAGAATGTATCTTCAGTTCTTGTCATGTACTTAAGAATGTTCTTGACTATAGTTCAGTGACCTTCACTGAAATCAATATGGTACCTTCTTGTCATGCTCAAAGCATAACCTGTCTAGTACATAGAATCATGCATATTTAAAGTGCCTGAGCACTTTGTCAGCATATGTATTCGGAATAAGGTTGAGCATCCTCAGCGATCTATCTCTATAAATCTTGAGTCCTAACACTTAGGAGGTCTCGCGTTGGTCCTTCACCGAGAAACATTTCCCTAAACATGTTTTTACATTTTGTAGTGTAGGGATATCGTTTCCGATAAGCAGTATGTCATCCACATACAATAAGAGAAATACAATCTCATTCCCACTAACCTTCTTGTACACACAGGGTTCATCCCCGTTCTTGATGAATCCAAACTGTCTTACAGCTTCATCAAAATGAAGATTTTAGCTTCTAAAAACTTGCTTTAATCCATAAATGGATCTCTGCAATTTACACACTTTTCTTGAATCCTTTGGATCGACAAAAACCTCGGGTTGTATCATGTACACATCCTCGAGAAGTTTCCCATTAAGGAATGTAGTCTTGACATCCATCTACCAGATTTCATAGTCGTAATATGCAGCAATAGCAAGTAGAATCCGAACGGATTTAAGCATTGCAACTAAGGAGAAGGTCTCTTCATAGTTTACACCATAAATTTGTTTGAAATCTTTCGCGACTAGTCGCGCCTAAAAGGTATTCACATTATCATCCATGTCAGTCTTCTTCTTGAAGACCCACTTGCACCCTATGGGTTTTATCCCTTCGGGTGGCTCAAACAAGGTCTAAACCTGGTTAGTGTACATGGATTCCATGTCAGATCCCATGGGCCACTTATCAGATTCTGGGCCAATTATGGCCTCCCGGTAGGTAACAAGCTCATCTTGATCCATGAGCAACACATCACCTTCCTGGGTCAGGAGAAGTCCATATCTCTCAGATTGGTGATGTGACCTTTTAGACCTATGCAATTCTTGTATTACTTGAACCGGTGATTGAACTACAACTTCTTGTAGAACCAGTTCTTGTTCCATTGTAGGCGGATCAATACTTTGTGGCACTTGGATTTATCCAAGTTCTACATTCCTCCCACTATCTCCTTTGGAGATGTATTCCTTTTCAAGGAACACTCCAATCCTAACGACAAACACTTTGTCCTTGAAAGAGTTGTAGAAATAATATCATTTGGTTTCCTTAGGATATCCCACAAAAGTACATTTATCTGATTTGGGTCCAAGTTTATCTGAAATCAAATAAACCTGACAAGCCAAATCCTCATAAATGACATACTAGTCCTTCGGGCCACCTATATCATATAAGGTGTCATTTCAACCGCTTTAGATGGAACATAGTTAATGGTAAGAAACAGTTGTAAGTAAAGCATATCTTCAGAAAGAGTGATAGAGTTCTGAATGACTCATCATAGATCGGACCATGACTAGCAGGGTACAACTAAGATAGTCATCAAGCTCGTGGCCTTAGTATTCATCATTATGATATGATCGTATGACCATAATACTCTTGCCTGGTTTATTCTCCGCTTTATTCTTGAATTCTTTGGACGTTTCAAAGATTTCTGACTTGTGTCATACACAAATTCATGTCTATTGAAATCATTAGTAAATGCGATGAAGTATGGAAACCAACCTTTTAGCAAACGTGTTTAGTGGCCCTCATACATCAATATGCATCATGCCATAATATCACTAGCCCTCTGACCTTACTAGTGAATACGGCTTAGTCATATTTCCCAACAAGGAAGATTTACATATCTCAAACGATTCACAATCGGATGAGTCCAAGAGTCCATTTTAGTGGAGCTTGGAAATGCGTTTCTTACTTATATGGTCTAAAAGATATTGCTAAAGGCATAGAGGGTCCAAATCACTTGGTTTGACCCTATTCACATCTATGTTATAGATGGGCATATCGAGATCAAGGACACCAAGTCCATATCTCATATGAACACTAGTATAGAAAACATCAGTTGAATAAATGGAACAACAAATGTCCTTTTATTACAACTCAAAATCCTCTCTTGTCTATACAAGAAATGGAAGTGATGTTTCTTTTACCAGCTGGAACTAAATAACAATTATTTACTTCCATCAAGGTCCATAAGGCAAATTCAAACTCATAGAGTCAATGTAGTAACTTTTGCTCCATTTTCACTCATACGTCGACCTTTGCCTTTAGTCAACGTCCTACTCCCTTTGATCCTTCACATTAATGTGAGATCTACATGCGGTATTAAATACCCATTATTTTGAAGTAGGTTGACTTCTACAACACAATGCTCCAAGAGGAAGTCATACTTCCTTTCTTATTCTTATACTCTTTCTGGTACCTTCGGCAGTTTTCCAATGTTTTGTCTAATCGCATTGAAAACAATTGTCTTCCTTTGTAACCCTGCTTGTTAACTTCAAGACAGAAGTACTGGGCCGTGAACTCGTTCTTGCCTTAGTTCTTCTTCTTGTTTAGCAGTTTTAAGACTTTCCCTTTATAGACTATCATAATAGTCTACCCTTTTCTATTGTAGAGACTCTGCTCGACAGTTGTCTAGTTACTTGCAAACTCTGGCAGAGGTCTGTCAAAATCATTCATAATGAATTGACTATAATTATTCGGCAACAATTGCAGGATCATATCACTGGCCAACATTTGGCCTAAGGGAAAACCCAGTTTACCAGATTCTCAATGTACTCAATAGTATGAAGCACATGATAATTGTCTGGATTTCCCTTATGCCAGTTCGCATCTGAAAAGGGGTTTGGAAGCCTTGATGTTCTTGTGCATTGCATGCTCTCAATAGAGCATCATGAGGTGCATGATCATATCACGCGCCTCCATGGTAGCAAGCATGAGGCATCCTACATCCAGGACATCGATTTGATGCTTCTCGTAAGCATACTTTTCGATCCTAGTAGGAAGTGGTTGCTCAGGAATCATTTGCTCGAGAACATACAACCTTTTCTCGTACTTGAGGACAATCCTCAAATTCCTATACCAATCCAGAAATTTAATTCTGGATATCTTGTCCTTCGGACATTTCGCAGTTAATTCAGTGTAATACCATGGTAATTCTAAATACAGAAACATGCAAAAGATTTGTATCATAATAAAACATATTTAATAAGGTCTTTTATTAAATACGCCTCTCACTATTTTACTCAAATTAATGACCCTCACCATTGACTTGGAAAATCCCGTTGGAAGATTTTCTAGTAGGACCAAGATCCATATTTCACTTCATTTTGAGTCAGCTTTGGCTGATCACCCAGAACTTGGCTATTTAGGTAGGAAAATCCTTTCCAATTGCATCTTATGCAACTCTTGGATCAGTTGGGTGAATATCTCCTTATTCCAATTTATCTAGTAAATTGATGCCCAACTTCTTTGTCTCTAAGCCATTTCAATCCTATTGAATTCTCTTAGTTAAGTCAAACCCAATGGTTGGCAATTGGATATTACAATTATCCCGTCACCAAAATATATTAAGGTGCCCCTGCTTTGGCAGACCTACACTTATTCGATTCTGGCCTTGACGAGTGCCACGCATCGGAAGGAATTTTCAAACGTGACTTAATATTTCCTTTTGAGGGATTTATTTATAAATTTTACCTCACCATAAATTTAAACTCTTTAACTAACTATATACATACATGCATCTCATACATATATAGCATATAACAAATGTGACAGGGGTATGACCCCTAACGCATTGATTCTCCCAAGCCAATGAGAGAATCTAATCTAAAACCCTAGTAGCGTACAAGTTTCACCAAGCATGATCACCTACCAAGTCATCCTTTTCTGAAGTCATCTTCTTGTCTCCACCGTAACATTACAATAGGAAGAAACCTCTTTAACATTCGAGGGGAATAAGGTGAGAAAAGAATGTATATATGGAAATTAAGAGAAAGGCACGACACGAAGGCTGTATTTCAAAATAACCAAAGAAAGAAGAAAAAGGACTAAGGCCATAACCATACACCATACACAACCAAATACATAATAACAATTTAATAATAAAATATCATAATATTTATTATTATTATAATTATTATTAATATTAAGTGATTTCAAAAACCACTCAAAAAACGCTTCTGATATCCTCATAATTGATTAGCATAATCGATTACTGCTATTCTGACTCCTCAGAAAATGACTACTGTTCTATCATAATCGATTACCATAATCGATTATTGTTTTTCTGACTTCTCAGAAAATGACTACTGTACTATCATAATCGATTACTGTACCACCATAATCGATTATTGTACTACCATAATCCATTGCATAATTGATTACATAATCGATTACCTAATCCATTATGTAATCTGTTAGATGGACGTTCATGAAAACTCTTTGGAGTAAATACCCAATTTGGTCCCTGAAATTGTAGGGTCGTATCAACTTAGTCCCCCACATTATCAATATTCCAAAATGATCCCTGAAATTGCAGAAAGTTAATCAGATTCGTCCCTCCGTTAATATTTGCATGGATTATAATGACATTAAGTTGGTAATGTCAGGGATGCATTTGCTACATTTTGCAGTTTCAAGGATCATTTTGGAATATTGATAATGTGGGGGATTAAGTTGATACGACTCTACAATTCCAGGGACCAAATTGGGTATTTACTCAAACTCTTTGCATAATCGATTACCTAATCGATTACATAATCGATTATTGTTGTTCTGACCAGAATTTGTCTTGCTTCCATGACGATTAGGCATCAACACTTGAACCCTCATAATCGATTATTGTTCCACCATTATCGATTATGGCGCATCTGGACGCAAGGTGAGCATGATAGCAACACTTGCTGTTGTCGTAAAACAAAACAAGGATTTCAGAAAACGTTTTTCGCAAAACACTTTTATGATTTTCAAATATAACATAGTAAAGCTCATATCTTTTCAAAACTAAACATGCTATAACATATAAACACACAAGAGAATCATGGTTTCGTAACTTGACTCTGATACCACTGTTGGGAATTTGCGTATTTAAAAACAAAAACGCACCGGAGAAATTCCCACCAAAAGATCCACGCGAATGGTCATGACTCGTGATTGTAGTGTTTACCTCTTGTAGCGCAGACCGTTGACAAAACTTTGTCTATCACGAGCACTTCACGAACGATGCCTCTACGATATCCACACGAGCAGACTTTGTGAGCGTCCAACTTCACGAACAAGAAGCGGCCTCCGTCTCACAGTGCTAGCTACGAAAAACGAGACATGCAACTCACTACTCACTCTGATGTGCGGCCAGGGTGATGTCACGCATGACAGCGCAAATCCTTAAATGGTCTACTTATAGCAGCTCCTCCTTAAGTGAGTTAGTGAGCTGCATTTGACCTAAGCGCCATGCACCATGCGCTAGGCCCAATAGAAAAATGGGAGTCCAACTCTCTTTTCAATGCTCCTTTTAATCTACTATTATGTGTGTGACCCTGTAGGTTCCCATAACGTTGGCAGTAATATTAAATCATATTTAATATTACAAGCAGTGAGCGGTATCTAGCAACACATCACTGCTATCTAAGTAATGAGAATGCCAGTGATTTGACATAACCTTATTGTAACCAAATAACTATTTAGTAAATGTCTCTTTGTCCATATGTCATAATTGAACACAAGGCATAAATGTGTCACCCTTGTTAAGTCCAATTACATATTCCTCGATCTCCAAGTAGACATGTAATCACAAACGGGCCCAATATCACATATTGGCCCATTTCCGCGTGGCCACGCATATTTCACGTCTTACTCTATCAAGAGGCCCATGACATTACTCCTGTTATGCAGGAGGGACGAATCCTATCTACATCACTCACATCCCTCAACATGTTTCATTGCGGGCCCAATAACTACCTTTATGATCATCCTGTTACATATGACGTTTGATAGCATTAAAGCCTACAACTCCACATGTAGGAATCGTAGTGACTTCAAGTCGAAGGACTACTTCACTATGGTCACCATGAGAAGCGCTTATGACATTTACTTAACTGTTATGCAGCATTCTCATAGTGAGTCAATCCAGTACAAATATTACTCCTAATATTTGCACCTGTGTGTTGACTTGATATCGCATATCCATGACCCGTGAGATGTGGTCATCAGTCTACTCACACAATAGTCTCTATGTATTATTGTTGTCCTAATTAACAATAATACTCGACTACCGACATTTTAAGAATAGCGTTCTATTGTTTAATGGGATCTCACGATCAAGTCACATTTGATGTTCCATTAAACGAACTGCCTATTCTAAGGACTTTATTATGTTAAATACTAATAACATAATAAATTAATGCCTTAGTCATATATCAAATCCATGATCAAAGTCATGATGCAAATGATGATCTATTCAAAATAGATTAGCCACTAGGGCTTACACCAATAGAGTGACGTGTCGAAAATGGAGCAAAAGTTGCTGCATTAGATGTAGGGACTTGTGTTTTAACTCTACCTACTGGGCTTGTTTTGGAACTTGATAATTGTTATTATGTTCCCTTTATTAGCAAAAACATTATTTCTGTTTCTTGTTTGGATAAGAAGGGTTTTCATTTAATTGTTAAGGACAAATCTTGTTCTCTTTATTTGGATAATGTTTTGTTTGCTAATGCACCGTTGAGTAATGGACTTTATATTCTTGATCTCGATGTGCCCATATATAACATAAATGCGAAAAGGATCAAACCCAATGGTTTGAATCCTTCATATCTTTGGCATTGTCGTTTAGGCCATATTAATGAGAAACGCATTTCCAAACTCCACAAAAATGGATCATTGGATTGTTTTGATTATGAGTCATTTGATACGTGGGATCTTGTTTGTTGGGAAAAATGACTAAGGCCCCATTTACTGGTAATAGTGAAAGGGCAAGTGATCTTTTGGGCTTGATACATAGTTATGTATGTGGGCCACCGAACAAACCTGCTAGAGGTGGTTTTTCCTACTTTGTCACATTTATTGATGACTTCAGTAGATATGGATATGTTTATCTAATGAAACACAAATCTGAAACCGTTGAAAAGTTCAACGAGTTCAAAAATGAAGTAGAAAAACAACTTGGCAAGAGTATTAAAGCCATACGATCAGATCGTGGTGGTGAATACCTTAGCCATGAATTTGATGACTATCTGAAATTGTGTGGGATAGTATCCCAACTCACTCCTCCCGGAACCCCACAATGGAATGGCGCATCTGAAAGGTGGAATCGCATCTTGTTGGACGTGGTACGATCGACGATGAGTCATTCAGATCTTTCAGACTATTTCTGGGGTTACGCATTGTTTGCAGCAGCTTTCACAATTAACCGTGTTCCATCTAAGGCGGTAGAACAAACACCACATGAGATGTGGAAGGGGCGAAAGGCTAGTTTGTCTTTTGTGAAGATTTGGGGTTGTCATGTCTATGTCAAACGTTTAATCACAAATAAACTTGAATCCAAATCAGATAAATGTACTTTTGTGGGGTTTCCCAGAGAAACGACATGATATGATTTCTATAACCCCTCTGATGACAAAGTGTTTGTCGCCAGGACTGGAGTGTTCCTTGAGAAGCAATACATCTCTAAAGTATACAATGGGAGAACAGTAGAACTTGGAGAAATCCAAGCACCATAGAGTACTAACTTGCCTGTAACGGAACAAGAACCGAATCCACAAGATGTTGTGGTTCAAGCACCGATTCATGTAACACAAGAAGCAAGTAGGTCAAACAGATCACGTACACAACCGTTGAGATTTGGACTTCTCCTAACTCAAGAAGGTGATGTACTGCTCATGGATCAAGATGAGCCTAGTACTTACCAGGAGGCCATAGCTAGCCCTGAATCTGAGAAGTGGCTAGAAGCCATGGGATCCGAAATGGAATCCACGTACACAAACCAAGTTTGGACCTTGGTGGAGCCACCCGAAGGGATAAAACCCATAGGGTGCAAGTGGGTCTTCAAAAAGAAGATTGACATGGATGGAAAGGTTAATATCTTCAAAGCACGACTGGTTGCGAAGGGTTTCAAGCAAGTTCATGGTGTAGACTATGATGAAAATTTCTCACCAGTTGCAATGATTAAATCTGTTCGGATCCTACTTGCTATTGCTGCAAACCATGATTATGAAATTTGGCAGATGGACATCAAAACTACATTCCTTAACGGGAATCTCCTCAAGGATGGGTACATGACACAGCCTGAGGGTTTTGTCGATTCAAAGGATGTTGAGAAGATGTGCAAATTGCAGAGATCCATCAATGGACTCAAGCAAGCTTCCAGAAGCTGGAATTTTCTTTTTGATGAAGTTGTAAGATAGTTTGGATTCATCAAGAATGAGGATGAACCTTGTGTGTACAAGAAGCTTAGTGGGAGCATGATTGCTTTTCTCGTATTGTATGTGGATGACGTACTACTCATCGAAAATGACATTCCTACACTACAAAATGTAAAGACATGGTTAGGGAATTGTTTCTCGATGAAGGACTTAGCCAAAGTTTCCTATGTATTGGGAATCAGGATCTATAAGAATAGATCGCTGAAATTATTAAGCTTTAGTCAAGATACATATATTGACAAAGTGCTTAGGCGCTTCGGTATGCATGATTCCAAGAAGGGTCTCTTGCCTATGTCATATGGCATATACTTGTCCAAGGGACAGTGCCCTACTATATCTGATGAGAGGGAACGCATGAATAAGATTCCATATGCTTCGGCAATTGGATCTATCGTGTATGCTACGATATGTACTGGACCAGATGTCTCGTATGCCTTGAGCATGACGAACAGGTACCAATCTGATCCCGGTGAGAGTCATTGGACAACAGTCAAGAATACCCTCAAGTACTTGAGAAGAACTAAGGATGCATTCTTGGTCTATGGAGGTGAGGAAGAGCTCATTGTAAAAGGTTACACTGACGCTAGCTTCTAAACTGATAAGGATGATTCAAGATCGCAGTCGGGATTCGTGGTTTGCCTTAATGGAGGCGCTTGTTGGAACCAAAGTGGTTATGGTCCACTAATCCCTTAAGTTTTGATGTTAACATAGGACTAATTTCAGAAAAACAAAGATTATTTATGGACTAACGCTTTATCTTAAGTGTGCAGGATAATATATATATATATATATATATATATATATATATATATATATATATATATATATATATATATATAGTCAAAAGACTATCTAAGTCCAAAGAATTTCACTTGTCCAAACTCCAAAGTGGATTGGCTCTCGCTCAATCCAGACGATAATAAGTCTTTTTGAACGATAATATCTTTAGTCCAAAGACTCTTCCTGTTATTGTGTTATAATCTTTAAAGTCTAATAAGCTTTATTTGTTTTAACGCGAACACAAATGTAAAGCTTTTGAATCTATTATTCTAAGTGTAAAAAGCTTATATCCTTTAGACAAATATTCCTTGTAATCTTTGTACCATCGAAAGCTGAAGCCAGACTATCCCTGACACAAAAAGGATTTGACCTTCTCCAAAAGGAAAGACAAAAGGCAACTTTCGAGTACAAGGAAAAGATGTCAGTTCCATTTCTAACTATCAAACCTGATAGTCTACTTTGCTGATCAGAAGTGTAATAACCTGGCTTCCACCAGGATACCACTAAGTACTATTATATAAACCTTACTATAGCATAAGGAATAGTAGCATAACATAGAAAATTATGAAACTGCGTGAAACATTTATACAAGAGATTTTTTTGTAGAATTGAACATAGTATTGGGTCAGGATAATACAAATAAGCATTTCACCCCTAAATTACAACTCGATCTAATATGGTCGACATTGACTCCTAGTAAGACTCCAACTCTGATCCGGCTGTGAATTATATCTTATCTTGGGACACTATTGGGTGACTGTCAAGCAATCTACGGAACTTGATTATTAGTTTACAATATGTACCTGTTATCTGAGAAAATGAAAGAGCCTAGTGAGAAATAAATCTCAATGAGTTCCTGCTTCAAGCAAAAACATGTGAATAATCAATATATTCCATCTTTATGAAAATGAATCCAAGCATAGGCATTTTAAGTATAAAAATCTTTACTAGGTACCTCAAGTGTGAGGGACTTTAGGTACACGTAGTTTGAACTAGTTGATATAGCAGTCAGAGCTCTATGACAACAATCAAGCGTCCCTTAATTGCTAGTACCATATCCTAGCCTTCAAGAAGATGAAGGACTTATGAAAAACTTGTCTCACCCACAATTGCTGTTGTGGCCATAATGGCTAAATTTAGTTTCAAAACTTTATGTTTCACCAAATATAGACCACTTTAAATTTTTAACGCCATGTTATAATTCATTTTCTCAAAATTCATATCCATTTACAAAGGGGACAGCAAGTGTCCATGTCAGCAAGTACCAAACCATCATTTATAATTAGCAAAACTATCACAATTTGAAAAGAAATGTCTATGGTTACCATTCCCACCATTTAATTCACAGCTCAAAACATCCATTAAATAACAATTAGGAGCTATTAAAGACTCAACCAAAACTGAACACGCCAATTAAATATTGATGACAAGTTTGAAAATATCCATAAATCAAATTCACACAACTTAGGTGATTATACACTTCAAAATCTGTTAGCAGGAGTTTTCAGCAACTTACAATAGAGTTTTCAACATCCAAACTGAATCAAATTTCGAAATTTCAAAGTCTATGCTGTCACAAAATTTGTCTATTTTCTAATGGCATAGGAATTAACTCAATCCAATATCAGTCCAATTTATTACAAATTTAACATCACAACAGTATCAGTACAAAATTTCCTACAACAATAGCAACTTGCATGTCCTTTTACTCCCTCAATACTTAATGAAATTTAAACAGTCCAGAGCCTATTTCGAAGGGAACTAAGTCTAGTTTTCAATGGTACAAGAGTTAATTCAATCCAACATCAGTACGATTTATTAAAAATTAAACATCACAACAGTATCAGTACAGAATTTCCTACATCAACAGCAACTTGCATGTCATTTTTATCCCTCAATACATAATGAAATTTAACCAATCCAGAGCCTATTTAGAAGGGAAATAAGTCTAGTTTTCAATGGTACAAATATTATTTCTAAATGATCTATGTGGGGGAAGTTATCGACAAAATACTGACAGCGTGTCAATACGGGTTTGGAGATTAATTCCCCCCATTATCAATTTCACCCAAATCAGCCCCTTACTCACACATGCAATTAAACCCGGTGATTCATACCATAAATAGAGTAAAAAATAAACAATTTATAGAATTAATAAATCATTTAGCAATTATTTGGGATTTATGGTTACCCAATGTTACAAACAAGCAAAAACTCACATGACCATGTAGTAGAGTCAAGGTTGTCAATGTCGGTTTCTCTTGAGTTCCTTTCTAAGCTCACCTTTACTCCCCTTTTTGGTCACCAACTGCAATGGTTCCTAGCTCTCAATGAAGGAAAAATGACAGCCCTTCCAGCCCTCTTGAAATTTCATACTTGTAGCTTGTTAGAGGAAGGATTTTCCTAGCAACACTACCTCTATTTGGACTAAATTCTTTGAAGGGGTTGAGAGGTCTTGCATTGCTACCCTTCTTGCTTGGTTTGGATGTTTATGAGTGGGTATGAGTATGGAGTAGGATGTTAGAAGAAGATTGATGTATGTGTTTATGATGGTGTTAGAAAGAATGGAGAAAGGAAAGTGGTGGTGGTGGTGTGGGTGAGGGTTGGCTGAAATTTTGGAGAAGGATGAGAGGAAGGTGAAAGATTTTCTTGGGTCTAAAAGTGAAGGAATGAAGAGTAAATGTCCAGCCCTCTCCCTATGGGCTGGCTGAAAATCCTTATCTTGAGGGGGAAGAGGTGATTGGTTCACCAGTTGGGCAAGATTTGCTTAAAAGGTATTGGTCCTTTCATGGATTTTCTAAGCATAGAGATGGATAAGGAGTATTAAAATAAGCGGGTGTGTATATGTGTGTGTGATTAAAAAGAATAATATTCTAGATTAATAATAGTTAACCTAACTCAATGGGTGTGTATATGTGTGTGTGATAGTCTACTTTGCTGAACAGAAGCCTCAACAAGCTATCAGACTCAACGGACTAACGCATTTAATGCTCAATCAGAACGGATTCTTTTCCAACCGTTGAAGACTAAAGTTGATCAAATCAAGTCTGATATAAATATCTCTCATCTTGAAGATGCAGCCAGCGAAGTAATGCACAACTGAATCAAAAATTGAAAAATAATCAAGCACACAAGACAACAAGCAATCACGAGAAAAATATCAAGTCTCGCAAAGCTTACTCTGCTCCTAATTTTCATATCACTCTCTACGTAGAGTATTGTTCAAGAGTTCTAAGCTTTAGTTTCAAACTCTCACACTTAGTGAGTTAGTAGAACAAAACCTTTTTCAAATCCTTAGTTGGTTAAGCCTGAAGAGGCTTGCTTGGAAAGAATACTTGAGCCTGAAGAGGCTTATCTGGAAAAGAATACTTAGGTTTTCCTGAAGAGGTGTAGAATACTTGCCTGAAGAGGTGTTGAATACTTGTAGCAAAAGGTTTTTGTTACAGTGGAGAAAGCTCTCAAGTAGAGAGGACTGGACGTAGCTCTTTGGTGAAGAGTGAACCAGAATAATATCCTTGTGTCTCTTTCTTTCCCTTGCTCTTGCTTTAGTTTATTTCTTAACTAACTCCTTGGGATTGAATTGCTTTCTTATCGCGTTGTTCTTATTTCAGTAAGCGTCCAAGTTAATTTGGAAACTCTATCTGCGTCTATCCTTGTTTTTAGTCCACATCTTTGCAAAAATATATATATCTGCTTGCGAAAAGTTTTAAAAACGTAAGAAACACAATTCAACCCCCTTCTTGTGTTTCAAACAGGTTCCTTCAATTGGTATCAGAGCTCAGCCTCTGGGTTGAGCACTTAGCCGTGTAGAGGAAAAGATCTTACAACAGATATGGCAGGACAAGGTATGCCAAGCGGAGTCAACCTGTTATGGAAGGCACTTCCATGACCAGACCTCCGTTCTTTAACAGAACCCATTACTTGTACGAGACGGAGAGATTCAAAGGCTTTATCTTAAGTACAAACTCTGTTCTTTGGGCCATAATCATGAATGGTCCAAATGTGTGTCTCAACTCTGATGGGACAGAAAAAGCTGAAGATGACTGGATTGATGCCGAAAGAGCCAGGATGGAACAAAATCATAAAGCCAAATATGCTTTAATGTGTGCTCTCAGTCCTGATGAGTTTTAGAAGATTCACACATACGAATCAGCAAAGCAAACCTGGGATACCTTGTCAAATCTCCATGAGGGGACCACCAAGGTAAAAGATTCAAAAATTATCATGCTGGTTGGCCAGTATGAATTGTTCACCATGGCCGATGGAGAGTCCATCTTGGACATGATGGGTCGTTTTCAGACGATCATCAACAATCTAAAGTCCCTTGGGAAAGTCTACACTACCAAGGAGAATGTCACTAAAATTCTTAGAAGCTTGCCTAAGAAATGGATACCACTTGTTCTTGCAATCACTCAGGCCAAAGATCTCTCTACTTTGATGCTCGATGATCTGGTAGGAACTCTTCAAGTTCATGAACAGGAACTTGATCTTGATAATCCTGGAAAGAAAAATAAAGGGATTGCTTTGAAAGCTCAAAAGTCAAACAACTCAAAAGCTTTAAAAGCTGGTGAGTCTAGTGATGATGTTGATCAATCTGATAATGAAATATCAGACGATGACGAGTTATCCTTCATCTCCAGAAAGATTCAAAACATGTGGAGAAAAAATAACGGGATGAAAAGAAGGCCATTTCAAAAGAAAAACCTCAAGGACCATACTAAGTCCAAAGACAAAAGTCAGCTGGTCTGTTTCGAGTGCAACAAGCCAGGCCACTTCAAAGCTGACTGCCCCATGTTAAAAGACAAGAAGAGTTTTTTCAAAAAGAAGAAAAAGAACTTCATGGCAACCTAGGAAGATCTCAATTCGTCTGAAGAAGAAGAAGAAGAAACAAATGAGGAAGCTAATCTTTGTCTTTGGTCCAACGTCCAAAATGAAGACTCTTCGGATGATGAACAACTTGCTGTTCCCGAAGAAAGAACTCAGGAAGCTACTTCTGAGAGAGGATGGAATGTTCCACCCGTTTTCAATGGAACAAACTATCCTTATTGGAAATCAGTTTTTCAAATATATGTCCAAGCTCAAAATTATGAGTTGTGGAATATATTCTCTAATGGAGATCATCATCCAACAATCACTCTTAAGGACATCTCAATAGCATCCAAGCCTGAAGCTGACTGGACGAATAAGGATATCAGACGGTATTCGCTAAATGCTCGTGCCAACTGGTGTCTCACCAACGCTCTTGATCGATCAAAATTAGAGATGGTCTTGTAGTTCCAAACTGCTAAGGAGAAGTTGAACACCTTAGAGCAATTGTTCAGTCCAAGGAGTCCTTCTGCCTCAAACCTCTGTCTAATGGCAAACACTTCATCAGACGCTGAATCAGAAGAAGATGAGGTATTTGTTTCTGACTCTCTTCAATAAGCATATGATGAACTGCTTAATGATTCCTCTTTATTGCATCATTAATATATCATGCTTAAAAGAAAATTTTCAAAAATAAATAAAGAGTTGGAAAATACCAACAAGCAAAATAAGCAGCTCATTGAAGAAAACGATAAGCTGAAAGCTGAGAATGTCAGTCTAACTGACAAACTCACCTCATAGTCTAGTGAACCTCACAAGGTAACCAGCCTTAAACAAGAGGCATCTGAGCTAACAAAAAGCATATCAAAGCTTGTTGGAGGTTTAGAGAAGCTAAACTTCATATTGAGGTATTCAAGATCACCTCACGATAAGTCTGGCTTAGGCTATGACTCTGAGAAACAAGAAGCTTCTCATAAAATATCAAGACCAAAACATTATCATAAAGACTCAAGATTTCATAAGAAGCAAAAAGAAACCAAACAACATGCATCCAATGCTTATTGCAACTTATGTGGAAAGAGTGGTCATATCTTTTCAAAATGCGTACACAAAAAGAAAAACAATATGCATGGACGAAGACCACAAACTAACCAAAAAGGACCCAAGTCTATCTGGGTACGTAAGAATATGATAATCCCTATTGCAGATTTGCTTAGCAACATAAAGAAGACCCCAGTCCTGGTACTTGGACAGTGGATGCTCACGTCACATGACGAGAGAAAAGTTTATGTTCCAAAAACTACGTGAAAAGACTGGTGGATGGGTCACCTTTGGAGGCAACCAGAAAGGAAAGATAGTTGGAATTGGTAAGATTGGTAAGCACCCTTTTCCCTCTATTGATAATGTTCTTCTGGTTGAAGGATTAAAACATAACTTGCTTAGCATAAGTCAATTATGTGACAGTGGGTCTGATGTTTCCTTCAATAAAGGTGAGTGTATGGTCAAGAACCCCGATGGGTCCATCTTATTCACTGCCAAGAGGCAAAATAATCTTTATAAGATTAACTTAGAGGAACTCTCAAATCAAAGTGTATCATGCCTAGTGCCTGTTGAAGATGAGCGATGGATCTGGCACAAAAGACACGGTCATGCAAGTCTGAGATTAATTTCAAGACTAAACAAGCATAAACTCGTAAGAGGTCTACCAAAGATTGTGTATAGATCGGACGCTCTTTGTGATGCGTGCCAAAAAGGAAAACAAGTTAAGAACTCTTTTGAGTCCAAGAATATTGTTAGTACTTCAAGGCCACTAGAGCTGTTGCATCTTGATTTGTTTGGTCCAACAAGGACTGCTTCTGTCAGTGGTAAGAAATATGGGCTTGTCATAGTAGAGGACTATACTAGATGGACATGGGTTAAATTCCTTGCTCACAAGGATGAGTCTATCAAAGTCTTTACTATATTCTGTAAGCGCGTTCAGAATGAAAAAGGCATATGTATAAGCTCAATCAGAAGTGACCATGGAGGCGAATTTGAAAATGAGCTTTTCCAAAGGTTCTGTGATGAAAGCGGTATTCATCACAATTTCTCTGCCTCTAGAACACCACAATAGAATGGTGTTGATGAGAGAAAGAACCGATCTCTTCAAGAGATGGCTAGAGCAATGCTAAGTGATAATTCTGTTCTTAAACACTTCTGGGCTGAAGCTGTAAATACTGTCTGCTACATTCAAAATAGAATATACATAAGACCTATCTTGAATAAGACTCCTTATGAACTGTGAAAAGGACGAACCCAACATTTCCTATTTCCATCCCTTCGGATGTGAGTGTTTTATTTTAAATACTAAGGATCAACTTGGTAAGTTTGATGCCAAAGTAGATAATGGGATATTGTTAGGATACTCTGAAATGTCCAAAGCTTTTAGAGTCTATAACTCTAGAACATTGGTTGTTGAAGAATCCATCCATGTTAAGTTCGATGTCCAACAGCCTGATAAGAGATTATCAAAGCTAGATGATTCTTTTGCAGATATGAATCTGAATAATATAGAAGATCGTCCAACGCTTAAGAAAGACGAAGTATCAGACGCAACTCAGGGTGCATCATCGTCTCAGCAAGTTACTAACACCCTCCGTTCGTGGCAATTCAGTACTTATCACCCTGAGGATCAAATCATTGGCAAACCAAATGATAGTGTCCGGACAAGGTCAACCTTCAGAGAACAAGTTGACTCAGCCTTCATCTCTGAACTGGAACCACAGTCCGTGGATGAGGCCTTAATGGATGAATGTTGTATCCTCGCTATGCAAGAGGAGCTTAACCAGTTTCAGCATAGTGACATATGGACGCTGGTCTCCTTGCCAAAAGATAAGTCTGTCATTGGAACCAGGTGGGTCTATAGAAACAAGCTGGACGAAGATGGCAAAGTTGTAAGGAATAAAGCAAGGTTAGTTGCTCAAGGCTAATCTCAAGAGGAAGGTATTGACTATACTGAAACTTTTGCTCCGGTAGCTAGACTAGAAGCCATACGCATTTTACTTTCATACGCTGCACATCATAACATCATGCTTTATCAAATGGACGTAAAAAGCGCTTTCCTGAATGGTTTCATTAATGAAGAAGTTTACGTTGTTCAACTACCTGGTTTTGAAGATTAAAACCATCCTGAGCATGTATATAAGCTTAAGAAAGCTTTATATGGACTCAAACAAGATCCTAGAGCTTGGTATGAGTGACTTAGCATATTCTTAATGGAGAATGGTTTCTCAAGAGGAAAAGTGGACACAACTCTTTCAATAAAAACAAGTAAAAAGAATTTTATTGTTGCACAAATTTACGTTGATGATATAATATTTGGTGCAGCTGATGAATCTTTTTGTCAAGAGTTTTCTGAGCTAATGCAGAAGGAATTTGAAATGAGTATGATAGGAGAATTAAAATTCTTTCTCGGACTTCAAGTAAAGCAAACACCAGACGGAGTGTACATTAATCGGACGAAGTACACAAAGGAGCTTCTGAAACGCTTCAAGTTGAATGATTGCAAACCCATGAATACCCCGATGCATCCAACGTCCGTACTAAACAAGGATGACAAAGATAAAAAGGTAGACCAAAAGAAATATAGAGGTATGATTGTTTCCCTCTTATATCTAACTGCGTCCAGACCGGATATCATGTTTAGTGTTTGCCTATATACTCGATTTCAATCTGATCCAAGAGAGTCTCATCTCTCAGCAGTAAAGATAATCCTTAGATATCTCAAGGGTTCTACTAATCTGGGTCTATTGTATAAGAAATTTGATGAATATAGATTAGTTGGATTCGATGATGTTGACTATGCTGGAGACAGAATAGAAATAAAAAGTACCAGTGGAGGTTGTCACTTCATTGGAGCCAATCTAGTCTCATGGTCAAGCAAAAGGCAAAGCACAATCGCCTTATCAACTGCTGAAGCTGAGTACATTGCTACTGCAAGTTGTTGCTCATAACTTCTTTGGATTAAACATCAGTTGGAGGACTACAACGTGTTTGTAAGTAACATTCCAATAATGTGTGATAACACTCCTGCCATTAATTTATCTAAAAATCCCATCACTAGAGATTAGATTTCAGGGCAAAGCATATAGAAATCAAGCATCATTTCATTAGAGATTATGTGCAAAAAGGAATAATTGATGTTCAATTTGTTGATACTGACCATCAATGGGCAGATATTTTCACCAAGCCTTTAGCTGAAGATAGGTTCACATACATAAGAAAATATCTGAACATGCATTTCATTGATCAATTGTGAGTTCAATATGTGTCGATTGCTCGTCCATGCATTAATTAAACAAAATCTTTGTAGAAAACATATTTATCCCTTATTCCCTAATTGAGTCAGTTTCATTTTCCATAATTACAAAACTGCTTTTATGGTTTTAAAGTCTGGAACATGTGTCACTCATTTAATGCACGTCCCCTCATCACCCTCTCTCTCCTCTTAAAAATTTGCTTTTGAAAATACGAACAGTTTTTAGTCTATAAAAACTCTCTCTTTAAAGGAACAACCTTTACAAACTCCTCATCTCCAAACCTCTCTTTCTTTCTGAAAAACACTTTGCGAAATATCTCTCTCTGAAACTATGGCCGCTTCTTCATCTATTGCTTCTAAGGGGAAAGGAAAGGCTTTCGATGTTAAGACCACTGAAATTCTGGTAGAATTTTAGTTCAATCTGAAGTTTCTTGCTGATCATGGGATAGATATCTCCCAAAACATTCACGCCGCTGGATGGTCAAGTTTCTTTGAGGGTACTCCTATCATTTACCCTGCTCTCGTAAGGGAATTCTGGACCAACCCTACCATCTCTGCAATGGAAATCCGGAACAATGTGATTGATACTGAAGTAATTGTCTCTGAGGCAACCATTTCCAACGCCATTGGTTGTGCCCAATCTGGAATCACTTGTGAAGATAAATGGGAAGAAGAACTTGGTGGTTATGACATGATCAAAGAATGCCTTTTGAAGAACCTCTCTGACAAACTGATAGCCTCAAGAATGACTAACAAGGCTAGGGTTCTTCATCAAATTCTAAACAAGTCCAACCTTCACAAAGCTGGATCGAAGGACTCTGTATCAAAAGCTCATCAGTTCTGCTTAGTTCATTTGATTCTGGAGAGGCAGATAAATCTTCCTCACCTTCTCTTCTCATACTTCAAATACGCCATTGAAGGCTCTGGAAAGAATACCTCCAGCATCTATGCTGCTCTTCTCTCAAGAATCTTTGAGAAACATCTGGCTTATGGTGACCTCAAGCATTTGAATCCAGAACAAAGATTCAAATATTATGGTGTTCATGGTATTCATCGTGTGTTTCAACCAGAATTCAGCAAACAAAGCTTGGTGATGATGCAATTGGACTATCTCAAAAAGTCCATGAAAGAAGGAAAGCTGAAAGGTGTTCAGATGCAAGGTTCTGATGAAGCATCTGATCAACAAGTCTCTGTTGGACGCTCAATAGAGCCTGCTCGTCCAAAAGCTAAGACATCTACTGCTCGTCCAACAGTCTCTGTCCATCCCTCAAGAAAAAGGAAGCTGGTTCTAGCTTCTGTTGATGAGGAAGATTAGGACGATCAGCTTATCTCTAGGGTGATCAAAGGTCCTAGAAGGGAGTCTATCTCTGAAGCCTCTCGGCCTAAACCTGTTGCAACAAGGGCAAGGACCACTAGATCCAAAGCTAAAGGTAATACTGAACCTCAATCCAGTTCAGTTGTTACTCCATTTATCGAGCAACCTTTTGAGATTGAAGATTTGACTTTGGACTCTCAACCGTCCATAACTGTTTCACCCTCCACCTCACCTTACATACAAACCATTCCTTCACCACAAAGACCATCATCTCCCTCATCATCTGAACCTCAAGACTGGTTTACACCATGGGGAAACCATCCCTTTAAACCCTATGGAGCACCTTATCCTAGAATGCTTTACCCAAAGAGAAAATACAGACGCATACCCAGAATCACTTTTGCCAACGAAAGCTCTAATTGGGCTGACGTTAAAAGAAGATTTCCTGTTCTGTTTTTTAAGCATTCACCTCCCTCCACCTCTCAACATCCTAAAGGTCCTATTCCTCCACCAGAATACCAATATGAAACACCTTCCTCTCCACCTCAAAATCCCTCTAGTCGCTCTCCTGAACATGGTTACTATCCCATCCCTTACACACCCACCGGTCCTCTGGCAACTCAACTCTACAATGCTCATGGGCCCTTGGTAGTCTGTCTTGAGAAGAAAATGTTCCCTCCACGAAATATCTATCCTAATCTCATTAAGGACAAGGCGTTCCAATGGTGTCACTACAATGTTGGCAGACATGTGGTACTCCTTAATGAAGAGAGGGAAGGTTGCAAAACCACTGATGAAAAACGTTCAAGGACGTATGGTTTGGCCAACATCTTTCTTGATAGAGACATCAAGTTCATTCCAAGCTATCCCTTATCCTGGAAAGAATACTCTGATGTTAGGGACTTCTTGCCATATTACGCTATCAGAAAGGAGTGTGATATGTCACGAGAAGCCAAGATCCATCACAATCTGCCAAAGAAATTTTGGAGCAGAAGCTCAAAAGCAAGAGTAGGAGTTGTTCCTCCTAGAGCTTGTCTAAGAATTCCTATTCTGGATCCAAATAAAAACAAAGATGGACGAAAAAGGCTTGAAACATGGATGCTGCCTTATAGAACTGCCTTTGATCCTCTCTTCTGGACTAGACCAAGAGACGACTCAGTAGATCTAGCCCACATCTGGCAAAAGGATCCTCTCCAGAGACATGACCCAGACGCTCGAATCTACTGGGAGAACTTCATTTGGAGATGCACTCAAGAAGCATCCACATCTGGTCTATCAGTCGAAGAAAAACAGAAGATTCGTGTATTTCTAAGACAATACAGAATCTCTGATGCTGACTTCTTGATAATGGACGACATCTTTGGAATACCTTTGCATCCAGCAGACGTTCCAGCCCCTAAAACCAGATGGAGAGAAAATAAGTATGATGATGCTGAGATCATTCTTGAAGTACTTCCACCTCCACCTAAACCTGTTATTTAAGAAGATCCTAACTCTGAGGCAACCCCAGCTGCACCATTACCGATTTTTTTCGAAGACACTGGGGACATCGAGATTGTCTATGAGGACCCTCACTCTGACGTGCATGCAGAGCTAGTTGAACAAGTTGCAGACTCAGCCCCCTTTAGGTCTCAACCTATCCCTCTTTCGGTGGTCCATCCTGTTGATCCTTATCCTTCTCAGGTACTGAGTGTCGTTCCTAATCAAAGAAATCTTGAGGCAACAAAGGCCATTGCTGAAAGTTCAGTCTCTGCTGTTCCTTCGGAATTTCAAGAATTCATCCAGAGATCTATAGAAGCAAACAATGCAGTGCTGCTTCAACAAATTGCAGCCATGTTTCAGAACTTTCTTACCAAACCTCCTCCTCCTCCACCTTCTTAAATAAATCTTTTTCCTTTTCAGTCTTTATTTTTTTTTTTACACTGACTATGATGTGTTTTCTCTCTTTTGTCTGATGACAAAAAAGGGGAGAAAGGGATAATTGATTGCAATTTAATTTCATAGTAGACTTATAAATTATTTAATTGCTTGCATTCACTTTTATATGCCTTTACTAGACTACACTCTGTTTCTATCCATATATGCTTTTTATGCATATAATCTTTGTCTTAGGGGGAGCTACTCAACTCTTATTTATTTTAAAGCGAACACATATGTAAAGCTTTTGAATCTATTATTCTATGTGTAAAGAGCTTATATCCTTTAGACAAATATTCCTTGTAATCTTCGTACCATCGAAAGCTGAAGCCAGACTGTCCCTGACACAAAAAGGATTTGACCTTCTCCTAAAGGAAAGACAAAAGGCAACTTTCGAGTACAAGGAAAAGATGTCAGTCCCATTTCTAGCTATCAAACCTGATAGTCTACTTTGCTGATCAGAAGCCTCAACAAGCTATCAGACTCAACGGACTAACGCATTTAATGCTCAATTAGAACGGATTCTTTTCCAACCTTTGAAGACTAAAGTTGATCAAATCAAGTCTGCTATAAATATCTCTCATCTTGAAGATGCAGCTAGCGAAGTGATGCATACCTGAATCAAAAATTGAAAAATAATCAAGCACACAAGACAACAAGCAATCAAGAGAAAAATATCAAACCTCGCAAAGCTTACTCTGCTCCTAATTTTCATATCACTCTCTACGTAGAGTATTGTTCAAGAGTTATAAGCTTTAGTTTCAAACTCTCACACTTAGTGAGTTAGTAGAACAAAACCTTTTTCAAAACCTTAGTTGGTTAAGCCTGAAAAGGCTTGCTTGGAAAGAATACTTGAGCCTGAAGAGGCTTATCTGGAAAATAATACTTAGGTTTGCCTGAAGAGGTGTATAATACTTGCCTGAAGAGGTGTTGAATACTTGTAACAAAAGGTTTTTGTTATAGTGGAGAAAGCTCTCAAGTAGAGAGGACTGGACGTAGCTCCTTGGTGAAGACTGAACCAGGATAATATCCTTGTGTCTTTTCTTTCCCTTGCTCTTGCTTTAGTTTATTTCTTAACCAACTCCTTGGGATTGAATTGCTTTCTTATCGCGTTGTTCTTATTTCAGTAAGCATCCAAGTTAATTTGGAAACGTTATCTGCGTCCATCCCTGTTTTTAGTCCACATCTTTGCAAAAATACATATATTTGCTTGCGAAAAGTTTTAAAAATGTAAGAAACATAATTCAGCCCCCCTTCTTGTGTTTCAAATAGGTTCCTTTAGCACTGTGAGCTGGAAGAGCTCAAAGTAGGAGACATTTTCCGATTCTACAACAGAGGTCGAGTATATTGCTGCATCCAATGCAGTAAAGGAGGCTATTTGGAGCAAGAAGTTCATTTCTGAACTTGGTACTGTTCCTAGCATTGCGGACCCGATTGACCTCTATTGCGATAACAATGGAGCAATCACGCAAGCCAAGGAACCCAAATCTCACCAGCGATCCAAACACATACTCAGGCGTTTCCATCTCATTTGAGAGATCATCGATAGAGGAGATGAAAGATATGCAGGGTTGATACACTAGACAATGTTGCTGACCCGCTTACCAAGCCTCTTGCTTAGCAAAAGCATGACGCTCATACTAGGTCGATGGGTTTTAGATTTATGCCTAATTGACACTAGTGCTAGTTGGAGATTAATGGTGTAAGCCCTAGTGGCCAATATATACTTTTTGGATTTATATATTGTATCATGACTTTATTTTATATTTTATATATATAAGGTATTTATTAACATAATAAATAAATACCTCATATATATAAAATATAAAATAAAGTCATGATACAATATATAAATCCAATAAATCTATATTGCCTACTAGGGCTTACACCAGCAACTAATTGAATAATATGAGATATTGAGGTGTATGATATGCATGATTGGTATGCTGTTATCTTGTGTGTCGTATCGTTTTTACTTCTGTTGTCTTGCTGTGTTGATGATTGGGAATCTCACCCATATCTGTATCTCTTGTCTGCTTGTGTTTCTGATTCGGCTTTAGAAGATGGGCGTGACAACGACTCATCTCAACGTCTACCTTGAGTCCGTAGGGGGACTCTTAATTTTATGTTGTTTTGTGTTGGCCAGGTTGTGTCCAGTTGTCGGTTGTGTCTTTTGAGAAGCTGCGTCTCCTAGTACCTACTTGTGTACTTATTTTTAGTTAGGCTTTGACCTATGTCTGCATTTTGTACATTTCTATTTCTGAACTTTACTTCTGTATGATTCCTAGAACTGCATGATGAACCTAAGTTTAATTATTATTACTTACTTTACAAATTTCATTACATCTTTACGAAAAGAAAAAAAAAAAATAAAACCCGTATTTTCCGCTTTAATTTTATTTTCCACCTTATAATTGTTCGGGAATGTGACACTCGGGAAAGGGTGTTACATTATTTAGTATCAGAGCTGGCCGAGTCTTTCGGGTTTGTGGTTTTGGTCTATCTTGTTTGTGTTGTGTGTTCTCTGTGTGTTTCTCTGTTATTATCTCTGCAAGGAAGATAATGTTGTTTGTTTTGGTTGTGTTGGGGTCCCTTGGGTTTGACAATTCTGTTTTTGCAGGTAGCAATGGCTGCTCAAAACTTGAATGCTGTTGTGAATGCCATACGGGAGATGGCTGCTGCGATGGTTCAACGAGATGAGAGAGTCGCTGGGGGTAAAGGACTGGATGAATTCCTCAGTAGGAACCCACCTCAATTCAAGGGTGAGTTTGATCCGGAGCAAGCTGAGCGTTGGATCTAGACTTTGGAGAAGATCTATGTAGCTATAAGGTGCACCGAGAATGACAAGGTTGGCTACGCAACTTATATGTTGGTGGAAGATACAGAATACTGAGACGACCCGCCGTCCCATTAAAGAACCTAAGATATTAACTAACCTTAAACCGTATTATGAACGTTAGCGCGCTTTATACACAAGTGAAGCGAAGCGGAAGGATAATTAAAACTAAACGAGAAAAAAACTAAAGCACGCATAAAATCAGAGTACACAGCTGTAAAACATAAAGATATATATACATGCATCAACTACCCCACGAGTAGGGCTATAGTAATAATATGTACACACAGAGTATAACAAAACTGAACATAACAAAATACATCAAAAGGTCATAAACTCTCATGCTGGCAGCACTCACCATCCCCACTCAAAATACATCAAAATCCTCACAGCACACTCCTAGCACAGACGCACAGGTGGAAATCCCATCACTGATGACGGCAATATCCTGAACTACCCTATTCTTCATCCTCCTCTGGTACCGAAAACTCAAAACCTCTCAGGGTTGGGGTTCGTAGCTCGTCCACCGGCATCCGGCTCGTAAGGGGTGCCATCCAGCTCTTCAGCGTCTGTCTTCCCACAAAACAAAAAGCACATAGAGAAAAGACGAGGAGATAAGAAACACGTATCATCAAACATTGGAGAGGGGGAATAGGATAGTATATACGCATGTAGCACACAGCAACAGAAAACATGCAACATTCCAAAAGCCATCTCTCGAGTCACACATCACATCCATCTCAAGGAATTATTCTCTCAGATCAAACCTCTACGAGGGATGCTAATCCCTATATGCATGTCGGCCGATTTCATCACGTCCCCAGTTGGACATCCCCGTCGGGATCAATAACGTCCCCAATTGGA
Source organism: Ammopiptanthus mongolicus (assembly GCA_039655645.1). Taxonomy (NCBI): domain Eukaryota; kingdom Viridiplantae; phylum Streptophyta; class Magnoliopsida; order Fabales; family Fabaceae; genus Ammopiptanthus; species Ammopiptanthus mongolicus. Next base: position 39,908,215 of record CM077344.1, read on the forward strand.
CATCCCAATCGGGATCAATAGAATACGTCCCCACTTGGACATCCTCGTAAGGATCAATAATTCACGTGCCCACTTGGACATCCCCGTAAGGATCAATAACGTCCCCAATTGGACATCCCACCTCGAGATCGGTGTTACACATCTCGCCCCCACTTGGGCATCCCCCATTGGGTTCAAATATGCTATGATATGCCACAAACATCCTCAATGCATTCGATACCGGATCTCACGCCTAAGCTCTTAATCAGAAACAACACGATGCCACTGCATCCACACTGCCACAACCTCGAATCAACAGCATAACAGCAACGGCACCATCCACGGTATTCACCCGATAAACAGCATGGCACACGGCCAAACTTAATTCTACGGCATTCCGTCACCACACGACAATTATTGCAAACAACACAACGCCAACAACAGTAATAACATCATCATATCAACAAGCATGCTAATACACAAATCATCATATAGGCAGATACATAAATAACCACATAGGCATTTTAGCATGCATACCAAATCAACCTCAACAACAACGTCGTCTAGCCTAGGGTATTAACATAGCGGCGATAGCCCAAAGATACCTACACCAAGGGTTTAGGTACTTTGCCACGGGCTCAACCTCTAGTAGGGTTTAAGGCTCCCCTACATATGCATATATTCTACACTACGCTTGCCTTCCCGATGATAACAGTCTCTTTCTCCCCACCTGAAGGATTGCATAGCCGAAATCACGAATGCGATCACAAGCTTACCACCACCGCCACGAAATCAATCTCCATAGCCACCACCACGTGGTATCTCAGCCACCCAACTCGCAGTTGCAGTCTCCTCCGGGAGCTCGCACACCCACAGTCACGAACTTTGCCCTAATCACGGGAACAATAGGTAAACAATCATTGTTAACCCTAGGGAAATACCAAAACCAAAGAGATTCAAGGGAAAAGCTCGAAGAATATCAACCGGTGAATCTTGAAGTACTCGAAGCCCTGATCGTAGTGGTGTAGTCGGAATCACGATCCGATGCTCCAATCTCCCCCTACCTCAAGCTTCTCTCTCTAGAATTCCTCTCTCTCTACTGGTTCTCTGGCCTTGAAGAAAATGAATTTCGTGCCAAGAGAAATGAGAGAAGAAAACTTAAGTGGTGCTGTCAGGCTGTCCACGCTTGAGCGTGGGAACACTCCACGCTTTAGCGTGGGCACGCTCTGACGTGGGAAAACTCCATGCTTGAGCGTGGAACGCTGATTGCCACGTCTCTGCCACGCGTCGCGTGCGTGCTGACACGTGCACCCCCACGCGTCCACTCTCCACGTTTTGACGTGCAGCTACCCACGCTCAAGCGTCCACGGTCAACGTTAGAGCGTGGGATTTCTCCACGTCTAAGCGTTGGACGCTGATCAGAACTGTTTTCACACGTTTTTGCACGTTCTGAGCTCGTTCCAAGGCCAAATTGTCCCAAATTTGAACCATGGCTTTCTCAACACATAAGGAACATAATTAAGAGCTTAAACATGCTTAATTAATGTCCCATACCCTAAACAAGAAAATGGGGTGTTACATTACTACCCCCTTACAAAGATATTCGTCCCCGAAATTCGTCATACCTTTAAAACAAGCTCGGGTACTGCTGTCGCATGTCCTCTTCTCTTTTCCATGTAGCATCTCCCGTCGTTGCATCCCATATGACCTTGACTAAGGGAATCTGCTTTCCGCTGAGTTCTTTCACCCTCTTGTCTTCGATCCTTACAGGCAACGCCTCATATGCTAAGTTCTCTCTTACCTGTATTGATTCAGGCTCTATCACGTGTGATGGATTATGATAGTATTCTCTGAGTTGGGAAACATGGAAAACATTATGGATATCGGATAGATTGGAAGGTAAGGCAATTTGGTAGGCAACTGGACCAATTCGACGAAGGATTTGAAATGGTCCAATGAATCTAGGGTAAGCTTTCTAGACTTGATTGCCCTGCCAATTCCAGTTCTTAGAGTGACTCTCACGAAAACATGGTCGCCTTCCTGGAACTCCAAGGGTCTCCTTCTCTTGTCACTGTAGCTCTTCTGCCGATCCCACGCGATCTTCATCTTTTCCCGAATCTTCTGCACTTGTTCTGTTGTCCGCTGCACAATCTCTGGGCCTAACAACTGATTCTCCCCGACTTCATACCAACAGAGTGGGGTCCTGAACTTTCTTCCATACAGTGCCTCGTATGGCGCCGCGCCAATACTTGGGTGGAAACTATTGTTGTATGTAAATTCAATCAGTGGAAGGAAATCGTCCCAACTTCCTGTGTTTTCCAAAACACATGCTCTTAACAGGTCCTCCAAAAATTGAATTGTTCTTTCAGAATGGCCATCCGTCTGTGGATGATAAGCTGAACTCATCCGCAGCTTAGTTCCCAAAGCACTATTCAGACTTTGCCAAAATTGGGAAGGAAATCTCGGATCTCGGTCCGAAATTATACTTGAAGGTACTCCATGCAACCCTACAACTTCCTTGATGTAAATCTGGGTTAACCTTTCCATAGAATAACTCTGGTTGATCGGCAAGAAATGAGCATATTTCATAAGCCTGTCAACGATCACTCAGATTGCATCGCACCTTTTTTGCATCCTTGGTAGTCCGGAAACAAAGTCCATTGCAATGCTATCCCATTTCCCTTCTGGGATGTCCAATGATTGCAATAACCCTGGTGGTTTCTGGTGTTCAATCTTTGCCTTTTGGCAAATCAAACAGGATTGGATATACTCTGCTACCTCCTTCTTCATCCCTGGCCACCAAAACATCCTCTTCCGGTCTTGGTACATCTTTGTAGCTCCTGGATGAAAGCTTAGCTTGCTCTTATGGGCCTTTTCCAAGGTCATCCTCCTGATTTGTTATCTTTTGGAACACAGATCCTTTCTCCAAACCTTAGGATTCCATCAATACCTTTCTTAAACTCTGAGGTCCTTCCTTCTTCTACCATCTGGTTCACTTCCTGTAGGTACCGGTCTCCTCCTTGCTTCTTCCAGATCAAGTTCAGGAAATCACTGGTGATAGTGACCATTCCCAAACTCATCTTATCTCTGGATAGCTTCACATCCAGATTCAGATCTCTGAACTGTTCCAGCAGTTCCAGCTCTTTCACCATCATAGCGGACATTTGCAAAGATTTCCGACTCAATGCGTCCGCTACCACATTGGCCTTCCCTAGATGGTACTGTAGATCAAATTCATAATCCTTTATGAATTGCATCCATCTCCTCTACCTCATGTTCAACTCCTTCTGGTCGAACAAATACCTTAAACTATTATGGTCACTAAACACTCTGAATTTAGCGCCATAGAGGCAGTGTCTCCATATCTTCAATGCAAACACTATCGCTGCCAACTCTAGGTTATGGGTTGGGTAATTCCGTTCATGCACTCTTAACTGTCTGGAAGCATAAGCCACAACTTTCCTTTCTTGCATGAGTACGCACCGCAGGCCTTGATACGATGCATCAAAGTACACATCAAATGACGTTGATGGATCTGGCAAGACTCGTACCGGCGATGTTGTTAACCTACTTTTCAGCTCTTGGAAACTAGCCTCACACTCTTCTATCCATTCAAACGCTTTTCCTTTTCTCGTTAATTGCGTCAAAGGTAACGCAATCTTTGAAAATCTCTCAATAAACCTCTTGTAGTATCCTGCTAGCCCAAAAAAACTTCGAATCTCACTTACCGTCCTTGGGCTTTCCCACTTAACCACAGCTTCTACCTTCGCAGGATCTACTGCTATGCCGTCCTTGTTGATCACATGTCCAAGGAATTTTACCTCCTCCAGCCAGAACTCACACTTAGACAACTTGGCATAGAGTTATCTGTCCTTAAGAACTTGAAGTACAACCCTCAGATGCTCTTGATGTTCTTCTTTTCCTGTGGAGTAGATAAGGATGTCATCGATGAAAACAATGACAAACTTATCAAGGAACGGTCTGAAGATTCTGTTCATATAGTCCATAAACAGTGCCGGAGCATTAGTCACACCGAAAGGCACAACTAGATACTCATAGTGTCCGTACCGACTCCTGAAAGCTGTTTTCGGTATATCATTTTCTTTCACCCTTATTTGATGATAACTGGATCTTCGATCTATCTTCAAGAACACCGTTGCTCCCCTTAGCTGGTCCATAAGATCTTCAATCCTTGGCAATGGGTACTTGTTCTTGATCGTTACCTTGTTGAGTTGTCGGTAGTCCACACACAACCTTGAACTACCGTCCTTCTTCTTAACGAACAACATCGGCGCTCGCCACGACGAAACACTGGGTCTTATGAACTGCTTCGTTAGCATATCATCCAGTTGCTTCTTCAGTTCTGCCAACTTTGTTGGGGACATTCGATAGGGTGCTATCGAAATCGGTCCGGTTCCAGGTACAAGATCAATGGCGAACTCTATCTCCCGCTTGGGTGGCAATCCTGATTCGGGAAAATATCTGGAAACTCACGCACCACCTGCAAAGCATCCAGACTCGGAGTCTCCTTGACTTCCAAAGATAACAGCACCATGCACACTCCTGATTGTACACTTCCCGAAATACCGTCATTGGCAGGCAATGATCCAGATTGTTCGGAAAAACGGAGGGTTTTATTTGAACAGTCTAGTACAACATGGTTGGCCGAAGGCCAGTCCATGCCTAGGATAACATCAATATGCTGCATAGGCAGAAAGACTAGGTCTACAAGAAAAGATCGGTTTTCTATAATGATCGGGCATTGTAAACAGACTAATAGGGTTGTTAGGGAATCACCCGTAGGTGTAGAAACAGTCAAATCATGTGGTAAAGATGAAACAGATAAACTCAAATGATCCACACATGCTAAAGAAATAAAGGAATGTGTAGCCCCTGAATCAAACAAGACAAATAAGAGTCTCCCAGCTACTAAGCACTTACCTTGTATTAGATCGGGACATTGAGCGGCTTCAGATCCTCTCACAGCAAACACTCTTCCCGTCGTCTTTGGCCTGCCCTGCTGGCTCACCACAGGTTGTCTTGTTCCCGCATCCTGAGTCCTTCTGCCTTGCTGTTGCACTTGACTCCCACTAGCATCCCCTAGGCGACATTCATTGGCATAGTGGCCCCACTTGCCACAATGAAAACAGTTGACACCAGGTGCTCGAGGATAATCTCTCACTAAATGCGGTCCGCCGCATCGAAAGCAGGTGGAAAATCCTGGTTGGCTTTGATTGTTGCTCCCTTTTCCATAACTTGATGTTTGTTGATTTGGGTGACTGTAAGGCTTTGCCCTTTGTTGGAACCGTGCTGCTCTGCCTCTCTGGCTATTGCTTCTAACTGGTCCACCACTCTTCGCTGGAGCTTGTGCAACTCCCTCTTGCTCATGCCCTTCCAGCACTGTATACTTTTCAATCAACTATGGGAATGATCGGATGCTTAACGGTAGCATAGCCCCCTTCAGCTCGAGCCTGAGCCCATCTTCAAACCTTCTACACACCCAATCCTCGTCAGGGTGCACTTGATAGAATTGGGGGAATTTCAGCAATGCCTCAAACCTCATAGCATATTCCCCCACTGACATCTGTCCCTACTTTAGGTTCAGGAACTCTTTCTCTTTCTCTTGACGGACACTCCTCGGAAAATACTTTTCCAAGAAGCTCTCTCTGAACGCGTCCCAAGTCAGCATCCTCCCTTCAGTTTCTAGGAACGTCTGCTTGTTCCTCCACCAAGCTTCTGCTGCTCCGACTAGCATGAAAGCAGCGTATATGACTTTTCGATCCTCTCTGCAGTGTGTGGCCATGAACACCTTCTCTATGTCTTGCAACAACATCTCTGCAGCTTCAAGGTTATACTCTCCGTGGAATTGGGAAGGATTTCCCTTCATAAAAGCATTGAGACCGGTGTCCACCGCCTCATTTCCTCTGACTGCATGTAGCTGATCTTGCCTGGCTTCCCTCTCTTCCTGCCTCTGCATATACTGGGCAGTCTGTTGAGTTTGTTGCATCATTGTGGTAGCCAAATCCCTCATGGCCCGCATTGCTTCAGAGGTGTCACCACCACTTCTTGTCCCTGAGTGGTCACCATTGTTGTTATTATCATTGCCTCCGGTAGCAGCCGGCCTTCCACCTCTTCCTCTGCGACGTCCTTTAGCCATCTAGCTTCCTGTAAAGAGGAGCTATTAGTTCCAATTCATAAGACATATAATAGCACTTAACAGTTAAACATATCATATGCCTTACGAATGAAAACAGTTATCACATTTCGATAACTCGCGCATCGGACGCTCTACCCAAAACCCGACATAGTTGATACAACTCGGGTATCAACCATCAAAGCCAGTGCACATAACCTCACAGTCCGATATTAGAATCGAACTGCTCTGATACCACCAAATGAGACGACCTGCCGTCTCATTAAAGAACCTAAGATATTAACTAACCTTAAACCGTATTATGAACGTTAGCGCGCTTTATACACAAGCGAAGCGAAGCGGAAGGATAATTAAAACTAAACGAGAAATAAACTAAAGCATGCATAAAATCAGAGTACACAGCTGTAAAACATAAATATATATATATATATATATATATATATATATATATATATATATATATATATATATATATATATATATATATATATATATATATGTATATATGCATTAACTACCCCACCAGTAGGGCTATAGTAATAATATGTACACACAGTGTATAACAAAACTGACCATAACAAAATACATCAAAAGGTCAGAAACTCTTATGCTGGCAGCACTCACCACCCCCACGCAAAATACATCAAAATCCTCACAGCACACTCCTAGCACAGACGCACTGGCGGAAATCCCGTCACTGATGACGGCGATATCCTGAACTACCCTATTCTTCATCCTCCTCTGGTACCGAAAACTCAAAACCTCTCAGGGTTGGGGTTCGTAGCTCGTCCACCGGCATCCGGCTCGTAAGGGGTGCAATCCAGCTCTTTAGCGTTTGGTTCCTCCACGAGGTCTTCCCACAAAACAAAAAGCACACAGAGAAAAGACGAGGAGATAAGAAACACGTATCATCAAACATGGGAGAGGGGCAATAGGATAGTATATACGCATGTAGCACACAGCAACAGAAAACATGCAACATTCCAAAAGCCATCTCTCAAGTCACACATCACATCCATCTCAAGGAATTATTCTCTCAGATCAAACCTCTACGAGGGATACTAATCCCTATATGCATGTCGTCCGATTTCATCATGTCCCCAGTTGGACATCCCCGTCGGGATCAATAGAATACGTCCCCACTTGGACATCCTTGTAAAGATCAATAATTCACGTTCCCACTTGGATATCCCCGTAAGGATCAATAACGTCCCCAATTGGACATCCCGTCTCGGGATCGGTGTTACACATCTCGCCCCCACTTGGGCATCCCCCATTGGGATCAAATATGCTATGATATGCCACGAATATCTTCAATGGGTTCGATACCGGATCTCACGCCAAAGCTCTCAATCAGAAACAACACGATGCCACTGCATCCACACGGCCACAGCCTCGACGCCACGCGTCCACGAGCCACAGCTCAAATAACACCGCCACAGCCTCGAATCAACAGCACAACAGCAACGGCACCATCCACGGTATCGACCTGATAAACTGCAGGCCCACAGCCAAACTTAATTCTAAGGCATTCCGCCACCACACGACAATTATTGAAAACAGCATAATGCCAACAACAGTAATAACATCATCATATCAACAATCATGCTAATAGACAAATCATCATATAGGCAGATACACAAATAACCACTTAGGCATTTTAGCATGCATACCAAATCAACCTCAACAACAACGTCGTCTAGCCTAGGGTATTAACATAGCGGCGATAGCCCAAAGATACCGACACCTAGGGTGTAGGTACTTTGCCACGGGCTCAACCACTAGTAAGGTTTAAGGCTCCTCTACACATGCATATATTCTACATTACGCTTGCCTTCCCGATGATAACAGTCTCTTTCTCCCCACCTGAAGGATTGCGTAGCCGAAATCACGAATGCGATCACAAGCTCACCACCACCACCACAACCACCACGAAACCAATCTCCACAGCCACCACCACGTGGTATCTCAGCCACCCAACTCGCAGCTGCAGTCTCCTCCGGGAACTCGCACACCCACAATCACGAACTTTGCCCTAATCACGGGAACGACGGGTAAACAATCATTGTTAACCCTAAGGCAATACCAAAACCAAAGAGATTCAAGGGAAAAGCTCGAAGAATACGAAGAACAAAAAGTTAACGTGTTAAGGATTCGAGCTTACCTTCGAGAAATCAAGAAATCAACCGGTGAATCTTGAAGTACTCGAAGCCCTGATCGTAGTGGTGTAGTCGGAATCACGATCCGATGCTCCAATCTCCCCCTATGTCAAGCTTCTGTCTCTAGAATTCCTCTCTTTCTTTACTGGTTCTCTGGCCTTGAAGAAAATGAATTTCGTGCCAAGAGAAATGAGAGAAGAAAACTTAAGTGGTGCTGTCAGGCTGTCCACGCTTGAGCGTGGGAACACTCCACGCTTCAATGTGGGCACGCTCTGACGTGGGAAAACTCCACGCTTGAGCGTGGAACGCTAATTGCCACGTCTCGGCCACGCGTGGCGTGCGTGCTGACACGTGCACCCCCACGCGTCCACTCTCCACGTTTTGACGTGCAACTACCCACGCTCAAGCATCCACGGTCAACGTTAGAGCATGGGATTTCTCCACGTCTAAGCGTTGGACGCTGATCAGAACTGTTCTCACACGTTTTTGCACGTTTTGAGCTCGTTCCAAGGCCAAATTGTCCCAAATTTGAACCATGGCTTTCTCAACACATAAGGAACATAATTAAGCCCTTAGACATGCTTAATTAATGTCCTATACCTTAATCGAGAAAATGGGGTGTTACAAATACTTGTGGGAAGGAGCCTGTTAGGTGCTGATGCATGATTAACAAGTTATAGATTGGAATGTGTTCAAAGGGAAGTTTCTGGAGAAGTACTTTCCTACAAGTGTGAGGCACAAGAAGGAGATGGAGTTCCTCCAGCTGAAACAAGGAGGAATGTTTGTAGTTGAGTATGGGGCCAAGTTTGAGAGTTTGGCAAAGTTCTCAAACTACTTTCTGGACAACCCAAGAGAATAATGGAAATGCAGGAAGTTCGAAAGGGGTCTAAGGCTTGAGTTGAAAAGGGTTGTGGTTCCCTGGAGATATCTGTATTGCCTAAGCTGGTGGAGAAGTGCCATTTGATCAAGATCTTGGAGCTTATCAAAGACAAGTGAACACAAGGTTCTAGACCGACTAGGTTCCACAAGGGCAGCAATGGTCGTGACAACAAATCTCGGTGGAAACTTTATCCGAAGCTGCAAGATCATCAAAAATGTTCTGTGGGAGGAACCAGTGGGGTTTCAGTCAGTCTGGGAACGCCCCAACCAAGTGTTTGATGTGTGGAAAGATTCATGCCATAAGAGACTGCTCAATCAAGGGGATAATATGCTTCAGGTGTGGGAAACCAGGGCATATCTCCTGAGAATGTGTGCAACCAAAAGCAGAACCGTTTGTCAACAATGTGAAAGCAGTAAGGCCTACGGCGAAGGGCAGAGTTTATACTGTGGGTGGTGCTGAGGCTTCTTAGAATGAGGACTTGATCCAATGTTAGTGCGTCATGGAAGGTAAAACTTTGACAGTACTATTTGATTCAGGTGCAACGCATTCCTTTATTGCCTGTGACTGTGTGAACCTTTTGGGATTATCTGTGTCTTCTTTACCTTTTGACTTAGTGATTTCTCTACCTACTGCAAAGCCTGTTATAACTGCTAAAGTTTGTTTGAATTGTTCTATTACTGTAGAAGATAGAAAGTTTTTGATTGACTTGATCTGTTTGCCTCTTTCACAAATGGATGTAATCTTAGGATGGGTTGGTTATCTTCTAACCATATCCTATTAGACTGTGCAAACAAAACCCTAATCTTCCCTAGTTCTGAGAATTCTAGATTTTTGACTGCCAACCAAGTAAAGGCTTTTTTGAGAGAAGGAGCTCAAGGATACATGGTGCTATCTTTTTTGGAAGTCAAGAGCTAGCTAGCCTTAGAGCATGTACCTGTCATGAGCGAGTTTCTGGAAATCTTTCCTAAAGATGTACCAGGTTTGCCGCCAGTTCGGGACATCGAGTTTTCGATTGACCTTATACCAGGAACAAGACCCGTGTCTATGGCACCGTATCGTATGGCACCTGCAGAGTTGGAAAATTTGAAGGAACAATTGGTGGATATATTGGGGAAACAGTTTGTTAGACCCAGTGTATCGCCTTGGGGAGCTTCAGTGCTATTGGTGAAGAAGAAAGATGGAACTTCTCACTTATGTGGGGATTATCACCAGCTGAACAAGGTTACTATTAAGAACAAGTATCCTCTCCCGAGGATAGATGACTTAATGGATCAGTTGAGGGGAGCGACAGTTTTCTCCACGATCGATTTGCGATCGGGTTACCACCATATTCGTGTGAAAGCAGAGAATATACCAAAGACAACGTTTCGAACACGCTATAGGCACTACGAGTACCTTGTGATGCCATTTGGGGTGATGAATGCTCTAGCCATATTCATGGACTATATGAATAGGATCTTTCATCCCTAACAATATACGTTTGTCGTTGTCTTCATGGACGACATACTCATCTATTCCCGAGATCAGGAAGAACAAGATGAACATCTTAGTGTGGTTCTTCGGATTCTGAAGAATAAATAGTTGTATGCGAAGCTATCTAAGTCTAAGTTTTGGCTCGACAAAATGCAGTTTTTGGGTCACATGATTTCAAAGGAAGGGATCACAGTGGATCCGTAGAAATTTGAAGCAGTTCTTGAGTGGGAAAGGCCAACAACAGTCACTGAGATACGTAGTTTTATGGGCTTGGCTGGGTATTATCGGAGGTTTATTGAAGCATTTTCTAAGATTGTAGGACCCATTACCCAGTTGACAAGGAAGGATAAAGTTTTTGAATGGACTGAAGCCTGTGAGAAGAGTTTTCAGGAGTTGACACTATAACATAAAACACTTTTAATAGCGCTTATTTTTTGCATTTAATAGCGCTTTTAATCGCTATTAAATCAAGCGTTAGTAAAGGTTGAAGAAACAATAGTGCTTTTTAAGCGCTATCTAAAGCAGGAATAGATAGCGCTTCCTTGAGGAAGCGCTATCTAAAACCCAGGAATAGAAGCGCTATCTAAAACCCAGGCATGGATAACGCTTCCTTGAGAAAGTGCTATCTATTCCTTGGTTTTAGATAGAGGAAGCGCTTTCTATTCCTGCTTTAGATAGCGCTTCTTATTACTTTAATTTTCTCCTACTTTTCCCCGCACTTAGCAAAACCCAGACAATACATAAGCAATATTTGGGACAATAATTGGTGCAGTATACATAAATTCATTTCATTCATTACAAATGTTACAACACATAACAATATTGTTACAATTAACACTATACTAACCGAAAAACTATTCTATAGTACATACAAATTCAAACAACTAGCTATAGTCTATACCAAAAATTCACCCAAAACTTCAGCAAACAATCAACCTGCAAAATTGGAGACAAATCAAGCTATTAAATGAACTTGAAGTACATAATTCAATCTAATCACAACTCACAACTTAAATATAACACTAAAAAGACAAACTTAATTACCTTTAATTATTGATTCATAATAATATAGTTACACCACTTATCCAAAATTTCAAAAACTCGATCATCGATTTATGTGTCATATTTACAATCGGGAAAGTACTGCATGCGATAGGAAAAGTAAATTAAGTTAGAATTAAAGTACATTCAAATGGTCCAATGTAAGTGTAATTAAACCGAAATTACATACCGATGATGGGATTTGAATTTGGTTATAAGCGATGATATCCTTAATGAACCTTAGAACGTAGTATCCATAGTCTATGTTGTTGTATTGGCGGGCGCACTATAAAACAAAAATAATAAGTTAATTGGTTTTAAATTTAAATAATTGCATAATTACAATTTGAACAAATACCTCCGCAAAGATCCATTTTGTGTTTGATGATTTTGAAGATCGGGACTTGGCTCCCCTTCTGCATCCACGATGAATTATCAAAGCACTGAAATGCAAAAACAAACAAATTCATTAACACACATACAATTTGAATCATCACATATATGAAGATAAAAATAAATCATTTTTCTTACTCGTTAAAGGCAGTCATAAGCATTTTCCGCTCTTTAAAGGGTACATGCATTAGATCCATGTAGTAGATTATGTCTTCATTGGGATTGATCACTAACAATACCCAATGTCCCCTACAAAACAAGAATGAGTTAGCAAATCATAAGCAGAGGTAATTAATCACAATAAAATACAGTATCATTAACTATATGACTCACACTGCGTTCACAGGTGCCAGAAACAGGGAACCAGCATCTGGCTTTGCTAGCTCAAGGTAATCAGCTATGTACTCCTTTTGCCTAGATATATGTGGATATAAAGCTGTTTTATCTGGGCATAAGAAGACAAACCTCCTGGTGTTTTTCGAAATTAAAACATGTATAATAAGAGTTAATATATATTTAACTTTTGAAGAATAAAAGAAGTTATACACTTTAAAGTTTGATGTATTAGTTGAGATATACGCTAATACCAGTCTGACTGATTTCATCATGAGTGATAACATCGTTGATTTTGTCTTTACCCACTGATAGCGTATGTTGATAACCCAGAATTTCTTCATCCATCTCCAAGAAAATTAGAGCGCTCAAGCCTTTTTCACAAGGATCCTCATGTAGGATATACAATCACATGAGCTTGCTGCTATAGGAGGCCGGGAGGACTGCTGCTTCTTAGGGGATGTAATGGACCCCTTTGTATGTTCCTTGTTAATTATGGGAAGTCGGAACTCCACAATCTTCTTGCCCTTGTCCTTGGATTTGGATTTTTCGGAGATATCCTACATATTGCAATACTGTAGTTAGTGACCACCTAGTTTAATAAATATATACAACATATCATAATGGATAGTAATTATTAACATACCTGCACGAGGTTGATTGACCATGTGATAAAGGTACCTATTGCATGATCCACTACCATGACATCAACATGCTCAATTGGTACAGGCAATGGTGCATGCCCCTCCAGTACAACTTCAATCTTCACTTTCATATGGCTAGGAGGTAATGGTAGGATGTACAATGTGGCACCCTCCTCATTAAAGACCATCGCCCTAGCGACAATGCAATGAGTTGGGTGCCATTGATACAATTTGCATAGATTTATGCCCTAAACCAATGATAAACGAAATATTAGTATGAATTAAACTATCAATGCAATACATAAAATTAAAAAATGATCATTGATAAGTATTACCTCGGGAAGGGGTGTATGCGGTGGCATAACGGTGCAACTATCTCTGACACTGTGCGGGGTAAGGGTAGGAGGATCATCAGCTGCTCATAATTAGCAGGTCCCTACTTATCCTGCTTGCTAGCCTTCAACTCCTCTACTTCATGCGTTAGTTCGGCTAGCCTCCTTTGCGTCACCATTTGAGTCAACATAACTTGATGTTTTGCGTGTTGTTGTGAGCCAAAAACAATCTTCTATGAGACGGCAAACCCCACACCCCTTAAGCGACCGGAGTATTCTTGGGGATTCAATGCTTGTGCAAGAATGAAGTAGGTTCGGCCTTCACTACTTAATTAGGCTAAGAATGTTAAAATTTTACTAACTCTTGGATTAATGATTCTCAAGTATGATGAAGACATAATCACTAATCATTTGTCAAAGATTTGAATCAAAACTCACCCAACCAACAAGGTTAAGGTTTCGGCCGTTCTTGGAAAAATAGGGAAGAAATTTTAGTTTGATTCATTCTCTTGAATGGTGAATGTAGAGATCTTGATGAGTTTATAGAAATTGGTTTCATGATCATAGGATTTTTCTAAGATTTTCTAGAGGTTTTTGAAGAAGAGCATATGATTGATCATAGAGAGAAGAGATTACCTCTTGAATGATAAAAAATTGCATGGAATCAAGCAAGTTGTGCTTCACCAAATTGTTTATGGATCACTTGAGAAAATGAAATACATAGATTTCAAGACAATGAAGCAAGGAACAAGTTTACTAACTTGAGTCAAGAGAATTTACCTCTTGATTGGTGGGAAAATGGAAAGAAAGTAAAGAACAACTTAAGAACTCTCAAGAACAAGGGAGGGAAAACTAAAATTCTAACTTTGATCTTGAAAAATCATATCACAAGTAAGGTTTTGTGTTTGTAGCCAAAATGAGGGGATGGAGGGTTAGTGAGGGCCATATAGGCATGGGAAAACAAGGGACAAAGAGGTCCAAGCTTTGTTCATTTAGGGACAAAACGGTAAATTCACTTAGGGACAAAATTGTTATTTAAACAAAAGACTAAGGACATAAACATCTTTTCATCTCTAATGCCATAAATATCTAGATATTTTTCTAGAGGCAATGATGACGGGTGGTGAGTCACAGGACAAAAAATGTATTTTCATAAATTCCTAGGGACAAAATGGTCTTTTCTCGCCCTAAATATCTTTGATATTTTAGAAATCCAGAAAATATCTTAGATTTTTCTTAGAGGATAAGGATGGCTCGTGGTGAGTCATGGTGGTGACTCACCCTCTGACTCACCGCACTCAGGTGACCTCTGTTCCTCGTCCGGTGTCCGATTTTGTCTCTGCACATCCGTTCTCGACTCTGTTAATTTCTCGATTTAGGTCTTACGCCCGAATAACGTATAACGACTTATTTATTTTGAAAGTTTTCAAAATAACCAATATCGTTGGAAATTCGATTTAAAATCTAATCGTCTCGTTCATGAGTCAAAATTAGATTTTCTGATCAGTAAAATCTTACTATTAGTAAAAACGCAGATCGGGCTCCGTCTGAATTTTCAACCCAAAATTTAACTGTAACTCTCTACGATAATGTAGAGTATGAATATAATTTTGGTTTATCCAAAATCATTTTCTAAATCTCGAATAAAATATAAACTTATTTATATAAATTATCGATCTTAGAAAGCAGTCGGATGTTACACACTCCACATTCAAGAAATAAACTGTAGATTGTGGGTTCTTCCATTCACGCACCATTCACTCAGCACGCCCTAGCCAGCAGCCCCAAACATTCACACAGCCCTCGATCTCGCCTCCCATTCACGCGAAATTAAGGTTTTTGATTTTTTTGAGTCTAACCTCCCATTGATTGCTCATGTTTTAAGGTGAAACTTTAGATATTTTTTCTAATACTTTATTTTGACTATTTTGTTTGTAATAGGCATTTTAATATCTGTTTCATACCAAATTTCATCTCTTGATGATTTATTTTCTGTTTCAAACCGTCTCCCTTTTCGATTTTTTTAATGATTCAATCTCTTTGAATATTGAACTCATTCATATCTGTTTCTTTCTCTCAGTTTCTGTTTAGTTCTTGCTCTCCTCACCGAACACCTCTTCTCAGTGTCTGCTCTCAATTCCTGCTCTCAGGTGAGTATAATTTACATATATTGTTTGGGTGATTGCACACCTATTTGATGAAATGCTCAAATTGCACACCTGTTCATGTACTATTTTATTCTCAGTTTGCTCTCATTTTCGTTTGACTTGTGGTTTGATTCTGTAATTTAAAGAAAATAGGCTTTTTGTATGTCCTGTAATTCTGTGTGTTTTAATGCCCTGGATTTTGAGTATGGATATGGGTTTGGGTTGGGGTTAGTCACAGTCTATATTGATCTTAAAGTGCAAGTCATGAAGAACATTATAGTGTCATAAAGGCATCACAGTTATGGGAATTAGTGAATCACCATATTACAATACAAATAGATGTATTGATGGTGAGTAAAAAATAAATTTTTAATCCCGTATTAAAATTTACTACTATTGACAATCAAATGGATGGACTTGAAGCAAATGGCAAAAGAACATCATTGAAAAAAGGTGTGTTCCTCTGTAGAAGCTCCTGGCAGTCCTGTGGCCTTGCTGACTTGGGGTTGAAAGGTTCCTGGTCATTGGCAAAGGAACTTGCTTGGAAGTCACTTGTAGCCTAATAAACTGATATTCTTCTAAAGTTGATTCTATCTTTTCTGCTCCCCACTTCTCCCGGCATTTGCGTAAAACTGTGGCATCTAATGTTTACATGTTTGTGCTTCTAAAGCGGTGAGGAGTTGCGGGGTGAGCTGCATCTTCTACCAATACCACATTGTCCCAAAAGATCTTTTCTAAGGGATCACTTTCATTGTCACAGAACATTGTAGAGCTAATATCTCAAATACAAACCTGTCTGCTAACAATTAGATCAGTTGCCAAATCTTAATGGATCAGATTAGGTACAAATGTGCTTGACTTAATAACAATTAATTAAAGGAAAATGCTAGATAGCCAGAATTTTTATCAGAATTTTTGACACAGCTAGGTGGCTTGCTTATTGTCTCTTAAGATGGCTAAGTGGTTCTTATAGATAACTAGACCAGAATTAGAAGTAAATATATAACTAGCTGAAATATATCTCTCCACTTTACTGTTATTAGCGAAAATTATAATAAGGCCTAAAATGTGTAAGATAGATGAACAAGAACAAAAATAAAACAGATAGCTCAAGAAACTACCATTCAGTTTTGTGTACATTAAGAGATTGGGATGGAAAAAAGTATTACTAAAACAAGTCTTCTACCAGGGATAATTTACAAGCTATGGCAGCTTTGCAGAGATTGGGATGATCCAAAAATGAGAAGACCTAAATTACATGGGTAGGGTAAGGGGGAATTTAAAATAATTACCAAGAATTAAAAGCCAAAATCAATTAAGAGAGAGACAAAGAGCACAAAACGATTCTTTTCCCGGAACAACTTGTTAGTGCTAACTAATTAACATGAGATAGTGACTTTGGCCATTCTTTTAGGAATTTTATTTAATTTTTATATTGAGCAAATCTCATTGCTTTTGTGATCCCATCCTCTTTGTGAGTTAGTAATGAAACAACTTGTTAGTGCATATTCACTTTATTCATGTTTCTCCTATGATGACTTCATTACAAATAGGCATTGCTTCAATTTGGCTTGGATCTTCTATGTATTATTTCTATATATTTTAGGACTAAGTTTCTAAGTTTTTAGGATCAAGTGAAGTGTTCAGTTTTGTCATGGTTGATGCCATAGGCAGGGTTGTATGACACATTAGAACCCATACTTCTTCTAATCTAGTCAGATTAAGCCAATTACAATGCAAGTATATGATGAGGTCAGTGTGTTAGGATTAGGAAGCATTCAGTTAATAATTTTGAAACAAAATACATGGCAGATTAAAACAAGCTTAATAGAAAAATCATTGGTATTATGGATATCAAGTCTGCGATGACAGATGGAGTAGAAGATGACTAATTTGCTTACCATGTTGGTGCTCAAGGGATTAGGAAAGAATAACTTATTAGTGAACATGATAAAAGACAAACAGTGGAAATCAACAAATCATTGCCTTGCATGTCCACCTCCTTTGTCAGTCAATCATGAACAAAAAAACTTTTGCTACCCCAACATGCATTAAGGAAAAACCAAAGAAAAACTCAAGTCGGAGGCCCAGCAGCTCCAAACACTTTACAAAGCTCCAAAATAATCAGGCAATAACCAGATAAAGAGTATAAAATAGTCTAAAAAGACAGCAGCCACATTAAGCAAAAAACTCATATTCCACCAGAAGAGAAAAAAGAATAAGTAACACCAACTCCATTCCATCTTGAAAACTAGTCCACTGAACCGGCAGCTAATATGACACAGAAACCACCCATTTTATTGCACTCCAACACTAAACTTTAAGCTCTACTCACTGTTTCTCTCCCACTCTAATTTCTCCTCCGCAGTAGTGTTTCACTTATTCTCATCAAACCTTCTTGAGCCTCATGATATGAAGATGTGGGACCTATTTTAAGACACAACCTCAAATTTTAGAGCAAATTATTAACACGGTGCAGCCTTGAAGCAGTTGATACTAGCTCATGATGAGAATAATTCTATCACTAGACTCCAACAGTGAGGCAGGTGCCATATAACCAGAGACCGGATCACTCAAAAGAGTGTGTAGAAGGCAACATGCTAGATCACACTAAATATTGTGTAGCAGGCAACATATGAATAAGTAGAAGTAAAAACTGCACAACATATTTTGCTTAACTGCATGACTTTGCTCATTCTACAAGCTAACAACTTAGTTAGAACCTTATAAATGCATCGAACTAGGGATATTGGCCTATACTCTCCCAACTTAGCCGAAATGTTTATGTTGTTTGGATTGGCAAAAATCAAATTGAAACCTCATCTCTTGATAATCTATTTTCTGTTTCAAACCCTCTCCCTTTTCGATTTTTTTAATGATTCAATCTCTTTGAATATTGAACTCATTCATATCTGTTTGTTTCTCTGAGTTTCTATTTAGTTCCTGCTCTCCTCACAGAACACCTCCTCTCAGTGTCTGCTCTCAATTCCTGCTCTCAGGTGAGTATAATTTACATATGCTGTTTGGGTGATTGCACACCTATTTGATGAAATGCTCAAATTGCACACCTGTTCATGTAGTGTTTTGTTCTCAGTTTGCTTTCATTTTCGTTTGACTTGTGGTTTGATTCTGTAATTTAAAGACAATAAGCTTTTTGAATGTCCTGTAATTTTGTGTGTTTTAATGCCCTGGATTTGGAGTATGGATACGGGTTTGGGTTGGGGTTTGTCACAGTCTATATTGATCTTAAAGTGTAAGTCATGAAGACCATTATAGTGTCATAAAGGCATCACATTTATGGGAATCAGTGAATCACCATATTACAATACAAATAGATTGTATTGATGGTGAGGAAAAAATCAATTTTTAATCCAGTATTAAAATTTACTACTATTGACAATCAAATGGATGGACTTGAAGCAAGTGGCAAAGGAACATCATTGAAAAAAGGTGTGTTCCTCTGTAGAAGCTCCTGGCAGTCCTGTGGCCTTGGGGTTGAAAGGTTCCTGGTCATTGGCAAAGGAACTTACTTGGAAGTCACTGGTAGCCTAATAAACTGATATTCTTCGAAAGCTGATTCTATCTTTTCGGCTCCCCACTTATGAAGTACCCACCCTTGCTAACATTTGCTTGCTAACTTCTTTTTATGTGTGTGCATGTTGATAGCATTTTAACTCATAAAGGCCACGTAACCTTTATCTTGATATTTTTTTAATGGTGCAATTAGAACTTTATTCTAGTCATTTGTACATGTTGTGAGTATTGTCCTCTTTGCTGATTAAACAAATCAGGTTAGCGGAAGGCAATGATGCTTGCACATTATTAACTTCAATATGCTGTAATTTTGTCATATACCCACTGTTATTTGATCTTATACATATTGTTATTTGTAAAAAAAATTTGTGAAATGTCCAAAATACAGGGGTTAAGCTGCAAAATGTTTTTCAAGTTTGTGCAGTACCCCTAGTGGCTACCATAACGGCTTGTAATTATAAGTTTGCCAAGTAGAAAATAGATCGTAGCCGGATGTATGATAGAATCAACCCTGATAGGAGAGGCTTTGAGACAGCCCCTCCTCGGAGGTCCTATTAGTAACCCGAACTTAACTTCTTAATGTTACAGCGTAGCGTGATTATTTAGAAATGCGGAAATATTAAAACAACCAACACTGATACCACGACTATATATAACATACATATAAAAGTACTGGTTCTATCAGTAGAGCCTACAACAACATCAACTATCTCAGAGTATGCAACACATATAAACTAAAAGCATGGCAACAAAATAAAGTGCATAAGACTTCCTCTCCTGGCCCCAAAAATACATTTCGCTCAAACCCATGTACTGGCCATAACAAAACTAAGACTGTCTACCCAACCACAACTCTAACGAGGGTAGCTAGAGCTCCCAGCCGAAGCTCTAACATATACAGTAGTTGGGTCCGTATACACTGCTCTTCGCTGAGAGTAGTCAATCTCCCAGAGACGATTGTCCTCTGCATAGAGCAGCTAAAAGTCTCCCAGCACTGGGATCCGAGGCTCTCCCGCCAGCAGGTATGCCATCAACCTCCTCTGGCAATTCCACAACAGGATCTTTTCGTGCGATCGAGAATAAATAAAATACGACATAGAGAAATACGGGGATAAGCAACATCAATACATCATAAATTAATAGGGAAACAACAATCAAATAAGCTATATAGATAGCAACATACAACAGCACAACAATGTCAAGCAATCATCTCCCAAGTTCTTTTCTCTTTGCTACTGTCTCTCGCACTCATGCAACTAACAACTATATGGACGCGATCACGGTGCGACATCCCAACCCGATCAAGATGTCTCATTCATCTCTGTGCCACCCCCCGTAATGCGGGTTCGGCCAATAGCTTGCAGGCTCAACTCGTCTCATGGGTATGACATATTCCCCCGCTCGCAGGCCAGGTCGGAATATTCACCCGTCAACAACGCAACTTACGGTAACGACATATCCCTCTGCCTGCAGGCCAGGTTGGGACATTCGCCCGTTCACAACTAATGGGTACGATCATCTCCCCGCAGGCAAGATCAATCGACCATACGCCAACACAGTGATGAATAACAACAATGCAACATGAACCTCACCGACTCATCTCGGGATCAACAACTTAGTGTCTCAACCGCAACTTGTACGCAACTACAACCAACTTTCTCCGGTATAACCGAGTATCAACTTTATATCTCAACATCAGCATATCAACAGGATTTCTAGGTTGAGCAGAAACTAAGCACTTACCTTGGATCAGATCAGGACTTTGGGAGACTTCAGAACCTCGCACGGCAAACACCCTTCCGATCGTCTGTGGCCTGCTCTGCTGACTTGCCACAACTGATCTTGCTCCACCACTCTGAGCTCTACCGCTTTGCTGTTGAAACTGAGCCTCTCTGCTGACTCCGGGCTTGCAGTCTGATGCATAGTGCCCCATCTAGTTGCAATTGTAGCATCTTATGTGTTGGGTCCTGGGACAACTCTTCACCAAATGTGGTCCGTCGCACCGAAAACAAGTCTTGACCTCTTGCTGAGTTTGACTAGAGCCGCTCATTCCATGGTTAACATTGAATCGAGCCGGGCGATCATACGGCCCTACTCTCCTTTGGAACTTGCTGCTTTTGCCACTTTGACTGCTCCGAGCAGGTCCACCACTTGTCTTTTGTTGCGCGACAGTCCCTGCTCGGTCATGTCCCTCAACCATTGTGCATTTCTCCACCAACTGGGGAAAAGATCCAATACTCAAAGGCAGCATTGCCCGTTTCAACTCAGGTCTCAGTCCATCCTCAAACCTCCTACAGACCCATTCTTCATCCGGATGGATCTGATAGAACTGAGAGAATTTGAGTAGCGCTTCAAACCTCATCGCATACTCACCCACGAATAGTTGTTCCTGTTTCAGACTCAGGAACTCCTTTTCTTTTTCCTGTCGGATGCTTCTCGGGAAGTACTTCTCCAGAAAACACTCCCTGAATAGTTGCCATGTCAACACCCTTCCTTCGGCTTCTAACAGTCTGGCTTTGGTTCTCCACCAAGCCTCTGTTGCTCCTACTAGCATTAAGGCAGCATAGGTAACCTTTCTGTCCTCTCTGCAGCGTGTGGCCATGAAAACTTTTTGTATCTCCTACAGCCACATCTCCGCAGCCTCAGGGTTATACTCTCCGTGAAATTGGGGAGGATTTCCCTTCATGAAGGCATTGAGATCGGTATTCACCATCTCATTCTCCCTTGCAGCATGAGCTGATCCTGCCTGATTTCCCTCTCTTCCTGCCTTTGCATATACTGGGCATTTTGTTGAGTCTGTTGCGTCATGGCGGTAGCCAAGTCCCTCATGGCCCGCATGGCTTTCGAGGTGTCACCACCACTCCCTGTCCTTGAGTGGTCACCATTATTGTTATCATCATTATGTCTAGTTGTCAGCCTTCCTCTTCCACGTGCCATTTAGCTTCCTGTAAAAAGGAGCCATCAGTTCCAATTCAAAAGACATATAATAGCACTTAGCAGTTAAACATATCATATGCCTTATGAATGAAAAAATTTATCACACTTCGATAACTCGCGCATCGGACACTCTACCCAAAACCCGACACAGTTGATACAACTTGATTATCAACCGTCAAAGCCAGTACACTTAACCTTCACAATCCGATTTAGAATCGAACTGCTCTGATTCCATAATAATGAGACGACCCTCCTCTCTTAGGAAGATAATCCCATTGGCTGCAAAACGTCCTCGACGCTCTAATACCATAATAATGAGACGGCCCTACTCTCTTAGAAGGATAATCCCATTAGTCCTAACCTCTTATTATTATTATTAACTATGCCTAGTTGTATATAAAGCGATAGCTTGGTAAAATAAGCAGCGATGCCGAAGAAAGCAAATAAAACGGCAAGCATAGAGAAAACAATCAGAGTAAAAGCGCAAAATATATAACTGTACAATAACACGCATGAGTTAGCCCCATCAGTAGGGCATTGAACATAAATATACATACTGTCGGGTAGAAAACCAAAAATACATCAAGAGTAAAAAAAAAACACTCGAAGCTCACCAGCAACCCCCGTCCCCTCTCAAAATACATGAAAAAGCGCTCAGCTCACTCCCTTGGACGCACTGGCAGGCTCTCACCATCAGTGGTGAGGATGCCCTGAGCTACCCTGACCCTCGCCACGAGTACGTCGGTACAGCACAATCGGCTCATACTCGGACGAAGAACTAAACACTACGATCCTACGCCTGCGGTAGGTCCTCAAGTCATGCTCGGTCCTCCTGCGCTGGCCTCAGTAGACATAACCTCTCTTGCTGGTCACGACCGATGACTGGGGTACTGCCCAAGTGTAGTCTTGCTCACTCTGCCTCGGAGTTCGCCACATCCTCGGTAAGGGAAGGAACTGGTAAATACGATAGGGACTGATAATATCTACATATGGAGGGGTACCGCTACGAAACAGCAGGCTGACTGGCCCTGTATAGACCACCAAAAAGGTAGAGGGGTCTACCCGCCATCCCCTCTCGTCATGGTAGATGATCTCAATGTATCCTAGCACCGGCATCCACGATGCCCCCGTGATGAACGGGTGAAGTGTCGGGTCCATGATAAGCCTCAGCTGGCTTGTCGTCTTCAAGCAAATCGACACCGGACAACAAGGAAAACAGAAGGGAGATAAGAAATACAACGGCTTATAAGGTCGGAAAACAGCAGCAATGCAGTAAACAATTATAGCAGATAACACATAGCAGATATAGCAAATATAGCATCTACTGCATTCCAACACGCATCTCCCAAGACAACATATACAACAAGCATCCATCCCATGAGACTCACACTCAGATCAAACCACTAGATCGGGATACTAATTGTTGGGGTTTCAAGAGGGATAATTTTCAAAAACAATTTTCAAAAACCTCTTGAGCGAAAAAACCCCTTTACTAAAAGACCACGTATTGCACATGAATTACAAGAATATTGTGTTTACCTCTTGAAGCATAGCTTTACCGCGAACACTGTGAGTGCACCAACAACACCGGTTAGCAAAAAAAAAACGCTGATACTTGCGATACTCATAACTTTCGCTCCAGACCTCGTATCGCAAAACTGAACGGTGAAGATGTAGAGCCACATGTCACGAACCTGCTATCCAAATATCAGCCTGATCCAACGGTTAACGAATCTCAGATCGCGAGATTACGATAACTGTCCAGCCATAACCACCATAAGAAAAGGCTTCTCTATCACCAGTATTGCAAAGTAGCAATACCTTTACTCAGTCCACGCGAGCAAACCAACGTCAGAGATAGCATAGTGCTAGCTATCAGGATTGGGAGAGGAACGATGCACAGAGAGAGAAAAGAGGGCGCGCTTTCAAGGGTATACAGCGGCCGTTATGAGTGCTCGATGTTGTGTGTTGCTTAAGTAACGTGCACAGCTTACTAATAGCTGTCACTCACTTAACCTAACCCACTTGGGCTACTGTACGCTACAGGCCCAATGTTTAATTATTAATTAAATCATATTTAATTAATCAATTAAACTTATCCTCATTTAATTATCAATCAAATTATATTTAATCAATTAATTAAATCAATCCCATTTAATTATTAAATAAATCATATTTAATTAATTAATTAAATTAATTCTCTTAACATTTGCTCTATGCGTGTGACCCTATATGTTCTTAATTAATTGGCAATAATATTAATTATTATTAATCATATTAATAATCAATTAATATTATAAACAATGAGCGGCATCTAAGAATACATCATTGCCACCCAATTAATTAGAATATTGGTGATACAATTAAAACCTTGTTGTAACCATATATAATGTGAAGTCAACGTCCTTTCGTCTCAATGTCTTAATTGAACACAAAGCATAAATGTGTCATCCTTGTTAAGTCCAATTATTTATTTCTTGATCTAGTAATTGACGTATGATCATGTGGGCCCAATATCTCATATTGTCCCACCTTAGCATGGCCATGCATTTCTATGTCGCATACCATCAAGAGG
This sequence comes from Ammopiptanthus mongolicus, assembly GCA_039655645.1. Lineage (NCBI taxonomy): Eukaryota > Viridiplantae > Streptophyta > Magnoliopsida > Fabales > Fabaceae > Ammopiptanthus > Ammopiptanthus mongolicus. Next base: position 39,932,796 of record CM077344.1, read on the forward strand.
CCTATAGACATTACTCTTGTTATGTAGGAGGGACGAATCCTATCTACATCACTCACTTTTCTCAACATGTTTAATTGCAGACCCAATAACTATCTTTATAGTTATCCTGTTACAGACGACGTTTAATAGTATTAAAGCCTACAACTACATATGTTAGGAATCGTAGTGATTTCAAGTCGAAGGACTACTTCACTATGGTCACCATGAGAATCGCTTATGATACTTACATAACTATTATGCAGCGTTCTCATAACAGGTCACTCCAGTATAAATATTCCACTAATATTTATACCTATGTGAAGACTTGATATCTTACATCTATGACCCATGAGATGTGGTCATCAGTACACTCACATAATAGTCTCAATGTATTATCATTGTCCTTATTAATAATAATACTTGACTATGGATATTTAAGAATAGTGTTCTATAATTTAATGGCATCTCACGGTCAAGTCATACTTGACGTTCCATTAAATGAACTACCTATTCTAAGGACTTTATTATGCTATAAATATGATCATCAAATATAACATAATAAATAAATGCCTTATACATATATCAAATATATGATCAAAGTCATGATACAAATGATTATCTATTCAAAATAGATTGGCCACTAGGGCTTACCCCAACAATCTCCCACTAGCACTAGAGCCAATCGGGCATCAATCTAGCACCCATCGGTCTAGGGTGAGTGTCATGCTACCGCTGAGCAAGAGACTCCAATGGTGGATTGTTTAGTGTTGTCATTCTGCACATCTTCACATCTCCTCTATCGATCATCTATCGAATGAGATGGAAGCATCTAAGTATATGTTTTGGATCACTGGTGAGATCAAGTTTCCTTAGCTTAGGCGATTACTCCATCATCATCGCAACGAGATCTATGGAGTTTGCAAAGTTAGGAACTTCGATTAGTTCATAAATGAACTTTCTGATCCAAACGGCCTTTAAATCTGTATTTAAGGCAACTATATACTCGACCTCTATTATAAAATCAGCAACTGTCTCATGCTTGGAACCTTTTCAAGCTCACAGTGCCACCATTAAGGCAAAACACACAACCAGATTGCGATCTAAAGTTATCCTTATCGGTTTGGAAGCTAGCATCACTATAATTCATTACTATGAGCTCTTCCTCATCATTTGAGATCAAGAATGAATCCTAAATACTTCTCAAGTACTTAAGGACATTCTTGACTTCGGTCCAGTGACCTTCACTGGGATTGGATTAGTACCTTGTCATCATGCTCGAAGCATATGAGACATTTGTTCGAGTACATATCATGACATACATAACAAATTCAATTGCCGAAGCATATAGAATCTTATTCATGCGTTCCTTCTACATCTGATGTAATAGGGACTATCCCTTGGACAGGTATACGCCATGTGTCATAAGCAAGATACCCCTTTTGGAATCATGCACATTTAAAGCGCCCAAGCACTTTGTCAATTTATGTACCTTTGACTAAGGCCTAACAGTTTCAACAATCTATCTCCATAGATCCTGATTCCTAATACATAGGACGTTTCTCCTAAGTCTTTCATTGAAAAATAATTCCTTAACCATGTTTTCACATTTTTTGGTGTAGGAATATTGTTTCCAAAAGTAGTATGTCATACACATACAATACGAGGAAAAATAATTATGCTCCCACTAACCTTCTTGTACACACAAGATCCATCCTCGTTCTTGATGAATCCAAACTGTCTTACAGTTTACATCAAAACGAAGATTCCAACTTCTGGAAGTTTGCTTTAATCCATAAATGGATGTTTGCAACTTGCAAAACCTTTCCAGCATTCTCTGAATAGACAAAACTCCCAGGTTGTGTCATGTACACATCCTCGAGAAGATTCCTGTCAAGGAATGCTGTTTTGACATTCATTTGCCAGATCTCATAGTCATACTATGAAGCAATAACAAGTGGGATCTGAATCAATGCAACTGGACAAAAGGTCTCATCATAGTCATACTATGAATTTGCATGAAACCTTTCGCAATCAGTCGCTCCTTAAAGGTATTCACCTTCCCATCCATGTTAGTCTTCTTGTTGAAGACCCACTTGCACCTTAAGGGTTTTACCCCTTTCAGGTGACTCAATCAAGGTCCATACTCGGTTGATGTACATGGATTTTACTTCGGATCCCATGGCTCCTAGCCACTTCTCAGAATCAGGGCCAACGACGGCCTCGTGGTAAGTCACAAGCTCATCATGATTCATGAGCGGTTCATCACCTTCTTGAGTTAGGATTATTCCATATCTCTCGGGTTGATGACGTGTCCTGTTTGACCTACGCGAGTCTTGTGTTACTTGAACTGGTGATTGGACCACAACATCTTGTGGAACCAGTTCTTGTTCCATTGCTGGCGGATCAGTACTTTGTGGTGCTTGGTGCTTGGATTTATCCAAGTACCACATTCCTCCCACTGTCTCCCTTGGAGATGTGTTCCTTCTCAAGGAATACTCCAGTTCTAGTGGCAAACATTTTGTCTTCGGAAGTGTTGTAGAAATAGTGTCCGTTTGCTTCCTTAGGACAACCACAAAGATACGTTTGTCACACTTGGGTCCAAGCTTATTTGAAACCAAACGTTTCTATAAACTTGAACCCTAAATCTTAATGAAAGACATACTTGGTCGCATACCAGTCCATATCTCATATGATGTCTTTCAGCTGTCTTAGATGGAACACGATTAGGTGTGAAAGCTGTTGTATGTAAAGCATATCCTCTGAAAGAGTCAGAGAAGTCTGATTGATTCATCATAGATCGTACCATGTCCAACAAGGTTTGATTTTCTCTTCTCGGACACACTATTCCATTATGGAGTTCCAGGAGGAGTGAGTCGAGATATCATCTCACACTTCTTCAGATAGTCATCAAACAATTGGCTGAAGTACTTATCACCACGATCTGATCGCATGATCTTAATACTTTTCCAAAATTAGTTCTCCACTTCATTCTTGAATTCTTTGAACATTTCAAAGATTTCTGACTTGTGTCTTACACAAATCCATCTTCACTGAAGTTATCAATAAACGAGACGAAGTACGGAAACTTGTCTTCTAGCAAACTTGTTTGGAGGCCCTCATACATCACAATGTATTATGCCAAAAGATTACCAACCCTTCCACCTTACTAGTGAATGGAGCTTAGTCATCTTTTCAAACAAGTAAGATTCACAGACCTCAAACAATTCATAATTGGATGAGTCCAAGAGTCCAAATTAGTGGAGCTTGGAAATGTGTTTCTTACTTATATGGTCTAAAGATATTGCTAAAGACATAGAGGGTCCAAATCACTTGGTTTGACCCTATTCTCATTTATGTTATAGATGGGCATATCGAGATCAAGGACATAAAGTCCATATCTCACATGAATACAAGCATAGAAGACATCAGTTGAATAAATGAAACAACAATTGTCCATTTATTGCAATTTAAATTGTTTCTTGTCTAGATATAGAAATAATGTTTCTATTATCAACTAGAATAAAATAACAGTTATTTACTTCCATTAATGCCCATAAGGCAAAGTCAAACTCTTATGGTTAATGTAGCAACTTTTGCTCCATTTCGACTCATAGCATAGAACTTTACCTAATGGTAAATTCAAATTCCTATAGTCAATGTAACAACTTTTGCTTCATCTCCACTCATAGGGTAGACCTTTACCTAATGGTAAATTCAAACTCCTACAGTCAATGTAGCAACTTTTGCTTCATCTCTACTCGTAGGGTAGACCTTTACCTATTAATCAATGTCCTACTCCCTTTGATCCTTCACATTAATGTGAGATCCATATGCGGTATCCAATATCCATAATGTTGGAGTAGATATGTTGACTTTTATAACAAATATGCCCAAACAGGAAGTCATACTTCCTTTCTTGTCTTTTTACTCTTTCTAGTACCTCTTATGCCTTGCTAGCTCTTTTAGAGCATCATAAGGTGCATGATCATATCATACGTCTCTATGATTGCAAGTATGAGATGTCGTACATCAATGGCATCGACTTGATGCTTCTATTAAGTATCCCTTTCGACCCTCATGGCAGTAGCAACAAATTGCTTGAGAATTAATTACTTGAGAACATATAGTTCTTTTCTCGTACTTGAGGACAATCCTCAAAATTTGTACCAATCCAGAAATTTAATTCTAGATAACTCATCCTTCTCAAGGATGTATCGCAACAATAAAATAAAATTTGTGTTTGTAGCCATAGTTATTTAATACAGAAATATACAGAATATAAGTATCATGATTAAAACATATTTAATAGGTCTTTTATTAAATACACTCCCACTATTTTACTCAAATCAATGACCCTCATCATTGACTCGGAAAATCCCGTTGAAAGATTTTCTAGTGGGACCAAGATCCATATTTCACCTCGTTCTGAGTCAGCTGTGGCTGATCACCCAGAACTCAGCTATTTAGGTAGGAAACTCCTTTCCAATTACATCCAATGTAATTCTTGGACCAGTTGGGTGAATAACTTCATATTCTAATCCATCATATGGATTAATGCCCAACCCCATGCCTCTAAGCCGTTTCAATCCTATTGAATACACTTAGTTAAGTTCAACCTAATGGTTGGCAGCAGGTTATTTCACCTTTCTCGCCTCACCGGAATATATTAAGTTGCTCAGCTGTGGCATGACTCACACTTAAATGATTCTGGCCTTGACGAGTGCCACACATCAGGAGGCATTTAATAATTTAATTTATTAAGGGAATTTAATAATTAAGTTATCTCACCGGGCTGTTTATCATATAAACGTCTCTTATAGCATACATGACATACTAGCTTACATATATTCAAAACATATTAAGCATATAATGACATACATGCTATCATACAATTTAAATTCCAAATTTAAATCATACATCTCATACATTTCATGCATCACATACATAAACATATACGACATATAAAAGGTATTATGATTATGGCCTCTTAATGTGCAACAATTAAAACTAATTATTACAATCTTTGACCCTCGAGCAAACTTCTAAAGTTTCTCTCACTGGCGTCATGATTTGGTGTTGTCTTCATGTCAACCCGAACAATTTATAAAATTTAAAATAAAATAAATAAATAAATGTCACGACACGCAGGCCGTATTTATAAAATAAATACAAAAAATCACGACACGCAGGCCGTATTTACCAAATAAAATAACACCACAATCTAAGGCCATAACCACACACCTCACATTTAATAAACAATTTATTAAAAGGAAAAATCATACACATGATCTCCAATTGATTTCAAAAAATAAATAAATAAATAAATTTGAAATCAAATCATACACATGATCTCCAATTGATTTCAAAAACAAAATAAATAAATTTTAAATCAAATCATACACATGATCCCCAATTGATTTCAAAAATAAATAAAATTTTGAAACTAATTTATTGTCAAAATATATGCTGCGCAATTTATTTCATTGCGCACAGTGACCAACTTTAAACTTCAAATTGGATAATTGTGCATAGTGATATTTACAACAAATTTTAAACATCAATTTTAAAAGGAACGTGAATTGCACAGTGAAAGGTTAAAACAATTTTAAAAGTCACACGCAGAGGGATAACATGCATTCTATTGAATCACATTCAAAAGCAATAAACATGTTATCACAAGGCAAACATCCTAGGATACATGGCAAACTACGACCAGATGCTCTGATACCACTATTGGGGTTTCAAGAGGGATAATTTTCAAAAACCTCTTGAGCGGAAAAACCCCTTTACTAAAAGACCACGTATTGCACATGAATCACAAGAATATTGTGTTTACCTCTTGAAGCGTAGCTTTATCGCGAATACTGTGAGCGCGCCAACAACACCGGTTAGCCAAAAAAAATGCTGATACTTGCGATACTCATAACTTTTGCTCCAGACCTCGTATCGCAAAACTGAACGGTGAAGGTGTAGAGCCACATGTCAAGAACCTGCTGTCCAAATATCAGCCCGATCCAATGGTTAACGAATCTCAGATCGCGAGATTACGATAACTGTCCAGCCATAACCACCATAAGAAAAGGCTTCTCTATCACCAGTATTGCAAAGTAGCAATACCTCTACTCAGTCCACGCGAGCAAACCAACGTCAGAGATAGCGTAGTGCTAGCTATCAGGATTGGGAGAGGAACGATACACAGAGAGAGAAAAGAGGGCTTTCAAGGGTGTACAGCGGCCGTTATGAGTGCTCTGTGTTGTGTGTTGCTTAAGTGACGTGCACAGCTTACTAATAGCTGTCACTCACTTAACCTAACCCACTTGGGCCACTGTACGCTACATGCAACACCCTTTCCCGAGTGTCACATTCTCGAACGTTTATAAGGCCGAAAATATTTCTTAATGCGGAAAATACGGTTTTTTTTTTTTTTTTTTTCCTTTTCACAAGATGCAATGGGATTTAGCAAAGGTAAATAATACTAATAACGAACTTAGGTTCGCCATACATTTCTAGAACAATATGCATAATAAATACAGGGACATAAACAGTGTATTGCACGGATTCGCCACGACACAGAAGAGCTACCAACTGGTCACATGTCAGCCCTTCCAACCCTGATACCTCCAAAAAGACCATTGAAGATCGTCACCGTAAGATTCGCACCCGCATCAAGGTGTAAGCTCAACTCCTAGGCTCAAGGCCTTACAACTATGCAAATGAAATGCCAATGCTTACACAAAGCAGATGCGATCAAGCAATGTCTATCCCCCGGATAAATCTCGAAGTCTACTAAGGTTCTCTTCCTTAGGAACTATACGCGTCTTTTGAAATCAAAACCTTTATCCACCGGATAAATCTCGTGATTCCTCCGGGATCGAGTCATCACAAGACTGAAACAATTGAATGACTGATCGGGATCCGAATCACCGGTCCGTCATCGAACTACGGTTTCAAAACCCAAAACGTTTGTAAACCAGAACAACTTCTCAATTGAAAACTCATTTGATTTGAAACAATTTTTGCAACACTTACTTACTCTCTTTTTAGCATTTTCTGAACATTGAATTCGCTTAGCGAAATTGAAACGAGAATGCCTTTTTTGGAACTCCTCTGGTTCGCTCGGCGAGACACAAATCGCGTAGCGAAATGTATTGGATTCGCTTAGCGAATATGAATTCGCTTAGCGCAAGTTCAGACGGTTACACCTCTTTGGAAACACCTCTGGATCGCTCGGCGAAACAGAATTCGTGTAGCGAAAGTTCACTTTATTCGCTTAGCGAGAATAATTTCGCTTAGCGAAATGGAGGCGGTCATACCTCCTTTGGAGACTTCTCTGGGTCGCCTAGCGAGACGTAATTCGCGTAGCGAAACTCGTTTGGTTGGCTTAGCGAATATGAATTCGCTTAGCGAAAGTGAGGCAGTGATGCCCAACTTAGACTTTCCCCTGTTTTCGCGTAGCGAAGGTAAATTCGCTTAGCGAATAGTTGCCATAAACAAGACATCAACCTTAGGGAACCATTTTGATTTTCTTCATGAAACCCCTTCTTTTCTCATTTTGAGCCACTTGGTTAGGTAGATGAACTAAGGATAAGGTATAAAACATGTTTCACTTTGGTGAAAACACTGTGAGATTTAATTCCATTTAAAGTCACTTAGGGCTTTTCTTTGAAAAACACAAGTTGTTGAAAACACTTTCTTTACATCAAAACTTGACTTGTCCAAGAACTATTCATATCCTTCTTTTCCTCAAGGTCTTGGCTAATAGCCAACTAGGAATCAAGGTGAAGTTTTACTTCATCAACCAATCAAAGTATGGCTCACAACACTTACACAACCATGATAACCATAATACTCATTACTACATCATAATCAAACATCCAAGTCCATCACACATTATGGTCTCATAATCAACAATAAAAGTCCATACTTAATCTAGTGATCAAAGTAGGTTTTCCAGCATACATGCATGAAAATGGTTTTTCATTCAATCATCTCATCATCAACATATGCTAAAGTACACTACAACATACTCAAGCATAAACTCATCATGACAATCTTGTTCTCCAAGAGAACTTAACATATAAAAGTGAACCCAAACTAAAGGGTTTCACCCACACATAAAATTAAACAACCATTCTCACTACCACCATCTTGGTGTGATGAGGTTCTTCTCCCCATACCTGTTGATGAGCAGATTCCCGGATCAAAGTCGGTTGATCGGTTTGTGAACCTCCTGATAATCGTCAACAACTACAACAACACAACAACCAACATTAAACAACAATCAAAGCCAATCTCAACAATCCTAACAAAGAGGATTTCGGCCACCCTAGGTTAAAAAGGTTAGGAATTGGTTTTGGTTTTCCATTTCATGGATTCAAAGGCATTAGGAAAGCTAAGGATGAAATCAAGTGTTAAAAATCAAAACTTGATGAAAACACTATTCATCATCTTCCAAAAGGGTTCGGCCAAAAATGATTTTTGTGCTATGATGAGAGTTGAATCATAAGCTCTTAGGTTTAGGTGGAGATTGATGATGTGAGTTCAAAGAACTTGGTCTTACCTCAAAAGGATTTTTCTACAATTTCCTATGGATTTTCAAAGTTTTGGATCTAAGAAATTATTTTCATGAAAATGAAGATTGATCTTGAAATAAAGAAAGATTCAAGAAGCTAAGAGATCATAGAAGTGATCTTACCTTGAAATGAAGGAAGATTGCTCAAGGAATCAAGTGAATCCAACAAAAACTCAAGCTTTTCTAGGTGAAAATGGAGTTTTCTCTCAAGAACAACTATGGAACTCTATGGTGTGAGGGGCTGTGCGAAAATGATGAAGTGAGGGGCTGAGTTCAGCCTCTTAAAATCGCACTTAAGGGTAAAAAGGTCATTTGCCAAAAGGGTATAATGGTAAAAGTGTAAAATACTAAGGTTAGGGGCATTTTGGTCATTTTGCGTCCAGATATTTTCGAACGTCATGACAACTCTGGCATACTCTCCCAAGTGTCCTGGGATGATGTGATATCAAGATTATCTGTTTGCGAGTCCCGGTAAATCCATATGTGCCTCCGTTCGTCACCCGATTGAGGATTTCGCCCGAACGAAGGTCAGGAAGTTATTTTTCTGAAATTTTTACGAAATTTAACCAAAACGTAGATAATCGAATTCTAAGACTTACTGTCTCGTTCACAGGTCCATCTGAGGTCTTCTGAGCAGTAAAATCATACTGTCAGTGTAAAAACGCAGACCGGACTCCGTTTGAGTTTTCGACTCAAAACTTAATCGTAGCTTCCTACGATATCGTCGAGCTTGACTGTGGTCTCGGAATATTTTATTTCTATTCCTAAGACCTCGAATAAAATACAACATTATAATACTGAAGAAATAGAAAACGTGAAAATCGGATCGTTACACTACAGGCCCAATGTTTAATTATTAATTAAATCATATTTAATTAATCAATTAAACTTATCCTCATTTAATTATCAATCAAATTATATTTAATCAATCAATTAAATCAATCCCATTTAATTATTAAATAAATCATATTTAATTAATTAATTAAATTAATTCTCTTAACATTTGCTCTATGCGTGTGACCCTATAGGTTCTCAATTAATTGGCAATAATATTAATTATTATTAATCATATTAATAATCAATTAATATTATAAACAATGAGCGGCATCTAGCAATACATCATTGCTACCCAATTAATTAGAATATTGGTGATACAATTAAAACCTTGTTGTAACCATATATAATGTGAAGTCAACGTCCTTTCGTCTCAATGTCTTAATTGAACACAAGGCATAAATATGTCATCCTTGTTAAGTCCCATTATTTATTTCTTGATCTAGTAATTGACGTATGATCATGTGGGCCAATATCTCATATTGTCCCACCTTAGCATGGCCATGCATTTCTATGTCGCATACCATGAAGAGGCCTATAGACATTACTCCTGTTATGTAGGAGGGACGAATTCTATCTACATCACTCACATTTCTCAACATGTTTCATTGCAGACCCAATAACTATCTTTATAGTTATCCTGTTACAGACAACGTTTAATAGTATTAAAGCCTACAACTACATATGTTAGGAATCGTAGTGACTTCAAGTCGAAGGACTACTTCACTATGGTCACCATGAGAATCGCTTATGACACTTACATAATTATTATGTAGCGTTCTCATAGCAGGTCACTCCAGTATAAATATTCCACTAATATTTATACCTATGTGAAGACTTGATATCTTATATCTATGACCCATGCGATGTGGTCATCAGTACACTCACATAATAGTCTCAATGTATTATCATTGTCCTTATTAATAATAATACTCGACTATGGATATTTAAGAATAGTGTTCTATAATTTAATGGCATCTCACGGTCAAGTCATACTTGACGTTCCATTAAATGAACTACCTATTCTAAGGACTTTATTATGCTATAAATATGATCATCAAATATAACATAATAAATAAATGCCTTATACATATATCAAATATATGATCAAAGTCATGATACAAATGATTATCTATTCAAAATAGATTGGCCACTAGGGCTTACCCCAACACTAATCCTATGCAGCATGTCGGCCGAAAAAGGCACTTATGCAGGTTCCCAACTGGAACGGTTCCACACCCGAAGAAGTCCACACCGGAACAGGTTCTGTGTCGGAACGGAGTTAGCCTGCCCAAGAAACCGAACAGCTCACCGTGACCAATAAGAGTTCATCCCCCTTCCATTCCGGAACCAGGGTATCTCGGTCGCTTCGGAATGTTAGCCTGGAACAACTAGAAAGCTCTGGGATTAGTTGGGCAAACCGGACTAGATCGGGCGTCACGACAGGATAGAAGCTACCTCATCCGTAACTGGAAACTATTCGCAAGACCGGCAACATCCCCAAGGCCACTCACTTGACCGCCCCATCTACTTCCCGTACCCGCACTTAGGTACCGCTAACCTCGTACGACGCTGGCAGCCTATACTACCTGTCACACGGCCTCGCCACCTGGCAGGTGATGATGATATGCAGCAAACATCCTCAACGGGCTTGATACTAGATCTCACGCCTAAGCTCTCAGCCAATCAAAACATCACGATGAAACTGCATCCAAACTGCCACAGCCTCGACGCCACGCGTCCACGAGCCACAGCTCAGACAACACGGCACACAGCCTCAAGAAGTCAGCACAGCAACAACGACACCATCCACGGTATCAACCTGGCAACAACACGGCACACAACCAAACTTATTCTATGGCATTCCACCACAACTCTCAATATTGCAGCATACAGCATAGAACCAGCAATAACATTATAGTAGCAGTAACATCAACAATAGCATATAAGCAGCTAGCAGCATATCACATATACCAAGTAGCATATAGGCAACCAGATAGCAATAACAACAGCCAACATCATATAGTCATACGTCAGCAAACATCCTCGATTAACAGTTCTCTAACCTAGGGTTTCTAATCTTAACGGCGATAGCCCAAAGTAAGCTAAACCTAGGGTCTAGATACTTTGTCAGGGCTCAACCACTATTAGGGTTAGGGCTTCCCTACGCACTGCAGAAATCACAACTACATTACTCTTGCCTTCCCGATGGTAGCAATACTCTTTCTCCCCACCTGAACTGTTGGCTCGTAAATCCACGCGATCATCGGCTCACTCCTCCTTCCTCAAGCTCGCAGCCCCCTTCAATGGCAGCTCCAAGAACAACCCCAATCTCCTTGGTAGCCGCGGCCTTAGTCCCCAATTTGCGGGCAATCACGAGCACACACTTTGCCCTAGTAGCGAGCACAACACATAGACAACAGTGTTAGCCCTAGGGCAAGCCGAAAAGATCAAAGAAAAAGGGTAAAGACTCAAAGAACACCAAGAACACATGTTAGGGGTTCGAGTTTACCTCAGGTGAATCGAAAAAACTAATCCATCAGAGTTGTAGATAACTCAGCTGCGATCACAACGGTATAGTCGGAATCGCATTCCGGTACTTCGATCGCCTTCAACCTCGAGCTTTCTCACTCTAGAAACTCAGAGCTCCTCTCTCTAGTTGCAGAACACGTGGGAGATTTCGTGCAAATGAGAAGATGAAAGTGGAAGCTCCACTTATGGGTTCTGCTGTCAACGCTTAAGCGTTCTTCACACTGCACGATTGAGCGTTGCCACGCTCTAGCGTTGGGTTCTCTCCGCCTGCTCCCTTGCCTGACACATGTCTCACACGCGTCCAAACGCAGAACAGCTGCTTAGCGCACTCAGCATGCTGAGGCGTCCAACTCCTCCCACGCTTGAGCGTCAACTCAGCGAGAGAAGAACTTCTAGCTTCCACAGTTACTCATTTAACGTCTTAGGCATCTCCAACCTTGTTCAAGCTTATTCCTAAGCTTCAAACTAGGTCTAAAACTAACACACCACAATTCACACAATCATCCAAAGCCCCGATCGAGGTTAACCAGCTCGATCAGAGTCACAAAGAAACCGGGATGTTACATATCACATATATCATACTAAGCATACTAACACACAACATACAACCTCGACATAGCATGAAATCAACCTATCGGTCACTCGACCACTAGTAGGGTTTAGGACGCCCTACGTATATCAATATAAATTATATTAATCTTGTCTCCCCGACGATATTATAGTTCTTTCCCCCACTTGATAGCAAATGTAGCAACAATCACGAACTCATGAGCACTTCTTACTCCTTTGCACAGCCTCACAGCCGCAGCCTCACTCCTCCAACCGGCAACCGTACATGCTTTAAAATGATCGAACACGGTTTGATCCTTCATAACAAATCACAATCAGAAATTAAAACAATCCAACAAAACCGATCTAGTTCCTATGAACTAGGATTCGACCCTTATTAGCAAAATAGGCTAGAGGTGTTAAAATTTTACTCACTCTTGGATCAATGATCCTTAAGCATTCAGAACACTAGATTAAGTATTTTTACACAAAAACTATTAAGCAAAACTCATGATTTCCCAAGTATAGGATTCGGATATTCCTTAGAAAAATAGGATAGGAATGTCATTTGATTACATGCTCGTAGATATTGATAGAGAAGGATGAAGCTAGATCATAGAAATTGATTTCACATTAAAAGGATTTTCCTATGATTTTCTAGAGATTTTTGAAGTTTGAAGTTAGAAGTTGAAACTCATGTAATCATGGCTTCAAAACAAGAAAAGAATGAAGAACAAGAAACTTATGGATCAAGGGAGTAATCTTATCTCCTTAAATGATGAAAATGAGCAAAGAATCAAGCAAGTTCTTCAAGTTGTGTTTATGGTTTCCTTTGAGAAAGAAAGGAGAAAATGAAGAGGATGATGGAAGGAATAAGAAAAATGAGTGAATGGTCTTGGTGAGATGTCTTTTGGGCGTGAGAAATGAGAGGGATAGGATGGTCCAACCATTTTTCACTTAAGGGCAAAATGGTCATTTCCTTTAGGGACAAAAATGTCATTTTGTGAAAAGCCAAGGGTATTTTGGTCTTTTCACCTTCAAAGTCACCAAAATATCTAGATATTTTGGAGAAGTAATGATGATGGTGATGAGTCACCAGGTAAAATTGCAATTTCGTCAGTTCCCAGTGGCAAAACGGTCTTTTCTCGCCCTAAATATCTCCGATATTTGTAGAACCGTAATGATGACGTTGGTGAGTCATGGTGGTGACTCACCCTCTGACTCACCCTGCTCTAATGACTCATGTCCCTCATCTGGTGTTCGGTTTTGTCCCCACGCGTCCGTTCTCAATTCCGTCAATTTCTCGATTTAGGTTTTTCGCCCGAGAAAGTCGTAAGAACTTAATTTTTTTGAAAATTTTCAAAATCGCTGATATTGTTCGAAACGAGATATAAAACCTAACTGTTTCGTTCATGAGTCAAAATTAGGTTTCCTGATCAGTAAAATCTTACTGTCAGTGAAAACGCAGACCAGGCTCCGTCTGAATTTTCAACCCAAAATTTAACCGTAACTCTCTACGATAACGTAGAGTATAACTATGTTCTTAGTTTATTTAAATTCATTTTATAAAACCTCGAATAAAATATAAACATCATTTATATAATTTACTGATCTTAAAAGTAGTAAAAAGTCGGGGTGTTACGGGCTTGAAGGATGAGTTTGTTAGTGGAGTTGCAGAGTTTGTCAAAAAGGCTAAGGCGTAACCTTACTTTTTGTCCGAAGGAGGGATCAGGTGTCCTGGTTTGAAGTGCAAGTGCATGAAGTTGTTGACTCCAAGCGAGGTGAAGCTTGACTTTTACAAGTCCGGGTTTAAGCCAAACTATTGGATCTGGACTGAATATGGAGAAGTGAAGCCGATTATTGACATAGGGGGTCATCCAAGCCGTAGCTGTCATGTGGATAATGAAGATCAATTTCTGTCAATGCTTTAGATGGTGTATGACGTTGTTAGGCCAATTCTTGATGTCCCCGATGTCAATGCTAATGTGGAAAACGAGATATTCAATGAGGAACCCAATCCAGAAGCTCAACGGTTTTATAATACATTGATATCTGCAAAACATCCCATTTACGAAAGAGCTACCAAATCTAAGTTATCAATATCTGTTAAGCTTTTGGCAGCTAGATCTAATTACCGTGTTCCTTCAAAGTGTATAGACTTTTTTACCAAAATGTTTGTCGATGTAGCTCTAACAAAACAATGCTTACCTGAAAACTATTACCACGCAACAAAGTTGGTGTGTAAATTAGGGCTGAAGGCTGAGAAGATTGATTGTTGTGTGAATGGCTGCATGTTATATAGAAAAGGTAACAAATCAACTGAGTGCAGTTTTTGTCATGCTACGAGGTATGTTCCTCGAAAGAACGGGATAGGGAAATACAATGATGTTCCAGTGAAGAGAATGTTCTATTTGCTAATCATTCCCAAGTTACAAAGATTATATGCATCAATGGAATCTGCGGCTCAAATGAGATGGCATCATGAGAACAAAAAGAATTCAAATGTTCTGCGTCATCCATCCGATGGGAAAGCGTGGAGACACTTTGATGATGTTTATCCAGATTTTGCCCGGGAGCCAAGAAATGTAAGACTAGGTCTATATGCGGATGGGTTTACACCTTACATCTAAGCATCTACTTCTCCATACTCATGTTGGCCGGTAATAGTTACACCTCACAATCTTTCCCCTGAAATGTGCATGACCAAACCATTCATGTTTTTGACTTGTCTTATACCTGGACCATCTAACCCGAAGGCAAAGATAGATGTCTACTTGCAGCCCTTAATTGATGATCTACAACAATTGTGGAGCCGTGGCTTTTGGACTTATGATATCTTCACTAAACAAAACTTTGTCATGAGAGTGTGCTTAATGTGGACAATCAATGATTTTTCGGCCTATGGTATGTTATCTGGATGGGGAACGCAGGTTAAATTGGCATGTCCTTATTATATGGAAGACATAAATGCTTTCACCTTGAAATACGGTGGAAAAAATTCATGGTTTGATTGTCATTGTCGGTTCCTACCAGCAGATCATTCTTTCAGAAGAAGTAAAAGGGGCTTTACAAGAAACAAAGATGAGAAAGATGGTCCACCTCACATGAGACGACCCTATATATGAAATCATCCCATTGGCTGCAGAATATTCTCAACACTCTGATACCATAAAAAGGAGACGACCCTCCTTTCTCAAAAGGATAATCCCATTAGTCCCAAACTTATTTTATTAACTATGCCAAACCGTATTAAAGCGATAGCGTGGTATTCAAACAGCGTTGCGAAACCTGGCCCGGATGGTTTTGGTGGCTTTTTCTATCATCATTTTTGGGATATTATTGCTTCAGATGTTTATGCAGCTACCTTGCAGTTTTTTCAGCAGGGATGGATCTTCCCAAATTTAAACTCGAATCTACTGGTTCTAATTCCTAAGGTGGCAGGTGCTGACAGGATTGATTTGTATCGGCCTATTGCCTTAGCTAATTTTCAGTTTAAGATAATCACTAAAGTCATTGCCGATAGATTAGCTATGGTTGCTCCTAGTATAATATCTGATAATCAAAGAGGTTTTGTGAAAGGAAGGCAAATTGTGGACTGCATATGTACTGCTTCTGAATGCATCAATATGTTGGATAAGAAGGCTTATGGTGGTCAAATAGCTATGAAGATTGATATCAAAAAAGCTTTTGATACCATTGATTGGCAATTTCTGATTAAGGTTCTACATGCTTTTGGTTTTAATAGTCAGTTTTGCTCCTGGATTAGCATTATTTTACAATCAGCTAAGCTATCGATTTCTGTTAATGGTCATGCCATTGGTTTTTTCAGCTGCAAGAGGGGTGTGAGGCGAGGTGATCCATTGTCTCCCGTGCTCTTTTGTCTGGCAGAAGAGGTGTTAAGTAGGGGTATTTCAAAACTGGTTTCTGATGGGAAATTGCAACTAATGGCTGGTCCTCGAGGTATTTGTATGCCTAGTCATGTTTTATATGCTGATGATATAATGATCTTTTGTAGAGCTTCTCAAAGGAGTTTACAAAGCCTTAAATCTCTATTCGCAACCTATGAGCAGGCATCAGGGCAAGTTATCTGTTCAGAAAAGTCGAAATTCTTTCATGGCTCTTTATCTGCTTCAAGGATTGCTAGCATTTTTGCTTTGCTTGGTTTTTCAAGAGGTTCAATTCCTTTCATATATCTTGGAGTTCCTCTATTTAAAGGAAAGCCTAGAAGATTCACTTGATGTCTATAGTTGATAAAATCAAATGTAAACTGTCCAAATGGAAAGGAGCTATGTTGTCCATCATGGGAAGAGTTCAGTTAATCAAGTCAGTTATTTTTGGAATGCTCATTTATAGTTTCAGAATTTATGCTTGGCTTGTTAGTCTTATGAACGTGTTAAACTGGTGGATCAGAAATTTTGTTTGGAGTGGAGATATCAACACTAAGAAGATTGTCACTGTTTCTTGGAAACAAGTTTGTATGCCTTTTTCAGAAGGAGGCCTTGGCATTCGATCAATCAAGGCTGTTAATAAGGCTAGCCCTTTAAAGCTGGGCTGGGACATGATGACTTCTGCAATGGTCTGCTCTTATCAGATCTAGAGTTTTCAGAAATAACTCGATGGTAGTTTATCATATTAAGTCATCCATTTGGCCTGGCATCAAAAGCTGCATCTCTTCAATTTTAGAGAACTCTGTTTGGCAGGTTGGGAATGGTCAGAAAATAAATTTCTGGCATGATAAATGGTTGTCTGATACAGTTGTGAATTTACTACATATTCCAACTGACATTCATTGGCTTCTTGATGCTAAGGTGAGTGATTTTATTGTTAATGCTACTTGGTCTATTCCTAGATCTTTACTCTCCCATTTTCCTCTTCTCAAGACCGAGATTGAGAACATTATCATTCCTGTTTTGCCTTGTGTGGACAAGCTGAGATGGACTAAAAATGACTCAGGAGATCTCTCCCTTAAGGAAGCTTATCTCTTTCATTTTCCTTTAGCAACAATTGTTCCTTGGCATAAATTGATCAGGACTAAGAGCATCCCTCCATCTAGATCTTTTCTTTTGTGGAGAATTCTTCATGATAAGCTGCCGACTGATGAAAACCTTTGGAAGAGAGGTTGTGTTGTGGTTTCTGTCTGCAATGCTGAATCCACAAAGCATCTTTTCTTGGAGTGTTCTTTTGCTTCTAATTTATGGAGATGGTTTGGTGCTAGCTTTGGTTTAATTGTGGACACTTCTTCATTTTATTCGATTCTGTCAGTGTGCAGAAAAGGATGGAGTTCTCAGGTTTTGGAAATTATAGTTGCTGGTGTCTTAAATATCTTTGCTACAGTCTGGTTTTGCAGGAATCAAATAAGGTTCTCTGATGCTAGAATTAATCTTCACACTGCCATTGCCAGGATTGTTTCTCAAGTTTCTTTGACTGGAAATCATTCATCAGGGGTAATGTCCAATTCGGTTTCTGAGTTTGTCTTACCGAGATATTATAAAGTGAATGGCCATCCTCCTGTTGCTCCTTTAATCAGAGAAATTAGGTGGTATCCTCCAACTTGTAATATGATAAAATGTAATTCTGATGGTGCTGCTAAGATCAATCCAGCTAGAGGTGCTTGTGGTGATATTTTTCGAGACAAGAGTGCAACAACCTTAGGATGTTATGCTGCTAACTTGGGGCCTGTTTATGCTTTGTATGCAGAGCTTAATGGAGCAATGATTGCTATTGAACTAGCTTATTCAAAGGGTTGGTTTTCTCTTTGGCTAGAATGTGATTCTAAGCTTGTAGTTCAGGCCTTTAACAACTTTAACCTTGTTCCTTGGAAGATTAAAAGCAGATGGATGAATTGTGTGGAACTTACAAAACAAATGAGGTTTCTGGTTTCTCATATATACAGGGAAGGTAATGCTTGTGCTGACAAGCTTACAAATCATGGAAATCATATTTCTGGTTTTGTCTGGTGGGATTTAATTCCAGACTTTGTTAGGGAAGATTTTGTTAGAAATAGATTAAATCTGCCTAGTGATAGGTTTAAATGATTTACTTTTGGGTTTGGTTAATGCCCCCCCAAAGTCCTCTTGTATTCTTTTTCATTTTTTTTTAATAAATATAGGGTGGAGAACTCTTTTTCCTTTGTGGTGTTTTTTCCCTAAGGAGAGTTTTACATCAAAAGGTTTTAACGAGGCTCCATTCCTGCTTCATATAAAAAAAACAGCGTTGCGGAAACGAGCGCATAAAAGCATGCAGTCATACAAAAAAGCATAGATCACATCACATCAGAGTAAACGCAAATAAAGATAACTATATAGATACCACACATAAACATAGCCCCACCAGCAGGGCACTGTACATACATATACATACTGTACGAAACAAATCCATAAAAACAGAAAAGTACATCCAGAGACAAAAGAAGAAAAGACTCTCAGAACTCGCCAGCACTCCCAAGCCATGCTCAAAATACATCAAATCCTCGCCACTCAGCCCTAGAGACGCACTGGCAGGCACTCATCATCAGTGATGAGGATGCCCTGAACTACCCTATCCCTCTCCATGAGTACGCCTATAAACCCGCGTAGGCTCATACTCGGACGAGGAACTAGAAACGACGATACGACACCTCCTGTAGGTCCGCAGGTACTGCTCGGTGTGCCTCCTCTGACCACTGTAGACGTAGCCTCGCCTAGTGGATACCACTGTAGACTGTGGCGCTGCCCACCAATAATCCTGCTCTCTCTGCCTCGGTGGATGCCAGATCCTGGGAAAGGGAAGAAACTGCACGACGCTGAACGGTCCTATCATGTCCTCCACGTGCGACGCCCCTCCTCTGAAGAGAATGCTCACTGGTCCAGTATAGACCGTCAAGTAAGTAGAGGGGTACATGCGCCACCCTCTCTCGTCATGGTAGACGATCTCGATCAGCCCTAGTATCGGCATCCTCAGTACTGACATGATAAAGGGGTGTACTCTGGGGTACATTAGCTGGCTCCTCGTCTTCATGCGAACCAAGAACCAAACAGACATGCAAGAAACAGTAGGGAGATAAGAAATACAGTGCAGGCAAAGTCGGAATAACAATAGTAATGCAGTAAGCAACAACATGTAGCATTTGGCAGATTTAACAGATATAGCTGTTACTGCACTCATGCAAATGTCTCTCGAGACAACACATGTAACAAGCATCCAACTCCATGCGTCTCACACTCAGATCAATCCTCTAGACCGGGATACTAATCCCATGCGGCATGTCAGCCGAAAACTCGTAAAGCTGGCTCCACACGGAACGGTTCCACACCCGAACAAGTCCACACCGGAACAGGTTCTGTGTCAGAACGGAGTTAGTTTGTCCAAGAAACCGAACTGCTCGCCGTGACCAATAAGAGTGCATCCCCCTTCCATACCGAAATCGGGGTGTCTTGGCCGCCTTGGAACGTTAGCCTGGAACGTGGAAAGCTCAGGGATTAGTCGGGAAAACCGGACTGGATCGGGCGTCACGACAGGACAGAAGCTACCTCATCCGTCACTGTAAACTATTCCCGAGACTGACAACATCCCCAAGGTCACTCACTTGACCGCCCCTTCTACTTTCCGTACTCGCACTCAAGTGCAACTAACCTCGTATGACGTTGGCAGCCTATACTACCTGTCATACGGCCTCACCACTTGGAAGCTGATGATATGCAACAAACATCCTCAACGGGCTTGATACCGGATCTCACGCCTAAACACTTAATCAGAAACATCACGATGTCACTGCATCCACACAGCCACAGCCTCGACGCCACGCGTCCACGAGCCACAACTCAAACATCACAGCCACAACCTCAAGAAACCAGCATAACAGCAATGACACCATCCACGGTATCAACTCGATAACAACACGACACACAACCAAACTTAACTCTACGGCATTCCCTCACCACCCAACGATTACCTCAAACATCATAACAACAACTGTAATAATGACAGCAACAGTAAAGTCAAGAGTAACACATAGCAGCATATCACATATATCAAGTAGCATATAGGCACTTAGACAGATAGCAGCAACAACAACCAATCATCACGACAATCATACGAAGCAGATCATCCTCAATCAACAATTTGCTAACCTAGGGTTTCCAGACTTAACGGTGATAGCCCAAAGTAAGCTAAACCTAGGGTTTAGGTACTTTATCGGGGCTCAACCACTAGTAGGGTTAGGGCTTCCCTACACATAGCAGAAAACACACTACACTACTCTTGCCTTTCCGATGGTAGCAGTACTCTTTCTCTCCCACCTGAACAGTCGTACCACGAACTCCAAGACAAACTCCTCCACTCGTAGCCTCAAGTTCAGCCACGTATAGCTCTAACTCTCCTTGGTAGCCGCGGCTTCAAGCTCTCAATACGAGCAATCACGAGCACAAACCTTGCCCTAATTACGAGCACAACACACATATATAACAGTGTTAGCTCGAGGGCAAGCTAAAAGACCAAAGAAGAAAGCTAACGGCTCGAAGAACCACGAAGAACACGTGGTAGGGATTCGAGTTTACCTTTGGCGAATCGAGAAACGAATCCCTCAAAGTTGTAGATAACTTCGCCGCGATCAGAACTGTGCCGTCAGAATCGCATTCTGGCAGTTCGATCTCCTCGAAACTGAGTTTCTCTCTCTAAAACACTCAGAGCCTCTCTTACTAGTTGCAGGAACCCTTTGAGTTTTCGTGCAAATTGAGGAAGAGAAAGAAACTCGTCCATCTTGATTTGTTGAGCACACTTTGGCGTGCACATCCAGCACGCTTGAGCGTGGAGCCTTGTCCACTCTGCCTTCACCCTGGCATGACACGTGTTGCACACGCGTCAGAAAGCACACCAGCTGGCAAACGCACTCAGCACGCTAGGGCGTGCTCCCTTCCCACGCTTGAGCGTGATGTTCAGCTGGGAAGAGCCTTCCAAACTTCTGACTTCCACAGTTTCTAGTTTAACACCTAAGGCACTTCCAATCTTGTTCAAGCCTATTCCTAAGCTTCCAACTAGGTCTTAAACTAGCACAAAACAACTCACACAATCATCCAAAGCCCTAATCGTGATTAACCAACTCGATTAGAGTTACAGAAAATCGGGATGTTACATCACATGTTCACAGGGCAACAAGTTTGGGAATATGTTCGTGATTTTCGAAAAGTGATAGAGGTTAGTTGGGGCATACTGCAAGGGTATGGTGTGTTTCATAACTGGACTGAACAAAGCGTATTTTGGGATCTTCCATACTGGAAGGACAACTTGTTAAGGCACAACCTTGATATGATGCACATAGAGAAGAATTTTTTTGATAATGTGTTTAACATTGTCATGAATGTTAAGGGTAAAACAAAGGACAATGAAAAGGCGAGAATGGATATATCTATTTTCTGTGCACGCGGGGACTTGGAGATGCAACCCTTAGGGAACGAAAAGATGGGAAAGCCAAAGGCAAACTGCACTTTGACACCAGAAGATGCAAAGTTAGTGTGTAAATGGATTAAGGAACTGAAAATGCCCGATGGTTTTGCTTCTAACCTCTCAAGGTGTGTCGATCTCACTAAGGGTAAGATGCATGGGATGAAAAGCCAAGATTGTCATGTTTTTCTCGAGTGGTTACTCCCAATTGCCTTTCGTTCCTTGCTAGAATGTGCATGGAAACCATTAACTGAATTAAGTCGTTTCTTCAAAGATCTATGTTGTAATACATTGAGGATGGATAACTTGGTTAGATTGGATCAGAACATTCCCATCATCATATGCAAGTTAGAAAGGATTTTTCCACCGGGTTTCTTTGATTCAATGGAGCATCTACCGATTCACCTACCTAATGAAGCAATCCTTGGTCGTCCGGTTCAATATCGGTGGATGTATCCATTTGAAAGGTAAATGATTTATTTTAACCATTCACATCATGATTTATTTGAACTTCATAGAATTATGGTCATTTTACATGCAGATTCATTGGAGACTCTAAGAGGGCAGTTAAAAATAAGGCTAGGGTGGAAGGCTCCATATGCGCTTTCTACTTACACCGCGAGACAACCTATTTCTGCTCTCACTATTTCAAGACCTTTAGCTTGTTGCCAACCGCAAGTTTTAGGAACGATCGTCGATCAGGACATGAGGGTATCCAACCAACGTTGTCAGTCTTGAACAAATCTGACCGTCCTAGTGGGAAGCCTCAAATCCATTGGCTGACAGATGATGAATGGAAATCTGCTCATGTACATGTCCTGATCAATTGCAATGAGGTTAAACCATATCTTGAGTAAGTAAAATTCATATCACATCAAGTATGTGTTTGATATAGTGCATATTGTTGATTTATTTATCAATTATGTGCTTGGTGTCAGTGCATTCTCGCAATATCACTCCATCAATGATCGAGATGCTTCCGGTCGTATACATGCAGAATTTCCCATGCGGTTGAAGCATATGTAAGTGTGATGTACACAATTGATGTAATTATTAACGAACACACTCTCTAAGCTTATGTGTATCTTCTGTATAGGTTCATGATGAGAGGAATGGGGTGACCAACACAGACATAAAGTCATTAGCTTGGGGTCCCATATCAAAGGCAACATCGTGGCACATGTACTTTGTTAATGGGTACAAGTTTCACACTAAGGCTTGGAGTGATGGTAAAAAAACCCTAAATTGCGGGGTGCACGTAAAATGTCTTATTGAAGGAGGAGAAGATGATTTTTACAGTATCATCCAACATATATTTGAATTGGAATACCCTGGTTTGAGTAATAAGATTACCCTATTTTACTGTGATGGTTTGATCCAACGAAGAACAAAGGCACAAGGGTTCATTCGCAGTATAATATTGTCGATATTAAGATGAGTAGATGATATGGTCAATATGATCCGTTCATCCTTGCAGAAAAAGCAAGACAGGTATATTATGTCCCTTATCCACAGATGTGTAAAGACATGCGTGGCTGGTTTGCGGCAATCACCACAAAACCAAGGGGTCATGTGGAAGTCGAGGACACGGAGGATGAAGTGCCTTATTAAGCTGATGAGATGTCACCCGTTCTACCAATTACAGAAGTTGAACCAATACATGGCTTACTTGATGAAACAGTAAATGAGTTTGAACAAATAGTTGATCCTAATAACACTCCAATGGTTGTGGATGCTCAATCAGAAGATGAAGATGTTTCTACAGCATATATTGATAAGGACAGGGAAGAGGATGGGGACGAGGAGGACAATTATGAGGAAGATGACGATGACGATGACGAGGATTACCTTAACTTATAGGTTTAGAATATAGTGATTTTGCACTATTAAACTTTGTGATTAACTAGTTAGTAGTTTTGGCTTATATGTTTCTGATTAATGTAGATAACCATTTGAATATATATAAGAGCTTTATGTTAATAGGTTGATAATTAAATTATTTTTGTATATGGGTTGGAGTACTTTTCGAACTCCTAAAAATATGTTTTATCTGCTTATCTAAAAAAAAAGACCTTAGGTTATATGTATGTTTATCTGTTATATTTTGCACTAGAGCACATGTCAGGAGGAGATCGTGACGAGAGGGGCAAGATGCCATTGAAGAGGGGTCGAGGAAGGCTTCTACGACTTGGTGATCTTGCTGCACTCAATGAGCATAGGCGCCGCCAGAGATAGTCGACAACTCCACTTTCCCACCCTACACCACCCCCACCACCACCCCAGCCTACACAACTCCCATTCCAGCCTACCCCACCACCACTTTCCCAGCCGACACCACCACCTTCCCAGCCTACAACACCACCAGTCCAGCCTACCCATGGCACCAGCACCATAATCCCTACCCTCTGGACGATTCGAGTTGGGTTCGTCTTCATATCGCAACACACAAGTGCTTGTGAGGCAGCAACCTCTTCAAGAGGAGGAGGTAGACCAACAGTAACAACAGGAGGAGGAGGAAGAGGAGGAAGAGGAAGGGGAGCACGACCCTTCTCTTCAGGGTTCGAGGCAGTACCAGAAGGATACTGATGGGAAGATCATCATAAGTCCTCTTGGTCAGGGGTAAGTTATAATTTTCTTTTTTTGTTTATGTATTTATTAATCACTCAATTTTATATATACATTTGATTTGATATTTGACAGAGTTTGAATTTTTTGTAGGTGGACTCTTAGCGTCGTGACTGCTAATGCGATTAGGAATGCCATCCGTTCACAGTTTCGGGGTCCTCACCATTGTTGGATTGAGACCCCCGACGGGGTGAGGAAATATTGGTGGGAGAGATTTAGCATAAGTTGTGTATATTTAATTGCAATTATTTCATAACTAAGTAATTTCATCTACATACTGACTAACTATTTTGTCTAATTCTTTTTGCAGGAGAAAGTTTCATGGGATACTCGTCATCATGACGTTATCTTCAAAACTTTTAAGCAAAAATGTGCAAAACGTCTTACTGATATGCTCACAAAGGCGAGGAAGAAGGGGCAGAAGCCTAGGTTGGTTGGGGATGAGGCATAGGCTAGTCTTCATTCTTGCTCATTGGGCGAGTGAAGACTTCTGGAAGATCTCAACCCAAAATAAGACAAATCGGACTTCAGCTAAAGGTGGAGCAATCCAAACCATAGGCAGCAAGTCACATAATGACGTGGCATTAGACATGGTATGTATTTAACAACCTAGATGAAAAAGCAAGTGGATGACACCCTTTTATTAGTCAATTGTCCATTGCCAACTGGGTGATAAAACCGAGGCCTAATTTTATTATGATAAACTAATTAACAAGGCCCTATATGCTATTGTTGTAAAAAAAAGGCCCTATATGCTATCTGGCATTTGTTACCATAAGTACAATATCAATAGTCTCTTTCTACGTGTCAAACAATGTTTCTTACTTTCCTGTAAAATTCAGAAAGAATAAAGGTCTCTCTGAGTGTTTAGAAAGTCTTGTGATTTGTTATCAGATAGTAAAATTGTATGTTCATTAATCTGTTCTAATTAACTTATTATAGATAGCATGTAGCTTCCTTCTATGGGTTCTGTACTTGTAATATCACACAAATCTGTACTTTTCTCTGGTTACATGTCATTCATTTCCAAATTAATTAATAATTAAAATACCTAGATCTGAGTACATATGATACAGAATAGAATCAATTTTTACAAGTATGGGTATATTTTCCTGTGGGTGTTGCAGAATTATATAGCTGTTTTTTCAATAGACAATTTTTTCCCTTGGCTTTAATATCTCATTTGATAGCTGAAACCCTAATTTCCTACACTGTCACGCATTCAAAGAATTAATTTTCAAGATGCTTCCTTTTCTTGTGTTAAAATTTCAATGTCTATTAGTATAATGCCTATGACAACGTGGTTTAGTATTGGAGCACCCTATGTGTCTGCTTTAGTATAATGCCTCCAAATGGTTACATATATTGGTTAGATATAGTGCATTGTGCCTGCTGCTGTAGTCCTTCAATTCTATTTTGACTATTACTTAAAGTCATGAATTTGACTTTGCTTTGTATCGATGTTCATTAGTAGCAACCTACTGGCTGAAAGCAACTTGATTGATATTGATGGCAGCAAGCAACCTGATTAGCTTCTTTTATTAGGTTCTGTTTTTATGTTTTATTGGATGGGCTAATTTGAGAGCTGAAATTATCTTTAGGTTAAACTAATGATTTCGTCCCTATATGTGACACTGATTTTGAATTTGGTCCTTATACGTAAAAAATTTTGAAATTGGTCCTTACATGTACAGTTATTTTTAATTTGGTCCTCTCCGTTTATTGGTGTTGTAACACCGTCACGTGATAAGGATCAAATTCAAAATGATTGTCACATGTAGGGATCAAATTAAAAATGATTGTTACATGCAGGGATCGAATTCAAAATAAAAATTTGAATTTAGCCCCTATATGTGACAATTGTTTTCAATTTAGTCCCTATACTTAAACTTCAACAAACGGCGTTATGACACCAATAAACGGCGAGTACCAAATTAAAAATAAATGTTTATATAGGGATCGATTTCAAATAAATTCAAGTATAGCGACCAATTTCAAAATTAACGTCACGTATAGGGACCAAATGATTAGTTTAACCGTATCTTTATAAACTGATTTTTGTTCCTTTTATGTATGTGCTCCAACTAAAAGTATTTAGGAGGCAGCTTTGATTGTTATTGTTCCTGTGTCTGAGTAAGGAAGCATCTAACTGAAAGTATTCGATTAGTCCAAGTGCTTTCTTCTTCATGCTATGTATTCATATCCTTGCAGTTGCAGTTGCTCTTCTTAGTGCTTTCATGTGGTACAACATTTATAGTTGATTTTATATGTTAGATTTAGGTTGTTTAATATGTAAGCCTGCATCAAGTGGCTGCACTATTTCAATTTGAAATATATTCCTTTTATCCTCTTTTTCATTAGAGAGCAAATCTTTACTTGATACATTTCAATTCATAATGACATAACTATTTGATGAAGTATACTAAATAAGTATATGCTATTTTGGCAGGGCGTACAACTTGGATGGCCTGTGGAGTCTGATGAGCTCTTCTTGGCCACTCACAAGAGGAAGTCCGACGATTGGGTTGATAGTTGCTCTCTAAAAACATATGTAAGCTGTTTTCAAAGTTCCAATTTGTGTACAAATTTGGTGCTTTTTTTTTTTTTTTTTTTTTTCATTTTCGGATTCTAATGTGCTAAATGGTTATTTTTCCTAATTGGTTGAGAATGTTAATTTAGAGCTGTCATTCTGCCAATGCTACACTAACTAAAAGATAATATCTTGTTTTCTTATTGATTATTGATTGATTCACTTGACTGGGAGAACTATTCTCCACCATTGAATTTTTTGCTTTGGCTCCATCAGATCCTACAAAATCATACCAAATCATCAATACATCAACTTAGATAATATGACAGTGATTGGGTAGAGCTTTGTTTCAAATATGAAAAATATAAGGGTGCTTCGATGCTTAACCAGTTCACATGCAACAAGAGTTGTGAGTGAATTTTCACAAAAATATAAAGTAGAGTTAAAATAATATATAACTTAACACTGAAATGAAAGTCTGGCAACTCTATGCATAAGCTAAAATTTTCTTAGTACAGTTGAAACTCAAAGTCTCAGCAAGCAATAGATTTTATTCCTTAGTGTATGTTGGAATGCTTTTGTTATCTTTTCGAATTTGAAGTAGCATGCTTATGTACAATTTGGTATGCGTGTAACATCCCAATTTTTTGTAACTCTAATCAAGTTGGTTAATCTCAATTAGGGCTTTGGATGATTGTGTGAGTTGTTTTGTGCTAGTTTAAGACCTAGTTGGAAGCTTAGGAATAGGCTTGAACAATATTGGAAGTGCCTAAGGTGTTAAACGAGAAACTGTGGAAGTCAGAAGTTTGGAAGGCTTTTCCCAGCTGAGCATCATGCTCAAGCGTGGGAAGGGAACACGCCTTAGCGTGCCAACGCTCAAGCATTGGCATGTTGCACGCTCAAGCGTTGGCATGTTGTACGCTCAAGCGTACTGAGTGCGTTTGCAAGCTGGTGTGCTTTCTAACACGTGTCAGGCCAGGGTGAAGGGGGAGTGGACAAGGCTCCACGCTCAAGCGTGGGCACACTCAAGCATGGGCACGCTCAAGCATGCTGGATGTGCACTCTAAAGGGTGCTCAACAGATCAAGATGAATGGGTTTCTTTCTCTTCCTCACTTTGCAGGAAAACTCAAGGGTTCCTGCAACTAGTGAGAGAGGCTCTGAGTGTTTTAGAGAGAGCAACTCAGTTTGGAGGCGATCGAATTGCCGGAACGCGATTCTGACTGCACGTTTGTGATCGCGACGAAGTTATCTACATCTTTGACGGATTCGTTTCTCGATTCGCCAAAGGTAAACTCGAATCCCTACCACATGCTCTTCGTGGTTCTTCGAGCCTTTACCTTTCTTCTTTGGTCTTTGAGCTTGCCCTAGGGCTAACACTGTTATATATGTTTTGTGCTCATAATTAGGGCAAAGTTTGTGCTCGTGATTGCTCGTGTTGAGAGCTTGAGGTCGCTGCTACCAAGGAGAGTTAGAGCTGTACGTGGCTGAACTTGTTAGTGTAAGCCTTAGAGGCCATTAATCTTCTTTGTGATTTACATTTGTATCATGACTTTGATTTACATATATTTATATGTATTAGGCATTTTAGTTTATACTATTAATTGTTTAAACAAAGTAAAAGTCCTTAGAATAGTTATTTCAGTTCAATAGAACATCAAGTGTATGACTTGATCGTGAGACCCTATTGAACATTAAAATACTATTCTTAAAGAATCCGTACTCAAGTATTATTGTTAAATAGGATGACAATAATACATCGAGACTATTATGTAGGTAGACTAATGACCACATCTCATGGGTCATGGATACGAGATATCAAGTCTTCACATAGGTATAAATATTAGAGTAATATTTATACTGGATTGACCCACTATGAGAACGCTGCATAATAGTTATGTAAGTGTCATGAGCGCTTCTCATGGTAACCAAAGTGAAGTAGTCCTTCGACTTGAAGTCACTACGATTCCTACATGAGGAGTTGTAGCCTTTAATGCTACCAAACGTTATCCGTAACAGGATGATCATAAAGATAGTTATTGGGCCTGCAATGAATCATGTTGAGGGATGTGAGTGATGTAGACAGGATTCGTCCCTCCTACATAACAGGAGTAATGTCATGGGCCTCTCAATAGAGTGAGACGTGAAAGTTCATGGCCATGCTGCAATGGGCCAGTATGAGATATTGGGCCCATTTGTGATTACACGTCTACTCAGGAATTGAGAAATAAATAATTGAACTTAACAAGGATGACACATTTATGCCTTGTGTTCAATTAAGACATATGGACGAAGGGACATTTACTGAATGATTATTTTGGTTACCGTAAGGAATATATCGTATCACCGATATTCTCACTAATTGGGTAACAATGATGTATTGCTAGATGCCGCTTATTGTTTGTAATATTAAATGTGATTTAATATTATTGCCAATTTATTGAGAACCTATTGGGTCACACGCATAGAGCAAATAGTTGGAGAATGAATTAATTTATTAAATATGATTTAATAATATTAATTATAGACTGAGCCTGTAGCGTACAAGCCCACTGGGATTAGGTTAAGTGGGTCACAACTTATAAGGCTGTGCACGTCACTTAAGCGTCTAGAGATTGCTGCGCATAACCTAGCGGCCGTCACACCACATCCTTGGTAGGCGTGCCCCTTTCCCTTGCCGTCAGCTAGCACGACGTTTTCTCCGACGGTGATTTGTTCGCATGGACTACGTAGATGTGCTGCTCCATTGCGGTACTGGCGATAGCATTCATCCTCCTCTTCAGAGCAGTGTTCGTAGTGCTCGTGATCAAGTGAGAAGAGTTGTTCTTCCCTCGCAGAGATCACGGTAAAGCTTTGCTACAAGAGATAAACACTACAATCATGAGTCATGACCATTCGCATGGATATTTTGGTGGGAATTTTTCCATAGCGTTATATGTTTTAAATATGCAAATTCCCAACAGTGGTATCAGAGTCGCTTTTGAAACCATGATTCTCTTGTGTGTTTATTTGTTATAACATGTTTTGTTTTAAAAGGATATGATCTTTAACATGTTATGTTTGAAAATCGTAAAAGTGTTTTGCGAAAAACGTTTTCTGAAATCTTTGTTTTGTTTTGCGACAACAAGTGTTGTTGTCATGCACACCTTGCGTCTAGACGCACCATAATCGATTATGGTGGAACAATAATCGATTATGAGGGTTCGTGAGACGACTTTCCTCTCTTAGAAGGATAATCCCATTAATCCCAACCTCTTATTATTATTATTAACTATGCCTAGCCGTATATAAAGCGATAGCGTGGTAAAACAAGCAGCGATGTGGAAGAAAGCAAATAAAACAGCAAGCATAGAGAAAACAATCCGAGCAAAAGCGCAAAATATATATAACTGTAAAATAACATGCATGAGTTAGCCCCACCAGTAGGGCACTGTACATAAATATACATACTGTCGGGTAGAAACCAAAATACATCAAGAGTAAAAAGAAAAGCACTCGAAGCTCACCAGTAACCCCCGTCCCCTCTCAAAATACATGAAAAAGCGCTCAGCTCACTCCCTAGGACGCACTGGTAGGCTCTCACCATCAGTGGTGAGGATGCCCTGAGCTACCCTGACCCTCGCCATGAGTACGCCGGTACCCCACAATCGGCTCATACTCAGACGAAGAACTGGACACTACGATCCTCCTCCTGCGGTAGGTCCTCAAGTAATGCTCGGTCCTCTTGCGCTGGCCTCGGTAGACGTAACCTCTCCTGCTGGTCACGACCGATGACTGGGGTGCTGCCCAAGTGTAGGCCTGCTCCCTCTGCCTCGGAGGTTGCCACATCCTTGGAAAGGGAAGGAACTGGTAAATCCGATAGGGACCGATGATATCTATGTACGGAGGTTTACCGCTCCGGAACATCTGGCTGACTGGTCCTATGTAGACCATCAAAAAGGTAGAGGGGTCTACCCGCCATCCCTTCTCATCATGGTAGATAATCTCAATGTCTCCCAGCTCCGGCATCCGCGGTGCCCCTGTGATGAATGGGTGAAGTCTCGGGTCCATGGTACGCCTCAGCTGGCTTGTCGTCTTTAAGCGAATTCATACTGGACAACAAGGAAAACAGAAGGGAGATAAGAAATATAGCGCGTCATAAAGTGGGAAAATAGTAGTAATGCAGTAAACATACAACAGGTAGCATATAACAGATATCACATTTATAACATTTACTGCATTTCAGCACACATCTCTGGAGACAACAATTGCAACAGACATCCATCCCATGAATCTCACACTCAGATCAATCCTCTAGACCGGGATACTAATCCCATGCAGCATGTCGGCCGAAAAACGCACTTATGCAGGTTCCCAACTGGAACGATTCCACACCCGAACAAGTCCACACCAGAACAGGTTCTATGTCGAAACGGAGTTAGCTTGCCCAAGAAACTGAACCGCTCACCGTGACCAATAAAGTGCATCCGCCTTCCATATCGGAACCGGGGTATCTCGGTCGCCTCGGAACGTTAGCCTGGAACAACTGGAAAGCTCTGGGATTAGTCGGGAAAACCGGACTGGATCAAGCGTCACTACAGGATAGGAGCTACCTCATCCATCACTATAAACTATTCCCAAGACCGGCAACATCCCCAAGGTCACTCACTTGATTGCCCCATCTACTCTCCGTACCCGCACTCAGGTACCGCTAACCTCGTATGACGCTGGCAGCCCATACTACCTGTCACACGGCCTTACCACTTGGCAGCTGAAAATGATATGCAGCAAACATCCTCAATGGGCTTGATACCGGATCTCACGCCTAAGCTCTCAACCAAATCAAAGCATCACGATGCCACTGCATCCACACGGCCACAACCTCGATGCCACGCGTCCACGAGCCACAGCTCAAACAACACGACACATAGCCTCAAGAAGTAAGTACAACAACAACGGCACCATCCACGATATCAACCCGACAACGACACGACACACAGCCAAACTTATTCTACGGCATTCCACCATAACTCTCAATATTACAGCATACAGCACAATAACAGCAGCAATAACATCAACATGATAGCAGTAATATCAACAACATCATATAAGCAGCTAGCAGCATATCACATATACCAAGTAGCATATAGGCAGATAGATAGCAACAACAACCAACACCATACAGTCATACATCAGCAAACATCCTCAATTAATAGTTCTCTAACTTAGGGTTTCCAAACTTAACGGCGATAGCCCAAAGTAAGCTAAACCTAGGGTTTAGATACTTTATTAGGGCTCAACCACTAGTAGGGTTAGGGCTTCCCTACGCATAGCAGAAATCACAACTACATTACTCTTGCCTTCTCGACAACAGCAATACTCTTTCTACCCACCTGAACTGTCGGCATGCAAATCCACGCGAATCACCGGCTTGCTCCTCCGAAGCTTGAGCTCGCAGCCCCCTTGCCATGGCAGCTCAAGAACAGCCCCTCAACCGCAGTCCCAGCTCCAATCGCGGGGAAATCACGAGCACGCACTTTGCCCTAGTAACGAGCACAACACATATACAGCAGTGTTAGCCCCAGGGCAAGCCCAAAAGATCAAAGAAAAGGTAAAGACTCGAAGGACGCCAAAAACACGTGTTAGGGATCCGAGTTTACCTGTGGCGAATCGAAAAACCAATCCGTCCGAGTTGTAAATAACTCAGCCGCGATCACAACGGTGCTGTCAGAATCGCGTTCCGGCGGCTCGATCACCTCTAACCTCAAGCTTTCTCACTCTAAAACCCAGAGCTTCTCTCTCTAACTCACAGAAATGCTTCCCAAAATCGTGCAGAATAAGAAGATGAAAGTGGAAGCTCCACTTATGGGTTCTATTGTCCACGCTTAAGCGTTCTTCACATTGCACGCTTGAGCGTCGCCACGCTCTAGTGTTGGGTTCTCTCCACGCTTGAGCGTGGGACCTTGTCCACTCCGCCTGCTCCCTAGCCCGACACGTGTCTCACACGCGTCCAAATGCAGAACAGCTGCTTAGCGCACTAAGCACGCTGAGGCGTCCAACTCCGCCCACGTTTAAGCGTCTCAATGCTTGAGCGTTGAATTCTCCCACGCTTGAGCGTCAGCTCAGCGAGAGAAGAACTTCTAGCTCCCACAGTTACTCATTTAACGCGTTAGGCACTTCCAACCTTGTTCAAGCCTATTCCTAAGCATCTAACTAGGTCTAAAACCAACACACAACAATCCACACAATCATCCGAAGATCCAATCGAGATGTTACATTACCACCCCCTACAGAAAATTTCGTCCCCGAAATTTTCGTCGTATACCTGTAAAAAGATAGGGATGATTCGAGCGCATCTCAGCTTCATGTTCCCACGTTGAATCACCAGTCACTGGGTTCTATTCCACTCTTACTAACGGAATGCGCTTACCGCGTAGCTCCTTGATCCTTCGGTCTATGATCCGAACAGGTGCAGCTTCGTACTCCATGTTCTCTTTCAGTTGAATTGATTCGGGCTCTAACACGTGTGATGGATCGGGATAGTATTTCCTGAGCTGAGAGACGTGAAAGACGTCATGAAGATTGGATAGACTTGGCGGCAAAGCCATTTGGTAGGCTACATGACCAATTCGTCCAAGAATTTGAAACGGTCCTATGAATTTAGGTGTTAGCTTTCTGGATCGGATTGCCCTGCCCACTCCAGCTCTTGGGGTTACTCTCATAAAGACATGGTCGCCCTCTTGAAATTCCAAAGGACTCCTCCTCTTGTCAGCGTAGCTCTTCTGCCTGTCCCTTGTAACCTTCATCTTTTCCCGTATCTTACGGACTTGTTCCGTTGTTTGCTATATCAACTCTGGAACTAACAGCTGACTCTCTCTCGTCTCAAACCAGCACAACGGAGTTCTGCACTTTCGTCCATACAGTGCTTCGTACGGTGCTATTCCAATACTAGAATGGAAACTGTTGTTGTAAGTAAACTCGATCAATGGAAGAAACTCGTCCCAACTTCTCGTGTTTTCCAACACGTATGCCCTTAAGAGATCCTCCAATGACTGAATTGTTCGTTCCGACTGACCATCCGTTTGAGGATGATAAGGAGGACTCATACTTAGCTTAGTTCCCACTGCGCTGTGTAAGCTCCTCCAAAACCTTCAGGTAAACCTTGGATCACGATCTGAGATGATACTCGAAGGTACCCCATACAGCCCTACAACTTCCTTGATGTAAATCTGAGTTAATCGCTCCAGAGAGTAACTCTGGTTGATTGGTAAAAAGTGAGCACACTTCGTCAATCTGTCGATAATCACCCAAACTGCATCACACTTTTTCTGAGTTCTCGGCAACCTAAAAACAAAGTCCATAGCAATACTATCCCATTTCCATTCTGGGACGTCCAACGATTGCAACAATCCTGCTAGCTTCTGGTGTTCAATCTTCTCTTTTTAACACACCAAGCAGGTTAGGTCATAAGCTGCTACATCTTTCTTCATCCCTGGCCACCAGAACAGCTTCTTCAGATCATGATACATCTTGGTAGTCCCCGGGTGGAAACTCATCTTGCTCTTGTGTGCTTCCTCCAATATCATATTCTTAACTTCTGTATCCGTTGGCACACAAACCCGGTCACCATATCTAAGCAGACCATTTGTACCTTTTCTGAATTCCAAAGTCTAATCTTCTTCTATCAACCGATTCACACCCTCGAGGTGCTTATCCTCAGCTTGCTTCTTCCACAACAGGTTTAGGAAATCGGTAGTTAATCTAACCATCCCCAAATTCAGCTTATCCTCGACGATTTCTGATTCCAGGTTTAGATCTCTAAACGCCTCTAAAAGCTCTAGCTCCTTTAACATCATCGCAGATACGTGTAGGGACTTCCTACTGAGCGCATCCGCCACAACATTCGCCTTACCTGGATAGTATTGCAGGTCGAATTCATAGTCCTTTATGAATTCCATCCATCTACGTTGCCGCATGTTCAACTCCTTTTGGTCGAACAAATACTTCAGGCTCTTATGGTTGCTAAACACTCTGAATTTAGCACCATAAAGATAGTGTCTCCATATCTTCAATGCAAACACTATCGCAGCCAATTTCAGATCATGCATTGGGTAGTTCCGCTCATGTACTCTTAATTGCCTGGAGGCATATGCCACCACTTTCCTGTCTTGCATGAGCACACATCCCAAGCCTTGATAAGATGCATCACAGTATACATCGAATCGTCCTAAAGGATCTGGTAACACCAGCACAGGTGATGTGGTTAGTCTCCTTTTCAACTCCTGGAAACTCCGCTCGCAAGCCTGTGACCACTCAAACGCCTTCCTTTTTCTCGTCAACTGCGTCATAGGTAACACAATATTAGAGAATCCTTCTATAAACCTCCGATAGTAGCCCGCTAAACCAAGAAAACTTCTCACCTCGTTTACAGACTTATGGCTTTCTCAACTCACTACGGCCTCAACTTTCGCAGGATCCATTGCGATTCCATCCTTACTGATCACATGGCCTAGAAACTGAACTTCCTCTAACCAAAACTCACACTTCGACAGTTTAGCATACAACTGCCGGTCCTTTAGCACTTGCAACATCGCCCTCAGATGCTCTTGGTGTTCCTCTCTACTCGAAGAGTATACAAGGATGTCATCGATAAAAACAACAACAAACTTGTCGAGGAACGGTCGGAAGATCCTGTTCATATAATGCATGAACACGGCTGGAGCATTAGTCGCACCAAACGGCATAACCAAATACTCAGTGACCATGCCGACTCCGAAAAGCAGTCTTTGGGACAACCTCCTTCTTAACCCGAATTTGATGGTATCCAGATCGTAGGTCGATCTTAGAAAACACAGCTGCTCCTTTCAGCTGATCCATCAAATTATCTATTCGTGGTAACAGATACTTGTTCTTTATCGTCACTTTATTCAGCTGACGATAGTTTATGCACAGTCTTGAGCTCCCGTCCTTCTTCTTCACAAACAACACCGAAGCTCCCCACGAAGATGCACTAGGTCTGATAAACTCCTTGCCTAGCATCTCGTCCAACTGCTTCTTTAACTCCATCAGCTCCACTAGAGACATCCGATACGGTGCTATCGATATAGGTCCAGTTCCCGATACCAGGTCTATGGCAAACTCCACCTCGCTCTCTGGTGGTAATCCAGGAATGTCATCGAGAAACACATCCGGAAACTCTCGCACGATAGGCAAAGCTTCAACACTAGGAGTCTCCTTCACTTCCAAAGATAACAGCACCATATACTCGTCTGATCGTTCACTCGTCGGAGTACTCTCGTTGGCAGGCATCAATCCAGATTGCTTGGAAAAACTGAAAGTTTTGTTTGAACAGTCTAACATTACGGCCTGCGTGTCGTGCCTTTCTCTTAATTTCGATATGTATATTCTTTTCTCACCTTATTCCCCTCGAATGTAAAAGAGGTTTCTTCCAATTGTAATGTTATGGTGGAGACAAGAAGATGACTTCAGAAGAGGATGACTTGGTAGGTGATCATGCTTGGTGAAGCTTGTACGCTACTAGGGTTTTAGATTAGATTCTCTCATTGGCTTGGGAGAATCAATGCGTTAGGGGCCATAACCATGTCACATTCGTTATATGCTATATATGTAAGAGATGCATGTTAGTATATAGTAGGTTAAACAGTTTAACATATTTTGATATCAAATTTATAAACAAATCCCTCAAAAGGAAATATTAAGTGACATTTGAATGTGCCTTCCAATGCATGACACTTGTCAACACTAATATCGATTGAGCGTAGGTCTGCCAAAGCAGAGTAACTTTGTCTATACTAGTAAGACGCGATGGGATAAATGTGATATCCAATTGTCAAACATTGGGTCTGACTTAACTAAGCCAACTTCAATAGGATTGAAAAGGGGGCTTAAAGACATGGAGTTGGGCATTAATCCATAAGACGGATTAGAATAAGAGTTATTCACCCAACTGATTCAAGAATTACATGAGATATAATTGGAAAGTGTTTCCTACCTAAATAGCCAAATCTGGGCGATCAGCCAAAGCTGACTCAGAATGAAGTGAAATATGGATCGTAGTCCCACTAGAAAATCTTCCAACAGGATTTTCCGAGTCAATGGTGAGGGTCATTGATTTGAGTAAAATAGTGGGAGGCGTATTTAATAAAGGACCTTATTAAATATGTTTATGCATGATACTTATATTCTGTATATTTCTGTTGTAGATAACCATGTCTGCAAACCACACGTCAAGTACCTATCACTGCGATCTGTCCTTGAGAAAGACAAGTTAGCCGGAACGAATATCCTGGACTGGTACAGAAACTTGAGGCTTGTCCTCGGGCATGAAAAGAAGCTGTATGTTTTTGAAGAACAAATCCCTAAGGAGCCACTGGCTACTAATGCTTCTAAGGTTGAGAAACATGCTTATAAGAAGCATCGGGATGATGCCTTAGATGTCGGCTGCCTCATGCTTGCTACCATGACCTCTGAGCTTCAAAAGCAACATGGGACCATGGAGGCATAAGATATGATCGTGCACCTCAAAATGCTCTATCAAGGGCAGGCAAGGCATGAGCGGTTCGAGGTTTCCAGAACCCTTTTCAATTCTAAACTGGCAGAGGGAAGCCCTGTGAGTCCTCATGTACTTCAATTAATTGGGTACATTGAGAATCTTGAAAGGTTGGGTTTTCCTTTGGGCCAAGAGTTGGCCACTGACGTAGTTCTGCAATCGTTGCCTGAGAGCTATGGTCAGATTGTCATGAACTACAATATGCATGATCTTGACAAACCGTTGCTAGAATTGTTGAGCATGTTGAGAACCGCTGAACAAAATATTAATAAAGGAAAGGTGAAGGCCATCATGATGGTCCAAGTTGGAAAGGGCAAGAAGTAGCCCAAGAAAGCAAGGGCTTCCATAAGTCCAAACCTAGCACTTCTTGCTTAAAACCTACGGGTGGAGTTGCTAAGGAGGGCACTTGCTTCCACTGCAGTCAGACCGGACATTGGAAGAGGAACTGCCCCAAATACCTGGAAGAGAGCAAGAAAAAGGGAAGTGAGACTTCCACCTCAGGTATATATGTTATAGATGTCAATTTATCTACTTCTGCATCATGGGTATTAGATACTGGATGTGGATCTTATATTTGTAGAAATATGCAGGATCTAAAAGGGAGTAGACCATTGGCAAAAGGCGAAGTTGACCTACGAGTTGGCAATGGAGCAAAAGTTGCTGCTATAGCTGTAGGAACCTATGTAGTGACTTTGCCTACTGGGCTTATTATTCAGTTGGAGAACTGCTATTTTGTGCCTGCTGTTAGCAGGAATATTATTTCTGTTTCTTGTCTGGACAAGAGTGGTTTTCATTTTATAATAAAGGACAAATGCTGTTCTATTTATTTTAATGAAATTTTCTATGCCAGTGCACAAATGTATAATGGACTCTATGTCCTTGATCTTGATATGTCTATCTATAACATTAATACCAAAAAGGTCAAACCGAATGAGTTGAATCCGTCTTACCTTTGGCATTGTCGCTTGGGCCACATAAATGAGAAGCGCATTTCCAAACTCCATAAAGATGGACTATTGGACTCTTTTGATTATGAATCATATGAGATATGCGAGTCTTGTTTATTGGGAAAGATTACTAAAACCCCATTCACTGGTAATAGTGAAAGGGCAAGTGATCTTTTGGGCCTTATACATAGTGATGTATGTGGACCCCTAAACTGGGCTAGAGGTGGATTTCAATACTTCATCACTTTTACTGATGACTTCAGTAGATATGGATTTGTGTATCTAATGAAACATAAATCCGAATCCTTTGAAAAGTTCAAGGAATTCAAGAATGAAGCACAAAATCAACTGGGTAAGAATATTAAAGCACTTCGATCAGATCGAGGTGGTGAATATTTAAGCCTGGAGTTTGATGATCATCTGAAAGAGTGTAGGATATCATCTCAACTCACTCCTCTTGGAATACCACAATGGAATGGTGTATCTGAAAGGAGGAATCGGACCTTATTAGATATGGTTCGATCCATGATGAGTCTTGCAGAACTTCCAAACTCCTTCCGGGGACATGCTTTATTAACAACAGCTTTTACACTTAACCGTGTTCTATATAAGACGGTTGAAAATACACCATATGAGATATGGACTGGCAGACGACCCAGTATGTCTTTTATGAAGATTTGTGGTTGTCAGGTTTATGTGAAACGTCAAATTTCTAATAAACTTGAACCCAAATTTGATAAGTGCTTATTTGTGGGGTATCCCAAGGAAACCAAGGGATACTATTTCTACAATCCTTCTGAAGGCAAAGTGTTTGTTGCTAGGACTGGTGTATTCCTAGAAAAGGAGTTTATCTCCAAAGGAACCAGTGGGAGGAAAATAGAACTTGAAGAAGTTCAAGATTCAAAAAATAGCAATGAACCTATGATGGAACAGGAGCAACCTCTGCAAGATGTTGTGGAACAACAATCTGCTCTAGTAGCACAAGACTCGCATAGGTCTAACAGGATATGTCACCAACCTGAGAGATGTGGATTTCTCATGACTTAACAAGGTGATGTTTTACTCATGGATCAAGATGAGCCTGTGACTTACCAGGAAGCCATCACTGGCTCAAAATCTAAGAAATGGCTAGAGGCCATGAGATTTGAAATGGATTCCATGTACACTAATCAAGTTTGGAACTTGGTTGAACCACCAGAAGGGGTAAAACCCTTAGGGTGCAAGTGGGTTTTCAAAAAGAAAACCGACATGGATGGTAATGTACATACCTACAAAGCACGATTGGTTGCTAAAGGTTTCAAACAAATTCGTGCCATAGACTATGATGAAACCTTTTCACCAGTTGCAATGCTTAAATCCGTTCGGATCTTGCTTGCTATTACAGCATACCAGGATTATGAAATCTGGCAAATGAATGTCAAGATTGCTTTCCTTAATGGAAATCTACTCGAGGATGTGTACATGACACAACCTGAGGGTTTTGACACTCTAGAGAATGCTGGAAAGGTGTGCAAATTACAACGATCCATTTATGGATTGAAGCAAGCTTCCAGAAGCTGGAATCTTCGTTTTGATGATGTTGTAAGACAGTTTGATTCATCAAAAATGAAGATGAACCTTGTGTCTACAAGAAGGTTAGTGGGAGCATTGTTGTCTTTCTAGTACTGTAAGTGGATGATGTAACACCCCCTCGGGTGCTACATACACGAACTCAAAATGCGGAAAACATCAACAAAATACAACGCTTGTTGCTTTCGGAAAATACTTTAATTAAATAGTTACGTTCGAAAACGCGGGTTTAAAAGAAATTTTCTTCATACATGAAGAAATTTAAACTCAAGACAAGGAGATAAACTATGAAACATACATCAACATTTCAGATTCATACTAATATAATCATGACATAAATTCAGGGCTAATATATCCTATTACAGACTCAAGACATGAGTTCAATATACGTGCAGCAAATAATATAAGACTACTTCAAAAATAAAAGACTCCTATGCTGGTCGGGCTAAAAGTAGCCATTGGGATATAACCCCAAAGTCAGCTTCTTTAAAAGGCTCCGTCATCCGAGTTCTCACGTGTCCGCTGGGACCTATGATCAACATCTGTACATGTTTTCCAAAAACACAATAGGGTGTCCAACATGTACAGGCAAATGTGAGATACTCATTTTATAAGTTTATCACGACAGCCGCACAAGCGACGGACAACAGTTACAGTCACACATAAATAAGGTTATAATAACAGTTATTCATATGAAACAATATCTCAAACACTATCATGAGTTATAATAATGCATGAGACTTCAATATCATCTTTCTAGTTCATGTACTTCGGAGATTCTTACTTCCCTTCATCGAGCGATAGGCCGCAATAACACTCGTAACACAATTGTTCTCATGAGTCGGCCTCTCAATTTAGGTCTGAACTCCAATTGTTCCAGGGTACCACGTCATAACCATATCCTGAATAGTCCAGTCTCTGATTGAGTTCATTCGTGTTTGGCAACCGATTTACCATGGAACGGGGTTGCTACACTACCGGCCAAAGAATGCCCCTATACACCTAGTGGTCTTAACTGGCAAAATTCTCAACTACGTAAGTTGTAGCTCATTTTCAAATGGCATGTCTGTCGATTCATGCATGTACACATAAAGTTTTCTGTTTTCTTTTTCGTTTGTTCTTTCATTTGTCGAGGCATATAGCCCACGACTTGTTTTAAAAGACATTAAGCCCGTTCAAATCAAAACACAGGATGCGAAGTCCGAGTGCTCAATCCACAAAACACTAGCCTGACGTCTCGGTCACTAGGTTTGCGTTCGTCTCAAAAGATTCATCGTTTTTCCTTCGGTCTTATTTTCTCAAAACAACTTTGGAAAAACAAAAATCAATTTCATTTTCTTGAACTAAACCATTTCTTTTCCAATGAAAACATTTTCCGGGGAAAACACCTTTTCGTGGACAAAATCGTTTCCTAAAGGTTTCACGTCTTTCTAAAACGTTTTTCCGAAACAAAACTCACCATGTAAAGCTTTCCTCAAAACAACTTTTTCCTTTTCAAAAGAACATAAAAAAGGAAGATAACTTTTTTTTGAAAAAGCAACACGTTTTCCTATAAACCTTTTTGATTTCAAAATCCGGTTTTCAAAACTCCGATTTCGGTTTTCGAGTATTTTAATTCTTTTATCGAGTCATAGCCAGTCCTATGATATATATATATATATATATATATATATCAAAATAGCCCAATATCTCAATAACATTCATAAAAGGCATCCATGCCACAAATCTAAATCAAATGCTCAAGTACAAACTTCATCAAGTACATAAGTCAACCATTCACAAATTCCAATCATCAATCAACACTACCACATCTCATATAACAAATCAAATACCATGAAGCTATCAAACTCAAATGAAATACCTCCCTTTACCTCTCTATGTTGGTCAATTAAATCCCGAACGATTCTCGGCTCCGGTTCCGTTTTCGTCCGTGTCACCTAAAAGGTCCAAGGTTCAGCCAAGAAAGTTTTAAAAGGCTAGGGATCTCATTTGGTTCTAAACTTTTGGATGATTGGTTCATAATCTTGGTTAACACTAAGACAAGTCTTAATACCCAAAAATATGAAACATGACTCATGGTTTTTCACACAT
Organism: Ammopiptanthus mongolicus; assembly: GCA_039655645.1. Lineage (NCBI taxonomy): Eukaryota > Viridiplantae > Streptophyta > Magnoliopsida > Fabales > Fabaceae > Ammopiptanthus > Ammopiptanthus mongolicus. The sequence goes on from CM077344.1 coordinate 39,974,988, forward strand.
GAAGGTCTCGGCCATGAAGGGAGAAAGGGGTTAGAAATGATTTGATTTTCCATCACTTGGATTCAAAGACAATAGGAAAAGTAAGGATGGAATCAAGAGTTAGAAATCAAAAATTTGAACAAAATCACTATTCACCAAATTTTCTAGGGTTCGGCCACTCTTAGAACAATAGGCTAGGATGAGAGTTTGATCATATGCTCTTGGATTTAGGTAGAGGATGATGAAGCTAGCTCAAAGAAATTAGTTTCCCATTAAAAGGATTTTTCTACAATTTCCTATGAATTTTTGAAGTTTTGGATCATAAACTTGATTTTCATGAAATCAAGATTTGAACTTGAGATAGGAAGAGATTCATGAAGCTAAGAGATCATAGAAGTGATCTTACCTAAGAAATGATGAAGATGGATCAAGGATTCAAGCTTTTCTCTCAAAGATTCAAGCTTTTCTCTAGGAAAAATAGAAGTTTTTCTCATGGAAGAAGATGAAGTGTGAAGGAGAAAGTGATGAAGCTCTCTTCTGCAGGTTGGGGGGCGTGGGAATGGGGCCGACTAGCCCATAAAATGGGTCACCTAAGGGTATTTTGGTCATTTCCTTCAAGAGTAAAATGGTAAAAGTGAAAAAGGTTAGGGGTATTTTGGTCATTTCACATCCAGATATTTCCAAACGTCATGATGACTCTGGCATGCTTTCCCATGTGATTTGACATGATGTGACATCAAGATTATTCGTTAGTGGTTCCCGGTTAATCCGTATGCAGCTCCGTTTGTCACCCTATTGAGGATTTCGCTCGAAAAAAGGTCAGGAAGCGATTTTTTTGGAATTTAACCAAAATATAGAGAAATAAATTCTAAGACTTACTGTCTCGTTCACGGATCCATCTGAGGTCTCCTGAGCATTAAAATCTTACTGTTAGTGTAAAAACGCAAATCGGGCTCCGTTTGAGTTTTCAGCTCAAAATTTAATCGTAGCTTCGTATGATAACGTTGAGCATGAATATTATCTCGATTTATTTTATTTCAATTTCTAAGTCCTCGAATAAAATATAAACTTAATTATATAACTTGTTGATTTATAAAGACAGTGAAAGAGAAATAAAACAATTTCAAGTTTTGAGGAACGCTTTGACCCGCGTTGACCCTAGTTTCTATTAGGGTTATCATACGTCGCCGTCAGCTCGTCATGGCCGGCAGCCTTCCGGCGGAATAGCGACGTTGCCTCCGACCACCCTCGCCACCACCGACCACGGCGCACTATCTACCCGGTCCGGCGCACTCATCTCCGCCGTTTGTGGTTGCACCCTGTTCTAGTTTGGTTGTTGATCCGTGTTGACCTGTCGTCATCTGCCCCCTTGATCATCATGGCCGGCAGCCTTCCGGCGTAAAAGCGACGTTGCTTCCGACCACCCTCGCCTCCACCGTCCATGGCGCACCATCTCTCCGGTCCAGCGCACTCATCTCCGCCGTCAACTCAACAGCGTTGTTGCACCCTGTTATGGTATTCTCGGCGCGGCTCTGATAACGACTCTCTTCGGCTTGCATGGCTTCTTCCTTGGCTTCCAAGCCTATTTGCTTGTGGCCTTGTTTCGGCCCTCCCACGCCCCAGCCTCCTCCGGCCACAGGTGGCTCACCCATTGACAATGGCGTCCCAACGGTGTCTCCTTCCCCGGCAACAAAATTTTTCGTCCAAGCTCTCCACAACTCTTGTGCAATCCCTCCAAACCTCCTTCCGAAACCTTGCTGGAAAGGAGAGGATCTTGCTATCAAGATTTCGCAAGATGAATATGTTGCAGGAGTAGAGAGCTGCAAGAACGTGCTTCTTGGCAGACTGACCATGCCCAAAGGATCGGCTCTAGTTCGGTTTGAAGACTTGAGGTCACGCATCATGAACGTGCTTGGTCGATGATCTCTTTAGGCAAAGGGTACTATGAATTTGAGTTTTCTTCTTTGGATGATATAAGAACTGTTAGATCGATTGGCTCATGGAACTTACAACCAGGGGTGTTGCGGCTCTTTGCTTGGATACCTGATTTTAATCCCAATCTGATACGCCAAACTAGTGTCCAATCTTGGATACGTATTCACGGCCTATCAAGGGAATATTGGCGACCAAAGATCCTCTTTGAGATTGCTGGTGCAATCGGTGTCCCTTTGGCGATTGATGAGGCAACTAGCAAACGCACCATGGGTCACTTTGCAAGGGTTCTCATTGACGTTGATCTGAACTCTTCTATGCAGGAGCGCCTTCTTGTGGAGCGTGATGATTATCACTTTTATGTGCAGGTGGAGTATGAGCGCATTCCTCCGTTTTGCACCTCTTGCCAAGTGATCGGACACAACATTGACAATTGCAAGTATTTGGTGATGCACAAGAAAACTAAAGATCACAAGGTGCAGGTGCAGCACAAGAAAAAGACGGTTCAGTTTGCTGCTAAACAAGGTGCAGGAGAACAACCTGACAGAAACCAGACTGATAAGGGTACAGACACTGAGTTGCCAACTCAAGCAAATGCTAAAGATAAAGAAATTGCTCTAGGCACTTCTACTTGTGCTCCTCAGGTGGTCTCAATTCAGAAAGTGGTGGATTCAAATGCCTTCAAAGGAGTTAACAACACCCCTTCGAATGATCATATTATTAATCCTTTATTGGGTTACATTGATGAGAGAGGATTGGTCGATACCCAGGTTAGGAATGATGCTAATTTAATTAATACTTGTGCTATTGATGCAGGTAATCTTATGCAGCAACAAAATTCAGCTACTGAGCAGCCACACAACTGCAACTCTCCAGCGGCGACAAATGGCTTGCTATGTACAGTTGCGTCCTTAACCTCTCCTAGTGTTGATACTCAATTGGTTTCTGTTGAGCTTGGCTCTGTCGTTGCCAATTCTTTTCAATCCATTGAAGACTCTATGACCGAGACAGCTATTGAAGCTTCTTTAGCTCATTGTAAGGCTGTTGTGGTCCAAGATATGAAGATTGTTAATCGCCTATGGGGTGATTCCGCTGAGGATTCCTCTGATTCTGAGCCTGCTTTCATCGTTGACAACTATTCTAATGTGCCAGAGCCAGATGCTTCCAAATATTTGGTTGAATCGAGCTCCACTTATCAAGCAGTCGATGCTTCAGGTGATGTTGCAGCAACCTTCACTGAGGTGATGTCCAAATCACAGAAGAAAAAGATGAAAAAAAAGCAGCTACAGATTCAGCGTAGTGCTGGTTATAGAACCCGATCTAAGGGTGGTCTCCTTCAATCTTCTCAATGTTGAAGTTGTTATACTGGAACGTTAGGGGTATAGGAAATCCTGACACCAGATTGGCCCTTAAAAACCTGTGTAGAATGCATAGGCCGGATATTCTGATTATTGCTGAACATTGGATCACTATTCATCAGGTTCCTGCTGGTTTTTTTCACTCCATTAACATGAAGCTTTTTGCAGAGAATGATAGAGGTAATTTACCCTCTAATTTATGGTGTTTCTGTTCGCATAATTTCTCTCCTATTGTTATTAAAAAAGCCAGGCAACATGTCTGCTTTTGTCTTAATTATGCTGGTATGAATTTATATGTTGCTGCTATTTATGCCTCTACGTCTTATATCTTGAGAAGACAACTTTGGACTGAGTTGCATGATGTTCAGTCTTCTAACACTGGCCCTTGGTGTCTGCTTGGGGACTTTAATGTTGTCTTGGGCTTTCATGAGTATCATGGTAGAGGTATGTCTTCTCAATTACCTTGTGATGAATTTAGAGCTTGGACTGACTTAGATCATTTAATTCATTTGCCTACTCGGGGATCTCAATTTACTTGCTCTAACGGTAGGTTGGGTGGTTCTTATGTTGCTAAGAGACTTGATAGAGCTTTTTGTAATAATGCTTTGGTGGATTCTTGGAGTAGCATTGATTGTTGCACTCTTACAAGGGACAAATCTAATCATTTCCCTCTCCTCCTTACTTTGAATAATTCGGATAAAAATTTTGCTTCTACTTTCAAATTTTTGCAAATGTGATCTAGACATCCGAATTGTATAAATGTCATTAAAGATGCTTGGAATTCTGAGGTGCCTGGCTGTCCTATGTATGTCCTTTCCCAAAAATTGAAAATCTTGAAATCCAAGCTTAAGGACTGGAATAAGGTAGAGTTTGGTAATGTTCATTTAAATGTTTCTAATGCTATATCTGAGTTAGATGTGGTGCAGGCCAGTATTAGCAATTCAGGAGGTTCTGATGACTTATTTTTTCAAGAGAAGGCTGCTCAGCTTAAATTGCAGGAGGCTTTGAATTATGAAGAAGATTTTTGGCGGGAAAAAGCTCGTTTAAATTGGCATTTGCATGGTGATCGAAATACGGCATTCTTCCATAGAGTTGCCAAAATTAAAAGCGTCACTAATCAAATTTCTGTTATTAAAAATGGTGATGACCTCCTCACTGATCCCTCTGATATAGAAGCTCACATCGTTAATTACTATAGTAATCTGTTTGCCTCTGGGAATTCTTGTCAGTCCAATGGTTTAATTGATAGTGTTACTCCACACTCTGACTGAGGATGATAATGATATGCTCACTAGAGTGCCTTCTTTGGAGGAAGTGAAGCAGGTCGTTTTCTCTTTAAGTGGGGACAGTGCTCCTGGTCCTGATGGGTATGGTGGTCATTTTTATCACACTTATTGGGATATTATTTCTAATGATGTTTATTCTGCTGTTCTCCAGTTTTTCAGGCAGGGTTGGTTGCTTCCCAATTTGAACTCGAATCTTGTTGTTTTGATTCCCAAGGTGGCTGGGGCGGAGCGTTTAGACCAGTATCGTCCTATAGCTTTAGCTAATTTTCAATTTAAAATCATTACTAAAGTTATTGCAGACAGACTTGCTGTGGTGGCTCCTAAAATTATTTCTCAGAATCAGCATGGTTTCTTAAAGGGTAGGAATATCTCTGATTGTATTTGCACTGCTTCTGAAGCTATAAATCTTCTCAAGAATAGATCCTTTGGTGGTCAAATTGCTTTGAAGATTGACATCAAGAAAGCCTTTGATACTTTAGATTGGAAGTTCTTGATTCAGGTTCTCCGTGCTTTTGGTTTCAGTGACAAATTCTGTGGTTGGATTAATTTAATTCTTCATTTGGCCAAGCTCTCTATTTCTATTAATGGTCATCCTGTTGGTTTCTTTAGTTGCAAAAGGGGTGTTCGTCAGGGTGATCCTTTATCTCCTCTTCTGTTTTGTATTGCTGAGGATGTGCTTAGTAGGGCCATCTCTAAGCTTGTTGAAGAAGGCAATTTGCAGTTAATGTCTGATCCTAGAAATTACAGGGTGCCTAGTCATGTTCTCTATGCTGATGATGTCATGATTTTTTGCCGGGCTACTCAAAGGAATGTTACTAATTTGTTGAAGCTTTTTGGGGAGTATGAGGCTGTGTCTGGGCAGGTTATTAGCACAAAAAAATCTAAGTTCTATTCTGGTAGCATCTCCCAGCCTCGCCTGAGGCTTCTTTCTAGCTTGTTGGGGTTCTCTGCTGGCACTCTTCCATTCACCTATCTAGGTGTTCCTCTCTTTCAAGGCTCTCCTAAGCGTGCTCATCTGCTTCCTATTGCTGATCGTATTAAGGCCAAGTTATCTTCTTGGAAAGGCTCTTTGCTTTCTATCATGGGCAGGGTTCAATTGGTGAAGTCCATCATTCTTGGCATGTTGGTTTATAGCATTCATATTTATGCTTGGCCTAAAAATCTTCTCTCCTCTTTGGATCAGTGGATTAGGAATTTCATTTGGTCTGGGGATGTTTCTTCTCGGAAATATGTCACTGTTGCTTGGAATAAGGTTTGCTCTCCTACTCTAGAAGGTGGTTTGGGGGTTCGTCCTATTAACTCTATTAACCAAGCGGCCTTGCTTAAGCTGGCCTGGGAGTTCAAGACTTCAGACTTGCAATGGGCCAACTTCCTAAGAGCCCGAGTTCTTAAGAATAACTCTCCAGTAAGGTATCATGTCTCCTCCTCTATCTGGTCTGGTATTAAGTCTAACCTGCCCATCATTGTTAATAATTCTGTTTGGCATCTTGGAGATGGTTCTAACATTAACTTTTGGACGGATACTTGGTTGTCTAGACCCATAGTTGATATTATGGGAATTCATCCCTCCTTGCACCATAGGTTCAGGGCTAAGGTTAGTGACTGCATTCATAATGGCTCCTGGTGTATTCCTGCTGATCTTTGCGCTCACTTTCCTAATATCTTAACCGAGATCAAAGGGACTGTTATTCCTATTGATCATGGGTTGGATACTTTACGATGGGGAGCTAATGACTCTGGTGTTTTAACATCTAAGGATGCTTTCCTTTTCCATGAGCCTATTGGTCAACATGCTCCTTGGGCTAAATTAATTTGGAGAAATTGTGTTCCCCCTTCTAAATCCTTTGTTCTTTGGAGATTTCTGCACGATAAAATTCCTACTGATGACCACCTGCGGAATAGAGGTATTATTGTGGTTTCTGTTTGCTCTCTCTGTGGGAAATCTGCTGAAACATCCCACCACTTGTTTCTGGATTGCCCTTTTGCTTCTTATCTCTGGAATTGGCTTAGCTCGGTTCTTAATAGCTCTGTGGATTGCTCCTCTCTCCAGTCCACCCTCATTATCTGTGATAAAGGTTGGAGTACTCAAGTTTTTGATGTTGTTATTGCTTCTATTATCAATATTTATTGGACCATCTTGCATTGTAGAAACAAATTGCGTTTTGACAATAAGCTGATTCCCTCTCAATCGGCCATCAATTTGATTTTGAGTAATGTCTCCCTTGCTGGGAAATCTAGCCGGGGGAAAATGTCTTCTTCTGTCTCGGAATTTACAATTTTGAAGACTTTCAAAGTGGAGGGTCATCCTGGTAGTGGTCATACTATCAAAGAAGTTATCTGGAAACCTCCCAGCTATCATATGATTAAGTGCAACACTGATGGTGCAGCTAAAGGTTGTCCTGGCCCCGCCTCTTGTGGGGGTATTTTCAGAGGGTCTAATGCTGCTGTTTTTGGGTGCTTCTCTGCTAATCTTGGTATCTGTAATGCTCTTCAGGCAGAACTTTTTGGTGCAATGATTGCTATTGAGATTGCCTTTAAAAGAGGTTGGCGTCATTTATGGTTAGAGTGTGACTCCCAGTTAGTTATTGCTACCTTCAAAAACAGTTCTATTGTTCCTTGGAAGCTCAGAAACAAGTGGGCCAACTGTATTGCTCTTACTAAGCAGATGTCTTTCTTATTCTCCCATATATACAGAGAAGGAAACTCTTGTGCTGACAAGCTTGCCTCTCATGGGACTCATGTCAACGGTACTGTTTGGTGGAATACCATCCCGACTTTCATCTTAGATGACTTTTTTAGAAATAGAAATAGTTTGCCTTATTATAGATTCTCCTAGTCTCTTTTGGGCTAGGTTGTCGCTCCCTAAGTTCACTGATGTCCTTCTGGATTGTATTGTTTGCACTTTCGTTTCGGTCTTGGGTTTTGGCCTAGTCCCCCCAACCAACTTTTGTTACTATTTTTTTCTCTTTACTAATAAAAATATGGAGGAGTACTCTTTTTCCTTCTAGATGTTTTCTCCCTAAGGAGGGTTTAGCATCTGAAGGTTTTAACGAGGCTCCTTTCTTTCATTTATATAAAAAAAAAATAAAGACAGTGAAAATCGGGGTGTTACAGATGATATACTACTTATGGGAAATGACATCCCTACCCTACAAAATGTAAACATATAGTTAGGGAATTGCTTCTCTATGAAAGACTTAGGCGAGGCTACCTATGTGTTAGGTATCAGAATTTATAGAGATAGATCATTGAGACTGCTCAGCCTAAGTCAGAGTACATACATAGACAAGGTGTTAAAATGGTTTAACATGTATGAATCCAAGAAAGGACTCTTGCCTATGTCACATGGTATATGCCTTTCAAAGGCACATTCCTCTTCCAATCATGAAGAGAGGGATCGCATGAGTAAGATTCTGTATGCATCTGCAATTGGATCTATCATGTATGCCATGTTATGTACTCGACCAGACGTCTCGTATGCTTTAAGCATGACGAGCAGGTACTAGTCTGATCCCGGTGAGAGTCACTGGGCTGCTGTCAAGAATATCCTCAAGTACTTGAGAAGAAATAAGGATACATTCTTTATCTATGGAGGTGAGGAAGATCTCGTTGTAAAAGGTTGCACCGATGCTAGCTTCCAAACCGATAAGGATGATTCCAGATCGCAATCTGATTTTGTGTTTTGCCTGAATGGTGGGGCTATGAGCTGGAAGAGTTCAAAGCAAGAGACAGTTGCTGATTCTACCACAGAGACTGAGTATATTGCTGCCTCCAATGCAGCAAAGGAGGCCGTTTGGATCAAGAAGTTCATTACTGAGCTTGGTATTGTTCCTAGCATTGTGGATCCCATTGATATCTATTGTGATAACAATGGACCCATTGCACAAACCAAGGAACCTAGATCTCACCAGCGATCCAAACATATACTTAGGCGCTTCCATCTCATTCGAGAAATTATCAATAGAGGACATGTGAAGATATGCAGAGTACCAACACTTGACAATGTCGCTGACCCGCTTACGAAACCTCTTGCTCAGCAGAAGCATGATGGTCACACTAGGTCGATGGGTATTAGGTTTATGCCTGATTGGCTCTAGTGCTAGTGGGAGATTGTTGGTGTAAGCCCTAGAGGCCATTAGTCTTCTTTGAGATTTACATTTGTATCATGACTTTGATTTACATATATTTATATGTATGAGGCATTTCAGTTTATACTATTAATTGTTTAAACGAAGTAAAGTCCTTAGAATAGTTATTTCAGTTCAATAGAACATCAAGTGCATGACTTGATCGTGAGACCCTATTGAACATTAAAATACTATTCTTAAAGAATCCGTAGTCAAGTATTATTGTTAAATAGGACGACAATAATACATCGAGACTATTATGTAGGTAGACTGATGACCACATCTCACAAGTCATGGATATGAGATATCGAGTTTTCACATAGATATAAATATTAGAGTAATATTTACACTAGATTGACCCATTATGAGAACGCTACATAATAGTTATGTAAGTGTCATGAGCACTTCTCATGGTAACCAAAGTGAAGTAGTCCTTCGACTTGAAGTCACTACGATTCCTACATGAGGAGTTGTAGGCTTTAACGCTATCATACGTTATCCGTAACAGGATGATCATAAAGAAAGTTATTGGGCCTGTAATGAATCATGTTGAGGGATGTTAGTGATGTAGACAAGATTCGTCCCTCCTACATAACATGAGTAATGTCATGGGCCTCTTAATAGAGTGAGACGTGAAAGTTTATGGCCATGCTGCAATGGGCCAGTATGAGATATTAGGCCCATTTGTGATTACACGTCTACTCGGGTATTGAGAAATAAATAATTGAACTTAACAAGGATGACACATTTATGCCTTGTGTTCAATTAAGACAAATGGATGAAGGGACATTTACTACATGGTTATTTTGGTTACCGTAAGGAATATATCGTATCACCGATATTCTCACTAATTGGGTAACAATGATGTATTGCTAGATGCCGCTCATTGTTTATAATATTAAAAGTGATTTGATATTATTGCCAATTTATTGAGAACCTATAGGGTCACACGCATAGAGCAAATAGTTGGAGAATGAATTAATTTATTAAATATGATTTAATAATATTAATTATAGATTGGGTCTGTAGCCTACAAGCCCAATGGGATTAGGGTAAGTGGGTGATAGCTTATAAGGTTGTGCATGTCACTTAAGCGTCTAGACATTGTTGCGCATAACCTAGCGAACGTCACACCACCTCCTTAGTAGGCGTGCCCCTTTCCCTTGCCGATAGCTAGCACGACGTTTTCTCCGACGGTGATTTGTTAGCGTGGACTACTTAGAGGTGCTGCTTCATTGCGGTAATGGTGATAGCATTCATCCTCCTCTTTATAGCAGTGTTCGTAATGCTCGTGATCAAGTGAGAAGAACTATTCTTCCCTCGCTGAGATCGCCGTAAAGCTTCACTACAAGAGGTAAACACTACAATCATGAGTCATGACCATTCGCATGGATCTTTTGGTGGGAATTTTTCCGCTGAGTTATATGTTTTAAATACGTAAATTCCCAACAGAACTTGCGGCTATGAGCAGAGGAGCTTGTCTTGGAGTTCGTTCTACGACTGTTCAGGTGCGGGGAAAGAGTACTGCTGCCATCGGGAAGGCAAGAGTAATGTAGTGTGTTTTCTGCTATGTGTAGGGAAGCCCTAACCCTACTAGTGGTTGAGCCCCGATAAAGTACCTAAACCCTAGGCTTAGCTTACTTTGGGCTATCACCGTTAAGTTTATAAACCCTAGGTTAGCGAACTGTTGATTGAGGATGATCTGCTTCGTATAACTGTCGTGATGATTGGTTGCTGTTGGTGCTATCTGCCTAAGTGCCTATATGCTACTTGGTATGTGTGATATGCTGCTATGAGTTACTGTTGTTGTCCTTATTACTATTGTTGTTATGCTGTTTGAGGTAATCGTTGTGTGGTGGCGGAATGCCGTAGAGTTAAGTTTGGCTGTGTGCCGTGTTGTTATCGGGTTGATACCGTGGATGGTGTCGTTGCTGTTATGCTGGTTTCTTGAGGCTGTGGCTGTGATGTTGAGCTGTGGCTCGTGGACGCGTGGTGTCGAGGATGTGGCTGTGTGGATGCAGTGGCATCATGATGTTTCTGATTGAGTGTTTAGGCGTGAGATCCGGTATCAAGCCCGTTGAGGATGTTTGTTGCATATCATCAACTGCCAAGTGGCGAGGCCGTATGACCGGTAGTATGGGCTGCCAGTGTCATACGAGGTTAGTTGTACCTGAGTACGGGTACGGAAAGTAGAAGGGGCGGTCAAGTGAGTGACCTTGGGGATGTTGCCGGTCTTAGGAATAGTTTACAGTGACGGATGAGGTAGCTCCTATCCTGTCGTGATGCCCGATCCAGTCCGGTTTGTTCGACCAATCCCTGAGCTTTCCACATTCCAGGCTAACGTTTTGAGGCGACCAAAACACCCCGGTTTCGATATGGAAGGGGATGCACTCTTATTGGTCACGGCGAGCGGTTTGGTTTCTTGGACAAATTAACTTCGTTCCTACACAGAACCTGTTTCGGTGTGGACTTGTTCGGGTGTGGGACTATAATAGCCGTTACTTTCAATCATTTAAATGTGAGCTTTAAATGGCATTATGCTTGGTAAATTAAAATTTCTCATCATATGAACAATATATTTGTTATACTGATTTTTAGTTACAAGCATGTTCTTTTTAATAATTTATGCTACAAATTAAAAATTTCTATAAGCTCTATTTAAAAGTTTAAATAAATATATATTTTTAGGCATAATTAGGGTAGTGCATAACTTGTCACGCCCTTAGTAAATTAATTAAGTACAGTTTGTAAGCTATAAACACTTTATGGGTACCCTTTTAGTAAAGGACATAATTGTCCAAGTGCCTTAGGGTTATTTATAAATAGGAAGGGGCTTCCACCTCTCATTTACTTATAAAAATAAAATAAAATTTCAAAAGGGGTGTTAGGGTTTGATAGAGAAAAATAGAGAGCTTTAGAGAGGGAAAAAGAAAAGGGGGGAACTTTAGGGCCTGTTTGGTTTGACCGTTTTCTATTTTCGTTTTCATTGAAAATAGAAAATGAGCTTGAAAATGCGTTTGGTTGAGTTTAGTGAAAACGTTTTCACTGAAAACATTTCCTGAATTGGACCCAAATCCGAAAATAAAAAATAGTTGTTTTCAATGTTTTCATTCTCAAATTTTTGAAAATAGGAAATGAAAACAGAAAACAAGAAGTCAAAACAAACACGTTTTCAAATTTTTCAGAATTTGAAAATAAAAACAATTTTCAAAAAATAGAAACAGGAAGTGAAAACAGAAAATGAAAATGCATACCAAACAGGCCTTTAGAGATATGAGATCCCAATTCATTTTGAGCATGAAGACAAAGTTGTAGAGGAGCTCCCAAGCTTTCCAAAGTCTCAACCTTGCCTCATCTTTTTCCTCTTTGGTTTGTCACCATTTTTGGGTAAATGCCTCAAGGAGGGATTGAATTTGCTGAGTTTGGAATATATTGCTGAGCTTGTTCATTTGTTGAGATTTCTTTCTTTCTTTCTTTATTTTATTAAGATCTTATCAACCTTGTTTTATTTTACTTGATATCATATTCCTGTGCGGTGCCCTATAGTTATCGATATATCATTCTATACTGCCCCTGTTTTTATTTTGATTTTTGTGTGATACTCTGTCAGGGGGGGGAGGGTATAGCGTGTTGAATTTGGAGAGTTAGCAGGGAGGGGAATGATTTGCATTTTTTGCTGGTGCTGTGCATTTGGGGTAATAAACCAATCTTTTTTTTTTTTTTTATCTTGTGCTGTTGTGATAGGAAATTGTGGATTATTAGAAATCCAAATGGGACACCACTATAGCCCTCTGTTTGCTTGCAAATTTGCAAGAAAGTGTGGTGGCCTTGTATGATTAAAATTATAGGTGCTGCCTGGTACCATATTTATGTAAAAGTTGGATAGTTCAATATGTTTTACATATATTTATGTGTTTCTTTTTTTTGTTAAGGTTGCTTTGTAGTACTTTTTTTTATGAAGGTGATGGGAGCATGATAATATAAAGGTGAATGATTCTAAAAATATACTGAGGTATACATTAAAAAAAAAAAAAAAAAGACGTATACGAGGGAAGTATGATTGAAATAATTATGAGAAATAATATGATGTGGTAGATATAGAAAGATGAACTTATGAAGTTCTAATTAAGTATGAATAATTATGGCTGTGAATTTTTTTTAAAACATTAATTAGTATTTTTTTATAATGATGAATGACTATTGTGATTAATATTAATGGATCTCCATGTTGAATGAATTTCTATATTGTTTGAGAATGCATTGTTTTAAATTGTATATTATGTTTTGCATACTCGAGGTATTGGTTATGGAATGAGTTGATTGCCTTATTGGCAAATGCTATTATATGAAGATGATTCATGTATGTCGTTGTATGGTACTTAGTGGAATGGATTGACATTTGACTTATGAATCTTTGGGTATCCGACCGGAGGGGGCGATATCTCTGATATATAAGCTAAAATCGTTGAGGTTGGAGAACTTAGTGAGCAACCCCGGAGTTGAGGGGGGATGTTGATGGCCGGAGAAGGCAGTAACTCTCGGATTCAAAATTAAAACTGTCGAGGCAGGGGATCTTAGTGAGCAACCCCAATTGGAACCCTAAAGACTCAATATGAATATGTTTATGCTATGTTACTCCCCTTCTAAGTGGGAACATGAGTTATGAAAATAAAATTTATGTGCAAGCCATTCCACAAGTACTCTATTGAGGGACAAGATGTCCATATGGTAACTTGTTTGCTTCTGGAAATATTTGTATATGACTAGATGGTTGTGACGTGTAGCTTTTTAGATGACTATTTATTTGTTTGAGCTAGAATTTTGCATGATTGTGTGCCTTTATTTTCGCTCCTGATTATGAATGATTGCATGTGTTTGTGGGAAACTCCCTCACTGAGTCAGTGGACTCACCTCACGTTTAACATTTTAGCTGCAGGTATCTGCAATGCCGTTGGAAGCCTTGGATTTCATGTGGACAGTTTGAAGGGTTTGAATCCTTGGGTTTTAGGACTTTGTAATTTATGTTATGTTTTGGTTGGATTCGGACGATATTATTCAATCTTATGATGTATTATTGAATAATATTTCTTTATACTTTTGATGAGACGAATCAGTATGCTTGAGAGGCTGCGAAAGGGAAAGTAAAGATTTTCCTTTCGACCGGTCATGGCTACAAAATTCGGGTCATGACAGGAACCGGTCCAGTGTGGAACCAGCTTTGTGAGTTTTCGGCCGACATGCTGAATGGGATTAGTATCCCGGTCTAGAGGATTGATCTGAGTGTAAGACTCATGGAGATGGATGCTTGTTACATGTGTTGTCTTGAGAGACGTTTTCTTGAGTGCAGTAACTGTTATATCTGTTATATCTGCTACATACTACATGTTGTTGTTTATTGTATTACTGTTGTTATTCCGATTTTGCCTACACTGTATTTCTTATCTCCCTACCACTTCTTGCATGTCTGTTTGGTTCTTGGTTCGCGTGAAGACGGGGAGCCAGCTGATGGATCCCAGAGTACAACTTTTTATCAGGTCGGTACCGAGGATGCTGGTACTGGTGCTGATCGAGATCGTCTACCATGACGAGAGAAGGTGGTGTAACGCCATTCGTTACATTAATAACCCAAATTAATAATTTAAATAAAATCAGGAAAATAAATTTTTTCTTAAATAAACACTGAATAAATACTTAATATAATATTAGTCCAAAATAATTGTTTACATTAATTCAAAAACCGAATAACATAATCAGTTTCAAAACTTCAAAACAGGGCGTCTATAACATCTCGCATAAGAAAATAACTAAAAGATAATAAAGGTCTTTCTGGCATACGCCATACAATACTAACCAAGCTCTAAAACTAAAGAGATAGTCTTCAAAACGTCTTGCCGCTAAAGAGGGATATCCCCAGGCTCTGAAAACAATACTACTAATGAGATATAAAATCCCAGTGAACAGAAATACAGTTTAAAGGGTTTTCACAAAAGGATTGTTCGCAGCCGGTGCGATAACCGGAAAAACTGTTCATGGTACCCGCTATTTTCAAAATAATGTATAGTATAATAATAATAATAATAATAATAATAATAATAATAATAATATAAATTATTATTGATAGTAACAATCATCCTTAATACATCATAAATCAAATATGACAAAATCTCATATATCAAACTATTTCAAATATTCTCATATGTCATATGACTCTCAAACTGCACATAACAATGGCGTCCCATTGCCTACCTTATTCATGAAGGTATTTCGATGTCACTTTATCTTCAGTGACATCACTCATTCGATACCAACCATTGTACACTGGTGGTATTACTCATTTCGACATCCCAACGTGTGGCGATGTTACTTTCAATACCCCATCATGACGGTATTTCATATTTCGACACCCCAATTCATTGGCAGTGTTACTTTCGATACCCCTATCATAGGCGGTATTGCAGCAAACAACATTCAACATATTAACATTTATTTTCGACACCCCAATTCATTGGCAATGTTACTTTCGATACCCCTATCATAGGCGGTATTGCAGCAGACAACATTCAACATATTAACAGTTATTGAATTATGCCAATATCACAAATATCATCAAATAATACATATATAGCATGTCAATTCAACCAAATCACGTATATATCATATAATAATGGCATCAATCTCAATAATAGACATTTAATTGACAGTAGGAACACCTTAGAAGGAAAACCCCCAAATTTAGAAAATCAGGATTTGACCAAACGCATGATTATTTTCTAAAAATGCATTTTGAAAACATAATCCAAACCCTAAATCAATTTGCACCATGGAAAGGGTGAGAAAGAGTATTTCTACTCACCTCTTGAAGACCTCCAATAATCTCCAAGCATACCCTATGACGAATCCTAGATGTCGTCTTTCTTAGTCTTGAATCCCCTTCTCCATCTCCTTCTTCACCTTCTTCTTCTCCTCAGTATCATCTATTTATTTTTTATGCTGTTGTGACTGGTATGCGGCACTGCACTTCTCCTTCTCTCTCGTTGCTACCCACCCCAATTTGGAGCACGCAGCAAGGCGATCAGATCAAAAAAGTCAGTGAAAAAAGAACAATGAGAGCTTGACTCTTTTCTCGTCAATTAGGAAACGTGTTTGCCTTAATTCCTAGCTTCAATTATATGGCTCCTGTGCGGAATAAGGCCCATGTGTGAGAAAGGGATCTAGGGTTTATCATATGTATAAAAGTCTTTTTAATAAATATGTGGGGCCTATTTTATCAAATGAAAAGATTTCCTTCTGCACGTGAATAGCTTTTCACGTAAATGATGGTATTATTTTTTTTTAATTCTTTCAAATCAATATAATTGGCCTACTTATTTATACTAAGAATTCCAATTTTGCACTCTTTTAATTACTAGACAATTCTGATAAACTCTTATATCAATTATTTTCTACACTGATCCTCATAATAGCTTAATTTTTTTACTAAAATAATTATATTATAATTTTAGGATGTTACAGGTGGCGCATAGACCCCTCTACTTACTTGACGGTCTATACTGGACCAGTGAGCATTCTCTTCAGAGGAGGGGCGTCGCACGAGGATGACATGATAGGATCATTCAGAGTCGTGCCGTTTCTTCCCTTTCCTAGGATCTGGCAACCACCGAGGCAAAGAGAGCTGGATTATTGGTGGGCAACACCACAGTCTTCAGTGGTATCCAGTAGGCGAGACCACGTCTACAGAGGTCAGAGGAGGCGCACTGAGCAGTACCTGAGGACCTACAGGAGGCATCGTATCATCGTTTATAGTTCCTCGTCCGAGTATGAGCTTACGCGGGTTTATAGGTGTACTCACGGAGAGGGACATGGTAGTTCAGGGCATCCTCATCACTGATGGTGAGTGCTTGCCAGTGCGTCTCTAGGGCTGAGTGGCGAGGATTTGATGTATTTTGAGCGTGGGTTGGGAGTGCTGGCGAGTTCTGAGAGTCTTTTCTTCTTTTGTCTGTGGATGTACTTTTCAGTTTTATGGCTTTGTTTCGTACCGTTTGTATATGTATGTACAGTGCCCTGCTAATGGGGCTACGTTTATGCATGATATATGTATAGTTATCTTTATCTACGTTTACTTTGATGTGATGTGATCTATGCTTTTTCGTATGACTGCATGCTTTTATGTGCTCATTTCGGCAACGCTGTTTGAATACCACGCTATTGCTTTAATACGGTTAGACATAGTTAATAATATAAGCTTGGGCCTAATGGGATTATCCTTCTGAGAAAGGAGGGTCATCTCATTTTGGTGGTATCAGAGCGTTGAGAACGTTTTGCATCGAATGGGATGATTCATATATACATATTTACGGTCGTCTCATTTTTATAGTATCAGAGCAGTTTGGTTCTATAAAGGGGCTGTGGAAGTTTGGAACCATTACTGCGAGTCTGGAAAGTGTATTGGCATTAACAGTTGACACCTGAGTTGTATCAACTAAGACTGGTTTCGGGTAAAGTGTCCGATGCGCTAGTTATTTAAGTGTGATTACTATTTTCATTCATAAGGCATACGATTTGTTTAACTGTTAAGTGCTATTATATGTCTTATGAATTGGAACTGATAGCTCCTTTTTACAGGAAGCTAGATGGCTCGTGGAAGAGGAAGAGGAGGAAGGCCGACTGCGACCAGGGGCAATGATAACAATAACAACAATGGTGACCACTCAGGGATAGGAAGTGGTGGTGACACCTCTGAAGCAATGCAGGCCATGCGGGACTTGGCTACCGCAATGATGCAACAAACCCAACAGACTGCCCAGTATATGCAGAGGCAAGAAGACAGGGAAGCAAGACAGGATCAGTTGTACGCGGTGAGAGGAAATGAGACTGTGGACACTGGTCTATATACGTTCATGAAAGGAAATCCTCCTCAGTTCCACGGAGAGTACAACCCTGAAGCTGCGGAGATGTGGTTGCAAGAGAGCGAGAAGGTGTTTATGGCCACACATTGCAGAGAGGATACGAAAGTTACAGACGCTGCTTTCATGATGGTTGGAGCAGCGGAAGCTTGGTGGAAGACCAAGGCCAATCTGTTAGAGGCCAGAGGAAGGATTGTGACATGGCAACTGTTTCGAGAAAGCTTCTTAAAGAAGTATTTTCTGAGAAGCATCAGGCAAGAGAAAGAGAAAGAGTTCCTGAGTCTGAAATAGGAACATATGTCATTTGGTGAGTACGCGATGAGGTTCGAGGCGCTACTCAAATTCTTTCAGTTTTATCAAGTTCATCCTGATGAAGAGTGGGTATGTCGAAGGTTAGAAGATGGATTAAGACCAGAACTGAAGCGAGCAATGTTACCTTTGAGTATCAACTCTTTTCCTGAGTTGGTGGAGAAAAGCACAATGGTGGAAGGGCATGACCGGGCTTGTAACACCCCGATTTTCGAGTTTTCCTAATTAATCAGTATTTATAAACTTCTATTTTATTTAAGGTCTTAGGAATGGAAATAAAATATTCCGAGACCATAGTCATGCTCACCGATATCGTAGGAAGCTACGATTAAGTTTTGAGTCGAAAACTCAAACGGAGCCCGGTCTGCGTTTTTACACTGACAGTATGATTTTACTGCTCAAAAGACCTCAGATGAACCCGTGAACGAGACAGTAAGTCTTAGAATTCGATTCTCTACGTTTTGGTTAAATTGCGCAAAAATTTCAAAAAAATCATTTCCTGACCTCCGTTCGAGCGAAATCTTCAATCGGGTGGAGAACGGAGTCGCGTATGGACTTACCAGGACCCGACAATGGATAATATTGATATCACATCATGTCAAATCACTTGGGAGAGCATGCCAGAGTCGTCATGACGATCGGGAATTTCAGGACGCGAAATTACCAAAATACCCCTAACTTAAGTCTTTTCACCTTTTACCATTTTACCCTTTGAACCAAATGACCTTTTTACCCTTAATGAACCTTTTAGAAGGCTGACCAGCCCTTTCACAGCCCCTTTATCACGCAGCCAGCCCCTCTTGAAGAGCCAAGAACACTTCATCTTCTTCCTCCATGAAAACCTCCATTGAATCCTTGAGAAAACCTTGAAAGCTTGTTGAAATCACTTGATTTCTTGACCAATCTTCATCCATTTTAAGGTAAGATCACTTCTACGGTCTCATATCTTCTTGAATCTCTTTCAATATCAAGATCAAACCTCCATTTTCATGAAACTCATTCTTAGATCCAAAACTTTGAAAATCCATAGTAAATTGTAGGAAAATCCTTTGGATGTGAAACCAAGTTCTTTGAACTCACCTCATCACCCTCTATCTAAACCCAAGAGCTCATGATTCAAGTCTCATCCTAGCTTTAAAACCCCAAAGTGGCCGAAACCTAAGAGTGATGATGAATAGTGTTTTTCATCAAATTTTTGATTTCTAACTCTTGATTCCATCCTTAGCTTTCCTAGTGTCCTTGAATCCAAGTGATGGAAAACCAAATCAATTCCTAGCCTAAATTTCCCTATATGGCCGAGAGCTTCATGGGGAAAATCCATGAGTTATGTTTCACATTTTTGAGTCATAGGACTTGAAATGGTGTTAGCTAAGTTCATGAACCAACCATCCAAAAATTTGGAACCAAATGAGATCCCTAACCGTTTTTACCTTTCATGGCCGAACCCTATACCTTTTAGGGGAAGGAAAACTTGTGTTCTTATGTTATAGATTGATGTTGATTTGTTGTTTGAATTGAATTGTGTTTGATTGTTTTAGGCGACGCGAACGGAACCGGAGCCGGAGCCGAGAACCGATCGAGTTTGCATTGAACTTCTTTTGTGAGGTAAAGGGAGGTAGTCATTTAAGTTTGAGTAGCTTCATAGTGCATGTTTGATATATGTGTTATGATGTCTTGATTGATGATTTAGAGATGAGTTTGAATGATGTATATGTATACTTATATCCTGGATTGATTGGATGTTAAGTGTTGTGCATAATTGCTACTCGATATAACTGTGGCATGGATGCCTTGAGTGATATCATTGTGATATTAGATTGTTGATATATATCTATACATATATTTATATCCTGGATGAGCATGGGACTGGCTATGTCTCGATAATTGTTAAAAGACTCGAAATCCTAAATCTATGTTTTGAAAACCGTGTTTGAAATTAAAAAGTGATTTTTGGGAAAACGTGTTGCTTTTTCAAGAAAAGTTGTCTTTCTTGTTGAAAAGTATTTTCTTTTGAAAAGTAAAAAGTGGTTTTGTGAAAAGTCGTGCAAATCGTGCTTTATTTCGGAAAAGCGTTTTAAAAAGATGTGAAACCTTAGAAAGCGGTTTTTGTTTTCAAGAAAGGTGTTTTTCACGGAAAAATGTTCTCTTGATCAAAAAGGATGTTTTGTTTCAAGAAAACCAAAGTATGTTTTGTTTTCCAAAGTGTTTTGAGAAAATGAAACCAAAAGAAAAATGATGAACATTTGAGACGAACCCGAACCTAGTGGCCGAGACGTCGGGGCTAGTGTTTTGTGGATTGAGCACTTGGACTTCGTGTCCTGTGTTTTTGATTTGAGTGGGCTTAATGCCTTTTTGAAACGAGTCGTGGACTTTATGTCTCGACATTTGAAAGAATGAACGCAAAGAAAACAGAAAACCTTCTGTGAACATACATGAACCGGCAGACGTGCCATTTGAAACCGAGCTACAACTCTAGTAGTTGAGAATAAAATCAGTCAAGACCACTAGGTCTATAGGGGCATTCTGTGTTCGAGATCCCACAAGTGGCCGGTGGCGTAGCAACCCCGTGCCGTGGTAAATCGGCTGCCAAACACGAATGAACTCGATCAGAGACTGGCGTATTCAGGATATAGTTATGACGTGGTACCCTGGAACAATTGGAGTTCGGACCTAAATAGAGAGGCCGACTCATGAGAACAATTGTGTTACGGGTGTTACTACGGCCTATCGCTCGATGTTGGGAAGTTAGAATCTCCGGAGTACATGAATTAGAAAGATGATATTGAAGTCTCATGCATTATTATAACTGATGATAGTGTTTGGGATGTTGTACTGTATTATATAAATAACTGTTCATATAACTGTATTTATCTGTGGATGCTTATACTGCTGTTTGTCGCTTGTGCGGCTATCGTGATAACTTTATATGAGTATCTCACCTTTGCCTGTACATGTTGGACACCTTGTTGTGTTTTTGGAACACATGTACAGATGTTGATCATAGGTCCCCGCGGAGACGTGAGGACTCGGACGATGGAAACTTTTGAAGGAGCCGACGTTGGGTTGTACCCCAATGGCTACTTTTAGCCGACCAGCTTAGGAGTCTTTTGTTTTTGAGTAGGCTTATATTTTATTACTGCATATATGTCGCAATTACTTTCTAAGTCTGTAATATGATATATATATTAGACCAGGTTTTGCGTTATGTTTATGTTTTATGAACAATGAATATCAATGTGTGATATGAAATTTATTTCTTCGTCTTGAGTTGTTTGCCTATGCATGTAGAAAATTTTCAGAACCGCGTTTTCAAACGTAGCTACTTAATTAAAGTATTTTCCGAAAGCAACCAGCGTTTTATTTTCTTGTTTTATTCCGCATTAGAGTCCGTGTATGTAGCACCCGCGAGGGGGGTGTTACATTAGTGGTATCAGAGCTGGTCGAGTCTTTCGGGAATCCTTGGGAAGTGAGTCTGTTATGTTTATGTTGTGTGGTCTCTGTGAACCTTGTTTGAATTGTTTCTCTATTGAAGCAATGTGTGTTGACACACTAGTTTTGATTTATGTTTCCTTATTAAGGTATGTTTGGTTTGCCTTGTAGGGAGACATGAATCTTAGAGGTGGTCGTGGTGGAGGTCGCGGCACTGCTGACAACAATGTTGATGACAACAACATGAATCGGGCTATCCAGGCCATGGCTGATATGGCGGCTGCTGTTGCTCAACAGACAGCAACGATGGCTCAACAGAATCAACAGAACCAACAAAGAGCTGATCTTGCTGTTGGTGCCAGAGGGTTAGTCGATTTTCGGCGTCATGATCCTCCGCAGTTTCACGGGGACTGTGACCCGGAAAAGGCTGACCTGTGGCTGCAAGGGATAGAGAAGATTTTTGCTGTTCTACATTGTCCTGAGGGAGTGAAGGTGGACTATGCCACATTCCTGTTTCTGGGTGATGCAGAGTATTGGTGGGGAGGAACCAGACAACTGCTGGAAGCCAACAACCAAGAGATCACTTGGGGAGTATTTCGCACCAAGTTTCTGGACAAGTACTTTCCCCAAAGTGCTAGAACCGAGAAAGAGCAGGAATTTCTAAAGCTGCAGCAGAGGGATATGTCTGTTGGGGAATATGCGGCGAAGTTTGAATCACTCGCCAAATATTTCCGCTTTTTCCAAGCTCAGCCTGACGAGGACTGGAAACGCGAGAGGTTCGACGGCGGTCTGTGCTTCGAGATCAAGGAGTCGGTGTTGCCACTAGAGATCCGTACCTTCCAAGCTCTGGTGGAGAAGTGCAGAAAAGTAGAAAAGATGAGAAGCGGAAGGGAGAACAAGGGTACTACAGGAGGACCGTCTAGGTCAAGGAACTCGAACCAGTACCAGCAACAGAAAGGGAAGCAGTCCCAGAAGAAGCCGTATTCCCGACCTCAAGGGAATAGTCAGAAACAACAACCTTATCGTCCTGTTGCTTCTGCTTACGGTGGTGGGAACAGAAACGACCAGAACCAAGGCCGAGCCCAGAGATGTTTCAAGTGTGGGCAACCCGGACACCCAGCTGATAGCTGCAAGTTGAAAGGAGTTCTATGTTTCCAATGCGGAGAGATAGGACATTTCGCGAGGGAATGCCCTACACCAAAGCCCGAGCCGACTGTCAACAACATGCGGACTACTAGACCCACGGCGAGGGGAAGGGTTTATACCATGAGCGGCGTTGATGCTTCCAAATCTGATGATCTCATACAAGGTAGTTGCATCATAGCTGGTAATCTCCTAACTGTACTATTTGATTCGGGTGCGACACATTCGTTTATCTCCTTGAATTGTGTGAGACAATTAGAGTTGCCTGTTTCTTCGCTGTCTTTTGATTTGATTGTCACAACCCCGACTGCTAAACCTGTTACTATTAATACAGTATGTTTGAACTGTCCTATTACTGTTCATGATAGGAACTTTCTTGTTGACTTAATATGTTTGCCTTTGACTCAATTGGATGTGATCCTAGGCATGGATTGGTTATCTTCCAACCATATCCTTTTAGACTGTGCACATAGAACCCTAGTTTTTCCTGACCCTGAGATTTCTGGATTTATAACTGCCAACCAAGTAAGAGCTTCTTTGAAAGAAGGAGATCAGGGATACATGCTTCTATCCTGTTTAGAAATCGAGAGGGACGTTGTCTTGAGCGATGTGCCGGTTGTGAAAGATTTTCCGGAAGTTTTTCCAGAGGACGTACCAGGTTTGCCACCTGTGAGGAACATCGAGTTTGCGATCGACTTAGTTCCAGGATCCGGTCCGATCTCTATAGCTCCTTATAGGATGTCACCTACGGAGTTAGCCGAGTTGAAGACTCAACTAGAGGATTTGATGTCCAAGCGGTTTGTGAGGCCAAGTGTGTCCCCGTGGGGAGCACCAGTGTTGTTGGTGAAGAAGAAGGACGGGAGTTCAAGACTCTGTGTGGATTACCGTCAACTCAACAAGATAACGATCAAGAACAAGTATCCTCTACCCCGCATAGATGACTTGATGGATCAACTTCAGGGAGCTGCTGTCTTTTCAAAGATAGATCTGAGATCCGGTTATCACCAGATCAGAGTGAAGAACGAGGACGTACCCAAGACTGCTTTCAGGGCTCGTTATGGTCACTATGAGTACCTCGTGATGCCTTTCGGAGTGACGAACGCGCCTGCTATCTTCATGGACTATATGAACAGGATTTTCCGTCCGTTTTTGGATCAGTTTGTTGTCGTGTTTATCGATGATATTCTCATCTACTCGAAAAGTCCCGAGGAGCATGAGGAGCATCTACGACAAGTTTTACAAATCCTTCACAAAGAGAAGTTGTACGCAAAGCTACCCAAGTGTGAATTTTGGCTGGATGAAGTCAAATTCTTAGGACATGTGATTTCGAAGGAAGGAATTGCCGTCGATCCTATGAAAGTAGAAGCAGTACTTCTGTGGGAGAGACCTAAGACTGTGACAGAAATCCGCAGTTTCGTTGGACTGGTTGGTTATTACAGAAGGTTCATCGAAGGATTTTCGAAGATTGTTGCGCCGTTGACTCAACTTACGAGGAAGGACCAACCGTTTATGTGGACTGACAAGTGTGAGGAAAGTTTTCAGACGATGAAGGAACGTTTGACAACCTCACCAGTGTTAGTACTACCTCAGCCAGACGAACCGTACGAAGTGTACTGTGATGCTTCGCATCAAGGTTTAGGATGTGTGCTTATGCAACATCGGAAGGTTGTAGCGTATGCTTCACGCCAGTTGAAGACTCATGAGAGGAATTACCCGACGCACGACCTTGAGTTAGCTGCTGTGGTTTTTGCACTAAAGATCTGGAGACACTACTTATATGGATCTAAGTTCGATGTCTTCAGTGACCACAAAAGTTTGAAGTACCTGTTTGATCAGAAGGAACTTAACATGAGGCAGAAACGTTGGATGGAGTTTCTTAAAGACTACGACTTCACTTTGCTGTACCACCCTGGGAGAGCAAATGTCGTTGCAGACGCTCTGAGTCGGAAGACCCTACACATCTCTGCAATGATGGTTAAAGAGCTAGAATTGATAGAACAGTTTTGTGATCTCAATCTAGCAGTGGAAGTGAACAATGAGAAGATTAGATTGGGAATGATCAAGGTATCTAGTGGACTGATGGACACGATCCGCGAACAACAAGTAACTGATGAGTATCTCCAAGAGAAAAAGGAGTTACTTGGACAAGAAAAAGCTACAGAGTTCAGTTTGGGAACTGATGGCATCCTGAGATGCAATGGACGAGTTTGTGTACCGAGCAACCCGGAGATGAGGAAAATGATTCTGGATAAACCTTTGTACTCACACTCCTGCATAACCCTCAGTGTATCAGACATTTGAGTGGATTGGTTTAAAAGTAACCTTTGGCCTAAACACTTTCATGTCGTTCTATCGAAAGATTTGTTATGACTATTACTTGAGTTGTAACCCATACAAATTCCTGATACTGAAAGTTTCTTGATGAAACTTAGTCGAATCACTTTTACTGTTGGTAACTGTGATCCAGTCTGAGATTTTTGCCAGACTGTTTATCTTTTGATTCCCTGATTTGTTGGAGAATTCTTATGAAAGAAGGGACTTTATTAGAGTCATGGTTGTAAACATGTATTAGCTATGCATTTTTACACTCACGAACCTACTGAAGAATCTTTTTACATACTGGATATTCCTGTAATCATTTCCGAGAGATAAAATCCTTCAATATACTTTCCCGTGAGAGTAAGACCAATAAAATTTCTTCTGTCGAAAAATTTCTTCCTTAATCTTCGAGAACCGAGTAGCAACCAAGTTCAAATGATTACCCTCAACTCAAGTGGATGAGCAATAAGACGTCTCGATCTTTGAAGTATTAGTTGGGAGTAAGTGTACTACTTTAACTACGAAGACTCAGTCAGCAGGATAGACGAGAAGAGTTAGGCTTTCTGTTAAAGTATGGTGTGGTGCATGAGATGTGGAACCCGGTGATCAAGGGGACCCAGTCAAGTTTTAAGTTGCGAAATTTCGAGGACGAAATTTTTTTTTTAGAGGGGTAGTAATGTAACACCCCGATTTTCGAGTTTTCCTAATTAATCAGTATTTATAAACTTATATTTTATTCAAGGTCTTAGGAATGGAAATAAAATATTCCGAGACCATAGTCATGCTCACCGATATCGTAGGAAGCTACGATTAAGTTTTGAGTCGAAAACTCAAACGGAGCCCGGTCTGCGTTTTTACACTGACAGTATGATTTTACTGCTCAAAAGACCTCGATGGACCCGTGAACGAGACAGTAAGTCTTAGAATTCGATTCTCTACGTTTTGGTTAAATTGCGCAAAAATTTCAAAAAAATCATTTCCTGACCTCCGTTCGAGCGAAATCTTCAATCGGGTGGAGAACGGAGCCGCGTATGGACTTACCAGGACCCGACAATGGATAATATTGATATCACATCATGTCAACTCACTTGGGAGAGCATGCCAGAGTCGTCATGACGATCGGGAATTTCAGGACGCGAAATTACCAAAATACCCCTAACTTAAGTCTTTTCACCTTTTACCATTTTATCCTTTGAACCAAATGACCTTTTTACCCTTAATGAACCTTTTAGAAGGCTGACCAGCCCTTTCACAGCCCCTTTATCACGCAGCCAGCCCCTCTTGAAGAGCCAAGAACACTTCATCTTCTTCCTCCATGAAAACCTCCATTGAATCCTTGAGAAAACCTTGAAAGCTTGTTGAAATCACTTGATTTCTTGACCAATCTTCATCCATTTTAAGGTAAGATCACTTCTATGGTCTCATATCTTCTTGAATCTCTTTCAATATCAAGATCAAACCTCCATTTTCATGAAACTCATGCTTAGATCCAAAACTTTGAAAATCCATAGTAAATTGTAGGAAAATCCTTTGGATGTGAAACCAAGTTCTTTGAACTCACCTCATCACCCTCTATCTAAACCCAAGAGCTCATGATTCAAGTCTCATCCTAGCTCTAAAACCCCAAAGTGGCCGAAACCTAAGAGTGATGATGAATAGTGTTTTTCATCAAATTTTTGATTTCTAACTCTTGATTCCATCCTTAGCTTTCCTAGTGTCCTTGAATCCAAGTGACGGAAAACCAAATCAATTCCTAGCCTAAATTGCCCTATATGGCCGAGAGCTTCATGGGGAAAATCCATGAGTTATGTTTCACATTTTTGAGTCATAGGACTTGAAATGGTGTTAGCTAAGTTCATGAACCAACCATCCAAAAATTTGGAACCAAATGAGATCCCTAACCGTTTTTACCTTTCATGGCCGAACCCTATACCTTTTAGGGGAAGGAAAACTTGTGTTCTTATGTTATAGATTGATGTTGATTTGTTGTTTGAATTGAATTGTGTTTGATTGTTTTAGGCGACGCGAACGGAACCGGAGCCGGAGCCGAGAACCGATCGAGTTTGCATTGAACTTCTTTTGTGAGGTAAAGGGAGGTAGTCATTTAAGTTTGAGTAGCTTCATAGTGCATGTTTGATATATGTGTTATGATGTCTTGATTGATGATTTAGAGATGAGTTTGAATGATGTATATGTATACTTATATCCTGGATTGATTGGATGTTAAGTGTTGTGCATAATTGCTACTCGATATAACTGTGGCATGGATGCCTTGAGTGATATCATTGTGATATTAGATTGTTGATATATATCTATACATATATTTATATCCTGGATGAGCATGGGACTGGCTATGTCTCGATAATTGTTAAAAGACTCGAAATCCTAAATCTATGTTTTGAAAACTGTGTTTGAAATTAAAAAGTGATTTTTGGGAAAACGTGTTGCTTTTTCAAGAAAAGTTGTCTTTCTTGTTGAAAAGTATTTTCTTTTGAAAAGTAAAAAGTGGTTTTGTGAAAAGTCGTGCAAATTGTGTTTTATTTCGGAAAAACGTTTTAAAAAGATGTGAAACCTTAGAAAGCGGTTTTTGTTTTCAAGAAAGGTGTTTTTCACGGAAAAATGTTCTCTTGATCAAAAAGGATGTTTTGTTTCAAGAAAACCAAAGTATGTTTTGTTTTCCAAAGTGTTTTGAGAAAATGAAACCAAAAGAAAAATGATGAACATTTGAGACGAACCCGAACCTAGTGGCCGAGACGTCGGGGCTAGTGTTTTGTGGATTGAGCACTTGGATTCGTGTCCTGTGTTTTTGATTTGAGTGGGCTTAATGCCTTTTTGAAACGAGTCGTGGACTTTATGTCTCGACATTTGAAAGAATGACCGCAAAGAAAACAGAAAACCTTCTGTGAACATACATGAACCGGCAGACGTGCCATTTGAAACCGAGCTACAACTCTAGTAGTTGAGAATAAAATCAGTCAAGACCACTAGGTCTATAGGGGCATTCTGTGTTCGAGATCCCACAAGTGGCCGGTGGCGTAGCAACCCCGTGCCGTGGTAAATCGGCTGCCAAACACGAATGAACTCGATCAGAGACTGGCGTATTCAGGATACGGTTATGACGTGGTACCCTGGAACAATTGGAGTTCGGACCTAAATAGAGAGGCCGACTCATGAGCACAATTGTGTTACGGGTGTTACTACGGCCTATCGCTCGATGTTGGGAAGTTAGAATCTCCGGAGTACATGAATTAGAAAGATGATATTGAAGTCTCATGCATTATTATAACTGATGATAGTGTTTGGGATGTTGTACTGTATTATATAAATAACTGTTCATATAACTGTATTTATCTGTGGATGCTTATACTGCTGTTTGTCGCTTGTGCGGCTATCGTGATAACTTTATATGAGTATCTCACCTTTGCCTGTACATGTTGGACACCTTGTTGTGTTTTTGGAACACATGTACAGATGTTGATCATAGGTCCCCGCGGAGACGTGAGGACTCGGACGATGGAAACTTTTGAAGGAGCCGACGTTGGGTTGTACCCCAATGGCTACTTTTAGCCGACCAGCTTAGGAGTCTTTTGTTTTTGAGTAGGCTTATATTTTATTACTGCATATATGTCGCAATTACTTTCTAAGTCTGTAATATGATATATATATTAGACCAGGTTTTGCGTTATGTTTATGTTTTATGAACAATGAATATCAATGTGTGATATGAAATTTATTTCTTCGTCTTGAGTTGTTTGCCTATGCATGTAGAAAATTTTCAGAACCGCGTTTTCAAACGTAGCTACTTAATTAAAGTATTTTCCGAAAGCAACCAGCGTTTTATTTTCTTGTTTTATTCCGCATTAGAGTCCGTGTATGTAGCACCCGCGAGGGGGGTGTTACAGGGCTGGGGCAGCCCCACAACAAGTGAGAAGTGGTGGGCTTATTTGGAGCAACCAGTGAGGCAGAAGTGGCAAGTTTCGGCAAAGGCCGAGGCCTTAGGATCGACCCGCTCAATTTAACGTCAATCATGGAGGGAGCAGCTCCAGCCAGGGGCAACTGGAGATCAAGACCTGTTTTCGATGCGGGGGACTGCATCTAGTCAAGAATTGCCCGAGGACCCAACACATCAGGTGCTTCAATTGTATCCAGATGGGTCACTATGCATTAGACTGCAAACCCGGAGTCAGCAGAATGTGGTTGAACTTGCGGCTGCGAGTGGAGGAGCTTGTCTTGGAGTTCGTGCTACGACTATTCAGGTGGAGCGAAAGAGCCTGCTGCAATCGGGAAGGCAAGAGTAGTGTAGTGTGTTTTCTGCTATATGTAGGGAAGCCCTAACCTTACTAGTGGTTGAGCCCCGATAAAATACCTAAACCCTAGGTTTAGCTTACTTTGGGCTATCACCGTTAAGTTAGGAAAACCAAGGTTAGTAAACTATTGATTGAGGATGATCTGCTTCGTATGACTGTCGTGATGATTAGTTGTTGTTGCTGCTATCTGTCTAAGTGCCTATATGCTACTTGGTATATGTGATATGCTGCTATGTGTTACTGTTGACATTACTGCTGTTGTCATTATTACTGTTGCTGTTATACTGTTTGAGGTAATCGTTGTGTGGTGGCGGAATGCCGTAGAGTTAACTTTGGTTGTGTGCCGTGTTGTTATCGGGTTGATACCGTGGATGGTGTCGTTGCTGTTATGTTGGTTTCTTGAGGTTGTGGCCGTGATGTTTGAGCTGCAGCTCGTGGGCACGTGGCGTCGAGGCTATGGCCGTGTGGATGCAGTGACATCGTGATGTTTCTGACTGAGCGTTTAGGCGTAAGATCCAGTATCCAGCCCGTTGAAGATATTTGTTGCATTTCATCAGCTGCCAAGTGGCGAGGCCGTATGACAGGTAGTATGGGCTGCCAATGTCATACGTGGTTAGTAGTACCTGAGTGCGAGTACGGAAAGTAGAAGGGCGGTCAAGCGAGTGACCTTGGGGATGTTGCTGGTGTCGGGAATGGTTTACAGTGACAGATGATGTAGCTTTTATCCTGTCGTGACGCCCGATCCAGTCTAGTTTGCCCGACTAATCCCTGTGCTTTCCACGTTCCAGGTTAACGTTCCGAGGTGACCAAGACACCCCGGTTCCAGTATGGAAGGGGGATGCACTCTTATTGGTCATGGCGAGCGGTTCGGTTTCTTGGCCAAACTAACTCTGTTTCGACACAGAACTTGTTCTGGTGTGGACTTGTTCGGGTGTGGAACCGTTCCGATGTGGAACCAGCTTTGTGAGTTTTCGACCGGCATGCTGCATGGAATTACTATCCCAGTCTAGAGGATTGATTTGAGTGTGAGACTCATGGAGATGGATGCTTGTTACCTGTGTTGTCTCGAGAGACGTTTGCTTGAGTGCAGTAATTGCTATATCTGTTATATCAGCTACATGCTACATGTTGTTGTTTACCGCATTACTGTTCTTATTACGACTTTTCCTGCACTGTATTTCTTATCTCCCTACTGCTTCTTACATGTCTGTTTGGTTCTTGGTTCGCGTGAAGACGAGGAGCCAGCTGATGGACCCTAAAGTACACCCCTTTATCATGTTGGTACCGAGGATGCCAGTATTGGGGCTGATCGAGATCGTCTACCATGACGAGAGAGGGTGGCGCGTGGACTCCTCTACTTACTTGGCGATCTATACTGGACCAGTGAGCATTCTTTTCAGAGGAGGGGCGTCGCACGTAGAGGACATGATAGGACCATTCAGTGTCGTGCAGTTTCTTCCCTTTCCTATGATCTTGGCACCCACCGAGTCAGAGAGAGCAGGATTATTAGTGGGCAGCACCACAGTCTTCAGTGGTATACAGTAGGCGAGGCCACGTCTACAGAGGTTAGAGGAGGCGCACCGAGCAGTACCTGAGGACCTACAAGAGGCATCGTATTGTCGTTTCTAGTTCCTCGTCCGAGTATGAGCTTACGCGGGTTTATAGGCGTACTCACGGAGAGGGACAGGGTAGTTCAGGGCATCCTCATCACTGATGGTGAGTGCCTGCCAGTGCGTCTCTAGGGCTGAGTGGCGAGGATTTGATGTATTTTGAGCGTGGGTTGGGAGTGCTGGCGAGTTCTGAGATCTTTTCTTCTTTTGTCTGTCGATGTACTTTTCAGTTTTATGGCTTTGTTTCGTACGGTTTGTATACGTATGTACAGTGCCCTGCTGATGGGGCTACGTTTATGCATGGTATCTATATACTTATCTTTATCTGCATTTACTCTGATGTGATTTGATCTATGCTTTTTCATATGACTGCATGCTTTTATGCGCTCATTTCCGCAACATTGTTTGAATACCACGCTATCGCTTTAATATGGTTAGGCATAGTTAACAATATAAGCTTGGTAGTTTGGTGCTATCAGAGCTTTGAGAACGTTCTACAGCTAAGGGATTATTTCATATATACATATATGCGGTCGTCTCAATGCTCCTCTTCAATTTTGTTTTTGTATTGGTAGTTTGGTGGCTGCTGCACTGTGCTTAATTTTGTATTGGTTGTGATTTGGTGTATGTTGTTCTGTTTGAAAATGTGAGTTCCACTTTTTGCTTTGGCTTTTGAATTGCTTTGTATCAGGAGTACTTTTCCAGAAGCTGCAAATTGAAAGTGATACAAGTTCTGAAATTCAATTTTTTCGTTTATCTTAACTGGTAGCTGAGTTTGAAATGGTATAGTAGCTGATTTATGTTTTCTTTTGACCAGGACTCCTATCAACAACGCCTGAACCAGATTCAGACGTAGGTTGAGTCCTCTATGAGTGTGTCGCAGGAGCTTGATGGGGCGAGGAAGGTTGAATTGTGAAAGGAGGTTGCTGGGGACAAGACTCGGGGTCGGTGTTATGGCATCGCAGACTTGTCTTCGAACATACGACGTGGTATATCATCTATGACTCAGGAGTCCCGGGCACCTTCTAGTCGCAGTGATGGGTATGAGGGAGAGAGGGCTGCTCGAGCTGAGGAGAGAGCCGCCAGAGCTGAGGAGAGGGCCACTAGAGCTGAGGCGCGCTATGATAACTTGGAGGACCAATTTCTCACTATGATGGAATGCATGGCAGCTTTGGAGCGCAAGTCGGGGCGTGCTTCTTGTGGTGCGAGTTAGTCTCGTCGTCATCCTGATTATGACGATGATCTTGGCGACCATTCATTGGATGAGGCGTCACCAGATGGTCGACGTCGCTGATGTTGTATTTCACTAAGTTTAGATATTTTCCATTTAGTTTGATGTTACCCTTGTAGTTTTTGTTTTGGCTATTGTACTTGTCACTTTTATGGCAGACATAACAAAATGGAAATTTGAGAATGCTGGTAATGCATGTTACAAAGGTTTATATTTTGGGGGAATTTTTTGGCCAGCATTGGAAATACATCAACGAGTTTGCTGTTTACACAGGTCATTTTGCACATTAATGTCCAGGTAGCTTAAACAAAAAAAAAAAAAAAAAAAACCAAGGTAGCGCCGGCATAAAGTAGCGTCCAAAGGCTAGAAATATAACTGACACTATCTAGCGTGGGCTGGCTTGACGACGCTAAATTAGCGTCGGTCATTTTTTGCTAACCAAATTCAAATAGGGTTAGCGTTGACGTAGTGTGGGCCTGGCCGACGCTAATTAGCGTGGGCCTAGTCTGGGTGGACGTAAAATATTTGCTTCGAGAAAGTTAGTGTCCGCCCCGACGCCGACGCAAATCCGACGATAAAATAGCTTGTAGTGTCGGTTTTCCCATTTTAGCGTGGGCTTTTGGCCAACGCTAATAGTGATAATGAAACAATTAATTAATAAAACGAAACACTTAATTAATAATTATCTCATATACCTCTAATATCACGCCTCTACTCCTCTTAAGGATCAAATTCTTCTTGAACGTCGGTCCACGATGCCTCATTTGTGTTTTGGGCGCCTCAAGGCTAGAATTTGAACTACCATCATGATCACTAGATAAAGACATGATTTGAAACACAATAATAAATAAGTTTAATTAGAAAAAAAATGATGAATATAAATTTAATTGATGAAGAATTTAAAAAACAAAATCACTACATACATGTTTAAGCAAATCTTTTCGTCTTCCTCGTTGGATTTAGACTTGTGTGTCCTTTATTGGTACGAAATAATGGATTGATCAAAAGACCCTCGTCATGATCATTTCTAATGTACGAACCCTCATCTATATTTGAATTGGACTGAAGTGATTGTGATGTTTCGAAGAAAGGATCATCCTCAATATTAGCATCTTCATGTGCTTGATCATCAGTTTCATTAACAATCGTTTTGTTAGTCAATAGAACGATGGACCACTTCATATCAACTAGATCGATGACATAGTACACTTGTTGAGCTTGCGATGCTAAAATAAAGGGCTTGTCTTTATACCCACCTTATTGAAATTCACACGCAAGAACCCCAACTCATCCATCTATACATCGTTATTATTGTCAACCCACTTACATTAGAACACAGGCACCCGAAACATCGTGTAATCCAACTACCATATACGTTCAATTACCCCGAAGTATGATATATTCGCGTATATGGGGTTTTTGTCTTTGGCACTTGAGATTGTCGCGACCGAAATCGCGAAGGAGGACGACGGAAAAAAAAAGATTTTATGAAAAATAATGTAGAGTCGCCACCAATTTTATTTAAACATGGGAAAAATTGGAAAACCCTTTTTAAAGATTGGTCTTTGGAACCAGATTAAGTTCGGGAGTCAATTATGCACAAAGAAGGATGGAGAATTAACTCCATAGCACCTTGATGCATCCGTTAAAAAAACGGTTACCCAATTAATTGTGCAAATAATGAATAAATTTCAGACAATCTATTTTACCCTTTTTATTTTGTTAAAGCAAGTATACAAGAGAACCATCATTCATTATTTATCTATTCATTTATTTTTATTATTTTTCGAAAAGAAAGAAAGAAAAAGAACTTACCTGAGCATGTTGGTGTATCGCAATGAGACTAAGTTGTGAGCAGGTGATATTTCATTCAATATAATCAAATTGCTTTGCTCACAAATGGATATAGACTTTCTCTTAGACAAACATGGGCATGTCTAGATTAAAAACCAATATATATACAATAACCCACATATGTTTTCAAGTTACTTACA
This sequence comes from Ammopiptanthus mongolicus, assembly GCA_039655645.1. Taxonomy (NCBI): domain Eukaryota; kingdom Viridiplantae; phylum Streptophyta; class Magnoliopsida; order Fabales; family Fabaceae; genus Ammopiptanthus; species Ammopiptanthus mongolicus. The sequence goes on from CM077344.1 coordinate 40,008,915, forward strand.
GATAACTCCCCAAAAGAAAACCACCGTTGACAATTAAGATTTGGCAACAAACTTAGAAAGTACTCACATACAAATATTAACCTTTTCTTATGCCGTTAAATTCATGCCAAGATAAATGATGGAAGAACATATCAACAAATTAGCACAAACTAATCAATGGGAATAGCTTTTAATACTTTCAAAGCACAAATGATTTCCAATATATCAAACCAAGGTTTTAGTAAACGTGAGCTGGAGTCATGGTTTATCATCGTTTTTTTTATCAAACACATGGTATGCAGGTGAGCAAAATACATGAACCTATGGATTATATGCACTAAAGAACGATACTGTTGGGCATTAAACTTTAACCTCCATTCATGCTCATAGAGTAATAAGAAGGAAGAAAGAAAGAAAAAAACAGAGCAATACCCGATAGTTATGCTCTAACAGGAAGAGAAAAGAAAATCTATGGTCAATATCCCTATTTCAACCCAAAAGAAATCTGCACTTCCTCCCTGTATACGTGACCTTCCCAGTGGTACTCCTTTGAACGCTCACTCTCCCTCCTCTTCGTGCTTGTGTGGGTGTTGCTGCCCTTAATTTTCGAACCTTCCCTTTGTATGTGAGTGTGTTCCTTTTTTCTACGCTGATGCCTTCTCCTCTATCTCACACACAGGTTTGTTCCTTCTGAAACCCTGGAAGTATCACACTCTTAGTGTATTTTTCTTTCTATCCGTTGGTCTCCGAGTCCGAGAGTCTGCCCCCTTTTCTGGTTGCCTCCCTTGTTCTTTATAGAGTGACTCCTTCTACATCTCTCCGATTTCTCTTTCCTCTCAATCAATGAAAAACAACAATCAAATATCTTGATTTGAATCAACCATAAAGAGTAACGATATTACCTTGATTATGGAAAATGGATGAGAATCACATCCCTGTAATCTCGCACCCTCCGCTTGTGTGAAACGTGATCTACGGGATAGAGGTGATATGGTGCACACTCTTGATCTTTGAGTATGATTCGGTCCAAAAATTGAATGAGGGAGAGAGTGTTTCTGATGTGGATCCGGGTTAGGCTGCTGGATTTCCAAATTGGGAGAAGATTGATTGCGCAATTTCTGGAGCTGGAAGAGTTTAGTGTGCGGCTGTGTTTTTGGGGAAGGGGAAGAGCGAAAATGAGGTGGAGGCTAGGGTTTCTGATGGGTGAGGGAGGAGATAGACGGGTTATGGAGGAGATAGACGGGTTTTGGAGGAGATAGACGGGTTATGGAGATAGACAGGTTATGGAGGAGATAGACGGGTTATGGAGGAGATAGACGGGTTATGGAAATAGACGGGTTATGGAGGAGATAGACGGGTTATGGAGATAGACGGGTTATGAAGTAGATAGACGGGTTATGGAGATAGACGGGTTATGGGCTGAAACTTGGTTTATTGGCCCAAAGACATTTTTTCTTCTTATTTTTTTATTTTCATTTTTATTTTTTTATTTTTATTTTTATTTTTATATTTTTTTATTTTTATTTTTATTATTATTATTATTATTATTATTATTATTATTATTATTATTATTTTTTTGGATTTCTATAAGAAAAAAGACTTTTTTATGATTATCCGGTCAAAATGAGGTGTTCACAGAGATATGCATGGCTTGAGCTACAAGAGTGACCCCACTATTTTTCACTTTACTCTGATCATCTTGTTTTTTTGTATAAAATGTGAACCCATTCATTAGATAACCAGTGTAAGAGAAGACATGTATTGTTGGACCTCTCGCTAACCATCTCAACCTTACTGAAACCGATGTAGGATTTACAGAAAAATCTATAGAAATGTGTTCTTTTAGCCACGGTATGAAACACCAATTGTGTTCTCTTGTCAACCAATTCTGGCTCTTATTGGGATACAAACCCTGAATTATGTGCTTGTGTTTTTGAACATATGACTCAACCTCATCGGCATTGTGCAGAACATACAAGTGTGCTTGCTCCCATTCTATCCGCTATATAGTCACTAGTTCAGTTCCAGTAATACCTTGACCCATTGTTCTCCCAGTGTGATGAGACTTTCTCAACCCTATGGAATCAACATCAGCGAGGTACTCGGTACAGAAGTCAACAACTTCTTCGACTATGTAACGTTCAAGAATACAACCCTCTGGTCATGATCGGTTTTTCACATACCCTTTCAATATCTTCATGTAACACTTAAAAGGGTATATCCATCTCATATAAGCAAGCCCACACAGTAGTGTCTCTCTGAGTAGGTGAACGATTAAATGAACCATTATATCAAAAAATTAAGGCGGGAAATACATTTCAAGTTCACACAAAGTCACAACAATCTCTTTCTGCAATGTCGGCAACTTTCCAGGGTCAATCACCTTACTGCAAATTGCCTTGAAGAAGAAACAGAGTTTAGTTAAGTTCTCCAACACTTTGTTAGGCAAAATTGACCATATACCAATGGGTAGCAAATTCTCCATGAGGACATGGCAGTCATGGGACTTTAGACCTTAGAACTTCAGATCTTTCATATCCATGAGGGTCCTAATGTTTGAAGAGTACCCCTCTGTAACCTTAACTCCAGGAAGAAACTTACAAAGAGCAATTTTATCATTTCTAGCTAGAGTATGAGCGGCCGGAGGTAGATATGTACGTTTCCCCTTCTTTACTGGTCCCAACTCTTGTCTCAATACCATACTAACCAAGTCCAGCGTTGCATTGATGCCATCTTTAGTCTTGCCTGGCACATTAAGTAAGGTACCAGTGACACTATCGAAGACATTCTTTTCAACATGCATCATATCAATGAAATGTCTTACATATAAGAATTTTCAATATGGCAGCTCAAAGAAGATCGACCTTTTCTTCCACCCTCTTGTGGCAAGCTGTCCTGCAAAAGGTTTCTCGAATTCAATGTTCAAATCTTGTACCTTTTCAACCATTTGCACACCTGTCAATGAAGAATGACTTCTATAGTTTTCTGTATTCCCATTGAATGCCTTTCGCCAGGACCGATAATGATGATCTGATTGCAAAAATCTACGGTGCCCAAGGAAGACATTCTTCTTACCATGTTCCAATCATATCGAATTTGTATGATCTTCACATATAGGACATGCACACTGACCTTTGGTACTATATCTTGACAGATTGCCGTATGCCGGAAAGTCATTAATTGTGCGAATATCATAGCCCTCAAGGTGAAACTTTCTTCTTTATACCCATCATACACCTCTACACCCGTCTCCCACATTTGCTTCAAGTCTTCAATTAAAGGAGTCAAATATATGTCAATATCATTTCTTGGTTGTTTGGGCCTAGAAATGAACAAAGACAACATCATATATTTGTGTTTCATGCATATCCATGGGGGTAGGTTGTAGATCACCAAAATCACAGGCCATGAACTATGAAAGCTACTCTAATACCATGCGGGTTTAGACAATGCAGGCCTTAGTTTCTTGGTTCTTGCCCAAAATGAGGATTGAGACGACCCCACTTACCTGGTGATATTATTACGTGCTTATTAAACGAACGGCAAAACGGTAAGGCATACACGACAAGCACGTACATAAAAGCATGCATCAGAGTAAAGCATAACGGGAAATATAATACATATACATGCATTATATAAGTATTTACATGGTTGCCCCCTCAATAGGGCTACTGTAATACATACATCACTGTACAACTAAAACTGAAAGATAAAACATGTACAACAGGACTCAAAAAGAGAAGAAAAGCCCTCAGACATCCTCACCAGCGCTCCCCTGCCCTGCACTCAAAATACATCAGCCTCTCCACTCAGTCCTAGAAGAAGACGCACTGGCTAACCCTCACCTTCAGTGGTAGGGATGACATGAGCTACCCTGTCCCTCTCCGTGTGTACGCCTATAAACCCGCACAGGATCGTACTCGGAGGAGGAACTCGACACTACTATGCGGCGCCTCAGGGCCACCCTCATGTACCGAGCTGAACGTCTCCTTTGGCCTCTATGCATGAAGCCCCTCCTGCTGGATACAGCTGAAGTCTGTGGTGCCACCCATCGGTAGTCCTGCACTCTGGCTCGGTGGTCGCCACATCTGTGGAAAGGGAAGGAAGTGGTAAACACGATAGGGTCAAATGATGTCTGCATACGGCGGAGTACCTATTCGGAAGATCAAGCTAATTGGTCCTATATATACAACCAAAAAGGTCGAGGGGTCCACCCGCCATCCCCTCTCGTCGTGGTACACAATCTCAATATCCTCTAGCACCGGCATCCTCGGTGCTCCGGTGATAAACGGGTATGTCCTCGGGTCCATCCTCTGGTACTGCTGGCTCCTCGTCTGCTCGTATAACGAGCATACGTATACAAAGAAAAGCAACAGGGAGATAAGATATACAGCACATCAAATATAGGGGTGATGCAATGCAGCCTATATAGCAAACACAACCATCTCTCAGCGTCTCGACACCATGGTCGTTCCCTAGCTAGATGTGACACATACTCTTTCTATGCATGCCGGTCGGTACTAGCACCCTACTAAGGGCAACATCTCGTCCGCTCAACGGACCATAAGTTGGTTTGTTCCGGTAATCCGTTCCGCTCGCCGTGACCCATAAGAGTGCATCACCGCTCAATTGTCCCAGGCCAAGAGGGCTATCTGGGCCTCCTCGGAAGATCCACCGGCAACTGGAAAGACTTAGGGTCCAGTCGGGATAGTAGGACGTGTCCAGGACCGCCACGACATGATAGGAGCTACCTCATCGGTCTCTTGTGAGTACACCTGTGTCCAGTATATCCCCGAGGTCACACAGACCTTCCCTTCCGTTTTTCGCACCCGCACTCGGTGCACCAACCTCGTATACCTCACGGCATACGGCTCGCCACTTGGCATCATATGCATATGGTATGCATGTCATCCATCTTCCTTGAGCTGATATAATGACACATGCAACTTTGCTCTCAGCAACATGAGCTCCAAGCTCCCACTGTACCATATAAGCTCCAAGCTCCCACTGTACCATATGAGCTCCAAGCTCCCATCATAACTTACGAGCTTCCAGCTCCAACTATAACCTCAATCTCAACCATCAGCTCAAACGTCCACCACGAGGTTAAAGCCCTAATCAGACTAAACCTCCGATTCTCATGCATACATGCATTTTGAGATACATATATCAATTCATCAATATCAGCATGTTCAATGCAGCAGTAAATATCTCATACAACAACATGCCATCATATCATGCAGATATACTACATACCACAGTTAGCAGATAAGCAGATACTCACAAAGCAGCCATACATACATCACGTCAGTCAACATAAATCTGCTAACCTAGGGTATCAACATAGCGGTGCTAGCCCGAAGTAGACTACACCTAGGGTCTAGGTACTTCGTCAGGGCTCAACCTCACATAGGGTTTAGGGTTCCCCTACACACACACAACATATAACAAAACTATATAGTCTACGCTCGCCTCCCCGACGTGTGTAACTCATTCTCCCCACCTGAACAATCGGCACGCAAATTTAGGCAATCACTGGCTGCTCCTCCTTCCTCAAGCTCGCAGCCACTCTCCAATGGCAACTCCAAACAGCCCCTCAACCGCGGCCTCAAGCTCAGAATCACGAGCAATCACGAGTGCGGACTTTGCTCTAAACACGAGCGCAACACATACAAAACAGTGTTAGCCCTGGGGCAAGCCCAAAAGATCAAAGAAAAGGTAAGGACTCGAAGAACGCCAAGAAAACGAAGAACACGTGTTAAGGATCTGAGTTTACCTGTGGCGAATCGAGAAATTAATCTGCTAGAGTTGGAGATAACTTCGCTGCGATCACAACGGTGTAGTCAGAATTGCGTTTCGGCAGCTCGATCACCTCTAACCTCAAGCTTTCTCACTCTAAAACCCAGAGCTTCTCTCTCTAACTCGCAAAAATGCTTCCCAAAATCGTGCAGAATGAGAAGATGAAAGTGGAAGCTCCACTTGTGGTTTCTGTTGTCCACGTTTAAGCCTTCATCACTTTGCACGTTTGAGCGTTGCCACGCTCTAGCGTGGGATCTCTCCACGCTCGAGCGTCTCCCACGCTAGAGCATGGAACCTCGTCCACTCCGCCTGCTCCCTGGCCTGACACGTGTCTCACACGCTTCCAAACTCAGAGCAGCTGCACAACGCACTCATCACGTTGAGGCATCCAACTCCTCCCACGCTTAAGCGTCTCAAAGCTTGAGCGTGGAGTTCTTTCACGCTTGAGCGTCAAGCTCAGCGAGAGAAGAACTTCCAGCCTTCTAACTTCCCCAGTTTCTCGTGTTACACCTTAGGCACTTCCAACCTTGTTCAAGCCTATTCCTAAACTTCCAACTAGGTACCAAACTAACACACAAGCAATCACACAATCATACGAATACCCGATCAAGGTCATCTACCTCAATTAGGGTTACAAAAAACAGGGATGTTACAAGGATAATCATGATCAATTCTTTTCCATTGAGGAGAATCTACCGGGTGCCGTAACTTGCCATCTCTAATCCTTTCATCCTCATGCCATGCCAAGTGCTTTGCATCTTCCGAGCTACGTTACATGCGCCTAAATCTGGGAATTATGGGAAAATACCAAAGAACCTTCTCTGGAGCCGATTCTTTCTTCTTATACCATGAGGCATTAAACTTAGGACACATGTAAATTTGCATAATCCTTCCAAAATAAAATGCAATCATTAGGACAAGCGTGTATCCTCTCATAGCTCATGCCAATAGAGCGTAACATTTGTTTAGCCTCATATGTCCCGACAAGGAAGCTCATTATCCTTCGGCAACATATCTTTCAATAATATGAGTAATTCTGTAAAGCTCTTATCTGTCCATCCATTGCTCGATTTCAAGTTATACAACTTTAACATCGCCGACAATCTTGTGAATTTAGTATAGCCCTCATAACACGGTTTCTCTGCATCACTCATCAACTTCTCAACCATTTCAGGACAATCATGAAGATCTTCTTCAACCGCGTGTGCCATCTCTTCAAAATGGTCGCCCTCATATGTATCTGTACCGGTATCATCCGCCGCATATCTTTCATTAATACCCATATCATTAGATTCACCTCTTGTCTCACCATGCTTTGTCCAACAGGTATAACTTTGATCAATTCCATAGCACACTAAATGTCCTTCCAACTGAGCTACACTAACTTGTCTTGTATAACAACAACTTAAACAGGGACATATGATTCTACTAGAGTCTTCGGCATGCCGAACTGCAAATCTAATAAAATCATGCACTCTGTCTCTATATTCATTGGACAAATGATTGGCAGATATCCACTTCCGATCCATATTTTCCTGATCTACCACAATTATTTTGGGTTTAGAGAGGTTGACGTCTATCTTTGATGAGAACTACATGAATGCATGACGCACGCCTACTTCATACTACAGGGTGAGGGTCCTATCCTATCCAAGATTGTAAACTTCGCATTATATTATTGTATGTCCTAATTACTTCTTGTTCTAAGAAAATTTTGGCAGAATTTCCCCTTAGTTTTCCAAACACACAACTTAATTCAGGTGATATTACGACTCAAATTAAGTGTACGTGTACCCAAAGAACAACGAGAAAATACAAACCAATGAAATTTTCTTAGATCAGAAGTAATATTTAAGACATACAATAATATGTATCAAATGCGAAGTTACAATCTTAGACTGTCCACTTTGGACATTTCAAGAACAAGTTGTATACTATGCCATGGCACAATATACAAATCGTTCTTGAACAGGAAACTAAGCTTAATGCATATGCATACCAATTAAAAATAAACATGCCTACTACTACAAAACACAGGGGAATAACATATTTGTGTACCAGAGTGAAGCCGAGCAGCTTGAATAGCAAAGAGGTGATGGACTGAAGTGCCTGAGAGAATCCAAAATCCAAGTTTGCTCACATGATCCTAATTAACACAACCAGCCAATTAATATCATGAATTCACTGTCTCAGAACAGAAAAGGCACAATTATCTCAAAGCAATAATTGAAACACCCAGTATAGATACAATGCAATGCAGCAACTTCCATATAGATGATGCTCATAAATTGACAATTTAAGGCTAGAAGTATTGACTTAGTCAATTCAAAACCAGGTGTCATGCAATGCTAACCATTTTGGGCATGCGTGAATAATAGGGTGACAAATATTAAACCAAACAAGTCAATCCTCCCATCATCACTTTACAAACCAAATTCCTCAAACAAATGCAAGAATTGATCCTAAACCTCATAGCAAATCCTCAAACTGTGGTAAAAAGGCACTGGCAAAGCTACCCACGCATAAATCCTAACCCCAAGGCAGCAACCCCATTAAAGGGGAATAGATGAAAAGGCAACAAATCCTACTCTATTCTTTGGGACAATAGATATGCAAAATTATGCATGTGACATAAAATTCTAAAGGTCAGGATTAGTTTATCTTATTTCTCATATTACATGAGTTGTCTTGGTAGAAAAAGCCCATTATATTTGTTTTTCAAAGCCACATTGATATTTATAGTTTACAATTCTAGAAACAGAACATATATTGTATCCTATAAAAAATAACGGACTTGTTCCATATAATCAAATGAAATCATTTTAAATGAAATGAAAAAATGTTACATATAATCATCTAAAAGTAACTACATTTTAAAAGTTTGGTAGAAAAAAAAAAAAGGTGTCTCAGAAGAAATGATTGCTTAGCCTTTAAACTAGTTGGAAGCAAACAGAGAATCCAACTAGCCTCTACCCCATCGAAACACAAAAACTGAGGAATGAGCAAATAAAATCATCCATGGAACTAGACCTAGCTCTGAAGAATAAAATAAATCTCCAGGTTTAGAATAGAGAGCAACAAAATTATGAATTCAAAATGCAAAGAAAATGCAAAAATCACAAGGCTGTAAAGTTAAAGAAAATGCAAAATGCAAGAAAAATGCAAAATGGTGGTGGTGGGAGATACCTTCTGGTTGCTTGAAAGAGAAACTGAGAGTGGGAGAGGTGCCAAGGTGGTGGCCAGAGAACCAAAATGCTGGTGGTGGTGGTGTTCACGGCGTGGGAGAGGAAGCGAGACTGAGGTTACAGTAACTGAGCGTGGGAGAGGATGCCTCTGAGATGCGCGAGGTGGTGGCATTCGTGGTGGTGGTGGAGTTCGCGGAGGAGACAGGGAGGGGTTACAGTAACTGGTGGTGGTGGCGTTCGCGAGTGTAACACCCCGATTTTCAAGTTTTCCTAATTATACAGTATTTATGAACTTATATTTTATTCGAGGTATTAGAAACGAGAATAAAATATTCCGAGACCATAATCATGCTCAACGACATCGTAGGAAGCTACGATTAAGTTTTGAGTCGAAAACTCAGACGGAGCCCGATCTGCGTTTTTCATTGACAGTAGTGTTTTACTACTATGATGATGTGAATCTAGAATGGACACCCTTGACAAGAATTATGAAGCCCGAAATGAAAAAGGAAGAACAAAATTGCTATTTGCAGAAATTCTTATTTTTATTGAAAATTACTTGTCTATCTTGTTTTGGATGAATTAGGAGCTACAGAAGTCCAAATGATGTGTTTCTTGATGCGTTAGAAAGTTAACAAAATTTTCTACAAATTATATTTCAAGCTTCTTGACCAAATTCGGCATCTATCATGGCGGAAAATGGGCTGGAAGTTGAAGACGAAATTCTGGACGGAATTGGTTTTGATTTTTATTAGTCTTTTGGTTTCCATAAGTTACATGAGTTTTTTAACTTCCTTAGAGGAGGAATATTTTGGCTTGCATGCCAAAAGTAACTCCTTGTAGTTATGACTCATTTTTATTAGTTGGTTTTTATTGGAAAGGTTATGTTTTTAGGCAGCCACTTATTGTTGCCATCATTTCATCAATTAGTGGCATATTCATGATAGTTATTAAGGGGGTTATGGAATCTTATGATGACTTGTGTAAGCCAACTCTTGGCAGCCCCAATTCCTATATGTATGAGCCTAATATGACGAGAAATACAACTTTGATGTTGAATTTGGTCAAGAAGCGTGAAATATAATTTGTAGAAAATTTTGTTAACTTTCTAACGCATCAAGAAACACATCATTTGGACTTCTGTAGCTCCTGATTCATCCAAAACAAGATAGACAAGTAATTTTCAATAAAAATAAGAATTTCTGCAAATAGCAATTTTGTTCTTCCTTTTTCATTTCGGGCTTCATAATTCTTGTCAAGGGTGTCCATTCTAGATTCACATCATATGAAGACCTAATTTTGACCCGTGAACGAGACAATTAGTCTTAGAATCACGTTTCATACATTTTCGAAAAAATCCGTCCTAACGTCCGAAAAATAAAAATAATATATTATATTCAGCCGTATACTCGAACCGGGAGACGTTTGGAGCCGTAAAGGGATTCAACGAGACCCGCCAACGGATAATCTTGATACCACATCATGACAAATCACTTGGGAGAGCATGCCAGAGTCATCATGATGTTCGGAAATATCGGGACGCAAAATGACCAAAATATCCCTAACCTTTTTCACTTTTACCGTTTCACCCTTAAAGGAAATGACCTTTTTACCCTTAAGTGACTTGTTTAGAAGGCTGGACAGCCCTTCCTCAGCCCTCATTCACGCCCAAATCTGGTCTTAGAACACCAAGAACACATCTTCCTCCTCCTTGAACAAAGCCACCATCTTTTCTTAAGAAAACCTTGAAATCTTTGAAGAAAAGCTTGAATCTTTGATCAATCTTCATCCATTCTTAGGCAAGATCACTTCTATTATCTCCTAGCTTCTTTAATCTCTTTCAATCTCAAGATCAAATCTTGTTTTCATGAAAATCAAGTTTATGATCCAAAACTTTCAAAATTCATAGGAAATTGTCGAAAAATCCTTTTAATGGGAAACCAATTTCTTTGAGCTCACTTCATCATCCTCTATCTAAATCCAAGAGCTCATGATCAAACTCTCATCCTAGCTTATTTTCCCCAAAGTGGCCGAAACCTAGAGAAGATGATGAATAGTGTTTTTGATCAAATTTTTGATTTCTAACTCTTGATTCCATCCTTAACTTTCCTATTGTCTTTGAATCCAAGTGATAGAAAACCAAATCATTTTCTAGCCTCTTTTCCCCAAAATGACCGAGACCTTCATGTGTAAAAGTCATGAGCCATGTTTCATATTTTTGAGTAATAGGACTTGTAGTAATGTTAACCAAGCTTATGAACAAACCCTCCAAAAGTTTGGAACCAAATGTGATCCCTAACCCTTTTTAGCAAAAGTGGCCTAACCTTGGACCTTTTAGGGGAAGGAAAATTATTTTTTGATGTTGTAATTTGATGTTGATTTGTTGTTTGAATTGTATTATGTTTAATTGTTTTAGGCGACGCGAAGGAAGCCAGAGCCGGAGCCGAGAATCGTTCGAGTTTGGATTAACCAACTTAGTGAGGTAAAGGGAGGTATTTCATTTTGAGTTTGGTAGACTCACGGCATATGATTGATTGGTGTGTTATGGTTGAATTAAGACTTGATGTATATGAATACTTATATCCTGGATTGATTGGATGCTAAGTGTTATGCATAATTGGTTATTTGATATAAAATGTGGCATGGATGCCTTGATTGGAGTATATGCTATTGTTGAACTGTTTGATACCTATATATATATATATATATATATATATATCCTGGATGAGCATAGGACTGGCTATGTCTTGATAATTAATTAAAATTCTTGAAAATCGAAATCAAAGTTTTGAAAAACGAGTTTTGAAAATCAAAAAGTGATTTTTGGGAAAATGTGTTGCTTTTCAAGAAAAGTTATGCTTTCCTTTTTGAAAAAGTTATGTTCTTTGAAAAGGAAAAGTCGTTTTTGTGGAAAGTCATGCAAAACGTGTTTTATTTCAGAAAAGCGTTTTAAAAAGACGTGGAATCTTAGAAAATGGTTTTTGTTCACGAAAAAGTGTTTTTCCCAGAAAATGTTCTCTTTGATTAAGAAATGTTTTGTTTTAAGAAAATGAGATTGAGTTTTGTTTTCCAAAGTTGTTTTGAGAAAGTTTGACCGAAAAGGAAAAACGATGATCTTTTCAGATGAACCTGAACCTAGTGACCGAGACGTCGGACTAGTGTTTCGTGGATTGAGCACTCGGACTTCGTGTCCTCTGTTTTGATTTGAATGGGCCTAATGTCCTTTAAAACAAGTCGTGGACTTTATGTCTCGACAAAATGAAAGAATGAACAAAAAATAAAACAGAAAACTTTCTGTGTACGCATGAACTGGCCGACGTGCCATTTGAAACCGAGCTACAATTCACATAGTTGAGAATTGAGCCGGTTACGACCACTAGGTCTATAGGGGCATTCTGTGTGTCGAAACTCCACAAGTGGCCGGAGGCCTCGCGACCCCGTGCTGTGGTAAGTCGGCTACCCAGCACAATGAACTCGATTAGAGACTGGACTATTCAGGATATGGTTATGATGTGATACCCTGGAACAATTGGAGTTCAGACCAAAATTGAGAGGCCGACTCATGAGAACAATTATGTTACGGGTCTTATTGCGGCCTATCGCTCGATGAAAGGTAGTAGGAATCTCCGGAGTGCATGAATTAGAAAGATGATATTGAAGTCTCATGCATCATTATAACTCATGATAGTGTTTGAGATGTTGTGTTGTATTACATAAATAATTGTTCTTATAGCTATATTTATCTGTGGATGTTTATGCTGTTTGTCGCTTGTGCGGCTATCGTGATAAACTTATTATGAGTATCTCACCTTTGCTGGTACATGTTGGGCACCCTATTGCGTTTTTGGAACACATGTACAGATGTCGATCATAGGTCCCTGTGGAGACGTGAGGACTCGGATGACGGAGCCTGTTGAAGAAGCTGACTTTGGGTTGTATCCCAATGGCTACTATTAGCCGACCAGCTTAGGAGTCCTTTATTTTGTAGCAGTCTTATATTAATTGCTGCATGTATATGGAACTTATGTTCTCTAGTCTGTAATATGTTATATATTAGACCTGGATCTATGTTGTGATTATGTTTTTATGCACCGTAATTATTAATGTGTGTTATTAAGTTTATTTCCTTGTCTTGAGTTTGTTTTACCTATACATGCAGAAAATTTTTAGAACAACGTTTTTGAACGTAGCTATTTAATTATATATATATTTTTTTGAAAGCAATTAGCGTTTCATTTCTTGATATTTTCCGCATTTTTGAGTTCGAGTACATACCACCCGAGGGGGGTGTTACAGCGAGAGTGAAAGACTGAGAGTAAAATGGTTTGGAGAGAAAAGTGAGGAGGGAAGTGTTTCGTGAAGTTATAGTAACAACTGAGATAAATTAAAAATATTTGAAAAGGGGAATAGATAGAGCTTCCTTGAGGAAGCGCTATCTAAAGTGCACCTATAATTTGGATGAAGCTCATAGGAACAAGTTGAGTATGCATCCAGGATCTACCAAGATGTACCAAAACCTGAAGCGGTTGTTTTGGTGGCAAGGCTTGAAACGAGATGTGGTTGACTATGTGGCGTCTTCCTTGGTGTGTTAAAAAGCAAAGGTTGAACAACAAAGGCCAGCGGGGATGTTACTACCGTTGGATATCCCAGAGTGGGAATGGGATGGCATAGCAATGGATTTTGTGACGTGTTTACCACTGACACCTAAGGGGTGTGATTCCATTTGGGTGATAGTTGATAGGCTCACGAAGTCAGCTCACTTCCTACCTATCAATATCCAGTATTCCATGGAGAAACGGACTCAAATTTATATTAGTGAGATTGTGAGACTACGTGAGGTACCTTCAAGCATCATATCGGATAGAGACCCACATTTTACTTCGCGGTTTTGGCAGAGTTTGCATCAATCCTTGGGAACAAAGCTACGGTTGAGTTTGGCTTATCATCCCTAAACAGACAGTCAGTCAGAAAGGACGATACAATCTTTAGAGGATCTGTTAAGGGTGTGTGTTGAAACATGCCTGGAGTTGGGAGAGTTTCCTATCGTTGATAGAGTTCACCTACAATAACAGATATCATTCAAGTATAGGGATGACACCCTATGAAGCTTTATACGGACAATGGTGCAAAACACCTTTGTGTTGGTATCAGGATGGAGAAAGTGCTTCGTTAGGACCTGAACTAGTTCAGCAGACAATTGAGAAGGTGAAACTGGTTCAAGAAAAAATGAGGACAACTCAAAGCCGATACAAAAGCTATGCTGATAAAAGACGTAGGCACCTTGAGTTCGAAGAAGGTGATCATGTGTTTTTGACAGTCACTCCAATGACTGGGGTTGGCAGGGTCCTTAAGTCCAGAAAACTCTCTCCGAAATTCATCGGACCATACCAAATTCTTCGTCGGATAGGTTTGGTAGCTTACCAAATAGTTTTACCACCTTTTCTATCCAACCTTCATAATGTCTTCCATGTTTCGCAATTACGAAAATATATTCTTGATCCCAGTCATGTCATAAAACCTGATTCAGTACTGCTAAAGGATAACTTAACCTATGAAACACTGCCTATCAAGATTGAAGATAGAAGAGTAAAGCAACTACGAGGGAAGGAGATATCCTTGGTCAAGGATATCTGGAACGAGACTTCAGGTGATGCCACCTGGGAGTTGGAGGATAGGAAGAGGGAAAAATTTTCTCATCTCTTTTTGGAGGGTAGTATGGTAACATCCCAAAAATCCTACATCTGTCTTTTTATCTGTTTGTGTGAATGACTTGACTGAGAACACAATCTAATTAATAACAATCATAAAAATAGTGAATAATTGGAAATTCATATTTGAATTTCAATTATGAGCTTAATGATCATAAGATATTGTTTTGAGCTTGTTATGATGTTTTGAGTCGGAACCGGTAAAAATATTATTATTTTAATTGGGATTGCTTTACCTTGGGAAGCGTGCCAGGGATGGGGAGAAATCGGGCCCGGGGCTAGGAGGTTACTCTAGCCTAGAGTCGGGAGATGTTATGACTGGTTATCACGTTTCTCGAGGCGATGTCACCTTTTTGTCAATTCATGACAACATTTCGACTTTGCCAACTTTCCTTTTTTAGAGAAAGCTAAATTATGTGTGTGATTTCACATCACATTGCACAGTCATTTTGCATGCATTTTCATGTTAGTCTAGGCATTTTAATTAATATTTTGTTAGTTTTCTATTTAGAAGGGATTATTGCGTTGGTCTTGGTGTTTTGGTGCTGGATTATTGATTAAAAGCTTGGATTAACCCCTATTGGAGCTTGCATGAAGTTTGGAGCTTGAAAGAAGTAAAAGAGAAGCAAAACTTGGTGTGACAAGGCCTAGCCATGACACATGCCACGACCATGACCGGAAAAGCTTGAAGGAAATCATTCTTTAAGGATCAGAAAGGGCCACGGCCTGGGTGTTTCACCTGACACGGCCGTGACCTAGATGAAAAAAAGGAAGTTGGAGGTTCAGAAAAAGCCATGGCTTGGGTGTGACTCGTGACACTGCTGTGGCATGTCTAAATCCTGATTTGGGTTATTTTTGATGTTGGGCTTTGTAATCTTTTTGACCTAAGGTATACAAGGAACCATGAGGCTCGAAATTAGGGGGAGAACTTGGCTATTGCTGGTTAGAGTGGAGGCATTAAGGTTTTAGGATTCTTTCTCATCTTTTCCCTTTTTCAATTTGGGTATTTTTCCATGTTTTCTTTTATCAAGGTTGTTACAATGACAATGCTTGAGTAGTTTTCTTATTTCTAGGATTGGGCAATGCCCTTTGGTACATTGATGATGATTAATTGAATTTGCTTATCCTTTTAGTAATTTTGAATGTTCTTTGATTCAATCCTTATTGTGCTTATTCATGTGAATTTGTTGGCCACATATTTGCATCTCATAGATATCTAGGGACGTATCGAGAGGTGAACCTGGGTATTGGAACCATAAGAATTGAACTTAAGGTCTAAATCACGAGAGTAGGTTTATCCTTTCGAGGACTTAATGAATTGTCATAAAGCTTAAAGGGTTCAATTTAAATTCAATTACCACGAGAGTAGGAGTTGTTTTAATTGGGCACGGTTCTTGTCTCTTGAGAAAGAACATTAACTAGTTTAGGGTAATTCACCTTCATTGAATTTCAATATTAATAAAAGGGCTGTCAATTAGGATTTATCTAGTATCATTGTGGTTACCTCCAATCCTGGAAGTTTTCTTGACTTTTGAAACCCTTCCATAAAGCTTGCTATTTGTGTTCTTGTTCTCTTGCTTTTCAATATTAATTTATTTAATTGCTTGGTTACTACGTTCTTAACACTCCTCAAATATATTCCCTTTATTTAATTTAATTGGATTAATTAATTAATTGATATTCATAAACATAGTCCCTGTGGATTCGATCTTTTTATTACTTGACAACGAAACCATACACTTGCGGATTTCACGCATCAAGTTTTTAGCGCCGTTGCCGGGGACTGTGTCTTTCTTGAGTATCAATTTAATTATTTTAAACATTTTTTTTCTTTCATAATATTACGTTCTTGTTTGCTCTTTAGCTTGCAGCAGGTAATTTCTCTGGTTTATGCGAAGTGCTAGATGTTCTGGGACTCTTTTTGAAGCAAATCTTGAAATTGAAAGAACTTTATGTAGAAAGAGAAGACAACAAAGGCAAGGAGCTAGAGAAGCACTTGAACCAACACTTGTCATGGCTAAACCAGTGGATAATAGGCCACTCAAGGAGTATGCCGCCCCTAATGCTCGGGGTCTACGATCTGGAATTGCTAGGCTAGCCATTGATGCTGGACACTTCACTATATCGCCTGCCTTGCTCTCGATGATAAGGCAACACCAGTTTGGAGGACTACCTTCAGAGGACCTAAATGACCATGTTGAGACGTTCTTGGAATTCTGTGAGACACTTAAGATTGAAGGTGCCTCTGTTGATGCTCTCCGCCTCCGCTTATTTCCTTCATCATTGAGAGATAGAGCTAGGGGATGGTTGAAGTCTGTGCCCGCTGAAACAATCGCTACTTGGGACCAATTGGAGCAAGCATTCTTGGACAAATTCTTTCCATCTTCCAAGATTCCTCATCTAAGGACCCAAATCACAAGCTTCATTCAGAAAGATGGAGAGTCATTGTCAGAAGCTTGGGATAGATACAAGGCTTTGCTGGAAGCCTGCCCACATCAAGAAGTGGTTGATTGTTCACACCTTCTACAATGGGCTTGAATATTCTTCAAAGCTGTCACTTGACTCCGCAGCTGGTGGAGCTTTGATGAACAGAAGGCTAGGAGAAGCCTATGGAATCATTGAGAGTGTTGCTGCAAATCATCACCAATGGGCAAACGAAAGAGGTAATAACCCGAAAAATCTTTTGGGAGGTAAGTTTGAGGTAGATGGTGTTGATTTGATAATGTCAAAATTTGATTCTCTAAATGAGCGTTTTGATAAACTTGAGAAAGTAAATGTGAATGCAATAGGTGCTACTATTGTTGTTTGTGAGTGTTCTGGAGCGTAGGGACACATTGGTATTGAATGCCAAAGCGCGCCGAGGGAGCAAGTGGACTCGTGCAACAACTTCTATGACACAAACCCAAAGTTGCCCAACTACGCTCTTCCAAACTCTTATAACCAAGGAAGGAAGAACAACCCTTACCCCTCCTACCGGAACAACAACACGTTGAACCACCAATTCCAAGAAGGCCAAGGTAGTGCTAACCCCTCTTCTGGATTCCAACAGGTACAGACCTCTAAACTTGAGTCTCTTCTTGAGAATTTTGTTGAGAGCCAGTCTAAGCAAAATGAGGACTTTAGGCAACATGGTAAGGTTGTAACTGAGGCCATTAGAGACTTGTCAGCTAAGGTTGACAATATGGCCATTCACAATAAGATGTTGGAAACTCAGATTGCTCATCAAGCCAGCACCTCAAATAGACAACTTGGTAAGTTTCCTAGTCAACCTGAGATAAATCCTAATGAGCATTGTAATGTTGTGATCTTAAGAAGTGGTAAGACATTAGAGGATCCCAAAGTTGAGGGGAATGAGGAAAAAGAGACAACTACGACATAAACCTTAGAAGAATAGAAAACTAATGAGAAAGTGTCAAAGTTTGTACCCCCTGAACCTTACCAACCCCCAATTCCCTTCCCTCAAAGGTTGGCCAAGGCTAAGCTAGATAAGCAATTTGGGAAGTTTCTAGAGGTCCTTAAGAAATTGTACATAAATGTACCCTTCACTGAGGCGTTGCAACAAATGCCTACCTATGCTAAATTTCTTAAGAACATTTTGTCCAATAGGAGGAAGGTAGAGGAATATGAGACGGTAGCTTTAACTGAGGAGTGTAGTGCTTTAATTCAAAATAAATTGCCTCCTAAGTTCAAAGATCCAGGTAGTTTCTCTATTCCTTGCTCAATTGGTGATCAAGCGTTGATGATGCTTTGTGTGATTTGGGTGCTGCTGTGAGTCTTATGCCTTTGTTTTTGAGAGATTGGGGATAGGTGACTTGAGACCAACTGACGTCTTTTTACAGTTTGCGGATAGTTCGATTAAGAAACCTCTTGGCATCATAGAGAATGTCCCCATTAAGGTAGGAAAATTTTGCATTCCTGTTGACTTCATGGTGTTAGATATGAAGGGGAATTCCAAATTTCCCATCATTCTAGGAAGGCCTTTCTTGGCAACTGCTGGGGCCATTATAGAAGTTAAAAAGGGAAGCTTTCTTTGAATGTTGGGGAGGGGAGGATAGATTTTGATTTGACTAATCCTATTAAACAACCCTCTCTTGAGAACTCTTTGTGCAGGATTGAATTATTGCATCCGATGGAGAAAGAGGAGTCTAGAGTTGATGACCCTCCTAAACTTTGCTTAGCCAATGATACCTCGGAGGATGATGAGGATGAGGTGGAAAAACATAAAAAACTTGAGTTTTCACCTCAAGAAGCTAGGGTCGAGAAGCTTAAGTGGAAGCGGGCAAAGCGGTGGTGCAATAGGCCAAGATTAGAGGATGGTATCTTAGATGGAACTTGTAAGAAGAGATTCACACATTCACTTCCAAGCTTTGTTGATCCGGGTTAATGTGAAAGGAGTCGAGCTAATGACTTTAAACAAGCGCTTCTTGGGAGGCAACCCAAGTTTCACTTTCTTGCAATTTTCTCTTTTGTTTTCATTTTATTTTTTTCCCTATTCCAACTTATTTATTTACATTAGGGACAATGTAAGTTTTTAAGCTTGGGGTAGTTTGGGGTATATATTTTTACTCTTTTCATGTTGCATTGCAATTAGAAAATTTTAGGTTGCATATTGCATTCCTTGCATGATCACACCATTGAGTTGCCCCTATTTTGATTTTGCATCTTCTTGTTTGAACTTTGTGCCAATTTGTATGAGATGGTGAATTTGGAACCCAATTTTTTATTCATGTGATAAGGCTATTTTCTAAAGAGTTGATCCTTGAATAGTTGATGATTAGCATAAGGTTCTTGATTTGTGTTTCTCATTGATTATTGAACTTCTAAATGTGAGATTTAAGCCTAAAAATGGGTTATGTGCTGAAAATGCCCCATTTTTTTTTTTTTTTTTGTGATTGAGTGTTGTTCCCTCTTGATTGTGCTCTCTAGAACTTGACTTGATACCATATTGAAGCTTAAAATTTTTTGTTGACACACTTGAAAATTGTTGAGGCAATTAGGTATTTTTCAGGCTTTCTGAGTTTTGATTGATGGAATGGTACCCTTAGTTGCCCATTTTGAGCCTAATAAAGTAAAATGCTTTTCTTGGTACCCTGGTATATATTGTAGATAAATTTTGCATGGTGCCTTCTAGACTATTGAAATAGGGTGATGTGGTACTAAAAAAAAAAAATGACGGGAAAATCCCTCTTGTTGATTGTTCTCTTCTCCTGTATGTCCTTAAAAAAAAAAAAACAAAAAAAAAAGGAAAAAGAAAATATATGTAAATTTGGAGAAGAGAACAAGAGAAAAAAAAGGGTGGAAAAGTATTAAGAAAAGTCCTATGGGTATTCTAGGAGGTTGCCATACATGTTTGTCATTATGTTAGCCTTTTGAATTTCCCTTCCTTTGATTTTCCTACCCAATGATTGATTCCTATGGCCTCATTACGACCCTATGAAAGACCGCTTGATTTGAGTCTGTTTTCAAAATAAAATAAAGTAGAGATTTTGGTTGATAGTCAAGCTTATGGTATGGCACTTTCTTTGCAGGGAATTCAGCGCATTGTCTATTACCCTTAAACACTTTGAGTGTGGTTAAGAGAGTTCCCCCAATTGGTGAGAAACATGGATTTAGGGAATCTAAGCCTCTAATTGGACTTGAATTGGATCATCTCTTAGTTGTTTGAATTGCATTTGCCTATTGCTTGGATTTGTTTATTCTCGGGTTCTTGATCCACTATCTTTGTATTGATTGACAATCTTTCTCTGGCCTTAGTGATTGCTTGAGGACAAGCAAAATCTTAAGCTAAATGATGTGTGTGATTTCACATCACATTTCACAGTCATTTTGCATGCATTTTCATGTTAGTCTAGGCATTTTAATTAATATTTTGTTAGTTTTCAATTTAGAATGGATTATTGTGTTGGTCTTGGTGTTTTGGTGCACGATTATTGATTAAAAGCTTCGATTAACCCCTATTGGAGCTTGCATGAAGTTTGGAGCTTGAAAGAAGTAAAAGAGGAGCAAAACTTGGTGTGACACGGCCTAGCCATGACACATGCCACGGCCATGACCGGAAAAGCTTGAAGGAAATCATTCTTTAAGGATCAGAAAGGGTCACGGCCGTGTCAGGTGGCCTGGGTGTGTCACCTGACATGGCCGTGACCTAGATGAAAAGAAGGAAGTTGGAGGTTCAGAAAAAGCCATGGCCTGGGTGTGACTCGTGACACGGTCGTGGCATGTTTAAATCCTGATTTGGGTTATTTTTGATGTTGGGCTTTGTAATCTTTTTGACCTAAGGTATACAAGGAACCATGAGGCTCGAAATTAGGGGGAGAACTTGGCTATTGCTGGTTAGAGTGGAGGCATTAAGGTTTTAGGATTCTTTCTCATCTTTTCCCTTTTTCTATTTGGGTATTTTTCCATGTTTTCTTTTATCAAGGTTGTTACAATGACAATGCTTGAGTAGTTTTCTTTATTTCTAGGATTGGGCAATGCCCTTTGGTACATTGATGATGATTAATTGAATTTGCTTATCCTTTTAATAATTTTTGAATGTTCTTTGATTCAATCCTTATTGCGCTTATTCATGTGAATTTGCTGGCCACATATTTGCATATCATAGATATCTAGGGACGTACCGAGAGGTGAACCTGGGTATTGGAACCATAAGAATTGAACTTAAGGTCTAAATCATGGGAGTAGGTTTAGCCTTTCGAGGAGAATTGTCATAAAGCTTAAAGGGTTCAATTTAAATTCAATTACCACGAGAGTAGGAATTGGTTTAATTGGGCACGGTTCTTGTCTCTTGAGAAAGAACATTAACTAGTTTAGGGTAATTCACCTTCATTGAATTTTAATATTAATAAACGGGCTGTCTTAGGATTTATCTAGTATCATTGTGGTTACCCCCAATCCTGGAAGTTTTCTTGACTTTTGAAACCCCCTTCCATAAAGCTTGCTATTTGTGTTCTTGTTCTCTTGCTTTTCAATATTAATTTATTTAATTGCTTGGTTACTACGTTCTTAACACTCCTCAAATATATTCCCTTTGTTTAATTTAATTGGATTAATTAATTAATTGGTATTCATAAACATAGTCCCTGTGGATTTGATCTTTTTATTGCTTGACAACGAAACCGTACACTTGCGGATTTCACGCATCACTAAACTACCTACATTTGGTTAATCTCATCACCTTTTACTATGGAAGCAACACATATGTACCTTCCTCCATCTTAACCCTCCATTTCCTTACACACATTTCCATCAACTTTAACCAAGATTTTGGTCATAAACTCATAAAGCCATTCGGCCATAACACACCAAAAACACCTATCCATTATCATTTTTTATTCTTTCAAAGATCAAACACACCATTTCTTAAGTTTTTAAGAAATCCTCTCTTCTCTCTCTTCACTCATACATTCGGCCATACACTCTAGATCATCAACCAAATTTCATTTTCCATTTCTAAGATCATACTTCACCATGTATTGGTCTAAGGATCAACTTTGGTTAAGGAAGTTTCTTGATTTGGAGAAGTTTGTTCTTCAACCTCAAGAACATCATCCAAACCTTGAAGTTGTTCTTGTGTTGGTGAGCTTCTAAAACCTTTTTCCTTTCATTTCCTTACTTATCACCTTGAGTAATCATCTTCTAGTTCTTCATTTCCATGAAAACAAGTTCAAGATCTTACCTTTTTTTTCCCTCTAGGTTCGGCCACCTTGTGGTTTAAGGAGCTTGGAGTTTTTTTCACTAAAACCTCTTCACTAAAGATATGTAGGAGTCAACCTCATCACACCAAAATTGGTGGAGGATAAAAATGGTTGTTTTATGGTTGGTGTGGGTGAAACCCTAGCTTGGGTTCACTACTTTGTTGGTGAAGTTCTCTATGAGAACATGTTTGTAATGAGGTTTATATGCTTATTATGTGTTTGTGATGATATATGCCTGGTTGGAAAAATGTTTTCTTATATGTTGAAAACCATACTTTGATCTCTATATGAAGTAAGGATTTTTATGCTTGTTTATGGTTGAATGATGTATGATTATTGTTCATCATATTATTGTGAGTATTTTGAGCTATTACTTAACATGTTGGTGAAGCAAAATATTCACACCCTTGTTAGTAGTAGTATTCGGCCATTATAGCAAGAAAAGGAGGAACATGAACTTGTTCTTGAACTTCATTGTTTTTGAAAGCTAATAAGTGTTTTAGTAACTTGTGTTTCAAAAATAAATTAGGAGTAGTTTTGATCAATTGAATAAGTGTTTTACTTTAGTCATAGTTTAATCAATTGAATAAGTGTTTTAAAAATAAAACGATAAAAGTAATGTCATGAAATCAAAACTAATGTGAAGTACCTTAGGTTTAGTATGATGTCACATTCATTTCAAAACCAAATCAATTTCATATTCAACCTTCAAAATTATAGTGAGAACCTTATCCTAAAGTTTTGATTTAATTGAATCATAGTTTGAAAACTAAATGAAATTCTATTTCTTTTACGCTAACTTAGATCAGGGTTTTACACCAAGTTAGAAAGGAGAACCCTTTTCAAAATTAATTGAATCGCTTTACTTAAAGTAAGTAAACAAGTTTCTATAAATCAAATGAGTTTTCAATTGGAAAGGTTTTGGTTTACAAAGTCATTAAATCAAGAGTTTTCAACTCAATCGTAAAGTTTTACACACGAAAAACCTAAGTTAAGTAATTAACTTAGAGGAAAGGAAAAGAGATAATCAAGTTTAGGATATGGTGGAACAAGACCATACATTATACCATTGATGACTTATTTCATCAATAACTTCATAAGACTTAAGTGAATCAAGACTCATTTCATTAATTGAAACTCAAGGAACCTCTAACTTAGAAAGGATCAAAGACTTATCTAAGAGGATTGTCAATCCTTCTTCATAACACTTAAGACTTGAGATATGAATTCATAAGACACCAACACAAAAATTAAACGTTTTGGATTGAAATAGTAGTTTGATGATGGGCCGGTGATTCGGATCCAAGGAAGTTGTTCAACTGTTTTAGTTTTATAATGACTCGATCCCGGAGGGATCACGAGATTTACCCGGTGGGTAAAAGTTTTTTAAAATGTTAACAACGTATATAGCTCCTAAGGAAGAGAACCTTAGCGAATCTTGAAGTTTATCCGGTGGATAGACATTGCCTTATCGCATCTGCTTTGTGTAAGCATTGGCATTACATTGCATGAGTCTGTAAGGCCTTGAACCTAGGAGTTGAGCTTACACCTTGATGCCGGTGCGAATCTTATGGTAACATTTTAAATAGTCTTGGAGGTATCAGGGTTGGAAAGGCTGACATGTGACCAGTTGGTAGCTCTTCTGTGTCGTGGTGACTCCGAGCAGGCTGTGTCCAGTTGTCGGTTGTGTCTTTTGAGGAGCTACGTCTCCTAGTACCTACTTATGTACTTATTTTTAGTTAGGCTTGGACCTATGTCTGTATTCTGTACTTCTCTATTTCTGCACTTTACTTCTGTATGATTCCTAGAAATGCATGGTGAACCTAAGTTTAATTATTATTACTTACTTTACAAATTTCATTCCATCTTTACGAAAATAAAAATAAAAAAATCCCGTATTTTCCACATTAATTTTATTTTCGGCCTTATAATTGTTCGGGAATATGACACTCGAGAAAGGGTGTTACAGATGGCGGGAAGAATTTCTCCAGGAATGCCTTCTCCAAATCGTCCCAAGTAGTAAATGTATTAGCAGGCATCAAATTCAACCAAGCTTTTGCTCTATCTTTCAAGGAGGACGGGAATAACGAAGGCGAATGGCATCTACTAAAGCGCCTTCGATTGGACAGTCTCACATAACTGCAAACTAATTTTGCTTTATCATCGAGAGTAAGGCAGGCGGTATTGTGAATGCCCTACCTCAACATCTGAACTAGCAATCCCATATCGCAATCCCATATCTGATTGTGCCCAATTAAACCAACTCTTACTCTCAAGGTAATTGTATTTAATTTAAACCCTGTACGATTTATGACAATTCAATGGAATCCTCGAAGGACCGCTTCTAACTCTCGTGATTTAAGTCCTAAGTTCAATTCTTATATATTCAATACCTAGGTTCATTTGTAAGTTCCTCCCTAGAGTATCTAAGACATGCAAATAGGTGATCAAAAAATTCACATGGACTAAGCACAATAGGAACTGAATCAAAGGCAATTGAAATCAATAAAGGGAAAAACATCAATTCATAACATAGATCAAGTCATGGACATAGCCACAATTTCTAGAAATAAAAGAACTACTCAAGCATTTTCATTGTCATAACAATCTTGATCAAAGAGAACATAAAAATCATTAGGGAAATTAGAAAAGAGATGAGAGAAGAGAGAAATATCTGGCAACAGTGTAAAAAACTTGACGTCGTGAAATCCGCAAGGGTACGGTTTCGTTGTCAAGTAATAAAAAGATCAAATCCACAGGGACCATGATTATGATTACCAATTAATTGGAAAATGATTAACTAAACAAAATTAAATATTTTGATGGAAGAAAAATGGTAATAAATTAAAATAGAAATTTAAACAAAGAAGAAAATAACAAGAATACAAGTTTTGGGTTTTTCAAATCGCGAAGAGATTTCCAGGATTGGGGTCACCACAATGACCAATTATGAATCCTAATTGACTGCCCCTTTATTAATATCAAACTCTATTGAAGGTGAATCATCCTAGCTTAGTTAATATTCCCTCACGAGATACATCAAACCGTGCCCAATTAAACCAACACTTGCTCTCGTGGTAATTGTATTTAAATTAAACCGTTACGATTTATGACAATTTGATGGAATCCTCGAAGGACCGTTTCTAACTCTTGTGATTTAAGTCCTAAATTCAATTCCTATATATCCAATACCTAAGTTAACCTCTCAGTTCCTCCCTAGAATATCTAAGACATGAAAATAGGTGATCAACAAATTCACATGGATTAAGAACAATAGGAATCAAATCAATGAGATTAACATTAACAAAAGGGAAATTAATCAATCATTCATCATAATAATGTCAAAAGGCATTACTTAATCCTAGAAACAAAGAAACTACTCAATCATAATTGAAATAGAAAGAGTCATAGGGATAGAAAACACCATGGATCCAATTGGGGAGAGAAGAGAAGAGGGAAGAATTTTGATGAAAGTATGGTGAGGTTGATGTGTGGTGCCTGTTGATATGATGTTATTATCTTATGATTGGCTGGATGAATGTTGATGGGAGTATGGTGAGGTTGATGTGTGATACGGGTTGATACCGTCGTGGTTCTAGCTATGGAGCTGTGGCTCGTGGACACGAGGCATCTCATGATGTTGATGTTGATGTGGATGCAATGCATCATGGTTGTGGCCGAGTGCTTAGGCGTGAGGTTCCGGTATCAACTTGTGATGGATGTTTGCTGCATATCATAGCATGATGTTTTATCAAATGGGGGCGTGATGTGTTCCACCTGTCCCAAAGTGGGATGTCCAATTGAGAACGATATGTGAAATGTGATGTGATAAGTTCCACCTGTCCCAATGGGGGATGTCCAAATGGGGACGAGATGTGTACCACCTATCCCAAAGCGGGATGTACAATTGGGGATGATGTGAAACGATGTGATGTGACGTATTTGTCCCGACAGGAATGACCAATTGGGGATGTGATGAAATTGGCCGACATGCATATAGGGATTAGTATCCCTCGTAGAGGTTTGATCTGAGAGAATAATTTTTGCGATGGATGTGAAGTATGACTCGAGAGATGGTTGCTTGAGTGTTGTATGTTTTCTATGTGCTGCATGCTACATGTTTACATGCTATGCTATTGCCCATCTCCCATATTTGATGATATACATGTTTCTTATATCCCTATTGCTTTCTGTATGTGTTCCCTGTTACTTCGTTCGCTTGAAGACGACGTGCAACACCCTTTCCCGAATGTCACATTCCCGAACGTTTATAAGGCCGAAAATATTTATTAATGCGGAAAATACGTTTTTTTTTTTCTCACAAAGATGTAATGGGATTTAGTAAAGGTAAATAGTACTAATAAACGAACTTAGGTTCGCCGTGCATTTCTAGAACATACTGTATAATAAACACATAACAGAAACAGAAATAGAAACGTCAACATTACTGTATACAGACATGAGTCTAATGTATAACTGACATAAGAAGATACAATAAGTATTAGGAGTCGTAGCTCCCAAAAGGTACTACAAAAACTAATATAGTCTGGCCGACAACAAAACTAAACCACAAAAAGAGTCTGCCTCCGGGCTCAAGGAGACTACTGAACTGAACCATCATCACGTCCATCTGTTCAAGTAGCAACAGCAAGTACCAGCAGAAAACATACAGATATGGGTGAGATTCTCGTTCATAAACACAACAAAACAGCAGTAGTAAAAACGGGACGACTCACCGGGTAACAGCGTACCCAACATGCTTACAAGAATTCTTAATGTAAATCATGTTAAGCAGTTGACAGCATAATATTAGGTTCAACAATTAACAGCATAATATAAGGCACTCTTAAACAGTACAACGATGTATAACAGTGAATGTAAACATCACTAGCTATGCAATGCAATGCAATATATATGACTCAATGTCAATGTCACTGGGTACTACTCTGACCCCTACTCCTTGGAGCTAACAAAACGTCGGATAGAGTGAATAGGAGGACATGTTCCGATTTCTGCCAGCAATGAGCAAGATGCTACAACATTCATAACATGCACGTATCTGGCTTTATGGAAACACTCTCGACCAAAATGAAAAGTACGACATCTAGTGGAGGATATCAGTGTATTGCACGGATTCGCCACGACACAGAAGAGCTACCAACTGGTCATCTGTAAGCCCTTCCAACCCTGATACCTCCAAAAAGACCATTGAAGATCGTCACCGTAAGATTTGCATCCGCATCAAGGTGTAAGCTCAACTCCTAGGCTCAAGGCCTTACGACTATGCAAATGAAATGCCAATGCTTACACAAAGCAGATGCGATCAAGCAATGTCTATCCCCCTGATAAACCTCGAAGTCTACTAAGGTTCTCTTCCTTAGGAACTATACGCGTCTTTTGAAAACAAAACCTTTATCCACCAGATAAATCTCGTGATCCCTCCGGGATCGAGTCATCACAATACTGAAACAATTGAATGACTGATCAGGGTCCGAATCACCGGTCCGTCATCGAACTACTATTTCAAAACCCAAAACGTTTCATGTTTGTGTTTATGTCTTATGAAGTCATTGATGTACTAAGTCATCAATGGTATAGCATCTGGTCTTGTTCCTCCACATACCATACATAATTAACCCTTATCTTCAACTCTAAGTTAATTACTTAACTTAGGTTTTTATATGTAAAACTTTACGAGTTGAGTTAAAATCTCCTTTGTAAACCAAAACAACTTCTCAATTGAAAACTCATTTGATTTGAAACAACTTTTGAATTACTTACTTACTCTATTTTTTGCATTTTATGAAACATGAAATTCGCTTAGCGAAATTACATTCGCTTAGCGAAATTGAAGCAATAATGCCTCCTTTGGAACTCCTCTGCATCGCTCGGCGAAACATAAATCGCATAGCGAAATGTGTCAGAGTCGCTTAGCGAATATGGATTCGCTTAGCGAAAAAGGAGGCGGTTACACCTCTTTTGAAACTCCTATGGATCGCTCGGCGAGATATAATTCGCGTAGCGAAATTCACTTGGTTCGCTTTGCGAATATCAATTCGCTTAGCGAAAGTGAGGCAGTGACGCCCAACTTAGAATTCCTCTGTTTTCGCTTAGCGAAGGTAAATTCGCTTAGCGAAAAGTTGCCTTAAAACAAGACATTAACCTTATGGAACCATTTTGATTCTCTTCATGAAAACACTTCTTGTCTTATTTTGAGTCACTTGATTAACTAGATGGACTAAGGATAAGGCATAAAACATGTTTCACTTTGGTGAAAACACTTTGAGATTTAATTCCATTCAAAGTCACTTTGGGTTTTTCTTTGAAAAACACAGGTTTTTGAAAACACTTTCTTTACATCAAAACTTGACTTGTCCAAGAACTACTCCTATTCTTCCTTTTCTCAAGGACATGGCTAATAGCCAACTAGGAACCAATGTGAAGTTTTACTTCATCAACAAATCAAATTATGGCTCACAAAACTTACACCATTATGATCAACAATAACACACAACATTGCATCATAATTAAGCACCTAAGCACAAAAGTCCATACTTAAGCTCATAAGCACAAAAGTCCATACTTGATCTAGTAATCAAAGTAGGTTTTTCATCATGCAAGAAATCATTTTCTCACCTAGACAACATCATCATAAAACACATGATAAGGCATACAAGCATAACTACAAATATTACACATTGTTCTCCAAGAGAACTTAACACAACTTAACCATTAAAAGTGAACCCAAACTAAAGGGTTTCACCCACACATAACTTAAAGAACCATCTTCACCACCACCATCTTGGTGTGATGAGGTTCACCCGCCATACCTGTTGATGAGCAGATTCCTGGATCAAAGTCGGTTGATCGGTTTGTGAACCTCCTGACAATCGTCAACAACTACAACAACACAACAATCAAAGCCAATCTCAACAATTATAACAAAGAGGATTTCGGCCACCCTAGGTTAAAAAGGTTAGGAATTGGTTTTGGTTTTCCATTTCATGGATTCAAAGGCATTAGGAAAGCTAAGGATGAAATCAAGTGTTAAAAAAATCAAAAATTGATGAAAACACTATTCATCATCATTAAATAGGGTTCGGCCAAAAAGGAATTTTGGGCTATGATGGGATTTGAATTATAAGCTCTTGGGTTTAGTTAGAGATTGATGATGTGAGTTCAAAGAACTTGGTCTTACCTCAAAAGGATTTTTCTACAATTTCCTATGGATTTTCAAAGTTTTGGATCTAAGAATTTCTTTTCATGAAAATGAAGATTGATCTTGAAATAAAGAAAGATTCAAGAAGCTAAGAGATCATAGAAGTGATCTTACCTTGAAATGAAGGAAGATTGCTCAAGGAATCAAGTGATTCCAACAAGATATCAAGCTTTTCAAGGATGAAAATGGAGTTTCTCTCAAGAACAACTATGGAGCTCTATGTTTGGAGGGGCTGTGCGAAAATGAGGGAGTTAGGGGCTGAGTTCAGCCTCTTAAGAGCTCACTTAAGGGTAAAAAGGTTATTTGCCAAAAGGGTATAATGGTAAAAGTGTAAAAGACTAAGGTTAGGGGCATTTTGGTCATTTTGCGTCCAGATAATTCCGAATGTCATGACGACTCTGGCATACTCTCCCAAGTGTCCTGGGATGATGTGATATCAAGATTATCCGTTGGCGAGTCCCGATAAATCCATATGTGGCTCCGTTCGTCACCCGATTGAGGATTCTGCCCGAACGGAGGTCAAGAAGTGATTTTTCTGAAGTTTTTGTGAAATTTAACTAAAACGTAAAGAATCAAATTCTAAGACTTATTGTCTCGTTCACGGGTCCATCTGAGGTCTTCTGAGCAGTAAAATCATACTGTCAGTGTAAAAATGCAGACCGGACTCCGTTTGAGTTTTCGACTCAAAACTTAATCGTAGCTCCCTACGATATCGTCGAGCGTGACTATGGTCTCGGAATATTTTATTTCCATTCCCGAGACCTCGAATAAAATAAAAATTTTAAAATACTGAAGAAATAGAAAACGTGAAAATCGATGCGTTACATTCCTACCCCTCTTAAAAGAATTTCATCCTCGAAATTATACGTACTTCTTAAAACAAATTCGAATACTGTTGTTAAATGTCCTCTTCTCTTTCCCAGGTAGCATAACCTGTAGCCTCGTTCCAGATAACTTTGACCAAAGCTATCTCCTTCCCTCGCAGTTTCTTTATCCTCCTGTCCTCGATCTTAACCGGCAATGTCTCATAGGTTAGGTTATCCTTTAGCTGTACTGAATCAGACTCTATGACGTGACTGTGATCAGGAATATACTTTCGCAATTGCGAAACATGAAAAACATTATGAAGGTTGGATAGAAAGGCGGTAAAGCTATTTGGTAAGCTACTGGACCTATTCGACGAAGAATTTGATAAGGTCCAATGAATTTTGGAGTGAGTTTTCTTGATTTCAGGACCCTGCCCACCCTAGTCATCGGAGTGACTCTCAAAAACACATGATCCCCTTCCTCGAACTCAAGTGGCCTACGTCTTTTATCCGCATAACTGTTCTGTCGGCTCTGAGTTATCTTCATCTTTTCTTGAATCAGTTTCACCTTCTCGATTGTTTGTTGCACTAGTTCAGGTCCTAATGAAGCACTTTCTTCATCTTGGTACCAACACAAAGGTGTTCTGAAACGTCGTCCGTATAAAGCTTCGTAGGGTGCCATCCCTATACTCGAATGATAAATGTTGTTGTAGGTGAACTCTATCAACGGTAGGTAATTCTCCCAACTACCGGCATGTTCCAACACACACGCCTTTAACAGATCCTCTAAAGACTGAATTGTCCTTTCCGATTGTCCATCAGTTTGAGGATGGTAAGCCGAACTTAATCGTAACTTTGTCCCTAAAGCTTCATGTAAACTTTGCCAAAAACGCGAAGTAAAACGCGGGTCTCTATCCAATATGATGCTTGAAGGTACTCCATGCAGTCTCACAATCTCACTGATATAAATCTGAGTAAGATTTTCCATGGAATACTTGAGATTAATCGGTAGAAAATGAGTTGATTTTGTAAGCCTATCAATTATAACCCAAATGGAATCGTGTCCTTTAGATGTCCTTGGCAAACATGTCACGAAATCCATTACTATGCTGTCCCATTTCCACTCTGGGATATCCAATGAAAGTAACATTCCCGCTGGCCTTTGATGTTCAACCTTTGCTTTTTGACACACCAAGCAAGATGCCACATAATCAGCTACATCTCTTTTCATGCCTTGCCACCAAAACAATCGCTTCAGGTCTTGGTACATCTTGGTTGACCATGGATGCATACTCAACTTGCTTCTATGAGCTTCATCCAGAATTAACCTTCTTATCTCTAGGTTGTTTAGCACACAAACCTGTTCTCCTCGTCTTAGGATCCCATCTACTCCTTCCTTGTATTCAGATGTCATCCCCTTCTTTAGATTCCTCCGCTCTTTCTCCAGATACTGGTCGTATACTTGTTTCTCCCGAATCTGGTCTATCAAATCACAAGATACTGTAACCATACCCACACACAGTCTTCCTGGCTTGCTAACCACGGACAGATGCATATCTCTGAACTGTTCCAACAGCTCGTGTTCCTTAACCATCATGGCAGACACATGTAACACTTTTCTACTCAGGGCATCCGCTACCACATTAGCTTTTCCCGGAAGATACTGCAACTGGAAGTCATAGTCCTTCAGAAATTCCAGCCACCGTCTTTGCCTCATGTTGAGCTCTTTCTGATCGAACAGGTACTTCAAGCTCTTATGATCGCTGAAGACATTGAACGTCGAACCATATCAGTAGTGCCTCCAAATCTTCAACGCAAAGACTACCGCTATTAACTCCAAATCATAAGTTGGGTAATTCTTCTCGTGCACTTTCAACTGTCTCGAGGCATATGCCACCACCTTCCGATTCTGCATCAGAACATAGCCTAATCCTTGGTATGAAGCATCATAGTACACTTCAAAAGATTCGCTTGGATCTGGCAATATCAACACTGGCGATGTAGTCAGCCTCTTCTTCAGCTCTTGAAAACTCTGCTCACAGGCTTCAGTCCATTCAAACGCTTTGTCCTTCCTCGTCAATTGGGTAAGAGGTCCTACAATCTTAGAAAATCCCTCAATGGACCTCCGATAATACCTAACCAAACCCACAAAACTGCGTATCTCAGTCACTGTGGTTGGTCTTTCCCACTCAAGAACTGCTTCAACCTTCGACGAATCTACAACAATTCCTTCCATTGAAATTACATGACCCAAAAACTGCACTTCGTCGAGCCAAAACTCACACTTGGACAACTTGGCATACAGTTGTTTCTCCTTCAGACCTTGAAGAACTACACTAAGATGTTCAGCGTGTTCTTCCTGGTCTCGCGAATAGATGAGTATGTCGTCTATAAAGACAACGACAAACTAATCTAGGTATGGACTAAAGATCCTATTCATATAGTCCACGAATATAGCTGGAGCATTTGCCACACCAAACGGCATTACAAGATACTCGTAATGCCCATAGCGTGTCTGAAATGCTGTCTTTGGTATATCTTCTGCCTTCACACGAATCTAGTGATAACCCGATCGCAAATCAATCTTAGAGAAAACTGTCGCTCCCCTCAACTGATCCATCAAGTCATCTATCCTCGGGGGAAGTGGATACTTATTCTTGATAGTAACCTTATTCAACTGGCGATAATCCACGCATAGTCGAGATGTTCCATCTTTCTTTTTCACCAACAGCACAGGTGCTCCCTACGGTGACACATTGGGTCTAACAAACTGCTTCCCCAATAAGTCTACCAACTGTTCCTTCAAGGTTTCCAACTCAGCAGGTGCCATACGATACGGTGCCATAGACACTAGTCCCGTTCCTGGCACAAGATCGATCGCAAACTCGATGTCCCGAACTGGCGGCAAACCTGGTACGTCTTCAGGAAAGACTTCCGGAAACTCGTTCACGACAGGTACGCGCTGTAAGACTAGCTCGCTCTTGACCTCCAAAGAAGATAGTAACATGTATCCTTGAGCTCCTTCTCTCAAAGAAGCGTTTACTTGGTTGGCAGTCAAAAATCCAGAATTCTCACAACTAGGGAAAATTAAGGTGTTATTTGCACAGTCTAACAGGATATGATTAGAAGATAACCAATCCATTCCTAAGATTACATCCATTGGCGAAAGAGGCAAACAGATCAAATCAATCAAAAATGTTCTATCTTTAATAGAAATAGAATAGTTCAAACAAACTTTAGCAGTTATAACAGGCTTTGCAGTAGGCGTAGAAATTACCAAATCAAAAGGTAAAGAAGACATAGGTAATCCCAACAGATTCACACAGTCATAGGCAATAAAGGAATGCGTTGTGCCTGAATCAAACAGTACAGTTAAGGTTTTACCTCCCATGACACACTAACCTTGGATCAAGTCTTCATTTTGAGAAGCTTCAGCACCCCCCATAGTGTAGACTCTGCCTCTTGCCTTAGGCCTTGCAGCTTGAAAATTGTTGACAGAATGTTCCAATTTCGGTTGCATGCATTCATGTGAGATGTGTCCCGGCTTCCCCGGCTTCCCACACTTGAAGCAGATAATCCCTTTGATCGAACAGTCTCTGGTGATGTGGTTGCTCTTCCCACACTTCATGCACTTGTTTGGGGCGTTTCCAGATTGACTGAAACCCCTACTACTTCCTCCAACAAAACTTTTTTGTCGATCTTGTTGCTTTGCATATGGCTTCCATCGAGATTTGTTGTCTCGACCACCGCTTCCTCTCTGGAACTTACTCGGTCCAAAACTCTGTACCCGCTTGTCCTTGGGCTCCAAACTCTCGATCAGACGACACTTCTCCATTAGCCTCGGAAAAACAGAAATTTCTAGAGGAACAACAGCTCTTTTCAAGTCGATCCTCAAACCTCCTTCAAATTTTCTGCACTTCCACTCCTCTCTTGGGTTGTCCAGAATTAATTTGAAAACTTTGCCAGACTTTCAAACTTGGCCCCGTATTCAGCTATAGTCATTCCCCCTTGTCTCAGCTGGAGGAACTCCATCTCTTTCTCGTGTCTGGCACTCGCAGGAAAATACTTCTCCAAGAACTTTCCCATAAAAGCATTCCAATCCACAGCTTGTTGATCATGCACCAGCATCTGACGG
Organism: Ammopiptanthus mongolicus; assembly: GCA_039655645.1. NCBI lineage: Eukaryota > Viridiplantae > Streptophyta > Magnoliopsida > Fabales > Fabaceae > Ammopiptanthus > Ammopiptanthus mongolicus. The sequence continues at coordinate 40,043,443 of CM077344.1, forward strand.
GCTCCTTCCCACCAGTATTCAGCATCCTCCACCATCATATAGGTTGCATAAACAACCTTGTCATTCTCAGTGCACCTCATCGCTCCAAAGATCTTTTCCAGCGTCTGGATCCAGCGTTCAGCTAACTCAGGATTGAATTCGCCCTTGAATTGAGGTGGATTCCGATGAAGAAATTCGTCCAGTCCTCTACCTCTGGCAGCTCTTTCGTCACGTTGAACCATAGCAGCAGCCATTTCCCGTATGGCGTTCACAGCAGCAGTCAGGTTTTGAGAAGCCATTGCTACCTTCAAAACCAAAACTGTCAAACTCAAGAAATCACAATAAAACTAAAGCAAACAACAGAGAAACACACAGAGAACACAACACAAACAAGACAGACCATAACCTAAAAACCCCAAAAAGACTCGGCCAGCTTTGATACCAAATAATGCAACACCCTTTCCCGAGTGTCACATTCCTGAACGTTTATAAGGCCGAAAATATTTATTAATGCGGAAAATACGGTTTTTTTTCCACAAAGATGTAATGGGATTTAGTAAAGGTAAATAATACTAATAAACGAACTTAGGTTCGCCGTGCATTTCTAGAACATACTGTATAATGAACACAGAACAGAAACAGAAATAGAAACGTCAACATCATTGTATACAGACATGAGTCTAATATATAACTGACATAAGAACATACAATAAGTACTAGAAGTCGTAGCTCCCAAAAGGTACTACAAAAACTAACATAGTCTGGCCGACAACAAAACTAAACAACAAAAAGAGTCTACCTCCAGCTCACGGAGACTACTGAACTAAACCATCATCACGTCCATCTGTTCAAGCAGAAACAACAAGTACCAGCAGAAAACATACAGATATGGGTGAGATTCCCGTTCATCAACACAACAAAACAGCAGTAGTAAAAACGGGACGACTCACCGGGTAATAGCGTACCCAACATGCTTACAAGAATTCTCAATGTAAATCATGTTAAGTAGTTGACAGCATAATATTAGGTTAAACAATTAACAGCATAATATAAGGCACTCTTAAACAGTACAACGATGTATAACAGTGAATGTAAATGTATATGACTCAATGTCAATGTCACTGGGTACTACTCTGACCCCTACTCCATGGAGCTAACAAAACGACGGAGAGAGTGAATGGGAGGACATGTTCTGGTTTCTGCCAGCCATGAGCAAGATGCTACAACATTCGTAACGTGCACGTATCTGGCTTTATGGAAACACTCTCGACCAAACATGAAAAGTACAGCATCTAGTAGAGGATATCAGTGTATTGCACGGATTCGCCACGACACAGAAGAGCTACCAACTGGTCACATGTAAGCCCTTCCAACCCTGATACCTCCAAAAAGACCATTGAAGATCGTCACCGTAAGATTCGCACCCGCATCAAGGTGTAAGCTCAACTCCTAGGCTCAAGGCCTTATGACTATGCAAATGAAATGCCAATTCTTACACAAAGCAGATGCGATCAAGCAATGTCTATCCCCCGGATAAACCTCGAAGTCTACTAAGGTTCTCTTCCTTAGGAACTATACGCGTCTTTTGAAAACAAAACCTTTATCCACCAGATAAATCTCGTGATCCCTCCAGGATTGAGTCATCACAAGACTGAAACAATTGAATGACTGATCGGGGTCTGAATCACCGGTCCGTCATCGAAGTACTGTTTCAAAACCCAAAATGTTTCATGTTTGTGTTTATGTCTTATGAAGTCATTGATGTACTAAATCATCAATGGTATAGCATCTGGTCTTGTTCCACCACATACCATACTTAATTAACCCTTGTCTTCAACTCTAAGTTAATTACTTAACTGAGGATTTTATATGTAAAACTTTGCGAGTTGAGTTAAAATCTCCTTCGTAAACCAACACAACTTCTCAATTGAAAACTCATTTGATTTGAAACAACTTTTGAATTACTTACTTACTCTATTTTTAGCATTTTCTGAAACATGAAATTCGCTTAGCGAAATTACATTCGCTTAGCAAAATTGAAGCAATAATGCCTCCTTTGGAACTCCTTTGCATCGCTCGGCGAAACATAAATCGCGTAGCGAAATGTGTCATATTCGCTTAACGAATATGGATTCACTTAGCGAAAATGGAGGCGGTTACACCTCTTTTGAAACTCCTCTGGATCACTCGGCGAGATATAATTCGCGTAGCAAAATTCACTTGGTTCGCTTTGCGAATATCAATTTGCATAGCGAAAGTGAGGCAGTGACACCCAACTTAGAATTCCTCTGTTTTCGCTTAGCGAAGGTAAATTCGCTTAGCGAAAAGTTTCCTTAAAACAAGACATTAACCTTATGGAATCATTTTGATTCTCTTCATGAAAACACTTCTTGTCTCATTTTGAGTCACTTGATTAACTAGATGGACTAAGGATAAGGTATAAAACATGTTTCACTTTGGTGAAAACACTTTGAGATTTAATTCCATTCAAAGTCACTTTGGGTTTTTCTTTGAAAAACACAGGTTTTTGAAAACACTTTCTTTACATCAAAACTTGACTTGTCCAAGAACTACTCATATTCTTCCTTTTCTCAAGGTCATGGCTAATAGCCAACTAGGAACCAATGTGAAGTTTTACTTCATCAACTAATCATATTATGGCTCACAAAACTTACACCATTATGATCAACAATAACACACAACATTGCATCATAATTAAGCACCTAAGCACAAAAGTCCATACTCAAGCACATAAGCACAAAAGTCCATACTTGATCTAGTAATCAAAGTAGGTTTTTCATCATGCAAGAAATCATTTTCTCACCTAGACAACATCATCATAAAACACATGATAAGGCATACAAGCATAACTACAAATATTACACATTGTTCTCCAAGAGAACTTAACACAACTTAACCATTAAAAGTGAACCCAAACTAAAGGGTTTCACCCACACATAACTTAAAGAACCATCTTCACCACCACCATCTTGGTGTGATGAGGTTCACCCCCCATACCTGTTGATGAGCAGATTCCTGGATCAAAGTCGGTTGATCGGTTTGTGAACCTCCTGACAATCGTCAACAACTGCAACAACACAACAATCAAACATTAAACAACAATCAAAGCCAATCTCAACAATTCTAACAAAGAGGATTTCGGCCACCCTAGGTTAAAAAGGTTAGGAATTGGTTTTTGGTTTTCCATTTCATGGATTCAAAGGCATTAGGAAAGCTAAGGATGAAATCAAGTGTTAAAAAAATCAAAAATTGATGAAAACACTATTCATCATCATCAAATAGGGTTCGGCCAAAAAGGGATTTTGGGCTATGATGGGAGTTGAATCATAAGCTCTTGGGTTTAGTTAGAGAATGATGATGTGAGTTCAAAGAACTTGGTCTTACCTCAAAAGGATTTTTCTACAATTTCCTATGGATTTTCAAAGTTTTGGATCTAAGAATTTCTTTTCATGAAAATGAAGATTGATCTTGAAATAAAGAAAGATTCAAGAATCTAAGAGATCATAGAAGTGATCTTACCTTGAAATGAAGGAAGATTGCTCAAGGAATCAAGTGATTCCAACAAGAAATCAAGCTTTTCAAGGATGAAAATGGAGTTTCTCTCAAGCACAACTATGGAGCTCTATGTTTGGAGGGTCTGTGCGAAAATGAGGGAGTGAGGGGCTGTGTTCAGCCTCTTAAGAGCTCACTTAAGGGTAAAAAGGTCATTTGCCAAAAGGGTATAATGGTAAAAGTGTAAAAGACTAAGGTTAGGGGCATTTTGGTCATTTTGCGTCCAGATAATTCCGAACATCATGACGACTTTGGCATACTCTCCCAAGTGTCCTGGGATGATGTGATATCAATATTATCCGTTGGCGAGTCCCGGTAAATCTATATGTGGCTCCGTTCGTCACCCGATTAAGGATTCCGCCCGAACGAAGGTCAGGAAATGATTTTTCTGATGTTTTTGTGAAATTTAACCAAAACGTAAAGAATCAAATTCTAAGACTTATTGTCTCGTTCACGGGTCCATCTGAGGTCTTCTGAACAGTAAAATCATACTGTCAGTGTAAAAACGCAGACCGAACTCCGTTTGAATTTTCGACTTAAAACTTAATCGTAGCTCCCTACGATATCGTCGAGCATGACTATGGTCTCGGAATATTTTATTTCCATTCCTGAGACCTCGAATAAAATAAAGACATTAAAATACTAAAAAAATAAAAAACGTGAAAATCGGGGTGTTACACGACGAGTTGATCGAGGATAAAAATGGACCCGAGATCATACCCCTTCATCACGGAGGCACCACGGATACCGGTGTTGGGGGAGTTAGAGATCATCTATCACAATGATAGAGGGTGGCGGGTGGATCCCTCCACATTTATGACAGTCTATACTGCGCTGGTCAGTCTACTGTTCCGGAGTGGGACTACACCTTACGAAGACATCATAGGATCTTTCAGAGTTGTACAATTTTTGCCCTTCACCCAAATGTGGCATCCGCCAAGGCGCCACGAGAGGGACTACCTGTGGGCAATGCCAGCTACATCTCACGCATCCAATAGTAGTGGGGTCATGCTGCGAGGCCAGCGGAGGAGGTCCGAGCAGTACCTGCGGACGTATAGACGGCGTAGAGAGGTGGTGTCCAGTTCCTCTTTCGTGTACGTGCCATTGAGGGTTTACCGGCGTACCCACGGAGAGGGACAAGGTAGTTCCAGGTATCCACGTCGTTGATGGTGTGATACCGCCAGTGTGTCTTAGGTGGTGAGATGAGCGATTTTGATGTATTTTGAGAGATGGGTGGGGTAGTGCTGGCGAGCTTTTGAGAGCTTTACTCTTTTGACTGTATTTGTTTTATCCTTTCGGTTTTCATTGTATAGTGGTGTGTATATATACAGTTCGAGATCCCTACTAATGGGTCAACTGATGCATGTGTATATATATCTTTATTTTTATTGACTATGTTACTCTGATGTATGCATGCTTTAGTTTAGTCTTTGTTCCCGCTTTTACCTTTCCTCTTCGCTTCGTTTGGTTTAAAAAGCACGCTAATGTCTATAACACGATTAAGGTTAGTTAATATCTTAGGCTCTTTAATGGGACAACAGGTCATCTCAAAGGAGACTGACATGAATGGAAAGGTGATACCTTTAAGGTGCGACTGGTAGCAAAAGGTGAATACCTTTTCCCCAGTTGCAATGACTAAATCTGTTCGGATTCTACTTGCTATTGCAGTATACTACAATTATGAAATCTGGCAAATGGATGTCAAAACAACATTAATTAATGGGAATCTTCTTGAGGATGTGTACATGACATAACATGAGGGTTTTGTTAATCCAGAGAATGCTGGAAAAGAATGCAAGTTGCAAAGATCCATATATTTACTATATAATATAATTAAGTCCTCCTAGAACACGTGTCATTCATTTGGCAATCAACTTCCTGCTCAAAAACCACATTCCTCGCTATTTAATATAATAATAATAATAATAATAATAATAATAATATTATTATTATTATTATTATTATTATATGTAAATATCTATTTCCCTTATCTTTTTATTATACTCTTACCACTTTTCTGCATACTGCGCACGTCAAATCATCATGGCAGAAAACATCAGCCTTTATTGCCTTTCCTCAACCCATTTTTTTCTTTCTTTATTGTATCAGTTTTTCTCTTTTTTTATTAAGTCCTATTCTTCTTTTTACCAATTTTTTGGCTTTGCAGGTCTGCACACTAAACGCAGCAAGGACAGAGGCCAGCTGCACTTAATTTGTATTATGGGCTTTTCTTTGAATTCTTTGTGTATCATATTTTTTTTATTATATTTTTATTGCCTTTTCTGCTCGGCATGGCAGAAAGCCTACTCTATACTGCAGGAACTCCACATTTCCTTTACTCATTTCTTCTTTCTTTCTTATTCATCAAAAGCTTACGGATTCTCATTTCCCTCTATTGGAAGCATTGAATTGGTGAGTTTTCCATTTGCTCATTTTTGAACTCTATTCTTCCTTTACTCATATATTCATCAAAAGCTTAGGGTTTTCTCATTTCTCTCGACTGGAATCATCGAATCGGTCAGTTTTCCATTTTCTCATTTTTTTTCTTTCTTCACTTACACTCCCTCTTCCTCTGAATATTGATATGAAGTTAAAAAATAAGCATATGAAAAAGAAAGATTTCTCTCTTTCTATCTATATTCCTCACATTTAGTGGTGCAGAAAGAGGAAATTTTTTTATGATTCATTAGAAATTATTTTAGATTGCTGTGTTATGTGCTCTGCTTGTGATTTTTTGGCAAAAAAAAAAAAAAAAATGTTATGTGCTATGTTTGTGATTATAGTGCTTATTTGCACAGCTTTTGCATTTTGAGTGTTTCAATCTTTTGCATCTCATTTTGATAGTAGATGATTCAGTCTTTGCACCTGTAACATATAGCCTTTCTTTGGTGAACACCTTGCTTTTATCCCCTTGTAATATATATAGGCTTTCGATGTAGAATACTTTTAAATTTACGAAACTATCACTGTGAAAAAAAATGGGTAAAAAAAAAATTTATCTGCTATGTTTGTGAAGATGCTATAACACCATATTGTTCATGTTAAAATGGTTCTGTGTTTATATTATATACTTAGTCTCATAACCATGGCCCCTAGAGTCAACTTCATTGCGGAGATAAATGACAAAAAAGGGACATGGAAGTTGGCTCTCAGAATAACAAGTCTTTGTTATGTCCACAAACCAAACAGACCTGCCACAATACAAATGGTTTTGATGGATTCAAAGGTATTATTATTTTCTTGTGTTGGCCACTGTAACGTCCCGATTTTCTGTGACTCTAGTCGAGTTGGTTAACCTCGATTAGGACTTTGGATGATTATGTGAGTTGTTGTGTGCTAGTTTAAGACCTAGTTTGAAGCTTAGGAATAGGCTTGAACAAGCTTGGAGGTGCCTAAGGCGTTAAACGAGTAACTGTGGAAGCCAGAAGTTTGAAAGGCTTTTCCCCGCTGAGCAGCATGCTCAAGTGTAACGCCCCAATTTTCACGTTTTCTATTTCTTCAGTAATTTAATGTCTTTATTTTATTCGAGGTCTTAGAAATAGAAATAAAATATTCCGAGACAAGTCATGCTCGACGATATTATCGGAAGCTATGATTTAGTTTTGAGTCGAAAACTCAAACAGAATCCGGTCTGCGTTTTTACACTGACAATATGATTTTACTGCTCAGAAGACCTCAGATGGACCCGTGAACGAGACAGTTAGTCTTAGAATTCGATTATCTACGTTTTTTTTAAATTTTGTAAAAATTTCAGAAAAATCACTTCCTGACCTTCGTTCGGGCGGAATCCTCAATCGGGTGACGAACGGAGTCACATATGGATTTATCCGGACTCGCCAATGGATAATCTTGATATCACATCATCCCAGGATACTTGGGAGAGTATGCCAGAGTCGTCATGACGTTCGGAAATATCTAGACGCAAAATGACCAAATTGCCCCTAACCTTAGTCTTTTACACTTTTACCATTATACCCTTTTGGCAAATGACCTTTTTACCCTTAAGTGAGCTCTTAAGAGGCTGAACTCAGCCCCTCACTCCATCATTTTCGCACAGCCCTCACCCTTTAGAGTTCCATAGTTGTTCTTGAGAGAAAACTCCATTTTCATCCTTGAAAAGCTTGAGTTCTTGTTGGAATCACTTGATTCCTTGAGCAATCTTCCTTCATTTCAAGGTAAGATCACTTCTATGACCTCTTAGCTTCTTGAATCTTTCTTTATTTCAAGATCAATCTTCATTTTTTTTTTATGAAAAGAATTTCTTAGATCCAAAACTTTGAAAATCCATAGAAAATTGTAGAAAAATCCTTTTGAGGTAAGACCAAGTTCTTTGAACTCCCATCATCAATCTCTACCTAAACCCAAGAGCTTATGATTCAACTCCCATCATAGCCCAAAATCCCTTTTTAGCCGAACCCTACTTGATGATGATGAATAGTGTTTTCATCAATTTTTGATTTTTAACACTTGATTTCATCCTTAGCTTTCCTAATGCCTTTGAATCCATGAAATGGAAAACCAAAACCAATTCCTAACCTTTTTAACCTAGGGTGGCTGAAATCCACTTTGTTATAATAGTTGAGATTGGCTTTGATTGTTGTTTAATGTTGGATTGTTATGTTGTTGAAGTTGTTGACGATTGCCAGGAGGTTCACAAACCGATCAACCGACTTTGATCCGGGAATCTGCTCATCAACAGGTATGGGGAGATGAACCTCATCACACCAAGATGGTGGTGGTGAAGATGGTTGTTTAAGTTATGTGTGGGTGAAAACCTTTAGTTTGGGTTCACTTTTATGTGTTAAGTTTTGTTAAGTTCTCTTGGAGAACAAGATTGTCATGTTGAGTTTATGCTTTAGTATGTTGTAGTGTGCTTTAGCATATGTTGATGATGATACGATTGAATGAAAATCATTTTCATGTATGTTTGAAAACCTACTTTGATCACTAGATCAAGTATGGACTTTGATTGTTTGATTATGAGACCATGATGTGTGATGGACTTGGATGTTTGATTATGATGTAGTAATGTGTATTATGGTTTATCATGATTGTGTAAGTTTTGTGAGCCATACTTTGATTAGTTGATGAAGTAAAACTTCACATTGGTTCCTAGTTGGCTATTAGCCATGACCTTGAGAAAAGGAAGAATATGTGTAGTTCTTGGACAAGTCAAGTTTTGATGTAAAGAAAGTGTTTTCAATAACTTGTGTTTTTCAAAGAAAAACCCTAAGTGACTTTGAATGGAATTAAATCTCAAAGTGTTTTCACCAAAGTGAAACATGTTTTATACCTTATCCTTAGTCCATCTAGTTAATCAAGTGACTCAAAATGAGAAAAGAAGTGTTTTCATGAAGAGAATTAAAATGGTTCCATAAGGTTAATGTCTTGTTTTAAGGCAACTTTTCGCTAAGCGAATTTAATTTCGCTAAGCGAAAACAGAGGAATTCCAAGTTGGGCATCACTGCCTCACTTTCGCTAAGCGAATTAATATTCGCTAAGCGAACCAAGCAACTTTCGCTACGAGAATTAAGTCTCGCCGAGTGATCCAGAGAAGTCTCCAAAGGAGGTATAACCGCCTCCATTTCGCTAAGCGAAATGATACTCGCTAAGCGGATAAAGTGAAATTTCGCTACACGAATTCTGTTTCGCCGAGCGATCCAGAGGTGTTTCAAAAGATGGGTAACCGCCTCTATTTTCGCTAAGCGAATACATATTCGCTAAACGAATACAACACATTTCGCTACGCGATGTATGTTTCACCGAGCGATACAGAGGAGTCACCAAAGGAGGCATTATTGCTTCAATTTTGCTAAGCGAATATAATTTCGCTAAGCAAATTTCATGTTTCAGAAAATGCTAAAAATAGAGTAAGTAAGTGATGCAAAAGTTGTTTCAAATCAAACTAGTTTTCAGTTAAGAAGATGTTTTGGTTTACAAACGTTTTGGGTTTTGAAACAGTAGTTCGATGACGGACCGGTTATTCGGATCCCGATCAGTCGTTCAATTATTTCAGTCTTGTGATGACTCGATCCCTGAGGGATCACGAGATTTATCCTGTGGATAAAAGGTTTTGTTTTTCAAAGACATGTATAGTTCCTAAGGAAGAGAACCTTAGTAGACTTCGAGGTTTATCCGGGGGATAGACATTACTTGATCGCATCTGCTTTGTGTTAGCATTGGCATTTCATTTGCATAGTCGTAAGGCCTTGAGCCTAGGAGTTGAGCTTACATCTTGATGCGGGTGCGAATCTTACGGTGACGATCTTCAATGGTCTTTTTGGAGGTATCAGGGTTGGAAGGGCTTACATGTGACCAGTTGGTAGCTCTTCTGTGTCGTGGCGAATCCGTGCAATACACTGATATCCTATACTACATGCCGTACTTTTCATGTTTGGTCGAGAGTGTTTCCGTAAAGCCAGATACGTGCACGTTACGAATGTTGTAGCATCTTGCTCATGGCTGGCAGAAACCGGAACATGTCCTCCTATTCACTCTCTCCGACGTTTTGTTAGCTCCATGGAGTAGGGGTCAGAGTAGTACCCAGTGACATTGACATTGAGTCATATACATTGCATTGCATTGCATGGCTATTGGTGTTTACATTTACTATTATACGTCGTTGTATTGTTTAAGAGTACCTTTTTTATGCTGTTAACTGCTTAACATGATATTATGTTGTCAACTGCTTAATATGTTTGACATTGAGAATTCTTGTAAGCATGTTGGGTATGCAGTTACCCGGTGAGTCGTCCCGTTTTTACTACTGCTGTTTTGTTGTGTTAATGAACGAGAATCTCACCCATGCCTGTATGTTTTCTATTAGTACTTGCTGTTGCTGTTTGAGCAGATGGACATGACGCTGGTTTAGTCCAGTAGTTTTCTTGAGCCCTGAGGCGGACCTTCTTTTTGTGGTTTAGTTTTGTTGTCGGCCAGACTACGCCAGTTTTGTAGTACCTTTTGGGAGCTATGACTCCTAGTACTTATTGTATCTTTTTATGTCAGTTGTACATTAGACCTATGTCTGTATATAGTAATGTTGACTTTTCTATTTTTGTTTCTGTTCTGTGTTTATTATACGGTATGTTCTAGAAATGCATGGCGAACCTAAGTTCGTTTATTAGTATTATTTACCTTTACTAAATCCCATTATATCTTGTGAAAAGAAAAAAAAAAAAAAAAAGAAAACCGTATTTTCCGCAGTAATGAATATTGTCGGCCTTATAAACGTTCGGGAATGTGACACTCGGGAAAGGGTGTTGCATTATTTGGTATCAGAGCTGGCCGAGTCTTTTTGGGGTTTGTAGGTTATGGTCTGTCTTGTTTGTGTTGTGTTCTCTGTGTGTTTCTCTGTTGTTTGCTTTAGTTTTGTTGTGATTTCTTAAGTTTGACAGTTCTGGTTTTGAAGGTAGCAATGGCTGCTCAAAACCTGACTGCTACTGTGAACGTCATACGGGAAATGGCTGCTGCTATGGTTCAACGTGACGAAAGAGCTGCCGGAGGTAGAGGACTGGACGAATTTCTTCGTAGGAATCCACTTCAATTCAAAGGTGAATTCAATCCTGAGTTAGCCGAACGCTGGATCCAAACACTGGAAAAGATCTTTGGAGCGATGAGATGTACTGAGAATGACAAGGTTGTTTATGCGACCTATGTGCTGGTCGAGGATGCTGAATACTGGTGGGAAGGAGCCCGTCAGATGCTGGTGCACGATCAACAAGCTATGGATTGGAATGCTTTTAAGGGAAAATTCCTGGAGAAGTATTTTCCTGCGAGTGCAAGACACGAGAAAGAGATGGAGTTCCTCCAGCTGAGACAAGGGGGAATGACCGTAGCTGAATACGGGGCCAAGTTTGAAAGTCTGGCAAAGTTTTCAAATTATTTTCTGGACAACCCAAGAGAGGAGTTGAAGTGCAGAAAATTCGAAGGAGGTCTGAGGATCGACTTGAAAAGAGCTGTTGTTCCTCTAGAAATTTCTGTTTTTCCAAGGCTAATAGAGAAGTGTCATTTGATAGAGAGTTTGGAGCCCAAGGACAAGCGGGTACAGAGTTCTGGACAGAGCAAGTTCCAGAGAGGAAGCGGTGGTCGAGACAACAAATGTCGATGGAAGCCATATGCAAAGCAACAAGATCGACAACAACGTTCTGTTGGAGGAAGCAGTGGGAGTTTCAGTCAGTCTGGAAATGCCCCAACCAAGTGCATGAAGTGTGGGAAGAGCAATCACATCACCAGAGATTGTTCGATCAAAGGGATTATCTGCTTCAAGTGTGGGAAGCCGGGACATGTCTCACGTGAATGCATGCAACCAAAATTGGAACATTCTGTCAATAATGTGCCAAGCTGCAAGGCCTAAGATGAAGGGCAAAGTCTACACTATGGGTGGTGCTGAAGCTTCTCAAAATGAAGACTTGATCCAAGGTCAGTGTGTCATGCGAGGTAAAACCTTAACTATATTGTTTGATTCAGGCGCAACGCATTCCTTTATTGCCTATGACTGTGTGAATCTGTTGGGATTACCTGTGTCTTCTTTACCTTTTGATTTGGTAATTTCTACGCCTACTACAAAGCCTGTTGTAACTGCAAAAGTTTGTTTGAATTGTTCTATTTCTGTTAAAGATAGAATATTTTTGATTGATTTGATCTGTTTGCCTCTTTCGCAAATGGATGTAATCTTAGGAATGGATTGGTTGTCTTCTAATAATATCCTGTTGGATTGTGCAAATAAAACCTTAGTTTTCCCTGGTTGTGAGAATTCTGGATTTTTGACTGCCAACCAAGTAAATGCTTCTTTGAGAGGAGGAGCTCAAGGATACATGTTACTATCTTCTTTGGAGGTCAAGAGCGAGCTAGTCTTAGAGCGCATACCTGTCGTGAATGAGTTTCCGGAAGTCTTTCCTGAAGACGTATCAGGTTTGCCGCCAGTTCGGGACATCGAGTTTGCGATCGATCTTGTGCCAGGAACAGGACCAGTGTCTATGGCACCGTATCATATGGCACCTGCTGAGTTGGAAACCTTGAAGGAACAGTTGGTAGACTTATTGGTGAAGCAGTTTGTTAGACCCAGTGTGTCGCCGTGGGGAGCACCTGTGCTGTTGGTGAAAAAGAAAGATGGAACATCTAGCCTATGCGTGGATTATCGCCAGTTGAATAAGGTTACTATTAAGAACAAGTATCCACTTCCGAGGATAGATGACTTGATGGATCAGTTGAGGGGAGCGGCGGTTTTCTCCAAGATTGATTTGCGATCGGGTTATCACCAGATTTGTGTGAAGGCAGAAGATATACCAAAGACAGCGTTTCGAACACGCTATAGGCACTACGAGTATCTTGTGATACCGTTTGGTGTGATGAATGCTCCAACCATATTCATGGACTATATGAATAGGATCTTTTGTCCATACCTGGATAAGTTTGTCGTTGTCTTCATAGATGACATACTTATCTATTCGCAAGACCAGGAAGGACATGCTAAACATCTTAGTGTGGTTCTTCAAGTACTGAAAGAGAAACAGCTGTATGCAAAGTTGTCTAAGTGTGAGTTTTGGCTCGACGAAGTGCAGTTTTTGGGTCATGTAATTTCAAAGGAAGGAATTGCTGTAGATCCGTCGAAGGTCGAAGCAGTTCTTGAGTGGGAAAGACCAACCACAGTGACTGAGATACGCAGTTTTGTGGGTTTGGCTGGGTATTATCGGAGGTTCATTGAGGGATTTTCTAAGATTGTAGGACCTCTTACCCAATGGACGAGGAAGGATAAAGCGTTTGAATGGACTGAAGCCTGTGAACAGAGTTTTCAAGAGTTGAAAGAGAGGCTGACTACATCGCCAGTGTTGATATTGCCAGATCCAAGCGAATCTTTTGAAGTGTACTGTGATGCTTCATACCAAGGTTTAGGCTATGTTCTGATGCAGAATCGGAAGGTGGTAGCGTATGCCTCGAGACAATTGAAAGTGCACAAGAAGAATTAGCCAACTCATGATTTGGAGTTAGTAGCGGTAGTCTTTGCATTGAAGATTTGGAGGCACTACTTGTATGGTTCGACGTTCAATGTTTTCAGTGATCATAAGAGCTTGAAGTATCTGTTCGATCAGAAAGAGCTCAACATGAGGCAAAGACGGTGGCTGGAATTTTTGAAGGACTATGATTTCCAGTTACAGTATCATCCGGGAAAAGCTAATGTGGTAGCGGATGCCCTGAGTAGAAAAGTGTTACATGTGTCTGCCATGATGGTTAAGGAACACGAGCTGTTGGAACAGTTTAGGGATATGCATCTGTCCGTGGTTAGTATGCCAGGAAGACTATGTGTGGGTATGGTTACAGTATCTTGTGATCTGATGGACCAGATTCAGGAGAAACAAGTATACGACCAGTATCTGGAAAAAGAGCGAAGGAATCTAAAGAAAGGGATGACGTCGGAATACAAAGAAGGAGCAGATGGAATCCTAAGACGAGGAGAACGGGTTTGTATGCCAAACAACCTAGAGATAAGAAGGTTAATTCTGGACGAAGCTCATAGAAGCAAGTTAAGTATGCATCCAGGGTCAACCAAGATGTACCAAGACCTGAAGCGGTTGTTTTCGTGGCAAGGCATGAAAAGAGATGTAGCTAATTATGTGGCTTCTTGCTTAGTGTGTCAGAAAGCAAAGGTTGAACATCAGAGGCCAGCTGGAATGTTACTTCCGTTGGATATCCCAGAGTGGAAATGGGACGGCATAACAATGGATTTCGTGGCGTGTTTGCCAAGGACACCTAAAGGATACGATTCCATTTGGGTTATAATTGATAGGCTTACGAAATCAGCTCATTTTCTACCGATTAATCTCAAGTATTCTATGGAAAAGCTTACTCAGATTTATATCAGTGAGATTGTGAGACTGCATGGAGTACCTTCAAGCATCATATCGGATAAAGACCCGCGATTTACTTCGCGATTTTGGCAAAGTTTACATGAAGCTTTAGGGACAAAGTTACGATTAAGTTCGGCTTACCATCCTCAAACTGATGGACAGTCGGAAAGGACAATTCAGTCTTTAGAGGATCTGTTGAGGGCGTGTGTGTTGGAACATGCCGGTAGTTGGGAGAATTTCCTACCGTTGATAGAGTTTACCTACAACAACAGTTATCATTCGAGTATAGGGATGGCACCCTACGAAGCTTTATACGGACGACGTTGCAGAACACCTTTGTGTTGGTACCAAGATGGAGAAAGTGCTTCATTAGGATCTGAACTAGTGCAACAAACAACTGAGAAGGTAAAACTGATTCAAGAAAAGATGAGGATAACTCAGAGCCGACAGAAGAGTTATGCGGATAAAAGACGTAGGCCAATTGAGTTCGAGGAAGGGGATCATGTGTTTTTGAGAGTCACTCCGATGACTGAGGTGGGCAGGGTCCCGAAGTGCAAAAAACTCACTCCAAAATTCATTGGACCTTATCAAATTCTTCGTCGGATAGGTCCAGTAGCTTACCAAATAGCTTTACCGCCTTTTCTATCCAACCTTCATAATGTTTTTCATGTTTCGCAATTGCGAAAGTATATTCCTGATCCCAGTCACGTCATAGAGTCTGATTCAGTACAGCTAAAGGATAACCTAACCTATGAGACATTGCCGGTTAAGATAGAGGATAGAAGGATAAAGAAACTGCGAGGGAAGGAGATAGCTTTAGTCAAAGTTATCTGAAACGAGACTACAGGTGATGCTACCTAGGAAAGAGAAGAGGACATGCAACAACAGTATCCGAGTTTGTTTTAAGAGGTACGTATAATTTTGAGGACGAAATTCTTTTAAGAGGGGTAGGAATGTAACACCCCGATTTTCACGTTTTCTATTTCTTCAGAATTTTAATGTCTTTATTTTATTCGAGGTCTTAGGAATAGAAATAAAATATTCCGAGACCACAGTCATGCTCGACGATATCGTAGGAAGCTATGATTAAATTTTCAGTCGAAAACTCAAACGGAGTCCGGTCTGCGTTTTTACACTGACAGTATGATTTTACTGCTCAGAAGACCTCAGATGGACCCGTGAACGAGACATTAAGCCTTAGAATTCGATTATCTACGTTTTTGTTAAATTTTGTAAAAATTTCAGAAAAATCACTTCCTGACCTTCGTTCGGGCGGAATCCTCAATCGGGTGACGAACGGAATCACATATGGATTTATCAGGACTCGCCAATGGATAATCTTGATATCACATCATCCCAGGATACTGGGGAGAGTATGCCAGAGTCGTCATGACGTTCGGAAATATCTAGACGCAAAATGACCAAAATGCCCCTAACCTTAGTCTTTTACACTTTTACCATTATACCCTTTTGGCAAATGACCTTTTTACCCTTAAGTGAGCTCTTAAGAGGCTGAACTCAGCCCCTCACTCCATCATTTTCGCACAGCCCTCACCCTTTAGAGTTCCATAGTTGTTCTTGAGAGAAAACTCCATTTTCATCCTTGAAAAGCTTGAGTTCTTGTTGGAATCACTTGATTCCTTGAGCAATCTTCCTTCATTTCAAGGTAAGATCACTTCTATGACCTCTTAGCTTCTTGAATCTTTCTTTATATCAAGATCAATCTTCATTTTTTTTTTTTTTATGAAAAGAATTTCTTAGATCCAAAACTTTGAAAATCCATAGGAAATTGTAGAAAAATCCTTTTGAGGTAAGAACAAGTTCTTTGAACTCCCATCATTAATTTCTACCTAAACCCAAGAGCTTATGATTCAACTCCCATCATAGCCCAAAATCCCTTTTTGGCCGAACCCTACTTGATGATGATGAATAGTGTTTTCATCAATTTTTGATTTGTAACACTTGATTTCATCCTTAGCTTTCCTAATGCCTTTGAATCCATGAAATGGAAAACCAAAACCAATTCCAAACCTTTTTAACCTAGGGTGGCCGAAATCATCTTTGTTATAATAGTTGAGATTGGCTTTGATTGTTGTTTAATGTTGGATTGTTATGTTGTTGTAGTTGTTGACGATTGCCAGGAGGTTCACAAACCGATCAACCGACTTTGAGCCGGGAATCTGCTCATCAACAGGTATGGGGAGATGAACCTCATCACACCAAGATGGTGGTGGTGAAGATGGTTGTTTAAGTTATGTGTGGGTGAAACCCTTTAGTTTGGGTTCACTTTTATGTGTTAAGTTTTGTTAAGTTCTCTTGGAGAACAAGATTGTCATGATGAGTTTATGCTTTAGTATGTTGTAGTGTGCTTTAGCATATGTTGATGATGATATGATTGAATGAAAATCATTTTCATGTATGTTGGAAAAGCTACTTTGATCACTAGATCAAGTATGGACTTTGATTGTTTGATTATGAGACCATGATGTGTGATGGACTTGGATGTTTGATTATGATGTAGTAATGTGTATTATGGTTTATCATGATTGTAAGTTTTGTGAGCCATACTTTGATTAGTTGATGAAGTAAAACTTCACATTGGTTCCTAGTTGGCTATTAGCCATGACCTTGAGAAAAGGAAGAATATGTGTAGTTCTTGGACAAGTCAAGTTTTGATGTAAAGAATGTGTTTTAATTTCAATAACTTGGGTTTTTCAAAGAAAAACCCAAGTGACTTTGAATGGAATTAAATCTCAAAGTGTTTTCACCAAAGTGAAACATGTTTTATACCTTATCCTTAGTCCATCTAGTTAATCAAGTGACTCAAAATGAGAAAAGAAGTGTTTTCATGAAGAGAATTAAAATGGTTCCATAAGGTTAATGTCTTGTTTTAAGGCAACTTTTCGCTAAGCGAATTTAATTTCGCTAAGCGAAAACAGAGGAATTCCAAGTTGGGCATCACTGCCTCACTTTCGCTAAGCGAATTAATATTCGCTGAACGAACCAAGCGACTTTCGCTAGGCGAATTAAGTCTCACCGAGCGATCCAGAGAAGTCTCCAAAGGAGGTATAACCGCCTCCATTTCGCTAAGCGAAACGATACTCGCTAAGCGGATAAAGTGAAATTTCGCTACACGAATTCTATTTCGCCGAGCGATCCAGAGGTGTTTCAAAAGAGGGGTAACCGCCTCTATTTTCGCTAAGCGAATACATATTCGCTAGGCGAATACAACACATTTCGCTACGCGATGTATGTTTCGCCGAGCGATACAGAGGAGTCTCCAAAGGAGGCATTATTGCTTCAATTTCGCTAAGCGAATATAATTTTGCTAAGCGAATTTCATGTTTCAGAAAATGCTAAAAATAGAGTAAGTAAGTGATGCAAAAGTTGTTTCAAATCAAATTAGTTTTCAGTTGAGAAGATGTTTTGGGTTTTGAAACAGTAGTTCGATGACGGACCGGTGATTCGGATCCCGATCAGTCGTTCAATTGTTTCAGTCTTGTGATGACTCGATCCCGGAGGGATCACGAGATTTATCCTTTGGATAAAAGGTTTTGTTTTTCAAAGGCACGTATAGTTCCTAAGGAAGAGAACCTTAGTAGACTTCGAGGTTTATCCGGGGGATAGACATTGCTTGATCGCATCTGCTTTGTGTTAGCATTAGCATTTCATTTGCATAGTCGTAAGGCCTTGAGCCTAGGAGTTGAGCTTACACGTTGATGCGGGTGCGAATCTTACGGTGACGATCTGCAATGGTCTTTTTGGAGGTATCAGGGTTGGAAGGGCTTACATGTGACCAGTTGGTAGCTCTTCTGTGTCGTGGCGAATCCGTGCAATACACTGATATCCTCTACTAGATGCCGTACTTTTCATGTTTGGTCGAGAATGTTTCCATAAAGCTAGATACGTGCACGTTACGAATGTTGTAGCATCTTGCTCATGGCTGGCAGAAACCGGAACATGTCCTCCCATTCTCTCTCTCCGACGTTTTGTTAGCTCCATGGAGTAGGGGTCAGAGTAGTACCCAGTGACATTGACATTGAGTCATATACATTGCATTGCATTGCATGGCTATTGGTGTTTACTTTTACTGTTATACATCGTTGTACTGTTTAAGAGTACCTTATTTTATGCTGTTAACTGCTTAACATGATATTATGCTGTCAACTGCTTAATATGTTTGACATTGAGAATTTTTGTAAGCATGTTGGGTATGCTGTTACCCGGTGAGTCGTCTCGTTTTTACTACTGCTGTTTTATTGTGTTGATGAACGAGAATCTCACCCATATCTGTATGTTTTCTGTTGGTACTTGTTGTTGTTGTTTGCACAGATGGACGTGACGATGGTTCAGTCCAGTAGTTTTCTTGAGCCCTGAGGCGGACCTTCTTTTTGTGGTTTAGTTTTGTTGTCGGCCAGACTACGCCAGTTTTGTAGTACCTTTTGGGAGCTACGACTCCTAGTACTTATTGTATCTTTTTATGTCAGTTATACATTAGACCTATGTCTGTATATAGTAATGTTGACTTTTCTATTTCTGTTTCTGTTCTGTGTTTATTATACGGTATGTTCTAGAAATGCATGGCAAACCTAAGTTCGTTTATTAGTATTATTTACCTTTACTAAATCCCATTATATCTTGTGAAAAAAAAAAAAAAAAGAAAACCGTATTTTCCATAGTAATGAATATTTTCGGCCTTATAAACGTTCGGGAATGTGACACTCGGGAAAGGGTGTTGCATCAAGCGTGGGAAGGGAGCAGGCCCTAGCATGACAACGCTCAAACGTTAGTAATGTTGCACGCTTAAGCGTTTTGAGTGTGTTTGCCAGCTGGTGCGCTTTTTGACGCGTGTGCTACACGTGTCAAGCCAGGGTAAAGTTGGATAGGACAAGGTTCCACGCTCAAGCGTTCTGAGAGTCCAAGCTTTAGCGTTCTCAGCAGGATGCTGCAAGTGAAGTTTTCTCTTCTTTTTCACTTGGGCCATTTTCTCCATTGTTGGGCTCGAAGTGCATAGAGTTCTAGAGAGAGGTCAGAGCTTTTTAGAGAGAGAAAGCTCGTTTCGAGGTGATTAAAGTATCGGAACGCGATTCTGACTACAGGGTTGTGATCGTGGCGAAGTTGTCTTCAACTCTGATAAATTGGTTTCTCGATTCGCCCAAGGTAAACTCGAATCCCTAACACGCGTTCTTCGTGTTCTTGGCATTCTTCGAGTCTGTACCTTTTTCTTTGATCTTTTGAGCTTGCCCTAAGGCTAACACTATTGCATATGTGTTGGGCTCGTGATTAGGGCTAAGTTCGCACTCGTGATTTCACGCAAGTTGGAGCTTGAGACCGCGGCTAGGGAGGAGCTTCGAGGCTGTTCCGGATCTGTTCTTTGTGTTCGTGGCTGCGGGAGAGGAGCAAGCCGGTGATCGCGTGGATTTTCGTGTCAACTGTTCAGGTGGGGAGAAAGGGTACTGCTGCCGTCGGGAAGGCAAGAGTAGTGTAGGACGTTTTCTGCTATGTGTAGGGAAGCCCTAACCCTACTAGTGGTTGCGCACCGATAAAGTGCCTAAACCGTAGGTTTAGCTTACTTTGGGCTATCATTGTTAAGATTGGAAACCCTAGGCTAGCGAACTATTGATTGAGGATGATCTGTTCGTATTACTGCTATGATGACTATTGTTGTTGCTATCTGTCTAAGTGCCTATATGCTACTTGGTATATGTGATATGCTGCTATGTGCTATTGTTGATATTATTGTTGCTGTTATTATGCTATATGATGTGAAAGTGAGCGTTGTGGTGGAATGTCATAGAGTTAAGTTTGGGTGTGTGCCGTGTTGTTGTCGGGTTGATACCACGGATGGTGCCGTTGCTATTATGCTAACTTTCGAGGCTGTGGCCGTGTTGTTTGAGCGGTGGCTCGTGGACGCGTGGTATCGAGGCTGTGGCCATGTGGATGCAGTGGCATCGTGTTGTTTCAAATTGAGAGTTTAGGCGTGAGATTCGGTATCAAGCCCGTTGAGGATGTTTGTTGCATATCATCATCAGCTGCCAAGTGGCGAGGCCGTATGACAGGTAGTATGGGCTGCCAGCGTCATACGAGGTTAGTTGTACCTGAGTATGGGTATGGGAAGTAGATGGGGCAATCAAGTGAGTGACCTTGGGGATGTTGCCGGTCTCGGGAATAGTTTACAGTGACGGATGAGGTAGCCCCTATCCTGTCGTGACGCCCGATCCAGTGTGGTTTGCCCGACTAATCCCAGAGCTTTCCATTGTTCCAGGCTAACGTTCCGAGGCGACCGAGATACCCCAATTCCGATGTGGAAGGGGGATGCACTCTTATTGGTCATGGCGAGCGGTTCGGTTTGTTGGACAAACTAACTCCATCCCGACACAAAACCTGTTCCGGTGTGGATTTGTTTAGGTGTGGAACCGTTCCAATGGGAACCAGCTTTGTGAGTTTTCGGCTGACATGCTGCATGAGATTAGTATCCCGGTCTAGAGGATTGATCTGAGTGTGAGACTCATGGATATGGATGCTTGTTGCATGCGTTGTCTTGAGAGACGTTTGTTGGGATGCAATTACTATTATATTTGTTATATCTGCTACATGCTATGTGTTGTCGTTTACTGCATTACTGTTGTTTTTCGATTTTTCCATGCATTGTATTTCTTATCTCCCTATTGTTGTTTCTGTTGTTCTGTCTTTGGGTTCGCTTGAAGACGACGAGCCAGCTGAGGCACAGGATGGACCCAAGGCTTCACCCGTTTATCACGGGGGCACCGCGGATGCCGGTGCTAGGCGACATTGAGATCATCTACCCCTCGACCTTTTTGGTGGTTTACACGAGACCCATCAGTCTAATCTTTCGGAGCTACATGCCGCCGTATGTGGACATCATTGGCCCCTACCGCGTGTATCAGTTTCCTCCTTTCCCTAGGATGTGGCGATTGCCGAGGCAGAAGGAGCAAGAATACATGTGGGTGGCACCCCAGTCTCAATTGTGTCCAGCAAGAGAGGCTATGTCTACCGAGGCCAGCGCCGGAGGACAGAGCAGTACCTGAGGACCTACCGTAGTCATAGGGTTGTAGTGTCCAGCTCTTCGTCAGAGTATGAGCCTTTGGTGCGGTACGGGCGTACTCATGGCGAGGGTCAGGGTAGCTCAGGGCATCCTCACCGCTGATGGTGAGAGCCGGCCAGTGCGTCCTAGGTAGTGAGCTGAGAGCTTTTCATGTACCTTTTTGAGAGGGGACGGGTGGTGCTGGTGAGCTCCGAGAGCTTTTCTTTTTGATGTTGATGTATTTTCAGTTTTTCTTTCACAGCTTGTATATGTATGTACAGTGCCCTGTTGTTGGGGCTACAGTTACACATGTTATCTGTATATATATCTTTTGGTTATGCTTTTGTGCTTTACTCTGATAGTTCTCCTATGCTTGCCGTCGTTGTTTGTTTGCTTCTGCAACGCTGTTTGAATACCACGCTATCGCTTTATATACGACTTACGATGTATATGACTCTATGCCATATGCCACAAGGGTAAGACTTTGACCCCTACTCCATGGAGCTAAACATAACTGGAGTGAGTGATTGAGAGAACATTGTCAGCGTTATCTCAGCCCCTCAGTGCCACATCAAAGATTCCAATTGCTATAACGGCTCACGCCAGGCGTTCTTTACCCAAATCATGATTTGCCCGGTATTAAGTCAGGACGTCCGTGTTTTGCGATGGGTACCCACGACACAAAGGAGCTACTCTTTGGCCACCTGTGTTCTTCCCAACCCCAACGTCCTCAAGATCCTCAAGATCGCAACCTCTGACAATCGAACCCGCACCAAGGTGTAAGCTCAATTCCCAGGCATAACGCCCAACTCATGCAATACACATGTCTAGATAATAACAACGATAGTAATAACATAATTACTGTAACACAATGTTTATCCTCTTGATAAACCGCAGGGCACCCCTACGGGACCCACTTTCACACGACTTGCCATCAGTCGTCCGTTCTTAGTTCCAGTTCTTGTGTCCACAAACAACTCTGTTGTTTGGAAAACGATGTTTAAGTCTTATGACATATTATTCCATATCCTAAGCATATTATGGAAAACAGAATCCACAAGGATCCCTTCATCCAATCTTCCCACTTATATATCAAAGGAAACAATACTTATTTTGTATAAGTAATTCTTTGTGGTTAAACATTATGGATCCTTAGATGACCTAAACCATCAAGTGTGTGGGATATGGTTTTCCATGACCACAAGGTATAGGTACATATCTTTTATTTAATTTTTGTGAGTCCTTTATGGAACTCATTGAATTTTCTTTAGAAGATAATACGTATTTACAACATTATAGTAAAATCTTCAAAATACTTTCTTTGGTGGTAAACTAGTTCATGAAATCCTCTTTGTCAAACATAATTTGAAAACTCTATACATATGTTCATAAGATATTCAAAACCCCAAGATACGTAGTATCTTGTCTTTTATAAATTTAGTTTAAAACTCCTTTTTGAAATGATTCCTATTTCTTTTACTAAGCGTAAAAAGGAAAATGTATCTTACTTTAAATCACCTTTTCATTTTTAAATGAAAACTATAAATCATTTATTTTGTAAGATTCCAAATTGATAATAGCAGTGTAAAAGACTCATTGTTTTTAAAGAAAACACTTACAAGCATTCTTATTTCTCTTTAAAATAGGTTTACTAACCAAAATCTTTGGGAAACAACATGGACCATCTAGAAAGCTCTTTGTTCTTGAAAATATTTTCCTCAAAACATGTTAGAATAGGTGGTTGATCACCATCAACTTCCCTATCCTTAAAATACTTTTCATATAACTCCAAAGATACTCATTTTCCCAACACTTGGTTCTTCAGAACCAAAACTTGATTTCTTAGAAAACCTTTTTAATTTCTATTTCCTTTATACCTCAGTATGAATACATTAAACCTCTTAACATCAACATTTTAGGTTCCTAGCCCTAATTACTATGGTATGGCCGAATGCCTCCTTGTAAGTAAGGTAGGTCTTTTTAATTTCTTTTGTCTTCTTTGGACCATTTAGGTCCATTACACCATTACTTGAACATAGAAGCTTTGGCTTCCCTTTTTAACTCAACAAGGCGAACCATATATGATAGGTTTCAACAAAATGTCTTCTAACAACATTCTAGCATCATGAAAATCATCTCAACATATAGTCATTTCATCAAGTATTAAAAGCATGAACAAGTTCATCATTCAAAAATCCTATCCTTAGGTCCTGAACCAAAGAATAGTTTTTCACATGCCAAAATGATTTTCAACACTAACATTCAAACACAAATAATCACACCAACACCATAACATACAATTTAAAAATCAACACCAAAACCCATATACAGAATTTTCAGCATTTCAAGCATCAATTTGTGACACACATTTGATTGGCCATACGAACTCGAATTTGAGAAAATGAGGACGCATATGAAATCTTAGGATGTATACTTTTTGGTTAGTACAGTTTCATGAAATAAGCCACTGTAGTCAGAATCCAAGACAGAAATTTATGTTCAGATTGGAACAGATTTTCAAGGGTCAAATATCCATGAAACTAAACGAAATTTGTTATCAAAATGAATCACAAGATGTCTAGTTTCAGGATCAAAAGTAGGTTTTGAAATCCAAGGTCTAGGTTGAGAGAAAAACTGGAATGACTCACACAACGTCAAATCCGGAAATCACATTTTCTTAAACTCTTTTCAACAAAAAGATGGAGGAACCCTAGGTTAGGGTTTTCCCACACATAAAAGTTATTTTCAAACACATCAATAAGCACAAATTAAGCCACAAATAAATATTATAACGTTGTTCTCATAGAGAACAAAATAGACAAAGTAGATTGGTTTAGGGTTTTCCCAAACCAAACCCATAAACCATTTTCACAACCATCAATGTGGTGTGATGTGGTTCACACCCTCATTACCTTAATGAAGCTCTCTGAAAGAATTTGTAAAGATGATCCCCCACCAAGAGATGAGAACCGAACCCTATATGATGTGAGCCCACTAAGGATCTTGGACCAAGGAGCACTACAAGGACTTGGTGGACCTATGACAAGAGCTAGGATCAAGAAACCCTAGGAAGTTCTAAACCAAATGGTGACAACCTTGATGGAAGCAAGCCCAAATTTAAGTCTTGATGGAGTGGAGCCCAAATTGGTCACTTGTCTCATCCAACTAGAAGAACCATGATGATGAGGGGTGTGTGCTACTTGGAAGCCCGCTTACTAGTTTTATTTCTAATTGAATAAAATGTAAAAGACTATGTGTGGATCCAATTTTGGTTACTTCACTTTGTTTTCTTTGAAGTATGGGCTACACTAAGTTTGTATGATGACCAAGCACACTTCAAAGATGTAGCTCGAATTTGGAAGCTTCTAGGAGGGCAACCTTTGGCTTGCATGCCTAGGTGACTCCTTTAAAAGATATGGAACCACTATTCATTAGTCACTTAAGTAGGATAGTTATTAGCTACTTAGTGGATTAGTGAATGCTCATATTACACCACTTAGTGGGATTATCTTGAATGGGGTTTTGTCATCTAGTGATGACCCTTTGTATGCATAGTCTACGCACCCCTCCATCTCCTATATGTAGTTTCGGCTATGATGAATGAAATCAACTAAGAAGTTCATTTTGGAATTAATTCCAATTGTGAGGGTATTGTCTCTCTTAGGTTCTTCATTGACCCATCCTTTTGATCTTATCAAGAATCCAAGATTCTTGTGGCGATCTTCACTAGGCTTATCAAATCCCCTTGGATTTGTGGCACCCCCCATTCCAATCTTCATCCATTTTCTTCTTTTCTTAAATTGAACACTACATGTTTTTCCTAAGTTTCAATCGAACTCTAACCAATTGCGCTTAATAGTTCAACCTAAGATCATCAACAAGGCAACCCACTAACTTAGTTGTCATCACTATACAAACAAACATTAGGGGTTTGAAACTTTGTTTTAAAGAATCATGAACTAGAAGGTGTTTACTTATGGTTCTAAGAAAATATATGAAGAGAAAAGAAAGATTAGAGACTTACATAGTGAAGAAAACATGATGAACAAAGCTGGTGTTCTTGAGGTTCAAGAACAAAGTTGCTCCAAAGAGAAAACTTTCTTCATCAAAGGTGTAAAGGAGATCAAGACTAGAAGAACTATATGGTCTTAGAAACTAAAGAAGAATTTTGGATGGTGTTGCTCTAGGTTTGGCCGAAAATGGAGAGCAAGAGAGATAAGAGAGAAAACTCAAGGTTCATGAAAGTTTAGACTTTGATCGATACTACTTGTTTATCTCACATTAAAAGTAGCCATGACTAACCAAAAATGGTTAAGATGCTTTTCCATAAAAGGTAAGGATGATAGGTTATCAACCAAGAGTCATAGGAGTTTAATCCATTGGTTAAAGGAATAAAAAAGTGATGGCTGGTTGACATAAAGGTGACAACGTCTCGTGAAGCATGAAATGCATTCATAAACTACACCCGGCTCTGGGCCAGAACAACTTCTCTGGCCCTGGCAAGCATCCCAAGGTTAAGCGGTCCCGATTAAAATAATAATATTTTTATCGGTTCCGACTCAAAACAGCATACTAGGTTCATAACAACATTTTATGATTATTAAGCTCATAATTGAAATTCAAATATGGATTTCCAATTATCAACTATTATTATGATTATGATTAATCAAATTGTGTTCTCAGTCAAGTTATTCCATAAACAGTTAAAAAGACAGACATAGGATTTTTGGGATGTTACAACTATGAGAGCCACCTTCAACTTAGATCAACTTGCTTATACTACAAGTCCAGTACCGTTAACCATTCTATCCGTCTAACGTCACACCAACCGTCTCCAAATTCCAACCAAGATCAGAACAATCACAGTCATATTAACAGCACATAGAATCAAGCATCTCGTTATCTCAGGCATACTAAAATAGAAACTACACATGTTATCACGATAGACATACCAGAGCATCTCAATTGGCATATTATCATATACGACACCATTTAATCATGTTATCAATCACATCAGGTAGACATACATCCCCAATCAACAAATATCATAGATCAACCTAACGACGATAAAACTATAATGCCTAAAACTACATTGGTACCACAATGCAGTAGTTCTCCAATGTGAGATAGGTATTGTCGGTTACTTAACCACTAGTCGGGTTTAAGGAGTCCTACATAAGTTAACAATTATATCCTACGCCTACGTTTCCTAGATATTTGTGGTTTCTTCCTCCTCACCTGACAGTGCACGCTTTCCTGTATAGCTCTCGAACACGTCCGCGCTATCGGAACGAACCTCGACACGTTCTCCAACAAAGACCTTGAACCTGATATTGGCACCCTCGGTGTAACGCCCCGATTTTCACGTTTTCTAATTCTTTAGTATTTTAGCGTCTTTATTTTATTCGAGGTCTTAGGAGTGGAAGTAAAATATTCCGAGACCATAGTCATGCTCGACGATATCGTAGGAAGCTACGATTAAGTTTTGAGTCAAAAAGTCAAACGGAGTCCGGTCTGCATTTTTACACTGACAGTATGATTTTACTGCTCAGAAGACCTCAGATGGATCCGTGAACGAGATAATAAGTCTTAGAATTTGATTCTCTACGTTTTGGTTAAATTTCGTAAAAATTTCAGAAAAGTCATTTCCTGACCTTCGTTCGGGCGGAATTCTCAATCGGGTGACGAACGGAGCCACATATGGATTTACCGGGACTCGCCAACAGATAATCTTGATATCACATCATTCCAGGACACTTGGGAGAGTATGCCAGAGTCGTCATGACGATCGGGAAAATCTAGATGCGAAATGACCAAAATGCCCCTAACCTTAGTCTTTTGCACTTTTACCATTCTACCCTTTTGGCAAATGACCTTTTTGCCCTTAAGTGACTTGTTTTAAGGCTGAACTCAGCCCTCACACCCTCTCATTCACGCAGCCCAGCCCCTCTTGAAGAGCCAAGAACACCCATCTCCTTCCTTAGAGCAAAACCTCCATTGTTGTTCATGAGAAATTCATGAAACCTTGTTAGAATCACTTGATTCCTTGAGCAATCTTCCTTCATTTCAAGGTAAGATCACTTCTATGATCTCTTAGCTTCTTGAATATCTCTTTATTTCAAGATCAAGATCCATTTTCATGAAAATCATTTCTTAGATCCAAAACTTTGAAAATCCATAGGAAATTGTAGAAAAATCATTTTGATGTGAGACCAAATTCTTTGAACTCACCTCATCAATCTCTACCTAAACCCAAGAGCTTATGATTCAACTCTCATCATAGCTCAAAAAGCACATTAGGGCCGAACCCTTTTGAAGATGATGAATAGTGTTTTTCATCAATTTTTGATTTTTAACACTTGATTTCATCCTTAGCTTTCCTATGCCTTTGAATCCATGAAGCCATGAAATGGAAAACCAAAACCAATTCCTAACCTTTTAACCTAGGGTGGCCGAAATCCTCTTTGTTATGATAGTTGAGATTGGCTTTGATTGTTGTTTAATGTTTGATTGTTATGTTGTTGTAGTTGGTGACAACTATCAGGAGGTTCACAAACCGATCAACCGATTTTGATCCGGGAATCTGCTCTTCAACAGGTATGGGGAGAAGAACCTCATCACACCAAGATGGTGGTGGTGAAGATGGTTGTTTAAATTATGTGTGGGTGAAACCCTTTAGTTTGGGTTCACTTTTATGTATTAAGTTTTGTTAAGTTCTCATGGAGAACAAGAATGTCATGATGAGTTTATGCTTTGGTATGTTGTGGTGTGCTTTAGCATATGTTGATGATGAGATGATTGACTTGGAAAACCATTTTCATGTATGTTGGAAAACCTACTTTGATCACTAGATCAAGTATGGACTTTTATTGTTGATTATGAGACCATAATGTGTGATGGACTTGGATGTTTGATTATGATGTAGTAATGTGTATTATGGTTATCATGATTGTGTAAGTATTATGAGCCATACTTTGATTGGTTGATGAAGTAAAACTTCACATTGATTCCTAGTTGGCTATTAGCCATGACCTTGAGGAAAGGAGGGATATGAATAGTACTTGGACAAGTCAAGTTTTGATGTAAAGAAAGGGTTTTCAATAACTTGTGTTTTTCAAAGAAAAACCCTAAGTGACTTTAAATGGAATTAAATCTCAAAGTGCTTTCACCAAAGTGAAACATGTTTTATACCTTATCCTTAGTTCATCTAGCTAATCAAGTGACTCAAAATGAGAAAAGAAGTGTTTTCATGAAGAGAATCAAAATGGTTCCATAAGGTCGATGTCTTGTTTTAAGGCAACTTTTCGCTAAGCGAATTTACTTTCGCTAAGATAAAAACAGGGAAAGTCTTAGTTGGGCATCACTGCCTCACTTTCGTAAGCGAATTCATATTCGCTAAGCTAACCAAGCGAATTTCGCTACGCGAATTAAGTCTCGCTGAGCGATCCAGAGAAGTCTCCAAAGGAGGTATAACCGCCTCCATTTCGCTAAGCGAAATTATACTCGCTAAGCGAATAAAGTGAAATTTCGCTACACGAATTCTGTTTCGCCGAGCGATCCAGAGGTGTTTCCAAAGAGGTGTAACCGTCTGTACTTGCGCTAAGCGAAATAATATTCGCTAAGCGAACCAAGCGAATTTCGCTACGCGAATTATGTCTCGCCAAGCGATCCAGAGGAGTTTCAAGAGAGGTATTACTGCCTCAATTTCGCTAAGCGAATGTAAATCCACTAAGCGAATTTTATGTTTCAGAAAATGCTAGAAATGAAGTAAGTAGTTCAAATGTTGTTTTAAATCAAATGAGTTTTCAACTGTAAAAGTTGTTTGGTTTACAAAAGGAGTTTTCTAACTCAATCGTAAAGTTTTACGCGTGAAAACCCTAAGTTAAGCAATTAACTTATAGTTGAAGACAAGGGTTAATTAAGTATGGTATGTGGTGGAACAAGACCATGTGCTATACCATTGATGACTTAGTACATCAATGACTTCATAAGACGTAAGTGAAATCAACACTTGTTTCCTTAATTGAAAAACAAGGGATTAATATCTTAGAAAGGCTTAAAGACTTATCTAAGAGGATTCTCAATCCTTATTCATAATGCTTAGGACTTGAGACATAATTCATAAGACGTAAACACAAACATGAAACGTTTTGGTTTTTGAAACAATAGTTCGATGACGGACTGGTGATTCGGATCCAGGTTAATCATTCAATTGTTTCCGTCTTGTGATAACTGGAATGAGAGAGATCCTGAGACTGTGCAGGTATGGGACTGTACAGTGGAAGGAATCCTGAGGCTATGCAGGTATGGGACTGTATAGTTGAGGGAAGGCACATAAGAATTGGTTGGTACTACCCATACCAATAAGATTTATCTTCTTTTCGAGAGCTTAGAACATAAAAACTTTATAGTTAAGCTTGCTTGACTTAGAGTAATTATGGGATGGGTGACCTTCTGGGAAGTTCCCTAGAAAGCGTGTGAGTGAGGACAAAACACACTGAAAAGACTTGTATTGGTTTGTGGGGACAGTCGACGACTCTGAAAGCAGTCTGGATCATTCCAAAGGAATCACGAGATATTTATCCGATGGATAAATGTTTTATCCGATGGATAAATGTTTTATAAAACAAAGATGTGTGTAGTTTCTAAGGAAGAGAACCTTAGTGAACCTTGAGGTTTATCCAATGGATAAACATTGCTTTATCGCATCTGCTTTGTGTAAGCATTGGCATTTCATGTGCATAGTTGTAAGGCCTTGAGCCTAGGAGTTGAGCTTACACCTTGATGCGGGTGCGAATCTTACGGTGACGATCTTCAATGGTCTTTTTGGAGGTATCAGGGTTGGAAAGGCTGACATGTGACCAGTTGGTGATTCTTCTGTGTCGTGGCGAATCCGTGCAATACACTGATATCCTCTACTAGATGCCGTACTTTTCATGTTTGGTCGAGAGTGTTACCGTAAAGCCAGATACGTGCACGTTACGAATGTTGTAGCATCTTGCTCATGGCTGGCAGAAACCGGAACATGTCCTCCCATTCACTCTCTCCGAATGTTTTGTTAGCTCCATGGAGTAGGAGTCAGAGTAGTACCCAGTGACGTTGACATTGAGTCATATACATTGCATTGCACTGCATGGCTATTGGTGTTTACATTACTGTTATACATCATTGTACTGTTTAAGACTACCTTACTTTATGCTGTTAACTGCTTAACATGATATTATGCTGTCAACTGCTTAATACGTTTGACATTGAGAATTTTAGTAAGCATGTTGGGTATGCTGTTACCCGGTGAGTCGTCCCGTTTTTACTACTGCTGTTTTGTTGTGTTGATGAACGGCAATCTCACCCATATCTGTATGTTTTCTGCTGGTACTTGCTGTTGCTGCTTGAACAGATGGATGTGACGATGGTTCGGTTCAGCAGTCCCTTTGAGTTCGGAGGTGGACTCTTTTGCTGTTTTAGTTTTGTTGTCGGCCAGACTATGTCAGTTTTTTGTAGTACCTTTTGGGAGCTACGACTCCTAGTACTTATTGTATTTTCTTATGTCAGTCATACATTAGACTTATGTCTGTATACAGTAATGTTGATGTTTCTGTTTTCCATTTTCTGCTTCTGTATTTATAATACAATATGTTCTAGTAATGCATGGTGAACCTAAGTTGACTTATTAGTATTATTTATTACCTTTACTAATCCCATTACATCGTTATGAAAAGAAAAGAAAAAGAAAAATCATATTTTCTGCATTAATAAATATTTTTGGCCTCATAAACGTTCGGGAATGTGACACTCGGGAAAGGGTGTTGCACTCGGCATGTGCATTGGACCAAAAAATCCTCCCGAGCACACACACGAGGTCCAGAAACAGAGAAAAACTTAGAAACGGCAACAGAATCAACGATAAAAGATCGAAGAATATAGAATCAAGTCAAGTAAGGGTTCAACCTCAAAAATGAAAGGGGGTTTCTCACCTATACAGTGGCTGTCTCACATCCCAAACACCATGCACGATCCCTCGTGCGACTCCTCGAACGATCGATAACGCAGAAACACTCGTAAAAGCCTAAAATGCACCGAAAACGATATCTGGATGAAGAATGAGCAAGAAATGGAATTGAGTGACTAAAAGAAAGGTAAACGTCGGAAATGTCGACACCGAATTACCTCAAGAAAACTCACATGCATAGGTACCGCTGCGAAGGGATCGAAGCTACGAACCCAAATACACGATCAGTTTAGAATTCTGATGACTGAAACCACCTTAACCCAAGTTTCAAAGCTCCAACAATGGCTTCCCAAAATGGAGTTCTTCCTTTTCTATTCTCTGGTCATGTACAAAATGAGAAGAAGAAGATGAAATTAAGTTTAGTTTTATCTATTTCCATTAGTTTAGGATTATTTTATTAGGTAATGGAATTAGTAGGTGTCCTAGTCTAGGTGTTTTAGGCTAGGTGTCATGCTTAGGCTTAGTTAGGTGTCATCATCCTCCATGTGTCA
Organism: Ammopiptanthus mongolicus; assembly: GCA_039655645.1. Classification (NCBI taxonomy): domain Eukaryota; kingdom Viridiplantae; phylum Streptophyta; class Magnoliopsida; order Fabales; family Fabaceae; genus Ammopiptanthus; species Ammopiptanthus mongolicus. Next base: position 40,075,384 of record CM077344.1, read on the forward strand.
TGACACATGTCCCATTGTCCCGTTGTCACGCCCGAGTGTTTTGTTCCACATCTTCTCGCGTAACCTACTATCAAAATATATTTTTTTTTTATTATTTTTAGGATATCCCTAAAAGCCTATTGTACTCATGTCCCCATCTAATTTTAATGTTCTAAGCCTCCATTAATTAATTAATTAATTGCTCGATTAGCGTTCCTTCACGCTCTAGACCCATTCTACCATGTTTTTGCACTTTCAGAGCTCGTTCCAAAGGCAATTTGTCTCAAATTTGGACCATAGCTTCCTCAAGCCATAAGGAACATCATCCAACCTTCAAACATACTTAACTTAGGTCTTAAACCTTATTCAAGAACACAGGACGTTACATTACCACCCCCCTTAAAAAGAATTTCGTCCTCGAAATTTGGCAGTTGATAGGTGTATAGATTACACTGACCTCATCCAAGATTGAGCAAACTTCATTGAAAACATGCACTTGTTACATCAGTTTGAGATATATACCGACAGCGATGCAGTCATTCCACTTATCATCCCAAACTACTGTCCTTTCAGTACATTCAAACAAAAGAAGATCATCCTAAAAAGGATGTTACAAACTGTTTCCAAAAGGTACACTTATAGCTTCTGCTCATGGTTGAGACGCCCCGGCTCCTTGCAGCGCAAACACACGTCTCGTTGTTGGAAATCTCTTTGCTCTCTCTTCTTGTCCTTCACCATCATCAGGTCTCCCTGCTATCCCTTGTTTACAATCAAGAGCTATGTGTCCCGACTTCCCACATCGGAAACACACAGAATTTTTTTCCCGGCAGTCCTTGATCAAGTGTGGTCCTCCACATCTAAAACATTGGAACCTTCTCTGTCCTTCTTCCCCAATTGCCATAGCTTGCGGTCTAGGACAATCATACGGCTTCTGCTCTTGTCGAGGCTTCTCCTCTCTTTCCCTCTGATGGTTTCTCATTGATCTTGTGTTCTTCTTCTGTTGACGAGCTACCATTCGCTTGTCAAGATTTTCCAGAGCAGTACATCTTTCGAGCATCTCTGGGAACCTTAAATCCCCAAAGGTAACACTGCTCTTTACAATTCGTGCCTTAACCCATCTTCAAACCTTCTACATAGATCCCATGTGATTATTCTTCCATCTGTCTCCAACATTCACTGTCGATTCTTCCACCAAGATTCCACTCCTCCAACCAGCATAAAAGATGCGTATGTGACCTTTCTATCTTCCTACACTGCATTGATATGAAGATCTTCTCTATTTCATGTATCAACAGCTCCGCTCCTTCTGGGTCATACTCCCCATGAAACTGTGGTGGCTTGCCTTTTATGAATTTAACCAGGCCTGCATCCACTACACCTTCTTCTCTATCTTGGTTTTGATTTTGCATTAATTGCAGAAATTCCTTTTTGTTGTTGCATGAACTGTGTATTCTGTTGTGATTGTTGTATTACAGCTGCCGCCATGTTTCTCAAAGTCCTCATAACTTCAGATTCTTTTCCTCCTTCAGCCCTAGGAGGTCCACTATTTCCACTGTCGTCCTTTGCATTCCCACCACTTCCTTCACTACGAGTCCTCCGAGCCATATGTTTCTATAAAGGTACCCATTATCCTGTAGATTCAAATATCTTATGAATAACCGAATCAATTATCATTGCTTCCTAACTTAGAAACAATATATAACTCGCAAGTCAGACACTCTACCCGAGTTCTAGACATAGTCAACACCCTGTGTGGGTTCAACTAGACACGGCCAGTAACAACAACATAACCTCACAGTCCGGTTACAACCGAACTGCTCTGATACCACCTAATGTGATGCTCTCAAAACTTAACTGTACTATATCTGATACCAAAAACATAACATGAAAAAGCTTATTTTAAACTTAAAACATATAAGCAATTATAAAAACTTAAAAACTTGCTTCAGAGCTCCGCCTGGAAGCCATGGCATCAAAACAATATACGCAAAAAGACGCCCCACTGGCCGTGGTCCAAACACTACAGAAAACTTAAGGATACCTCCGGGGTCTCCTTCTCTGCTCGAGAAGTACCACCGTCAAACTTGTTGCTGAAAGGAAGATCCCACCTCGATTCAGCTTCACCAACTGTGTAATGCCCCCCTCGGGAGCTACATCTCAAACTCGATGTGGAAAACATAAACAATTAAAAACGCTGGTTGCTTTCGGAAAATACTTTAAGTAATTAACTATGTTCGAAAATGTGGGTTTTAAAAAAAACACTTCTTCACGTTATAATCATTAAATACAAGAAAGATGAAGTAAATCTCATAACATACACCAATATTAAACATTCATAACAAAATAAATATAAGGTATTAATACCGAAGCATATAGGTTTTCTAGAAACAGAATTTACTTAGTAGCAGAAATTCTAGTCTATTATCAAAGGTTATAGACTTCAAAATAATAAGTCAACATAAAAACAGCAGATAAAGTACGACTGCTTCAAAAAGTAAGACTCTAAATGCTGGTCGGGCTAAAAGTAGCCGTTAGGGAAAAATCCCAAAGTCAGCTCCAATTCCCTGAGGAATTTGGAGGGATCCTTCTTCTCTTCATCTTCATGGGACTCCATCATCAGAGTCCTCAAGTGTCCGTGGGGACCTCTGGGCAGCATCTGTACATGTATCCAAAAACACAACAGGATGTCCAACATGTACAGGCAAAGGTGAGACACTCATTCCACAAGTTTATCACGATAGCCGCACAAGCGACAAACAAAACATACGTCCAAATATAAATACAGTTGCATTGACAGATATTCATATAATCATAATATCTCAAACACCATCATAGGCCATAACATAATATTTCAAACATCATCATGAATTATAACATAATGCATGAGACTTCAACATCATCTTTCTAATTCATTTTCTCCGGAGATTCTTGACTTCCCTTCGTCGAGTGATAGGCCGTAAATACTCCCATAACACAATTGTCCTCATGAGTCTGCCTCTCAATTTAGGTCCGAACTCCAATTGTTCAAGGGTATCACGTCTCAACCATATCGTGAATAGTCCAGTCTCTGATTGAGTTCATCCGTGCTGGGCAACCGATCACCATGGTACGGGGTCGCGATGCCTCCGGCCTCTTGTGGAGTCTCGAACACAGGATGCCCCTACAGACCTAGTGGTCTTAATTGGCTCATATTCTCAACCACAATGGATTGTTGCTCGATTTCATGGCACGTCTGCCGATTCATGTATGTACACAGAAAGTTTTCTATTTTCTTTTTCGTTCATTCTTTCTGTCAAGGCACATAGCTTATGACTCGTTTTAAAGAACATTTAGCCCGTTCATTCAAAACACAGGACATATAGTCCGAGTGCTCAACTCACAAAACACTAGCCCGACGTCTTAGTCACTAGGTTCGCAGATTCCCACAAAGTGAAAGGGTAATCACCATTTTCCTTTTCGGGTCTTATTTTCGTATATAAAACTTCGGAAACAGAGCTCAAAACCTCATTGGCATAAACTAAAACATTTTCTCAAAAGAAGCTATTTTCAAGAAAACGCTTTTCTTTATAAATCTATTTTCTAAAGGTTTCATTGTCTGAAAACATTTTTTCTAAAAAGCAAGCGTTTGAATGGATTTTCCTTAAACAGACTTTTCTTTTCTTTTTGAAAAGGGTTCTAGTATTTTAAAAGAAGTTCCTTTCCTCAATAGGACAAAACTATTCTGAAGATTTCCTTTGATTTCTGAATACATTCTAGAAGTTTGATTAAGGCTTTTAAGCGTTTTAATCTCCTTTATCAAGCTATAGCCGATGCTATGCTTTCAACCAATACACTCATATCACAATTCAGTATATACATACATACATACATATATATATATATATATATATATATATATATATATATATATATATATATATATATATATATATATATATATATATAAACATCATGAGTATATCACATCCAAGGCATCAATGCCACAATTCATTTTCAAACATCCAGTCATATACTTCACCAATGAAATTCAAGTACATACGCAACACATAGTATATTCTCAAAGCACCAATCAATACAAAAGCAACTCATCTAACAATCAAACTCATGAGACTACCAAACTTATTATGAGAAATCTCCTTTTACCTCTTGAAGATTCCTAGTGCGCTCCCAAAGAGTTTTCCATTCCGACTCCGATTTCATTCGCACCGCCTAGAACAATCAATCACAATTCAATTCTTCACAACAATCAATTCAAAGTTTCAACATTAACAACATAAATCTACTCCCTCTATTTACTCTAGGTCTTGGCCTTATTATAAAAAAGGTCTAGGAATTTCATTTGGTTTCAATCTCTTGGAATCAACACCTAAGGGTAATGAAAGGATGAAATCCATGATCACTTTCTAAAAATTGAAGCAAAATGCTTAGTCGCCCAAAAGTTAGGATTCGGCCATCACAACTTGAAATGGCTAGGGATCTCATTTGGTTTCAATCTTTTGGATGGATCATCCTTAAGCATACACAACACTGGATAAAGTTTCATTACACAAATTTGAAGCAAAAACTCATGATTTCTCATCATGAGGAGTTCGGCCATTTCATACCCATATGGGATAGGAAAAGCTTTTGATTACATGCTCTTGGATAATGAAAGAGAATGATGAAACTAGCTCATAGAAATTGGTTTCATGATCATAGGATTTTTCTTCAATTTTCTAGGGATTTTTGAAATTTGGTTCTTGAAGTTGGAGCTCATGAAAATCAAGGTTTTCAAACAAGAACAAGAGAAGATTCATGAGGTTTAAGGATCAAAGGAGTAATCTTACCTCTTGAATCATGAAGAATGAACAAGATTCAACACTTTTCCTTCACCAAAATCATGTTTTCTCTTAAAGAAAATGAGAGAAACTTACGAAGGAAGATGAAGTGAGAAAAAAGAAATGGTGAAGGTTTCATGAAGCTAGCCTATTTCCTGGGGTATGAAGGGAGGGACAAGGATGTCCACAAATTTTTCACTTAAGGGTAATTTGGTCTTTTCACACAAGGCTAAATGGTAATTTTGAGAAAAGTCAGGGGCATTTTGGTCTTTTCACGTCTAGATATTTTCAAACGTGATCATGACACTGGCACGCTTTCCCATGTGTTGTGACCTGATGTGACTTCAAGTTTATCCGTTAGCGGGTCCCTATAAATCCGTATTCAGCTCCGTTCTTCACCCGGTTTAAGATTTCGCCCGAATAACTTATATTATTCCACTTTTTAGTGGAAAATACCAATTTTAACAAAATTGTAGGAAATTCGATTCTAACCCTAACTGTTTCGTTCACGAGTCAAAATTTGGTCGTATGAGCAGTCAAATCATGCTGTCAGTGAAAAACGCAGACCGGGCTCCGTTTGAGTTTTCAACCCAAAATTTAATCGTAGCTTTCTACGATAGTGTAGAGTATGAATATGGTCTTGGTTTATTTTATTTCATTTTCTAAAACCTCGAATAAAATATAAAATCAATTATATAACTTATTAACATTAAAAGCAGTGAAAAATCGGGGTGTTACAAACTGCAACACTCTCGTCAGTCCACAAACACCTCTGTCTTCGGATTACGACCTGAACAGCACATATAAAGAAAGCAAGGAAAACATGTATGAGAGGTAAGAAACTCTACAACTATCATGCATAGGGAAAACACGTGGAATATAACATGTTAACACGCATAACCAACAAGCACAAACAACCCTCGAGATCACCACAACAGTCAGCCTCCAGATTAACACAACTAGGGATCACGCCTATTCTACATGCACAACTGAGTCTACATGATTGGCCAATTCTACAACGTGCACTCTTAGCCATGGGAATACAACAGTCAACCTCCAACTGTGAGGAATGACAAGCCAATCTCCAACTGTGAGGGTGGTTGTTCACCAAAGCAAGAATGTTGCCTCCAACTATGAGGACTTCAAATTGGACGTTCAGGTAACCGCCTCCCGAGTTTCCAAGACAGTGCAATAGTGGTTCCTCCAACTGTGAGGAGCACTGCCTCCCCGAGCCCCTCCAACTGTTCGAAGACCCAGGAAGTTCTCCAACTGCGAGAAAGCACCTGCATCCCCCTCGAACACCAACCTCGTGTGACAACCACTCCAACTGCAACTACCTTGATATTTCAGGTAATATGCAAGTTTTGAGGGGGAGCATTATTACACAAATACTATCAACATGAGTTCAATAAAGATGAAAAGTTAAAGGCATTTGTCATCATCAAAAAAGGGGAGACTGAAGTTGCTCATAAACTCTCCATGGGTTTTGATGAAGACTTACCAAACGCTTTGAAGGAACTTGAAGAAAAAAATTATAGTTGATAGTAGTATAATTGTGTAAATATCTCTAAGTGTGAAATTAAGCTTAATATGTGTTTGTATAATAAGTGAAAAAGGTTTAGATATTCTAACTCAAGATTCTTAGTTGATAAGACAAAGTTCTGGACTTTATCATAAGCGAAAATTATGTTTTTAAGTAAAGTAATCGACTACTTTGATGAAGTAATCGACTACTTTATGTTTCCAAAAGTTAGAACTTTGTTTTAGAACAAAGTAATTGCCTACTTGATGAAGTAATCGACTACTTGTATGTGTTCTTGAATCTTAAGTTTCTGTCAGGAAAAAGTAATCGACTCACTTGGTCAAAGTAATTGATTACTTGGTCAAAGTAATCTACTACTTTGTGTCTGTTAATGACAGTTGAAGATTCTTGATAAAGGTAATCGATTACCTTCTTGAAAGTAATTGATTACTTCAATATTTTCAACAACAGAATGTTAAATTCAAAGGCTTCATTATCTAAACTATTTTCTCTTTGAATTGGCATAGTTGTAACTCGAAAATTAAGAAGTTTTACACTATTGTCACTATGCCAAAATATGCACTTGAGCTTTACAAATTTCATACTTGAGAGAGATCTAGTTACAATTGCAATATTGTTTTACTCTAGAATTCAGAGTGTATTGTTTCTATCTTCAACAAACAAGTTGATGATCATTCAAGGTGAGGCATCCTTGAAGGTGATCAAAGTATTTGGTGGGGCATCTAAAGCTAGATTCAAGGAGAGGTATCCTTGAGAATTCACATGACTTTGGTGAGGCGTCCAAAGCATCTCAATTTGGTGGGGTATCCAAATTAGCTCTTAGGTGGGGTATCCTTAGAGGTAAAGATTGAGTATTGAGGGAGGTAACTCAATATCAATCAAGGTAAAGGTTGTAATTTCTTTTATTGGTTTCTTGCTTGTAAAAGAAGATTTTTCAAGTTAGTGGAAATACTCAAGCGTTCCTTGGGGACGGGATGTAGGTCACTAAGGTTGTGGCTGAACCAGTATAAATCGTGTTTGTGATTCTCTCTATCTCTTACTTTTAATTCTTGCAAATTTGTGGTGTTTGATTTCATATTTGTTTAATTGAAATAAGTTGAAAAGTTTCAAGAAAATCATGAAAGTAAGCGAAAATTCTGCGCACTCTATTCACCCCCTTTTGAGTAGTGGCAATATATTCTAACACTGTTGCAGTTGTACACACGGCTTTTCACCACAACAATGCAAATGCTATAATTATGCATCCATCATCTCAACAACGTCCTAACAACAACTTAACCAACGTCTCAAGGTCCACATCCTCCGACTGCAAGGATGTCACTCTCCAACTATGAGAGCCACCTTCAACTAAGATCAACTTGCTTATACTAGAAGCCAGGTACCATCAACCATTCTATCCTTCTAACGTCACACCAATCGTCTCCAAATCCAATCAAGACCAGAACAATCACAATCATATTAAAAACACATAGAATCAAGCATCTCGTTATCTCAGGCATACTAAAATAGAAACTACACATGTTATCACGATAGACATACTAGAGCATCTCACTTAGCATATCATATACGACACCATTTAATCATGTTATCAATCACAGTAGGTAGACATACATCCCCAATTAACAAATATCATAGATCAACCTAACGACAATAAACCTGTAATGCCTAAAACTACATTGGTACCACAATCCCGTAGTCCCCAATGTGAGTTAGGTATTGTTGGTTACTCAACCACTAGTAGGGTTTGATGAGCGCTACACATGTTAACAGTTATATCCTATGCTTACGCTTCTCAGATATTTGTGGTTTCTTCCTCCTCACCTAATAGTGCATGTTTTCCTGTATAGATCCCGAACACGTTCGCGCTACCGGCACGAACCTCGGCATGCTCTTCAACAACGACCTCGAATCTGATATTGGCACCCCCGGCATGTGCATTGGACCAGAAAATCGCCCCAATCACACACACGGGGTCCAGAAATAGGGAAAAACTTAGAAACAGCAACAGAATCAACGATAAACAATTGAAGAATATAGAATCAAGAAAAGTAAGGGTTCAGCCACGAAATTGAAAGAGGGTTTCTCACCTATACAGTGGCTGTCTCACAGCCTAAACACCACGCACGATCCCTCGTGCGACTCCTCGAACAATCGATAGCGCAGAAACACTCGTAAAAGCCTAAAATACATCGAAAATGATATCAGGATTAAGAACGAGGAAGAAATTCTAATAAAATACATGCAAAGGTACCACTGCAAAGGGATCGAAGCTATGAACCAAAATACGCGATCATTTTAAAATTATGATGACCGAAACCACCTTAACCCAAGCTTCAAAGCTCCAACAATGGCTTCGCAAAATGGAGTTCTTCCTTTTCTATTATCTGGTCACGTACAAAATCAGAAGAAGTTGAAATTAAGTTTAGTTTTATCTATTTCCATTAGTTTAGGATTATTTTATTAGGTAGTGGAATTATTAGGTGTCCTAGTCTAGGTGTTTTAGGCTAGGTGTCATACTTAGGCTTAGTTAGGTGTCATCATCCTCCATGTGTCATGACACGTTTCACTCACATGTGTTGCCACGCGTTGTCCCGTTGTCACGCCCGGGTGTTTTCTTCCGCATCTTCCCACGTAACCTACTATCAGAATATATTTTTTTGTATTATTTTTAGGATATCCCTAAAAGCCTATTGTCCTCATGTCCCTGATGAACCCCAATTCCATGCATTTTATAGGGGATATTTGGGTTGAATTTCGATTCATTTAAAGATACATATTCTTGTATTTCACCCTTTTACTTAAGTTTTGACAGAATTGACGTTCAGAGGTAGCTTGATGAATTTTTGAAGAAAAATGAAGGTTTTTAGAGCTTAATTGGGTAGAATACTGAAGTTCTGAGGTTAGCACGATCGTGCCATGCGAGAGCACGCTCGTTCCAACCCTCCAGGCCATCCATCCAAACAAAGCCTTACAAAAATACTTAAAGTTGACCTCCGGAGACTCGGCACGGCCGTGCCAAACATCAGCATGCCCGTGTCAAAGAGAAGCAAGGCCTGACTCAGAGAAGCAAGGCCTGACTGAAGCTAGCATGGTCCCAATCGTGAAGAGTACGGTCGTCCCAAAAAGGAGAGCACGCCCGTGCTGCATCCTGTGCACTAGAACGTTGTTCTACGAAGTTGATACGGCCTGACATCCTGAAGAGCACGCCCGTGCTAAATGTGGAGCACGCCCGTGCTGATAGCACAGAAGACCTAATTCAATGCCTTGTTCACATATATTTTTATAAATAGAGGCCCTTTGTGCCACTTTAGAGATATCTTTGATATCTTTGAACTCTCTTTCATCTCTTTATTTCTTTGAGTACTATACTCTTGTTTTAGTCTTTTAGTTTATAGTTTTGATTTCTAGAGTAGGATTTGTCACCTGGAGGTTAAGTTGGAGACCACTTCTCCCTCTTCAACTATTGTGGATGCGTTTTCCATTGTTGACTTTGGTTTTCATTACGATTATGAGTAGCTAAATTCACCACTAGAGTTATGGTGGATCTTGTGTTAGTAGAAACCCTTTTCGCTATATCTTAGCTTTAATTCAATTCTATTTGGTTTCAAAGTTGCGATTTGAATAGTGTTATTCTGTTGTTCTTCATTCCATACTAGGATTGCGCAGCCTTTGTATGCTCCTAATCAATGGGTTGATATTTTGTCTATCAAGCCCAATTAAATTGGTAGATCCATAGGATAACCGGGGTTTAACATCTAGATTTGAGAAAACGTGATTTACTCCTTTCAGTCATTCAACCTCTTTGCGCTTTATGCTTTCTAAGCATTTAAACTCTTCGCCTGACAACCATTGGGTTCATCTGGGGAAAAGAATATTAATTGCTTGACAAACAGTTAATAGTTTTCGTCGAGGGATTGATATTCGAAAAACAACTGCGAAATTGAATAGAATTAGGATTTGGGGGGTATCGGAAGCACAAGTGAAACCACGGCTTTAGGTTTTTTTACTCTTGATTTCTAAACTCTCCTCTTATCTTTTTGTTATCTTTTACTATTGCTTTATTATTATTTATTACTTTTTAGTTCTTGATTAGTCTGAATAGCATAAGGATTTGTCTAGTCTGGTACTTGCTTTATCATGATTATATCACAATTAATCTCTTGGGGTACGATATCTGGACTTGCGTCCTATATTACTTCTGTGACAGGGCACACTGCCCTTAAGTGTGTTTTGAACGCAACATGCAACACCCTTTCCCGAGTGTCACATTCCCGAACGTTTATAAGGCCGAAAATATTCATTAATGCGGAAAATACGGTTTTTTTTTTTTTTTTTCTTTTCACAAAGATGTAATGGGATTAGTAAAGGTAAATAATACTAATAAATGAACTTAGGTTCACCATGCACTTCTAGAACATATTGTATTATAAATACAGAAAACAAAAAATAGAAAACAGAAATAATACTGTATACAGACATAGGTCTAATGTATAATTGACATAGGAATAAAATAAGTACTAGGAGTCGTAGCTCCCAAAAGGTACTACAGATACCGACACAGTCTGGCCCAGACAAAATAAAACAGAAAAAGGGAGTCCACCTCCGGACTCAAAGGAACTGCTGAACTGAACCGTCGTCGCGTCCATCTGTTCAAGCAGCAACAGCATGTACCAGCAAGAAAATATACAGATATGGGTGGATTCCTGTTCATCAACACATAAAAACAGCAGTAGTAAAAACGGGACGACTCACCAGGTAACAGCGTACCCAACATGCTTACTAAAATTCTCAATATAAATCATGTTAAACAGTTAACAGCATAATTTAATGTTAAATAGTTAACAACATAATATAATGGCTTTCATTTAATCACATCATCATTAACAAATGCTAGAGCACACTACAACACACTAAAGCATAACCTCATCATGACAACCTTGTTCTCCAAGAGAACTTAACAAAAACTTAACAACTAAAAGTGAACCCAAACCAAAGGGTTTCACCCACACATAAACTTAAACAACCATCTTCACTACCACCATCTTGGTGTGATGAGGTTCACCCCCCATACCTGTTGATGAGCAGATATCCGGATCAAATTCGGTTGATCGATTTGTGAACCTCTTGGTAATCGTCACCAACTACAACAACACAACAATCAAACATTAAACAACAATCAAAACAAAACTCAACAATATCTAACTAAAGAGGTTTCGGCCACCCTAAGGTAAAAGGATTAGAAATTGATGTAGGTTTTCCATTTCTTGAATTGAAAGAAAATAGGAAAGCTAAGGATGGAATCAAGTGTTAGAAATCAAAAATTGATGAAAAACACTATTCATCATCACTATATAGGGTTCGGCCAAATTGGGGATTTAGGGCTATGATGAGAATTGAATCATAAGTTCTTGGGTTTAGGTAGAGAATGATGAAGTGAGTTCAAAGAAATTGATTTCCCATTAAAAGGATTTTTCTACAAATTCCTATGGATTTTCAAAGTTTTGGATCTAAGAATTGATTTTCATGAAAATGAAGTTTGGTCTTGAAATAGATAGAGATTCAAGAAGCTAAGAGATCATAGAAGTGATCTTACCTAAGAATGAAGGAAGATTGATCAAGGAATCAAGGATTTCTAGCAAGTATTCAAGGTTTCCTCAAGAACAACAATGGTGTTTTTCTTAAGGTTGATGATGGGTGTTCTTTGGCTATGAACTTGGGGCTGTTATGCGTGAGAATGATTAAAATCTCACTTAAGGGCAAAATGGTCATTTGCTTCAAGGGTAAAAATGGTAAAAGTGTAAAAGACTAAGGTTAGGGGCATTTTGGTCATTTTACGTCTAGATATATCCGAACGTCACGATGACTCTGGTATGCTCTCCCAAGTGATTTGGCATGATATGATATCAAGATTATCCGTTGGCGAGTCCCGATAAATCCATATGTGGCTCTATTCGTCACCCGACTGAGGATTATGCTCGAACGGAGGTCAGGAAGTGATTTTTTTTTTAAAATTTTTGTGAAATTTAACCAAAATATAGAGAATCGAATTCTAAGACTTACTGTCTCATTCACGGGTCCATCTGAGGTCTCTTGAGCAGTAAAATCATACTGTCAGTGTAAGAACGCAGACCGGAGTTCGCTTGAGTTTTCGACTCAAAACTGAATCGTAGCTTCCTACGATATCGTTGAGCATGACTATGGTCTCGGAATATTTTATTTCCATTCCTAAGACCTCAAATAAAATACAAACGTTAAAATACTGAAGAATTAGAAAACGTGAAAATCGGGGGGTTACACAACAAGTTTTTGGTACCACTGCTGGGGATTAATTTTTGATATTTTGTGATTTTAGTAATATTGGAAGAAACGAAATCCTAGTTACTTTAGACAAAAAAAATTTGCTATTTTATCTACGTGCTAACAGCCTGCTTGTACTTGATCTTGTTTTGCAGAACCATGGGTGAGAGGATAACTCTTGAAGATTATTTCACTATCAGTGACTGTGGTCTGTGTGTGCAGAAACCAGCAAGCAATCCTTGGACTAATTATGGGAGCAACTCCAACTGGGGCTAATATGATTATGTCTACGAGCCAACTTACTTGCAAAATCAGTGGCCAAGACAAGAAGAGCAAGAAATAGACTGGGATGAGTTTATGGAGCAGAGTAAAAACCGATTCGATGCTGTAACATCTCAATTTTCTGTGACTCTAATTGAGTTGGTTAATCTCGATTAGGGCTTTGAATGTTTGTGTGAATTTTTTTGTGTTAGTTTAAGATTTAGTTGGATGATTAGGAATGGGCCTGAACAAGATTGGAAGTGCCTAAGGTGTTAAACGAGAAGTCATAATTTTGGAAGACTCTTCCCAGTTGAGCAGCATGCTCAAGCGTGGGAAGGGAGAACGCTCTAGCGTGCCAGTGCTCAACTATTGGCCTTGTGCACGCTCAAGCTTGCTGAGTAGGCACGCCAGCTGTCCTGATTTTTGACGCATGTGGGACGCGTGCAGGACACGTGTCAAGCCAGGGAGAGGACGGAGTGGACGAGGCTCCACACTCAAGCGTGGACATGTCCCACGCTAAAGCGTTCTCATCAGGATGCTCCAAGTGAAGTTTTCACTTTCACTTTCACTTGGGCCATTTTCCACCTTGGTGAGCACGAGTTGCACAGAGCTAGAGAGAAAAGTTGTGGTGTTCTTGAGAGAGAAAGCTTGGATTGAGGGACTTCGAAGCTTCGGATCAAGATTCCGGCTACATCGTTGAGATCGTGACGAAGTTTACTACGAAATCGTCCGAACAATTTCTCAATTCGCCAAAGGTAAACTCGAATCCCTAACATATGTTCTTCGTGGTTCTTCGAGTCTTTTCCTTTCTTCTTCTATCTTTGAGCTTGCCCTAGGGCTAACATAATTGTGTATATGTTGTGCTCGTGATTAGGGAAAAGTCTGCATTCGTGATTGCTCATGCCATGGGGCTAGAGGTTGCGGCTGTCGGAGCAGATTGGGGCTATTCTTCGCGTCCTTGCTGAGTGGAGGAACGTGTCAGTGCTCGCGTTGATTTACGTGCCCACTGTTCAGGTTGGGAGAAAGAGTAATGTTGTTGTCGGGAAGGCAAGAGTAGCGTAGTTATGTTTTCTGCTATGCGTAGGGAAGCCCTATCCCTACTAGTAGTTGAGCCCCGATAAAGTACCTAAACCCTAGGTTTAGCATACTTTGGGCTATCACCGTTAAGTTTGGAAACCCTAGGTTAGATAATTGTCAATTGAGGATGATCTGCTTCGTATGGCTGTTGTGATGATGATTGTTGTTGCTATTTGTCTACGTGCCTACATGCTACTTGGTATATGATATGCTTGTTATATATTGTTGTTGCTATTATTGCTGTGTTGTGATGCGGTGTGCTGTGATGTTGTGTTATGGCGGAATACCAATTAGAATTAAGTTTGGATGTGTGCCGTGTTTGTGATCGGGTTGATACCATGGATGGTGCCGTTGCTGTTATGCTGATTGTTTGAGGCTGAGGCCGTGTCGTTGAGTTGTGGCTCGTGGACGCGTGGCGTCAAGGCTGTGGCCGGGTTGATGCGATGGCATCATGCTGTTTTTGATTGAGTGTTTAGGTGTGAGATCCGATATCAAGCCCGTTGAGGATGTTTGTTGCATATCATCAGCTACCAAGCGGCGAGGCCGTATGACATGTAGTATGGGCTGCCAACGTCATACAAGGTTAGTTGTACCTAAGTGCGGGTTCGAATAGTAGAAGGGGCGGCCAAGTTAGTGACCTTAGGGATGTTGCCGGTCTCGGGAATAGTTTACAGTGGCGGATGAGGTAGCTCCTATCCTGTCGTGACGCCCGATTCAGTCTGGTTTACCCGACTAATCCCTGAGCTTTCCACATTCCAGGCTAACGTTCTGAGGCGACCAAGACACCCCGGTTCCGGTGTGGAAGCGGGATGCACTCTTATTGGTCACGGCGAGCGATTTGGTTTCTTGGACAAACTAACTCCGTTCCGACACAGAACCTGTTCCGGTGTGGAACCAGTTTTGTGAGATTCGGCCGGCATGCTGCATGGGATTAGTATCCCGGTCTAGAGGATTGATCTGAAAGTGAGACTCATGGAGATGGATGTCTATTGCATGTGTTTTCTTGGGAGACGTGTGGTTGTGTGCAGTAACTGTTATACATGCTATACCTGCTATCTATTGCATGTTATTACCGCACTGCTATTGCTGTTCCAATTTGCTATGCGCCGTATTCTTATCTCCCTATTGTTTGTTTGTTTGTTTTGGTTTTGGTTTACGCGAAAACGAGGAGCTGTCTGCGTTTGATGATGGACCTGAGGGCGCACCCATACATCACATTGGTGCCGAGGATACCGGCGTTGGGTCCGATTGAGATCATCTATCATGATGATCGGGGGTGGCGTATGGACCCCTCTACCTTTCTGACGATCTATACAGGGCCAGTGAGCATATTGTTCCGAGGAGGGACATCCCGCAGAGAGGACATCGTGGGACCCTTCAGAGTTATGCAGTTCTTACCTTTCCCACACATGTGGCAGCCATCGAGGCATCATGAGCGGGACTACACCTAGGTCGAGCTTGCTTCTTCGCAGGTGACCAGCAGGAGAGGCTTTGTCTATCGAGGTCAGTACCGGAGGACAAAGCAGTAGTTGAGGACCTACAGCTGGCGTAGGGTTGTTGTATCCAGCTCATCGTCTGAGTATGAGCCTTTGGTGACTTATAGGTGTACTCATGGCGAGGGCCCGGGTAGTTCAGGCCATCCTCACCACTTATGGTGGGAGCTTGCCAGTGCGTCCTAGGCTGTGAGCTGAGAGCTTTTTATGTACTTTTGAGTGGGGGACGGGTAGTGCTGGTTAGCCGTAAGGGTCTTCTTTTGCTTTTTGATGTATTTTGAGTTTATCCCTTTTCAGTTTTTGTACAGACCGTATGTATATGTACGTACAACACCCTACTGATGGGGCAAAGTTATGCATGGTGATATACGTATACGCAGTTGTTTTACTTGCGTTTTACTTTGATATGTTTGTCTATGCTTTTTCGTATGATTGTATGCTTTTAATGCCCTTGTTTCCGCTACGCTGTTTGAATACCACGCTATCGCTATAATACGGTAAGGCATAGTTATTAATGTAAGCTTGGGACTAATGGGATTATATCACTACGCTAGATTATGCCTTTGGAGGCGCACCTTCAATAGCGTTTTCTAGTGAAACACTGTGTTTAATGAAGCAAAGAATGTGCAATAGCACTTCCTTCCGGAAGCGTTGTTAGAAGCATGAGAATAGACAGCGCTTTCTTTAGGAAGCGCTGTTAAAAGTTTGAGAAGGGAATAAACAACGCTTCCTTCTAAGGTATGAGAATAGACAGCGCTTACTCAAGGAAGCGCTGTCTAAGGTCACACTAAGACAGCGCTTCCATAAGGAAGCGCTGTCTATTTTCCTTTTCCCTTTCATTATATTTTCATAACGTATACTTTCCTCTTCGCGTGCTCACACAAAACACTCATTGTTCATTCCCTCCTCCACGACCTAAGTTCAGAATCACTCATCCTCCCCCCCAAACACCACTCTCACTCATCGTTGCCACCACAACCGCTCTCATCCTCCCCCAAACACTATTCTCAAACCCTAACCTCCACGAGAACCACCTCTCATCAAGTGCATGGTTCGTGCGGCCTTCTCTTCATCCAACGCGAGAACCACCTGCTCTCTGCCTCTACAAGCCCTCCTCTTCACTACAAGCTCCCAGGTAACCCCCTCATTCCCTGCAACCCCCTCTTCACTGCAAATCCTCCTCTTCCCTGCAACCCCTTTCATTCCCTGTATACTGTAAAATTTGAGATTTATGCAATTCCATGTGGGCTAGCTGTAAGTTTCTCTTTCATCATATACTTGTTCACGCATGGATTGTTCAACACAGCCTTGTGGAAAATAGTTTGCTTGCTTCTTTCTATTTTGATGTTGACTAGCACGAGGTTCTTACTATTTCAGCATTTGAATTTTGAAAATAGTAATATTCCGTAAGTATGGAGATTATAAATTATAGCCATATAGATTATCTTATTAGGCTGTTGAATTCTTGTATTTTACATTTTCAGCTTATATTTTAATTAAAGAGGAAATAGATGATGAGAAAGAGGACAACACCCCTGCTCTGATTTAGTTTTGCTATCAAATGACATTGGTTCTTCATTCCCTCAAACTTAGTTAGAAATCTCGTGTATAGAACAGAGGTGACATTGGTGAAAGTATGTTTAATATGATTTTATTATGTCATACATACACAAACACACACACACACACACACACATACATATAGATAGAAATAGAGGTAAGGGACCTTGGGACCAATAAACTCGACAGTAGTTAACACAAAAACTTGGATCCTTGAGTGGTGGCCTTGATTTATAAATATAGGACTTTGATACACAAAGAAACATTGATCTATTTTTTTATACATTGCTTCTTAGTTGATAGGTTAGTGATCAATTATGAGTTCTGATATGTATGTGTGTGTGCTCGTGTTTGCTTGATTTCAGTTTTAGTTTCATTGTTGGTGTTTGCTCGATTGGAGCAAACTTGTTGGTGTGCTCGGTTGCCTCCTCTTTCAGGTAGCTTACTTGACTAGCTCTTGGTACTTCCTTTAAAATTTGGTATTTGATTTCGGAAGAAATAAAGAAACTAATAATTTTGGATTCTCTCAGGCACCTCTGTTAATCAACTCTTTGTTGTTCAAGCTGCTCGGCTTCACTCCGGTACATGCTATTCCCCTGGCTTTTTTTAATCATTTAGTAGTAACATTAGACATGTTTATTTTAGCATCGGTATACACATGCATTAACCTTAGTTTCCTGTTCAAGAACGATTTGTATATTGTTTTTGGCACAATATACAAGTTGTTCTTGAATTGTCCAAAGTGGACAGTCTGAGATTGTAACTTCGCATTCAATCCATATTATTGTATGTCTTATCTTCGTCTTGATCTAAGGATGTCATTAATTGGTTTGCATTTTCTCTTTTTTCTTTGGGATATACCTAATTTGGGTCATAATACCACCTGAATTAAGTTGTGTGCTTGTAGAATTAAGGGCAAATGCTACCAAATTTTTCTTAGAACAAGAAGTAATTAAGACATACAATTAGATAATGCGAAATTTAAAATCTTGGATAGGATAGGAACCCCACCCTGTAGTATCAAGTAGACATATGCATCATGCATGCATGTAGTACTCATTGAATGTAGACGTCAATCTCTCTAAACTTGTGGTAGATCGTGAAAATATAGATCGGAAGTGGATGTCTGCCAATCGTTTGTCGAAGGAATATAAGGACGGAGTGCAAGATTTTATTAGGTTTGCAGTTGGGCATGCAGAAAACCCTAGTAGAATCGTATGTCCTTGTTTAAGTTGTTGTTATACAAGACGAGTTAGTGTAGCTGAGTTGGAAGGACATTTAGTGTGCTATGGAATTGATCAAAGTTATACATGTTGGACAAAGCATGGTGAGAGGAGAGGTGAATCTAGTGATATGGGTAATAGTGAAAGATATGTGTCAGATGATACCAGTACAAATACATTTGAAGGCGACCGTTTTGAGGAGATGGCACATGCGGTTGAAGAAGATATCCGTGATTGTCCTCAGATGTTTGAGAAGTTGATAAGTGATGCTGAGAAACCGTTGTATGAGGGTTGTACTAACTTCACAAGATTGTCAGCGGTGCTAAAGTTGTATAACTTGAAATCGGGCAATGGATGGACTAATAAGAGCTTTACGGACTTACTCACACTATTGAAAGATATGTCGCTGGAGGATAATGTGCTTCCTAATCGGACATATGAGGCTAAACAAATGTTACGATCTATTTGCATGAGCTATGAGAGGATACACGCTTGTTCTGACAATTACATTTTATTTCGAAAGGACTAGGCAAAGTTAAAGATGTGTCCTAAGTGTAATGCCTCACAGTATAAGAAGAAAGAATCGGCCTCAGAGAAGGTCTTGTGGTGTTTTCCCATAATTCCCAGATTTAGGCGCATGTACCGTAGTTCAGAAGATGCAAAAAACTTCACATGGCATGAGGATAAAAGGATTAAAGATGGCAAGCTGCGTCACCCGGTAGATTCTCCTCAATGGAAAAGAATTGATCATGATTATCCTAATTTCGGGCAAGAACTAAGAAACCTACGACTTGCATTGTCTACTGACGGATTTAACCTGCAGGGTGTTCAGAGTAGCTTTCACAGTACATGGCCTGTGATTTTGGTGATTTATAACCTACCTCCATGGCTATGCATGAAGCGCAAATATATGATGATGTCTTTGTTAATTTCTGGGCCCAAACAGCGAGGAAATGATATCGACATATACTTGGCTCCTTTAATTGAAGACTTGAAGCAAATGTGGTAGACAGGTGTAGATGTGTATGATGGGTATAAAGAAGAAAGTTTCACCTTGAAGACAATCTTTGGCACTATTAATGATTTTTCGGCATACGGTAATCTATCAGGATATAGTACCAAAGGTCAGTGTGCATGCCCTATATGTGAAGATAGTACAGATTGGATGCGGTTGGAACATGGTAAGAAGAATGTCTTCCTTGGGCATCGTAGATTTTTGCATTCAAGTCATCATTATAGATTTTGGAGAAAAGCATTCAATGGGAATACAGAAGAACGTAGAGCTCCTTTGCCGTTGACGGGTGTGCAACTATTTGAAAAGGTAGAAGATTTGACTATTGAATTCGGGAAACCTTTTGCGGGAGAGCTTGTTACACGATGGTGGAACAAAAGGTCTATTTTCTTTGAGTCCCATATTGGAAGTCATTATATGTAAGACATTTCATTGATGTGACGCATGTTGAAAAAAATATATTTGATAATGTCATTGGTACCTTAATCAATGTGCCAAGGAAGACTAAAGATGGCATCAATACAAGGCTGGACTTGGTTAGTGTAACACTCGGGGCTGACGAGGGCGGGGAGTGATCGCTGGTGCATGAGGCACGGACAAGGAGCGGCTCCTGGCAGGCTTCTAAGCGGAGGAATACATGAATGAATCGATTCACATCGGAATGAGAGGGATCCTGAGGCTGTGCAGGTATGGGACTGTACAGTTGAAGGAAAGCTTATAAGAATTGATTTGTACTACCTATACCAACTAGATGCATCTTCTTTTCGGTAGCCCATCACTTAAGAACTCCAAAGTTAAGCGTGCTTGACTCGGAGTAATTCTGGGATGGGTGACCTCCTGGGAACTTTTCCTAGGAAGCGTGTGAGTGAGGACAAAGCACGCTGAAGAGACCCGTGTTGGTTTGTGGGGACAGTCGGCAATCCTTAAAGCAGTCCGGGCCATTACAAATGGTATCAGAGCGGACCTATTCCAATACGGTGTGGTTCGGGGATGAACCAAGCGGAAGCTGGTGGGCATGTAACACCCGGGGCTGACGAGGGCGGGGAGTGATCGCCGGTGCATAAGGCACGGACAAGGAGCGGCTCCTGGCAGGCTTCTAAGCGGAGGGATACATGAATGAATCGATTCACATCGGAATGATAGGGATCCTGAGGCTGTGCAGGTATGGGACTGTACAGTTGAAGGAAAGCTTATAAGAATTGATTTGTACTATCTATACCAACAAGATGCATCTTCTTTTCGGTAGCCCATCACTTAAGAACTCCAAAGTTAAGCGTGCTTGACTTGGAGTAATTCTGGGATGGGTGACCTCCTGAGAACTTTTCCTAGGAAGCGTGTGAGTGAGGACAAAGCACGCTGAAGAGACCCGTGTTGGTTTGTGGGGACAGTCGGCAATCCTTAAAGCAGTCCGGGCCGTTACAGTTAGTATGGGATTGAGACGAGAATTGGGACCGGTAAAGAAAGGGAAACGTATATATTTACCTCCGGCCGCTCATACTCTATCTAGAAAAGAGAAAATTGTTTTGTGTAAGTTTCTTCATGGAGTTAAGGTTCCAGAGGGGTACTCTTCAAACATTAGGAACCTCGTAGGAATAAAGGATCTCAAGTTAAAGGGTCTAAAGTCCTATGATTGCCATGTTATCATGGAGAATTTGCTACCCATCGGTATATGATCCATTTTGCCCAAGAAAGTGCGGGAGACCTTACCCAAACTTTGTTTCTTCTTAAAGGCAATTTGCAGCAAAGTGATTGACCCTGGAAAGTTACCAGCATTGCAAAAAGAAATTGTTGTGACTCTGTGCGAGCTTGAGATGTATTTCCCACCTTCATTCTTTGACATAATGGTTCATCTAACCGTTTATCTAGTTAGAGAGACACAATTGTGTGGGCCAGCTTATATGAGATGGATGTACCCGTTTAAGTGTTACATGAAGATATTAAAAGGGTATGTGAAAAATCGATCACGACCAGAGGGTTGTATTGTTGAACGGTACATAGTTGAAGAAGCGGTTGAATTCTGTACCTGATACCTATCCAATATTGAATATTTCGTAGGGCTGCCAATGTCTCGTCACAGAGGAAGAACCATAGGGCAAGGGATTACTAGAACTGAAATATTGACTATACCAAGGCCAAAATGGGAGCAAGCATATTTATATGTTCTTCACAATACCGATGAGGTTGAGCCATTTGTTGTAAAACACAAGGACCTACTTAAGAGTTCTTATCCAAATAAGACTCAAACTTGGTTAACAAGGGAACACAATCGTTGTTTTATAACATGGCTTAAAGATCATATTTTTGTAGAGTTGATTGTAAATCCTACTTCAATTTCGAAAAGATTAAGATGGTTAGCGAAGGGTCGAACTGTTCATGTTTTCTCTTACACCGGTTATCTGATGAATGGATACACATTTTATACAAAAGAACAAGATGATCGAAGTACAATGCAAAATAGTGGGGTGACTCTTGTAGCTCAATCTATGCATTTCTCAAGTGCCAAAGACAGAAACCCCATATTCGCAAATGTGTCATACTTCGGGGTCATTGAACGCATATGGGAGTTGGATTACACGATGTTTTGGGTGCCTGTGTTCCAATGTAAGTGGGTTGACAATAATAACTGTGTACAAATGGATGAGTTGGGGTTCATGCGGGTGGATTTCAATAAAGTGGGGTATAAAGATGAACCTTTTATTTTAGCATCGCAAGCTCAACAAGTGTTCTATGTCACCGATCCAGTTTATAAAAATTGGTCCATTGTTCTATTGTCTAACAAAATGATTCTTAATGAGATTAATGATCAAGCACATGAAGATGCTGATATTGAGGATGATCCTTTCTCCGGGACATCACAATCACTCGAGGCTAATCCAACTAGAGAGGATGATATGTATATTAGAAATGATCATGATGAGGGGCTTTGGGTCAATCCATTATTTCGTACCAAAAAGAGAGACGCAAATCTCAATCCAACGAGGAAAAGAAAAAGAATGACTTAAACATGTATGTAGTCATTGTGTTTTTTTAATTTCTTGATCAATTAAATTTACATTCATCAATTTTTGTAAATAAACTTGTATGGTTGTGAATTGACATTTTTACTTGTGTGTCTAATTTTGTTATAGGTAAATGGCATCTCCCAGTCATGATAGTGGGACCGAGCCCAAGAAAAATATGAGGCGTCGTGGACCGACTTTTAAGAAGAATATCATCCGTCATAGGAGTAGAGGAGTGAGACTTGAGGTAATATATTACTAATTAAACTAATTAATTGTTTGATTCTATAGTTTGTTATCTTAATTTATACATTTCATCAAATTTTATAGGTTTCTTGGAATGTAAAGGGTCAGCCTATTGGTAAAAACAATAAACAGTTGGTTAATTATATTGGGGCCATAGTGCGGCAGATGGTCCTAATTACTAGCGACAATTGGAAGTCAAGAGATTTGGACGGTCTGAAAGATGACATCTGGTGTGATATACAGGTAAGTTAATTAACATTAGTTAATTATGTAAACATATTTATATTACGACATTTTTTTTTATTGTCTTTGCAGGCTTGTTTTAATGTTGATGAGACCCGACGAGACATGATACTTAAGGAAGCCGGAAAATTACACCGCAACTTCAGAAGTAAGTTCACGACAAAGTGGCTGAGAGATGATGGTGGGAATGTCAGACAAGAGCCTCCACCCAAATATGCCGAGATTATACGACCGAAGGATTGGAGAGCCTTTGTAATAAAACGGACGGAAGATGAGGATTTTTTGGTATGTACTTACTTTTGTGTAAACTATGCATTGCTACTTATTTAGGTCAGTGTGCATTAATACTTACTTCTATGTCTATGTAGAAAATAAGCAGTGAAAATCGAGAGAGAGCGTCATCTCCTCCCTACCTTTACCATAAAGGGAATGTAGGGTATGCCGGCATTGAGGAAAAAAAGGTATCTACAATAAGTCGTTTTATTTAATGCATTTTTTGGTTTATTTCTTAGCATTGATGGATTTCAATTTGTTTGTTCTAATGTACAGTTGCGGGAGGCAGGACGGACTCAGAAACTGAAAGCATTGAACGGCATATTTTGTGGCCAAAAGCCCGTATGAATGAGCAGGGTGTGATTGTAAATCCTAACTCCAGGCAAGTGGCTGAAAGAATTGTAAGTATATGTTCTCATATTATCATTTACATTTGTAATCCTCTTTTGATATTTGTGAATAATGTATAACATCTTTGTGAATAATATGTGTGGCTCAGGATACCATATCACAGTCTGTATCACAAAGGGAGATAACAGATTGCGTTGCTCGCCATGACTTCCTTGCCAGAGCCATACCTGCTAAAGAGTATCCTCGTCGCTATAGGGGTGTGGGATTTGGTCCTTCACAGAAAACTATTGGAGGAGCACAACAACGCGCTAAACAAGCAGATGTTGCTGAAGTGGCGGAGTTGAGAAGGGAAGTAGCTGATCTAGTGCAACAAGTTCGAGAGTTGAAATGCTGCATACAGAACAAGACATCGGTGGAGGGGCATGAGCATGAGCATGAGCTTGACTTACCTACCCAACGTAGTGTCAGAGATAGTTGCACTCGTGTGCCTCCTGAGGTAATAATTGTTATGTTGTTTTCTTTACTTGTACGTATTGCATTGACAGTTTACATATTAATATTTTGTTTATCACTGGTTTAGGGCAACAACCCGTGCAACTTATATTTTTCAAGCCCAACTCATCGCATTGTAGCTAGGGGGATGGTCTATAACTAATCGGGTGTGACACTGCATAATCGACCATTACCTCCTAGTCATGTGAAAGTGGCAGTTGAGTTTGGTGTTGAGGGTGATGCACCATTGCCTATACCACTTGAGGAGGCAGATGTCATGACAGTGGAACAGGCAATAGGTACCTATGTGGCATGGCCAATCGGCCTCATAAGTGTATGTGACAAGGTATATGTCAATAAATATGATTCATTATCATATATATGTTTGTTAAATTAGGTGGTCACTACCTCATTAATGTATTGCAATGTTTTTTATATAGGCACTCCAAAAATCCAAATCCAAGGGCAAGGGCAAAGGATCGGAGAACACAGCTGGCATGAAAGTAACAAAATCTCGGCTTTCCCCTACTGTAGCTGGCAAGGAGCACACAAAGGGGTCAGTTACATCCCCGGTAAAGAACGGGAACAAATCTCAGCTCTCTCGGGCTCTTGTAGCACATGGTACAGATTTACCTTAGAGTCCATGTGCTAATAATATTGGGGAATGATCAAGTTATGATTCATATGGAGGAAGACATTCTGGGTTATGAGCACACATTAATGCTCGGTGGTGATACGGAAATCAAAGAAATCCTTAATCATGAATGGCTGGGGTTCTCTGTTATTAGTGTATATCTCAGGTACTACATCAAACTTTAAAGGTTATATCTCGTCTAAAATTTGGATGTTGTTATTAATCTATTAATTTGTATACAAGTTTTAATTTTAGATACTTGTATCTTATGTTCCTAGTACCAGAACAAATGACTCAAAGGTTTAGATTTCTATGCCCTTTACGAACAGCTATGCAAGTAGGATCTGGGCATAAACAATATATAGCTGATCGCTTGTCATTAGTAAATCCAGATTATGAGACCTTGTTTTTGTCACCATGCAACGTAGGGTGAGTCATTAAATCATAGTATATGACTTAGTTAGCGATATTGTTTTCTTTTGTGAAATGTGATGATTGCTAACTAATAAACCTTTTTGTAGGCAACATTGGGCATTGTTAACGATCAATCCCAAAGAAGACATAGTGTACTATTTAGACCCCTTGCATACTGATTATAACATTCGCCAAAAAATGAAGGATATCTACAATCAGTAAGTATATATGCATTTATTTTTATCTTCATATATATAGTGATCATGATTATGTAACTTAATGAAATTGTTTGATTTTAAAATCAGGGCTTTGCTAATTCATCATGCCTGCAGTGGAGGAGCCAAGTCGAGATATTCTAAGTCATCCAAGACTAAATGGATATCTATAGAGGTATTTACAAAAATTCAATGCAATTATTTAGGTTAAAAATTAAATTGAAACTTTTAATTTATTATTTTTGGTTTTATAGTGCCCTCGACAACCGAATAGCGACAATTGTGGCTACTATGTCCTGAAGTTTATCAAGGATATTGTCGTTCAGAACCAAACGCAAATCCCAACGACGGTATGTAATTTTAGTTCTAGTTTTACAATTAAATTACACTTACATTTTATCACTAATCGAATGTATGTTAATTCTAATTAACTTGATTTAATTTTCATTTCGCAGTACTTTCCTGAGTGTAAATGTGACAGATATTATGATGACCGAACTCAGGGAAGAGTGGTGTCGCTATGTTGCTACGAATTTTATCCAAAAATAAAGGTAATACACATACTCTGATGTTATATGTTAGAGTAGTGCCTCTCCTATTAGGTTTGTGTGCATTGTGCAAGTGATTGTGTGTGTGTATATGTAATTTGTTGATGCGTTGTAAATTTAAGTTGTGTGTATCTTGTGCGTAGGGGCAGCAACAAGCTTGGATATGTGAAGTGCACCTGCAGCTAGCTAGTATAGTGTATAGTATGTAGTGTAAAGTGTTGTTAGTGAAACTATATAGTACATAGCGTATATAAGTGTTGTTAGTGAACCTGTTAGTACTATTAGTAGTGTAGTAGAAATTTTAAGAGCATACTTCTTTTTGTATATGCAATTAAGTTTGCAACCTTACTTTTGTATACTGTATGTTCGTAAGGTATAGAAATTATACTTAAATGGTTATTTTGGTATATATGTACTAGTTTTGATGAAAAATTGTAGCTGGTATGTGTGATGGTTTTGTTGAGTAGGGGGTAATTGAGAAAGCATGTAAACTTTTAAAAAAATAAAATAAGGGTATAGACAAGGAAGCGTTGTCTAATTATCTTTTAGACAACGCTTCCTTGAGGAAGCGCTGTGTTTGTGGAGGGCATATAGACAGCGCTTACTTAAGGAAGCACTGTCTTTGTTTTGGCTAAGACACTCTGTCTAATTATCTTTTAGACAGCGCTTCAGAAACGCTGCCTTTGCCTTCCAACCTACCACATCAGTTACATGGACAGCGCTTGTAAGCGCTGTTGTAGGCAAAAAAGAAATGTCTAATCGTTTTTCTGTTGTAGTGATCCTTCTATGTGAGGAGGGTCGTCTCATTTTGGTGGTATCAGAGCGTCGAGAACGTTCTGCAGCTAATGGTATGATTTCATCTATATGGGGTCGTCTCATTATTATGGTATCAGAGCAGTTTGGTTCTGTAACGGGCTGTGGAAGTCTGGAACCATTACTGCGAGTCTAAGTAGTGTACTGGCTTTAACGGTTGATACTTGAGTTGTATCAACTGAGTCTAGTTTTTGGTTAGAGTGTCCGATGCGCTAGTTATCAAAGTGTGATAACTGTTTTCATTCATAAGGCATATGATATGTTTAATTGTTAAGTGCTTATATGTCTTATGAATTGGAACTGATAGCTCCTTTTTACAGGAAGCTAGATGGCTCGTGGACGAGGTGGAGAAAGAGGTAGGCCGGCTGCGACCGGAAACGACAACAACAATGGTGACCACTCAGGGACAGGAAGTGGCGGTGACACCTCTGAAACGATGAGGGCCATGCGAGATTTGTCTACCGCGATGATACAACAAACTCAACAGACTGCCCAATACATGCAGAGGCAGGAGGAGAGAGAAGTAGGACAAAATCAACTACATGCTGTAAGGGAAGGTGAGATGGTGGATACTGGCCTTAATGCTTTCATGAAAGGGAATCCTCCGCAATTCCATGGGGAGTATAATCCTGAAACGGCAGAGATGTGGCTGCAAGAGATCGAGAAAGTATTCATGGCTATCCACTGTAGGGAAAACAAGAAAGTGATGTATGCTTCGTTCATGCTGGTAGACGCAGCAGAGGCTTGGTGGAGAAACAACCTCAGATTATTGGAGACAGAGGGGCAGAGTGGTTGCTTGGGGGGTTTGTTCCGGGAATGCTTTCTGGAGAAGTACTTCCTGAGAAGCGTTAGGCAAGAGAAAGAGAAAGAGTTCCTGAGTCTAAAATAGGAACAATTGTCAGTTGGTGAGTACGCAATGAGGTTCAAGGCGTTACTCAAGTTCTCACACTTCTATCAGGTCCATCCCGACGAAGAATGGGTCTGTAGAAGATTTGAAGACGGGTTAAGGCCCGAATTGAAGTGAGCGATGCTACCTTTTGGCATCATGATAGGACAGGGACAGTCCAGCCACAAGTTAGGAGTGGAGGACCAGTGCGAAGCAGCGACCAGAAGGGTAGAGGTGGCAGGTTACAATAGAGGGCGAGGTCATACGATCGGCCAGCTCAGTTTAATGTCAATCATGGAGGAAGTAACTCCAGTTAGGGACAACAGGAGATCAAGATTTGTTTCCGCTGCAGGGGACCGCATCTAGTTAAGAACTGCCCAAGGAACCAGCACATCAGGTGTTTCAGTTGCAACCAGATGGGTCATTATGCTTCAGACTGTAAGTCGGGGGTTAGCAAAAGGGCTCAGTTTCAACAGCCAAGCGGGAGAGCTCAGACTGGCGGAGCAAGGTCAGTTGTAGCAAGTTAGCATAGTAGACCATAGACGACCGGAAGGGTGTTTGCCGTGAGGGGTTTTGAAGCCTCTCGAAGCCCTGACCTGATACAAGGTAAATGCTTAGTCTCTGGTAAACTTTTATCGGTTTTATTTGATTCAAAAGCTACTCATTCTTTCATATCGCTAGAGTTCATGGATCATTTAGGGTTGCCAGTTTCTTTGTTACCCTATGATTTGATTGTTTCAACGCCTACTGGCGATTCTTTAACTGCCTTATCTGTATGCCTTAAATGTCCTATCACAATAGAGAACCGTCATTTTCTTGTGGACCTGGTCTTTTTGCCTATGCAACAGATCGATGTTATCTTGGGCATGGACTGACTTTCGGCCAACCATGTGATGTTAGACTGTTCAAACAAAACCCTATTTTTCTCAAAGCAATCTGGATTGATGCTTGCCGACGAGAGTATTCCGACGGGTGAACGATCAGACGGATGCATGGTGCTGTTCTCTTTGGAGGCCAAGGAGACTCCTAGTGTCGGAGCTTTAGCTATCATGCTAGAGTTTCCGGAAGTGTTTCCCGATGATGTTCCCCGAATGCCACCGGAGAAAGAGGAGGAGTTTGCTATAGATCTTGTACCGGGGACTGGGGCTATATCGATAGCGCCATATCAGATGTCTCCAGTGGAGCTGGCAGAACTGAAGAAACAGTTGGACGAGATTCTAGGCAAAGAGTTCATCAAACCTAGTGCATCTCCATGGGGAATGCCAGTGTTGTTTGTGAAGAAGAAAGGCGGAAGCTCGAGGCTATGCGTAGACTATCGTTAGATGAACAAAGTGAAGATAAAGAACAAGTATCCGTTACCACTGATAGATGATTTGATGGATTAGCTGTGTTTCTAAGATCGATTTGTATGACACCTGCTACCCCGCATACGATAATATTAAAAATAAATCATATGAATAAAATCCATACATTAAAACCAAAGGGGTAACAAGTACCACATGATCCAAAAACATTTAAACATAAAATAACCCAATTCCCAATGTCACATGTCAGAGCTGGTAACCACTATCAATAATATATCGGAAAGACAACTAAACATAAACTAAACTATATAATGAGTAAGCGATCTCCTCGGGATCACTCCTCAACTGGCTGCTCACCATCCTCTGCATAACCAAAGCTACATGCAAAACAACAACAAGAAATAGGGAGTAAGGAACTATACATATAAACATAGGCGGTAATAGAGCAGTTAGCAAGATGATCATGTAGCATATAAAACATCATCATATAACATGCACGTTATAACGCATACCATCATATCACATTGTAAACATGCTATGTGATGCAAAACTACTCCACTACTCCATATGCAATGTGGATCCAAACTAACTCAGGAAGACGATTTAGGAGTATATATCCACATTGGCCAATAAGCACCAACGCTGGCAGTTCATCGAACTCACTGGTAAACCCCTTGGATAGTCAATCCACCATATTCTCGGATGGACCACCATGGATGCGCTTGATTCACCTAACTCTCGGATGAATCCCTGCGGACGGCCAGTTCGCCATACTCTCGGACGAACTCCCCCAAACTAACAACACCATGTCATGATGCATGCAATGCTACCACACAAACAACATTACAACCACCTCCATCAATACCATTTAACACAGGCTATCAACTTTGACCAATAAGCATCAATGGTGATTCATCAACATCAATCTTGACCATTAAGCATCAAGAATGATTTAACCAACAACATCGGTAACAGTACGTCGTTACCGATAACATCATCTTCTCATTAATTAATCTCTTTATTAAGTCTCCATTATTACCCTTTACTATATCATTGTCCTAGTTATTTAACTATCCTCAAGGTCGTATTTTATAATCTCTTATATCATATTTTTATTCCAAAAAGGGTATTAAATCTCTTTTTATTTAAAACAGTGAAGTTTTCTTAATTCTGACAGTGGCATGGCCTGAGCACAGGCGTGCTGGCCAACTGGCACGGTTGTGCTGCACGAGAGCACGAGCGTGCTAAACAGCGTCACTTTTTCTCGATTTTTCGACACAGTCGTGCTACTGAGAGCACGGTCGTGCTGGCTTTACTGGGCGGAGAGCACGAGCATGCCAATATTGAGCACGGGCATGCTCAATGTTGTTACAGCGTATCAGTTCTAAGAACTTAGCAGCTTGTCTAGATTTTTAACACTCCAATCAATCCTAAGGTTCTCGACTAATCCATTGGCAATAATCTCACCCCTCATCAATATCTTTATGTTTTATGCACATCAATTAGACTAATCCTAGTTTTAAGCTTAACGCTAACATCCCTATGTCTTTTATTAACATAGATTTAACAGCAGTTCCAGCACACCAATTCATACAATCATGGCATATCAACAGCATCATTAACAACATCATAACTGTCATGCCAATGTCATATAAATTAATTTAAACAATACACATCATGTATAAACAACCATAATGACTCCATACAATAGTTAAGGCATATAGCACACCAATAGAGTCATGGGTTAACCCTCATCTTACGCTACCTTAGAACCTATATGTTATACTAATCCCTTCTCCCCATACCTGGCGTGACGATTCCAGTCTACGAGCCAACAAAAACGAATTCCACGCTTGACACCTCGAAACGGGTTCAATAGGTGCAGTGAGCTTTGACCAAGAACGCCAAGGCAAAAAGGATAAGTTAATTCCCAAGCAAGAAGAGGAAGGGAATTAACACAAGGGTTATGCATATACCTCGATTAGATCCTTGGGGAACTAATCTGCTTGTTGCCGTTCACAGCACTAGCACAAGAACAACGAAGTCTAGTTTGATAGGGAGAAAACGGTTCAACACTAACTCAAAGGATTCAAAGAAAAAGGATGAACAGGGTTGGTTACCTTACCTTGGGAAAACACTAAGCTAGCAGCTTAACTCCAAACGTAACAACAAATAGCACAAGGATGTGTTCTTGACGAAAAACACCCAACAAGGATTGAAGAACGCTCAAGGATGTGTTCTAAGGTTAACTACCCTAAACACGTCCCTAAACATCTAAAGCAAGCATAACAACACATCACATATATATAATCAACATATACAAGCATAGAGGTGAAAAGCAGCATGTTACAATCTACGATCAGGATACCATCAGATCCGGGTTAAGAAGGAGGATGT
The DNA here is from genome assembly GCA_039655645.1 of Ammopiptanthus mongolicus. Lineage (NCBI taxonomy): Eukaryota > Viridiplantae > Streptophyta > Magnoliopsida > Fabales > Fabaceae > Ammopiptanthus > Ammopiptanthus mongolicus. The sequence continues at coordinate 40,106,461 of CM077344.1, forward strand.
GCCAGACACTGCTTTTCGGAGTCGGTATGGTCACTATGAGTACTTAGTTATGCCTTTCGATGTGACTAATGCTCCAGCTGTGTTCATGGACTATATGAACAGGATCTTCAGACTGTTCCCTGACAAGTTTGTTGTTGTTTTCATCGACGACATCCTTGTACACTCTTCGAGTAGAAAGGAACACCAAAAGCATCTAAGGGCGGTGTTGCAAGTGCTAAAGGACCAACAGTTATATGCTAAACTGTCAAAGTGCGAGTTCTGGTTAGAGGAGGTTCAGTTTCTAGGCCATGTGATCGGTAAGGATGGAAATGCAGTGGACCCTGCGAAGGTTGAGGCCGTAGTGAGTTGGGAAAGCCCTAAGTCTGTAAGTGAGGTGAGAAGCTTTCTTGGTTTAGCGGGCTATTATCGAAGGTTCATTGAAGGATTCTCTATGATTGCGTTACCTATGACGCATTTGATGAGAAAGGGGAAGGCGTTCGAGTGGTCAGAGGCTTGCGAGCAAAGTTTTTCAGGAGGTGAAGCAAAGACTAACGACATCACCCATGTTGGTGCTACCAGATCCTTTAGGACGAGTTAATGTATACCGTGATGCATCTTATCAAGGCTTGGGATGTGTGCTCATGCAAGAAGGAAAAGTGGTGGCGTATGCCTCTAGGCAGTTAAGAGTACATGAGCGGAACTACCTAACATATGATCTGGAATTAGCTGCGATAGTGTTTGCATTGAAGATATGGAGACACTATCTGTATGATGCTAAATTCAGTGTATTTAGCGAGTATAAGAGCTTGAAGTATCTGTTCGACGAGAGAGAGAGTTAAACATGAGGCAGCGAAGGTGGATGGAATTCATAAAGGACTATGAATTCGACCTGCAATACCATCTAGGTAAGGTGAATGTAGTAGCGGATGCGCTCAGTAGGAAATCCCTACACGTGTCAGCGATGATGCTAAAGGAGCTAGAACTTCTAGAGGCGTTTAGAGATTTGAATCTGGGAACGGAAGTCGTCGAAGATAGGTTGACTCTTGGGATGGTTAGAGTAACTAGCGATTTCTTGAATTGTTATGGAAAAAAAAAAGCTGAGGATAAGTACCTCGTGAGCGTGAATCGGCTAATAGAAGAAGGTTAGACTTCAAAATTTAGGAGAGGTACCGATGGTCTGCTTTGGTTTGGTGATCGGGTTTGTGTACCAGCGGATAGCGAGGTTAAGAATATGATCTTGGAAGAAGCACACAAGAGCAAACTGAGTTTTCATCTGGGGGCTACCAAGATGTATCAGGACTTGAAGAAGCTATTTTGGTGGCCGGGGATGAACAAAGATGTAGCGGCGTATGTCCTAACCTGCTTGGTGTGTCAGAAAGCGAAGATTGAACACCAGAAGCCAGCAAGGTTGTTGCAATCGCTAGATGTCCCAGAATGGAAGTGGGATAGCATTGCCAAGGAGTCAAAAAAGGTGCGATGCAGTCTAGATAATCATTGACAGGTTGATGAAGTGTGCTCACTTCTTACCTATCAACCAGAGTTACTCTCTCGAGCGATTAACTCAAATTTACATCAAGGAGGTTGTGAGGCTTCATGGGGTAACTTCGAGCATCGTTTCAGATCATGATCCAAGGTTTACCTTAAGGTTCTAGAGGAGCTTACATAGTACGATGGGAACTAGGTTAAGTATGAGTTCTGCTTATCATCCTCAAGCGGATGGTCAGTCTGAACGAACAATTCAGTCATTGGAGGATCTCTTAAGAGCGTATGTATTGAAAAATACGGGAAGTTGGGATGAGTTCCTTCCATTGATCGTGTTTACTTACAACAACAATTTCTATTCAAGTATTGGTATGACGCCGTACGAGGCATTGTATGGACGAAAGTGCAGGACTCCGTTATGCTGGTTTGAGATGGGGGAAAGTCAGCTCTTAGGTCCGGAGCTGGTACAACAAACAATGGAACAAGTCTGTAAGACATGGGAAAAGTTGAAGACCGCAAGGGATAGACAGAAAAACTATGTCAACAAGAGGAGAAGACCCTTGGAATCCCAAGAGGGCGACCATGTCTTCAGGAGAGTTAACCCAAGAGCTGGAGTAGGCAGGGTAATCATATGCAGAAAGCTAACACCTAAATTCATAGGACCATTTCAGATTCTTCGACGAATCGATCCTATAGCCTATCAGATAGCTTTACCACCGAATTTGTCAAATCTCTGCGACGTCTTTCACGTCTCTCAACTCAGAAAGTACCACCCTGATCCATCACACGTGTTAGAGCCCGAATCAATCCAACTGAAAGAGAACCTTGAATACGAGGCTTCACCTGTTCGGATCGTGGATAGAAGGATCAAGGAACTGCGCGGTAAGCACATTCCGTTAGTTAGAGTGGAGTGGAACCCGGTAACTGGAGATTCAACGTGGGAACGTGAAGCTGAGATACGCCAGGGTCATCCTTATCTGTTCTCAGGTACGTGACGGAAATTTCAGGGACGAAATTTTCTTTAAAGGGGGTGGTAATGTAACATTCCGATTTTCTATGTCACTAATCGAGTTGGTTAATGTCGATTAGGGCTTTGAATGTTTGTGTGAATTGTTTTGTGTTAGTTTAAGACTTAATTGGAAGCTTAGGAATGGGCTTGAACAAGGTTGGAAGTGCCTAAGGTGTTAAACGAGAAACTGGGACGTCATACGTTTGGAAGACTCTTCCCAGCTGAGTAGCACACTCAAGCATGGGAAGGGAGCATGCTCTAGCGTGCCAGTGCTCAAGCATTGGCCTTATGCACGCTCAAGTGTGCTGAGTGTACACGGCAGCTATCCTGAGTTTTGACGTGTGTGGGACGCGTGCAGGACACATGTCAAGCCAGGGAGAGGACGGAGTGGACGAGGCTCCATGCTCAAGCGTGGAAGAGCCCCACGCCCAAGCGTGGGCATGCTCAAGCGTGGACATGTCCCACGCTAAAGCGTTCTCAGCAGGATGCTCCAAGTGAAGTTTTCAGTTTCACTTTCACTTGGGCCATTTTTCACCTTGGTGAGCACGAGTTGCAGAGAGCTAGAGCGGGAAGCTTTGGTTTTCTTGAGAGAGAAAGCTTGGATTGAGGAACTTCAGAACATCAGATCAAGATTCCGGCTACATCGTTGAGATCGTGACTAAGTTTACTACGAATTCGTCTGAACGATTTCTTGTTTCGCCAAAGGTAAACTCGAATCCCTAACACGTGTTCTTCATGTTCTTCGTGGTTCTTCAAGACTTTACCTTTCTTCTTCTTCGATCTTTGAGCTTGCCAGGGCTAACACTATTGTGTATGTGTTGTGCTTATGATTAGGGCAAAGTCCGCGTTCATGATTGCTCGTGCCTTGGGGCTTGAGGCCGCGGCTGTTGGAGGAGATTGGGGCTATTCTTCGCGTCCTTACTAAGTGGAGGAACGTGCCAGTGCTCGTGTTGATTTGCGCGCCGACTGTTCAGGTGGGTAGAAAGGGTATTGCTGCCGTCGGTAGGCAAGAGTAGCGTAGTTGTGTTTTCTGCTATGTGTACGGAAGCTCTAACCCTACCAGTGGTTGAGCCCCGATAAAGTACCAAAACCCTAGGTTTAGCATACTTTGGGCTATCACTGTTAATTTTGGAAACCCTAGGTTAGATAACTATCAATTGAGGATGATCTGCTTCGTATGGCTGTTGTGATGATGATTGTTGTTGCTATCTGTCTACGTGCCTACATGCTACTTGGTATATGATATGCTTGTTATATGTTGTTGTTGCTTTTATTGTTGTGTTGTGATGTGGTATGCTGTGATGTTGTGTTATGGAGGAATGCTGGTTAGAATTAAGTTTGCTTGTGTGCCGTGTTTGTGATCGGGTTGATACCATGGATGGTGTCGTTGCTATTATGCTGATTGTTTGAGGCTGAGGCCCTGTTTGTGATCGGGTAGATACCTTGGACATGTTGTTTGAGGCTGTGGCATAGTGCTGTTTCTGATTGAGTGTTTAGGCGTGAGATTCGGTATCAAGCCCGTTGAGGATGTTTGTTGCATATCATCAGCTGCCAAGTAGCGACGCCATATGACAGGTAATATGGGCTGCCAAAGTCATACGAGGTTAGTTGTACTTGAGTGCGGGTACGGAAAGAAGAAAGGGCGGCCAAGTGAGTGACCTTGGGGATGTTGCCGGTCTCGGGAATAGTTTACAGTGATGGATGAGGTAGCTCCTATCCTATCGTGACACCTGATTTAGTCTGGTTTGCCCGACTAATTGATGCGTGAAATCCGTAAGTGTACGGTTTCGTCGTCAAGTAATAAAAGATTGAATCCATAGGGACAATGTTTATGAATACCAATTAATTAATTAATTCAGATTAAATACCCAATTTGGTCCCTGAAATTGTAGGGTCGTATCAACTTAGTCCCCCACATTATCAATATTCCAAAATGATCCCTGGAATTGCAGAAAGTTAATCAGATTCGTCCCTCCGCTAATATTTGCATGGACTATAATGACATTAAGTTGGTAATGTCAGGGATGGATTTGAAACTAAGTGAATAATGTTAGGGATGAATTTGCTACATTTCGAAATTTCAAGGATCATTTTGGAATATTGATAATGTGGGGGACTAAGTTGATACGACCCTACAATTTCAGGGACCAAATTGGGTATTTACTCAATTAATTCAATTCAATTAAACAAAGGGAATATAATTGCTGAGTGATAAGGACGTAGTAACCAAGCAATTAAATAAATAAATATTAAAATGTAAGAGATCAAGAACAAGAATAGCAAGCTTTAAGAAAAGGTTTTCAAATGTCAAGAAAGCTTCCAGGATTAGGGGTAACCACAATGATACAAGATGAATCTTAATTGACAGCCCTTTTATTAAAATTGAAATTCAATTGAAGATGAATTACCCTAAATTAGCTAATGTTCCCTCTCGAGATACAAAAACCGTGCCCAATTAAATCAATTCCTACTCTCGTGGTAATTGAATTTAAATTGAACCCTTTAATCTTTATGGCAATTCATTAAGTCCTCGGAAAGCTAAACCTACGCTTGTGATTTAGACCTTAAGTTCAATTCTTATGGTTCCAATACCCAGGTTCACCTCTTGGTATGTCCCTAGATATCTATGAGATGCAAATATGTGGCCAGCAAATTCGCATGAATAAGCGCTATAAGGATTGAATCAAAGAACATTCACAAATTAATAAAAAGGATAAACAAAGTCAATTAATCATCATCGATGTACCAAAGGGCATTGCCCAATCCTAGAAACAAAGGAAACTACTCAGACATGGAAAAGAAAGAAAACAGAAAAACGATGAAGAACAACCAAACCGTCACGAAGAGAGAAAGAAGGAAGAGGAAAAAGAACAAAAGCCTCCAAAAGTGCCTCCTCCAAATAGAATGTGAACCCCAACAATGTATTCAGACTAGCTATATATACCTAGGGTCTAAAATTGGTCCAAGCCCAACAGAAACAACTAAAAACGAAACTTAAAAATCTGTGCCAGACCGCGATCCACAGCCAGGCCGTGGACTCCGCTGCCAAGTGGAAAAATTGCATGCTGTTGAGATCCATGGCCGTGGATATTTCCACGGTCGTGGGTCATTCCACGGCCAAGCCGTGGACTCTACTGTCCTGTCACGTTTGTGTACTTCAGCGCAGCTGCCAGATCCATTGCCATGGGGAATTCCATGGCGAGGCCATGGATGCCTCTGGAGTGATCTTTTAGCCCTCGTTTTCTCCTCTTTAAGATCCAACTTCAATCATGCAAGCTTTCCACCCTTTTCTTAGCCAATTTATCACAAATCCTGCACGACACACAATAAACGCCGCAGTTATCCGAACTAAAGGGAAAAAGGAAACTAATATGCCTAAATGAACTAAAAATGCATGCAAAACTAGAATGAAATATGATGTTGTTTCACACACATCAAATCCCCTCAAGCTTAAGATCTTGCTTGTCCTCAAGCAATAACTAAGGCCAAACAAAGATGTGGGATCAAGAGAAAATATTAAATGAGGAACCCGAGAAAACATACAACCAAGCAATAGGCAAAGGCAATCCAAGAAATAGAGAGATAACCAATTTCAAGTCCAATTAAAGGCTAAGGTTCTCAAAAATCATGCTCCTCGCTGAATTAGGATCACTCCACTAACCACACTCAGTCTTTAAGGGTGAAGACAATGCGCTCAAGATTCCTCAAAGAAAATGCACATCCATAAGCTTGATAAGAAACCAAATTTCCACTAATAAATTGCAAGCATACAAGAATCAAAAGGCCTTTCAAGGGTTGTAATGGAGCCATGGGAATGATGTTAGGAAAGGTAAAGAAAGGAAGGTATAAACAAAGGGCTAACAAAATTTTCAATAAGCACAAATAACCCTACAGAATACAAATGGAGCAAAGATTTACCGCCATAAGCATAACTCCAACATTTCCTTCCTTTTCTTTTTCTCTTTTATTTATCAAGTTTTCACTTCGTGATTTTTTTTTTCTATTTTCTTTTCCCTCTCCCCTTACATTTTTTTTTCTTTTCATTTGACAAAGGGGAGAGACTTCATTTTTTTTAATGAGAAATCTCCAAAACATGTAATTCCCAAAATAACTTTCAAACCCAATTTTCTCCATTTATTATTCTAAAAGATTACCAACAATGAATCATCATAGGCATCAAGAAAAATAATTATACAATAGGCTCGAGATGGGCACCTAATGGATGAAAGTGTAACAATTATTTCAGAGGGCCAGAAAAATACCTAAGTTGCCTTAATCACATTCAAGCATGCAAGCAAAAATTTCACCTCAAAATAGTTTCAAATCAAGTTCTAGAGTACAAAATCAATGAGGAATTATCACTCAACACAAAGAATGGGAGAAAAATTCATACAGTGCATAATCCCCATACAGGCTCAAAATTCACATTTAGAGGTTCAAAAATCAATGAAAAGCACAAATTTAGAGAACGTATGCTAATTATCAACTTATCAAGAGATCACCTCTACTTCCAATCAACAATGCCTATTGCCTACCACAAGGTACAAAGATTGGGTTCCCAAATAATATTATCTCAAAATTTCCAAGAAAAGATAAGGGCACAGAGTTGCTTTCCGAGGACCAAATAAACAAGGGATATAGTGATGTGCAAACATGCAGTAAACAACACAAAATGCAACATGAAAATGCATGAGACTATTAATGAAACTACAAAAACACCAAAAACAAAATACCCCCTCAAGCTTAGATTTTTACATTGTCCCCAATGTAAAAACCTAGAATAAGAGAAGGGATCATAGGAAAGAACTCATTGCGGTGGTGGAAAGTGGGAAAGTGAAGGAGAGATAAGGCTGGTCTAAGAACAATAAGATAAAGATCATACCAACGAACCGACACACTAAAATCAAAAGAAAAAGTAGAAATTAAAAAGAAAAACAAAGAAAGCTTGGGTTGCCTCCCAAGAAGCGCTTGTTTAAAGTCATTAGCTCGACTCCTTTCACATCAACCCTGATCAATAGGGCTTGGGAGTGAATGTGTGACTCCCTTCTCACAAGTTCCATCTAAGAGCCCATCCTCTAATATTGGCCTATTGCGCCATCGCTTTGCCCGCTTCCACTTAAGCTTCTCGGCCTTAGCTCCTTGAAAACTCCATCTTTTTATGTTTTTCCACCTCATCCTCTTCATCCTCCGAGGTATCATTGGCTAAGTAAAGTTTAGGAGGGTCGTCAGCTTTAGACTCCTCTTTCTCCATCGGATGCAATAAATCAATCTTGCACAAAGAGTTCTCAAGAGATGGTTGTTTAATAGGATTAGTCAAATCAAAATCTATCTTTTCCTCCTCAACATTCAAAGAAAGCTTCCCCTTTTTAACATCTATAATGGCCCCAGCAGTGGCCAAGAAAGGCCTTCCTAGAATGATGGGAAATTTGGAATTCCCCTTCATATCTAACACCATGAAGTCAACAGGAATGAAAAATTTTCCTACCTTAACGGAGACATTCTCTATGATGCCAAGAGGTTGCTTAATCGAACTATCCGTAAACTGTAAAGAGATGTCAGTTGGTTTCAACTCACCTATCTCCAATCTCTCAAAAACGGACAAAGGCATAAGACTCATAGCAGCCCCCAAATCACACAAAGCATCATCAACACTTACATCACCAATTGAGCAAGGAATAGAGAAACTACTTGGATCTTTGAGCTTAGGACGCAATTTATTTTGAAATAAAGCACTACACTCCTCAGTTAAAGCTACCGTCTCATATTCCTCTACCTTCCTCCTATTAGACAAAATGTCCTTAAGAAATTTAGCATAGGTAGGCATTTGTTGTAACGCCTCAGTGAAGGGTACATTTATGTACAATTTCTTAAGGACCTCTAGAAACTTCCCAAATTGTTTATCTAGCTTAGCCTTAGATAACCTTTGAGGGAAGGGAACCAGGGGTTGGTAAGGTTCAAGGGGTACATACTTAGACACCTTCTCATTAGTTTTCTCTTCTTATAAGGTTTGTGTCTTAGTTGTCCCTTTTTCCTCACTCCCCTCAATTTTGGGATCGTCTAAAGTCTTACCACTTCTTAAGATTACAACATTGCAATGCTCATTAGGATTTATCTCAAGTTGACCAAGAAACTTACCAAGTTGTCTATTTGAGGTGCTGGCTTGTTGGGCAATCTGAGTTTCCAACATCTTATTGTGAATGGCCAAATTGTCAACCTTAGCCGACAATTCTCTAATGGCCTCAGTTACAACCTTACCATGTTGCCTAAACTCCTCATTTTGCTTAGACTGACTCTCAACAAAATTATCAAGAAGAGACTCAAGTTTAGAGGTCTCTACCTGTTAGAATCCAGAAGAGGGTTTAGCACTACCTTGGCCTTCTTGGAATTGGTGGTTCAATGTGTTGTAACGGTAGGAGGGGTAAGGGTTGTTCTTCCTTCCTTGGTTATAAGAGTTTGGAGGAGCGTAGTTGGGCAACTTTGGGTTTGTGTCATAGAAGTTGTTGCACGAGTCTACTTGCTACCTTGGCGTGCTTTGGCATTCAATACCAATGTGTCTCTACGCTCCATAACACTCACAAACAACATCAGTAGCACCTACTGCATTCACATTTACTTTCTCAAGTTTATCAAAATGCTCATTTAGAGAATCAAATTTGGACATTATCAAATCAACACCATCTACCTCAAACTTACCTCCCGAAAGCTTTTTCGGGTTATTACCTCTTTCGTTTGCCCATTGGTGATGATTTGCAGCAACACTCTCAATGATTTCATAAGCTTATGCTAAACTTCTATTCATCAAAGCTCCGCCAGCTGCGGAGTTAAGAGACACCTTCGAAGAATATTCATGCCCATTATAGAAGGTGTGAACAATCAACCACTTCTCTAACCCATGATGTGGGTAGGCTTCCAGGAAATCCTTGTATCTATCCCAAGCTTCTGACAATGACTCTCCATCTCTCTGAATGAAGCTTGTGATTTGGGTCCTAAGATGAGCAGTCTTGGAAGGTGGAAAAAATTTGTCCAGGAAAGCTTGCTCCAATTGGTCCCAAGTAGTGATTGTTTCAGCGAGCACAGACTTCAACCATGACCAAGCTCTATCTCTCAGTGATGATTGAAATAGGCGGAGGAGGATAGCATCAGCAAAGGTACCTTCAATCTTGACCGTCTCACAGAACTCCAAAAACATATCCACATGATCATTAGGGTCCTCTGACGACAATCCTCCAAACTGGTTCTGCCTTATCATAGAAAGTAAGGTAGGTGGTATGGTCAAGTGTCCAGCTTCAATGGCTGGACTAGCAATTCTAGATCGCAGACCCCGAGCATTAGGGGCTGCATACTCCTTGAGTGGCCTATTATCCACTGGGTCATCCATGACAAGTATTGGTTCAAGTATTTATCTCGTTCTTTGCCTTTGTTGTCTTCTTCTTCTATGAAAAGTTCCTTCAATTTCAGGATCTGCTTCAATAAGAGTCTCGGAACGTCCAGTACTTTGCATAAACAAGACAAATTACCTGCAGCGAGCCAAAGAGAAAACAAGAACATAATAATATGATAAAAAAAAATAAAAAAAGTGTAAAATAATTAAATTAAAAATTAAACTGATATTCAAGAAAGACACAATGTAACACCCCACTTTAGGGGTCACGATTATCCAACACAAGACCATAAATTTAAAAGCGGAAAATATATAAATAGAGCTTACCGAAAATATGGGTTTTTTTTTTTTCGTTTCTTTTATACTCAAGTTCCAAAACCATGCATGTATACTTACACCACAAGGACAATATGCATAATCATAATCAATACTAAAAGATAGAACATCGCTCAAAATACATAGGTACACATAGTAGTTTCAACGCTGGACTATAGGAGAAAACAAAATAACATAAAAACAAGCTTAACCTGTACTATAGGAGACGCAGCTCCATAACATAAAGGGGGAAGGGGGTACAAAATAAATATACAGACACTGGGAAAGACTCTAGAGACTGGCCAAAAACTGACACCGTACTACTCATCAGAGTAATACTCCTCTGGATCCTCCTCCTCCTCCTCGTTCTCCTCCATGGCCTCCTCCTCCTCCTCCTCCTCCTCTAAGGCCTGCATGTCATAGCCACTCATGATTTCCTCCGCATACTGCAACGCCTCCTCATCAGTCCTCAACCACCACGCGTCCTGACTTGCGCTGGCAGGAGCTACCTTAGGAATGTACTCCGGTACATCTGCTGGTACTTCCTCCTCCTCCTCCATCTCCTCATCGTCAGAAGAGAGGATAACGAGTGGAATGGAGAAGAATGCCCTGGAGGTAGTCGGTGTGCTCTTACGAGCAGTCATCCTCCAATTCGCCCGTTGGCGAGGAATAAGAGGGTGTAGCTCGGAAGGCTCATAGGTAGGTCCTGGGGGTGGGACTATGGGAACGGACGGTCCGGCAGCAGATGCAGGCAGAGTAGACGTAGACGGTGCAGTGGGTGGGGGTTCATGGAAGCAAGGTCAACATATACGTCTCGGGGCTCCTTTCGATGAACTGCAGGGCAGGGTACATTGCAGTCGCGGGTGATCAGCAGGTGGTGGTGGTGGTGGCTAGGTGACCCCTGAGCTACCCTCACCACTGATCCGTAAAGTACAAACTCTCTCGGTCAGGCTCGTCATAGAGAAAGGTAACTCCCTCCTACTCGTGAGGCTCACGGCTCCAGTGTAGGTGCGTCGTCTGTCAGGAAGGATCGTCCAGGCGTCAACCCCGTCGTGACATGTCAAGTTTATAAATTCAAACGAAAAGGTGGATCGCTCGCCATATCTACTCACCATAGCAAGATGAAAACCACGCGAGCAGCGTGATAGCAAAAGTAATGAGGTGAGATTCCGCATATCGCACAACCATAATAGCAGTGATAAAAGTCACGCACACACACACCCAATCGGCAATTAGCACATGGGCTTTCACAGCAGAACAATTAAATTACATGGCATCACAATTAATATATCAATCAACAATAATATGGGTCAAATGTCAACTCAAATATGCAATGACGCTAATGCAACATGACTCAGACCCCTGCCCCATGGAGATAAACATAATCAGAGTGAGTGATTGGGAGAACATTGTCTGTGCTATCTCAGCCCACAATGCCACATCCAATGATTGCAATCATCATAACAGCTCACGTCAGACGTTCTTTACCCAAATCGTGATTTGCCCGGTGTTTCAGTCAGGACGACATTGTTTTTCGATGGATATCCACGACATAGAGGAGCTACTCTCTGGCCACATGTGTTTTCCCCAACCCCTGACTTCCCCAAAATCCTCATGATCGACACCTCAGACAATCACACCTGCGCCAAGGTGTAATCTCAACTCCTAAACATCACGCCCAACTCATGCACAGATGTAGATGCATGTCAAGAAATGCCACAAAACAGCCACGTACTACCTCATCAATGTAGAACCACGTTTATCTCTTGACAAACCACAGGATACCCTTATGGGACCCACTTTCACGACTTGCCATCAGTCACCCATCCTTGGTTCCGTTCCTTGCAATCACGTACCACTTCATCGTTCGTCACACGATATTCATGTCTTATGATACATTGGTCCATAACCTAAATGTATTATGGAGGTTAGGATCCACAAGGATCCCCTTCATCAATCTTCTCACTTGTCTAACAAGGAACATTACTTTTATAAGTAATTCTTAGTGATTAAACATTATGGAGTCCGTAGATGATCTAAACCATCAAGGAGACATGATTTTGTCATGACCACTAGGTATTAGTATATGTCTTTTACTAGAATCGTATGAGTCCATTATGGAGTTCATATAGATTCCCTTAGGAGATAACACGCGATTATACTATTATAGTGAAAAACTTCAAAGTACTATCCTTATAGTAAAGTAGTTGATGAAATCTCCTTTATTAAGTATAGTTTGAAAACTCTAATCAAGTATCCATAGGTGTCTCATTTAGTGTAAAACTTCTTTGAATTAGTTTCCTAGTTCTATTACTTAGTGTAAAAGAAAACATATTTCTTATTTGAAAGTCACCAATTTGTTTTCAAATGAAATATAACTTATAAGGTTTTGGAAAGCTCAAAAAGGTAATAGTGTAAAACTCTTTGTTTTTAAAGAAGGCTTTGTAAGAATCCTATCTTCTCAAAGAAGACTTACTAACCAAAAATCCTTTAAAAACCATCTTGATTAACTATGAAACTCTTGGTTCTTGAAAATCTTTTCTTCAAAAACAACTTATTAAATAAGTGGTGGATCAACATCAAGCCAACTTATTCTTAAAATAGTTCCTTCATGAAGTCCAAAAACACTTATTTCACAACACATGGTTATGTGGAACCAAAACTTGGTTTCTTTGGAAACCTTCTCAATTTATATATCTCTTATACTTTAGTATGAACATATAAAACCCTTTAGCATCAACATTTTAAGGTCCTAACCCTACTATCTATGTGATGGCCGAATGCCCTTATAGAAGTAGGATAGGTTTTCTTTGTTTTATATGTATTGTTAGAACCATATTAAGTCCATTTTACCATCACTTCAACATAGAAGCTTTGGCTTCCCTCCTCAAAATGACAAGGACGAACCTCTCATGCCCATATACCTCCAAAATGAAACCATTCAACAACATCCAAAGTAGCTAGAATAATCACATCAACATATAAGCATGTTATCAAGGCAACTTAGAACATAAATAAGGTCAAACCATTCTAAAATCCTATCCTTAGGTCTTGGGGCCTAAGAATAGTTTTTCACCATGCCAAAATACTTTTCTTCTATCACATACAAAAACAATCATCATATCAACATAACTAAATATGACAACAAAGTAAAGAACTTCATAAGGAAATCCTAGATCTAGGATTTTCCTTCAACAAAAACTAGGAGGCCTTTATCCCCACCATTTAAGGTGTGATATGGTTCACTCCCCCATTACCTTTGTGAATCTTCCTTGAAGAGAAGAAGATGAAGACTTGGTCACCAAAACAATAATAAAAACCGTGACCTAGAGGAGAAACAAACAAGTTAAAAAAACTTGATTTTTCAACTTCATAAACAATGATAACACCAGGATGTTCTCAAGAGTACTAAAGAAAAGAAACTAAGTTAGAAACTTACTCTTGAGTAAGGGTTCAAAAACAAGTTCAAGAAGCTTGAACCTTCTTGAATGATTCTTGAATAACTTAGAGCAAACAACTTCAAATGAAGAAATTCCAAAGATGAAAGTTGTTTAGATGAATGAGATCAACAAGAATATGAAGTTAAAATGACGAAATAAGGTGTGTAAGGTCACTCACCAAGGCTGGCCGAAACTAGGAAGAGAGGAGAGAGAAGAGAGAAACTTGGGAGTTTTAGCATTTTCAAGTGAGAGGTTAGAACGAATGGAATAGTGATCTTGGTGTCTTGAACACAATGGCCGAAGTTCCCCTCCTTGTGGACTCCAAAACTTAATTAAATCTTGGTCATAGAGAATGGAGGGCCAAGATGCAAATAGGTAGGTGTGTTGTTGCTTATGGAGGGCTTAAGGACATGATTAACCAAAAATGGTTAAGATACTTTTTCCATTAATGGTTAGTGTCATAAACTTGACTTGAAATAATGGAAAGCAAATCTTGGCTTCTCCCAAGATGGAATGTCCAAATGGCCTTAGCTAAATGTAACTAGAATAGTTACATTCCCATTTATTTAGGAATTAGGTGATTAGGGTTTTTACCAAAAATGGATAATTGGTTTTTACTACTTTTGGTAAATTTTTTGGATTTTAAGAAAGCTAATTCTCTTCATTAGATCAACAAGTTAATGGAAAATGTAATTCAACATTACATTCCATTGAATTCCCCGTTTCCCGGCCTCCAGCATGCAAAACTAGAAATTACCCGATAATGATCAAAACAGAACTTTTATCGATTTTCGTCTCATAACGACAAAAAAAAAAAAAACTTGACCACAACATAACCATCATATAAACATCCACATATATATAAATACATAGAGTCATAAAAAACACAAGGTATCAATCACAATGTATTGGTGATTATAACCGGTTATAGAAAACGGGGGTGTTACAACACTCCCCTACAAAAAAAAGTTTCGTCCTCGAAACTTAAGGACGTCAAAACAACTGCGGATACTGCTCCTTCATCTTCTCTTCCAGCTCCCATGTCGTCTCCCCAGACGCTTCATTCCAGATGACCTTTACCAGAGCTATATCCTTCCCTCGAAGCTGCTTCATTCTTTGGTCCTCGATCCTGACGGGAGAAGTTTCAAAAGTTTGGTTATCCTTTAATTGTACTGCATCAGGCTCTATGACATGCAAGTGATCAGGGATATACTTTCGCAATTGCGAAACGTGAAATACATCATGAAGATTTGAAAGAAACGGGGGTAAGGCAATTTGATATGCTACCGGGCCAACTCTACGAAGGATTTGATAAGGTCCAATGAATTTTGGTGGGAGTTTCCTAGATTTTATTACTCTGCCTATCCCAGTCATGGGCGGTTCCCTTCCTAAAAATCGAGCGGTCGACGCCTTTTGTCCGCATATCCCTTTTGTCTACTTTGAGTAGCCCTCATCTTATGTTGAATCAACTTCACCTTCTCCGTAGTCTGACGTACGAGCTCGGGTCCTAGAGTAAGGTGTTCTCCGTCCTAGTACCAACATAACGGTGTTCTACAACGCCTCCCATACAGAGCTTCGTAGGGTGCCATCCCTATGCTAGAATGAAAACTGTTATTGTATGTGAACTCTATCAACGGCAAAAATCCTTCCCAGCTCCCTGATTGCTCAAGCACACAAGCTCTCAACAGATCTTCTAAAGACTGAATCGTTCTCTTCGACTGACCATCTGTCTGCGGATGGTATGCCGAACTCAAACGTAGCTTCATTTCTAGAGCCTCTTGCAAGTTTTGCTAAAAGCGAGACGTGAACCTCGGGTCTCTGTCTGAAACGATACTGGATGGTACACCGTGTAAGCTAACAATCTCCCCGATATATAGCTGGGTCAACTTCTCCATCGAGTACTTGATATTTATGGGTAAAAAGTGTGCTGACTTTGTGAGTCGATCCATGGTCACTCAAATTGAACCATAACCCTTCGGCATCCTAGGTAAACTAGTCACAAAATCCATGGAGATGCCATCCCATTTCCATTCGGGAATATCTAAGGGTTGCAACATTCCCGCGGGTCTCTGGTGGTCCACCTTCGCTTTCTGACATACTAGACACGACGATACAAAACTGGCCACATCTCTCTTCATCCCGTGCCACCAATACATCCGTTTAAGGTATTGGTACATCTTGGTTGACCCCAGATGCATACTCAGCTTGCACATGTGAGCTTCCTCAAGTATAAGCCTCCTTAGATCTGCATCACTAGGTACACAGATTCTGCCCTTGAACCTCAGAATCCCATCTGGTCCTTCTACCAACTCTAATGTGGTCTGCGACACCCACTAGACCGCATAAAATAATATATAAATAAAATCATACATGTCTTTAAAAAAAATAATATAACAATTATAAATAAAAACAAATTCCCAAGGGTAATGTGCATCACATCATCTATAACTTAAACGTAGGAATCTGAAATAATCAAAATCCTTTAAAAACAAACTGCGGAAAACATAAATAATAAACATAACCCAAATCCTGATGTCACATATCAGAGTTGGTATACATATACCGATAATACATCGGAATAAAACTAAACAACTGAACGTCAATCCTAACTACTACTACTAAGAGAGATCTCCACGGGATCACTCCTCGTCGGCATGCTCACCCTCCTCTGCACATGCAACATCATATGCACAAGAACAACAAAAGATAGGGGTGAGAAATACGATCATAAATATATGTAAACGGAATGGAATAGTAATTAAGATGACATACAACATACATCAATCAACACATGTATAATCAATATATATATCACAAATGCATGACAATGCGAATGCAACATCACTACTCCGTATGCATGTGGCCAACAACTCTAACTCTGGAAAGACGATTAGGAGTACATGTCCGGTTATCAACGTGGATGATATTCCAGACCATGGGCCATCCCCGAATACTCTCACTAATCCTGATAACGTATAGTGGCTAGTCAGGGTACTCAAGCTTATTCATTAGGTCACTCCGACAATAGGTAGCTAGCCCATGTCACCTGGAACTTCCATACCCAATGTACCCTCAGAGTCGGGATAACACCCATCGTGGCCTCCACTATCGCGATTCATCGTTTGCTTTCCACCCAACATATCAACTTCAACGTATGATGCGTGCAATGTTCATCAATATGCAAACACAGGCCAACCATCCACCACCATAATCAATCACATTGATTATTAACTATGACCATCCACGATGGTCATCAACAATCATCACTAATAATAACTTATCGTTACTATTATCAACAGCATCTTCGTGATTATCTTTATTATTTCATGACGTTCTTCTCTAACTTGTTCTATTTTAAACCATGGGGTTACATCGTAGTGTTAAGTAAGATCAGAGATCAAGTATTCTTAAGCTCTTAAGGGTAACTTAAAGTCCTTACTTAGATCATAACATGCCCACATAACATTATCCATCAAGCATATGGGGTCAAAACTGCAACACCCTTTCCCGAGTGTCACATTCCCGAACGTTTATAAGGCCGAAAATATTTATTAATGCGGAAAATATGATTTTTCTTTTTCTTTTCTTTTCATAAAGATATAATGGGATTAGTAAAGGTAATAAATAATACTAATAAGTGAACTTAGGTTCACCATGCATTACCAGGACATACATACAGTATTATAATACAGAAAACAGAAACAGAAATAACAACATTACTATATACAGACATAAGTCTAATGTATGACTGACATAAGAAATACAATAAGTACTAGGAGTCATAGCTCCCAAAAGGTACTACAAAAACTGACATAGTCTGGCCGACAACAAAACTAAAACAGCAAAAGAGTCCACCTCCGAACTCAAAGGGACTGCGGAACCGAACCATCGTCGCGTCCATCTGTTCAAGCATCAACAGCAAGTACCAGCAGAAACAAACAGATATGGGTGAGATTCCCGTTCATCAACACAACAAAATAGCAGTAGCAAAAACGGGACGACTCACCAGGTAACAGCGTACCCAACATGCTTACAAGGTTCTCAATATAAATCATATTAGGCAGTTAACAACATAATAGCATGCTAAACATTTAACAGCATAATATAAGGCATCCTTAAACAATACAGCGATGTATAACAGTAAATGTAAACATCAATAGCCATAAACATCAATAGCCATGCAATGCAATGCAATGTATATGACTCAATGTCAATGTCACTGGGTACTACTCTGACCCCTACTCCATGGAGCTAACAAAACATTCGGAGAGAGTGAATGGGAGGACATGTTCCGGTTTCTGCCAGCCATGAGCAAGATGCTACAACATTCGTAACGTGCACGTATCTGGCTTTACGGTAACACTCTCGACCAAACATGAAAAGTACGGCATCTAGTAGAGGATATCAGTGTATTGCACGGATTCGCCATGACACAGAAGAATCACCAACTGGTCACATGTCAGCCCTTCCAACCCGGATACCTCCAAAAAGACCATTGAAGATCGTCACCATAAGATTCGCACCCGCATCAAGGTGTAAGCTCAACTCCTAGGCTCAAGGCCTTACAACTATGCACATGAAATGCCAATGCTTACACAAAGCAGATGCGATAAAGCAATGTCTATCCATTAGATAGACCTCAAGGTTCACTAAGGTTCTCTTCCCTAGGAACTACACACATCTTTGTTTTATAAAACATTTATCCATCGGATAAAACAATCATCCATCAGATAAATATCTCGTGATTCCTTTGAAATGATCCAGACTGCTTTCAGAATCGCCGACTGTCCCCACAAACCAACACAAGTCTTTTCAGCGTGTTTTGTCCTCACTCACACGCTTTCTAGGAAACTTCCCAGAAGGTCACCCATCCCATAATTACTCTAAGTCAAGCACGCTTAACTATAAAGTACTTATGTTCTAAGTTCCCGAAAAGAAGATAAATCTTGTTGGTATGGGTAGTACCAATCAATTCTTATATGCCTTCCCTTAACTATACAGTCCCATACCTGCATAGCCTCAGGATTCCTTCCACTGTACAGTCCCATACCTGCACAGCCTCAGGATCTCTCTCATTCCAGTTATCACAAGACAGAAACAATTGAACGATTAACCTAGATCCAAATCACCGATCCGTCATCGAACTACTGTTTCGAAAACCAAAACGTTTCGTGTTTGTGTTTATGTCTTATGAATTATGTCTCAAGTCCTAAGCATTATGAATAAGGATTGAGAATCCTCTAGATAAGTCTTTAAGCCTTTCTAAGGTATTAATCCCTTGTTTTTCAATTAAGGAAACAAGTGTTGATTTCACTTAAGTCTTATGAAGTCATTGATGTACTAAGTCATCAATGGTATAGCACATGGTTTTGTTCCACCACATACCATACTTAATTAACCCTTGTCTTCAACTCTAAGTTAATTACTTAACTTAGGTTTTTCACCCGTAAAACTTTAAGATTGAGTTAGAAAACTCTTTTTGTAAACCAAACAACTTTTACAGTTGAAAACTCATTTGATTTAAAACAACATTTGACTACTTACTTCATTTCTAGCATTTTCTGAAACATGACATTCGCTTAGCGGAATTTCATTCGCTTAGCGAAAATGAGGCAGTAATGCCTCCTTTGGAACTCCTCTGGTTCGCTCGGCGAGACACAAATCGCGTAGCGAAATATATTGGATTCGCTTAGCGAATATGAATTCGCGTAGCGCAAGTTCAGACGGTTGCACCTCTTTAGAAACACCTCTGGATCGCTCGGCGAGATAGAATTCGCGTAGCGAAACTTCACTTTATTCGCTTAGCGAGAATGATTTCGCTTAGCGAAAGTTCAGACGGTTACACCTCTATTAGAGACTTCTCTGGATTGCTCAGCGAGATGTAATTCGCGTAGCGAAATTTGCTGGGTTCGCTTAGCGAAAGTGAGGCAATGATGCCCAACTAAGACTCTCCCTGTTTTTCGCGTAGCGAAAGTAAATTCGCTTAGCGAAAAGTTGCCTTAAAACAAGACATCAACCTTATGGAACCATTTTGATTTTCTTCATGAAAACACTTCTTTTCTCATTTTGAGTCACTTGATTAGCTAGATGATCTAAGGATAAGGTATAAAACATGTTTCACTTTGGTGAAACCACTTTGAGATTTAATTCCCTTTAAAGTCACTTAGGGTTTTTCTTTAAAAAACACAAGTTATTGAAAACACTTTCTTTACATCAAAACTTGACTTGTCCAAGAACTATTCATATCCTTCCTTTCCTCAAAGTCATGGCTAATAGCCAACTAGGAATCAATGTGAAGTTTTACTTCATCCACCAATCAAAGTGTAGCTCACAACACTTACACAATCATGATAACCATAATACACATTACTACATCATAATCAAACATCCAAGTCCATCACACATTATGGTCTCATAATCAACAATAAAAGTCCATACTTGATCTAGTGATCAAAGTAGGTTTTCCAACATACATGAAAATGGTTTTTCATTCAATCATCTCATCATCAACATATGCTAAAACACAACACAACATACCAAAGCATAAACTCATCATGACATTCTTGTTCTCCATGAGAACTTAACAAAACATAACAACTAAAAGTGAACCCAAACTAAAGGGTTTCACCCACACATAAAGTAAACAACCATCTTCACCACCACCATCTTGGTGTGATGAGGTTCTTCTCCCCATACCTGTTGAAGAGCAGATTCCCAGATCAAAGTCGGTTGATCGGTTTGTGAACCTCCTGATAGTTGTCACCAACTACAAACAACCAAACAATCAAACATTAAACAACAATCAAACCAAACTCAACAATTCTCACAAAGAGGGTTTCGGCCACCCTAAAGAGAATAAAGCTAGGAATTGATCTTGGTTTTCCATTTCATGGATTCAAAGGCATTAGGAAAGCTAAGAATGAAATCAAGTGTTAAAAATCAAAAATTGATGAAAACACTATTCATCATCATCAAGAAGGGTTCGGCCCTAATGTGCTTTTTGAGCTATGATGAGAGTTGAATCATAAGCTCTTTGGTTTAGGTAGAGATTAATGATGTGAGTTCAAAGAACTTGGTCTTACCTCAAAAGGATTTTTCTACAATTTCCTATGGATTTTCAAAGTTTTGGATCTAAGAAATAATTTTCATGAAAATGAAGATTGATCTTGAAATAAAGAGATATTCAAGAAGCTAAGAGATCATAGAAGTGATCTTACCTTAAAATGAAGAAAGATTGCTCAAGGAATCAAGTGATTCCAACAAGAACTCAAGCTTTTTCAAGAACAACAATGGTGTTCTTCTCTCAAGAACAACTATGGAGCTCTATCTTTGGAGGGGCTGTGCGAAAATGAGAGTGTGAGGGGCTGAGTTCAGCCTTAAAACAAGTCACTTAAGGGCAAAAAGGTCATTTGCCAAAAGGGTAAAATGGTAAAAGTGCAAAAGACTAAGGTTAGGGGCATTTTGGTCATTTTGCATCTAGATTTTCCCGATCATCATGACGACTCTGGCATACTCTCCCAAGTGTCCTGGGATGTTGTGATATCAAGATTATCTGTTGGCAAGTCTCGGTAAGTCCGTATGTGGCTCCGTTCGTCACCCGATTGAGAATTTCGCCCGAACGAAGGTCAGGAAATGATTTTTCTGAAATTTTTACGAAATTTAACCAAAACGTAGAGAATCAAATTCTAAGACTTACTGTCTCGTTCACGGGTCCATCTGAGGTCTTCTGAGCAGTAAAATCATACTGTCAGTGTAAAAACGCAGACCGGACTCCGTTTGAGTTTTTGACTCAAAACTTAATCGTAGCTTCCTACGATATCGTCGAGCATGACTATGGTCTCGGAATATTTTATTTCCATTCCTAAGACCTCGAATAAAATAAAGACATTAAAATACTGAAGAATTAGAAAACGTGAAAATCGGGGCGTTACATTCCTACCCCTCTTAAAAGAATTTCGTCCTCGAAATTCCGTGACTTAAAACTAAACCCACTCGATCGCTGAAGATTAAGGAAAGAAATTTTCAACAAAGGAAATTTTTCCTGGTCTTGGTCTCAAAAGAAAGTATACAAAAGAATTTTACCAATCTGGAATGAATACAGGAATATCCAGTATGCAAAAAGACTCTTCAGTAGGTTCGTGAGTGTAAAAATGCATAGCTAATACATGTTTACATCCATGACTCTAACAAAGTTCCTTCTTTCATAAGAATCTTCCAATAAAATTTGGGAATCAAAGATAAACAGTCTGGCAAAAATCAGACTGGATCACCTTCACCAAGAGTAAAAGTGATTAGACTAAGTTTCATCAAGAAACTTTCAGTATCAAGAAGTTGTTTATGTTATAACTCAAGAAATAGTCATAACGAATTCACTCAATTGTCGAATACACTGAGGAATATGTAGAAGTGTGAACACAAATGTTCCCTTGATATCAGGCAGCATTAACACAGGTGAAGTAGTCAACCTTCTCTCCAATCCTTGCAAACTTTCCTCACATGCTTCAGTCCATTCAAACGCTTTATCCTTCCTTTGAAATCACATGACCCAAAAACTTTACTTCGTCGAGCCAAAACTAACACTTGGACAACTTTGCATACAGCTGTTTCTCCTTCAGAACCTGAAGAATCACACTATGATGTTCAGCGTGTACTTCCTGGTTTCGCGAATAGATGAGTATGTCGTTTATGAAACAATGACAAACTTATCTAGGTATGGATGAAAGATCCTATTCATGTAATCCATGAATATAGCTGGAGCATTCGTCACACCAAACGGCATCACAAGATACTCGTAGTGCCCATAGCGTGTTTGAAACGCTGTCTTCGGTATATCTTCTGTCTTCACATGAATCTGGTGATAACCCGATCGCAAATCAATCTCGGAGAAAACTGTCGCTCTCCTCAACTGATCCATCAAGTCATTTATCCTCGGAAGATGATACTTGTTCTTAATGGTAACTTTGTTCAACTGGCGCTAATCCACACATAAGCAAGATGTTTCATCTTTCTTTTTCACCAACAGCACAGGCGTTCCCTACGGCGACACACTGGGTCTAACGAACTGTTTTTCCCAATAAGTCCACCAACTGTTCCTTCAAGGTTTCCAAATTAGCAGGTGCCATATGATAAGGTGCCATAGACGCTAGTCCTGTTCCTGGCACAAGATCGATCACAACTCGATGTCTCGAACTGGCGGTACACCTGGTACGTCTTCAAGAAAGACTTCCGGAAACTCGTTAGTAACATGTATTCGTTGAGCTCCTCCTCTCAAAGAAACGTTTTCTTGGTTGGCAATCCAAATCCAGAATTATCCGAATCAGGAAAAACTAAGGTTTTGTTTGCACCGTCTAATAGGATATAGTTACAAGATAACCAATCCATCCCTATGATCAAATCCATTTGCGAAAGAGGCAAACAGATTAAATCAATCAAAAACGTTCTATCCATTACAGAAAATAGAACAGTTCAAACAGACTTTCGCAGTTATAACAAGCTTTGCAGAAAGTGCAAAAATTACCAAATCTAAGGGTAAGGAAAGATACAGATAAGGTTTTACCTTCCATGACGATGTGACCGTGAATCAAATCTTCCTTTTGAGAAGTCTCAGCATCATCCCCCGTATAAACTCCACTCATTGCCTTAGGCTTCGCTGCTTGCACATCGTTGACAGAATGTCTAACTTTTGATTGCACACAGTCGCGTGAAGTATGCCCTGGTTTCCCACACTTGAAGCATATGATCCCCTTGATCAAGCATCCTCTGGTGACATGATTGTTCTTGCCACACTTCATGCACTTCTTTGGGGCGCTTCCAAATTGACTAATACTCCCACTACTTCCCCCTACAGAATGTTGTTGTTGACCTTGCTGTTTTGAATATGGTTTTGACCGAGATCTATCATCACGACCATTAGTGCCTTTATGGAACCTAGTCGGTCCAGAGTGACGTTGCCTTCCTCCACGAGTCTTCATCAGATCTTCGATTACGAAGCATTCATCTACCAAAATCGAGAACTCTTTGACCTTAAGAGGTTGCACCTCTCCTCGAATCTCGTCCCTTAAACCTTCTTCGAACTTTGTGCACTTCCACTCCTCATCGGGATGAAGATGGAAATACCTTGAAGACTTCAGCAGGGACTCAAAACAATCAGCATATTCTTTGACAGACATTCCTCCTTGACGTAACTGCAGGAACTCCATGTCTTTCAACTTGTCGGAAAAGCACTCGTTTTGAAGAACTCTGCTAGCGACAACTTACAAGAAAGCAAAACATTACTCTCCTGCCCAATATCATTCCTCTTCAGAAACAATAATGCAGAGAATAACAAACAATCGTTGTCTTCTTCACAGAAACACAACACAGAGAACAAACAATACAATAGGATAGACCGAAGTCATCATCCTCCCCAACATTGTTTTCTCTCAGAAACAATAACACAGAAAACAATCAGAGAAAACACAACACAAACAAGACAGACCATAACCTACAAACCCCAAAAAGACTCGGCCAGCTCTGATACCAAATAATGCAACACCCTTTCCCGAGTGTCACATTCCCGAACGTTTATAAGGCCGAAAATATTTATTAATGCGGAAAATATGATTTTTCTTTTTCTTTTCTTTTCATAAAGATATAATGGGATTAGTAAAGGTAATAAATAATACTAATAAGTGAACTTAGGTTCACCATGCATTACCAGGACATACATACAGTATTATAATACAGAAAACAGAAAACAAAAACAGAAATAACAACATTACTATATACAGACATAAGTCTAATGTATGACTGACATAAGAAATACAATAAGTACTAGGAGTCATAGCTCCCAAAAGGTACTACAAAAACTGACATAGTCTGGCCGACAACAAAACTAAAACAGCAAAAGAGTCCACCTCCGAACTCAAAGGGACTGCAGAACCGAACCATCGTCGCGTTCATCTGTTCAAGCATCAACAGCAAGTACCAGCAGAAACAAACAGATATGGGTGAGATTCCCGTTCATCAACACAACAAAATAGCAGTAGCAAAAACGGGACGACTCACCAGGTAACAGCGTACCCAACATGCTTACAAGGTTCTCAATATAAATCATATTAGGCAGTTAACAACATAATAGCATGCTAAACATTTAACAGCATAATATAAGGCATCCTTAAACAATACAGCGATGTATAACAGTAAATGTAAACATCAATAGCCATAAACATCAATAGCCATGCAATGCAATGCAATGTATATGACTCAATGTCAATGTCACTGGGTACTACTCTGACCCCTACTCCATGGAGCTAACAAAACATTCGGAGAGAGTGAATGGGAGGACATGTTCCGGTTTCTGCCAGCCATGAGCAAGATGCTACAACATTCGTAACGTGCACGTATCTGGCTTTACGGTAACACTCTCGACCAAACATGAAAAGTACGGCATCTAGTAGAGGATATCAGTGTATTGCACGGATTCGCCACGACACAGAAGAATCACCAACTGGTCACATGTCAGCCCTTCCAACCCGGATACCTCCAAAAAGACCATTGAAGATCGTCACCATAAGATTCGCACTCGCATCAAGGTGTAAGCTCAACTCCTAGGCTCAAGGCCTTACAACTATGCACATGAAATGCCAATGCTTACACAAAGCAGATGCGATAAAGCAATGTCTATCCATTAGATAGACCTCAAGGTTCACTAAGGTTCTCTTCCCTAGGAACTATACACATCTTTGTTTTATAAAACATTTATCCATCGGATAAAACAATCATCCATCAGATAAATATCTCGTGATTCCTTTGGAATGATCCAGACTGCTTTCAGAATCGCCGACTGTCCCCACAAACCAACACAAGTCTTTTCAGCGTGTTTTGTCCTCACTCACACGCTTTCTAGGAAACTTCCCAGAAGGTCACCCATCCCATAATTACTCTAAGTCAAGCACGCTTAACTATAAAGTACTTATGTTCTAAGTTCCCGAAAAGAAGATAAATCTTGTTGGTATGGGTAGTACCAATCAATTCTTATATGCCTTCCCTTAACTATACAGTCCCATACCTGCATAGCCTCAGGATTCCTTCCACTGTACAGTCCCATACCTGCACAGCCTCAGGATCTCTCTCATTCCAGTTATCACAAGACAGAAACAATTGAACGATTAACCTAGATCCAATTCACCGATCCGTCATCGAACTACTGTTTCGAAAACCAAAACGTTTCGTGTTTGTGTTTATGTCTTATGAATTATGTCTCAAGTCCTAAGCATTATGAATAAGGATTGAGAATCCTCTAGATAAGTCTTTAAGCCTTTCTAAGGTATTAATCCCTTGTTTTTCAATTAAGGAAACAAGTGTTGATTTCACTTAAGTCTTATGAAGTCATTGATGTACTAAGTCATCAATGGTATAGCACATGGTTTTGTTCCACCACATACCATACTTAATTAACCCTTGTCTTCAACTCTAAGTTAATTACTTAACTTAGGTTTTTCACCCGTAAAACTTTAAGATTGAGTTAGAAAACTCTTTTTGTAAACCAAACAACTTTTACAGTTGAAAACTCATTTGATTTAAAACAACATTTGACTACTTACTTCATTTCTAGCATTTTCTGAAACATGACATTCGCTTAGCGGAATTTCATTCGCTTAGCGAAAATGAGGCAGTAATGCCTCCTTTGGAACTCCTCTGGTTCGCTCGGCGAGACACAAATCGCGTAGCGAAATATATTGGATTCGCTTAGCGAATATGAATTCGCGTAGCGCAAGTTCAGACGGTTGCACCTCTTTAGAAACACCTCTGGATCGCTCGGCGAGACAGAATTCGCGTAGCGAAACTTCACTTTATTCGCTTAGCGAGAACGATTTCGCTTAGCGAAAGTTCAGACGGTTACACCTCTATTAGAGACTTCTCTGGATTGCTCAGCGAGATGTAATTCGCGTAGCGAAATTTGTTGGGTTCGCTTAGCGAAAGTGAGGCAATGATGCCCAACTAAGACTCTCCCTGTTTTTCGCGTAGCGAAAGTAAATTCGCTTAGCGAAAAGTTGCCTTAAAACAAGACATCAACCTTATGGAACCATTTTGATTCTCTTCATGAAAACACTTCTTTTCTCATTTTGAGTCACTTGATTAGCTAGATGAACTAAGGATAAGGTATAAAACATGTTTCACTTTGGTGAAACCACTTTGAGATTTAATTCCCTTTAAAGTCACTTAGGGTTTTTCTTTGAAAAACACAAGTTATTGAAAACACTTTTTTTACATCAAAACTTGACTTGTCCAAGAACTATTCATATCCTTCCTTTCCTCAAAGTCATGGCTAATAGCCAACTAGGAATCAATGTGAAGTTTTACTTCATCCACCAATCAAAGTGTAGCTCACAACACTTACACAATCATGATAACCATAATACACATTACTACATCATAATCAAACATCCAAGTCCATCACACATTATGGTCTCATAATCAACAATAAAAGTCCATACTTGATCTAGTGATCAAAGTAGGTTTTCCAACATACATGAAAATGGTTTTTCATTCAATCATCTCATCATCAACATATGCTAAAACACAACACAACATACCAAAGCATAAACTCATCATGACATTCTTGTTCTCCATGAGAACTTAACAAAACATAACAACTAAAAGTGAACCCAAACTAAAGGGTTTCACCCACACATAAAGTACACAACCATCTTCACCACCACCATCTTGGTGTGATGAGGTTCTTCTCCCCATACCTGTTGAAGAGCAGATTCCCAGATCAAAGTCGGTTGATCGGTTTGTGAACCTCCTGATAGTTGTCACCAACTACAAACAACCAAACAATCAAACATTAAACAACAATCAAACCAAACTCAACAATTCTCACAAAGAGGGTTTCGGCCACCCTAAAGAGAATAAAGCTAGGAATTGATCTTGGTTTTCCATTTCATGGATTCAAAGGCATTAGGAAAGCGAAGAATGAAATCAAGTGTCAAAAATCAAAAATTGATGAAAACACTATTCATCATCATCAAGAAGGGTTCGGCCCTAATGTGCTTTTTGAGCTATGATGAGAGTTGAATCATAAGCTCTTGGGTTTAGGTAGAGATTAATGATGTGAGTTCAAAGAACTTGGTCTTACCTCAAAAGGATTTTTCTACAATTTCCTATGGATTTTCAAAGTTTTGGATCTAAGAAATAATTTTCATGAAAATGAAGATTGATCTTGAAATAAAGAGATATTCAAGAAGCTAAGAGATCATAGAAGTGATCTTACCTTAAAATGAAGAAAGATTGCTCAAGGAATCAAGTGATTCCAACAAGAACTCAAGCTTTTTCAAGAACAACAATGGTGTTCTTCTCTCAAGAACAACTATGGAGCTCTATCTTTGGAGGGGCTGTGCGAAAATGAGAGTGTGAGGGGCTGAGTTCAGCCTTAAAACAAGTCACTTAAGGGCAAAAAGGTCATTTGCCAAAAGGGTAAAATGGTAAAAGTGCAAAAGACTAAGGTTAGGGGCATTTTGGTCATTTTGCATCTAGATTTTCCCGATCATCATGACGACTCTGGCATACTCTCCCAAGTGTCCTGGGATGTTGTGATATCAAGATTATCTGTTGGCAAGTCTCGGTAAGTCCGTATGTGGCTCCGTTCGTCACCCGATTGAGAATTTCGCCCGAACGAAGGTCAGGAAATGATTTTTCTGAAATTTTTACGAAATTTAACCAAAACGTAGAGAATCAAATTCTAAGACTTACTGTCTCGTTCACGGGTCCATCTGAGGTCTTCTGAGCAGTAAAATCATACTGTCAGTGTAAAAACGCAGACCGGACTCCGTTTGAGTTTTTGACTCAAAACTTAATCGTAGCTTCCTACGATATCGTCGAGCATGACTATGGTCTCGGAATATTTTATTTCCATTCCTAAGACCTCGAATAAAATAAAGACATTAAAATACTGAAGAATTAGAAAACGTGAAAATCGGGGCGTTACAAAAACTACTTCTGTCACGTGAGAATCAATTTCCAATCTCTGGAATCGATTTCTCAAGTCTTCAAATCGATTTACATTACATGGAAATCGATTTCAACATGTTCAAATCGATTTCCCCAATCGATTTTGAACAAGGAAAATCGATTCTAGAAATCGATTTCTACAAGGCCAAATCGATTTCCACACCTTGGAAGTCGATTCTTGGAGGATTCAAATCGATTTCCAGGTCCTGGAAATGGATTTCTGGGTGTCAGATCATACAGCAGCGGGTTTTCTCCGCTATCGGACCAGTTTACGTTCTCTAATTAACATATCATTCGAGCCTAAGCTATTTATCACCAATTTGATTAGTCCAACACTCATAAATCATAACCTAAGGGTTCTCAAACTAATCCTTGGTCATCAATCTCACATTACCTATTTATTTTCTCCCTATAACTATGTTTTTATAGCATAAGGTTAACAAAACACCATATCATGGCATAAACAACATGCTCCTCATCATCAATTCATCAACAATCATATAAATCATGAACTCAAAGTTATAAACATGTTATAACATCAAATTATTCATCAGTCAATACTCGTAGAGCCAGAAAACAACATAACAACATTCAAAGGCATACGCAGGCATACATAGGGGTCAAGGGTTAACCCCTTCATCTTAATCTATCCCAAAACCCACATATTCATGACAAATTTTCTCCCCATACCTAGTATGACGATTCACAGCCGAAGGAAAAGAGAACAGAGCCAAGTTCTGCTACGATTCCTTCTTATGGGTTCAGCACTTGATCATGATCGTAACACCGGAAAGCAGAGTCGATCTTTAAGTTAAGGATTGAAAGGGAAAACAAATCTAGGATTAGAAACTCACTTGGTTTCTAACTTAGGAGATTAACTCTAGCAGCAAGGATAGACTAGCCAAACAACGGCGTGTTCTTGACGAAGAACACCATAGCAGGATTCGTCCTTTTGGGTTTTCTAGAGCAAGAGGTCAGTGAGCTCCTAGGGATGAGAAGAGGCAAAAAGTGAGTACAATAGGGTGTGGAAACTAGGTTTAGGTCATACGCTATGTATATATAACTGTTAGGGACATTTTAGGACGAATGGGCCGTACACAGCATAGCCCGATAACACAAATGCGCACACAAGCTCTGACACGCATGGGAATCGATTCTACACCCGTGGAAATCGATTTTCCATTGGCCAAATCGACAATCGATTTTTCCCTTAAAACAATCGATTTCCACTTTCTGGAAATCGATTTCTTCACCTGGAAATCGATTTCCCAAATCGATTTTCCCTTCATAAAACGTGTTTTTGACCTCGACACCTGAATAAAACTTGTAGATAATTCTCTAAGCTTTCCAACTCATCCAAGATCACCTCAATTGGATGTCTAGAACTTAAGATATGGCCAAAATCGTGAAACAGGTTATTTGAGCTCGAATGGATCGATTATCCAAAAGGCTAAACTACTACAACTATGAACTTATGTATCAAAAACATGCATAAATGACATACGCAAACATCTATAATTAAGTATTAACACATATAGACATAGAAGTGAAAAGCAGGGTGTTACAATTCCACCCCCTTATAAAAATTTCATCCTTGAAATTTCTACACACCTTGAGTAAACAGATGCCGGTATGACTCCTTCATCTTGCTCTCTAACTCCCACGTAGCATTTTCTTCTGTAGCTCCATTCCAAATGACCTTGACCAAGGGAATTTCCTTCCCTCTCAGCTGCTTGACCGTTCGATCTTCAACCCGAAGCGGTAACACCTCAAAGGTCAAGTTATCCTTTAGTGGAATGACATCAGGTACTATCACATGGCTTGGATCATGAACATACTTTCGAAGTTGAGACACATGAAACACATTATGAAGATTTGACAAGAACAGGGGTAATGCTATCTGGTAGGCGACTTCACCGACTCTTTTTAGAATTTGGTAAGGGCCAATGAATCTAGGAGTAAGTTTCCTCGCTTTCATTACTCTGTGAACCCCAGTTGTTGGAGTAACTCGCAAGAACACATGATCTCCGTCCTGGAATTCGAGAGTTTTTCTTCTCTTATCATGGTAACTCTTTTGCCTACTATGTGCCACTCTCATCTTATCTTGTATCATCCTCACTTTCTCTGCAGTCTCTTGCACTACCTCAGGTCCGAACACAACATTCTCTCCAGGCTCATTCCAACACAAAGGCGTCCTACACCTCCTCCCATACAAAGCCTCATAAGGTGCCACCCAATACTGGAATGGAAGCTATTGTTGTAGGTGAACTCTATAAGGGGTAAAAACTTATCCCAACTATCAGAATGCTCTAGCACACACGCCCTCAACAGGTCCTCTAAAGATTGGATTGTTCTCTCAGACTGACCATCGGTCTGTGGGTGGTAAGCTGAACTCAATCTAGGCTTAGTTCCTAAGGCCTCATGCAAACTATTTCAAAATCTAGAGGTAAATCTAGGATCTCTGTCTGAAACTATGCTAGAGGGTACACCATGCAATCTAACTATTTCTATGATATACAACCCAGTCAACTTCTCTAAATGATATTCCATGTTCAGATGAATGAAATGGGCAGATTTGGTTAACCTGCCCACAACAACCCATATGGCATCACAACCAGCTGGAGTCCTAGGGAGTCCAGACACAAAATCCATAGAGATACTATCCCACTTCCACTCAGGAATACTCAAAGGTTGCAACTTACCCGAAGGTTTCTGGTGCTCTATCTTAGCCTTCTGACACACTAAGCAAGCATACACAAACTCAGCCACATCCTTTTTCATCCTAGGCCACCAAAACATCGGTTTCAGATCCTGATATATCTTTGTGGCTCCTGGGTGAACACTCAAACCGCTCCTATGTCATTCCTCAAGGATCAACTTCCTAAGCTCTGGAACATCAAGTATACAAACTCTATCCTGGAACCTCAAAATTCCATCAGTCCCTTCCTTAAAACTGAGATTTCTACCCTGAGCAATCAACTCTCTCTGGTCTAAAAGGTATACATCTATCTTCTGCCCTTCTCTAATCTGATCCATCAAACTGCTAGTGATTTTCAACATTCCTAGCCTAATGCTCTTAGGGGTAACTTCCCAAACTAAACTTAAGTCTCTAAACTACTCTATCAAATCCATCTCTCTAACCATCAAGGCTGAAATATGTAAGGTTTTTCTACTTAAAGCATCAGCCACTACATTGGCCTTACCTAGGTGGTAACTCAACTCAAACTCATAATCCTTAAGAAATTCCATCCACCTACGCTATCTCATATTCAGCTCCTTTTGGTCAAATAGGTATTTCAAACTCTTATGATCACTAAAGACCTCAAATCTGGCTCTATAAAGATAATGCCTCCAAATTTTAAGGCAAACACTACAACTCCTAACTCCAAGTCATGAGTAGGGTAGTTCTTCTCATGGGTCTTAAGCTGCATAGAAGCATAAGCTACTACCCGACCATTCTGCATCAACACACCACCTAAACCTTGCTTCGAAGCATCACCGTACACTACAAAAGGTTCACTAGGATTGGGCAACACTAGCACAGGTGCAGAGGTCAACCTAGTCTTCAACTCCTGAAAACTTTCCTCACACTTAGAGTCCCACACAAAGATCTGACTTTTCTTAGTAAGGCGGGTCATAGGCAAAGCTATCTTAGAGAATCCCTCTATGAACCTCCTATAGTACCCAGCTAAACCCAAGAAACTTCTAACCTCGGTCACTGACTTAGGTGCTTCACAATGGAGCATGGTTTCTACCTTAGCTAGGTCCACGGCTATCCCTCCTTTAGAGATGATGTGTCCTAAGAAACTCACCTTTTCTAACCAAAACTCACTCCTGGACAACTTGGCATACAACTGTTTTTCCTTAAGGGTTTCCAAGACTATCCTCAAGTGTTCCTCATGCTCCTCCTTAGTCTTAGAGTATACTAGGATATCATCTATGAAGACAACTACAAACCTATCCAAGTATAGATGAAAGATCTTGTTCATGTAGTCCATGAACATGGCAGGGGCATTAGTCACACCAAAAGGCATAACTAGGTACTCATAATGGCCATAGCATGTTCTGAACGCTGTCTTTGGAAAGTCCTCAGACTTGACCAGAATTTGGTGATAGCCTGATCTCAAATCTATCTTAGAAAACACACAAGCTCCTATCAGCTGGTCCGTAAGATCATGTATCCTTGGAAGAGGATACCTATTCTTAATAGTCACCTTGTTGAGCTGTCGGTAATCGACACACAACCTCATGCTGCCATCTTTCTTCTTCACCAACAACACTGGCGCTCCCCACGGAGACACACTAGGCCTAACAAACTGCTTCTGGAGCAATTCCTCTAACTGTTTCTTCAACTTAGCTAGCTCTAGAGGGGACATCCTATAAGGTGCCATGGAAATAGGTCTTGTACCTGGCACTAAGTCTATGCTAAACTCAACCTCTCTCTCAGGTGGCAGACTATAAATATCCTTGGGAAAAACTTCTGGGAACTCTCTCACAACTGGCACATCCTTAACCTCAGCCTTTCCCTCTACTCCGAGGGAAGATAAGATCATGTATACTTGGGCTTCTTCTCTATTAGAAGCCTTGACTTGGTTGGCAGTCAGAAAACTCGGATCCTTAAGATCGACAGCAGTTCCAAAAACAAAAGTTTTATCAAAGCAATTTAAAAGGACATGATTGGCAGATAACCAGTCCTTACCAAGAATAAAATCAAGTTGTTTAAGGCGTAAGCATATAAGATCAACTATGAAATTTCTATCATCAATGACAATGGAACAACCTTTACAAATATGTGAGGTAACAACAGGCTTATTGGTGGGGGTAGCAACAACTAGATCATATTCAAGTTGGGCAACATGTAATCTAAGGTACTCAACACAGTCATGTGATATAAAGGAATGCGACGCACCCGAATCAAACAACACTATTAAAGGAGTCCCTTTGATGAGGCACTTACCTTGAATCAAGTCTTCAAATTCTGAGGCTTCAGCTCCACTGAGAGTGAAGACTCTTCCACTTGTCCTCGGTCGGTCGGCTTGAGAACTCTTGCTGGCACTCTGTGGCTCCATCTTTGCTTCACTACAATCCTTACTGATATGGCCAGGCTTCCCACACTTGAAGCAGATGATGTCTGTCTCCTTGCAGTCACGAGTAAAGTGCTCCTTACCACACTTGCCACACCTGATTGGCCTAGAAAAAGCAAATCCTCCGCCACTGGCTGGTCCCAACATATACTGCGGTTTCTTACCGGCGTACTTGAACCCACGACCAACTGGTGCCAACTGTTGTTTTCCTTTATCCTGTTGGGTCATCCTCTTACTACCTTGAGGACCAGAACTCTTAAACTGAGCAACTCTGGACTTGTAGTCTTCCTCAAAGATTCTGCACTTGTTCACCAAGGTGGGGAAAACATGGATCTCCTAGTAGCTGATGGCTTGCTTAATCTCTGGACGCAAACCATTCTCGAACTTCACACACTTGGAGCGATCATCATTACACTGGTAGAGTGGATAGTAACATGACAACCCCTCGAACTTAGCGGCATACTCCCCAATGGACATGTTTCCCTGAGTCAAAGCCAGAAACTCCATCTCCTTCTTGTCACGTATATCAGCAGGGAAATACTTCCCCAAGAATCTCTCCTTGAAGGCATCCCAAGTAACAGCGGCGCCTTCAGCTTCCAAACTTTGATGGCAATTCTCCCACCAATGTTCAGCTTCTTCTACCAACATGAAGGTAATAAAGGTAACCTTCTGAGCATCGGTGCATGCCATGGCTCGAAAGATCTTCTGAAGCTCTCGGATCCATGTTTGAGCACCTTCAGGGTCATAAGCTCCCTTGAA
Source organism: Ammopiptanthus mongolicus (assembly GCA_039655645.1). Classification (NCBI taxonomy): domain Eukaryota; kingdom Viridiplantae; phylum Streptophyta; class Magnoliopsida; order Fabales; family Fabaceae; genus Ammopiptanthus; species Ammopiptanthus mongolicus. The sequence continues at coordinate 40,140,904 of CM077344.1, forward strand.
GGATGGCGGATTATTCCTCTGGAACTTATCCAAACCCTGAAATTCAGCAGGTCCACCTCCGTTGTGATTCTGATTCTGCCCTATAGCATTAGCTAATGCTTCCGGGGCATCAGCAATCGCACGATCGTTTCTACCCGCCATAACTTCCTGCATCATTCAAGCAACTGCTCAACATCGGAAGTTGAGCAAAACAAAACTAAACACTTAATACTCTATACCATCGTCATAGACAATCATATAAGAGTACACAGAGGAGAACACAATAGACACATAACCCGGCCTGTAGGACAGACCGGCTCTGATAACACTAAATAGGACACCCACTACCCCGCATAAAATAAAATATAAATAAAATCATACATGTCTTTAAAAAAATAATATAACAATTATAAATAAAAACAAATTCTCAAGGGTAATGTGCATCACATCATCTATAACTTAAATGTAGGAATCTAAAATAATCAAAATCCTTTAAAAACAAACTGCGGAAAACATAAATAATAAACATAACTCAAATCCCGATGTCACATATCAGAGTTGGTATACATATACCGATAATACATCGGAATAAAACTAAACAACTGAACGTAAATCCTAACTACTACTACTAAGAGATCTCCACGGGATCACTCCTCGTCGGCATGCTCACCATCCTCGGCACATGCAACATCATATGCACAAGAACAACAAAAGATAGGGGTGAGAAATATGATCATAAATATATGTAAACGAAATGGAATAGTAATTAAGATGACATACAACATACTTCAATCAACACATATATAATCAATATATATATCACAAATGCGTGACAATGCAAATGCAACATCACTACTCCGTATGCATGTGGCCAACAACTCTAACTCTGGAAAGACGATTAGGAGTACATGTCCGGCTATCAACGTGGATGATATGCTAGACCATGGGCCATCCCCGAACACTCTCACTAATCCTGACAACGTATAGTGGCTAGTCAGGGTACTCAGGCCTATTCATTAGGTCACTCCGACAATAGGTAGCTAGCCCATGTCACCTGGAACTTCCATACCCAATGTACCCTCAAGGCCGGGATAACACCCATCATGGCCTCCACTATCGCGATTCATCGTTTGCTTTCCACCCAGCATATCAACTTCAACGTATGATGCGTGCAATGTTCATCAATATGCAAACACATGCCAACCATCCACCACCATAATCAATCACATTGATTATTAACTATGACCATCCACGATGGTTATCAACAATCATCACTAATAATAACTTATCGTTACTATTATCAATAGCATCTTTGTTATTATTATCTTTATTATTTCATGACGTTCTTCTCTAACTTATTCTATTTTAAACCATGGGGTTACATCCTAGTGTTAAGTATGATCAGAGATCAAGTATTCTTAAGCTCTTAAGGGTAACATAAAGTCCTTAGATCATAACAAGCCTACATAACACTATCCATCAAGCATATGGGGTCAAAACTACTTCTGTCACGTGAGAATCGATTTCCACGATTTCTCAAGTCTTCAAATCGATTTCCATGATGGAAATCGATTTCCCCAATCGATTTTGAACAAGGAAAATCGATTCTAGAAATCGATTTCTACAAGGCCAAATCGATTTCCACACCTTGGAAGTCGATTCTTGGAGGGTTCAAATCGATTTCCATGTGCTGGAAATCGATTTCTGGGTGTCAGATCATACAGCAGCGGGTTTTCTCTGCTATCGGACCAATCTACGTTCTCTGATTAACATATCATTCGAGCCTAAGCTATTTATCACCAATTTGATTAGTCCAACACTCATAAATCATAACCTAAGGGTTCTCAAACTAATCCTTGATCATCAATCTCACATTGCCTATTTATTTTCTCCCTATAACTATGTTCTGATAGCATAAGGTTAACAAAACACCATATCATGGCATAAACAACATGCTCATCATCATCAATCCATAAACAATCATATAAATCATGAACTCATAGTTATAAACATGTTATAACATCAAATTATTCATCAGTCAGTACTCGTATGGCCACAAAACAACATAACAACATTCAAAGGCATACGCAGGCATACATAGGGGTCATGGGTTAACCCCTTCATCTTAATCTATCCCAAAACCCACATATTCATGACCAATTTTCTCCCCCCATACTTGGTATGACGATTCACAGCCTAATGGAAAGAGAACAGAGCCAAGTTCTGCTACGGTTCCTTCTTACGGGTTCAACACTTGATCACGATCGCAACAATGGAAAGCAGAGTCTATCTTTAAGTTAAGGATTGAAAGGGAAAACAAATCTAGGATTAGAAACTCACTTGATTTCTAACTTAGGAGATTAACTCTAGCAGCAGGGATAGACTAGCCAAACAACGGCGTGTTCTTGACGAAGAACACCAAAGCAAGATTCGTTCTTTTGGGTTTTCTAGAGCAAGAGATCAGTGAGCTCCTAAGGAGGAGAAGAGGCAAAAAGTGAGTACAATAGGGTGTGGAAACTAGGTTTAGGTCATATGCTATGTATATATAACTGTTAGGGACGTTTTAGGACGAATGGGCCGTACACAGCATAGCCTGATAACACAAATGTGCACACAAGCTCTGACACGCATGGGAATTGATTCTACACCCGTGGAAATCGATTCTCCATTGGCCAAATCGATTTTCTTATCAAAGAAATCGATTTTTCCCTTTAAACAATCGATTTCCACTTTCTGGAAATCGATTTCTTCACCTGGAAATCGATTTCCCAAATCGATTTTCCCTTCAAAAAACTTGTTTTTGACCTCGACACCTGAATAAGACTTGTAGATAATTCTCTAAGCTTTCCAACTCATCCAAGATCACCTCAATTGGATGTCTAGAACTTAAGATATGGCCAAAACCGTGAAACCGGTTATTTGAGCTCGAATGGATCGATTATCCCAAAGGCTAAACTACTACAACTACGAACTTATGTATCAAAAACAGGCATAAACAACAGACGCAAACATCTATAATTAAGTATTAACACATATAGACATAGAAGTGAAAAGCAGGGTGTTACAATTCCACCCCCTTATAAAAATTTCATCCTCGAAATTTCTGCTCACCTTGAGTAAACAGATGCGGGTATGACTCCTTCATCTTGCTCTCTAGCTCCCACGTAGCACTTTCTTCTATAGCTCCACTCCAAATGACCTTGACCAAGGGAATTTCCTTCCCTCTCAGCTACTTGACCCTTCGATCTTCAACCCGAAGCGGTAACACCTCAAAGGTCAAGTTATCCTTTAGTGGAATGACATCGGGTACCATCACATGGCTTGGATCATGAACATACTTTCGAAGTTGAGACACATGAAACACATTATGAAGATTTGACAAGAACGGGAGTAAAGCTATCTGGTAGGCGACTTCACTGACTCTTTTTAGAATTTGGTAAGGGCCAATGAATCTAGGAGTAAGTTTCCTCGCTTTCGTTACTCTGCGAACCCCAGTTGTTGGAGTAACTCGCAAGAACACATGATCACCCTCCTGGAATTCGAGAGTTTTTCTTCTCTTATCATGGTAACTCTTTTGCCTACTATGTGCCACTCTCATCTTATCTTGTATCATCCTCACTTTCTCTGTAGTCTCTTGCACTACCTCAGGTCCGAACACAACATTCTCTCCAGGCTCATTCCAACACAAAGGCGTCCTACACCTCCTCCCATACAAAGCCTCATAAGGTGCCATCCCAATACTGGAATGGAAGCCATTGTTGTAGGTGAACTCTATAATAAGGGGTATAAACTTATCCCAACTACCAGAATGCTCTAGCACACACGCCCTCAACAAGTCCTCTAAGGATTGGATTGTTCTCTCAAACTGACCATCGGTCTGTGGGTGGTAAGCTGAACTAAATCTAGGCTTAGTTCCTAAGGCCTCATGCAAACTATTCCACAATCTAGTGGTAAATCTAGGATCTCTATCTGAAACTATGCTAGAAGGTACACCATGCAATCTCACTATTTCTCTGATATACAACCCAGTCAACTTCTCTAATGGATATTCCATGTTCATAGGAATGAAATGGGCAGATTTCGTTAACCTGTCCACAATGACCCATATGGCATCACAACCAGCTGGAGTCCTAGGGAGTCCAGACACAAAATCCATAGAGATACTATCCCACTTCCACTCAGGAATACTAAAAGGTTGCAACTTACCCGAAGGTTTCTGGTGCTCTATCTTAGCCGTATGACACACTAAGCAAGCATACACAAACTCAGCCACATCCTTTTTCATCCTAGGCCACCAAAACATCCGTTTCAGATCCTGATACATCTTTGTGGCTCCTGGGTGAACACTCAAACTGCTCCTATGTCCTTCCTCAAGGATCAACTTCCTAAGCTCTGGAACATCAGGTATACAAACTCTATCCTGGAACCTCAAAATTCCATCGGTCCCTTCCTTAAAATTGAGATTTCTACCCTGAGCAATCAACTCTCTCTGGTCTAAAAGGTATACATCTATCTTCTGCCCTTCTCTAATCTGATCCATCAAACTGCTAGTGATTTTCAACATTCCTAGCCTAATGCTCTTAGGGGTAACTTCCCAAACTAAACTTAAGTCTCTAAATTTCTCTGTCAAATCCATCTCTCTAACCATCAAGGCTGAAATATGTAAGGTTTTTCTACTTAAAGCATCAGCCACTACATTGGCCTTACCTGGGTGGTAACTCAACTCAAACTCATAATCCTTAAGAAATTCCATCCACCTACGCTGTCTCACTAAAGACCTCAAATCTAGCTCCATAAAGATAATGCCTCCAATTTTTTAAGGCAAACACTACAGCTCCTAACTCCAAGTCTTGAGTAGGGTAGTTCTTCTCATGGGTCTTAAGCTGCCTAGAAGCATAAGATACTACCTGACCATTCTGCATCAACACACCACCTAAACCTTGCTTCGAAACATCACAGTACACTACAAAAGGTTCACTAGGATTGGGCAACACTAGCACAGGTGCAGAGGTCAACCTATTCTTCGACTCCTGAAAACTTTCCTCACACTTAGAGTCCCACACAAAGATCTGACCTTTCTTAGTAAGGCGGGTCATAGGCAAAGCTATCTTAGAGAATCCCTCTATGAACCTCCTATAGTACCCAGCTAAACCCTAGAAACTTCTAACCTCGGTCACTGACTTAGGTGCTTCCCAATTGAGCACGGTTTCTACCTTAGCTGGGTCCACGGCTATCCCTCCTTTAGAAATGATGTGTCCTAAGAAACTCACCTCTTCTAACACAACTTGGCATACAACTATTTTTCCTTAAGGGTTTCCAAGACTATTCTCAAGTGTTCCTCATGTTCCTCCTTAGTCTTAGAGTATATTAGGATATCATCTATGAAGACAACTACAAACCTATCCAAGTATGGATGAAAGATCTTGTTCATGTAGTCCATGAACACGGCAGGGGCATTAGTCACACCAAAAGGCATAACTAGGTACTCATAATGGCCATAGCATGTTCTGAACGCAGTCTTTGGAATATCCTCAGACTTGACCCGAATTTGGTGATAGCCTGATCTCAAATCTATCTTAGAAAACACACAAGTTCCTCTCAGCTGGTCCATAAGATCATCTATCCTAGGAAGAGGATACCTATTCTTAATAGTCACCTTGTTGAGCTGTCGCTAATCGACACACAACCTCATGCTGCCATCTTTCTTCTTCACCAACAACACTGGCGCTCCCCACGGAGACACACTAGGCCTAACAAACTGCTTCTGGAGCAATTCCTCTAACTGTTTCTTCAACTCAGCTAGCTCTAGAGGGGACATCCTATAAGGTGCCATGGAAATAGGTCCAGTACCTGGCACTAAGTCTATGGTAAACTCAACCTCTCTCTTGGGTGGCAGACTATAAATATCCTTGGGAAAAACTTCTGGGAACTCTCTCACAACTGGCACATCCTTAACCTCAGCCTTTCACTCTACTCCCAGGGAAGATAAGATCATGTATACTTGGGCTTCTTCTCTAATAAAAGCCTTGACTTGGTTGGCAGTCAGAAAACTCGGATCCTTAAGATCGACAGCAGTTCCAAAAACAATAGTTTTATCAAAGCAATTAAAAAGGACATGATTGGCAGATAACCAGTCCATACCAAGAATAACATCAAGTTGTTTAAGGGGTAAGCATATAAGATCAACTATGAAATTTCTATCATCAATGACAATGGAACAACCTTTACAAATATGTGAGGTAACAACAGGCTTATTGGTGGGGGTAGCAACAACTAGATCATATTCACGTTGGGCAACATGTAATCTAAGGTACTCAACACAGTCATGTGATATAAAGGAATGCGACGCACCCGAATCAAACAACACTATTAAAGGAGTCCCTTTGATGAGGCACTTACCTTGAATCAAGTCTTCAGATTCTGAGGCTTCAGCTCCACTGAGAGTGAAGACTCTTCCACTTGTCCTCGGTCGGTCGGCTTGAGAACTCTTGCTGGCACTCTGTGGCTCCATCTTTGCTTCACTACAATCCTTACTGATATGGCCAGGCTTCCCACACTTGAAGCAGATGATGTCTGTCTCCTTGCAGTCACGAGTAAAGTGCTCCTTACCACACTTGCCACACCTGATTGGCGTGGAAGAGGCAAATCCTCCGCCACTGGCTGGTCCCAACGTATACTGCGGTTTCTTACCGGCGTACTTGAACCCACGACCAACTGGTGCCAACTATTGTTTTCCTTTATCCTTTTGGGTCATCCTCTTACTACCTTGAGGACCAGAACTCTTAAACTGAGCAACTCTGGACTTTTAGTCTTCCTCAAAGATTCTGCACTTGTTCACCAAGGTGAGGGAAAACACGGATCTCCTGGCAGCTGATGGCTTGCTTAATCTCTGGACGCAAACCATTCTCGAACTTCACACACTTGGAGCGATCATCATTACACTGGTAGAGTGGATAGTAATGTGACAGCTCCTCGAACTTAGCGGCATACTCTCCAAGGGACATGTTTCCCTGAGTGAAAGCCAGAAACTCCATCTCCTTCTTGTCGCGTATATCAGGAGGGAAGTACTTCCCCAAGAATCTCTCCTTGAAGGCATCCCAAGTAACAGCGGCGCCTTCTACCAACATGAAGGTAACAAAGGTAACCTTCTGAGCATCGGTGCATGCCATGGCTCGAAAGATCTTCTCAAGCTCTCGGATCCATGTCTGAGCACCTTCAGGGTCATAAGCTCCCTTGAAGGATGGCGGATTATTCCTCTGGAACTTATCCAAACCCTAAAATTCAGCAGGTCCACCTCCGTTGTGATTCTGATTCTGCCCTATAGCATTAGCTAATGCTTCCAGGGCATTAGCAATCGCATGATCGTTTCTACCCGCCATAACTTCCTGCATCATTCAAGCAACTGCTCAATATCGGAAGTTAAGCAAAACAAAACTAAACACTTAATACTCTATACCATCGTCATAGACAATCATATAAGAGTACACAGAAAAGAACACAATAGACACATACCCCGGCCTGTTGGACAGACCGGCTCTGATACCACTAAATAGGACACCCACTACCCCGCATAAAATAAAATATAAATAAAATCATACATGTCTTTAAAAAAAATAATATAACAATTATAAATAAAAACAAATTCTCAAGGGTAATGTGCTTCACATCATCTACAACTTAAACGTAGGAATCTGAAATAATCAAAATCCTTTAAAAACAAACTGCGAAAAACATAAATAATAAACATAACCCAAATCCCGATGTCACATATCAGAGTTGGTATACATATACCGATAATACATCGGAATAAAACTAAACAACTGAACGTAAATCCTAACTACTACTATAAAGAGAGATCTCCACGAGATCACTCCTCATCGGCATGCTCACCCTCCTCTGCACATGCAATATCATATGCACAAGAACAACAAAAGATAGGGGTGAGAAATACGATCATAAATATATGTAAACGGAATAGAATAGTAATTAAGATGACATACAACATACATCAATCAACACATGTATAATCAATATATATATCACAAATGCATGACAATGCGAATGCAGCATCACTACTCCGTATGCATGTGGCCAACAACTCTAACTCTGGAAAGACGATTAGGAGTACATGTCCAGTTATCAACGTGGATGATATGCCAGACCATGGGCCATCCCCGAACACTCTCACTAATCCTGATAACGTATAGTGGCTAGTCAGGGTACTCAGGCTTATTCATTAGGTCACTCCGACAATAGGTAGCTAGCCCATGTCACCTGGAACTTCCATACCCAATGTACCCTCAAGGCCGGGATAACACCCATCGTGGCCTCCACTATCGCGATTCATCGTTTGCTTTCCACCCAACATATCAACTTCAACGAAGATGCTGTTAAGTAAGATCAGAGATTAAGTATTCTTAAGCTCTTAAGGGTAACTTAAAGTCCTTAGATCATAACAAGCCTACATAACACTATCCATCAAGCATAAGGGGTTAAAACTACTTCTGTCACGTGAGAATCGATTTCCAATCTCTGGAATCGATTTCTCAAGTCTTCAAATCGATTTCCATTACATGAAAATCGATTTCAACATGTTCAAATCGATTTCCCCAATCGATTTTGAACAAGGAAAATCGATTCTAGAAATCGATTTCTACAAGGCCAAATCGATTTCCACACCTTGGAAGTCGATTCTTGGAGCATTCAAATCGATTTCCATGTGCTGGAAATCGATTTCTGGGTGTCAGATCATAAAGCAGCGGGCTTTCTCTGCTATTGGATCAGTCTACGTTCTCTAATTAACATATCATTCGAGCCTAAGCTATTTATCACCAATTTGGTAGTCCAACACTCATAAATCATAACCTAAGGGTTCTCAAACTAATCCTTGGTCATCAATCTCACATTGCCTATTTATTTTCTCCCTATAACTATGTTCTGATAGCATAAGGTTAACAAAACACCATATCATGCATAAACAACATGCTCATCATCATCAATTCATCAACAATCATATAAATCATGAACTCATAGTTATAAACACGTTATAACATCAAATTATTCATCAGTCAATTCTCATATGGCCAGAAAACAACATAACAACATTCAAAGGCATACGCAGGCATACATAGGGGTCATGGGTTAACCCCTTCATCTTAATCTATCCCACAACCCACATATTCATGACCAATTTTCACCCCCCATACCTGGTATGACGATTCACAGCATAAGGGAAAGAGAACAGAGCCAAGTTCTGCTACGGTTCCATCTTACGGGTTCAGCACTTGATCAAGATCGCAACACTGGAAAGCAGAGTCGATCTTTAAGTTAAGGATTGAAAGGGAAAACAAATCTAGGATTAGAAACTCACCTTGGTTTCTAATTTAGGAGATTAACTCTAGCAGCAGGGATAGACTAGCCAAACAACGGCGTGCTCTTGATGAAGAACACCAAAGCAAGATTCGTCCTTTTGGGTTTTCTAGAGCAAGAGATCAGTGAGCTCCTAGGGATGAGAAGAAGCAAAAAGTGAGTACAATAGGGTGTGGAAACTAGGTTTTGGTCATACGCTATGTATATATAACTGTTAGGGACGTTTTAGGTTGAATGGGCCGTACACAGCATAGCCCGATAACACAAGCGTGTACACAAGCTCTGACACGCATGGGAATCGATTCTACACCTGTGGAAATCGATTTTCCATTGGCCAAATCGATTTTCTTATCAAAGAAATCGATTTTTTCCTTTAAACAATCAATTTCCACTTTCTGGAAATCGATTTCTTCACCTAGAAATCAATTTCCCCTTCAGAAAACGTGTTTTTGACCTCGACACCTGAATAAGACTTGTAGATAATTCTCTAAGCTTTCCAACACATTTAAGATCACCTCAATTGGATGTCTAGAACTTAAGATATGGCCAAAACCGTGAAACAGGTTACTTGAGCTCGAATGGATCGATTATCCTAAAGGCTGAACTACTATAACTATGAACTTATGTATCAAAAACAGACATAAACGACATACGCAAACATCTATAATTAAGTATTAACACATATAGACATAGAAGTGAAAAGCAGGGTGTTACATGGTCTCCTGCCGTCCGGCTTCTCTCTCTTTCATGAGATACTGATCCTCACTCTGTTTCTCTCTGATCTGATTCAAGAGGTCACTCTCCACGGTGGTCATACCCACAATGAGCTTCCCTGGAGATGCTTCTACAGCCAACTTTAGATCTCTGAATTGCTCGATCAGCTCTTTCTATCTGACCATCATGGCAGACGCATGAAGCACCTTCCTACTTAAGGCATCCGCTACAACGTTTGCTTTTCCAGGATGATAGTGCAACTCGAAGTCGTAGTCCTTCAAAAATTCTAACCATCTTTGTTGCCTCATGTTGAGCTCCTTCTGGTCAAACAAGTACTTCAGACTCTTGTGATCACTCAAAACGCTGAACTTTGCCCCATACAAGAAATGCCTCCAAATCTTCTAAGTAAAAACCACTGCAGCTAACTCCTCTCATGAGTCGGATAATTCCTCTCATGGTTCTTCAACTGCCTTGAAGCGTAAGCTACCACTTTCCGATTCTGCATCATGACGCATCCCAAACCCTGGTATGAAGCATCACAATATACCTCAGAAGGCTTGTCGGGGTCCGGAAGTACTAACACTGGTGAACTGGTCAGATGCTTCTTCAACTCTTAAAAACTGGCTTCATAGGCCTCAGTCCATGCAAACGCTTGGTCCTTCCGCGTGAACTTGGTCAAGGGTGCCACAATCTTGGCGAATCCTTCAATGAACCTCTGATAGTAGCCTGCTAACCCGAAGAAACTACGGATCTCTGTTGCTGTCTTCGGTTTTCCCACTGTAACACAGCTTCCACTTTCGCCTAAACTTGACCCGAAAACTGAACCTCTTCTAGCCTAAACTCGCACTTCGAAAACTTGGCATACAACTGCTTCTATTTGAGTATTTGCTGTACCACTCGCAAATGTTCTGCATGCTATTCTTTATCCCCATAATAGATAAGGATGTCGTCGATAAATACCACAACAAACTTATCTAAGTAAGGGCGAAAGATTCTATTCATGTAATCCATGAATACGGCAGGTGCATTTGTCACTCCGAACGGCATTACCAATTACTCGTAGTGTCCATAACGTGTTTTGAATGCCGTTTTTGGAACATCCACTGTAACACCCCGATTTTTCGAGTTTTCCTAATTATTCAGTATTTATGAACTTATATTTTATTCAAGGCCTTAGAAATGGCAATAAAATATTCTAACCAGATAGGAATGTCCTACATATCCATAGGAAGCCATGGTTAAGTTTCGGGCGAAAGCTCAAACGGAGCCCGGTCTGCGTTTTTCACGGAGAGTGGTCCTTTTCTACTATCGAGACCTAATTCTGACTCGTGAACGAAACAGTTAGGTTTTATATTTTATTTCCAACAATATTGGTTATTTTGAAAATATTCAAAATAAATAAGTCGTCATATGACTTTCTTGGGCGAAAACCTAAATCGGGTGAAGAACGGAGCTGAATACGAGATTTCAGTGACCTGCCACGGATAAGGTTGAAGTCACATGGTGTTCTATGACTCATCAGTGACTCATCGGTGTAATGATTACGTTTAGAAAATATCTGGACGTAAAATGACTAAAATGCCCTTGACCCTTTTCATAATTACCATTTGCCCTTGAATGAAAAGACCGTTTTGCCCTTGAGAATTTATGGAATAACCATTCTGACCCTGTGACTCACTATGTCATCATTACCTTTCTAGAAATATCTAGATATTTATAAGGGAAATGACCGAAATGCCCCTAGTCTTTGAAGGAATTACCAAATTACCCTTTTGGTTATTTACAAGTTTGCCATGACATCAATTATATATACATTTCTCTCTTTCTCTCTCTTGGCCATTTCGGCCACACTCTCTCTCTCTTCTTTCTCTCACTTGTTCATCCAAATTCATAGAGTTCTTGAAGTTCTTCATGTGTTCTTCATAAGTTCTTCACAAAAACCCTAGTTTGATCTTCAAAAGTTGAAGTTTTTGAGTGAAAACTTGTTTCTTCTTCACTAATCTTTGATCCTAGGAGGTATGATCCTCATCTTAACTCTCTCAATCTCTCTATTTCATCTCTTGAATCACTTGATTCATGAAGATCCAAGTTTAGATCTAGAACTTTGAAAATCCATAGAAAATTGTAGAAAAATCCTATGATCATGAAACCAATTTCTATGAAACCACCATGATGTGTACTTTGAGTGTCTAGAAGCATGAACCCAAAATAAATTTTCTCCCTATTCTTCCATGGGAGGGCCGAATCCTAATCATGATGAAAGGATGGGTTTTGTTGCAATTTTTGGCTATGCAACACTTGTTCTAGCTTACTTGATGTCTTTGAACCCTAAACCCAAGAGCAAAACATCAACCAAAGCTCCTAACCTATTTCTCCTCTTCATGGCCGAAACATATAGGGTGTAGAACCATGAGTTTTGTCTCAAATTTTTGGGTCATAAGACTTGATTTAGTGTTAATCATGCTTAAGGACCTACCATCCAAAAGTTTAGAACCAAATGAGATCCCTAGCCTTTTTATCCTTTCATGGCCGAACCCTATACCTTCTTGGGGAAGAAAAATTATGTTTTGATGTTATAGGTTGATGTTGCTTTGTTGTTTGAATTGAATTGTGTTTGATTGTTTTAGGCAACGCGAACGGTACCGGAGCCGGAGCCGAGAACCGATCGAGTTTGCATTGAGCTTCCTTTGTGAGGTAAAGGGAGGTAGTTCATTTTGAGTTTGGTAGCCTCATGGCATATGATTGATTAGTGTGTTATTATTGGATTAAGACTTGATGTATAAGTATACTTATATCCTGGATTGATTGGATGTTAAGTGTTGTGCATAGCTGGTTATTTGATATAACTGTGGCATGGATGCCTTGGATGATATCTTATTGTGATATTGAACTGTTGATATATATATCTATATATATATTTATATCCTGGATGAGCATAGGACTGGCTATGTCTCGATAATTGTTAAAAGACTCGGAATCGAAAACAAAGTTTTGAAAAACGCGTTTTGAAATTAAAAGTGGGTTTTGGAAAACGTGTTGCTTTTCAAGAAAAGTTAAGTTCCCTTTTGAAAAGTATGTTCTTTTGAAAAGTATGTTCTTTGGAAAAGTATGTTCTTTTGAAATGTATGTTCTTTTGAAATGTATGTTCTTTGGAAAATTATGTTCTTTTGAAATGTATGTTCTTTTGAAAAGTATGTTCTGTAAAAAGTAGTTTTGTGAAAAGTCGTGCAAAATGTGTTTTATTCTGTCAAGTGTTTAAAAAGTGCGTGAAACCTTAGAAAATGATTTTGTTTTCAAGAAAGGTGTTTTTCCCAGAAAATGTGGAAATGTTTTACTTCAAGAAAACAAAAGTGTATTTTGTTTTCCAAAGTTGTTTTGAGAAAGTTTGACCGAAAAGAAAAATGATGAACCTTTGAGATGAACCCAAACCTAGTGGCCGAGACGTCGGGGCTAGTGTTTTGTGGATTGAGCACTCGGACTTTGTGTCCTGTGTTTTTGATTTGAGTGGGCTTAATGCCTTTTTGAAACGAGTCGTGGACTTTATGTCTCGACATTTGAAAGAATGAACACAAAGAAAACAGAAAACTTTCTTTGTACATGCATGAACCGGCAGACGTGCCATTTGAAACCGAGCTACAACTCTAGTAGTTGAGAATGGAACCGGTTAAGACCACTAGGTCTGTAGGGGCATTCTGTGTTCGAGATCCCACAAGTGGCCGGTGGCGTTGCAACCCCGTGCCGTGGTATCGGCTGCCAAACACGAATGAACTCGATCAGGGACTGGACTATTCAGGATATGGTTATGACGTGGTACCCTGGAACAATTGTTGTTCGGACCTAAATAGAGAGGCCAACTCATGAGAACAATTGTGTTACGGGTGTTACTACGGCCTATCGCTCGATGTTGGGAAGTTAGAATCTCTGGAGTACATGAATTAGAAAGATGATATTGAAGTCTCATGCATTATTATAAATCATGATTGTGTTTGAGATATTATATTGTGTTGTATAGATAACTATTCATATGACTGTATTTATGCTGTTGTCGCCTGTGCGGCTATCGTGATAAACTTATTATATGAGTATCTCACCTTTGCCTATACATGTTGGACACCTGGTTGTGTTTTTGGAACACATGTACAGATGTTGATCATAGGTCCCCGCGGAGACGTGAGGACTCGGATGATGGAGCGTTCTGATGAAGTTGACGTTGGGTTGTATACCAATGGCTACTTTTAGCCGACCAGCTTAGGAGTCTTTTATTTTGAGCAGTCTTATATTATATTACTGCAAGCTTTTGAACTTATGTTTTCAAGTTTATAATAACTTATATGTCAGACCAGGATTTATGTTATGTTTACGTTTTTATGAACAGTGAATATCAACATGTGATATGAAGTTTATTCCTTCATCTTGAGTTTGTATTGTCTATGCATGCAGAAAATTTTTAGAACCGCGTTTTCGAACGTAGCTATTTAATTAAAGTATTTTCTGAAAGCAACCAGCGTTTTATTTTCTTGATTTATTTTCGCATTAGAGTCTGAGTATGTAGCACCCGCGAGGGGGGTGTTACATCCACCGTCTTGACTCGGATCTGATGGTAACCCAACCGTAGATCTATCTTAGAAAACACAGCTGCTCCTCTTAACTGGTCCATCAGGTCATCAATCCTCGGAAGTGGGTACTTTTTCTTGATGGTGATCTTGTTCAACTGACGGTAGTACACACAAAGCCGAGACGTCCCATCCTTCTTCTTCACAAGCAAAACTAGTGCTCCCCACGGTGACACACTAGGCCGAACAAACTTCTTGGACATCAGCTCCTCCAACTGTTTCTTTAGCTCCTCTAGCTCTGCGGGCGCTATCCGGTACAGTGCCATAGATATTGGTCTAGATCCCGGCACTAGGTCTATTGCGAACTCGATGTCCCTAATCGGTGGAAGTCCATGTATATCTTCAGGAAAGACTTCTGGGAACTCGTCGACAATCGGAATCGGACGGGCATCTTTCTCGCTACTGACCACCAGAAAGGACAAAAACATGTATCCTTGGGCTCCTTCTCTCAAAAAAGCTTCCGCTTGATTAGCAGAGATAAAACCAGAAATCTCACTTTTTGGAAAGATTAGGATTCGGTTGGCACAGTCGAAAAAACATGGCTAGAGGATAGCTAATCCACCCCCAAGCTAACATCTATTTACGATAATTGCAAACAGATCGGGTTGGCTACAAACTTCCTACCCTCAATAAGAATAGGGCAGTTTAGACAGGCCTCAGCCGTAACAACAGGTTTCGCAGTGGGCGTGGAAATAATCAAATCGAAAGGTAGTAGAGAAACAGGTAATCCCCAAAGCTTAACACAACTATATGCAATAAAAGAATGTGTTGCGCCTGAATCAAATAGTACAGTTAAATTTTTACCTCCAATATTACTTTCTCCTTGGATCAATTCTTGGTTCTGAGAAGCTTCAGCACCGTTCACTGAGTAGACTCGCCCTTTTGCCTTGGGCCTTGCTGCTCGAACCAGATTGACAACAGGTTCTACCTTGGGTTGTCTGCACTCCTTTGCTATATGACCAGGCTTCCCACAGTTGAAGCAAATGATCCCTGTCGTTGAGCACTCCCTTGCATAGTGGTCACCTCCACACTTGAAGCACTTGACACTAACAGCTCCCGAAACTGCACGGTTTCCGTTGTCCTTCCCTTGGAATCGTTGATAGCGCTGACCTCCAGACGGCTTTGAGTAGGGCTTCTTGTGATGGAAACTTCTACCACCACTCTTCTTGAACCTTGATGGCCCAATGCTTCCTTGGGTTTTGCTCCGACTTCCTTTCAGTTCTTCAATCAGTCGGCACTTGTCCATGAGCTGAGGAAAGGTAGTGATCTCGAACGGCATGACTGCCTCCTTGAGCTCGTGTCTCGGACCCTCCTCGAACTTTCTACACTTCCATGCTTCATTGGGGTTGTCATGGAAGTAGTTGGAGAACTTTGCCAGACCCTCAAACTTGGCAGCATACTCATAAACTGTCATGCTCCCTTGACGTAGCTGGAGAAACTCCATCTCCTTGGCATGCCTGGCACTCGCTTACTTTTCAAAGGACTTCATACGGAAGAGCTCCCAGGTGATGGCTTGTCCAGTGTGCTCGGACACTTGGCGGGCTCCCCTCCACCAATACTCTGCATCACCTACCAGCATGTAGGCTGCATAGGTTACTTTATCAGCATCTAAGCACCTCATTATTTCAAAGATCTTTTCCATTTCTTGCACCCACAACTCTGCCTTCTTCTGGTCGTATTCTCCCATGTACTGCGGTGGGTTGTTCCTGCGAAATTCACTCAACCCTTGACCACCATTGGTCGCCTGTTCTCGGAGTACAAAAGCAGCAGTCATCTCCCTCATAGCCTGCACAGCATCAGCCATGCCCGCGTTCCTATTCGCCATCTCGTTCTGCAAGACCAACAAAGTTCAGTACATGCTCGAGGTTCCTTTGCACAAGCTCCAACAATGTTGTCATTCCATTCGAAATTCAACAGCACACAAGTCACAGAGGCACACAGCACAAACAAGATAGACCAACCACAAACCTAAAAAGACTCGGCCAGCTCTGATACCAAATAATGTAACACCCCACTTTAGGGGTCACAATTATTCAACACAAGACCATAAATTTAAAAGCGGAAAATATATAAATAGAGCTTACCGAAAATATGGGTTTTCTTTTTCATTTCTTTTATACTCAAGTTCCAAAACCATGCATATATACTTACACCACAAGGACAATATGCATAATCATAATCAATACTAAAAGATAGAACATCTCTCAAAATACATAGGTACACATAGTAGTTTCAACACTGGACTACAGGAGAAAACAAAATAACATAAAGACAAGCTTAACCTGTATTACAGGAGACGCAGCTCCACAACATAAAGGGGGAAGGGGGTACATAATAAATATATAGACACTGGGAAAGACTCTAGAGACTGGCCAAAAACTGACACTGTACTACTCATCAGAGTAATACTCCTCTGGGTCCTCCTCGTCCTCCTCCATGGCCTCCTCCTCCTCGTCCTCATCCTCTAAGGCCTGCTTGTCATAGCCACTCATGATTTGCTCCGCATACCGCAACACCTCCTCATCAGTCCTCAACCACCATGCTTCCTGACTCACGCTGGCAGGAGCTGCCTCAGGAATGTCCTCCGGTACATCCGCTGGTACCTCCTCCTCCTCCATCTCCTCATCGTCAAACGAGAGGATAACGAGTGGAACGGAGAAGAATAACCTGGAGGCAGCCGGTGTGCGCTTACGAGCAGTCATCCTCCAATTCGCCCGCTAGCGAGGAATCAGAGAGTGTAGCTCGGAAGGCTCAAAGGAAGGTCCTGGGGGTGGGACTATGGGGACAGACGGTCCAGCAGCAGACGCAGGTAGAGTAGACGTAGACGGTGCAGTGGGAGAGGGTGGCATTGAAGCAGGGTCAACATATACGTCCCTGGGCTCCTCCCGATGAACTACAGGCTGGGTATAAGGCAGTCGCGGGTGATCAGCAGATGGTGGTGGTGGCTGGGGACCCCTGAGCTACCCTCACCCCTGATCTGCAAAGTGCAAACTCTCTCGGTCAGGCTTGTCATAGAGAAAGGTAACTCCCTCCTACTCGTGAGGCTCATGGCTCCAGTGTAGGTGCGCCGTCCGTGAGGAAGGATCGTCCAAGTATCAGCCCCATCGTGAAGTGTCAAGTCTAAAGTCAAACGAGAAGGTTGATTGCTCGTCATATCAACTCACCATAGTAATAAGAAAACCACGCGAGCAGCGTGACAACAAAAGTAATGAGGTGAGATTCCGCAAATCGCACAACCATAACAGCAGTGATAACAGTCACGCACACACGCACCCAATCGGCAATTAGCGCATGGGCTTTCACAGCATAACAATTAAATTACATGGCATCGCAATTAATATATCAATCAACAATAATATGGGCCAAATTTCAACTCAAGTATGCAATGACACTAATGCAACATGACTCAGACCCTTACTCCATGGAGCTAAACATAATCAGAGTGAGTGATTGGGAGAACATTGTCTGCGTTACCTCAGCCCACAGTGCCACATCCAATGATTGCAATCATCATGACGGCTCACGCTAGACGTTCTTTATCCAAATCGTGATTTTCCCGGTGTTTCAGTCAGGACGTTAGTGTTTTTCGATGGATATCCACGACACAGAGGAGCTACTCTCTGGCCACATATGTTTTCCCCAACCCCCGACGTCCCCAAGATCCTCATGATCGACACCTCAGACAATCGCACCTGCACCAAGGTGTAATCTCAACTCCTAGGCATCACGCCCAACTCATGCACAGATGTAGATGCAAGTCAAGAAATGCCACAAAACAGCCACGTACTACCTCATCACTGTAGCACGACGTTTATCTCTTGATAAACCACAGGATACCCTTATGGGACCCACTTTCACACGACTTGCCATCAGTTGCCCATCCTTGGTTCCGTTCCTTGCAATAACGTACCACTTCATCGTTCGTAACACGATATTCGTGTCTTAGGATACATTGGTCCATAACCCAAATGTATTATGGAGGTTAGGATCCACAAGGATCCCCTTCATCAATCTTCTCACTTGTCTAACAAGGAACATTACTTTTATAAGTAATTCTTAGTGATTAAACATTATGGAGTCCGTAGATGATCTAAACCATCAAGGAGACATGATTTTGTCATGACCACTAGGTATTAGTATATGTCTTTTACTAGAATCGTATGAGTCCATTATGGAGTTCATATAGATTCCCTTAGGAGATAACACGCGATTATACTATTATAGTGAAAAACTTCAAAGTACTATCCTTATAGTAAAGTAGTTGATGAAATCTCCTTTATTAAGTATAGTTTGAAAACTCTAATCAAGTATCCATAGGTGTCTCATTTAGTGTAAAACTTCTTTGAATTAGTTTCCTAGTTCTATTACTTAGTGTAAAAGAAAACATATTTCTTATTTGAAAGTCACCAATTTGTTTTCAAATGAAATATAACTTATAAGGTTTTGGAAAGCTCAAAAAGTTAATAGTGTAAAACTCTTTGTTTTTAAAGAAGGCTTTGTAAGAATCCTATCTTCTCAAAGAAGACTTACTAACCAAAAATCCTTTAAAAACCATCTTGATTAACTATGAAACTCTTGGTTCTTGAAAATATTTTCTTCAAAAACAACTTATTAAATAAGTGGTGGATCAACATCAAGCCAACTTATTCTTAAAATAGTTCCTTCATGAAGTCCAAAAACACTCATTTCACAACACATGGTTCTTTGGAACCAAAACTTGGTTTCTTTGGAAACCTTTTCAATTTATATACCTCTTATACTTTAGTATGAACATATAAAACCCTTTAGCATCAAAATTTTAAGGTCCTAACCCTACTATCTATGTGAAGGCCGAATGCCCCTATAGAAGTAGGATAGGTTTTCTTTGTTTTATATGCATTGTTAGAACCATATTAAGTCCATTTTACCATCACTTCAACATAGAAGCTTTGGCTTCCCTCCTCAACATGACAAGGACGAACCTCTCATGCCCATATACCACCAAAATGAAGCCATTCAACAACATCCAAAGTAGCTAGAATAATCACATCAACATATAAGCATGTTATCAAGGCAACTTAGAACATAAATAAGTTCAAACCATTCTAAAATCCTATCCTTAGGTCTTTGGGCCTAAGAATGGATTTTCACCATGCCAAAATAATTTTCTTCTAGCACATACAAACACAATCATCATATCAACATAACAACATAACTAAATATGACAACAAAGTAAAGAACTTCATAAGGAAACCCTAGATCTAGGGTTTTCCTTCAACAAAAACTAGGAGGCCTTTATCCCCACCATTTAAGGTGTGATATGGTTCACTCCCCCATTACCTTTGTGAATCTTCCTTGAAGAGAAGAAGATGAAGACTTGGTCACCAAAACAATAATAAAAACCGTGACCTAGAGGAAAAACAAACAAGTTAAAAAACTTGATTTTTCAACTTCATAAACAATGATAACACAAGGATGTTCTCAAGAGTACTAAAGAAAAGAAACTAAGTTAGAAACTTACTCTTGAGTAAGGGTTCAAAAACAAGTTCAAGAAGCTTGAACCTTCTTGAATGATTCTTGAATATCTTTGAGCAAACAACTTCAAATGCAGAAATTCCAAAGATGAAAGTTGTTTAGATGAATGAGATAAACAAGAATATGAAGTCAAAATGATGAAATAAGGTGGTTAAGGTCGCTTACCAAGGCTGGCCGAAACTAGGAAGAGAGGAGAGAGAAGAGAGAAACTTGGGAGTTTTAGTGTTTTCAACTGAGAGGTTAGAACGAATGGAATAGTGATCTTGGTGTCTTGAACACCTAATGGCCGAAGTTCCCCTCCTTGTGGACTCCAAAACTTAATTAAATCTTGGTCATAGAGAATGGAGGGCCAAGGTGCAAATAGGTAGGTGTGTTGTTGCTTATGGAGGGCCTAAGGACAAGATTAACCAAAAATGGTTAAGATACTTTTTCCATTAATGGTTAGTGTCATAAACTTGACTTGAAATGATGGAAAACAAATCTTGGCTTCTCCCAAGATGGAATGACCCAATGGCCTTAGCTAAATGTAACTAGAACAGGTACATTCCCATTTATTTAGGAATTAGGTGATTAGGGTTTTTACCAAAAATGGATAATTGGTTTTTACTACTTTTGGTAAATTTTTTGGATTTTAAGAAAGCTAATTCTCTTCATTAGGAATAATCAACAAGGTAATGGAAAATGTAATTCAAAATTAAATTCCACTTAATTCCCCTTTTCACGGCCCCTGGCATGCAAAATGAGAAATTACCAGAAAAAGATCAAAACAGAACTTTTATCAGTTTTCGTCTCATAACGACAAAAGAAAACTTTACCACAACATAACCATTATATAAACATCCACATATATATAAATACATAGAGTCATACAAAACACAAGGTATCAATCACAATGTACTGGTGATTATAACCGGTTACAGAAAACGGGGGTGTTACACACGGTCCCCGGCAACAGCGCCAAAAACTTGATGCGTGAAATCCGCAAGTGTACGGTTTCGTCGTCAAGTAATAAAAGATCGAATGCACAGGGGCTATGTTTATGAATACCAATTAATTAATTAAATCAATTAAATTAAACAAAGGGAATATAATTGTTGAGTGATAAGAACGTAGTAACCAAGCAATTAAATTAATAAATAAATATTAAAATGCAAGAGATCAAGAATAAGAATAGCAAGCTTTAAGAAAAGGTTTTCAAATGTCAAGAAAGCTTCCAAGATTGGAGGTAACCATAATGATACAAGATGAATCTTAATTGACAACCCTTTGATTAAAATTGAATTTCAATTGAAGGTGAATTACCCTAAATTAGCTAATGTTCTCTCTCGAGATACAAAATCCGTGCCCAATTAAATCAATTCCTACTCTCGGGGTAATTGAATTTAAATTGAACCCTTTAAGCTTTATGGCCATTCATTAAGTCCTCGAAAGGCTAAACCTACTCTCGTTATTTAGACCTTAAGTTCAATTCTTATGGTTCCAATATCCAGGTTCACCTCTCGGTACGTCCCTAGATATCTATGAGATGCAATATGTGGCCAGCAAATTCAAATGAATAAGTGCTATAAGGATTAAATCAAAGAACATTCACAAATTAATAAAAAGGATAAACAAAGTCAATTAATCATCATCAATGTACCAAAGGGCATTGCCCAATCCTAGAAACAAAGGAAACTACTCAGACATGAAAAAGAAAGAAAACAGAAAAACGATGAAGAACAACCAAACCGTCACAAAGAGAGAAAGAAGGAAGAGGATAAAAAACAAGAGCCTCCAAAAATGCCTCCTCCAAATAGAATGTGAGCCCCAACAATGTATTCAAACTAGCTATATATACCTGGGGTCTAAAATTGGTCCAAGCCTAACAAAAACAACTAAAAACGAAAATTAAAAATCTTTGTTAGACCGCGATCCATGGCCATGGGCCATTCCACGGCCAGGCCGTGGACTCTGTTGCGAAGTGGAAAAATTGAATGCTGTTGAGATCCATGGCCGTGGATCATTCAACAGTCGTGGGTCATTCCACGGCCAGGCTGTGGACTCTGTTGTCCTGTCACGTTTGCATACTTCAGCGCAACTGCCCAATCCATGGCCATGGGGAATTCCATGGCCAGGCCGTGGATGCCTCTAGAATGATCTTTTTGCCCTCGTTTTCTCCTCTTTAAGCTCCAACTTCAATCATGTAAGCTTTCCACCCTTTTCTCAGCCAATTTATCCTGCACGACTCACAATAAACGCCGCAGTTATCCGAACTAAAGGGAAAACAAACCAAAATTAAACTAATATGCCTAATGAACTAAAAATGCATTCAAAACAAGAATGAAATATGATGTTGTTTCACACATATCACTAATCCCTGAGCTTTCCACGTTCCAGGCTAACGTTCCGAGGCGACCAAGACACCTCGGTTCCGGTGTGGAAGGGGGATGCACTCTTATTGGTCACGGCGAGCGGTTCCGTTTCGTGGACAAACTAACTCCGTTCCGACACAGAACCTATTCCGGTGTGGAACCAGTTTCGTGAGATTCGGCCGACATGCTGCATGGGATTAGTATCCCGGTCTAGAGGATTGATCTGAGAGTGAGACTCATGGAGATGGATGTTTGTTGTATGTGTTGTCTTGGGAGACGTGTGGTTGTGTGCAGTAACTGTTATACATGCTATACCTGCTCTCTGTTACATGTTATTACCGCACTGCTATTACCGTTCAGATTAGCTATGCGCCGTATTCTTATCTCCCTATTGTGTTTGTCTATTTTAGTTTTGGTTCGCGTGATGACGAGGAGCCGTCTGCGTTTGACGATGGACCTGAGGGACCACCCATCCATCACATCGATGCCGTTGTTGGGTCTGATTGAGATCATCTATCACGATGATCGGGGGTGGCGTGTGGACCCTTCTACCTTTCTGACGGTTTATACAGGGCCGGTGAGCGTACTGTTCTGAGGAGGGGCATTACACAGGGAGGACATTGTGGGACCCTTCAGAGTTATGCAGTTCTTACCTTTCCCACACATGTGGCAGCCGCCAAGGCGTCATGAGCGGGACTACACCTGGGCCAAGCCAGCTTCTTTGTAGGTGACTAGCAGGAGAGGCTTCGTCTACCGAGGTCAGCGCCAGAGTATGGAGCAGTACTTGAGGACCAACCGTAGGCGTAGGGTTGTTGTGTCCAGCTCGTCGTCTGAGTATGAGCCTTTGGTTGCTTATAGGCATACTCATGGCGAGGGCCAGGGTAGTTCAGGACATCCTCACCACTGATGGTAGGAGCCTGCCAGTGCGTCCTAGGCTATGAGCTGAGAGCTTTTTATGTACTTTTAAGTGGGGGACGGGTAGTGCTGATGAGCCGTATGGGTCTCAGATGGTCGTCTGAATGGACGATTCACTCATTGGAGGATCTCTTAAGAGCGTACGTACTAGAGAACATGGGAAATTGGGACGAGTTTCTTCCATTGATCGAGTTTACTTCCAACAACAGTTTTCACTCAAGTATAGGCATGGCGCCATACGAGGCACTGTATGGACGAAAGTGCAGGACTTTATTGTGTTGGTTTGATACTGGAGAAAGCCAGCTTCAAGGACCAGAGTTGGTACAGCAAACAACGGAACAAGTTCGTAAGATACAAGAAAAGATGAAGGCCGCAAGGGATAGGGAGAAAAGTTATGCCGACAAGAGGAGGAGACCCTTGGACTTTCAAGAGGGAGACCACGTCTTCATGAGAGTTACCCCAAGAGTTGGAGTGGGCAGGGCAATCAAATCCAGAAATCTTACATCGAATTTTATCAGACTGTTTCAGATTCTTCGCTGAATCGGTCCCGTAGCCTACCAGATAGGCTTACCACCAAATCTTTCAAATCTACACGATGTTTTTCACGTATCTCAACTCAGAGAGTATTACCCTGATCTATCACATGTACTAGAACCCGAACCAATCCAAATGAAAGAGAACCTTGAGTACGAGGCTTTACCGGTACGGATAGTGGATAGAAGGAACAAGGAACTGTGTGGCAAACATATTCCTCTGGTGCGAGTTGAATGGGACTCAGTGACGAGTGATTCAACATGAGAGCGTGAAGCTGAGATGCACCAGAGATATCCGTTTTTGTTTATAGGTATGCGAAGGAAATTTCAAGGACAAAATTTTCTTTAAGGGGGTGGTAATGTGACATCCCTGATTTCTGTAACTCTAATCGAGTTGGTTAATCTAGATTAGGGCTTTGGTTGATTGTGTGAACTGTTTTGTGTTAGTTTAAGGCTTAAATGGAAGCTTAGGAATAGGCTTGAATCCAGTTGGAAGTGCTTAAGTCATAACACAAGAAACTGGGGAAGTCAGAAGGCTGGAAGGCTCTTACCAGCTGAGCAGCACGGTCAAGCGTCCCAACGTTTGGACGTTGGCATGCTGCACGTTCAAGTGTGCTGAGTGCGTTTGCTAGCTGGTGTGAGTTTTGATGCGTGTGAGACACGTGTCAAGCCAGGGAGAAGGCGGAGTGGACGATGCTCCACGCTCAAGCGTGGTAAAATCTCACGCTCAAGCGTGGGCACGCTCAAGCATGCAGATGTCCCACGCTAGAGCGTGGACAACAAATCATGTTGGATGAGTTTCTTTCTCTTCGTCATTCCTTGCACAAAATTCTCTAAGTCCCAGCCATTCCTCCAAGCTAGAGAGAGGAGCTTTGAGTTTCTAGATAGAGAAATCTTAGTTTGGAGGTGATCGAGGCGTCGAAACGTGATTCTGACAACACTGCTATGGTCGTGACAAAGTTTTCTATGACTTTGATTGATCAATTTCTCAATTCGCCTAAGGTTAACTTGAATCCCTAACACGCGTTTCGAGTTTCTACCTTTTCTCTTAAGCTTTGAGATTGCCCTAGGGTTAACACTATTGTATATGTGTTGTTCCCATGATTAGGGCAAATTTCGTGTTCATTGTTGTGCGAGTTTTTCGGTGCTCTCACGGCTGCGAGGTGCCTGTTCTTGGCAAGGGGCTGCGAGCTGCAAGTTGTGGTGGTGAGCTGGTGATCGTGTGGAAGTTCGTGCCAACTATTTAGGTGGGCAAAAAGAGTATTGTTGTCATCGAGAAGGCAAGAGTAATGTAGTTGTTAATATTGCTTGGTGTGGGGGAACCCTAAACCCTACTAGAGGTTGAGCCTTCGACAATGTACTTAAACCCTAGGTTTAGCTTAATTTGGTCTATCACCATTAAGTTTGAACCCTAGGTTAGGCAACTGTTGATCGAGGATGAAATGTGTTGTATGCTGCTATGTTGATTATTTCTATGTGACTACTTGGCTTGATTGGTATGTTATGCCTGTTATGTGAGTTGTTGCTATTACTGTGTTGCATATGTTATGCTATGGCTGTATGCCTGTGTTGTGCTGTTGAGTGGCTGTGAGCCTTGTGTGTGTTCGAGTTGATATCGTGGATGGTTCCGCTTTTGTGATGTGCTAACTTTGAAGCTGTGGCTCGTGGACGCGTGGCGTTATGGCCGTGGCCGTGTTGATACATGGCATCATATGTTGGATCTGCTAAGTGTTAGGCATGAGGATTCGGTATCATCTCATTGAGGATGTTTGCTGCATACCATAGAGGTCAAGTGGCGGGGCCGTATGACGGTAGTATGGGCTGCCAATGTCATGCGAGGTTAGTTGTATTTGAATGCGGGTATGGAAAGCGGAAGGGGCGGTCTGTGTGACCTTGGGGATGTTGCCGGACTCGGGATTGATCTACAATGAATGATGGGGTTGCTCCTATCGTGTCGTGATGCCTGAGCCAGTATGGTTTTCCCGACTAATCCCTGAGTTGTTCCATGTTCCAGGCTAACGTTCCGAGATGACCAAGACACCCCAGTTCCGGGCTCGGAAGGGGGATGCACTCTTATTGGTCACGGTGAGCGTTTCGGTTTCTTGGACAAACTAACTCTTGTTCCTGTGTGGAACCTTGTGTTGTGAGATTCGATCGACATCCTGGATGGGATTAGCATCCCGACTTAGAGGTTTGATCTGAGTGAGAGATCTATGGAGATGGATGGTTGTTGGATAGATTGACTAGAGAGATGTTTGGCTGCTTGAAATATCTGTTGTACTTGTTGTATATGTCATACGTGCTATCTGTTATATTTGTTAACTATGCTACTATTTCTATTCCGATATCTGTGACGCTATATTCTTATCTCCCTGCTGTGTTCCTTGTATGTTGTTTTTGCTCTTTGTTAGTGTGAAGACGACAAGCCTGCTAATATTGGAGATGGACTCGAGGACACACTCCATCATCACAAAGGCACCAAGGATGCAAGTGCTGGGGGAGTTGGAGATCATCTATCACAATGATCGAGGCTGGCCAGTGGATCCCTCCACATTTCTAACGGTCTACACTGGGTCGATCATTCTGATGTTCAGTAGTGGGACTCCACCCTACGTGGATATTCTTGGGCCTTACAAAGTGGTACAGTTCCTGCCTTTCACCCAGATGTGGCATCCGTCGAGACACCACGAGAGGGACTGCATGTGGGTGGCGTGATAAACATCAATTCTTTGTATTTTATAGGGGGTATTTGGGTTGAATTTTGATGCATTTCATGATAATATTATTGTATTTCACCCCTTTTAATTAAGTTTTGACAGAATTGACGTTAAGAGGCAGTTTATTTAACTTGTGAAGAAAGATGAAGGTTTTTGAGCTGAAATGAAGAGAGTACAGAAGTTCTGAGCTCGAGCACGGCCGTGCCAGGCATGAGCACGCCCGTGCCAATCCTCCAGCTCATCCATCCAAACAAAGCCTTACAAGAATGACTTAAAGCTGACCTCTGAAGATTTAGCACGGCCATGCCAAACACCAGCACACCCATGCCAAAGTAAAGCAAGGCCTGACTCAGAGAAGCAAGGGCTGTTTGAAGCGAGCAAAGCCTTACAATTGAAGAACACGGCCGTGCTGAATATTGAGCACACCCATGCTGCAGCCCGTGCACTACAATGTTGTTTTACGAAGTTGGTACGCCCGTGCAGAATTAAGCACGGCCTCACATAACAAAGAGCACGATCATGCTAACTGAAGAGCACGCTCGTGCTAGCTGTGTAGAAGAGCTAAATTTTGGGCCCATTCTCATATTTTCCTATATATAGAGGTACCACTATGATCTCATTCTTTGAACATCTAATCTTATGCTTTGATATTTTATCATACTCTTTTGTAATAGCTTTCTAGTTTATAGCTTTTGTTAGTTTTGATTTCTAGAGTAGGATTTGCACCTAGGGGTTAAGTTGGAGACACTTCTTTTTCTAACTCTTCAATATGCGTTTTCCATTGTTGACTTTGGTTTTATCTATTCTTAGGTCCAAAGATCTAAGGATAGGATTTTTGAATGATTTGAACTTGCTTATGTTCTAAGTTGTCTTGATAACATGTTTGTATGTTGATGTGATTATTGTAACTACCCGAACTGCTTTGAGGATTGCCGACTGTCCCCACAAACCAACACGAGTCTCTTCAGCGTGCTTTGTCCTCACTCACACGCTTCCTAGGAAAACTTCCCAGAAGGTCACCCATCCCACAATTGCTCCAAGTCAAGCACGCTTAACTATGGAGTTCTTATGTTCTGGGCTCCCGAAAAGAAGATGCATCTTGTTAGTATAGGTAGTACCAATCAATTCTTATAAGCCTTCCTTCAACTGTACAGTCCCATGCCTGCACAGCCTCAGGATCCCTCTCATTCCGGTTTTAATTCGGTTCATTCATGTATCCCTCCGCCTAGAAACCTACCAGGAGCCGCTCCTTGTCCGTGCCTCATGCACCGGCGATCACTCCCCGCCCTCATCAGCCCCGGGTGTTACATGCCCACCAGCTTCCGCTTGGTTCGTCCCCGAACCACACCGTATTGGGAGAGGTCCACTCTGATACCATTTGCAACGGCCCGGACTGCTTTTAAGGATTGCCAACTGTCCCCACAAACCAACACGAGTCTCTTCCGTGTACTTTGTCCTCACTCACACGCTTCCTAGGCAAACTTCCCAGGAGGTCACCCATCCCAGAATTACTCCAAGTCAAGCACGCTTAACTTTGGAGTTCTTAAGTGATGGGCTACCGAAAAGAAGATGCATCTTGTTAGTATAGGTAGTACCAATCAATTCTTAAAAGCCTTCCTTCAACTGTACAGTCCTATGCCTACACAGCCTCAGGATCCCTCTCATTCCGGTGTGAATTCGGTTCATTCATGTATCCCTCCGCCTAGAAGCCTGCCAGGAGCCGCTCCTTGTCCGTGCCTCATGCACCGGCGATCACTCCCCGCCCTCGTCAGCCCCAGGTGTTACAATTATTCTATGCTACTTGAGATGTTTTTTAATGGCTGTATTTTGGTGGTAAATAACCATGAGTGTTTCGGCCATATGATGTGTAGAAGGCAAGCCAAAGCTTCTATGTTTAAGTGATGGTAAAATTAACTTAATATTGTTCTAACAATGCAATAAAACAAAGAAAAACCTATCCTATTTTCCTATGGGCATTCGGCCTTGGTGTAGAAAATAGGATTAGGACCTTAAAATGTTAATGCTAAGGGGTTTTATATGTTTATAATAAAGTATAGAAAGTATATAAATTGAAAAGGTTTCCAAAGAAACCAAGTTTTGGTTCCAAAGAATCATGTGTTGTGAAATAAGAGTTTTTTGACTTCACGTAGGAACCATGTTAAGAATAGGTTGATTTGATGTTGATCAACCAATTACTTTAATAAGTTGCTTTAAAGAAAAGTTTTTCAAAGATCCAAGAGTTCCATAATTAATCAAGATGGTTTTTAAAGAATTTTAGTTAGTATGCCTTCCTTGAGAAGATAGGATTCTTACAAAACCTTTCTTTAAAAACAAGGAGTTTTACACTATCTACCTTTTAGAACTTTCCAAAGGTTTATAAGTTATAATTCATTTGAAAACAAAATAATGATTTCAAAGGAGAATCATGCTTTCTTCTACACTAACTAATATAATTAAGGGGACTAAATCAAAGAGTTTTACACTAAATGAGACACCTATGGATACTTGATTTGAGTTTTCAAACTATACCTAATAAAGGAGATTTCATCAACTACTTTGGCATAAGGATAGTACTTTGGAGTTTTCACTATAATAGTATAAACACACGTTATCTCCTAAGGGAATCTATATGAACTCCATAATGGACTCATAAGATTCTAGTAAAAGACATGTACTAATACCTAGGTGGACATGAGAAAACCATGTTCCACATCCTTGATGATTTAGATCATCTAAGGGCTCCATAATGTTTAATCACTAAGAATTACTTATAAAGCGTAATTAATGTTCCTTTGCTAGTCAAGTGAGAAGATTGATGAAGGGATTCCTTGTGGAACCCTAACCTCCATAGTACATCTAGGTTATGGACTAATGTATCATAAGACATGAACATCGTGTTGCGAACAACGAAGCAGTACGTGATTGCAAGGAACGGAACCAAGGATGGGCGACTGATGGCAAGTCGTGTGAAAGTGGATCCCGTAAGGATATCCTGTGGTTTATCAAGGGATAAACGAGGTACTACAATGATAAGGTAGTACGTGGCTGTTTTGTGTGGTTTTCTTTACATGTATCTGCATCTGTGCATGAGTCGGGCATGATGCCTAGGAGTTGAGATTACACCTTGGTGCAGGTGCGATTGTTTGAGGTGTCGATCATGAGGATCTTGGGGACATCGGGGGTTGGGGAAAACACATGTGACCAGAGAGTAGCTCCTCTGTGTCGTGGATATCCATCGAAAAACACTGACGTCCTAACTGAAACACCGGGCAAATCACGATTTGGGTAAAGAACGTCCGGCGTGAGCCGCTATGATGATTGCAATCATTTGGATGTGGCACTGTGGGCTGAGATAACGCAGACAATGTTCTCCCAATCACTCACTCTTGATATGTTTAGCTCCATGGAGTAGGGGTCTGAGTCATTGCATAGTTGAGTTGACCTTGACCCATATTATTGTTGATTGATATATTAACTGTGATGCCATGCAATTTATTTATTATGTTGTGAAATCCCATGCGCTATTATGTCGATTGGGTGCGTGTGTGCGTGACTTTTATCACTGCTTTTCTGGTTGTGCGATATGCGGAATCTCACCTCATTACTTTTGTTGTCACACTGCTCGCGTGGGCTTCATCTTGCAATAGTGAGTAGATATGGCAAGCGACCCATCATCTCACTTGACGTTGGACTTGATCCTCCATGATGGAAAGGACGCTTGGACAATCGACCCAGATGGACGCCGTACCTATACTGGAGCTGTCAGCCTCACGAGTAGGAGGGAGTCACCCTTTCACATGACGATCCTGTCAGAGAGAGCTTGCACTCTAAGTGTTAGTGGCGGAGGTAGCACGGGGATTTCTCAGCCACCACCACCACCACCTGCTGATCATCCGCGACAGGCCAGCACCCAGACTGCGGTTCATCGAGAGGAGCCCCGGGACATATATGTCGACCCTGCTTCTATGCCACCTCCACCTACTGCACCTTCTACTTCTGCTGTACCTGCACCTGCGGCCGGCCCTTTTGTCCCTGTTGTCCCACCCCCAAGACCTACTTATGAGCCTTCCGAGCTACACCCTCTGATTCCCCGCCATCGGGCAACTTGGAGGATGACTGCTCGTAAGAGCACACCGACTCCTGCCAGGGTATCCTTTTCTGTTCCCCTCGTTATCCTCTCGTCTAACGATGAGGAGATGGAGGAGTAAGAGGAAGCGCCCGAGTATGTTCCGGAGGACATTCCTGAGGTAGCCCCTGCCAGCCCGTGATGGTTGAGGACTGATGAGGAGGCGCTGTAGTACGGGAAGCAGATCATGAGCGGTTATGACATGCAGGCCTTGGAGGATGAGGACGAGGAGGAGGAGGAGGACCTAGAGGAGTATTACTCTGATGAGTAGTACAACGTCAGTTTTTGGCCAGTCTCTAGAGTCTTTCCCAGTGTTTGTATATTTATTATGTACCCCCTCCCCCTTATGTTTTGGAGCTGCGTCTCTTGTTTTATAGGTTAAGCTTGTCTTTTTATATTTTGTTTCGTATGTAGTTCAGTGTTGAAACTACTATGTGTACCTATGTATTTTTAGAGATGTTCTATCTTTTAATATTGTTATGATAATGCATATTATCCTTATTGTGTAACGTGTATGGTTTTGGAACTCGAGTATAAAAGAAAGGAAAAAGAAAACCTATATTTTGGGTAAGCTCTATTTATATATTTTTTGCCTTTAAACTATGGTCTTGAGTTGAATAATTGTGACCCCTAAAGTGGGGTGTTACATCCTTCCCCTTTTTAACCTCAATTTCAGCTTCACCAATGGGTAAGAGAATCTTTTTTTGGCTCAATGTTGATTTTTACCTTTTTTGGCGCACTGGAAGTTAAGCAATTTCGTGTATTAATGACAACCAGGTTAGTGGGTTGCCTTGTTGATGATCTTAGGTTGAACTATCAAGTGCAATTGGTTAGAGTTCCATTGAAACTTAGGAAAAACATGTAGTGTTCAATTTAAGAAAGGAAGTTAATAAGAAAATGGATGAAGATTGGACTGGGGAGGGTGGCGCCACAAATCCAAGGGGATTTGATAAGCCCAGTGAAGATCGCCACAAGAATCTTGGATTCTTGATAAGATCAAAGGGATGGCTTAATGAAGAACCTAAGAGAGACAATACCCTCACAATTGGAATTAATTCCAAAATGAACTTCATAGCTGATTTCATTCATCATAGCTGAAACTACATATAGGAGATGGAGGGGTGCATAGACTATGCATACAAAGGGTCATCACTAGATGTCAAAACCCCATTCATGATAATCCCACTAAGTGGTGTAATAAGAGCATTCACTAATCCACTAAGTGGCTAATAACTATCCTACTTAAGTGACTAATGAATAGTGGTTCCATATCTTTTAAAGGAGTTACCTAGGCATGCAAGCCAAAGGTTGCCCTCCTAGAAGCTTCCAAATTCAAGCTACATCTTTGAAGTGGGCTTTGTCGTCATACAAACTCAGTGTAGCCCATACTTCAAAGAAAAAAAAGTGAAGTAACCAAAATCGGATCCACACATAGTCTTTTACATTTTATTCAATTAGAAATAAAACCAGTAAGTGGGCTTCCAAGTAGCACACGCCCCTCATCATCATGGTTCTTCTAGTTGGATGAGACAAGTAACCAATTTGGGCTCCACTCCATCAAGACTTAAATTTGGGCTTGCTTCCATCAAGGTCGTCACCATTTGGTTTAGAACTTCTTGGGCTTTCTTGATCCTAGCTCTTGTTATAGGTCCACTAAGTCCTTGTAGTGCTCCTTGGTCCAAGCTCCTTAGTGGGCTCACATCATCCCCTCTTTCTTTAAGTGAATTCGACCTCGAATTGAAATCTTCATTACCTACATAAAAAGAGATAAGTCAGCCACATTGAAAGTTGCACTAATTCCACCATATTCACCCGGAAGATCTATCTTATAAGCAATATCATTGATATTGGCCACCACTTGGAATGGCCCATCTCCTCTTGGTTGAAGCTTGGATTTCCTTTGTGAGAGGAGAAACAAACAAGTTCAAAAACTTGATCTTTCAACTTCAAAAACAATGAGGACACAATGATTTTTCAACATCATGAGGATGATAACATAAAGATGTTCTCAAGAATAATAAAGGAAATAAACTAAGTTAGAAACTTACTCTTGAACAAGGGTCCAAAATCAAGTTCAAGAAACTTGAACCTTTCTGAATGATTCTTGAATATCTTGAAGCAAACAACTTCAAATGAAGAAATTCCAAAGAGGAAAGTTGTTTAGATGAATGAGATAAACAAGAATGTGAATTTAGAATGATTAAATAAGGTGAGTATGAACACATACTAGTGCTGGCCGAAGTTAGGAAGAAAGGAGAGAGAAGAGAGAACTTGAACTTAGGTGTTTGAGTGAGAAATGAAAGGAATAGTGATTTTTGGTGTTTTGAACATTGAAGGGCCGAGATCCCTCCTCCTTATGGACTCCAAATATTCATTCAATTGTGGTCATAAAGAATGGAGGGTCAAGATTTAAGTAGATGAGTGTGTTGTTGCTTAAGGAGGGCTTAAGGACAAGATTAACCAAAAATGGCTAAGATGTTTTTTCCATTAATGGTTAGTGTCATAAACTTGACTTGAGATGATAGAAAGCCAATCTTGGCTCCTCCCGAGGTGGAATGGCCGAATGGCCTTAACTAAATGCAACAAGAATAGTTACATTTTCATTTAGTTAGGAATTTGGTAATTAGGGTTTTTATCAAAAATGGATAATTGGTTTTTACTACTTTTGGTAAATTATTGGATTTTAAGAAAGCTGATCCTTTTCAATAGGAATAATCAACAAGGTAATGAAAAATGTAATTCATCATTACACCTCACTTAATTCCCCGTTTCCAGGCCTCAGACACGCTAAAAGAGAAATTAGCCGATAACGATCAAAACAGAACGAAACGGGGGTGTTACAACACTCCCCTACCACAAAAAGTTTCGTCCTCGAAACTTGAGGGCATCAAAACAACTGCGGATATTACTCCTTCATCTTCTCTTCCAGCTCCCACGTCGCCTCCCCAGACCCTTCATTCCAGATGACCTTTACCAGAGCAATATCCTTCCCTCGAAGCTGCTTCATTCTTCGGTCCGCGATCCTGATGGGAGAAGTTTCAAAAGTTAGGTTATCCTTTAATTGTACTGCATCAGGCTCAATGACATGCATGGGATCAGGGATATACTTTCGCAATTCCGAAACATGGAATACATCATGAATATTTGAAAGAAAGGGGGGTAAGGCAATTTGATATGCTACCGGGCCAACTCTACGAAGTATTTGATAAGGTCCAATGAATTTTGGTGTGAGTTTCCTGGATTTTATTACTCTACCTATCCCAGTCATGGGTGTGACTCTCAAGAATACGTGGTCCCCTTCCTGGAACTCAAGCGGTCGATGCCTCTTGTCCGCATATCCCTTTTGTCTACTTTGAGCAGCCCTCATCTTATCTTGGATCAACTTCACCTTCTCGGTAGTCTGACGTACGAGCTCAGGTCCTAGGGTAAGATGTTCTCCGTCCTGGTACCAACATAACGGTGTTCTACAATGCCTCCCATACAGAGCCTCATAGGGTGCCATCCCTATGCTAGAATGAAAACTGTTGTTGTAGGTGAACTCTATCAACGGCAAAAATACTTCCCTGCTCCCTAATTGTTCAAGCACACAAGCTCAAAATAGATCCTCTAAAGACTGAATCGTTCTCTTCGACTGACCATCTGTTTGTGGATGGTACGCCGAACTCAAACGCAACTTCATTCTTAAAACCTCTTGAAAGCTTTGCCAAAAGCGAGATGTGAACCTCGGGTCTCTGTCTGAAATGATACTGGATGGTACACCATGTAACCTAACGATCTCCCCGATATAAAGCTGGGTCAACTTCTCCATCGAGTACTTGATGTTTATGGGTAAAAAGTGTGCCGACTTGGTGAGTCGATCCACGATCACTCAAATTGCATCATAACCCTTCGGCGTCCTAGGTAAACTAGTCACAAAATCCATGGAGATGCCATCCCATTTCCATTCAGGAATATCTAAGGGTTGCAGCATTCCCGCATATCTTTGGGGCTCCACCTTCACTTTCTGACACAGTAGGCACGACGATACAAAATTAGCAACATCTCTCTTCATCCCATGCGACCAATACATCCGTTTCAGATCTTGGTACATCTTGGTTGACCCCGGATGCATACTCAGCTTGCACATGTGAGCTTCCTCAAGTATCAGCCTTCTTAGATCCGCATCACTGGGTACACAGATTCTGCCCTTGAACCTCAGAATCCCATCGGGTCTTTCTACAAACTCTGATGTGGTCTCCTGCCATCCGGCTTCTCTCTCTTTCATAAGATACTGATCCTCGCTCTGTTTCTCTGTGATCTGATTCAAGAGATCACTCTCCACAGTGACCATACCCACACTGAGCTTCCCTGGAGATGCTTCTACTCCTAACTTCAGATCTCTGAACTGCTCGATGGGCTCCCTCTCTCTGACCATCATGGCAGACGCATGGAGCACTTTTCAACTTAAGGAATCCGCTACAACGTTTGCTTTTCCAGGATGATAATGCAACTCGAAGTCATAGTCCTTCAAAAACTCTAACCATCTTCGTTGCCTCATGTTGAGCTCTTTCTGGTCAAACATGTACTTCAGACTTTTGTGATCACTGAAAACGCTAAACTTTACCCCGTACAAGAATTGCCTCCAAATCTTCAGGGCAAAGACCACTACAACTAACTCCAAGTCGTGAGGCGGATAGTTCTTCTCATGGTTCTTTGACTGCCTTGAACCGTAAGCTACCACCTTCCTGTTCTGCATCATGACGCATCCCAAACCTTGGTACGAAGCATCACAAAATACCTCAGAGGGTTCGCTGGGGTCCGGAAGTACTAGCACTGGTGAACTGGTCAGAGGCTTCTTCAGTTCCTGAAAACTAGCCTCACAGGCCTCGATCCATGCAAAGGCTTGATCCTTCTGTGTTAGCTTGGTCAATGGTGCCACAATCTTAGCGAATCCTTCAATGAACCTCCAATAGTAGCCCGCTAACCCGACAAAACTACGGATCTCCGTTGCTGTCTTCGGTTGTTCCCACTGTAACACGGCTTCTACTTTCGCCGGATCCACAGCAATCCCCTCCTTTGAGATAACATGACCCAAAAACTGAACCTCTTCTAGCCAGAACTCGCAGTTCGAAAACTTGGCATACAACTGCTCCTATTTGAGTATTTGCAGTACCACTCATAAATGTTCTGCATGCTCTTCTTTATCCCTAGAGTAGATAAGGGTGTCGTCGATAAATACCAAAACAAACTTATCTAAGTAAGGACGAAATATCCTATTCATGTAATCCATGAATATGGCAGGTGCATTTGTCAATCCGAATGGCATTATCAAATACTCGTAGTGCCCATAATGTGTTCTGAATACCGTCTTTGGAACATCCTCGATCTTGACTCGGATCTGATGGTAAGCCGACAGTAGATCTATCTTAGAAAACACGACTGCTCCTCTTAGCTGGTTCATCAGGTCATCAATCCTTGGAAGTGGGTACTTGTTCTTGATAGTGATCTTGTTGAGCTGGCGATAGTCCACACACAACCGAGATGTCCCATCCTTCTTCTTCACAAGCAAAACTGGGGCTCCCCACGGTGACACACTGGGTCTAACCAACTGCTTGGACATCAGCTCCTCCAACTATTTCTTTAGCTCCTCTACCTCTGCGGGAGTCATCTAGTACGGTGCCATAGATATTGGTCCATATCTCGGCACTAGGTCTATTGCGAACTCGATGTCCCTAATCGGTGGAAGTCCAGGTATATCTTCAGGAAAGACTTTCGGAAACTCGTCGAAAATTGGAATCGGACGCGCATCTTTCTCGCTAGTGACCTCCAGAAAGGACAACAACATGTATCCTTAGGCTCATTCTCTCAAAGAAGCTTTCGCTTGATTGGCAGAGATAAAACCTGAAACCTCACTTTTTGGAAAGATTAGGGTTCAGTTGGCACAGTCCAAAAGACCATGGTTATAGGATAACCAATCCATCCCCAAGGTAACATCCATTTGCGATAATTGCAAACAGATCAAGTTGGCTACAAACTTCCTACCCTCAACAAGAATAGGGCAGTTTAGACAGGCCTCGGCCGTAACAACAGGTTTCGTAGTAGGCGTGGGAATAACCAAATCAAATGGTAGTGAAGAAACAGGTAATCCCAAAAGCTTAACACAACATATGCAATAAAAGAATGTGTTGCGCCTGAATCAAATAATACATTTAAAGTTTTACCTCCAATGTTACCTTCTCTCTGGATCAGGTCTTGGTTCTGAGAGGCTTCAGCACCGTTCATCGAGTAGACTCGCCCTTTTGCCTTGGGCCTTGCTACTCGAACCTGGTTGACAGCAGGTTCTGCCGTGGGTTGCCTGCACTCCTTTGCCATATGACCAGGTTTCACACAGTTGAAACAGATGATCCCTGTCGTTGAGCACTCCCTTGCATAGTGGTCTCCTCCACACTTGAAGCACTTGACACCAACAGCTCTCGAAACTGCACGGTTTCCGTTGTCCTTCCCTTGGAATCGTTGATAGTGAAACACCCTTTCCCGAGTGTCACATTCCCGAACGTTTATAAGGCCGAAAATATTTCTTAATGCGGAAAATACGGTTTTCTTTTTTTTCTTTTCACAAGATGCAATGGGATTTTAGTAAAGGTAAATAATACTAATAACGAACTTAGGATCGCCATACATTTCTAGAACAATATGCATAATAATTACAGGGACATAAACAGAAAAAGGAATAATACTATATACAGACATAGGTCTAATGTATAACTGATACAACAAGTACTAGGAGTCGTAGCTCCCCAAAAGTACTACAAAACTGACATAGTCTGGCCGACAACAAAACTAGACCACAAAAAGAAGGTCCGCCTCAGGGCTCAAGGAAACTACTGGGCTGAACCATCGTCACGTCCATCTGTTCACACAGCAACAACAAGTACTAACAGAAAACATACAGATATGGGTGAGATTCCCGTTCATCAACACAACAAAATAGCAGTAGTAAAAACGGGACGACTCACCGGGTAACAGCGTACCCAACATGCTTACAAGAATTCTCAATGTCAAACATATTAAGCAGTTGACGGCATAATATCATGTTAAGCAGTTAACAGTATAATATAAGGTACTCTTAAACAGTACAACGATGTATAACAGTAAATGTAAACATCAATATCCATGCAATGCAATGCAATCTAGATGACTCAATGTCAATGTCACTGGGTACTACTCTGACCCCTACTCCATGGAGCTAACAAAACATTCGGAGAGAGTGAATGGGAGGACATGTTCCGTGCGCGCCAGCCTTGGGCAAGATGCTACAACATTCGTAACGTGCACGTATCTGGCTTTTACGGAAACACTCTCGACCAAACATGAAAAGTACGACATCTAGTAGAGGATATCAGTGTATTGCACGGATTCGCCACGGCACAGCAGAGCTACCAACTGGTCACATGTAAGCCCTTCCAACCCTGATACCTCCAAAAAGACCATTGAAGATCGTCACCGTAAGATTCGCACCCGCATCAAGGAATAAGCTCAACTCCTAGGCTCAAGGCCTTACGACTATGCAAATGAAATGCCAATGCTTACACAAAGCAGATGCGATCAAGCAATGTCTATCCCCCGGATAAACCTCGAAGTTTACTAAGGTTCTCTTCCTTAGGAACTATACGCGTCTTTTGAAAAACAAAACCTTTATCCACCGGATAAATCTCGTGATTCCTCCGGGATCGAGTCATCACAAGACTGAAATAATTGATCGACTGATCGGGATCCGAATCACCGGTCCGTCATCGAACTACGGTTTCAAAACCCAAAACGTTTGTAAACTAGAACAACTTCTCAATTGAAAACTCATTTGATTTGAAACAATTTTTGAAACACTTACTTACTCTATTTTTAGCATTTTCTGAACATGGAATTCGCTTAGCGAAATTACATTCGCCTAGCGAAATTGAAACAATAATGCCTCTTTTGGAACTCCTCTGGATCGCTCGGCGAGACATAAATCGCGTAGTGAAATGTATTGTATTCGCTTAGCGCAAGTACAGACGGTTACACCTCTTTGGAAACACCTCTGGATCGCTCGGTGAAACACAATTCGTGTAGCGAAATTTCACTTTCTTCGCTTAGCGAGTATAATTTCGCTTAGCGAAATGGAGGCGGTTATACCTCTTTTGGAGACTTCTCTGGATCGCTCGGCGAGACGTAATTCGCATAGCGAAACTCATTTGGTTAGCTTAGCGAATATGAATTCGCTTAGCGAAAGTGAGGCAGTGATGCCCAACTTAGACTTTCCCTGTTTTCGCTTAGCGAAAGTAAATTCGCTTAGCGAAAAGTTGCCTTAAAACAAGACATCAACCTTAGGGAACCATTTTGATTCTCTTCATGAAACCACTTCTTTTCTCATTTTGAGTCACATGATTAGCTAGATGAACTAAGGATAAGGTATAAAACATGTTTCACTTTGGTGAAAACACTTTGAGATTTAATTCCATTTAAAGTCACTTAGGGTTTTTCTTTGAAAAACACAAGTTATTGAAAACACTTTCTTTACATCAAAACTTGACTTGTCCAAGAACTATTCATATCCTTCCTTTCCTCAAGGTCATGGCTAATAGCCAACTAGGAATCAATGTGAAGTTTTACTTCATCCACCAATCAAGGTATGGCTCACAATACTTACACAATCATGATAACCATAATACACATTACTACATCATAATCAAACATCCAAGTCCATCACACATTATGGTCTCATAATCAACTATAAAAGTCCATACTTGATCTAGTGATCAAAGTAGGTTTTCCAACATACATGAAAATGGTTTTTCATTCAATCATCTCACCATCAACAACATACCAAGCATAAACTCATCATGACATTCTTGTTCTCCATGAGAACTTAACACATAAAAGTGAACCCAAACTAAAGTGTTTCACCCACACATAATTTAAACAACCATCTTCACTACCACCATCTTGGTGTGATGAGGTTCTTCTCCCCATACCTGTTGATGAGCAGATTCCCAGATCAAAGTCGGTTGATCGGTTTGTGAACCTCCTGATAATCGTCAACAACTACAACAACACAACAATCCAACATTAAACAACAATCAAAGCCAATCTCAACTATCATAACAAAGATGATTTCGGCCACCCTAGGTTAAAAAGGTTAGGAATTGGTTTTGGTTTTCCATTTCATGGATTCAAAGGCATTAGGAAAGCTAAAGATGAAATCAAGTGTTAAAAATCAAAAATTGATGAAAACACTATTCATCATCTTCAAGTAGGGTTCGGCCAAAAGTGATTTTTGAGCTATGATGAGAGTTGAATCATAAGCTCTTAGGTTTAGGTAGAGAATGATGATGTGAGTCCAAAGAACTTGGTCTTACCTCAAAAGGATTTTTCTACAATTTCCTATGGATTTTCAAAGTTTTGGATCTAAGAAATTATTTTCATCAAAATGAAGATTGATCTTGAAATAAAGAAAGATTAATGAAGCTAAGAGATCATAGAAATGATCTTACCTTGAAATGAAGGAAGATTGCTCAAGGAATCAAGTGATTCCAACAAGAACTCAAGCTTTTCAAGGTGAAAATGGAGTTTTCTCTCAAGAACAACTATGGAACTCTAAAGGAAGAGGGGCTGTGCGAAAATGATGAAGTGAGGGGCTGAGTTCAGCCTCATAAATGCTCACTTAAGGGTAAAAAGGTCATTTGCCAAAAGAGTATAATGGTAAAAGTGTAAAAGACTAAGGTTAGGGGCATTTTGGTCATTTTGCGTCCAGATATTTCCGAACGTCATGACAACTCTGGCATACTCTCCCAAGTGTGCTGGGATGATGTGATAGCAAGATTATTTGTTGGCGAGTCCCGGTAAATCCATATGTGGCTCCGTTTGTCACCCGATTGAGGATTCCGCCCGAACGAAGGTCAGGAAGTGATTTTTCTGAAATTTTTACGAAATTTAACCAAAACGTAGAGAATCGAATTCTAAGACTTATTGTCTCGTTCACGGGTCCATCTGAGGTCTTCTGAGCAGTAAAATCATACTGTCAGTGTAAAAACGCAGACCGGACTCCGTTTGAGTTTTCGACTCAAAACCTAATCGTAGCTTCCTACGATATCGTCGAGCATGACTATGGTCTCGGAATATTTTATTTCCATTCCTAAGACCTCGAATAAAATAAGGACATTAAAATACTAAAGAAATAGAAAACGTGAAAATCGGGGCGTTACAGATAGCGCTGACCTCCAGACGACTTTGAGTAGGGTTTCTTGTGATGGAAACTGCTACCACCACTCTTCTTGAACCTTGATGGCCCAACGCTTCCTTGGGTTTTGCTCCGACTTCCTTTCAATTCTTCAATCATCTGGCATTTGTCCATGAGCCGAGGACAGGTAGTGATCTCGAATGGCATGACTGCCTCCTTGAGCTCGTGTCTCAGACCCTCCTCGAACTTTCTACACTTCCAGGCTTCGTTGGGGTTGTCTTGGAAGTAGTTGGAGAAATTTGCCAGACCTTCAAACTTGGCAGCATACTCGCAGACTGTCATGTTTCTTTGATGTAGCTGGAGAAATACCATCTCCTTGGCATGCCTAGCACTCGCAGGGAAATACTCCTCAAAGAACTTCATACGGAAGAGCTCCCAGGTGATGGCTTGTCCAGCGTGCTCGGCCACCTGGCGGGCTCCCCTCCACCAGTACTCTGCATCAGTCACTTTATCAGCATCTGAGCACCTCATGGCTTCAAAGATCTTTTCCATTTCTTGCACTCACAATTCTGCCTTCTCCGGGTCGTATTCTCCCTTGTATTGCGGCGGGTTGTTCCT
Source organism: Ammopiptanthus mongolicus (assembly GCA_039655645.1). Classification (NCBI taxonomy): domain Eukaryota; kingdom Viridiplantae; phylum Streptophyta; class Magnoliopsida; order Fabales; family Fabaceae; genus Ammopiptanthus; species Ammopiptanthus mongolicus. The sequence continues at coordinate 40,182,548 of CM077344.1, forward strand.
GGGGAATTCACTCAATCCTCAACCACCAGCGGTCGCCCGTTCTCGGAGTACAAAAGCAACAGTCATTTCCCTCAGAGCCTGCCCAACATCAGCCATACCGGTGTTCCTATTTGCCATCTCGTTCTGCAAGACCAACAAAGTTCTGTACATGCTAGAGGTTCCTTCGCACAAGCTCAAGTAATGTTGTCATTCCTTTTGGAATTCAACAGCACACAAGTCACAGAGGCACACAGCACAAAAAAGATAGACCAATCACAAACCCAAAAAGACTCGGCCAGCTATGATACCAAATAATATAACACCCCACTTTAGGGGTCACGATTATTCAACTTAAGACCATAGTTTAAAGGCGGAAAATATATAAATACAACTTACAGAAAATATAGGTTTTCTTTTTCCTTTATTTTATACTCGAGTGCCAAAATCATACACATATACTTACACACTAAGGATAATATGCATTATCATAACAATATTAAAAGATAGGACATCTCTCAAAATACATAGGTACATATAGTAGTTTCAACACTGTACTATAGAAGAAACAAAATATATAAAGACAGGCTTAACCTATACTACAGGAGACGCAGGTCCATAACATAATGGGGAGGGGGTACATAATAAATATACAGACACTGGGAAAGACTCTAGAGACTGGCCAAAAACTGACGCTGCACTACTCATCAGAGTAATACTCGTCTGGGTCCTCCTCCTCCTCCTCCATGGCCTCCTCCTCCTCGTCCTCATCCTCCAAGGCCTGCATGTCATAACCGCTCATGATTTGCTCCGCGTACTGTAGCACCTCCTCATCAGTCCTCAACCACCACAAGTTGGCAGGGGCTACATCAGGAACGTCCTTCGGAACATAATCGGGCGCTTCCTCTTCCTCCTCCATCTCCTCATCGTCAGACGAGAGGATAACGAGGGGAACAGAAAAGGATACCCTGGCAGGAGCCGGTGTGCTGTTACGAACAGTCATCCTCCAAGTCGCCCGATGGCGGGGAATCAGAGGGTGTAGCCCGGAAGGATTATAAGTAGGCCCTGGGGGTGGAACAACAGGGACAGAAGGGCCGACCGCAGGTGCAGGTATAGCAGAAGTAGAAGGTGTAGTACGTGGAAGCGGCATAGAAGCAGGGTCGACATATATGTCCCGGGGCTCCTCCCGATAAACTGCAGTCTGGGTGCTGGGCTGTTGCGGATGATCAGCAGGTGGTGGTGGTGGTGGCTGAGAAATCCCCGTGCTACCTCTGCCACTAGCACGTAGAATGCAAGCTCTCTCTGACAGGCTCATCATGTAAAAAGATGACTCCCTCCTACTCGTGAGGCTGACAACTCCAGTATAGGTACGGCGTCCATCTGGGTGGATCGTCCAGGCGTCCTCTCCATCATGGAGGATCAAGTACAACGTCAAGTGAGATGATGGGTCGCTCGCCATATCTACTCACCATAGCAAGATGAAGCCCACGCGAGTAGTGTGACAGCAGAAGTAATGAGGTGAGAGTCCGCATATCGCACAACCAGAATAGCAGTGATAAAAGTCACGCACACACGCACCCAATCGGCATAATAGCGCATGGGCTTTCACAACATAATAAATAAATTGCATGGCATCACAGTTAATATTTCAATCAACAATAATATGGATCATGGTCAACTCAATTATGAAATGACACAAATGCAACATGACTCAGACCCCTACTCCATGGAGCTAAACATATCAAGAGTGAGTGATTGGGAGAACATTGTCTGCGTTATCTCAGCCCATAGTGCCAAATCCAAATGATTGCAATCATCTTAGCGGCTTATGTCAGACGTTCTTTACCCAAATCGTGATTTGTCCGGTGTTTCAGTCGGGACGTCAGTGTTTTTCGATGGATATCCACGACACAGAGGAGCTACTCTCTGGCCACATGTGTTTTCTCCAACGCCCGACGTCCACAAGATCCTTATGATCGACACCTCAGACAATCGCATTTGTACCAAGGTGTAATCTCAACTCCTAGGCATCACGCCTGACTCATGCACAGATGCAAATGCTTGTCAAGAAAACCACACAAAACAGCCACGTACTACCTCATCACTATAGTACCTCGTTTATCCCTTGATAAACCACAAGACACCCTTACAGGATCCACTTTCACACGACTTGCCATCAATCGCCCATCCTTGGTTCCGTTCCTTGCAATCACGTACTGCTTCGTTGTTCGCAACACGATGTTACATGTCATATGATACATTAGTCCACAACCTAGATGTATTATGGAGGTTAGGGTTCCAAAAGGAATCCCTTCATCAATCTCCTTACTTGACTAGCAAAGGAACATTACTTATGCTTTATAAGTAATTCTTAGTGATTAAACATTATGGAGCCCTTAGATGATCTAAATCATCAAGGATGTGTAATATGGTTTTGTCATTCCCACTAGGTATTAGTACATGTCTTTTACTAGAATCTTATGAGTCCATTATGGAGTTCATATAGATTCCCTAAGGAGATAACGTGTGTTTATACTATTATAGCGAAAACTCCAAAGTACTATCCTTATATCAAAGTAGTTGATGAAATCTCCTTTATTTGGTATAGTTTGAAAACTCTAATAAAGTATCCATAGGTGTCTCATTTAGTGTAAAACTCTTTGAGTTAGTCCCCTTAATTCTATTACTTAGTGTAGAAGAAAGCATGATTCTCCTTTGAAATCATTATTTTGTTTTCAAATGAATTATAACTTATAAACCTTTGGAAAGTTCTCAAAGGTATATAGTGTAAAACTCCTTGTTTTTAAAGAAAGGTTTTGTAAGAATCCTATCTTCTCAAGGAAGGCTTACTAACTAAAATTCTTTAAAAACCATCTTGATTAATTATGGAACTCTTGGATCTTTGAAAAACTTTTCTTTAAAGCAACTTATTAAAATAAGTGGTTGATCAACATCAAATCAACCTATTCTTAACATGGTTCCTACATGAAGTCCAAAAACTCTTATTTCACAACACATGGTTCTTTGGAACCAAAACTTGGTTTCTTTGGAAACCTTTTCAATTTATATACTTTCTATACTTTAGTATAAACATATAAAACCCCTTAGAATTAACATTTTAAGGTCCTAACCCTATTTTCTACACCAAGGCTGAATGCCCATAGGAAAATAGGATAGGTTTTCCTTTGTTTTATTGCATTGTAAGAACCATATTAAGTTCATTTTACCGTCACTTAAACATAGAAGCTTTGGCTTGCCTTCTACACATCATATGGCCAAAACACTCATGGTTATTTACCACCAAAATACAGCCATTAAACAACATCCAAAGTAGCATAGAATAATCACATCAACATACAAACATGTTATCAAGACAACTTAGAACATAAGCAAGTTCAAATCATTCAAAAATCCTATCCTTAGATCTTTGGACCTAAGAATAGTTTTTCACCATGCCCAAATAATTTTCTTCTAGCACATACTCACATAAACATCATATCAACACAGCCACACTAATGTGACAACAAAGTAAAGAACTTTATGAGGAAACCCTAGATCTAGGGTTTTTCTTCAACAAATTAGGAGGCCTTTATCACCACCATTTAAGGTGTGATATGGTTCACTCCCCCATTATCTTTATGAAGCTTCCTTGAAGAGTAGAAGATGAAAACTTGGTCACCAAACCGCAAGGAAAACCGTGACCTAGAGGAGAAACAAACAAGTTCAAAAACTTGATTTTTCAACTTCATAAACAATGAGGACACAATGATTTTTCAACATCATGAGGATCATAACATAAAGAAGTTCTCAAGAATAATAAAGGAAAGAAACTAAGTTAGAAACTTACTTTTGAACAAGGGTCCAAAATCAAGTTCAAGAAGCTTGAACCTTCCTGAATGATTCTTGAATATCTTGAAGCAAACAACTTCAAATGAAGAAATTCCAAATAGGAAAGTTGTTTAGATGAATGAGATAAACAAGAATATGAATTTATAATGATGAAATAAGGTGAGTATGAACACTTAATAGCGCTGGCCGAAGTTAGGAAGAAAGGAGAGAGAAGAGAGAACTTGAACTTAGGTGTTTGAGTGAGAAATGAATGGAATAGTGATTTTTGGTGTTCTGAACACTAAAGGGCCGAGATCCCTCCTCCTTGTGGACTCCAAATCTTCATTAAATTGTGGTCATAAATAATGGAGGATCAAGATTTAAGTCGATGAGTGTGTTGTTGCTTATGGAGGGCTTAAGGACAAGATTAACCAAAAATGGCTAAGATGCTTTTTCCATTAATGGTTAGTGCTTGACTTGAGATGATAGAAAGCCAATCTTGGCTCCTCCCAAGGTGGAATGGCCGAATGGCCTTAACTAAATGCAGCAAGAATATTTACATTTTCATTTAGTTAGGAATTTGGTAATTAGGGCTTTTACCAAAAATGGATAATTGGTTTTTACTACTTTTGGAAAATTTTTGGATTTTAAGAAAGCTAATCCTTTTCATTAGGAATAATAAACAAGGTAATGGAAAATGTAATTCATCATCACACATCACTTAATTCCCCGTTTCCAGGCCTCCGGCACGCTAAACGAGAAATTACCCGATAATGATCAAAACAGAACTTTTATCGATTTTTTGTCTCTTGACGACAAAAGAAACTTTTCCACAACATAACCATGGATATAAACCATCATATAAACATTGCCATAAGGCAGTGATCACAAGTAAATGTTGATCATAAACAGTTACAGAAACGGGGATGTTACAACACTCCCCTACAACAAAAATTTTCGTCCTCGAAACTTGAGGACGTCAAAACAACTACGGATACTACTCCTTCATCTTCTCTTCCTGCTCCCACGTCGCCTCCCCGGACGCTTCATTCCTGATGACCTTTACCAGAGCAATATCCTTCCCTCGAAGCTGCTTCATTCTTCGGTCCTCGATCCTGACGGGAGAAGTTTCAAAAGTTAGGTTATCCTTTAATTGTACTGCATCAGGCTCAATGACATGCATGGGATCAGGGATATACTTTCGCAATTACAAAACATGGAATACATCATGAAGATTTGAAATAAAAGCGGGTAAGGCAATTTGATATGCTACCGAGCCAACTCTACGAAGTATTTTATAAGGTCCAATGAATTTTGGTGTGAGTTTCCTGGATTTTATTACTCTACCTATCCCAGTCATGGGTGTGACACTCAAGAATACGTGGTCCCCTTCCTGGAACTCAAGCGGTCGACGCCTCTTTGCCAAAAGCGAGACGTGAACCTCGGGTCTCTGTCTGAAACGATACTGGATGGTACACCGTGTAACCTAACGATCTCCCCAATATAAAGTTAGGTCAACTTCTCCATCGAGTACATGATGTTTATGGGTAAAAAGTGTGCCGACTTGGTGAGTCGATCCACGATCACCCAAATTGCATCATAACCCTTCGGCATCCTAGGTAAACTAGTCACAAAATCCATGGAGATGTCATCCCATTTCCATTCAGGAATATTTAAGGGTTGCAGCATTCCCGCAGGTCTTTGGTTTTCCACCTTCGCTTTCTGACACACTAGGCACGACGATACAAAACTAGCAACATCTCTCTTCATCCCATGCCACCGATACATCCGTTTCAGATCTTGGTACATCTTGGTTGACCCCGGATGCATACTCAGCTTGCACATGTGAGCTTCCTCAAGTATCAGCCTTCTTAGATCCGCATCACTGGGTACACAGATTCTGCCCTTGAACCTCAGAATCCCATCTGGTCCTTCTACAAACTCTGACGTGGTCTCCTGCCGTCCGGCTTCTCTCCCTTTCATGCGATACTGATCCTCGCTCTGTTTCTCTCTGATCTGATTCAAGAGATCACTTTCCACAGTGATCATACCCACACTGAGCTTCCCTGGAGATGCTTCTACAACTAACTTCAGATCTCTAAACTGCTCGATGAGCTCCCTCTCTCTGACCATCATGGCAGACGCATGGAGCACTTTTCTACTTAAGGCATCCGACACAACGTTTGCTTTTCCAGGATGATAATGCAACTCGATGTCATAGTCCTTCAAAAACTCTAACCATCTTCGCTGCCTCATGTTGAGCTCTTTCTGGTCAAACAAGTACTTTAAGCCTTTGTGATCACTGAAAAGGCTAAACTTTGCCCCGTACAAGAAAGGCCACCAAATCTTCAGAGCAAAGACCACTACAGTTAACTCCAAGTCGTGAGGCGGATAGTTCTTCTCATGGTTCTTTGACTGCCTTGAAGCGTAAGCTACCACCTTCCTGTTTTGCATCATGACGCATCCCAAACCTTGGTACGAAGCATCACAAAATACCTCAGAGGGTTCATTGGGGTCCGAAAATACTACCACTGGTGAACTGGTCAGACGCTTCTTCAATTCCTGAAAACTAGCCTCACAGGCCTTGGTCCATGCAAAGGCTTGATCCTTCCGTGTTAGCTTGGTCAACGGTCCCACAATCTTAGCGAATCCTCCAATGAATCTCCGATAGTAGCCCGCTAACCCGACAAAACTACAGATCTCCCTTGCTGTCTTTGGTTGTTCCCACTGTAACACGGCTTCTACTTTTGCCGGATCCACAGCAATCCCATCCTTTGAGATAACATGACCCAAAAACTGAACCTCTTCTAGCCAGAACTCGCACTTCGAAAACTTGGCGTACAACTGCTTCTCTTTGAGTATTTGCAGTACCACTCATAAATGTTCTGCATGCTCTTCTTTATCCCTAGAGTAGATAAGGATGTCGTCGCTAAATACCACAACAAACTTATCTAAGTAAGGACGAAAGATCCTATTGATGTAATCCATGAATATGGCTGGTGCATTTGTCACTCCGAATGGCATTACCAAATACTCTTAGTGCCCATAACGTGTTCTGGATGCCGTCTTTGGAACATCCTCGATCTTGACCCGGATCTGATGGTAACCCTACCGTAGATCTATCTTAGAAAACACGGCTACTCCTCTTTGTTGGTCCATCAGGTCATCAATCCTTGAAAGCGGGTACTTGTTCTTGATAGTGATCTTGTTGAGCTGGCGATAGTCCACACACAACCGAGATGTCCCATCCTTCTTCTTCACAAGCAAAACTGGGTCTCCCCACGGTGACACACTGTGCCTAACAAACTAATTGGACATCAGCTCCTCCAACGGTTTCTTTAGTTCCTCTAGCTCTGCGGGTGCCATCTGGTACGATGCCATAGATATTAGTCGAGATCCCGGCACTAGGTCTATTGCGAACTCGATATCCCTAACCGGTGAAAGTTCAGGTATATCTTCAAGAAAGACTTCCGGAAACTCGTCTACAATTGGAATCGGACGCGCATCTTTCTCGCTAGTGACCTCCAGAAAGGACAACAACATGTATCCTTAGGCATCTTCTTTCAAAGAAGCTTTCGCTTGATTGGCTGAGATAAAACCAGAAATCTCACTTTTGTGAAAGATTAGGGTTCGGTTGGCACAGTCCAAAAGAACATGGTTAGAGGATAACCAATCCATCCCCAAGATAACATCCATTTGCGATAATTGCAAACAGATCAAGTTGGCTACAAACTTCCTACCCTCAACAAGAATAGGGCAGTTTAAACATGCCTCAGCCGTAACAACAAGTTTCGCAGTAGGCGTGGAAATAACCAAATCAAATCGTAGTGAAGAAACAGGTAATCCCAAAAGCTTAACAAAACTATATGCAATAAAAGAATGTGTTGCGCCTGAATCAAACAGTATAGTTAAAGTTTTACCTACAATGTTACCTTCTCCCTGAATCAGGTCTTGGTTCTAAGAAGCTTCAGCACCGATCACCAAGTAGACTCGCCCTTTTGCCTTGGGCCTTGCTACTCAAACCAGGTTAACAGCAGGTTCTGCCTCGGGTTGCCTGCACTCCTTTGCCATGTGACCAGGTTTCCCACAGTTGAAACAGATGATCCCTGTCATTGAGCACTCCCTTGCATAGTGGTCTCCTCCACACTTGAAGCACTTGACACCAACAGCTCCTGAAACTGCACAGTTTCCGTTGTCCTTCCCTTGGAATCATTGATAGCGTTGACCTCCAGACGGGTTTGAGTAGGGTTTCTTGTGATGGAAACTGCTACCACCACTCTTCTTGAAACTTGATGGCCCAACGCTTCCTTGGGTTTTTCTCCGACTTCCTTTCAGTTCTTCAATCAGCCGGCATTTGTCCATGAGACGAGGAAAGGTAGTGATCTCGAACGGCATGACTGCCTCCTTGAGCTCGTGTCTCAGACCCTCCTCGAAATTTCTACACTTCTAGGCTTCGTTAGGGTTGTCTAGGAAGTAGTTGGAGAACTTTGCCAGACCTTCAAACTTGGTAGCATACTGGCAGACTGTCAAGTTTCCTTGACGTAGCTGGAGAAATTCCATCTCCTTGGCATGCCTAGCATTCGCAGGGAAATACTTCTCAAAGAACTTCATACGGAAGAGCTCCCAGATGATGGCTTGTCCAGCGTGCTCGGCCACCTGGCGTGCTCCCCTCCACCAGTACTCTGCATCACCTACTAGCATGTAGGCTGCATAAGTCACTTTATCAGCACCTGAGAACCTCAGAGCTTCAAAGATATTTTCCATTTCTTGCACCCACAATTCTGCCTTCTCCGGGTCGTATTCTCCCTTGTATTGTGGCGGGTTATTCCTGCGGAATTCACTCAATCCTCGACCACCAGCGGTCGCCTGTTCTCGGAGTACAAAAGTAGCAGTCATTTCCCTCCGAGTCTGCACAACATCAGCCATACCAGTGTTCCTATTTTCCATCTCATTCTGCAAGACCAACAAAGTTCAGCACATGCTAGAGGTTCCTTCACACAAGCTCAAGTAATGTTGTCATTCCTTTCGGAATTCAACAGCACACAAGTCACAGAGGCACATAGCACAAAATAGATAGACCAACCAAAAACCCAAAAAGACTCGGCCAGCTCTGATACCAAATAATGTAACATCCCACTTTAGGGGTCAAGATTATTCAACTCAAGACCATAGGTTAAAGGCGGAAAATATATAAATACAGCTTACCAAAAATATGGGTTTTCTTTTTCCTTTCTTTTATACTCGAGTTCCAAAACCATACACGTATACTTACACAATAATGATAATATGCATTATCATAACAATATTAAAAGATAGAACATCTCTAAAAATACATAGGTACACATAGTAGTTTCAACACTGAACTACAGAAGAAACAAAATATATAAAGACAAGCTTAACCTATGCTACTGGAGATGCAGCTCCATAGCATAAGGGGGAGGGGGTATATAATAAATATACAGACACTGGGAAAGACTCTAGAGACTGGCCAAAAACTGATGTTGTACTACTCATCAGAGTAATACTCTTCTAGGTCCTCCTCCTCCTCCTCGTCCTCCTCCATGGCCTCCTCCTCCTCGTCCTCATCCTCCAAGGCCTGCATGTCATAACCGCTCATGATATGCTCCGCGTACTGCAGCACCTCCTCATCAGTCCTCAACCACCACAGGCTGGCAGGGGCTACATCAGGAATGTCCTCCGGAACATAATCGGGCGCTTCCTCTTCCTCCTCCATCTCCTCATCGTCAGACGAGAGGATAACGAGGGGAACAGAAAAGGATACCCTGGCAGGAGCCGGTGTGCTCCTACGAGCAGTCATCCTCCAAGTCGCTCGATGGCGGGGAATCAGAGGGTGTAGCTCGGAAGGCTTATAAGTAGGCCCTGGGGGTGGGACAACAGGGACAGAAGGGCCGACCGCAGGTGCAGGTATAGCAGAAGTAGAAGGTGCAGTAGGTGGAAGCGGCATGGAAGCAGGGTCGACATATATGTCCCGGGGCTTCTCCAGATAAACTGCAATCTAGGTGCTGGGCTGTTGCGGATGATCAGCAGGTGGTGGTGGTGGTGGCTGAGAAATCCCCGTGCTACCTCTGCCACTAACACGTAGAATGCAAGCTCTCTTTGACAGGCTCATCACGTAAAAAGATGACTCCCTCCTACTCGTGAGGCTGACAGCTCCAGTATAGGTACGGCGTCCATCTGGGTGGATCGTCCAGGCGTCCTCTCCATCATGGAGGATCAAGTCCAACGTCAAGTGAGATGATGGGTCGCTCGCCATATCTACTCACTATAGCAAGATGAAGCCCACGCGAGTAGCGTGACAACAGAAGTAATGAGGTGAGAGTCCGCATATCGCACAACCAGAATAGCAGTGATAAAAGTCACGCACACACGCACCCAATCGGCATAATAGCGCATGGGCTTTCACAACATAATAAATAAATTGCATGGCATCACAGTTAATATTTCAATCAACAACAATATGGGTCCTAGTCAACTCAATTATGAAATGACACAAATGCAACATGACTCAGACCCCTACTCCATGGAGCTAAACATATCAAGAGTGAGTGATTGGGAGAACATCGTCTGCGTTATCTCAGCCCATAGTGCCACATCTAAATGATTGCAATCATCTTAGCGGCTTATGCCAGACATTCTTTACCCAAATCGTGATTTGCCCGGTATTTCAGTCGGGACTTCAGTGTTTTTCGATGGATATCCACGACATAGAGGAGCTACTCTCTGGCCACATGTGTTTTCTCCAACGCCCGACGTCCCAAGATCCTCATGCTCGTCACCTCAGACAATCGCATCTGTACCAAGGTGTAATCTCAACTCCTAGGAATCACGCCTGACTCATGCACAGATGCAAATGCTTGTCAAGAAAACCACACAAAACAGCCACGTACTACCTCATCACTATAGTACCTCGATTATCCCTTGATAAACCACAAGACACCCTTACGGGATCCACTTTCACACCACTTGCCATCAATCGCCCATCCTTGGTTCCATTCCTTGCAATCACATACTGCTTCGTTGTTCGCAACACGATGTTACAAGTCTTATGATACATTAGTCCACAACCTAGATGTATTATGGAGGTTAGGGTTCCACAAGGAATCCCTTCATCAATCTCCTTACTTGACTAGCAAAGGAAAATTACTTATGCTTTATAAGTAATTCTTAGTGATTAAACATTATGGAGCCCTTAGATGATCTAAATCATCAAGGATGTGTAATATGGTTTTGTCATTCCCACTAGGTATTAGTACATGTCTTTTACTAGAATCTTATGAGTCCATTATGGAGTTCATATAGATTCCCTAAGGAGATAACGTGTGTTTATACTATTAACGCGAAAACTCCAAACTACTATCCTTATGTCAAAGTAGTTGATGAAATCTCCTTTATTTGGTATAGTTTGAAAACTCTAATAAAGTATCCATAGGTGTCTCATTTAGTGTAAAACTCTTTGAGTTAGTCCCCTTAATTCTATTACTTAGTGTAGAAGAAAGCATGATTCTCCTTTGAAATCATTATTTTGTTTTCAAATGAATTATAACTTATAAACCTTTGGAAAGTTCTAAAAGGTATATAGTGTAAAACTCCTTATTTTTAAAGAAAGGTTTTGTAAGAATCCTATCTTCTCAAGGAAGGCTTACTAACTAAATTTCTTTAAAAACCATCTTGATTAATTATGGAACTCTTGGATCTTTGAAAAACTTTTCTTTAAAGCAAATTATTAAAGTAAGTGGTTGATCAACATCAAATCAACCTATTCTTAACATAGTTCCTAAAAGAAGTCAAAAAACTCTTATTTCACAACACATGGTTCTTTGGAACCAAAACTTGGTTTCTTTGGAAACCTTTTCAATTTATATACTTTCTATACTTTAGTATAAACATATAAAACCCCTTAGCATTAACATTTTAAGGTCCTAACCCTATTTTCTACACCAAGGCCGAATGCCCATAGGAAAATAGGATAGGTTTTCCTTTGTTTTATTGCATTGTAAGAACCATATTAAGTTCATTTTACCGTCACTTAAACATAGAAGCTTTGGCTTGCCTTCTACACATCATATGGCCGAAACACTCATGGTTATTTACCACCAAATACAGCCATTAAACAACATCCAAAGTAGCATAGAATAATCACATCAACATACAAACATATTATCAAGACAACTTAGAACATAAGCAAGTTCAAATCATTCAAAAATCCTATCCTTAGATCTTTGGACCTAAGAATAGTTTTGCACCATGCCCAAATACTTTTCTTCTAGCACATACACACATAAACATCATATCAACACAGCGACACAATTTAATGTGATAACAAAGTAAAGAACTTTATGAGGAAACCCTAGATCTAGGGTTTTCCTTCAACAAATTAGGAGGCCTTTATCACCACCATTTAAGGTGTGATATGCTTCACTCCCCCATTACCTTTATGAGGCTTCCCTGAAGAGTAGAAGATGAAAACTTGGTCACCACACCGCAAGGAAAACCGTGACCTAGAGGAGAAACAAACAAGTTCAAAAACTTGATTTTTCAACTTCATAAACAATGAGGACACAATGATTTTTCAACATCATGAGGATCATAACATAAAGACGTTCTCAAGAATAATAAAGGAAAGAAACTAAGTTAGAAACTTACTTTTGAACAAGGGTACAACACCCTTTCCCGAGTGCCACATTCCCGAACGTTTATAAGGCCGAAAATATTTCTTAATGCGGAAAATACGGTTTTCTTTTTTTTTCTTTTCACAAGATGCAATGGGATTTCATAAAGGTAATAATACTGATAAACGAACTTAGGTTCGCCATGCATTTCTAGAACATACCACAGAACAGAAACAGAAACAAAAACGTCAACATTATTATATACAGACATAAGTCTAATGTATAACTGTCATAAAAGATACAATAAGTACTAGGAGTCGTAGCTCCCAAAAGGTACTACAAAAACTGACAAAGTCTGGCCGACAACAAAACTAGACCACAAAAAGAATCCTCCTCCGGCTCAAAGGAACTACTGGACTGAACCATCGTCACGTCCATCTGTTCAAACAGCAACAGCAAGTACCAACAGAAAACATACAGATATGGGTGAGATTCCCGTTCATCAACACAACAAAACAGCAATAGTAAAAACGGGACGACTCACCGGGTAACCACGTACCCAACATGCTTACAAGAATTCTCAATGTTAAACATATTAAGCAGTTGACAGCATAATATCATGTTAAGCAGTTAACAACATAAAGATAAGGTATTCTTAAACAGTACAACGATGTATAACAGTAAATGTAAACATCAATAGCCATGCAATGCAATGCAATGTATATGACTCAATGTCAATGTCACTGGGTACTACTCTGACCCCTACTCCATGGAGCTAACAAAACATTCGGAGAGAGTGAATGGGAGGACATGTTCCGTGCGCGCCAGCCTTGGGCAAGATGCTACAACATTCGTAACGTGCACGTATCTGGCTTTTACGGAAACACTCTCAACCAAACATGAAAAGTACGGCATCTAGTAGAGGATATCAGTGTATTGCACGGATTCGCCACGACACAGAAGAGCTACCAACTGGTCACATGTAAGCCCTTCCAACCCTGATACCTCCCAAAAGACCATTGAAGATCGTCACCGTAAGATTCGCACCCGCATCAAGGTGTAAGCTCAACTCCTAGGCTCAAGGCCTTACAACTATGCAAATGAAATGCCAATGCTTACACAAAGCAGATGCGATCAAGCAATGTCTATCCCCCGGATAAACCTCAAAGTCTACTAAGGTTCTCTACCTTAGGAACTATACGTGTCTTTTGAAAGCATAACCTTTATCCACCGGATAAATCTCGTGATCCCTCCGGGATCGAGTCATCACAAGACTGAAACAATTGAACGACTGAGCGGGGTCCGAATCACCGGTCCGTCATCGAACTACTGTCTCAAAACCCAAAACATTTGTAAACCAGAACAATTTCTCAATTGAAAACTCATTTGATTTGAAACAATCTTTGAAACACTTACTTGCTCTATTTTTAGCATTTTCTGAACATGTAATTCGCTTAGCGAAATTTCATTCGCTTAGCGAAATTGAAACAAGAATGCCTCTTTTGGAACTCCTCTGGTTCGCTCGGCGAGACACAAATCGCGTAGCGAAATGCATTGGATTCGCTTAGCGAATATGAATTCGCTTAGCGCAATTTCAGACGGTTAAACCTCTTTGTAAACGCGAAATGTATTGTATTCACTTAGCGAATATGAATTCGCTTAGCGAAAGTTCAGACGGTTAAACCTCTTTGTAAACGCCTCTGGATCGCTCGGCGAAACAGAATTCGTGTAGCGAAATGCATTGTATTCGCGTAGCGAAAATAATTTCGCTTAGCGAAATGGAGGCGGTTATACCTCCTTTGGAGACTTCTCTGGGTCGCTCAGCGAGACGTAATTCGCGTAGCGAAACTCGTTTGATTGGCTTAGCGAATATGAATTCGCTTAGCGAAAGTGAGGCAGTGATGCCCAACTTAGGCTTTCCCCTGTTTCCGCGTAGCGAGAGAAAATTCGCTTAGCGAAATGGTTGCCATAAACAAGACATCAACCTTAGGGAACCATTTTGATTCTCTTCATGAAACCACTTCTTTTCTCATTTTGAGTCCCTTGATTAACTATATGGACTAAGGATAAGGTATAAAATATGTTTCACTTTGGTGAAAGCACTTTGAGCTTTAATTTCCATTCAAAGACACTTAGGGTTTTCTTTGAAAAACACAAGTTATTGAAAACACTTTCTTTACATCAAAACTTGACTTAATCAAGATCTACTCATGTTCTTCCTTTTCTCAAAGCCATGGCTAAAAGCCAACTAGGAATCAATGTGAAGTTTTACTCCATCAACCAAACAAAATATGGCTCACCATACTTACACAATCATGATAACCATAATACACATTACTACATCATAATCAAACATCCAAGTCCATCACACATTATGGTCTCATAATCAACAATAAAAGTCCATACTTGACCTAGTGATCAAAGTAGGTTTTTCAACATACATGAAAATGATTTTCATCAATCATATCATCATCAACTTATGCTAAAGCACACTACAACATACTCAAGCATAAACACATCATAACAATCTTGTTCTCCAAGAGAACTTAACAAGACTTAACACATAAAAGTGAACCCAAACTAAAGGGTTTCACCCACACATAAACTCAAACAACCATTCTCACTACCACCATCTTGGTGTGATGAGGTTCTTCTCCCCATACCTCTTGATGAGCAGATTCCCGGATCAAAGTCGGTTGATCGGTTTCTGAACCTCCTGATAATCGTCAACAACTACACAACACAACAATTCAACATTAAACAACAATCAAAGCCAAACTCAACTATTACAACAAAGAGGGTTTCGGCCACCCTAGGTTAAAAAGGTTAGAAATTGGTTTTGGTTTCCATTTCATGGATTCAAAGGCATTAGGAAAACTAAGGATGAAATCTAGTGTTAAAAATCAAAACTTGATGAAAACACTATTCATCATCTTCCAAGAGGGTTCGGCCAAAAATGCTTTTTGAACTATGATGAGAGTTGAATCATAAGCTCTTGGGTTTAGGTAGAGATTGATGATGTGAGTTCAAAGAACTTGGTCTTACCTCAAAAGGATTTTTCTACAATTTCCTATGGATTTTCAAAGTTTTGTATCTAAGAAATTCTTTTCATGAAAATGAAGATTGATCTTGAAATAAAGAAAGATTCAAGAAGCTAAGAGATCATAGAAGTGATCTTACCTTGAAATGAAGAAAGATTGCTCAAGGAATCAAGTGAATCCAACAAAAACTCAAGCTTTTCTAGGTGAAAATGGAGTTTTCTCTCAAGAGCAACTATGGAACTCTATGGTGTGAGGGGCTGTGCGAAAATGATGAAGTGAGGGGCTGAGTTCAGCCTCTTAAAAGTTCACTTAAGGGTAAAAAGGTCATTTGCCAAAAGGGTATAATGGTAAAAGTGTAAAAGACTAAGGTTAGGGGCATTTTGGTCATTTTGCGTCCAGATATTTCCGAACGTCATGACGACTCTGGCATACTCTCCCAAGTGTCCTGTGATGATGTGATATCAAGATTATTTGTTGGCGAGTCCCGGTAAATCCATATGTGGCTCCGTTCGTCACCCGATTGAAGATTCCGCCCGAACGAAGGTCAGGAAGTTATTTTTCTGAAATTTTTACGAAATTTAACCAAAACGTAGAGAATTGAATTCTAAGACTTACTGTCTCGTTCATGGGTCCATCTGAGGTCTTCTGAGCAGTAAAATCATACTGTCAGTGTAAAAGCGCAGACCGGACTCCGTTTGAGTTTTCGACTCAAAACTTAATCGTAGCTTCCTACGATATCGTCGAGCATGACTGTGGTCTCGGAATATTTTATTTCTATTCCTAAGACCTCAAATAAAATAAAGACATTAAAATACTAAAGAAATAGAAAACGTGAAAATCGGGGCGTTACAAAGGGTCCAAAATCAAGTTCAAGAAGCTTGAACCTTCCCGAATGATTCTTGAATATCTTGAAGCAAACAACTTCAAATGAAGAAATTCCAAAGAGGAAAGTTGTTTAGATGAATGAGATAAACATGAATATGAATTTAGAATGATGAAATAAGGTGAGTATGAACACTTAATAGTGCTGGCCGAAGTTAGGAAGAAAGGAGAGAGAAGAGAGAACTTGAACTTAGGTGTTTGAGTGAGAAATGAATGGAATAGTGATTTTTGGTGTTCTGAACACTAAAGGGCCGAGATCCCTCCTCCTTGTGGACTCCAAATCTTCATTAAATTGTGGTCATAAAGAATGGAGGTTCAAGATTTAAGTCGATGAGTGTGTTGTTGCTTATGGAGGGCTTAAGGACAAGATTAACCAAAAATGGCTAACATGCTTTTTCCATTAATGGTTAGTGTCATAAACTTGACTTGAGATGATAGAAAGCCAATATTGGCTCCTCCCAAGGTGGAATGGCCGAATGGCCTTAACTAAATGCAACAAGAATAGTTACATTTTCATTTAGTTAGGAATTTGGTAATTAGGGCTTTTACCAAAAATGTATAATTGGTTTTTACTACTTTTGGAAAATTTTTGGATTTTAAGAAAGCTAATCCTTTTCACTAGGAATAAGGTAATGGAAAATGTAATTCATCATCACACCTCACTTAATTCCCCGTTTCCAGGCCTGCGGCACGCTAAACGAGAAATTACCCGATAATGATCAAAACAGAACTTTTATCGGTTTTTTGTCTCTTGACGACAAAAGAAACTTTGCCACAACATAACCATGGATATAAACCATCATATAAACATTTCCCTATATATATATATATATATATATATATATATATATATATATATATATATATATATATATATATATAAAAGTCATGTCAAACATAAGGCAGTGATCACAAGTAAATGTTGATCATAAACAGTTACAGAAACGGGGATGTTACAACACTCCCCTACAACAAAAAGTTTCGTCCTCGAAACTTGAGAACGTCAAAACAACTGCGGATACTACTCCTTAATCTTCTCTTCCAGCTCCCACGTCGCCTCCCCGGATGCTTCATTCCTGGTGACCTTTACCAGAGCAATATCCTTCCCTCAAAGCAGCTTCATTCTTCGGTCCTCGATCCTGACGGGAGAAGTTTCAAAAGTTAGGTTATCCTTTAATTGTACTACATCAGGCTCAATGACATGCATGGGATCAGGGATATACTTTTGCAATTGCAAAACATGGAATACATCATGAAGATTTGAAAGAAAAGCGGGTAAGGCAACTTGATATGCTACCGAGCCAACTCTACGAAGTATTTGATAAGGTCCAATGAATTTTGGTGTGAGTTTCCTGGATTTTATTACTCTACCTATCCCAGTCATGGGTGTGACACTCAAGAATACGTGGTCCCCTTCTTGGAACTCATGCGGTCGACGCCTCTTTGCCAAAAGCGAGACGTGAACCTCGGGTCTCTGTCTGAAACGATACTGGATGGTACACCGTGTGACCTAACGATCTCCCCGATATAAAGCTGGGTCAACTTCTCCATCGAGTACATGATGTTTATGGGTAAAAAGTGTGCTGACTTGGTGAGTCGATCCACGATCACCCAAATTGCATCATAACCCTTCGGCATCCTAGGTAAACTAGTCACAAAATCCATGGAGATGTCATCCCATTTCCATTCATGAATATCCAAGGGTTGCAGCATTCCCGCAGGTCTTTGGTTTTCCACCTTCGCTTTCTGACACACTAGGCACGATGATACAAAACTAGCAACATCTCTCTTCATCCCATGCCATCGATACATCCGTTTCAGATCTTGGTACATCTTGGTTGACCCCGGATGCATACTCAGCTTGCACATGTGAGCTTCCTCAAGTATCAGCCTTCTTAGATCCGCATCACTGGGTACACAGATTCTGCCCTTGAACCTCAGAATCCCATCTGGTCCTTCTACAAACTCTGACGTGGTCTCCTGCCGTCCGGCTTCTCTCCCTTTCATGCGATACTGATCCTCGCTCTGTTTCTCTCTGATCTGATTCAAGAGATCACTTTCCACAGTGATCATACCCACACTGAGCTTCCCTGGAGATGCTTCTACAACTAACTTCAGATCTCTAAACTGCTCGATGAGCTCCCTCTCTCTGACCATCATGGCAGACGCATGGAGCACTTTTCTACTTAAGGCATCCGACACAACGTTTGCTTTTCCAGGATGATAATGCAACTCGAAGTCATAGTCCTTCAAAAACTCTAACCATCTTCGTTGCCTCATGTTGAGCTCTTTCTGGTCAAACAAGTACTTCAAGCCTTTGTGATCACTGAAAAGGCTAAACTTTGCCTCGCACAAGAAATGCCTCCAAATCTTTGGAGCAAAGACCACTGCAGTTAACTCCAAGTCGTGAGGCGGATAGTTCTTCTCATGGTTCTTTGACTGCCTTGAAGCTTAAGCTACCACCTTCCTGTTTTGCATCATGACGCATCCCAAATCTTGGTACAAAGCATCACAAAATACCTCAGAGGGTTCATTGGGGTCCGAAAATGCTAGCACTGGTGAACTGGTCAGATGCTTCTTCAATTCCTGAAAACTAGCCTCACAGGCCTTGGTCCATGCAAAGGCTTGATCCTTCCGTGTTAGCTTGGTCAACGGTGCCACAATCTTAGCGAATCGTCCAATAAACCTCCGATAGTAGCCCGCTAACCCGACAAAACTTCAGATCTCCGTTGCTGTCTTTGGTTGTTCCCACTGTAACACGGCTTCTACTTTTGCCGGATCCACAGCAATCCCATCCTTTGAGATAACATGACCCAAAAACTGAACCTCTTCTAGCCAGAACTCGCACTTCGAAAAGTTGGCGTACAACTGCTTCTCTTTGAGTATTTGCAGTACCACTCGTAAATGTTCTGCATGCTCTTCTTTATCCCTAGAGTAGATAAGGATGTCGTCGCTAAATACCACAACAAACTTATCTAAGTAAGGACGAAAGATCCTATTGATGTAATCCACGAATATGGCTGGTGCATTTGTCACTCCGAATGGCATTACCAAATACTCTTAGTGCCCATAACGTGTTCTGAATGCCGTCTTTGGAACATCCTCGATCTTGACCCGGATCTGATGGTAACCCTACCGTAGATCTATCTTAGAAAACACAGCTGCTCCTCTTAGTTGGTCCATCAGGTCATCAATCCTTGGAAGCGGGTACTTGTTCTTGATAGTGATCTTGTTGAGCTGGCGATAGTCCACACACAACCGAGATGTCCCATCCTTCCTCTTCATAAGCAAAACTGGGGCTCCCCACGGTGACACACTGGGCCTAACAAACTAATTGGACATCAGCTCCTCCAACGGTTTCTTTAGTTCCTCTAGCTCTGCAGGTGCCATCTGGTACGGTGCCATAGATATTAGTCCAGATCCCGGCACTAGGTCTATTGCGAACTCGATATCCCTAACCGGTGAAAGTCCAGGTATATCTTCAAGAAAGACTTCCGGAAACTCGTCTACAATTGGAATCGGAGGCGCATCTTTCTCGCTAGTGACCTCCAGAAAGGACAACATCATGTATCCTTAGGCATCTTCTCTCAAAGAAGCTTTCGCTTGATTGGCAGAGATAAAACCATAAATCTCACTTTTGTGAAAGATTAGGGTTCGGTTGGCACAGTCCAAAAGAACATGGTTAGAGGATAACCAATCCATCCCCAAGATAACATCCATTTGCGATAATTGCAAACAGATCAAGTTGGCTACAAACTTCCTACCCTCAACAAGAATAGGGCAGTTTAGACATGCCTCAGCCGTAACAACAAGTTTCGCAGTAGGCGTGGAAATAACCAAATCAAATGGTAGTGAAGAAACAGGTAATCCCAAAAGCTTAACACAACTATATGCAATAAAAGAATGTGTTGCGCCTGAATCAAACAGTACAGTTAAAGTTTTACCTCCAATGTTACCTTCTCCCTGGATCAGGTCTTAGTTCTAAGAAGCTTCAGCACCGATCACCAAGTAGACTCGCCCTTTTGCCTTGGGCCTTGCTACTCAAACCAGGTTGACAGCAGGTTCTGCCTTGGGTTGCCTGCACTCCTTTGCCATGTGACCAGGTTTCCCACAGTTGAAACAGATGATCCCTGTCGTTGAGCACTCCCTTGCATAGTGGTCTCCTCCACACTTGAAGCACTTGACACCAACAGCTCCTGAAACTGCACGGTTTCCGTTGTCCTTCCCTTGGAATCATTGATAGCGTTGACCTCCAGACGGGTTTGAGTAGGGTTTCTTGTGATGGAAACTGTTACCACCACTCTTCTTGAACCTTGATGGCCCAACGCTTCCTTGGGTTTTGCTCCAACTTCCTTTCAGTTCTTCAATCAGCCGGCATTTGTCCATGAGCCGAGGAAAGGTAGGGATCTCGAACGGCATGACTGCCTCCTTGAGCTCGTGTCTCAGACCCTCCTCGAAATTTCTACACTTCCAGGCTTCGTTGGGGTTGTCTTGGAAGTAGTTGGAGAACTTTGCTAGACCTTCAAACTTGGCAGCATACTCGCAGACTGTCAAGTTTCCTTGACGTAGCTGGAGAAATTCCATCTCCTTGGCATGCCTAGCATTCGCAGGAAAATACTTCTCAAAGAACTTCATACGGAAGAGCTCCCAGATGATGGCTTGTCCAGCGTGCTCGGCCACCTGGCGTGCTCCCCTCCACCAGTACTCTGCATCACCTACCAACATGTAGGCTGCATAAGTCACTTTATCAGCATCTGAGCACCTCAGGGCTTCAAAGATATTTTCCATTTCTTGCACCCACAATTCTGCCTTCTCCGGGCCGTATTCTCCCTTGTATTGTGGCGGGTTGTTCCTGCGGAATTCACTCAATCCTCGACCACCAGCGGTCGCCTGTTCTCGGAGTACAAAAGCAGCAGTCATTTCCCTCAGAGCCTGCACAACATCAGCCATACCGGTGTTCCTATTTGCCATCTCATTCTACAAGACCAACAAAGTTCAGCACATGCTAGAGGTTCCTTCGCACAAGCTCAAGTAATGTTGTCATTCATTTCGGAATTCAACAGCACACAAGTCACGGAGGCACACAGCACAAAATAGATAGACCAACCAAAAACCCAAAAAGACTAGGCCAGCTCTGATACCAAATAATGTAACACCCCACTTTAGGTGTCAAGATTATTCAACTCAAGACCATAGGTTAAAGGCGGAAAATATATAAATACAGCTTACCGAAAATATGGGTTTTCTTTTTCCTTTCTTTAATACTCGAGTTCCAAAACCATACACGTATACTTACACAATAATGATAATATGCATTATCATAACAATATTAAAAGATAGAACATCTCTAAAACTACATAGGTACACATAGTAGTTTCAACATTGAACTACAGAAGAAACAAAATATATAAAGACAAGCTTAACCTATGCTACTGGAGATGCAGCTCCATAACATAAGGGGGAGGGGGTACATAATAAATATACAGACACTAGGAAAGGCTCTAGAGACTGGCCAAAAACTGATGTTGTACTACTCATCAGAGTAATACTCTTCTGGGTCGTCCTCCTCCTCCTCGTCCTCATCCTCCAAGGCCAGCATGTCATAACCGCTCATGATCTGCTCCGCGTACTGTAGCACCTCCTCATCAGTCCTCAACCACCATAGGCTGGCAGGGGCCACATCAGGAACGTCCTTCGGAACATAATCGGGCGCTTCCTCTTCCTCCTCCATTTCCTCATCGTCAGACGAGAGGATAAGGAGGAGAACAGAAAAGGATACCCTGGCAGGAGCCGGTGTGCTCTTACGAGCAGTCATCCTCCAATTCGCCCGATGGCGGGGAATCAGAGGGTGTAGCTCGGAAGGCTTATAAGTAGGCCCTGGGGGTGGGACAACAGGGACAGAAGGGCTGACCGCAGGTGCAGGTATAGCAGAAGTAGAAGTGCAGTAGGTGGAAGCGGCATAGAAGCAGGGTCGACATATATGTCCCGGGGCTCCTCCCGATAAACTGCAGTCTGGGTGCTGGGCTGTTGCGGATGATCAGCAGGTGGTGGTGGTGGTGGCTGAGAAATCCCCGTGCTACCTCTGCCACTAACACGTAGAATGCAAGCTCTCTCTGACAGGCTCATCATGTAAAAAGATGACTCCCTACTACTCGTGAGGCTGACAGCTCCAGTATAGGTACGGCGTCCATCTGGGTGGATCGTCCAGGCGTCCTCTCCATCATGGAGGATCAAGTCCAACGTCAAGTGAGATGATGGGTCGCTCACCATATCTACTCACCATAGCAGGATGAAGCCCACGCGAGTAGCGTGATAACAGAAGTAATGAGGTGAGAGTCCGCATATCGCACAACCAGAATAGCAGTGATAAAAGTCACGCACACACGCACCCAATCGGCATAATAGCGCATGGGCTTTCACAACATAATAAATAAATTGCATGGCATCACAGTTAATATTTAAATCAACAATAATATGGGTCATGGTCAACTCAATTATGAAATGACACAAATGCAATATGACTCAGACCCCTACTCCATGGAGCTAACCATATCAAGAATGAGTGATTGGGAGAACATTGTCTGCGTTATCTCAGCCCATAGTGCCAAATCCAAATGATTGCAATCATCTTAGCGGCTTATGCCAGACGTTCTTTACCCAAATCGTGATTTGTCCGGTGTTTCAGTCGGGACGTCAGTGTTTTTCGATGGATATCCACGACACAGAGGAGCTACTCTCTGGCCACATGTGTTTTCTCCAACGCCCGACGTCCACAAGATCCTCATGATCGACACCTCGGACAATCGCATTTGTTCCAAGGTGTAATCTCAACTCCTAGGCATCACGCCTGACTCATGCACAGATGCAGATGCTTGTCAAGAAAACCACACAAAACAGCCACGTACTACCTCATCACTATAGTACCTCGTTTATCCCTTGATAAACCACAAGACACCCTTACGGGATCCACTTTCACACGACTTGCCATCAATCGCCCATCCTTGGTTCCGTTCCTTGCAATCACGTACTGCTTCTTTGTTCGCAACACGATATTACATGTCATTTGATACATTAGTCCACAACCTTGATGTATTATGGAGGTTAGGGTTCCACAAGGAATCCCTTCATCAATCTCCTTACTTGACTAGCAAAGGAACATTACTTATGCTTTATAAGTAATTCTTAGTGATTAAACATTATGGAGCCCTTAGATGATCTAAATCATCAAGGATGTGTAATATGGTTTTGTCATTCCCACTAGGTATTAGTACATGTCTTTTACTAGAATCTTATGAGTCCATTATGGAGTTCATATAGATTCCCTAAGGAGATAACGTGTGTTTATACTATTATAGCGAAAACTCCAAAGTACTATCCTTATGTCAAAGTAGTTGATGAAATCTCCTTTATTTGGTATAGTTTGAAAACTCTAATAAAGTATCCATAGGTGTCTCATTTAGTGTAAAACTCTTTGAGTTAGTCCCCTTAATTCTATTACTTAGTGTAGAAGAAAGCATGATTCTCCTTTGAAATCATTATTTTGTTTTCAAATGAATTATAACTTATAAACCTTTGGAAAGTTCTAAAAGGTATATAGTGTAAAACTCCTTGTTTTTAAAGAAAGGTTTTGTAAGAATCCTATCTTCTCAAGGAAGGCTTACTAACTAAAATTCTTTAAAAACCATCTTGATTAATTATGGAACTCTTGGATCTTTGAAAAACTTTTCTTTAAAGCAACTTATTAAAATAAGTGGTTGATCAACATCAAATCAACCGATTCTTAACATGGTTCCTACATGAAGTCCAAAAACTCTTATTTCACAACACATGGTTCTTTGGAACCAAAACTTGGTTTCTTTGGAAACCTTTTCAATTTATATACTTTCTATACTTTAGTATAAACATATAAAACCCCATAGCATTAAAATTTTAAGGTCCTAACCCTATTTTATACACCAAGGCCGAATGCCCATAGGAAAATAGGATAGGTTTTCCTTTGTTTTATTGCATTGTAAGAACCATATTAAGTTCATTTTACCGTCACTTAAACATAGAAGCTTTGGCTTGCCTTCTACACATCATATGGCCGAAAAACTCATGGTTATTTACCACCAAAATACAGCCATTAAACAACATCCAAAGTAGCATAGAATAATCACATCAACATACAAGCATGTTATCAAGACAACTTAGAACATAAGCAAGTTCAAATCATTCAAAAATCCTATCCTTAGATCTTTGGACCTGAGAATAGTTTTTCACCATGCCCAAATACTTTTCTTCTAGCACATACACACATAAACATCATATCAACACACCCACACAATTTAATGTGACAAGAAAGTAAAGAACTTTTTGAGGAAACCCTAGATCTAGGGTTTTCCTTCAACAAATTAGGAGGCCTTTATCACCACCATTTAAGGTGTGATATGGTTCACTCCCCCATTACCTTTAAGAAGCTTCCTTGAAGAGTAGAAGATGAAAACTTGGTCACCAAACCGCAAGGAAAACCGTGACCTAGAGGAGAAACAAACAAGTTCAAAAACTTGATTTTTCAACTTCATAAACAATGAGGACACAATGATTTTTCAACATCATGAGGATCATAACATAAAGATGTTCTCAAGAATAATAAAGCAAAGAAACTAAGTTAGAAACTTACTTTTGAACAAGGGTCCAAAATCAAGTTCAAGAAGCTTGAACCTTCCTGAATGATTCTTGAATATCTTGAAGCAAACAACTTAAAATGAAGAAATTCCAAAGAGGAAAGTTGTTTAGATGAATGAAATAAACAAGAATTTGAATTTATAATGATGAAATAAGGTGAGTATGAACACTTAATAGTGCTGGCCGAAGTTAGGAAGAAAGGAGAGAGAAGAGAGAACTTGAACTTAGGTGTTTGAGTGAGAAATGAAAGGAATATTGATTTTTGGTGTTTTGAACACTAAAGGGCCGAGATCCCTCCTCCTTGTGGACTCCAAATCTTCATTAAATTGTGGTCATAAAGAATGGAGGGTCAAGATTTAAGTTGATGAGTGTGTTGTTGCTTATGGAGGGCTTGAGGACAAGATTAACCAAAAATGGCTAACATGCTTTTTCCATTAATGGTTAGTGTCATAAACTTGACTTGAGATGATAGAAAGCCAATCTTGGCTCCTCCCAAGGTGGAATGGCCGAATGGCCTTAACTAAATGCAACAAGAATAGTTACATTTTCATTTAGTTAGGAATTTGGTAATTAGGGTTTTTACCAAAAATGGATAATTGGTTTTTACTTCATTTGGAAAATTTTTGGATTTTAAGAAAGCTAATCCTTTTCATTAGGAATAATAAACAAGGTAATGGAAAATGTAATTCATCATTACACCTCACTTAATTCCCCGTTTACAGGCCTCCGACACGCTAAACGAGAAATTACCCGATAATGATCAAAACAGAATTTTTATCGGTTTTTCGTCTCTTGACGACAAAAGAAACTTTACCACAACATAACCATGGATATAAACCATCATAAAAACATTGCCATATATATATATATATATATATATATATATATATATATATATATATATATATATATATATATATATATATAAGTCATGTCAAACATAAGGGCAGTGATCACAATTAAATGTTGATCATAAACACTTACAGAAACGGGGATGTTACAGCACTCCCCTACAACAAAAAGTTTCGTCCTCGAAACTTGAGGACGTCAAAACAACTGCGGATACTACTCCTTCATCTTCTCTTCCAGCTCCCACGTCGCCTTCCGGATGCTTCATTCCTGATGGCCTTTACCAGAGCAATATCCTTCCCTCGAAGCTGCTTCATTCTTCGGTCCTCGATCCTGACGGGAGAAGTTTCAAAAGTTAGGTTATCCTTTAATTGTACTGCATCAGGCTCAATGACATGCATGGGATCAGGGATATACTTTCGCAATTGCAAAACATGGAATGCATCATGAAGATTTGAAAGAAAAGCGGGTAAGGCAATTTGATATGCTACCGAGCCAACTCTACGAAGTATTTGATAAGGTCCAATGAATTTTGGTGTGAGTTTCCTGGATTTTATTACTCTACCTATCCCAGTCATGGGTGTGACACTCAAGAATACGTGGTCCCCTTCTTGGAACTCAAGCGGTCGACGCCTCTTTGCCAAAAGCGAGACGTGAACCTCGGGTCTCTGTTTGAAACGATACTGGATGGTATACCGTGTGACCTAACGATCTCCCCGATATAAAGCTGGGTCAACTTCTCCATCGAGTACATGATGTTTATGGGTAAAAAGTGTGCCGACTTGGTGAGTCGATCCACGATCACCCAAATTGCATCATAACCCTTCGGCATCCTAGGTAAACTAGTCACAAAATCCATGGAGATGTCATCCCATTTCCATTCAGGAATATCTAAGGGTTGCAGCATTCCCGCAGGTCTTTGGTTTTCCACCTTCGCTTTCTGACACACTAGGCACGACGATACAAAACTAGCAACATCTCTCTTTATCCCATGCCACCGATACATCCGTTTCAGATCTTGGTACATCTTGGTTGACCCCGGATGCATACTCAGCTTGCACATGTGAGCTTCCTCAAGTATCAGCCTTCTTAGATCCGCATCACTGGGTACACAGATTCTGCCCTTGAACCTCAGAATCCCATCTGGTCCTTCTACAAACTCTGACGTGGTCTCCTGCCGTCCGGCTTCTCTCCCTTTCATGCGATACTGATCCTCGCTCTGTTTCTCTCTGATCTGATTCAAGAGATCACTTTCCACAGTGATCATACCCACACTGAGCTTCCCTGGAGATGCTTCTACAACTAACTTCAGATCTCTAAACTGCTCGATGAGCTCCCTCTCTCTGACCATCATGGCAGACGCATGGAGCACTTTTCTACTTAAGGCATCCGACACAACGTTTGCTTTTCCAGGATGATAATGCAACTCGAAGTCATAGTCCTTCAAAAACTCTAACCATCTTCGTTGCCTCATGTTGAGCTCTTTCTGGCCAAACAAGTACTTCAGGCCTTTGTGATCACTGAAAACGCTAAACTTTGCCCCGTACAAGAAATGCCTCCAAATCTTCAGAGCAAAGACCACTGTAGTTAACTCCAAGTCGTGAGGCAGATAGTTCTTCTCATGGTTCTTTGACTGCCTTGAAGCGTAAGCTACCACCATCCTGTTTTGCATCATGACGCATCCCAAACCTTGGTACGAAGAATCACAAAATACCTCAGAGGGTTCATTGGGGTCCGAAAATACTAGCACTGGTGAACTGGTCAGACGCTTCTTCAATTCTTGAAAACTAGCCTCACAAGCCTTGGTCCATGCAAAGGCTTGATCCTTCCGTGTTAGCTTGGTCAACGGTGCCACAATCTTAGCGAATCCTCCAATGAACCTCCGATAGTAGCCCGCTAACCCGACAAAACTACAGGTCTCCGTTGCTGTCTTTGGTTGTTCCCACTGTAACACGGCTTCTACTTTTGCCGGATCCACAGCAATCCCATCCTTTGAGATAACATGACCCAAAAACTGAACCTCTTCTAGCCAGAACTCGCACTTCGAAAAGTTGGCGTACAACTGCTTCTCTTTGAGTATTTGCAGTACCACTCGTAAATGTTCTGCATGCTCTTCTTTATCCCTAGAGTAGATAAGGATGTCGTCGCTAAATACCACAACAAACTTATCTAAGTAAGGACGAAAGATCCTATTGATGTAATCCATGAATATGGTTGGTGCATTTGTCACTCCGAATGGCATTACCAAATACTCTTAGTGCCCATAACGTGTTCTGAATGCCGTCTTTGGAACATCCTCGATCTTGACCCAGATCTGATGGTAACCCTACCGTAGATCTATCTTAGAAAACACGGCTGCTCTTCTTAGCTGATCCATCAAGTCATCAATCCTTGGAAGTGGGTACTTGTTCTTGATAGTGATCTTGTTGAGCTGACGGTAGTCCACACACAACCGAGACGTCCCATCCTTCTTCTTCACAAGCAGAACTGGTGCTCCCCACGGTGACACACTGGGCCTAACAAACTAATTGGACATCAGCTCCTCCAACGGTTTCATTAGTTCCTCGAGCTCTGCGGGTGCCATCTGGTACGGTGCCATAGATATTAGTCCAGATCCCGGTACTAGGTCTATTGCGAACTCGATATCCCTAACCGGTGAAAGTCCAGGTATATCTTCAAGAAAGACTTTCGGAAACTCGTCTACAGTTGGAATCGGACGCGCATCTTTCTCGCTAGTGACCTCCAGAAAGGACAACAACATGTATCCTTAGGGATCTTCTCTCAAAGAAGCTTTCACTTGATTGGCAGAGATAAACCAGAAATCTCACTTTTGTGAAAGATTAGGGTTCGGTTGGCACAGTCCAAAAGAACATGGTTAGAGGATAACCAATCCATCCCCAAGATAACATCCATTTGCGATAATTGCAAACAGATCAAGTTGGCTACAAACTTCCTACCCTCAACAAGAATAGGGCAGTTTCGACATGCCTCAGCCGTAACAACAAGTTTCGCAGTAGGCGTGGAAATAACCAAATCAAATGGTAGTGAAGAAACAGGTAATCCCAAAAGCTTAACACAACTATATGCAATAAAAGAATGTGTTGCGCCTGAATCAAACAGTACAGTTAAAGTTTTACCTCCAATGTTACCTTCTCCCTGGATCAGGTCTTGGTTCTAAGAAGCTTCAGCACTGATCACCAAGTAGACTCGCCCTTTTGCCTTGGGCCTTGCTACTCAAACCAGGTTGACAGCAGGTTCTCCCTTGGGTTGCCTGCACTCCTTTGCCATGTGACCAGGTTTCCCACAGTTGAAACAGATGATCCCTGTCGTTGAGCACTCCCTTGCATAGTGGTCTCCTCCACACTTGAAGCACTTGACACCAACAGCACCTGAAACTGCACGGTTTTCGTTGTCCTTCCCTTGGAATCATTGATAGCGTTGACCTCCAGACGGCTTTGAGTAGGGTTTCTTGTGATGGAAACTGCTACCACCACTCTTCTTGAACCTTGATGGCCCAACGCTTCCTTGGGTTTTGCTCCGACTTCCTTTCAGTTCTTCAATCAGCCGGCATTTGTCCATGAGCCGAGGAAAGGCAGTGATCTCGAACGGCATGACTGCCTCCTTGAGCTCGTGTCTCAGACCCTCCTCGAAATTTCTACACTTCCAGGCTTCGTTGGGGTTGTCTTGGAAGTAGTTGGAGAACTTTGCCAGACTTTCAAACTTGGTAGCATACTCGCAGACTGTCAAGTTTCCTTGACGTAGTTGGAGAAATTCCATCTCCTTGGCATGCCTAGCACTCGTAGGGAAATACTTCTCAAAGAACTTCATACGGAAGAGCTCCCAGATGATGGCTTGTCCAGCGTGCTCGGCCACCTGGCGTGCTCCCCTCCACCAGTACTCTGCATCGCCTACCAGCATGTAGGCTGCATAAGTCACTTTATCAGCATCTGAGCACCTCAAGGCTTCAAAGAAATTTTCCATTTCTTGCCCCCACAATTCTGCCTTCTCCGGGTCGTATTCTCCCTTGTATTGTGGTGGGTTGTTCCTGCGGAATTCACTCAATCCTCGACCACCAGCGGTCGCCTGTTCTCGGAGTACAAAAGCAGCAGTCATTTCCCTAAGAGCCTGCACAACATCAGCCATACCGGTGTTCCTATTTGCCATCTCATTCTGCAAGACCAACAAAGTTCAGCACATGCTAGAGGTTCCTTCGCACAAGCTCAAGTACAGTTGTCATTCCTTTCGGAATTCAACAGCACACAAGTCACAGAGGCACACAGCACAAAAAAGATAGACCAACCAAAAACCCAAAAAGACTTGGCCAGCTCTTATACCAAATAATGTAACACCCCACTTTAGGGGTCAAGATTATTCAACTCAAGACCATAGTTTAAAGGCGGAAAATATATAAATACAGCTTACCGAAAATATGGGTTTTCTTTTTCCTTTCTTTTATACTCAAGTTCCAAAACCATACACGTATACTTACATAATAATGATAATATGCATTATCATAACAATATTAAAAGATAGAACATCTCTAAAAATACATAGGTACACATAGTAGTGTCAACACTGAACTACAGAAGAAACAACATATATAAAGACAAGCTTAACCTATGCTACTGGAGATGCAGCTCCATAACATAAGGGGGAGGGGGTACATAATAAATATACAGACACTGGGAAAGACTCTAGTGACTGGCCAAAAACTGATGCTGTACTAATCATCAGAGTAATACTCTTTTGGGTCCTCCTCCTCCTCCTCGTCCTCCTCCATGGCCTCCTCCTCCTCGTCCTCATCCTCCAAGGCCTGAATGTCATAACCGCTCATGATCTGCTCCGCGTACTGCAGCACCTCCTCATCAGTCCTCAACCACCACGGGCTGGCAGGGGCGACATCAGGAACGTCCTTCGGAACATAATCGGGCGCTTCCTCTTCCTCCTCCATCTCCTCATCATCAGACGAGAGGATAACGAGGGGAACAGAAAAGGATACCCTGGCAGGAGCCGGTGTGCTCTTACGAGCAGTCATCCTCCAAGTCGCCCGATGGCAGGGAATCAGAGGGTGTAGCTCGGAAGGCTCATAAGTAGGCCCTGGGGGTGGGACAACAGGGACAAAAGGGCCGACCGCAAGTGCAGGTATAGCAGAAGTAGAAGGTGCAGTAGGTGGAAGCGGCATGGAAGCAGGGTCGACATATATGTCCCGGGGCTCCTCCCGATAAACTGCAGTCTGGGTGCTGGGCTGTTGCGGATGATCAGCAGGTGGTGGTGGTGGTGGCTGAGAAATCCCCGTGCTACCTCTGCCACTAACACGTAGAATGCAAGCTCTCTCTGATAGGCTCATCATGTGAAAAGATGACTCCCTCCTACTCATGAGGCTGACAGCTCCAGTATAGGTACGACGTCCATCTGGGTGGATCGTCCAGGCGTCCTCTCCATCATGGAGGATCAAGTCCAACGTCAAGTGAGATGATGGGTCGCTCGCCATATCTACTCACCATAGCAGGATGAAGCCCACGCGAGTAGCGTGACAATAGAAGTAATGAGGTGAGAGTCCGCATATCGCACAACCAGAATAGCAGTGATAAAAGTCACGCACACACGCACCCAATCGGCATAATAGCGCATGGGCTTTCACAACATAATGAATAAATTGCATGGCATCACAGTTAATATTTCAATCAACAATAATATGGGTCATGGTCAACTCAATTATGAAATGACACAAATGCAACATGACTCAGACCCCTACTCCATGGAGCTAAACATATCAAGAGTGAGTGATTGGGAGAACATTGTCTGCGTTATCTCAGCCCATAGTGCCACATCCGAATGATTGCATTCATCTTAGCGGCTAACACCAGACGTTCTTTACCCAAATCGTGATTTGCCCGGTGTTTCAGTCGGGACGTCAGTGTTTTTCGATGGATATCCACGACACAGAGGAGCTATTCTCTGGCCACATGTGTTTTCTCCAACACCCGACGTCCCCAAGATCCTCATGATCGACACCTCAGACAATCGCATCTGTACCAAGGTGTAATCTCAACTCCTAGGCATCACGCCTGACTCATGCACAGATGCAGATGCTTGTCAAGAAAACCATACAAAACAGCCACGTACTACCTCATCACTATAGTACTTCGTTTATCCCTTGATAAACCACAAGACACCCTTACGGGATCCACTTTCACACGACTTGCCATCAATCGCCCATCCTTGGTTCCGTTCCTTGCAATCACGTACTGCTTCGTTGTTCGCAACACGATGTTACATGTCTTATGATACATTAGTCCACAACCTAGATGTATTATGGAGGTTAGGGTTCCATAAGGAATCCCTTCATCAATCTCCTTACTTGACAAGCAAAGGAACATTACTTATGCTTTATAAGTAATTCTTAGTGATTAAACATTATGGAGCCCTTAGATGATCTAAATCATCAAGGATGTGTAACATGGTTTTGTCATTCCCACTAGGTATTAGTACATGTCTTTTACTAGAATCTTATGAGTCCATTATGGAGTTCATATAGATTCCCTAAGGAGATAACGTGTGTTTATACTATTATAGCGAAAACTCCAAAGTACTATCCTTATGTCAAAGTAGTTGATGAAATCTCCTTTATTTGGTATAGTTTGAAAACTCTAATAAAGTATCCATAGGTGTCTCATTTAGTGTAAAACTCTTTGAGTTAGTCCCCTTAATTCTATTACTTAGTGTAGAAGAAAGCATGATTCTCCTTTGAAATCATTATTTTGTTTTCAAATGAATTATAACTTATAAACCTTTGGAAAGTTCTAAAAGGTATATAGTGTAAAACTCCTTGTTTTAAAAGAAAGGTTTTTTAAGAATCCTCTCTTCTCAAGGAAGGCTTACTAACTAAAATTCTTTAAAAACCATCTTGATTAATTATGGAACTCTTGGATCTTTGAAAAACTTTTCTTTAAAGCAACTTATTAAAGTAAGTGGTTGATCAACATCAAAGCAACCTATTCTTAACATGGTTCCTACATGAACTCCAAAAACTCTTATTTCACAACACATGGTTCTTTGGAATGAAAACTTGGTTTCTTTGGAAACCTTTTCAATTTATATACTTTCTATACTTTAATATAAACATATAAAACCCCTTAGCATTAACATTTTAAGGTTCTAACCCTATTTTCTACACCAAGGCCGAATGCCCATAGGAAAATAGGATAGATTTTCCTTTGTTTTATTGCATTGTAAAAACCATATTAAGTTCATTTTACCGTCACTTAAACATAGAAGCTTTGGCTTGCTTTCTACACATCATATGGCCAAAACACTCATGGTTATTTACCACCAAAATACAGCCATTAAACAACATCCAAAGTAGCATAGAATAATCACATCAACATACAAACATGTTATCAAGACAACTTAGAACATAAGCAAATTCAAATCATTCAAAAATCCTATCCTTAGATCTTTGGACCTAAGAATAGTTTTTCACCATGCCAAAATTCTTTTCTTCTAGCACGTACACGCATAAACATCATATCAACACAGCCACACAATTTAATATGACAACAAAATAAAGAACTTTTTGAGGAAACCCTAGATCTAGGGTTTTCCTTCAACAAATTAGGAGGCCTTTATCACCACCATTTAAGTTGTGATATGGTTCTCTCCCCCATTACCTTTATGAAGCTTCCTTGAAGGGTAGAAGAGGAAACCTTGGTCACCAAAACCACAAGGAAAACCGTGACCTAGAAGAGAAACAAACAAGTTCAAAAACTTGATTTTTCAACTTCATAAACAATGAGGACACAATGATTTTTCAACATCATGAGGATCGTAACATAAAGCTGTTCTCAAGAATAATAAAGGAAAGAAACTAAGTTAGAAACTTACTTTTGAACAAGGGTCCAAAATCAAGTTCAAGAAGCTTGAACCTTCCTGAATGATTCTTGAATATCTTAAAGCAAACAACTTCAAATGAAGAAATTCCAAAGAGAAAAGTTGTTTAGATGAATGAGATAAACAAGAATATGAAGTTAGAATGATGAAATAAGGTGAGTATGAACACTTACTAGTGCTGGCCGAAGTTAGGAAGAAATGAGAGAGAAGAGAGAACTTGAACTTAGGTGTTTGAGTGAGAAATGAATGGAATAGTGATTTTTGGTGTTTTGAACACTAAAGGGCCGAGATCCCTCCTCCTTGTGGATTCCAAATCTTCATTCAATTGTGGTCATAAAGAATGGAGGGTCAGGATTTAAGTCGATGAGTGTGTTGTTGCTTATGGAGGGCTTAAGGACAAGATTAACCAAAAATGGCTACATGCTTTTTCCATTAATTGTTAGTGTCATAAACTTGACTTGAGATGATAGAAAGCCAATCTTGGATCCTCCCAAGGTGGAATGGCCGAATGGCCTTAACTAAATGCAACAAGAATAGTTACATTTTCATTTAGTTTGGAATTTGGTAATTAGGGTTTTTACCAAAAATGGATAATTGGTTTTTACTACTTTTGGTAAATTTTTGGATTTTAAGAAAGCTAATACTTTTCATTAGGAATAATCAACAAGGTAATGGAAAATGTAATTCATCATTACACCTCACTTAATTCCCCGTTTTCCGGCCTCCGACACGCAAAACGAGAAATTACCCGATAACGATCAAAACAGAACTTTTATCGGTTTTTCGTTTCTTGACGACAAAAGAAACTTTAACACAACATAACCATGGATATAAACCATCATATAAACATTGACATATATATATATATATATATATATATATATATATATATATATATAAGTCATATCAAACATAAGGTAGTGATCACAATTAAATGTTGATCATAAGCAGTTATAGAAACGGGGGTGTTACAAAGGAAACATTAAATAGTGGTGCTAAAGGGAATGTTTTAAAAATATTAAATTCTACTAAAAATCCCTCTCAATATTTTTCTCATTTTATTTCTTCTTATTCTGCTAATAATGTGGTTATTTCTAACAATTTCGATTATGTAAGGACTCAAGAACCTATGAAAGAAAATCGTGTCTTGCAGGATTTGAACATATTGGTGGATGATGAGAAAGCAAAATTATCATCATCTTTTAAAGCTCATCCACCATGGGGGAAAAGGAAAAATAACATGAACCACATGATTAGAAAACTAAGAAGAGGCAATGCCTTACAGGCTAAATTTGCACATGGAGAGCGCCCTGATTGATCACTTTTGAGGTACCGTCAAGCTAAAAATGTTAAACAAGCGTTTTGCGGGAAGCAACCCGAGTTATTTTATTTATTTTGTTATTGTTTTTTTTAGAGGATAATTTATTTTATTTATTTTTTGGATAGTTTATTTTTTTTTTACAAAAAAATAATATAGATCAATATTTCTCTTCTCCTTCTCTACACATGCTTTTCATTATTCATCTGTTGCATTGAGAACATTGCAAATGTTAAGTGTGAGAAGGAAAAATATATATTTTTTATGATATTGCTGCATCCAATTAACTGGCTTTTCCCCCTTTTTTATGATAAAAAGTAAGGAAATCCCTTACAATTTTTTTTTATTAATTGCTTTGATAGTCTCTTAAGTATTTTTGAAAAAGTTAGTCTTTTGAAAATTAAAAATTACCAGAAATTTCCTTGATTGAAATTTTTTCATTAGACTTAGCTTCTAAATGTGAGACTTGGGCTTTTATAGGGATTAAATTGCAATGCTAAATTTATCTAATATTTAATCCCTTTTCTTTGATGAGTGTGATTTCTCAGGTGATTACATTCTTGAACTTGTCCTGAGACCATCTTGAGGCGAATTTGATCTTTATGCATGTGGAACTTTGGTTGGGGCACTCTTAGGTATTTTTCTGGCCCTCATTATATTTGATAAACACTTCCTCTAGTTGCCCAATTTGAGCCATATGAAAATATTTTCTTTGGTCCCTATTCTGAAAAATTGAAAATTATTTTTGGTGACCTCTTAGAAGTATATTGGAGCATTAATAGGAACGTATTACTGTGAATCCCTTTCCAAAAATGAAAGTGTTAGAAATAAGTTGGCAGAAAAAAAAAAAAAAAAGGCTTCTTTCTCTATTCAAAAAGAAAAGAAAAATAAAAGAAAAGAAAAAGAAAAATTGAAAATAAATATAAAGACAAGAAGCAAGAAAAGAAAAAGAAAAAGAAAAAGAAAAGCTTATAGCAAAGGAAATGAACGAAAGAAAAGGTTGAAGAAAAGGTAGTAGATCTAGGAAAATTTTGTGGAAAAAAGTGCCAATGCACTTTATGCTCTTTTATGCTTCAAGAGGTCATTACTTTGTTTCATTGGTTTAGCTCTTTGATTGTCTCTTTTCTTTCTCTATCATACCTGATATCAATGCCTTGGCCCCGTTAAAACCCTTGAAAGGCCAATTCCTTCTTCTGCATGCATGTGGATCATATTGTGGAGATTTCGTCAATGGACAAGTCTATGGTAATGTATTTATTTGAGAATCTTGAGTGCTTTAAATATCTTTGTCCAATACACTGAGAGATTGTGAGTGGAGCGACCTTTGATCTTTTGAAAAGTTTGATTTCAAGGAATTTAAAAGTTCTAATTGGGTAATCTCTTGACTTTCTTTTGAAAATTATACTTGTTTGACTATCCTCGTAATTTTGAAAACTTTGTTTGTTTTCGGTTCCCCTGATTTATGTATGAAAACTTTTTTTGAAAATTCTAAGCCAGATAATTGCTTGAGGACAAGCAATACTCAAATGTGGAAAGTTTGATAAACCTCACATCTGTGTCTTTTATTGGGGTATTTGGGTTGAGTTTTGATGCATTTCATGATGATATTATTTTATATCACCCCTTTTACTTAAGTTTCGACAAAATTGACATTTAGAGGCCGTTTGTTGAACTTATGAAGAAAGATGAAGGTTTATGAGTTGAAATGAAGAGAATACTGAAGTTCTGAGCATAAGCGCGGCTGTGCCAGGCATGAGCACGCCCGTGCCAGTCCTCCAGCACATCCATCCAAACAAAGCCTTACAAGAATGACTTAAAGATGACCTCTGAAGATTTAGCACGACCGTGGCCAACACCAGCACGCCCGTGCCAAGCTGAAGCAAGGCCTGACTCAGAGAAGCAAAGGCTGACTGAAGCGAGCAAGGCCGTACAACTGAAGAGCACGCCCGTGCTGCGGCCCGTGCACTACAACATTGTTTTACGAAGTTGGTACGCCCCTGCATTATTGAGCACGGCCTGACATAATAAAGAGCATGGCCGTGCTAACTGAAGAGCACGCTCGTGCTAGCTACACAGAAGACCTAAACTTTGGGCCTATTCTAATATTTTCCTATATATAGAGGCCCTCTGTAGCACTATGATCTCTTCCTTTGAACATCCAATCTTATGCTTTGATATTCATACTCTTTTGTAATTGCATTATAGTTTACAGCTTTTGTTAGTTTGATTTCTAGAGCAGGATAACCTGTGGGTTAAGTTGGAGACACTTCTTCTAACTCTTCAGGATGCATTTGAAGGAACCTGTTTGAAACATAAGAAGGGGGTTGAATTGTATTTCTTACGTTTTTAAAACTTTTCTCAAGCAGATATATATTTTTGAAAAGATATTAACAAAAGAAACAGCGATGGACGCAAAGAGCGTTTCCAAATAACTTTGGACGCTTTTCTGAAGAATTATAATAAAAGAACAAGTGCGTTAAGAAGGCAATTCAATCCCAAAGAGTTAGTTAGAAGATAGACTAAAGCAATAATAAGGGAAAGAAAAGAACACAAGAATTTTATCCTGGTTCACTCTTCCCCAAAGAGCTACGTTCAGTCCTCTCTACTTGAGAGCTTTCTCCACTATAACAAAAACCTTTTGTTACAAGTATTCAACACCTCTTTAGGCAAGTATTCTACACCTCTTCAGGCACACTAAGTATTCTTTATACACAAGCCTCTTCAGGCTCAACCAACTAGGTTTTGAAAAGAGTTTTTGTTCTACTAACTCACTAAGTGTGAGGGTTTGAAATTAAAGCGTAGAAATCTTGAACAATACTCTACGCAGAGAGTGATCTGAAAGTTAAGAACAGAGTAAGCTTTGCGAGCTTTGATATTTTCTCTTGATTGCTTGTTTTCTTGTGTGCTTGAATATCTTTCAAGTTTGATTCAGGTATGCATTTTTTTTTTACATCTTCAAGATGAGAGATATATATAGCAATCTTGTTTTGATCGACATCAACCTTCAACGGTTGGAAAATAATCCGTTCTGATTGAGCATTAAATCTGTTGGACTGTTGAGTCTGATAACTTGTTGAGGCTTTTGATCAGCAAAGTAGATTATCAGGCTTGATAGCTTAAAGAGGCACTGACACCTTATCCTTGAACTCGGAATTTGCCTTTTGTCTTTCCTTTTGGAGAAGGTCAAAACCTTTTGTGTCAAGGATAGACTGGCTTCAGCTTTCGATGATACGAAGATTACAAAGAATGTTTGTCTAAAGGATATAAGCTTTTTACACATAGAATAATAAATTCAAAAGATTACAAGTGTTTTCACGCTTAAAACAATAAAGCTTATTGGGCTTTAACGATTACAACACAAAAAAAGAAAGAGTCTTTGGACTCATGATTCTATCGATTAAAAAGGACTTTTTATCATCTGGACTGAGCGAGAGCTAATCCAGTTTGAAGTTTGGACGAGCGTAAGTCTTTGGACTTACAAAGTGTTTGGACTTATATATTTTATCCTGCACACTTAAGATAAAGCGTTAGCCCATAGATAATCTTTGTTCTTCTAAAATTAGTCCTTTGTTAACATCAAAACTTAAGGGATTAGTGGACCATAACCACTTTGGTTCCAACAATCTCCCCCTTTTTGATGATGAAAAAACATAACAATTTGACTGAACAAAGTTTCCTAAGGAGCTGGGAAGCTCCGCCTAAGAAAAATATTATAAGCATATAAGGCATATAAGAGTGAATGCAAGCAATCAAGCAGTTATAATACTACTATGAATTTAATTTTCAATGAATTTAATTTTCCATCAAACCCTTTCTCCCCCTTTTTGTCATCAGACAAAAGAGCCAAAACACATCATAGTCAGCGGAAACAGTTAAAAAACCTAAGATAGAAAAAAATTTAAGAAAGTGGAGGTGGAAGAGGTTTCGGAAAGAAGTTCTGAAACATAGAAGCAATCTGTTGGAGCAACACTGCATTATTTGCTTCGATAAATCTCTGGACAAACTCTTGAAATTCTAGAGGAACAATAGTGACGGAGCTCTCAGCAGTTTCCTTAGTTGCATCCAGGTTCTGTGGACCACGGATCATACTTAAAGCATTGGACGGTGAAAAGTCAGCAGGATGCACCACAGAAAAAGGAATAGGTTGAGACTTAGAGGGTTCTGAGTTTGCAACTTGTCAACTTCCGCTGCATGCTCTTCAGGATAAGGGTCCTCATAGACAATCTCTGTGTCCCCAGTTTCTTCGGAAATAACTGGTATTAGTGCAACTGGGGGTGCCTCAGAGTTAGGTGGAGGTGGAAGTACCTCAAGGATGATCTCAGCGTCATCAAACCTATTTTCTCTCCATCTGGGTTTAGGAGCAGGAAGAACGTCTGTTGGGTACAAAGGTATTCCAAAGTTGTCGTCCATTATCAAGAAGTCAACCTCAGAGATTCTGTATTGTCTTGGAAATATAAGAATCTTCATTTTTTCTTAGACTAATAAACCAGATGTGGACGCTTTCGAGTGCATCTCCAAAAGAAGTTCTTCCAGTAGATTCGAGCGTCTGGGTCATGCCTCTTAAGAGGATCCTTTTGCCATATGTGGGCTAGTTCTACTGAGTTGTCTCTTGGTCTAGTCCAGAAGAGAGGATCAAAAGCAGTTCTATAAGGCAGCGTCCATGTTTCAAGCCTTTTTCGTCCATCTTTGTTTTTATGTAGGTCCAGAATAGGAATTCTAGGACAAGTTCTAGGAGGAACAACTCCTACTCTTGTTTTAGAACTTCTGCCCCAAATTTCTTTGGCAGATTGTTATGGATCTTGGCTTCTCGTGATATATCACATTCTTTTCTGACAGCATAATATGGTAAGAAGTCCCTAACATCAGAGTATTCTTTCCAGGTTGAGGGATAGCTTGGAATGAACTTGATGCTTTGATCAAGAAAGATGTTGGTCAAACCATAAGTCCTTGAACTTCTTTCCTCAGTGGTTTTGCAACCTTCCTTTTCTTCATTAAGAATTACCACATGTTTGCCAACATTGTAGTGACACCATTGGAACGCTTTGTCCTTAATGTGATTAGGATTGATCTTCCTTGGAGGGAACTTTTTCTGCTCAAGATAGACAACCAAGGGTCCATGAGCATTGAAGAGTTGACTTGGCAGAGGACCGGTGGGTGTGTAAGGGATGGGATAGTAACCATGTTCAGGAGGTGGATCAGAGGGGTTTTGAGGTGGAGGGGAAGGTGTTTCATATTAGTATTCTGGTGGAGGAATAGGACCTTTAGGATGTTCAGAGGTGGAAGGAGGTGAGTGTTTATGAAAAAGAATGGGGAATCTTCTTTTAACGTCAGCCCAATTAGAGCTTTCATTTTCAAAGGTAATTCTAGGTATGCGTCTGTATTTTCTCTTTGGGTAAAGCATTCTGGGATAAGGTGCTCCATAGGGTTTAAAGGGATGGTTTCTCCATGGTGTAAACCAATCTTGAGGTTCAAATGGTGAGGGAGATGATGGTCTTTGTGGTGAAGGAATGGTTTGTATTTGAGGTGAGGTAGAGGGTGAAACAGTTATGGATGGTTGAGAGTCCAAAGTCAAGTCTTCAACCTCAATTGGTTGCTCTACAATAGGAGTAATAATTGAACTAGATTGAGGTTCAGTATTACCTTTAGTTTTAGATCTAGTGGACCTTGCCCTTGTTGCAACAGGTTTAGGCCGAAAGGCTTCAGAAGTAGACTCCCTTGTAGGACCTTTGATCACCCTAGAGATAGGCTAATCGTCTTCATCTTCCTCATCAACAGAAGCTAGAACCAACTTCCTTTTTCTTGTGGGTTGGACAGAGGCTGTTGGATGAGCAGAAGATGTCTTAGCTTTTGGACGAGCAGGCTCTATTGAGCGTCCAGCAGAGACTTGTTGATCTGACGCTTCATCAGTACCTTGTGTCTAAACACCTTGCAGCTTTCCTTCTTTCTTGGACTTTTTGAGACAGTCCAGTATCACCAAGCTTTGCTTACTGAACTCTGGTTGGTGCACATGATCAATGCCATGAACACCAAAATATTTGAGTTTCTGTTCTGGAATCAGGGACAAAAGATCATCGTAGACCAAATGCTTCTCAAAGATTCTTGAAAGCAGAGCAGTATAAAGAATGGCAGTATTCTTCCCAGACCCTTCAGTAGAATACTTGAAGCAAGTGAAGAGAAGGTGTGGAAGGTTGATTTGCCTTTCCAAAATCAGGTAAACTAGGCAAAATTGATGTGCCTTTGAGACATTGTCCTTCAAACTAGCTTTGTGAAGGATGGACTTGTTTAGAATCTGATGAAGAACCCTCCTTGTCAGTCATTCTTGAGGCTGTAAGCTTGTCAGATAGGTTCTTCAAAAGGCATTCTTTGATGGTGTTAGAACCACCAAGTTCTTCTTCCCATTTATCTTCACAAGTGATTCCAGATTGGGCACAACCAATGGCGTTGGAAATGGTTGCTTCAGAGACAATGACTTCGATGTTGAGAACCTTGTTTATGATTTCTCTTGCAGAGATTGTAGGGTTTGTCCAGATTTCCCTTACAAGAACTGGGTAGATGATTGGAGAATCTTCAAAGAAACTTGACCAACCAGCAGCTTGAATATTTGGAGAAATGTCTATCCCGTTATCAGCGAAGAATTTCATATTGAACTTGAACTCAACCAGTACATCAGCAGTCTGAACATCAAGGTTCTTTCCTTTACCCTTAGTGGCCATGGAGGAGGAGGAGGCCATTGTTTCAGAGAAGAGGGTTTTTCGCATAGAGTTTTTTCTTTTCAAAGAGAGAGACGAAGGTGAGGGGATGCGTAAAGGTTTCTCCTTTAACAAAGATCGTTTTATAACCCAAAAACCGTTCGTATTTCAAAAACAAATTTTAAATGAAAGAAAAAAAAAAAAGGTGAGGCGACGTGTGTAACATCCCTGTTTTCGGTAACCCTAATTAAGATGGATAATCTTAATCAGGTTTTCGTTTAGGTGTGTGTTGGGTAATGTGTTGGTTATAAGTCTAGTTGGATGTTTAGAACTAGGCTTGAATCGAGTTGGAAGTGCCTAAGGTGTAACATGAGAAACTGGGAAGTCAGGAAGCTGGGAGTTCTTCTCTCCCTGAGCTTGACGCTCAAGCATGGGAGAGTGCCACGCTTAAGCGTTAAGAAGCTTAGGCGTGGGAAGAGACGGACGCCTCAGCTTGCTGAGTGCGCTGTACAGTTGTTCTGAGTTTGGACGTGTGTGAGACACGTGTCAGGCCAGAGAGCAGGTGGAGTAGACGAGGTTCCATGCTCAAGTGTGGAGAGAGCCCATGCTAGAGCGTGGCAACGCTCAAGCGTGCAAAGTGATCCACGCTTAAGCGTGGACAGCAGGAGCCATAAGTGGAGTTTCCACTTTCACTCTCACACTTGCACGAATTTTGGGTGAATTTCTGCAACTAGAGAGAGAAGATATGAGTTTTTAGAGAGAGAAAGCTTGAGGTTAGAGGTGATCGAGCTATCGGAAC
Source organism: Ammopiptanthus mongolicus (assembly GCA_039655645.1). NCBI lineage: Eukaryota > Viridiplantae > Streptophyta > Magnoliopsida > Fabales > Fabaceae > Ammopiptanthus > Ammopiptanthus mongolicus. Next base: position 40,225,117 of record CM077344.1, read on the forward strand.
CTAATTCCGACTACACCGTTGTGATCGCGGTAAAGTTATCTCCGACTCTGATGGATTAGTTTCTCAATTCGCCACAGGTAAACTCGAATCCCTAACACATGTTCTTCGTGTTCTTGGTGTTCTTCGAGTCTTTACCTTTTCTTTGATCTTTTGGGCTTGCCCCAGGGCTAACACTGTTGTGTATGTGTTGTGCTCGTGATCAGGGTAAAGTCCGCGCTCGTGGTTGCTCGTGATTTTGAGCTTGAGACCGCGGCTGTGAGAGGGGGTGGTGGCAGCTGCAAGCTCGTGGTGGTGGTGTTGTGCTCGTGGTGGTCATAGGCGTGTTCGGGGTGTTCGTGAGATCGAGGGTTAGGGCTGTCCGTTGGAACAGGAGCATTTTGGAATGAATCACATGGTGAGGAGGAAGAAACCACATATATCTGGGATTAGTAGATGTAGTATGTAATTTTTCACATGTGTAGGGCTCCTCAAACCCTACTAGTGGCTGAGCCCCGATAAAGTATCTAAACCCTAGGTTCAGCTCACTTTTGGCTATCGCCGTAGGATCGATCTATGATATCTGTTGATTGAGGATGTATGTCTATCTGTGGTAATTGATGACATGAGTAAATGATGTCGTGCATGATAACACGTTAGATGAGATGCATGTTGTGATAACATGCTTAATTGCTAGTTGGTATACATGCAATGATGTTATGCTGCTATTATGACACCCGCTACCCCGCATACGATAAAAGTAAATAAAGCATGCAAGTTAAATAAAATCTAAAAAATTTAACTTAAAAGGTAGCAAGTACCACATGATCCGAAAACGTTTTAAACATAAAACAACTGCGGAAAAACATTAACATAAACAAAACCCGAAACCCGATGTCACATAATCAGAGCTGGTAACCACTACCGATATTACATCGGAAAACAACTAACATACTAAACATAAACCAAACTATACTATGAGCAAGCGATCTCCTTGGGATCACTCCTCAGCTGGCAGCTCACCATCCTCTGCATAACCAAAGGTACGTTCAAAACACAACAACAACAGATAGGGAGTAAGGAACTGTACATATACACATAAACGGTAATAGAGCAGTTAGCAAGATGATCATGCAGCATATAAACATCATAATACAACATACATATTATAACACATTCCATCATATCACGTTATAAACATGCTATGCGATGCATAACTACTCCACTACTCCATATGCAATGTGGCCAACAAGTCTAACTCTGGAAAGACGATTAGGAGTACATGTCCGGTTATCAACGTGGATGATATGCCAGACCACGGGCCATCCCCGAACACTCTCACTAATCCTGATAACGTATAGTGGCTAGTCAGGGTACTCAAGCTTATCCTTTAGGTCACTCCGACAATAGATAGCTAGCCCATGTCACCTGGAATTTCCCTACCCAATATACCCGCAAGGCTGGGATAACACCCATCGTGACCTCCACTATCGCGATTCATCGTTTGCTTTCCACCCAACATATCAACGTCAACATATGATGCATGCTATGCTCAACAACATGCAAACACCTGTCCAACCATCCATCATCAACACCATTACATGTCTATCAACTTTGACCAACAAGCATCAAAGATGATTTAACAACACCAAACTTTACCAATAAGCATCAAGAATGATTTAACCAGCAACATCGGTAACAGTACGTCGTTACCAATAACATCATCGTCTTATTAATTGTTCTCTTTGTTAAGTCTTAACTTAACATTATCTTTATTAAGTATTATACTTAATCTTATTATCTAAACCTCAATTCATATTTTATTAAGATTATAAATTAACCTTAATATTTAAACCTCAAGTCATATATTTATTAAGATTATAACTTAATCCTAATATTTAAACCTCAAGTCATATATTTATTAAGATTGTAACTTAATCCTAATATTTAAACCTCAAGTCATATATTTATTAAGATTGTAACTTAATCCTAAAATCTAAACCTCAATTCATATCTTATTAAGATTATAACTTAATCTTAATATCTAAACCACAAGTCAAATAGTTATTAAAATTATAACTTATTCTTAATATCTAAACCACAATTCATATCTTAATCTTAATATTTAAATCTCAATTCATATCTTATTAAGATTATAACTTAATCTTAATATCTAAACCTCAAATCATATAGTTATAAGATTATAACTTAATCTTAGTATTTAAACCTCAAATCATATAGTTATTAAGATTATAACTTAATCTTAATATCTAAACCACAACTCATATCTTATTAAGATTATAACTTAATCTTAATATTTAAACCCCAAGTCATATATTTATTAAGATTATAACTTAACCTTAATATCTAAACCTCAATTCATATCTTATTAAGATTATAACTTAATCTTAATATCTAAACCACAAGTCATATAGTTATTAAAATTATAACTTATTCTTAATATCGAAACCACAATTCATATCTTAATCTTAATATTTAAATCTCAATTCATATCTTATTAAGATTATAACTTAATCTTAATATCTAATCCTCAAATCATATAGTTATAAGATTATAACTTAATCTTAATATTTAAACCTCAAATCATATAGTTATTAAGATTATAACTTAATCTTAATATCTAAACCACAATTCATATCCTCATGTTTATGAACATCAATTGGACTAATCCTAGTTTTAGGCTTAGCGCTAACATCTTTATGTCTTTTATTAACATAGATTTACCGGCAGTTCCAACATGCCAACTCATACAATCATGAAATATCATCATCATCATAAACAACGTCATAAACAACATCATAAACGTTATGCCAAGATCATACAAACCATTTAAACAATTAACAACAAGTATAAACAACCATAATAATTTCACACGGCAATTAAGGCATATAGCACACAAATAGGGTCATGGGTTAACCCTCATCTTACGCTACCCTAGAATCTATATGTTATACTAATCCCTTCTCCTCATACCTGGCGTGACGATTCCAACCTATGAGCCAACAAGAGTGAAGTCCATGCATGACTCCTCCAAACGGGTTCAATAGGTTCAGCGAGCTTTGACCAAGAACAACAAGAAAGGACAAAGGTAGTTAATTCTCAAACAAAGAAAGGGAAGGGAATTAACACAATGGTTATGCATATACCTCGATTAGATTCCTGGGGAACTAATCTGCTAGCACCCGTTCACAACACTGGCGCATGAACAATGAAGTCTGGTTTGACAGAGACAAAACGGTTCAACATTAACTAAAGGGATTCCAAGAAAGGATGAACAAGTGTTGGTTACCTTACCTCAAAGTAACACTAAGCTAGCAGCTTAACCCCAAACGCAACAACAAACGCCACAAGGATATGTTCTTGACGAAGACCACTCAAACAAGGATTGAGGACGCTCAAGGATTCAATAGGGAACCTAAGAGAAAGGTAAAAGATGGCTGTTTCTAACTCTAGGAAAGATGGCTATGAGTTTTAGGTCGAGCAAAAGAGGTATAAAAAGGATTAGAGCGAAACGGGCTAACCGAAGAGCCCAAAATGCATGCTCACTGGTTTGGCTCTAACTTGAGCTAAGAGTGTCCGATTTAGGTGTTCTTGGTAGCGTTGGAAAGCTAAGTGAATTTTGTACAAAATCATGTTTCACGATCTATTCCTAATTCGGACTCTAACAGGGTCAAAAATATGATATAAGTTCAGCATAAAAAAGATAGTTGTTTCTAGATAGGATTTTGTAGGAGATTAAGATAAGATAATCTTATCTATTCAATGATTGAATCTCTATGACATCTAATTGATTTTATACCAACACAACTACAATTATCATAAATATAGGTATCTTATATTAATATAATTCTATTGTGCATTAATATAAGTGATTCAGTGTTAATATAAACATATATATAATTGATGACATGTAAATAAATATACGATCAAACATTAATTACACATATCATATTAGTCCATACAAGACCACATATAAGCATACGAGATCACAGACTTACATACTAATATAATCAATTATATATTCATATAGATAAGATCATGTATTAATACATGCAGTATAATTCTTAATTAATAATATAAATATATTTATGCACAATTATCTATTAACACAATCAATCGTATATTAATATAAGTATAATTAATATAAATCATTTACATATCAATAAGAATCAATTACATATTAAATAAATAATAATAATAATAATAATAATAATAATAATAATAATAACAACAACAACAACAACATTTTAATATTAAAATGTAAACAGACTTATAATCATACAAATATAAGCGTGCATGTTATCACTTAAAATATACACACATAAATATACATTCATATAGATACTTATAAAATGCAGTGACAATGTAAACAAGCAAATTATCAAATATTATACTAATAATAACGATAATAATAATAATACATATAATTATAGCAACATATACAAACTCATACGGAAAACGGGGTGTTACAGCTATACTATGATATGTTGATGTGATTGTGATTGATGTGATCTTGATTGACTGTGGAGACGGTTGGTATGTTGTTAGAAGGATAGAGTGGGTGGTGTTATTGGATTCGTAGTCGATGTTGTAAGCTAGTTGATCTAAGTTGAAGGTGGCTCTCATAGTTGGAGAGCGACATCCTCATAGTTGGAGAATGTGGACCTTGAGACGTTGGATAAGTTGTTTTTAAGACGTTGTTGAGATGATTGGTGCATAATCATAGCATTTGCATTGAGAGCTTGTGCATGATAACACGTTAGATGAGATGCTTGTTGTGATAACATGCTTAATTGCTAGTTGGTATACATGCAATGATGTTATGCTGCTATACTATGATATGTTGATGTGATTCTGATTGATGTGATCTTGATTGAATGTGGAGACGGTTGGTATGTTGTTAGAAGGATAGAGTGGGTGGTGTTATTGGATTCGTAGTCGATGTTGTAAGCCAGTTGATCTAAGTTGAAGGTGGCTCTCATAGTTGGAGAGCGACATCCTCATAGTTGGAGGATGTGGACCTTGAGACGTTGGATAAGTTGTTTTTAAGACGTTGTTGAGATGATTGGTGCATAATCATAGCATTTGCATTGTTGTGGTGGAAAGCCGTGGGATTTATTGCAACAGCCGTTTGAGCAGTTATCACGCGAGGTCGGAACTTGTGAACAACTGCAACAGCCGTTTGAGTGTTTGTCACAAGGGGCAGTATGATTAGCTACAACAGCAGTTTGAGTGGCTATCATATAAGCTGGTACCAGTATACAGCTGCAACAGCAGTTTGAGTGGTTGTGTACAGGGAGCCGTGTGTACGGTTGCAACAGCAGTTTGAGTAACTGTCACACGAGGTTGAGGAGCCATTCGTACCTGGTGAACATCCACCCTCGCAGTAGGAGATTGGATTGTCATTCCTCACAGTTGGAGGTTGACTGTTGTATTCCCATGGTAAGAGTGTGCGTTGTAGAATTGGCCAATCATGTAGATTCAGTTGTGCATGTAGAGTAGGCGGTGATCCCTAGCTGTGATAACTTGGAGGTTGACTGTTGTGATGAACTCGAGAGATGAATGTGCTTGTCGGTTGTGCATACCGATGTGTTATATGCTATCCCTTTGCATGATGTTGTAGCGTCTCTTACCTCATGTGCATGCTTCCCTATGTGTTACACGTATGTTGTTGTTCGGGTCGTGATCCGAAGGCGGAGGTGCTAGTGGGTGGTCGGAAGAGCTGCGACGGGTGAAGCTGAGCAGATACGAGACTCCCATCGTGAACAAGTTTGACGTCAACACCCTTTGAGCAAAAAGAGAGACCCTTGAGGTATCATTGAGTCTCTTGTGAGTTGTACCACGGCCAGTGGGGCGTCTGTTTTGTTGTTGATGTTTCTGCGCCATGGCTTCCAGGTGAAACTCTGATGTGTAATTGGACTGTATTAACTGTTTATTTGTTTAAGGTATCAAAGAGAGTGAGGTTAAGTTTTGGGGGCGTCACAACGCGCATTAAATGTCTAACACACGTATCAGATTTTGAAACCGTAAAAAGCAGTTTTGCAAATAATGAAAACAGAACTGACTCAGTTAGGGAATGAGAAATAAATTTTCATTCGACAAAGATTTAGTTTATTTAATGCATTGGACGAGCAATCAACACATATTGGACTCACATGTATTGGATTAAGGCAAATATTGGACGCATGCATTGGACTCACAATTGATCAATGAAATGCATGTTCAGATATTTCCTTATGTATGTGAACCTATCTTCAGCTAAAGGCTTGGTGAAGATATCTGCCCATTTGAGACAACCCCTTCTTCGGAGGTCCCATTGGTAACCCGAACTCAATTTCTTAACGTCGCAGCGCAGCGTGATAATATAAATTGCTGAAATATTTAAAACGAACAACACCGATACCACAACTATATACATATATATATCATACATATAAAAGTATTGGCTCCATCAGTAGAGCTTACAATAACTGATACCAATTATCTCACAGTACGCAACTAGTAAATAAAATGAAAGCATGGTAGCAAAATAAAATACATCAGACTTCCTCTCCTGGCCTCAAAATACATTTCACTCAACCCATGTACTGGCCATAACAAAACTAAGACTGTCTACCCAACCACGACTCTAACTTATACGGTAGTCGGGCCCGTATACACTACTCTTCGCTGAGAGTAGTCAGTCTCCCAGAGACGGTCGTCCTCTACATAGAGCAGCTCAAGGTCCCCCAGCATTGGGATCTGAGGCTCTCCCGCCAGCATCAGGCTCAACAAGTATGCCATCAATCTTCTCTGGCAATTCCTCAACGGGATCCTCTCGTGCGGTCGAGAATAAATAAAATATGACATAGAGAAAATATAGGGGATAAGAAACAACAATTCATCATAACTGGAAAAACGGCTATAAAATAATTTATATAGATAGCAACACTCAACAACACAACAGTGTCAATCAACCAACTCCCAAATCATTCTCTCTTAACTACTGTCTCTTATACTCATGCAATTAACGACTATATGGACGCGATCACGACTCGACATCTCCAACAGATCAAGATATCTCGTTCATGTATGTGCCACCTCCCGTAATGCAGGGTTCGATCAAAAGCCCTCAGGCTCAACTCAAGGATACGATATTCCCCCGCCCGCAGGCTAGGTCGGAATCATCGCCCGCCCACAACATAACTTACAGCAACGACATATTCCCCCACCCGCAGGCCAGGTCGGAACATTCGCCCGTCCGTCTACAATTCTACTACTGGGTACGATCATCTCCCCGCAGGCAAGATCGATCGCCCGTATGCCAACACAATAATAAACAACAACTATGCAACATGAATCTCACCGACTCATCTCAGGATCAACACTTAGTGCCTCAACCATGACTTATAAACAACCACAACCAACTTTCCTCCGGCTTAACCGGGTATCGACTTTATATCATAACATCAATAGATCAACTGATCTCTAGGTTGAGCACTATAACATATATATATATATATATATATATATATATATATATATATATATATATATATATATATATATATATATATATATATATATCCTCGACTTTCTCACCACATATTCATCTCCTAACTTATCAGAATTTACTGCCTATCTCTACTCAGGCATCAGCAGTCACAACAGCACATCAATAACAACCAGAAACAGATTCAACAATAATAATATCAACTCACAGATAAATAATTAAGTAATCATAAACATATAATAGGCATAATACACATATCACATATAATACATTAAACATCCCATCACAGCACATACATCCTCAACATACAGTAAAATCAACCTAATGGTCAAACGACCTCTAGTAGGGTTTGGGTCGCCCTACGCATATCAATATATATTATTTTAAATCTAGTCTCCCTGACGATATTGTGATTCTTTCTCCCGCCTGATAGCAAACGTAGCAATGATCATGAACTCACGAGCACTTCTTGCTCCTATGCACAGCCTCACAGCCACAGCCGCAGCCTCACTCCTTCAACCGCAAACCGTACACGCTTTAGAATGATCGAACACGGTCTGATCCTTCTCAACAAATCACAATAAGAAATTAATATAATCAAACAAAACCCACTTAGTTCCTATGAACTAAGGTTCGGCCCCTTTTTAAAAAAATAGGCCAGAGGTGTTAAAACTTTACCAATTCTTGGATCAATGATCCTTAAGCATATACAATACTAGATTACGTCTTTTTACACAAAAAATTTGAAGCAAAACTCATGATTTCCTAAGTATAGGATTCGGCCATTCATTAGAAAAATAGGCTAGGAATGTCATTTGATTACATGATCTTGGATAGTGATAGAGAATGATGAAAATAGATCGTAGAAATTAATTTCACATTAAAAGGATTTTTCTATGATTTTCTAGAGATATTTGAACTTAGAACTTAAAGAGAGTAAGTATAAGAGATTTTACCTCTTGAAGCTACCTCTTGAAGCTTGAAGAAAAGTGAAGAAGAAAGCTTGCACTTGAAGACAACAATGGAGGTTTGAAGAAGATGATTAAGCTTTTGCGAAGAGAAAGATGTGAAGGAAAACAAAGGGAGGGGAGGGGTATTTATAGGCTAAGTAGCCGCCCCCCCTTGGTGGGCTTTTTGGCCCATGGCCCAATTTTTAGATATTTTATGGCAAAAGAGTAATTTCTCTTAGGGACAAAATTGTCATTTCAACAAAAGACCAAGGGCATAAACGTCATTTCGTCATAAATATCTAGATATTTTTAGAAATATCTAGATATTTTAAGAAAAAGTAATGATAACAGTAATGAGTCACATGGCACGAATTGTAATTTCATCAATTCCTAGAAGCAAAACGGTCTTTTCTCGCCCTAAATATCTCAGATATTTTGTAAAAACATAATGATGACGTGGTGAGTCATGGTGGTGACTCACCCTCTAACTCACCCTGCCCAGGTGACTCGTGTCCCTCCTCTAGCGTCCGGGTTTGTCCCCACGCATCCGTCCTTGATTCCGTCGATTTCTCGATTTAAGGTTTTTGCCCAAGAAAGTCGTGAGAACTTATTTATTTTGAAAATTTTTAAAATCGCCGACATGGTTCGCAATTTTATTTAAATCCTAACTGTTTCGTTCACGAGTCAAAATTAGGTCGTTTGAGCAGTAAATCATACTGTTAGTGTAAAAACGCAGACCGGGCTCCGTTTGAGTTTTCGACCAAAATTTAACCATAGCTTCCTATGATAGCATAGAGCTTGACTATGGTTTCGGTTTATTTTATTTCACTCTGTAGTCCCTCTAATAAAATACAAACTCATAAATACTGATTAATTAAGAAAATCTTTAAAATCGGGGTGTTACACCATTGATGGTCAGTATCAACAAATTGAATATCAATTATTCCTTTTTGCACATAATCTCTAATGAAATGATGCTTGATTTCTATATGCTTTGCTCTAGAGTGTAGTATGAGATTTTTAGACAAATTAATGGCAGCAGTGTTGTCTCACATTATTGGAATGTTTCTTACAAACACATTGTAGTCTTCCAACTAATGTTTAATCCAAAGAAGTTGTGAGCAGCAACTTGCGGCAACATTGTACTCAGCTTCAACAGTTGATAAGGCAATTGTACTTTGCCTTTTGCTTGACCATGAAACTAGATTGGCTCCAATGAAGTGACAACCTTTACTGGTACTTTTTATTTCTATTCTATCTCCAGCATAGTCAGCATCACAGAATCCAACTAATCTGTATTCATCAAATTTCTTATATAATAGACCCAGATTAGTAGAACCTTTGAGATATCTAAAGATTCTCTTTACTGCTGAGAGATGAGACTCTCTTGGATCAGATTGAAAATGAGAACACAGCCATACACTAAACATGATATCCGATCTGGACACAGTTAGATATAAGAGGGAACCAATCATACCTCTATATACCTTTTGGTCTACCTTTTTATCTTTGTCATCCTTGTTTAGTATGGACGTTGGATGCATTGGGGTATTCATTGGTTTACAGTCATCCAACTTGAAGCGTTTCAGAAGCTCCTTTGTGTACTTCGTCTGATGAATGTACACTCTGTCCGGTGTTTGCTTTACTTGAAGTCCGAGAAAGAATTTTAATTCTCCCATCATATTCATTTCAAATTCTTTCTGCATTAGCTTAGAAAACTCTTGACAAAGAGATTCATCAGTTGCGCCAAATAATATATCATCAACGTAAATTTGTGCAACAATAAAAATTTTTTTACTTGTTTTTCTAAAAAAAAGTTGTGTCCACTTTTCCTCTTGAGAAATCATTTTTCATTAGGAATGTGCTGAGTCTCTCATATCAAGCTCTAGGAGCTTGTTTGAGTCCGTATAAAGCTTTCTTAAGCTTATATACATGCTCAGGATGGTTTTGATCTTCAAAACAAGGTGGTTGAACAACATAAACTTCTTCATTAATGAAACCATTCAAGAAGGCACTTTTTACGTCCATCTGATAAAGCATGATTTTATTATGTGCAGCATATGAAAGTAAAATGCGTATTGCCTCTTGTCTAGCTACTGGAGCAAAAGTTTCAGTATAGGCAATACCTTCCTCCTGATAGTAGCCTTGAGCAACTAACCTTGCTTTATTCCTTACAACTTTACCATCTTCGTCCAGCTTATTACGATAGACCCACTTAGTTCCAATGACAGACTTATTCTTTGGCAAAGAGACCAGTGTCCAAATGTCACTACGCTGAAACTGGTTAAGCTCCTCTTGCATAGCGAGGATCCAACATTCATCCATTAAGGCTTTGTCCACACTCTTTGGTTCCAGTTCAGAGATGAAGGCTGAGTCAGCTTGTTCTCTGAAAGTTGACCTTGTCCGGACTCTATCATTTGGTTTGCCAATGATTTGATCCTCAGGGTGATAAGTCCTGAATTGCCACGAACGAGGGGTGTTGACTACTTACTGAGACGATGATGCGTCCTGAGTTGCGTCTGATACTTCGTCTTTGACAAGCATTGGACGTTCTTCTATATCATTTAGATTCATATCTGCAAAAGAATCATCTAGCTCTGATAATCTCTTATCAGGCTGTTTGTCATCAAACTTGACATGGATGGATTCTTCAACAACTAAAGTCATAGAGTTATAAACTCTAAAGGCTTTGGACGTTTCAGAGTATCCTAACAATATTCCATTGTCTACTTTGGTATCAAACTTACCAAGTTGATCCTTAGTATTTAAAATAAAACATTGACATCTAAAGGGGTGGAAATAAGAAATGTTGGGTTTGCGTCCTTTCCACAGTTCATAAGGAGTCTTGAGACAACCCCTTCCTCGGAGGTCCCATTGGTAACCCGAACTCGAATTCTTAACGTTGCAGAATAGCGTAGTAATATAAAAATGCGGAAATATTAAAACAATCAACACATTGATACCATAATAACTTATACAGACATAAGAATATTGGCTCCCTCAGTAGAGCCTACAACAACTGATATTAAATATACAACCTCAGAGTACGCAACTAGTAAATAAAATGAAAGCATAGCAGCAGAAATAAAAATAAATACAACTTCCTCCCCTGGCCCCCAAAATACATTTCACTCAAACTCATGTGCTGGCCATAACAAAACTAAGACTGCCTACCCAATCACGACTCTAACGTATACGCTAGTCGGGCCCGTATACACTACACTTCACTGAGAGTAGTCAGTCTCCCTGAGACGGTTGTCCTCTGCATAGAGCAGCTCAAGGTCCCCCAGAATTGGGATCCGAGGCTCTCCCACCAGCATCAAGTTCAACGGGTATGCCATCAATCTCCTCTAAATTTCCTCAACAGAATCTTCTCGTACGATCGAGAATAAATAAAATACGACATAGAGAAAATATAGGGGATAAGAAACAGTAATTCATCATAAATGGGAAAAACAACTATAAAATAATTTATATAGATAGCAACACTCAACAATACAGCAGTGTCAACCAATCAACTCCCAAATCATTCTCTTTTAACTATTGTCTCTTACACTTATGCAACTAACGACTATATGGACGCGATCACGACACGACGTCCCCAACAGATCAAGATGTCTCGTTCATCTCTGTGCCACCCCCCGTAATGCAAGTTTCAGCCAACAGCCCGCCTAATAGGTACGATCATCTCCCCGCAGGCAAGATCGGAATTGCCCATACGCCAACACAGTGATGAACAACAACTATGCAACATGAACCTCACTGACTCATCTCGGATCAACACTTAGTGTCTCAACCACGACTTATAACAACCACGACCAACTTTCCTCCGGCTTAACCGGGTATCAACTTTAATCACAACACAAACAGATCAACTGGATCTCTAGGTTGAGCACTATAACATATATATATATATATCTTTCTCACCACATATTCATCTCCCAACTTATCAGAATTTACTGCCTATCTCTACTCAGACATCAGCAGTCACGACATCACATCATAAAACAACCAGAAACAGATTCAATGATAAAATCAACTCATAGATAAATTCAAGTAATTATAAACATATAATAGGCACAACATACATATCACATATATTATATTAAACATCCAATCAAAGAACAAGTAACCTCGACATACAGTAAAATCAACCCATGGACCAATCGACCTCTAGTAGGGTTTAGGTCGCCCTACGCATATCAATATATATTATTTTAAATCTTGCCTCCCCGACGATATTGTGGTTCTTTCCCCCACCTTAGTAGTGTTCTCGTGCGACTCCGACTGCGGCTCTGCAACTGTCACTCGTGCATGCTTTCGAATGTTCGAACACCATCAAATCCTCTACAACAAACCACAACCAGAAATCAATACAGTTTAATCAAAAACCCTCTAGTCCACACGACCAAGGTTCTGCCCCTATTTAATTAAATAGGCTAGAGATGTTGAAATTCTACCAACTCTTGGATCAATGATCCTTAAGCATACCTAAGACATAATCTATGATCAATTGTCAAAGATTTGAACCAAAACCCCTTCAACCAACAAACTAGGGTTTCGGCCATCACAATTAAAAATAGGTTGGAGTTTGATTTGGTTTCCTAATCAAGTGGATTGCATGATCATGGAAGGAAGGACGTGAAATCAAGAATCATTTCACACAAATTGAACAAAAACCCATTTTCCCCCAAAATTGTCATCGGTTCGGTTCCTCTAGATTAAATAGGCTAGGAAGATTATTTGATTTCACGCTCTTAGATAGTGATATAAGAGGATGAAACTAGATCATAGAAATTGGTTTGGCATTAAAAGGATTTTTCTACAATTTTCTAGAGATTTTTGAAGTTTGGATCATAAACTTGAAACCATAGAATTTAATGGAGAAATATGAAGATTGAGAGCTCAAGAGTGAAGTCTATACCTCTTAGATGGTGAAGATGGATGAGGTTATCAACTTTGCTTCTCAAAAATTCTTGAAAAACCTTAAGGAAATGGAGAGAAAATGGATGGAGAAATGGAGAAAGTGAGGAAGAAATGAAGAAGAAGAAGAAAGAAATGAAGGAGGAGGGAGAGGAGAAATGGGCCGAAGAAAAGAGAAAAGGAGAGGTAGAAGGGTCCAAAAATTCCACTTAGGAGTATTTTAGTCATTTTACTCAATGTAAAATGGTAATTTTGAAGAAAGTCAGGGGCATTTTGGTCTTTTTGCGTCCAGATGTGTTCAAAAAACCATCATGACTCCGGCACGTTTTCTTAGGTAATGTGGCTTGATGTGATTCCGATAAATCCATACGCAACTCCGTTTGTCTCTCGGTTCGAGTTTTCGTCCGAATAGTTTATATTATTTTCACTTTTTAAGGTCAAAAACCAATTTTATAAAAAATGTAGGAAACGTGATTTTAAGACTAATTGTCTCGTTCACGAGTCAAAATTAGGTCTTTATAGTAGTAAAATACGGTCAATGAAAAACGCAGACCGGGCTCTGTCTAAGTTTTCGACCCAAAATTTAACCATAGCTCTCTACGATAGCGTAGAGTATGAATATGGTCTTAGTTTATTTAAATTCATTTGCTAAATCTCAGATAAAAAAAAACATTTAATTATATAAATTACTGATATAAAGCAGTAAAAGTCGGGGTGTTACAAGTCTTATTCAGGATAGGTCTTACGTATATTCTGTTTTGAATGTAGCAGACAGTATTTACAGCTTCAGCCCAGAAGTGTTTAGGAACAGAATTATCACTGAGCATTGCCCTAGCCATCTCTTGAAGAGATCAGTTCTTTCTCTCAACAACACCATTCTGTTGTGGTGTTCTAGGGGCAGAGAAATTGTGATGAATACCACTTTCATCACAGAACCTTTGGAAAAGCTCATTTTTAAATTCGCCTCCATGGTCACTTCTGATTAAGCTTATACATATGCCTTTTTCATTCTGAACGCGCTTACAGAATATAGTAAAGACCTTGATAGACTCATCCTTGTGAGCAAGGAACTTAACCCATGTCCATCTAGTATAGTCATCTACTATGACAAGCCCATATTTCTTACCACTAATAGAAGCAGTCCTTGTTGGAACAAACAAATCAAGATGCAACAGCTCTAGTGGCCTTGAAGTACTAACAATGTTCTTGGACTCAAAAGAATTCTTAACTTGTTTTCCTTTTTGGCACGCATCACAGAGAGCGTCCTATCTATACACAATCTTTGGTAGACCTCTTACGAGGTTATGCTTGTTTAGTCTTGAGATTAATCTCAGACTTGCACAACCAAGTCTTTTATGCCAGATCCATCGCTCATCTTCAACAGACACTAGGCATGACACACTTTGATTTGAGAGTTCCCCCAAGTCAATCTTATAAAGATTATTTTGCCTCTTGGCAGTGAATAAGTTGGACCCATCATGGTTCTTGACCATACACTCACCTTTATTGAAGGAAACATCAGACCCATTGTCACATAATTGACTTATGCTAATCAAGTTGTGTTTTAATCCTTCAATCAATAGAGAGAAAATGATGCTTACCAATCTTACCAATTCCAACTATCTTTCCTTTCTGGTTGCCTCCAAAGGTGACCCATCCACCAGTCTTTTCACGTAGTTCTTGGAATATAGACTTTTCTCCCGTTATGTGACGTGAGCAGCCACTGTCCAAGTACCAGGACTAGGGTCTTCTTTGTGTTGCTGAGCAAGTCTGCAACAAGGATTATCATATTTTTAGGTACCCAGATAGACGTGGGTCCTTTTTGGTTAGTCTGTGGTCTTCGTTCATGCATATTGTTTTTCTTTTTGTGTATGCATTTTGAATAGATATGACTACTCTTTCCATATAAGTTGAAATAAGTATTGGATGCATGTTGTTTGGTTTCTTTTTGCTTTCCATGAGATTGAAAAACTTTATGATATTGATTGGTCCTTGATACTTTGTGAGAAGCTTCTTGTTTTTCAGAGTCATAGCCTAAGTCAGACTTATCATGAGGTGATCTAGAATACCTTAGTATTAAGTTTAGCTTTTCTGATCCTCCAACAAGCTTTGATACGCTTTTGGTTAGATCAGATACCTTTTGTATATGTATGGTTACCTTGTGAAGTTCACTAGACTCAGAGGTGAGTTTGTCAGTTAGACTGACATTCTCAGCTTTCAGATTATTATTTTCTTCAATGAGCTGCTTATTTTGCTTGCTGATATCTTCCAACTATTTATTTATTTTTGAAAATTTTCTTTTAAGCATAATATATTGATGATGCAATAAAGAGGAATCATTAAGGAGTTCATCATATGTTTCTTGAAGAGAGTCAGAACCAGTTACCTTTTCTTCTTCTGATTCAGTGTCTGATGAAGTGTTTGCCATCAGACAGAAGTTTGAGGCAGAAGGACTCCTTGGACTGAACAATTGCTCTAAGGTGTCCAGCTTCTCCCTAGCAATTTGGAACTGCAGGACCATCTCCAATCTTGGTGAATCAAGAGCGTTGATGAGACTCCAGTTGGCACTAGAATTTAGCGCATACCGTCTGATATCCACATTCGTCCAGTCAGTTTCAGGTTTGGACGCTGTTGAGCCGTCCTCAAGAGTGATTGTTGGACGATGATCTCCATTAGTGAATATATTCCACAACTCATAATCTTGAGCTTGGATGTATATTTGAAAAACTGATTTTCAATAAGGATAGTCCGTTTCATTAAAAACGGGTGGAACATTCCATCCTCTCTCAGAAGTAGCTTCCTGAGTTCTTTCTTCGGGAACAACAAGTTGTTCATCATCCGAAGAGTCTTTGCTTTGGACGTTTGACCAAAGATAGAGATTAGCTCCCTCATTTGTTTCTTCTTCTTCTTCTTCTTCTTCTTCTTCTGCTGCTGCTGCTGCTGCTTCTTCTTCTTCTTCTTCTTCTTCTTCTTCTTCTTCAGAATTGAGATCTTCCCAAGTGTCCATGAAGATTGAGAGTTAGTCTTGAAGTGGCTTGGCTTGTTGCACTCGAAACAGACCAGCTGACTTTTGTCTTTGGACTCAGCATGGTCCTTGAAGTTTTTCTTTTGAAATGGCCTTCTTTTCATCCCATTTTTCTTCCTCCACATGTTTTGAATTTTTCTGGAGATGAAGGATAACTCGTCATCATCTGATGCTTCATTATCAGATTGATCAACATCATCACTAGACTCATCAACTTTTAGAGCTTTTGAGTTGTTGGACTTTTGAGCTTCCAAGGCAATCCCTTTATTTTTCTCTCTAGGATTATCAAGATCAAGCTCTTGTTCATGAACTTGAAGAGATCCTATCAGATCATCCAGCATCAAAGTAGAGAGATCTTTGGCCTGGGTGATTGCAGTAACAAGTGGTCTCCATTTCTTTGGCAAGCTTCTAAGGAGTTTAGTGACATTCTCCTTGGTAGTGTAAACTTTCCCAAGGGACTTTAGATTGTTGATGATCGTCTGACAACAGCCCATCATGTCCAAGATGGACTGTCCTTCGGCCATGGTGAACAATTCATACTAGCCAACCAGCATGATGATTTTTGAATCTTTTACCTTGGTGGTCCCCTTATGGAGATTTGACAAGGTATCCCAGATTTAGCTGATTCACATGCATGAATCTTCTGAAATTCATCAGGACTAAGAGCACACATTAAAGCGTATCTGGCTTTATGATTTTGTTCCATCCTGGCTCTTGAGGCATCAGTCTAGTCATCTTCAAATTTTTCTGTCCCATTAGAGTTGAGACACACATTTGGATCATTCGTGATTCTGGCCCAGAGAACTGAGTTTGTACTTAAAATAAAGCCTTTGAACCTCTCCTTCCAATACAAGTAATGGGTTCCGTTAAAGAACGGAGGTCTGGTCATGGAAGTGCCTTCCATAACAGGTTGACTCCCGCTTGGCATACCTTATCCTGTCATATCTGCGGTAGGATCTTTTCCTCTACACGGCTAAGTGCTCAACCCAGAACCTGGCTCTGATACCAATTGAAGGAACCTGTTTCAAAGACAAGAAGGGGGTTGAATTGTGTTTCTTACGTTTTTTAAAACTTTTCGCAAGCATATATATATATTTTTGTAAAGATATTAATAAAAGAAACAACGATGGAAGCAAAGAGCGTTTCCAAATAACTTTGGTCGCTTTTCTGAAGGATTATAATAAAAGAACAAGTGTGTTAAGAAGGCAATTCAATCCCAAAGAGTTAGTTAGAAGATAGACTAAAGCAATAATAAGGGAAAGAAAAGAACACAAGAATGTTATCCTGGTTCACTCTTCACCAAAGAGCTACGTCCAGTCCTCTCTACTTGAGAGCTTTCTCCACTATAACAAATACCTTTTGTTACAAGTATTCAACACCTCTTCAGTCAAGTATTATACACCTTTTCAGGCACACTAAGTATTCTTTCTACACAAGCCTCTTCAGGCTCAACCAACTAGGTTTTGAAAAAAGTTTTTGTTCTACCAACTCACTAAGTGTGAGGGTTTGAAATTAAAGCTTAGAACTCTTGAACAATACTCTACGCAGAGAGTGATTTGAAAGTTATGAACAGAGTAAGCTTTGCAAGCTTTGATATTTTCTCTTGATTGCTTGTTTTGTTGTGTGCTTGAATATCTTTCAAGTTTGATTCAGGTATGCATTTTTTTTTTTTTTTTGCATCTTCAAGATGAGAGATATATATAGCAATCTTGTTTTGATCAACCTCAGTCTTCAACGGTTGGAAAAGAATCCGTTCCGATTGAACATTAAATGTGTTGGACTGTTGAGTCTGATAACTTGTTGAGGCTTCTGATTAGCAAAGTAGACTATCAGGCTTGATAGCTTAAAGAGACGCAGACACCTTTTCCTTGAACTCGAAAGTTGCCTTTTGTCTTTCCTTTCAGAGAAGGTCAAAACCTTTTTAAGTCAGGGACAGACTGGCTTCAGCTTTCGATGGTGCGAAGATTACAAAGAATGTTTGTCTAATGGATATAAGCTTTTTACACATAGAATAATAAATTCAAAAGATTACAAGTGTATTCGTGCTTAAAACAATAAAGCTTATTGAACTTTAACAATTACAACACAAAAAAAGAAAGAGTCTTTGGACTCATGATTCTATCGTTTAAAAAGGACTTTTTATCGTCTGGACTGAGCGAGATCAGCTAATCCAGTTTGGAGTTTGGACGAGCGTAAGTCTTTGGACTTACAAAGTGTTTGGACTTATATATTTTATCCTGCACACTTAAGATAAAGCGTTAGGCCATAGATAATCTTTGTTCTTCTAAAATTAGTCCTTTGTTAACATCAAGACTTAAGGGATTAGTGGACCATAACCACTTTGGTTCCAACAATCTCCCCTTTTTTGATGATGACAAAACATACTAATTTGATTGAACAAAGTTTTCTGAGGAGCTGAGAAGCTCCCCCTAAGAAAAAGATTATATGCATATAAAGCATATAAGAGTGAATGCAAGCAATCAAGCAGTTATAAGACTACTATGAATTTAATTTTCAATGAATTTAATTTTCCATCAAACCCTTTCTCCCTCTTTTTGTCATCAGACAAAAGAGAGAAAACATGTAACACCCCCCTCGCGGGTGCTACATACACGGACTCTAATACGGAAATAAAACAATAAAATAAAACGCTGGTTGCTTTCGGAAAGTACTTTAATTAAGTAGCTACGTTCGAAAACGCGGTTCTAAAAATTTTCTGCATGCATAGGCAAACAACTCCAGACGGAGGAATAAATTTCATATCACACATTGATATTCACTGTTCATAAAACATAAACATAACGCAAAACCTGGTCTAATATATATATATATATATATATATATATATATCATATTACAGACTTAGAAAGTAATTGCGACATATATGCAGTAATAAAATATAAGCCTGCTCAAAAACAAAAGACTTCTAAGCTGGTCGGCTAAAAGTAGCCATTGGGGTACAACCCAACGTCGGCTCCTTCAAAAGTTTCCATCGTCCGAGTCCTCACGTCTCCGCGGGGACCTATGATCAACATCTGTACATGTGTTCCAAAAACACAACAAGGTGTCCAACATGTACAGGCAAAGGTGAGATACTCAAATAAAGTTATCACGATAGCCGCACAAGCGACAAACAGCAGTCTAAACATCCACAGATAAATACAGTTATATGAACAATTATTTATATAATACAGTACAACATCCCAAACACTATCATCAGCTATAATAATGCATGAGACTTCAATATCATCTTTCTAATTCATGTACTCCGGAGATTCTAACTTCCCAACATCGAGCGATAGGCCGTAGTAACACCCGTAACACAATTGTTCTCATGAGTCGGCCTCTCTATTTAGGTCCGAACTCCAATTGTTCCAGGGTACCACGTCTCACCATATCCTGAATACTCCAGTCTCTGATCGAGTTCATTCGTGTTTGGCAGCCGATTTACCACGGCACGGGGTTGCTACGCCACCGGCCACTTGTGGGATCTCGAACACAGAATGCCCCTATAGACCCAGTGGTCTTAACTGGCTGAATTCTCAACTACGAAAGTTGTAGCTCGGTTCCAAATGGCACGTCTGCCGGTTCATGCATGTACACAGAAAGTTTTCTGTTTTCTTTGCGTTCATTCTTTCAAATGTCGAGACATGAAGTCCACGACTCGTTTCAAAAAGGCATTAAGCCCACTCAAATCAAAAACACAGGACACGAAGTCCGAGTGCTCAATCCACAAAACACTAGCCCCGACGTCTCGGCCACTAGGTTCGGGTTCGTCTCAAAGGTTCATCATTTTTCCTTTGGTTTCATTTTCTCAAAACACTTTGGAAAACAAAACATGCTTTGGTTTTCTCGAAACAAAACATCCTTTTTGATCAAGAGAACATTTTTCCGTGAAAACACCTTTCTTGAAAACAAAAACTTTTCGTGAAAACACCTTTCTTGAAAACAAAAACCTTTTTCTAAGGTTTCACGTCTTTTTAAAACGTTTTACCGAAATAAAACACGATTTGCACGACTTTTCACAAAACCACTTTACTTTTCAAAACAAAAATACTTTTCAACAAGAAAGACAACTTTTCTTGAAAAAGCAACACGTTTTCCCAAAAATCACTTTTTGATTTAAAAACACGATTTTCAAAACATAGATTTAGGATTTCGAGTCTTTTAATAAATTATCGAGACATAGCCAGTCCTATGCTCATCCAGGGTATAAATATATATATAGACATCAACAATCCATAATCATCATCATAATATCAACAAAGGCATCCATGCCACAAATTATCAAATAGACAATTATGCACAACATTTAACATCCAATCAATCCAGGATATAAGTATACATATACATCATTCAAACTCATCTCTAAATCATCACTCAAGACATCATAACACATATATCAAACATGCACTATGAAGCTACTCAAACTTAAATGACTACCTCCCTTTACCTCACAAATTTGCTTAGTCCAAACTTGATCGATTCTCGGCTCCGGCTCCGGTTTCGTTTGCGTCGCCTAAAACAATCAAACACAATTCAATTCAAACAACAATTCAACATCAATATATAACATAAGAACACAAGTTTTCCTTCCCCTAAAAGGTATAGGGTTCGGCCATGAAAGGTAAAAAGGGTTAGGGATCTCATTTGGTTCCAAACTTTTGGTTAGTTGGTTCATGAACTTAGTTAACACTATTTCAAGTCCTATGACTCAAAAATGTGAAACAACACTCATGGATTTTCCCCATGAAGCTCTCGGCCATAAAGGGCAATCTAGGCTAGGAATTGATTTGGTTTTCCATCACTTGGATTCAAGGACTCTAGGAAAGCTAAGGATGGAATCAAGAGTTAGAAATCAAAAATTTGATGAAAAGCACTATTCATCATCACTCTTAGGTTTCGGCCACTTTGGGGTTTTAGAGCTAGGATGAGACTTGGATCATGAGCTCTTGGGTTTAGATAGAGGGTGATGAGGTGAGTTCAAAGAACTTGGTTTCACCTCCAAAGGATTTTCCTACAATTTACTATGGATTTTCAAAGTTTTGGATCTAAGAATGAGTTTCATGAAATTGATCTTGATATTGAAAGAGATTCAAGAAGATATGAGACCATAGAAGTGATCTTACCTTAAAATGGATGAAGATTGGTCAAGAAATCAAGTGATTTCAACAAGCTTTCAAGGTTTTCTCAAGGATTCAATGGAGGTTTTTTCTCTAAGGAAGATGAAGTGTTCTTGGTGTTCTTGAAGGGCTGGGCTGCGTGGAATGAGGGGCTGAGAGGGCTGTTCCAGCCTTCTAAAGAGTTCATTAAGGGTAAAAAGGTCATTTGGTTCAAAGGGTAAAATGATAAAAGGTGAAAAGACTTAAGTTAGGGGTATTTTGGTAATTTTGCGTCCCGAAATTCCCGATCGTCATGACGACTCTGGCATGCTCTCCCAAGTGAGTTGACATGATGTGATATCAATATTATCCGTTGTCGGGTCCTGGTAAGTCCATACGCGACTCCATTCTCCACCCGATTCAAGATTTCGCTCGAACGGAGGTCAGGAAATGATTTTTTTGAAATTTTTGCGAAATTTAACCAAAACGTAGAGAATCGAATTCTAAGACTTACTGTCTCGTTCACGGGTCCATCTGAGGTCTTTTGAGCAGTAAAATCATACTGTCAGTGTAAAAACGCAGACCGGGCTCCGTTTGAGTTTTCGACTCAAAACTTAATCGTAGCTTCCTACGATATCGCTAAGCATGATTATGGTCTCGGAATATTTTATATCCCTTTCTAAGACCTCGAATAAAATATAAGTTCATAAATACTGATTAAAAGAAAAACTCGAAAATCGGGATGTTACAAAACACATCATAGTCAGTGGAAACAGTTAAAAAACCTAAGATAGAAAAAAAAAAAAAAAAAGTTAAGAAGGTGGAGGTGGAAGAGGTTTCCGAAAGAAGTTCTGAAACATAGATCCACCCTCTCGATTGACGTTGGACTTGACGCTTCACGATGGAGCGGATGCTTGGACAATCCATCCTGACGGACGTCGCACATTCACGGGAGCAGTGAGTTTCACGAGTAGGAGAGAGTTACCTTTCTCCATGACGAGCTTGACTGAGAGAGTTTGTACTGTACGGTTTAGTGGTGAGGGTAGCACAGGAGTCACCCAACCACCGCCACCACCACCTGCTGATCATCCGCGACAGCCCCGTACCCAGACTGCAGTTCATTGGGAGGAGCCCCGGGACATATATGTTGACCCTGCTTCTATGCCACCTCCACCTACTACACCGTCTACTTCTGTTGTACCTGCATCTGCGGCCGGCCCTTCTGTCCCTGTTGTCCCAGCCCCAGGGCCTACTTATGAGCCTTCAGAGCTACACCCTCTGATTCCCCGCCATTGGGCGACTTGGAGGATGACTGCTCGTAAGAGCACACCGGCTCCTGCCAGGGTATCCTTTTCTGCTCCCTTCATTATCCTCTCGTCTGACGATGAGGAGATAGAGGAGGAGGAGGAAGAGGAAGTGCCCGAGTATGTTCCGGAGGACGTTCCTGAGGTAGCCCCTGCCAGCCCGTGGTGGTTGAGGACTGACGAGGAGGCGCTGCGGTACGCGGAGCAGATCATAAGCGGCTATTACATGCAGGCCTTGGAGGATGAGGACGAGGAGGAGGAGGCCATGGAGGAGGACGAGGAGGAGGAGGACCCTGAGGAGTATTACTTTGATGACTAGTGTAGTGTCAGTGTTTGGCCAGTCTCTAGAGTCTTCCCAGTGTCTGTATACTTATTATGTACCTCCTTCCCCTTTATGTTATGGAGCTACGTCTCCTGTAGTATAGGATAAGATGGTCTTTATGCTATTTTGCTTTTCCCCATAGTTAGATGTTAAACTACTATGTGTATTATGAAAAGTTGGCAGAAGTTCTACCTTTTAATATTGTTATGATAATGCATATTATCCTTGTTGTGTAAGTATACGTATATGGTTTTGGAACTCGAGTATAAAAGAAAGGAAAAAGAAAACCCATATTTTTTCGATAAGCTCTATTTATATATTTTCCGCTTTCAAATATGGTCTTGTGTTGAATAATCGTGACCTCCAAAGTGGGGTGTTACACTCATGGTGAGGGTCAGGGTAGCTCAGGGCATCCTCACCACTAATGGTGAGAGCCTGCCAGTGCGTCCTAGGGAGTGAGCCGAGTGTTTTGATGTATCTTTTGAGAGGGGCGGGGGTTTGCTAGTGAGCTCCGAGAGTTTTATTTTGCTTTTGATGTATTTTGATTTTACCTTCAGGATGTATATGTATGTACAGTGCCCTACTGATGGGGCTAAGTTATGTATGTTATCTTACTGTTATTTTATATTGCGCTTCTACTCTGATCACTGTTCTATGCTTGCCGTTTTGTTTGCTTTCTTCCTCATCATTGTTTGTTTACCACGCTATCGCTTTATATACGGTTAGGCATAGATAATAATAATAAAAGGTTGGGACTAATGGGAAGGCTTCATACGTATGGGGTCGTCTCACCACCTTACTTGCAAAATCAGTGGCCAAGACAAGAAAAGCAAGAAATAGATTGGGACGAGATTATGGAGCTAAGAAATAATCGATTTGATGCTATAGAGACTCAACTCTCCAACCTATCTATGTTGCTGACTCGGTTAGTCCAAAAACCAAGATGTCACTTTTCAAGATGCTATCAAAATTAATGAAGAGCTCGACGATGAGCAGCTCTATCAATTTTGGAAAAATATCATTCCACTTTTTGATAGACAGGCATCCATAGAAATGAAAGAAGCTCCTGCCGAAAAGAGCAAGTCTGAGGGTGAGCACGGCTGTGTACCAGCTAAAGCACGATCGTGCACCACTCCCAGCGAGTCAGAAAGCGTGTCAACAGAGATACACTGCAGTGTCCCTACACATACATGATGTGAGCCCACTAAGGAGCTTGGACCGAGGAGCACTACAAGGACTTCGTGGACCTATGACAAGAGCTAGGATCAAGAAAGCCCAAGAAGTTCTAAACCAAATGGTGACAACCTTGATGGAAGCAAGCCCAAATTTAAGTCTTGATGGAGTGGAGCCCAAATTGGTTGCTTGTCTCATCCAACTAGAAGAACCATGATGATGAGGGGCGTGTGCTACTTGGAAGCCCACTTACTAGTTTTATTTCTAATTGAATAAAATGTAAAAGACTATGTGTGGATCCAATTTTGGTTACTTCACTTTGTTTTCTTTGAAGTTAGGCTACAATAAGTTTGTATGATGACCAAGCCCACTTCGAAGATGTAGCTCGAATTTGGAAGCTTCTAGGAGGGAAACCTTTGGCTTGCATGCCTAGGTAACTCCTTTAGAAGATATGGAACCACTATTCATTAATCACTTAAGTAGGATAGTTATTAGCCACTTAATGGATTAGTGAATGCTCTTATTACACCACTTAGAGGGATTATTATGAATGGGGTTTTGTCATCTAGTGATGACCCTTTGTATGCATAGTCTATGCACCCCTCCATCTCCTATATGTAGTTTCGGCTATGATGAATGAAATCAACTAAGAAGTTCATTTAGGAATTAATTCCAATTGTGAGGGTATTGTCTCTCTTAGGTTCTTCATTGAGCCATCCCTTTGATCTTATCAAGAATCCAAGATTCTTGTGACGATCTTCACTAGGCTTATCAAATCCCCTTGGATTTGTGGCGCCCCCCCCCCAATTCCAATCTTCATCCATTTTCTTATTTTCTTCCTTTCTTAAATTGAACACTACATGTTTTTCCTAAGTTTCAATGGAACTCTAACCAATTGCGCTTGATAGTTCAACCTAAGATCATCAACAAGGCAACCCACTAACTTGGTTGTCATCAAGTGGCATCAAAGCTCAGGTTTGGTTGAATTATTTTCTTTGTTCTTCATCTTCTACCTTTCTTGTTTCTACCCAAAAACAAAATAAATAAATAAAATATTATTACCTTTATTTCTTTTGAAGGGAATTATTATTTGAATTGTCTTCTTGCTGCCTAAAACAAATAGTTTACAATTTGTGTTTCTCTTGCCATCAAAGTATAAAAAAAACAAGGAAAAAGAAAAGTTGCGCAAATTTCAAAAAGAAAAAGAAAAACAACGCATATGATTTAAAGAAAAGAGAAGAGAATATCCTATTTGGGCAAATTGTGTTCTTGACAAAGATTTCCCTTCTTCCTTGTTTTTTATTTTTTTTGTGAAAGCCCTTCCTTTCCTTGCCTTTCCTTTGTTCTTGATAAGTCTTGTTGGATATTATTATTTGGTTTTGGACTTTTTGTGTGGATTGGAGGTTGACTCCTTTAAGAACTATAAGAAGACATATTGAGTGGAAAAATGCAAGAGTGCAAAATTACATCTTGTGTGGAAAAAGCCCAATTGAGTGTATCACAATTTTGAGTGAAACACGTGAGGGAGTGTGGTGGGGATTTTAAAATTTCTTGTTATTTTTTATCTTGTGTTTCAAGTGATGGCAGATGATAGCCCACCTCTTTCTCCAAGTTCTGCGGTTATTCATGCTAATATAACTACTCAAATGTAAAATCTTACAAGACAAATGGAGCAAATGAATACCAACTTTCATGAACAAACTGCCAACCATCAAAACCGAGAAGAATCAAATCAAGAAAGTGTATATGAGAGTGAAACTGAAAGACATAGAGGAGGAGGACATAGAGGAGGAGGCGTGATAGAGAGGATAGAATTGAAGGGGTCAAGATCAAAGTTCCTACCTTTCGTGGGAAAAATGATCCCGAAGCCTACTTGGAGTGGGAGATGAAGATGGAGCAAGTGTTTGGTTGCAACAACTACAATGAAAGGAAGAGAGTGAAGGTAGCCGCTCTTGAATTCAAAGACTATGCACTTGTTTGGTGGGATCAAATGCAAAAAGAAAGAAGAAGGTATGAAGAGGAGCCAATTGAAACTTGGGCCGAAATGAAACAAGTCATGAGGAGAAGATTTGTGCCATCCCATTACCACAGAAATCTTCACAGCAAATTGCAAAGATTGACCCAAGGATCCAAGAGTGTTGATGAGTACCACAAAGAGATGGAGTTGGCCTTGATTAGGTCCAACATTAATGAAGAGAGGGAGGCTACTATGGCTCGGTTCTTACATGGTTTAAATCAAGAAATTGAAGACATAGTGGAGCTTCAAAATATGTGGAGATTGGGGATTTGGTCCAACAAGCTATCAAAGTGGAACAACAACTCAAGAGGAAAAATTCCAAATTTCCTTCTTCTTCTAAGTTTTCATCTTCAAGTTGGAAGGCCAAATCAAAGAAGGAGGGTACCTCATCTTCCAAAGAGGCCGTGCCTACACCTCAAGGAAAGAAGCCAATGTAAGCATCTCCTAGAAGCCGTGATGTGAAGTGTTTCAAGTGCTTGGGCCATAGACATATTGCATCCCAATGTCCAACAAAAAGGACAATGGTATCAAGAAATGGAGAAGTGGTCACACAATTCAAGGCCTCAAGTGAAGAAGAAAGTGAGGAAGAAATAGTTTCGGAAGGAGAGTTGTTCATGGTGAGGAGACTTTTGGGGAGCCAAGCCAAGGAGCATGATGAGAGCCAAAGGGAAAATATCTTTCATACTAGATGCATGATCCAAGGGAAGGTATGCTCTTTCATTATTGATGGTGATAGTTGTGCTAATTTTGCTAGTACTAGATTGGTGTCTAAATTAAATCTTGTGACTAAGCCACACCTACGGCCATATAGACTTCAATGGCCTAGTGAACTTGGTGAAATGATTGTGAACAAGCAAGTTGAAATTCTATTCTCCATTGGGAAATGTAACACCCCGATTTTTCAAACTCTCCAATACTAATTAATCAGTATTTATATGTTTGTATTTTATTGAGGGGTCGAGAGAGGTAAATAAAATATTCCGAGACCATGGTCATACTCAACGCTATCATTCGAAGCTACGATTAAACTTTGAGTTGAAAACTCGAAGGGCGCCTGGTCTGCGTTTTTACACTGACAATATGGTTTTATTGCTCAGGAGATCTCAGATTGACCCGTGAACGAGACAGTAAGTCTTAGAATTCGATTCTATACGTTTTGGTTAAATTTCACAAAGATCACTTCTTAACCTTTTTTCGAGCGAAATCCTCAATCGGGTGGCGAACGGAGCCGCATATGGACTTACCGGGACGCGCCAACGGATAATTTTAATATCACATCATGTTATATCACTTGCGGAAGCATGCCAGAGTCATCATGGCGTTCGGAAATATCTGGACGTGAAATGACCAAAATACCCCTAACCTTTTCTTTAATGACATTTTGGTCCTTGAAGGGAATGACCAAAATGCCCTTAAGTGAGTTAATTTAAGGATATTTCAGCCCCCATTTCTCACGCAAGAACAGCCCCAAAATGATCCTCCAAGACTTCATCTTCCTCCTTGAGAAAACTCCATTTTTCTTAGAGAAAAAGCTTGAAATCCTTGAAAGAAAAGCTTGCAACTCGATCAATCTTCATCATTCTTTAGGTAAGATTACTTCTATGATCTCTAATCTTCATGAATCTCTTCCTATTTCAAGTTTGAAATCTTGATTTCATAGTTTTCAAGTTTATGATCCAAAACTTCAAAAATTCATAGGAAATTGTAAAAAAATCCTTTTAATGGGAAACCAATTTCTTTGAGCTCACTTCATCATCCTCTACCTAAATCCAAGAGCATATGATCAAACTCTCAACCTAGCCTATTCTTCTAAAAGTGGCCGAACCCTAGGGGAAGATGATGAATAGTGATTTTGTTCAATTTTTGATTTCTAACTCTTGATTCCATCCCTACCTTTCCTATTGTCTTTGAATCCAAGTTATGGAAAACCAAATCAATTCCTAGCTCATTTTTCTCTTCATGGCCGAAACCTATGAGTATGAGGAACCTTGAGTTTTGTTTCAAATTTTTGGATATTAGGACTTACACTAGTGTTCATCAAGCTTAAGAACCAACCTTCCAAAAGATTGGAACCAAATGAGATCCCTAGCCTTTTTCACCATTTTTGGCCAAACCTTAGACCATTTTTGGGGAAAGAGAATCTATGTTTTGATTTTGTTAATTATGTTGTTATTTGTTGATGATTGGTGTGGTTGTGTGTTTGTAGTTGTTGTCGGATACTCGGACGAGAAATCGGGAGAATTCATGGACCGATCGAGCGACTTTACCTTTGGAGGATGACTTCTAAAGGTAAGGGGAGATTAACTCCAATGAGTTTGATAGCCGCATGAGGTTGGTTGTGGAATGTTTGTGATTGAATATTAAGGTGTGAAATGTGGTGTTACTGTCTTAAATGAGTTATTTGAAATGGAAGTATAAGTTGCGGCATGTTTGCCTTGGATTGAACATATGTATGAACTTGATGAAGTATATGCCTAGATGATTAAAATATGAATTGTGGCATTGATGCCTTGAATGAGATTTGATGTGTGTGTGTGTATGTGTGTGTGTGTGTCTATATATATATTATATCCTAGACTGGTTAAGAGCATAGCACTAGCTATAGCTCAATCATGAAGATTAAGCTAACTAAAAGTCTTAATCAAAGATTTTTGAATTTTTTTCATTTGAGGAATGAAAAGCTTCTAAGCTAAAGGTCCTAATGGCCAATTTTACTAAAAAGCCACTAAGTTAAGAATCCAAGATGATTTTGAATAAGACTTAGGAAGTCGAGAGTTGGTGAGGAAAATAGTGAAAAGTTGCTTTATCATTATTTTCTAAACATGTTGTACAAAGAAAGAAAACCTTGAAAAGTATTTAGTTTGTCAAGAAAAGATCTTCTGGAAGTATTTGATGTCTTGAAAACGAAAAAGTTTCTTCATAAAAGTTGCTCCAATAACAATCTTTAGAAAAGGCTTTTAAAGCCAAAATCCTTTGAAAATGCATTTTTAGAACTTGAGTTTTGAGAATGATTTGTAAAAGAAATTTTTTTGTGGAAAATAAGTTTTAGAGCGAAAACGAGTTTTGGTTTACACCAAAGAGAACCTGAGTTTTGCTTTTGAGATTTGAACTATGAAAATGAATTTGATGAAACTGGTGATTACCCATTCACGCAAGTGAAGCATATGAACCTAGTGACTGAGACGTCAGGCTAGAGTTCTGTGACATGAACGGACTTTGTGTCCTATATGCAAGTCTAGTGTCTGCGACATCGGCCTAGTACATCGTGGATTGAGCACTCGGACTACGTGTCCTGTGTTTTGAAAAAGAGAAAGAATGGACTTAGCGTCCCATACAAGTCTAGTGTCCACGACGTCGGCCTAGTACTTCGCGAATCATGAACTTGGACCTCGTGTCCTGAAATTTGAATTGAACGGGCTATATTTCCTTTAAAATGAGTCTTGAGCATTGTGCCTTGACAGAAAAAGAAAGAATGAACGAAAAAGAAAGATTGAAAGAAAGAATAGAAAACCTCCTGCATACATGCATGAGTCGGCCGTCGTGCCATACGAACCGAGCTAAAACTTATGAAGTTGAGAATTCAGCCAGTTAAGACCACTAGGTCTATAGGGGCTTCTATGTTCGAAACTCCACAAGTGGCTGGAGGCCTCGCGACCCCGTGTCGTGGTAAATCGGTTGCCAAACACGAATGAACTCAATCAGAGACTGGACTATTCAGGATATGGTTATGACGTGATACCCTAGAACAATTGGAGATCGAACCTAAATTGGAAGGCCGACTCATGAGAACAATTGTGTTACCGGTGTTATTGCGGCCTATCACTCAATGAAGGGAAGCAAGAGTCTCCGGAGCACGTGAGCTAGAGGGTCGAATTGAAGTCTCATGCATTCACTTGACATATCTTGATGGATGAGTATGATATTTTGAAAGTGATATTATATTGAATATTTATACTTTATCGCATGACTGTGTTAATGCATTATTAGTATGTTTCTTTACTTGTGTGGCTATTATGATAGACTTTTGTAAGAGTATCTCACCCTTGCCTGTACATGTTGGACACCCTATTGTGTTTTTTGAACACATGTACAGATATTTTTCCAGCGATCCTTTGGGTCAC
This sequence comes from Ammopiptanthus mongolicus, assembly GCA_039655645.1. Classification (NCBI taxonomy): domain Eukaryota; kingdom Viridiplantae; phylum Streptophyta; class Magnoliopsida; order Fabales; family Fabaceae; genus Ammopiptanthus; species Ammopiptanthus mongolicus. The sequence goes on from CM077344.1 coordinate 40,255,543, forward strand.
TGCGGAACCCTATAGCTGAGTTCCTTGGTGTCGACGACGGAGATGAGTGGACTGTCGAAGACGAGTGTAACGCCTCGATTTTCTCGTTTTCTAATTTTTCAGTATTTTAACGTATGTATTTTATTCGAGGTCTTAGGAATGGAAATAAAATATTCCGAGACCATAGTCATGCTCGACGATATCATAGGAAGCTACGATTAAGTTTTGAGTCAAAAACTCAAACGGAGTCCGATCTGCGTTTTTACACTGACCGTATGATTTTATTGCTCAGGAGACCTTAGATGGACCCATGAACAAGACAGTAAGTCTTAGAATTCGATTCTCTATGTTTTGGTTAAATTTCACAAAAATTTCAAAAAAATCACTTCCTGACCTCCGTTCGAGCGGAATCCTCAATCCGGTGACGAACGAAGCCACATATGGACTTACGGAGACTCGCCAATGGATAATCTTGATATCACATCATCCCAGGACACTTGGGAGAGTATGCCAGAGTCGTCATGACGGTCGGGAAAATCTAGACTCGAAATTACCAAAATGCCCCTAACCTTAGTCTTTTGCACTTTTACCATTTTACCCTTTTGGCAAATGAACATTTTGCCCTTAAGTGAGCTTTTTAACGGCTGAACTCAGCCCTTCTAGCCTTCATCTCCGCGCACACAGCCCTCCCCATAGAACTCCATAGTTGTTCTTGAGAGAAACTTCATTTTCTTCTTGAAAAAGCTTGATTACTTGTTAGAATCACTTGATTCCTTGAGCAATCTTGCTTCATTTTTAGGTAAGATCACTTCTATGATCTCCTAGCTTCTTGAATCTCTCTTTATTTCAAGATCAAACTTCATTTTCATGAAAATCATTTCTTAGATCCAAAACTTTGAAAATACATAGGAATTGGTAGAAAAATCCTTTTGATGTTAAACCAATTTCTTTGAACTCACTTCATCATTCTCTACCTAAACCCAAGAGCTTATGATTCAATTCTCATTATAGCCCTAAATCCCCAATATGGCTGAACCCTGCAAGGTGATGATGAATAGTGTTTTTCATCAATTTTTTATTTCTAACACTTGATTTCATCCTTAGCTTACCTATTGCCTTTGAATCCAGGAAATGGAAAACCAAGATCAATTCCTAGCTTTATTCTCTTTAGGGTGGCCGAAACCCTTAGGTAGAATTGTTGAGTTTTGTTTTGATTGTTGTTTAATGTTTGATTGTTTGGTTGTTTGTAGTTGGTGACGATTATCAGGAGATTCACGAACCGATCAACCGACTTTGATCCAGGAATCTGCTCATCAACAGGTATGGGGGGTGAACCTCATCACACCAAAATGGTGGTGGTGAAGATGGTTGTTTAGTTTATGTGTGGGTGAAACCCTTTGGTTTGGGTTCACCATTTAATTTGGTTTTCTTGGAGAACAATGTGTAATAACTGTAGTTTATGCTTTAGTGTGCTCTAGCATATGTTTATGATGATGTGATTGGATGAAAATCATTTTCATATATGTTGAAAAACCTACCTTGATCACTAGATCAAGTATGGACTTTTATGCTTGATTATGATGCAATGATATGGAATTGTTGTTTGTCATAATTAGATGAACATTGTGAGTTATAACTTGTCTTGAGGGTGAAGCAATCTTCACATTTGTTCTATTGCTAATGAGGGAGCAGGTAGACCTGCTATCCATGCTCTGGATCTCTTAATTTCTTGGCAAGGTGAAGTGGGGAATACAACTCTCCAGCCTAATGACACTGCTGTCGATCCTCAAGGGCAGGACAATGATGATGAAGGGGATACTGAGACTGTCTTTGAAGAGGAAGTCACCCCTGTTCAGCCCCGAAAAAATGGTATTCATTTTGATAATTCGGATGACTTTGTGGCAAATACTTTGCAAGGGTCTTCCAGCATCCATAAGCAAGGTAAGCTCTGGGCTGATGCATTTGATGTAGAGGAAGAGGAAGTTGAGACCTCTTCAGTTGACAAAACAACTCCTAATGTTAGTAAATACTTAGTCCAAGGTGCCGATGATAATCAATTGACTCAAGATGAGAAAGGTTTTCACAAATCTTTGTCTAAATCACAAAAAAGAAAGTTGAAAGCTAAAGCAAAGAAGGCTAAGGAATTGGAAAAGAAACTTGATGATGTCACCACTAGGTCTCGAGCAGGACTCTCTAAAGGTTCCAAATGAAGGTAATATTTTGGAATGTTAGGGGTATTGGGAACTTAAACACTCGGTTAGTTCTCAAGAAGTTAGTTACTATTCATAAACCTGAATTCGTTATTTTATCTGAGCCATGGATCTCTTCTGCTAATTTACCTGCTACATATTTCCCTAACTTGCATTTGAAGATTTTTTATGAGAATTCTAGGACTGATTTGAGCCCTAATTTATGGTGCTTATGTGCTGATCACCTGAACCCCAAGGTCACTGCTATATCCAGCCAATTTGTAGCCTTCTCCTTTGTTGAAGCTGGCAAAGAGGTGCACATGGCTGCAGTCTATGCTTCCACTGATTATCTGATTAGAAGAAGGTTGTGGGATGATCTTCACAATTTACAAATCAATGTTCCAGGCCCTTGGAGTTTTGTGGGAGACTTTAATGCAATTCTTGGCTCCCATGAGCAAAGAGGTAGGTGCTTGCCTCACAAGATTTCTTGTGAAGATTTTCAAAGATGGACTGACTTGGATAGTTTGATTCATGTTGACACTAAGGGTGCTAAATACACTTGGTCTAATGGCAGGAAAAGAGCTTTCCTTACTGAAAAGAAACTCGATAGAGCCATCTGCAATTTGGGTTGGCTTGATTTCTGGTCTAGAGTTGATTGTTGCTCTTTGATCAAGAGTAAGTCCGACCATTGTCCCATTCTCTTCTCTATGAATTTAGAGAATAGAGTGCATAAATCTAGTTTCAAGTTCTTAAAAATGTGGTCCAGACACCCCACTTGTCATCAGCTCATTGCTGATAGTTGGAACATTCCTCTAGCTGGAAACCCCATCATTGTTCTATCTCAGAAACTTAAACGATTAAAAGTTCTTTTGAAGGATTGGAATTGGAAGGTCTTTGGAGATGTTCATCAGAAGGTGCAATTGGCTATGGCTAAAGTTGAACACATTCAAAGAAGGTTAGATATGCTTGGCAGTTCTGATGAGCTGATTCCGGAAGAAAAAGAAGCTCAAATTTTCTTGAAAGAGTCTTTAGCTTATGAAGAAGACTTTCGGCAGGAGAAATCAAGAGTAAACTAGCACATTAAGACAGAAATACAGATTTCTTTCACACTATGGCTAGAATTAGACAGAAAACTCAGAATATTTTTTTACTTAAGAGTGGTGATTCTACTCTAGCTAATTCAGCTGACATTGAGAATCATATTATGCAATTCTACATGGATTTATTCGCTACTGAAAACAATTGTAGCAACTATGATTTAGTTAGTGAGGTAATCCCTAATTCAGTTTCAACTGAGGACAATTGTTTACTCACTACAATGCCCTCTAAAGAAGAGGTGAAAAATGCTATTTTTGCTCTTAATGGAGATGGAGCTCCTGGCCCAGATGGATTTGGTGGATTTTTCTATCAAAAGTTTTGGGAGATCATTGAGGAAGATGTTTACAAGGCAACTCTTCAGTTTTTCACTCATGGCTGGCTCCCTCCTAACTTAAATTCTAATCGAGTTGTCCTTATTCCTAAATGTGTTGAAGCTGATTCAATAGATTTGTTTAGACCATTTGCATTGGTAAACTTCCAATTCAAGATCATAACCAAAGTCATTGCTAATAGATTAGCCACTGTGGCTACTAAAATTGTCTCTGAGATTCAAAAGGGTTTCATCAAAGGTAGGCAAATCTCAGATTGTATTTGTCTTGCTTCTGAATCCATTAACTTGCTTCACAGGAAATCATTTGGTGGTCAACTAGCTATGAAAATAGACATCAAAAAAGCTTTTGATACCTTGGACTGGACTTTCCTTTTGAAGGACCTCATATGTTTTGGCTTTAATGACACATTCATTGGTTGGGTCAAGACAATTCTTTCCTCAGCAAAGTTGTCTATAGCAGTAAATGGGAAAGATATCGGCTTCTTTGCTTGTAAGAGAGGAGTGAGGCAAGGGGACCCTCTATCTCCTTTACTTTTCTGCTTAGCTGAAGAGGTTCTTAGCCGGGGTATTACAAAGCTGGTGCAGGAAGGAAAACTTCAATTAATGGTTGGTCCTAGAGGTATAAGGATGCCAAGCCACATCCTGTATGCTGATGATATTATGCTCTTTTGCAGGGCCACTAAATATAGCATTGTAAATCTTAAGCATCTTTTTTTGCATTATGAGGCTGCTTCAGGTTAGGTTATTAGCGCTGCAAAGTCCAAATTTTATACAGGTTCCATCTCAAATGCCAGGCTTCGGCACCTTACTGATCTTTTGGGATTTTCAGCAGGAACTCTCCCTTTTATGTACTTGGGTGTTCCTTTGTTTAGAGGGAAGCCTAAGAAAGCTCATCCGATGCCTATTGTGGATAAAATCAAGATGAAGCTTGCTGCTTGGAAAGGTAAAATGTTGTCCATCATGGGAAGAGTAGGGTTGGTGCAGTCTATTATTCAAGGTATGCTTATATACAGCTTTAGGATTTACTATTGGCATGCTTCTCTGATGAATTTGTTAAATTGTTGGATAAGGAACTTTATTTGGTCTGGAGATGTCAATGTTAGGAAATTGGTTACTATGGCCTGGCATAAAGTTTGCTCTCCTATTAATGAGGGTGGTCTTAGCCTACGTTGTATTAAGGACATCAATAGAGCTGGCATGCTTAAGCTAGCTTGGGAATTGGTAACTTCCAACAATCAATGGGTTGTTTTGTTAAGAGCAAGGGTTTTCAGAAAGGATGAAGTCATTTCTCACCATCTGGTTTCTTCAATTTGGTCTGGTATTAAATCATTTATCCCTATGGTTATAGATAACTCCCATTGGCTTCTTGGTAACAGTAGCAGAATTAGGTTCTGGAAAGACATATGGCTCACTAATTCTCTGAGTTCTATGGTCATCGCTCCTAAGCTGCAGCATACTGAAAAGGCTTTGTTAAAAGATTTTATTGTTGATGGTGCTTGGCAATTTCCTGAGCTACTTATGACTACTTTCCCTGCTATTATCGAGGATATTCACAAGACTATCATCCCTATCTCTTCTAGCGAGGATCAGCTTCAATGGAAAAATTCTAAATCAGGTGGTCTCTCCTTTAAGGATGCTTACATGTTTCAGGTTTCAAATGGCCAGCATAAACCTTAGTCTAAGTTTATTTGGAGGAATAACATTCCACCTTCAAAGTCTTTTGCGGTTTGGAGAATTTTGCATGGTAAAATGCAAACAGATGAGAATCTAATGGCTAAGGGTTGCACTATGGTTTCTAGGTGTAGCTTTTGCTGTCAGGATTGTGAGACTGCAAGTCACATTTTTTTGCACTGTGTAATGGCTCATAAGTTGTGGAGCTGGCTTAACAATTTCCTGAGGTGTCCTATAGACACAAGCAACTTTACTACCATTCTTCAAGTTTGTACTAAAGGTTGGAGTTCCCAAGCTTTGGATGTGGTTGCAGCTAGCATTGTGTATGTTCTTTGTGTTATTTGGTCTAACAGAAACAAGGCTCGGTTTGACAGTAAGGATTTCAGCATGATTCATGCTATTAATGAGATCATTGCTGGTATATCTCTTGCTGGTAATCTCAGTCAAGGTTTTATCCGGAATGATGCTGATGAACTGTCTCTATTGAAGGCTTTCTCAGTGCCTCTTCACTTCCATTCTGCTCCTAAAATTAGAGAGGTTTTATGGAAGCCTCCCCTGGCTAACATGATTAAATGCAACTCGGATGGAGCTGCCAAGGGGTGTCCAGGTCCTTCATCTTGTGGTGGTATCTTCAGGGACAGCAAGGCTGCTACCATGGGTTGTTTTATTCAGAACTTGGGCATCGGTATTGCTTTTGAAGCTGAGTTAATTGGAGCCATGTTGGCTATTGAGTTAGCCTTTGGAAAGGGTTGGTATACTCTTTGGTTGGAATGTGACTCATCCTTAGTCATTTATGGTTTTAGTGATTGTAAGTTGGTCCCTTGGAGGCTTAGAAACAGATGGAATAATTGCATGCACTTCACTTCCCGAATGAGATTCATATGTTCCCATATTTTCTGAGAAGGCAATGATTGTGCTGATAGACTAGCTTCTCACGGTTTAGCTATTTCTGGATTTCAATGGATGGACTTTCTTCCTAATGATGTTTTTCAGCCTTTCCTTAGAAATAGATTAGGGTTGCCTAACTACAGGTTCTCTTAATTTTTTTCATGGGTTTGGTTTAAGCCCCCCCATGATTTATTTGTATTATTTTTTTTCTTTTTTTTTCTAATAAATTAGGCAATATGGGTACTCTTTTTCCCTTTTGGTGTTTTTATCCCTAAGGAGGGTTTTGCACCTTTAGGTTTTAATGAGGCCCTATTGTTTGTTTTAAAAAAAAAAAAAAATCTTCACATTTGTTCCTACTAGGCTTGTGGCCTTAGTAAGAAGAAACATAAGAACATGTTTTGCTCTTGATCTATCAAAGTCTTGAAGTAAAAAGTTTTGAAGTAAGAAAAGCATGATTTCATAACCTATGTTTCAAAGAACAACAAAAAGTGATTTTGATCCAAAGATCAAATGAAGTTTTAACCTTTAAAGTGTGTCACCAAAGTGAAAAATGTCTTTTCTTTAGCCATAGGTCATTAATTCAACCAAGTGCTTCAAAAAGAAAAATAATGAGGAAGATATGGAAGAGGGGAAAACAGGGCATTCGCCTGGCGGAACCATTCTTGCCACACGAGACAGAAGGCTAAACCGAGCAGTAAGACTTATAGTTCTCTGCCTCGCGACGCGAGACAATTATTGCCTCGCGATACAGAGGATCCGTATAAGGAGAAAATACAGCTCTCAGCCTCGCGACGCGAAACTTCTGTTCGCCCCGCGAGAAAGGAATTTCAAATGGGGTATCACTGCCTCAATTTCGCTAAGCGAATGTACCCTCGCTAAGCGACTTTCACGTTTAGAAAATGCTAGAAATAAAGTAAGTAGTTCAAATGTTGTTTCAAATCAAATGAGTTTTCAATTGTAAAAGTTGTTTGGTTTACAAAAGGAGTTTTCTAACTCAATCGTAAAAGTTTTACACGTAAAAACCTAATTTAAGTAATTAACTTAGAGTTGAAGACAAGGAATAATTTAAGTACGGTATGTGGTGGAACAAGACCATGTGCTATACCATTGATGACTTAGTACATCAATCACTTCATAAGACTTAAGTGAATCAACACTTATTTTCTTAATTGAAAATCAAAGAGTAATATCTTAGAAAGGGTTAAAGACTTATCTAAGAGGATTTTTAATCCTTATTCATAATGCTTAGGACTTGAGACATAATTCATAAGACGTAAACACAAACACGAAACGTTTTGGGTTTTGAAACCGTAGTTCGATGACGGAGTGGTGATTCGGATCCAGGTCAATCGTTCAATCGTTTCAGTCTTGTGATAACTGGAATGAGAGAGAGATCCTAAGATTGTGCAGTTATGGGACTGTACAGTGGAAGGAATCCTGAGGGTATGCAGGTATGGGACTGTATAGCTAAGGGAAGGCATATAAGAATTGATTGGTACTACCCATACCAACAAGATTTATCTTCTTTTCGGGAGCCTAGAACATAAGAACTTTATAGTTAAGCGTGCTTGACTTAGAGTAATTATGGGATGGGTGACCTTTTAGGAAGTTTCCTAGAAAGCGTGTGAGTGAGGAAAAAACACGCTGAAAAGACTTGTGTTGGTTTGTGGGGACAGTCGGCGATTCTGAAAGCAATCTCGATCATTCCAAAGGAGTCATGAGATATTTATCCGATGGATAGTGTTTTATCCGATGGATAAATGTTTTATAAAACAAAGACGTGTGTAGTTCCTAAGAAATAGAACCTTAGAAAACCTTGAGGTTTATCCAATGGATAGACATTGCTTTATCGCATCTGCTTTGTGTAAGCATTGGCATTTCATGTGCATAGTTGTAAGGCCTTGAGCCTAGGAGTTGAGCTTACACCTTGATGCGGGTGCGAATCCTACGATGACGATCTTCAATGGTCTTTCTGGAGGTATCAGGGTTGGAATGGCTGACATGTGACCATTTGGTGATTCTTCTGTGTCGTGGCGAATCCGTGCAATACACTGATATCCTCTACTAGATGCCGTATTTTTCATGTTTGGTCGAGAGTGTTACCGTAAAGCTAGATACGTTCACGTTACGAATGTTGTAGCATCTTGCTCATGACTAGCAGAAATCGGAACATGTCCTCCTATTCACTCTCTCCGACACTTTTGTTAGCTCCATGGAGTAGGGGTCAAAGTTTTACCCTTGTGGCATATGGCATTGAGTCATGTACATTGCACTGTATTGCATGGCTGTTGATGATTTCGTTTATTTGTTGAACATCATTGTTCTGCTTTTAAGAAAGCCTTATATTACACTGTTAACTGTTTAACATGGTATTATGCTGTTAACTGTTCAACATGATTTATATTGAGAATTCTAGTAAGCATGTTGGGTACGCTGTTACCTGGTGAGTCGTCCCGCTTTTACTACTGCTGTTTTGTTGTGTTGATGAACGGGAATCTCACCCATATCTGTATATTTTCTGCTGGTACTTGCTGTTGCTGCTTGAACAGATGGACGCGACGATGGTTCGGTTCAGCAATTCCTTTGAGTTCAGAGGTGGACTCCTTTTGCTGTTTTATTTTGTCTTGGCCAGACTGTGTCGGTATCTGTAGTACTTCTTAGGGAACTGTGACTCCTAGTACTTATTTTATTTCTTATGCTAGTTAGACATTAGACTTGTGTCTGTATACAGTATTATTTCCGTTTCTGTTTTCTATTTTCTGTTTCTGTATTTATCATACAATATGTTCTAGAAATGCATGGTGAACCTAAGCTCATTTATTAGTATTATTTACCTTTACTAATTCCATTACATCTTTATTCCAAAGGAAAAAAAAAAATCGTATTTTCCGCATTAATAAATATTTTCGGCCTTATAAACGTTCGGGAATGTGACACTCGGGAAAGGGTGTTGCAACGAGGCCTAGTATTATTTGGGTGATGCATGCTAAGTAGTATGTTTATTTTTCTTAAGAGTTTTTGTTAGACCAGCTCTTAGGATTTTGATATTTAAAGTCAGGTCCTTTGACCGTGACTTAGTATGACATGTATTAAGATATTGGAGTGATGTATGCCTTAAGGCGAAATTGAATGAGTTTATAAATGATGAATTGTGAGTTTGAATTTATTCCTTTGTTATTGTTAAACAATTGGATTGGTATCAGAATTTCCGCAACAAATCTAATGAATATTTTCGAAAAGGTTTTAATCAACCAAAAAAGAAAAATTGGATTAAGAACTGTGACACCTCGAGGGGGTGTTACAGGAAATATCATGATAGTGTTCTTTGTGATGTGGTGCCCATGGATGCAAGTCATATGTTGCTTGGGAGACCTTGGCAATTTGATAGGAAGGCCACCTATGAGGATACACCAACAAATTCTCTTTTATGCCCCAAGACCGAAAGGTCACTCTTTCTCCTTTGTCTCCAAGAGAAGTTAGTGAGGATCAACTTAAGATGAGAGAAAAAAGAGAGCAAGAAGAAAAAGAAAGAGGGTGTGAAAAGAAGAGTGATGAAAAAGTGCAAAAGAATCAAGAGAAAAAAAAGTGAGAAAAATAGAGAGGAAAAAGAGAGAAAAGAGAGCTATTTTGCAACAAAAAGTGAGGTGAAGAAAGCATTGGTTTCAAGGCAGCCCCTCTATATGCTTTATTGCAAAGAATTATGTTTGAATACTAATGCTCCTAATGAACTCTCTCTGCCTAGTGGTGTTGAAACTCTTTTCCAGGAATTTGGTGATGTGTTTCCCAAAGAAGTGCCACACGGCCTACCTCCATTAAGGGGGATAAAGCACCATATTGATCTCATTCTGGGTACATCATTATCCAATAGGCTAGCCTATAGGAGTAATCCTCAAGAGACCAAAGAAATTCAAAGGCAAGTGGAGGAGTTGATGCAAAAAGGATGGGTGCAAGAGAACTTGAGTCCATGTGTTGTCCCGGTTATTCTAGTGCCTAAAAAGGATGGAAGTTGGAGGATGTGCATTGATTGTAGGACTGTGAACAACATCACAATTAAGTATAGACATCCTATTCCTAGACTTGATGATTTGCTTGATGAATTGCATGGTGCTTGTTTGTTTTCTAAAATTGATTTGAAAAGTGGGTACCATCAAATTAGGATAAGGGAAGGGGATGAATGGAAAACTGCCGTTAAAACTAAATATGGGTTGTATGAATTGTTAGTAATGCCTTTTGGTTTAACAAATGCACCTAGCACTTTCATGAGGCTTATGAACCATGTTTTAAGAGATTTTTTAGGCAAGTTTGTTGTGGTGTATTTTGATGATATCTTAATATATAGCAAAAGCCTAAATGAATATCATGAACACTTGAGGGCTATTTTGCATGTGTTGAGAAAGGAAAAGTTGTATGCTAATTTGGAAAAATGCACTTTTTGTGTGGACCATGTGATCTTCCTTGATTTTGTTGTAAATTCAAAAGGCCAGGGTCCATGTTGATAAAGAGAAAATTAAGGCCATTCAAGATTGGCCAACCCCCAAAAATGTGAGTGATGTGAGTAGCATTCATGATTTGGCTAGTTTCTATTGGAGGTTTGTTAAGGACTTTAGTACTTTGGCTGCACCTCTTAATGAAATTGTCAAGAAAAATGTTGGTTTTAAATGGGGGGAGAAACAAGAACATGCATTTAAAGAGCTTAAAATACTTGTTTTGCCTAATTTTGCTAAATCTTTTGAGATTGAATGTGATGCTTCTAATGTTGGTATTGGAGCTGTTTTGATGCAAGAAGGGCATCCAATTTCTTATTCTAGTGAGAAATTAAGTGGTGCTGCCCTTAATTATCCCACCTATGATAAGGAATTGTATGCCTTAGTGAGGGCTTTGCAAACATGGCAACATTACCTTAAAGAGTTTGTGATTCATAGTGATCATGAGTCCTTGAAATACTTGAAAGGACAAGGAAAGTTGAATAAGAGACATGCCAAGTAGGTTGAGTTTCTTGAGCAATTCCCATATGTGATTAAGCATAAAAAGGGTAAGGCCAACATTGTGGCGGATGCACTTTCAAGGAGGTATGCTTTACTTTCTACACTTGAAACAAAACTGTTTGGACTTGAATACATAAAAGAATTGTATGACCATAATAAAGATTTTTCTCATATCTATGCTAATTGTGTGCATTCTGCCCAAAATGGATAGTTTAGGCACCAAGGGTTTTATTTCAAAGAAAAAAGATTATGTGTGCCTAAAAGTTCCATAAGAGAAATGCTTTTGAAAGAGGCGCATGAAGGGGGCCTAAGGGGCATTTTGAGGTCCAAAAGACTTTAGACATGTTACATGAACATTTTCATTGGCCACACATGAAACATGATGTGCAAGAGTTTTGTGGAAAATGCATTGTTTGTAAAAAGTGATGCCCCATGGACTTTATACTCCTTTGCCTATTCCTGATTTTCCTTGGATTGATTTTTCAATGGATTTTTTTGTGGGACTACCTAGAACAAGGAATGGTAAGGATTCAATTTTTGTTGTGGTGGATAGATTTTCAAAAATGGCACATTTTATACCATCCAAAAAGATTGATGATGCTTGTCATGTTGCTGATTTGTTCTTTAAGGAAGTGGTAAGGCTTCATGGCCTTCCGAGAAGTATTGTTAGTGATGGGGACACAAAGTTCCTAAGTCACTTTTGGAGGACTTTGTGGGGAAAGCAAGGTACAAAGTTCTTTTCTCCACTACTTGCCATCCCCGAACGGATGGGCAAACTGAGGTAGTAAATAGGACACTTTCTCCCCTTCTAAGGGCTGTGATTAAAAAGAACATTAAGTCTTGGGATGAGTGTTTACCTCATGTGGAATTTGCTTATAACAGGGTTGTTCATAGTACTACCCAATATTCTCCTTTTGAGGTTGTTTATGGATTTAACCCTTTAACTCCTCTTGATTTATTGCGACTGCCTAACTCTTCGATTTTAAAGCATAAAGATGGCAGGGCTAAGGTTGAATAAGTGAGGAAGTTACATGAGCAAGTGAGGGCTCAAATTGAAAAGAGGACAGAAAGCTATGTTAGGCAAGCCAACAAAGGAAGGAGAAAGGTAGTGTTTGAACCCGGAGATTGGGTTTGGGTGCACATGAGAAAAGAAAGGTTTCCTTCACAAAGGAAATCCAAGCTTCAACCAAGAGGAGATGGGCCATTCCAAGTGGTGGCCAAGATCAATGATAATGCTTATAAGATAGATCTTCCGGGTGAATATGGTGGAATTAGTGCAACTTTCAATGTGGCTGATTTATCTCTTTTTATGTAGGTGATGAAGATTTCAATTCGAGGTCGAATTCACTTAAAGAAGGAGGGATGATGTGAGCCCACTAAGGAGCTTGGACCAAGGAGCACTACAAGGACTTGGTGGACCTATAACAAGAGCTAGGATCAAGAAAGCCCAAGAAGCTCTAAACCAAATGGTGACGACCTTGATGGAAGCAAGCCCAAATTTAAGTCTTGATGGAGTGGAGCCCAAATTGGTTACTTGTCTCATCCAACTAGAAGAACCATGATGATGAGGGGCGTGTGCTACTTGGAAGGCCACTTACTAGTTTTATTTCTAATTGAATAAAATGTAAAAGACTATGTGTGGATCCAATTTTGGTTACTTCACTTTTTTTTCTTTGAAGTATGGGCTACACTAAGTTTGTATGATGACAAAGCCCACTTCAAAGATCTAGGTCAAATTTGGAAGCTTCTAGGAGGGCAACCTTTGGCTTGCATCCCTAGGTAACTCCTTTAGAAGATATGGAACCACTATTCATTAGTCACTTAAGTAGGATAATTATTAGCCACTTAGTGGATTAGTGAATGCTCTTATTACACCACTTAGTGGAATTATCATGAATGTGGTTTTGTCATTTAGTGATGACCCTTTGTATGCATAGTCTATGCACCCCTCCATCTCTTATATGTAGTTTCAGCTATGATGAATGAAATCAACTATGAAGTTCATTTTGGAATTAATTCCAATAGTGAGGATATTGTCTCTCTTAGGTTCTTCATTGAGCCATCCCTTTGATCTTATCAAGAATCCAAGATTCTTGTGGCGATCTTCACTAGGCTTATCAAATCCCCTTGGATTTGTGGTGCCACCCCCCCCCCAGTCCAATCTTCATCCATTTTCTTATTATCTTCCTTTCTTAAATTGAACACTACATGTTTTTCCTAAGTTTTAATGGAACTCTAACCAATTGCGCCTGATAGTTCAACCTAAGATCATCAACAAGGCAACCCACTAACTTGGTTGTCATCAATACACGAAATTGCTTAACTTCTAGTGTGCCAAAAAGGGTAAAAATCAACATTGAGCCAGAAAAGATTCCCTTCTCCATTGGTGATACTGAAATTGAGGTTAAAAAGGGGCAGGAAACATTAAATAGTGGTGCTAAAGGAAATGTTTTAAAAATATTAAATTCTACTAAAAATCCCTCTCAATATTTTTTTCATTTGATTTCTTCTTATTTTGCTAATAATGTGGTTGTTTCTAACAACTTCGATTATGTAAGGACGCAGGAACCTATGAAAGAAAATCGTGTCTTGCAGGATCTGAACATATTGGTGGATAATGAGAAAGCAAAAATATCATCATCTTTTGAAGCTCATCCACTAAGGGGAAAAATGAAAAATAACATGAACCACATGATTAGAAAACTAAGAAGGGGCAATGCCTTACAGGCTAAATTTGCACTTGGAGAGCCCCCTGGTTGATTACTTTTGAGGTACTGTCAAGCTAAAAATGTTAAACAAACGCTTTGCGGGAGGCAACCCGAGTTATTTTATTTATTTTGTTATTGTTTTTTTATAGGATAATTTATTTTATTTATTTTTAGGATAGTTTATTTTATTTTTAGAAAAAAATAATATAGATCAATACTTCTCTTCTCCTTCTCTACACATGTTTTTCATTATTAATCTGTTCTTTTGAGGACATTGCAAATGTTAAGTGTGAGAAGGAAAAATATATATTTTTTATAATATTGCTGCATCCAATTAACTGACTTTTCTCCCTTTTTATGATAAAAATTAAGGAAACCCCTAACTATAAATTGCTTTGATAGTCTCTTAAGTATTTTTGAAAAAGTTAGTCTTTTGAAAATTAAGAAATTACCAGAAATTTCCTTGATTGAAAATTTTTTATTAGACTTAGCTTCTAAATGTGAGACTTGGGCTTTTATAGGGATTAAATTGCAATGCTAAATTTATCTAATGTTAATCCCTTTTCTTTGATGAGTGTGATTTCTCAGGTGAATATATTCTTGAACTTGTCCTAAGATCATCTTGAGGCGAATTTGATCTTTATGCTTGTGGAACTTTGGTTGGGGCACTCTTAGGTATTTTTCTGGCCCTCATTATATTTGATAAACACTTCCTCTAGTTGCCCAATTTGAGCCATATGAAAATATTTTCTTTGGTCCCTATTCTGAAAAATAGAAAATTGTTTTTGGTGACCTCTTAGAAGTATATTGGAGCATTAGTAGGAACGTATTACTGTGAATCCCTTTCCAAAAATAAAAGTGTTAGAAATAAGCTGGCAGAAAAGAAAAAAAAGGCTTCTTTCTCTATTCAAAAAGAAATGAAAAAGAAAAATTGAAAATAAATATAAAGACAAGAGGCAAGAAAAGAAAAAGAAAAAGAAAAGCTTATAGTAAAGGAAATGAAAGAAAGGAAAGGTTGAAGAAAAGGCAGTAGATCCTTGAAAATTTTGTTGAAAAAGTGCCAATGCACTTTATGCTCTTTTATGCTTCAAGAGGTCATTACTTTGTTTCATTGGTTTAGCTCTTTGATTGTCTCTTTTCTTTCTCTATCATACCTGACATCAATGCCTTGGCCCCGTTAAAACTCTTGAAAGGCCTCTTCCTTCTTCTGCATGCATGTGGATCATATTGTGGAGATTTGGTCAATAGACAAGCCTATGGTAATGTATTTATTTGAGAATCTTGAGTGCTTTAAATATCTTTGTCCAATACACTGAGAGATTGTGAGTGGAACGACCTTTGATCTTTTGAAAAGTTTGATTTCAAGGAATTTAAAAGTTCTAATTGGGTAATCTCTTGATTTTCTTTTGAAAATTATAATTGTTTGACTATCCTCGCAATTTTGAAAACTTTGTTTGTTTTCGGTTCCCCTAATTTATGTCTGAAAACTTTTTTTGAAAATTCTAAGCCAGATAATTGCTTGAGGACAAGCAATACTCAAGTGTGGAAAGTTTGATAAACCTCACAACTGTGTCTTTTATTGGGGGTATTTGGGTTGAGTTTTGATGTATTTCATGATGATATTATTGTATTTCACCCCTTTTACTTAAGTGTCAACAAAATTGACGTTTAGAGGCCGTTTGTTGAACTTATGAAGAAAGATGAAGGTTTATGAGTTGAAATGAAGAGAATACTGAAGTTCTGAGCACGAGTGCGGCTGTGCCAGGCATGAGCACGCCCGTGCCAGTCCTCCAGCACATCCATCCAAATAAAGCCTTACAAGAATGACTTAAAGCTGACCTCTGAAGATTTAGCACGACCGTGGCAAACACCAGCACGCCCGTGCCAAAGTGAAGCAAAGCCTAACTCTGAGAAACAAGGGCCGACTGAAGCGAGCACGGCCTTACAACTGAAGAGCACGACCATGCTGAATATAAAGCACGCCTGTGCTGCGGCCCGTGCACTACAACAATGTTTTACGAAGTTGGTACGCCACTGCATTATGAAGCATGATCTGACATAAGAAAGAGCACGCCCGTGCTAGCTGCGTAGAAGACCTAAATTTTGGGCCCATTCTCATATTTTCCTCTATATAGAGGCCCTCTGTACCACTATGATCTCATCCTTTTAACAACCAATCTTACGCTTTGATATTCATACTCTTTTGTAATTGCTTTATAGATTATAGCTTTTGTTAGTTTTGATTTCTAGAGTAGGATAACCTGTGGGTTAAGTTGGAGACACTTCTTCTTCTAACTCTTCAGGATGCGTTTGAAGGAACCTGTTTGAAACACAAGAAGGGGGTTGAATTGTGTTTCTTACGTTTTTAAAACTTTTTGCAAGCAGATATATATTTTTGCAAAGATATTAACAAAAGAAACAGCGATGGATGCAAAGAGCGTTTCCAAATAACTTTGGACGCTTTTCTGAAGGATTATAATAAAAGAACAAGCGCGTTAAGAAGGCAATTCAATCCTAAAAAGTTAGTTAGAAGATAGACTAAAGCAATAATAAGGGAAAGAAAAGAACACAAAAATGTTATCCTGGTTCACTCTTCACCAAAGAGCTACGTCCAGTCCTCTCTACTTGAGACCTTTCTCCACTACAACAAAAACCTTTTGTTACAAGTATTCAACACCTCTTCAAGCAAGTATTCTACACCTCTTCAGGCACACTAAATATTCTTTCTACACAAGCCTCTTCAGGCTCAACCAACTAGGTTTTGAAAAGAGTTTTTGTTCTACTAACTCACTAAGTGTGAGGGTTTGAAATTAAAGCTTAGAACTCTTGAACAATACTCTACGCAGAGAGTGATTTGAAAGTTAAGAACAGAGTAAGCTTTGCAAGATTTGATATTTTCTCTTGATTGCTTGTTTTCTTGTGTGCTTGAATATCTTTCAAGTTTGATTCAGGTATGCATTTTTTTTTTTTTTGCATCTTCAAGATGAGAGATATATATAGCAATCTTGTTTTGATCAACCTCAGTCTTCAACGGTTGGAAAAGAATCCGTTCTGATTGAGCATTAAATGTGTTGGACCATTGAGTCTGATAACTTGTTGAGGCTTCTGATCAGCAAAGTAGACTATTAGGCTTGATAGCTTAAAAAGGCGCTGACACCTTTTCCTTGAACTCGAAATTTGCCTTTTGTCTTTCCTTTTGGAGAAGGTCAAAACCTTTTTGTGTCAAGGACAGACTGGCTTCAGCTTTCGATGGTACGAAGATTATAAAGAATGTTTGTCTAAAGGATATAAGCTTTTTACACATAGAATAATAAATTCAAAAGATTACAAGTGTGTTCGCGCTTAAAACAATAAAGCTTATTGGACTTTAATCATTACAACACAAAAAAAGAAAGAGTCTTTGGACTCAAGATTCTATCGTTTAAAAAAGACTTTTTATCGTCTGGATTGAGCGAGAGCTAATCCAGTTTGGAGTTTGGACAAGCGTAAGTCTTTGGACTTAGAAAGTGTATGGACTTATATATTTTATCTTGCACACTTAAGATAAAGCGTTAGCCCAAATATAATCTTTGTTCTTCAAAAATTAGTCCTTTGTTAACATCAAAACTTAAGGGATTAGTGGACCATAACCACTTTGGTTCCAACAATCTCCCCCTTTTTGATGATGACAAAACATAATAATTTGATTGAACAAAGTTTCCTAAGGAGCTGAGAAGCTCCCCCTAAAAAAAAGATTATATGCATATCAAGCATATAAGAGTGAATGCAAGCAATCAAGCAGTTATAAGACTACTATGAATTTAATTTTCAATGAATTTAATTTTCCATCAAACCTTTTCTCCCCCTTATTGTCATCAGACAAAAGATAGAAAACACATCATAGTTAGTGGAAACAGTGAAAAAACCTAAGATAGAAAAAAAGTTAAGCAGGTGGAGGTGGAAGAGGTTTCAGAAAGAAGTTCTGAAACATAGAAACAATCTGTTGGAGCAGCACTGCATTATTTGCTTCGATAGATCTCTGGACGAACTGTTGAAATTCTGGAGGAACAGCAGAGACAGAGCTCTCAGCAATTTCCTTAGTTGCATCCAGGTTCTGTGGACCAAGGATCATACTTAAAGCATTGGACAGTGAAGAGGAATAGGTTGAGACTTAGAGGGTTCTGAGTTTGCAACTTGTTCAACTTCTCTGCATGCTCTTCAGGATAAGGGTCCTCGTAGACAATCTCTGTGTCCCCAGTTTCTTCGGAAATAACTGGTATTGGTGCAGCTGGGGGTGCCTCAGTGTTAGGTGGAGGTGGAAGTACCTCAAGGATGATCTCAACGTCATCAAACCTATTTTCTCTCCATCTGGGTTTAAGGGCAGGAAGAATGTCTGTTGGGTACAAAGGTATTCCAAAATGTCGTCCATTATCAAGAAGTCAGCCTTAGAGGTTCTGTATTGTCTTGGAAATATACGAATCTTCATTTTTTCTTCGACTGATAAACCAGATGTGGACGCTTCTCGAGTGCATCTCCAAATGAAGTTCTCCCAGTAGATTCGAGCGTCTGGGTCATGCCTCTTAAGAGGATCCTTTTGCCATATGTGGGCTAGTTCTACTGAGTCGTCTCTTGGTCTAGTCCAGAAGAGAGGATCAAAAGCAGTTTTATAAGGCAGCGTCCATGTTTCAAGCCTTTTTCGTCCATCTTTGTTTTTATTTGGGTCCAGAATAGGAATTCTAGGACAAGTTCTAGGAGGAACAACTCCTACTCTTGTTTTAGAACTTCTGCCCCAAATTTTTTTTGGCAAATTGTTATGGATCTTCGCTTCTGGTGACATATCACACTCTTTTCAAACAGCATAATATGGTAAGAAGTCCCTAACATCAGAGTATTCTGTCCAAGCTGAGGGATAGCTTGGAATGAACTTGATGTCTTGATCAAGAAAGATGTTAGTCAAACCATAAGTCCTTGATCTTCTTTCCTCAGTGGTTTTGCAACCTTCTTTCTTCATTAAGAATTACCACATGTTTGCCAACATTGTAGTGACACCATTGGAAGGCCTTGTCCTTGATGTGATTAGGATAGATCTTCCTTGGAGGGAACTTTTTCTGCTCTAGACAGACTACCAAGGGTCCATGAGCATTGAAGAGTTGACTTGGCAGATGACCGGTGGGTGTGTAAGGGATGGGATAGTAACCATGTTCAGGAGGTGGACTAGAGGGGTTTTGAGGTGGAGGAGAAGGTGTTTCATATTGGTATTCTGGTAGAGGAATAGGACCTGTAGGATGTTGAGAGGTGGAGGGAGGTGAGTGTTTATGAAAAAGAATGGGGAATCTTCTTTTAACGTCAGCCCAGTTAGAGCTTTCATTTTCAAAGGTAATTCTAGGTATGCGTCTGTATTTTCTCTTTGGGTAAAACATTTTGGGATAAAGTGCACCATAGGGTTTAAAGGGATGGTTTCGCCATGGTGTAAACCAGTCTTGAGGTTCAAATGGTGAGGGAGATGATGGTCTTTGTGGTGAAGGAATGGTTTGTATTTGAGGTGAGGTAAAGTGCAACACCCTTTCCCGAGTGTCACATTCCCGAACGTTTATAAGGCCGAAAATATTTATTAATGCGGAAAATACGATTTTCTTTTTTCTTTTCACAAGATGTAATGGGATTTAGTAAAGGTAAATAATACTAATAAACGAACTTAGGTTCGCCATGCATTTCTAGAACATACTGTATAATAAACACAGAACAGAAACAAAAATAGAAACGTCAACATTACTGTATACAGACATAAGTCTAAAGTATAACTGACATAAAAAGATACAATAAGTACTAGGAGTCATAGCTCCCAAAAGGTACAACAAAACTGACGTAGTCTGGCCGACAACAAAACTAAACCACAAAAAGAACCTGCCTCCGGGCTCAAGGAGACTACTGAACTGAACCATCATCACGTCCATCTGTTCAAGCAGCAACAACAAGTACCAGCAGAAAACATACAGATATGGGTGAGATTCCCGTCCATCAACACAACAAAACAGTAGTAGTAAAAACGGGACGACTCACCAGGTAACAGCGTACCCAACATGCTTACAAGAATTCTCAATGTAAACATATTATGCAGTTCACAGTATAAAATCATGTTAAGCAGTTAAAAGCATAAAATAAGGTACTCTTAAAAAGTACAACGATGTATAACAGTGAATGTAAACATCAATAGCCATGCAATGCAATGCAATGTATATGACTCAATGTCAATGTCACTGGGTACTACTCTGACCCCTACTCCATGGAGCTAACAAAACGTCGGAGAGAGTGAATGGGAGGACATGTTCTGGTTTCTGCCAGCCATGAGCAAGATGCTACAACATTCGTAACGTGCACGTATCTGGCTTTACGGAAACACTCTCGACCAAACATGAAAAGTACGACATCTAGTAGAGGATGTCAGTGTATTGCACAGATTCGCCACGACACAGAAGAGCTACCAACCGGTCACATGTAAGCCCTTCCAACCCTGATACCTCCAAAAAGACCATTGAAGATCGTCACCGTAAGATTCACACCCGCATCAAGGTGTAAGCTCAACTCCTAGGCTCAAGACCTTACGACTATGCAAATGAAATGCCAATGCTTACACAAAGCAGATGCGATCAAGCAATGTCTATCCCCCGGATAAACCTCGAAGTCTACTAAGGTTCTCTTCCTTAGGAACTATATGCGTCTTTTGAAAACAAAACCTTTATCCACCAGATAAATCTCGTGATCCCTCCGGGATCGAGTCATCACAAGACTGAAACAATTGAACGACTGATCGGGGTCCGAATCACCGGTCCGTCATCTAACTACTGTTTCAAAACCCAAAACGTTTCATATTTGTGTTTATGTCTTATGAAGTCATTGATGTACTAAGTCATCAATGGTATAGTATATGGTCTTGTTTCACAATATATTATACTTAATTATCCCTTGTCTTGAACTCTAAGTCAATTACTTAACTTAGGTTTTTAATGCATAAAACTTTACAGTTTGAGTTGAAAAACACTCTTTATAAACAAACCATTTCTCGCGAGGCGAGGGTCTATATCGCGACGCGAGGCTGTGAAGTTATCTTTACTGTTTAGACAATCTTTCTGCTTCGCGAGGCGAGGATTATATCACGAAGCGAGGCAGAGAAGCTGCATCTTCACTGCTTAGGCGGTTCGCGGGACGAGAACTACTTCGCTACGAGAGGCCGAGAAGCTGCATCTTTGCTGCTTAGGCGGTTGGCGAGGCGATAACGACTTCGCGACAAGAGGCCGAGGAGCTGCATCTTTGCTACTCGGGCTAGTCCACTATCTCGCGGGGCGAGACAAGGTTAGCCTGACGAATGCCTTGTCTTCTCTCTGTCTCGCGGGGCGAGACGGGGTTCGCTGGGCGAGTGCCTTGTTTTTCATTTTCCCTAACTCCTTCATTATTTCTTCTTTTGAAACAGTTAGTTTGATTAAAAGACCTATGGCTAAAGAAAAGACATTTTCCCACTTTGGTGGCACACTTTAGAGGTTAAAACTTCATTTGATCTTTGGATCAAAATCACTTTTGTTTCTCTTTGAAAACATAGGTTATGAAATCATGTTTTGTTGCATCAAAACTTTGCCAAAACAAGAACAACACATGTTCTTATATTTTCCTCTTACTAAGGCCACAAGCCTACTCCAATGAAAAATGGAAACTTTGCTTCACGAACAAAGAAAATGTAGCTCAAAAGCTCACACAATTATGATAAACCACAATACACATTACTACATCATAATCAAACATCCAAGTCCATCACACATCATGGTCTCATAATCAAGCATAAAAGTCCATACTTGATCTAGTGATCAAAGTAGGTTTTCTAACATACATGAAAATGATTTTCATTCAATCATCTCATCATCAACATATGCTAAAGCACACTACAACATACCAAAGCATAAACTCATCATGACAATCTTGTTTTCCAAGAGAACTTAACAAGACTTAACAAATAAAAGTGAACCCAAACTAAAGGGTTTCACCCACACATAAACTTAAACAACCATCTTCACCACCATCTTGGTGTGATGAGGTTCACCCCCCATACCTGTTGATGAGCAGATTCCCGGATCAAAGTCGGTTGATCGGTTTGTGAACCTCCTGGCAATCATCAACAACTACAACAACACAACAATCCAACATTAAACAACAATCAAAGCCAAACTCCACAATTATAACAAAGAGGATTTCAGCCACCCTAGGTTAAAAAGGTTAGGAATTGGTTTTGGTTTTCCATTTCATGGATTCAAAGGCATTAGGAAAGCTAAGGATGAAATCAAGTGTTAAAAATCAAAAATTGATGAAAACACTATTCATCATCATCAAATAGGGTTCGGCCAAAAATGGATTTTTTGATATGATGGGAGTTGAATCATAAGCTCTTGGGTTTAGGTAGAGAATGATGATGTGAGTTCAAAGAACTTGGTCTTACCTCAAAAGGATTTTTCTACAATTTCCTATGGATTTTCAAAGTTTTGGATCTAAGAATTTCTTTTCATGAAAATGAAGATTGTTCTTGGAATAAAGAAAGATTCAAGAAGCTAAGAGATCATAGAAGTGATCTTACCTTGAAATGAAGGAAGATTGCTCAAGGAATCAAGTGATTCCAACAAGTGATTCAAGCTTTTCAAGGATGAAAATGGAGTTTCTCTCAAGAACAACTATGGAGCTCTATAGGGTGAGGGGCTGTGCGAAAATGATGGAGTGAGGGGCTGAGTTCAGCCTCTTAAGAGCTCACTTAAGGGTAAAAAGGTCATTTGCCAAA
The DNA here is from genome assembly GCA_039655645.1 of Ammopiptanthus mongolicus. Lineage (NCBI taxonomy): Eukaryota > Viridiplantae > Streptophyta > Magnoliopsida > Fabales > Fabaceae > Ammopiptanthus > Ammopiptanthus mongolicus. The sequence goes on from CM077344.1 coordinate 40,278,186, forward strand.
AGGGTAAAATGGTAAAAGTGTAAAAGACTAAGGTTAGGGGCATTTTGGTCATTTTGCGTCAAGATATTTCCGAACGTCATGACGACTCTGGCATACTCTCCCAAGTGTCCTGGGATGATATGATATCAAGATTATCCGTTGGCGAGTCTCGGTAAATCCATATGTGGCTCCGTTCGTCACATGATTGAGGATTCCGCCCGGACGAAAGTCAGGAAGTTATTTTTTTGAAGTTTTTGTGAAATTTAACCAAAACGTAGATAATCGAATACTAAGACTTATTGTCTCGTTCACGGGTCCATCTGAGGTCCTCTGAGCTGTAAAATCATACTGTCAGTGTAAAAACGCAGACCGGACTCCGTTTGAGTTTTCGACTCAAAACTTAATCGTAGCTTCCTACGATATCGTCGAGCATGACTATGGTTTCAGAATATTTTATTTCCATTCCTGAGACCTCGAATAAAACAAAGACGTTAAAATACTAAAGAAATAGAAAACGTGAAAATCGGGGCGTTACATTCCTACCCCTCTTAAAAGAGTTTCGTCCTCGAAATTATACGTACCTCTTAAAACAAACTTGGATACTGTTGTCGCATGTCCTCTTCTCTTTCCCAGGTAGCATCACTTGTAGTCTCGTTCTAGATAACTTTGACCAAAGCTATCTCCTTCCCTCGCAGTTTCTTTATCTTTCTATCCTCGATCTTAACCGGCAATGTCTCATAGGTTAGGTTATCCTTTAGCTGTACTGAATCAGACTCTATGACGTGACTGGGATCAGGAATATACTTTCGCAATTGCGAAACATGAAAAACATTATGAAGGTTGGATAGAAAAGGCGGTAAAGCTATTTGGTAAGCTACTGGACCTATCCGACGAATAATTTGATAGGGTCCAATGAATTTTGGAGTGAGTTTTCTGGACTTCAGGACCCTGCCCACCCTAGTCATTGGACTGACTCTCAAAAACATATGATCCCCTTCCTCGAACTCAAGTGGCCTACATCTTTTATCGGCATAACTCTTCTGTCGGCTCTGAGTTATCCTAATCTTTTCTTGAATCAGTTTCACCTTCTCGGTTGTTTGTTGCACTAGTTCCGGTCCTAATAAAGCACTTTCTCCATCTTGGTACCAACACAAAGGTGTTCTGCAACGTCGTCCGTATAAAGCTTCGTAGGGTGCCATCCCTATACTCGAATGGTAACTGTTGTTGTAGGTGAACTCTATCAACGGTAGGAAATTCTCCCAACTTTTGGCATGTTCCAACACACACGCCCTTAACAGATCCACTAAAGATTGAATCGTCCTTTCCGATTGTCCATCAGTTTGAGGATGGTAAGCCGAACTTAATCGTAACTTTGTTCCTAAAGCTTAATGTAAACTTTGCCAAAAACGCGAAGTAAAACGTGGGTCTCTATCTGATATGATACTTGAAGGTACTCCATGCAATCTCACAATCTCACTGATATAAATCTGAGTAAGCTTTTCCATGGAATACTTGAGATTAATCGGTAGAAAATGAGCAGATTTTGTAAGCCTATCAATTATAACCCAAATGGAATTGTGTCCTTTAGGTTTTCTTGGCAAACACGTTACGAAATCCATCGCTATGCCGTCCCATTTCCATTCTGGATATCCAACGGAAGTAACATTCCCGCTGGCCTTTGATGTTCAACCTTTGCTTTTTGACACAACAAGCAAGATGCCACATAATCAGCTACATCTCTTTTCATGCCTTGCCACCGAAACAATCACTTCAGGTCTTGGTACATCTTGGTTGACCCTGGATGCATACTCAACTTGCTTCTATGAGCTTCGTCCAAAATTAACCTTCTTATCTCGGGGTTGTTTGGCACACAAACTCGTTCTCCTCGTCTTAGGATCCTATCTACTCCTTCCTTGTATTCAGACGTCATCCCTTCTTTAGATTCCTCCGCTCTTTCTCCAGATACTGGTCATATACTTGTTTCTCCCGAATTTGATCCATCAGATCACAAGATACTGTAACCATACCCACACACAGTCTTCCTGGCATGCTAACCACGGACAGATGCATATATCTGAACTGTTCCAACAGCTCGTGTTCCTTAATCATCATGGCAGACACATGTAACACTTTTCTACTCAGGGCATCCGCTACCACATTAGCTTTTCCCGGATGATACTGCAACTGGAAGTCATAGTCCTTCAGAAATTCCAGCCACCGTCTTTGCCTTATGTTGAGCTCTTTCTGATCGAACAGGTACTTCATGCTCTTATGATCGCTGAAGACATTGAATGTCAAACCATACAAGTAGTGCCTCCAAATCTTCAACGCAAAAACTACCACTGCTAACTCCAGATCATGAGTTGGGTAATCTCGTGCACTTTCAACTATCTCGAGGCATACGCTACCACCTTCCGATTCTGCATCAGAACACTGCCTAATCCTTGGTATGAAGCGTCACAGTACACTTCAAAAGGTTCGCTTAGATCTGGCAATATCAACATTGGTGATGTAGTCAGCCTCTTCTTCAGCTCCTGAAAACTCTGCTCACAGGCTTCAGTCCATTCAAACACTTTGTCCTTCCTCGTCAATTGGGTAAGAGGTCCTACAATCTTAGAAAATCCCCCAATGAACCTCCGATAATACCCAGCCAAACCCACAAAACTGCGTATCTCAGTCACTGTGGTTGGTCTTTCCCGCTCAAGAACTGCTTCGACTTTCGACGGATCTACAACAATTCCTTCCTTTGAAATTACATGACCTAAAAACTGCACTTCATCGAGCCAAAACTCACACTTGGACAACTTGGCATACAACTGTTTCTTCTTCAGAACTTGAAGAACTACACTAAGATGTTCAGCATGTTCTTCCTGGTCTCGCGAATAGATGAGTATGTCGTCTATAAAGACAATGACAAACTGATCTAGGTATGGACGAAAGATCCTATTCATACAGTCCATGAATATAGCTGGAGCATTCGTCACACCAAACGGCATCGCAAGATACACGTAGTGCCTATAGCGTGTTCGAAACGCTGTCTTTGGTACATCCTCTGCCTTCACACGAATCTGGTGATAACCCGATCGCAAATCAATCTTGGAGAAAACTGCCGCTCCCCTCAACTGATCCATCAAGTCATCTATCCTCGGAAGTGGATACTTGTTCTTAATAAACCTTATTCAACTGGTGATAATCCACGCATAGGCGTGATGTTCCATCTTTCTTTTTCACCAACATCATAGGTGCTCCCCACGGCCACACACTAGGTCTAACAAACTGTTTCCCCAATAAGTCTACCAACTGTTCCTTCAAGGTTTCCAACTCAGAAGGTGCCATACGATACGGTGCCATAGACACTGGTCCTGTTCCTGGCACAAGATCGATCGCAAACTCGATGTCCCGAACTGGCGGCAAACCTGGTACGTCTTCAGGAAAGACTTCCGAAAACTCGTTCACGACAGGTACGCGCTCTAAGACTAGCTCGCTCTTGACCTCCAAAGAAGATAGTAACATGTATCCTTGAGCTCCTTCTCTCAAAGAAGCGTTTACTTGGTTGGCAGTCAAAAATCCAGAATTCTCACAACTAGGGAAAACTAAGGTTTTATTTGCACAGTCTAACAGGATATGATTAGAAGATAACCAATCCATTCCTAAGATTACATCCATTTGCGAAAGAGGCAAACAAATCAAATCAATCAAAAATGTTCTATCTTTAACAGAAATAGAACAGTTCAAACAAACTTTAGCAGTTATAACAGGCTTTGCAGTAGGCGTAGAAATTACCAAATCAAAAGGTAAAGAAGACACAGGTAATCCCAACAGATTTATGCAGTCATAGGCAATAAAGGAATGCGTTGCGCCTGAAACAAACAGTACAGCTAAGGTTTTACCTCCCATGACACACTGACCTTGGATCAAGTCTTCATTTTGAGAAGCTTCAGCACCACCCATAGTGTAGACTCTGCCTTTCGCCTTAGGCCTCACAGCTTGGACATTGTTGACAGAATGTTCCAATTTTGGTTGCATGCATTCACGTGAGATGTGTCCCGGCTTCCCACACTTGATGCAGATAATCCCTTTGATCGAACAGACTCTGGTGATGTGATTGCTCTTCCCACACTTCATGCACTTGGTTGGGGATTTTCCAGACTGATTGAAACTCCCACTGCTTCCTCCAACAGAACGTTGTTGTCGATCTTGTTGCTTTGCATACGGCTTCCATCGAGATTTGTTGTCTCGACCACCACTTCCTCTCTGGAACTTGCTCGGTCCAGAACTCTGTACCCGCTTGTCCTTGGGCTCCAAACTCTCGATCAGACGACACTTCTCCATTAGCCTCGGAAAAACAGAAATTTCTAGAGGAACAACAGCTCTTTTCAAGTCGATCCTCAAACCTCCTTCAAATTTTCTGCACTTCCACTCCTCTCTTGGGTTGTCCAGAAAGTAATTTGAAAACTTTGCTAAACTTTCAAACTTGGCCCCGTATTCAGCTACGGTCATTCCCCCTTGTTTCAGCTGGAGGAACTCCATCTCTTTCTCATGCCTTGCGCTTGCAGGAAAATACTTCTCCAGGAATTTTCCCTCAAAAGCATTCCAATCCACAGCTTGTTGATCATGCACCAGCATCTGACGGGCTCCTTCCCACCAGTATTCAGCATCCTCCACCAGCATATAGGTTGCATAGACAACCTTGTCATTCTCAGTGCACCTCATTGCTCAAAAGATCTTTTCCAGCGTTTGGATCCAGCGTTCAGCTAACTCAGGATTGAATTCGCCCTTAAATTGCGGTGGATTCCGACGAAGAAATTCGTCCAGTTCTTTACCTCCGGCAGTTCGTTCGTCACGTTGAACCATAGCAGCAGCCATTTCCCGTATGGCGTTCACAGCAGCAGTCGGGTTTTGAGCAGCCATTGCTACCTTCAAAACCAAAACTGTCAAACTCAAGAACCACAACAAAACTAAAGCAAACAACAGGGAATCACACAGAGAACACAACACAAACAAGACAGACCATAACCTACAAACCCCAAAAAGACTCGGCCAGCTCTGATACCAAATAATGCAACACTCTTTCCCGAGTGTCACATTCCCGAACGTTTATAAGGCCGAAAATATTTATTAATGCGGAAAATACGGTTTTCTTTTTTCTTTTCACAAGATGTAATGGGATTTAGTAAAGGTAAATAATACTAATAAACGAACTTAGGTTCGTCATGCATTTCTAGAACATATTGTATAATAAACACAGAACAGAAACAAAAATAGAAACGTCAACATTACTGTATACAGACATAAGTCTAAAGTATAACTGACATAAAAAGATACAATAAGTACTAGGAGTCGTAGCTCCCAAAAGGTACTACAAAACTGATGTAGTCTGGCCGACAACAAAACAAAACCACAAAAAGAGTCCGCCTCCGGGCTCAAGGAGACTATTGAACTGAACCATCATCACGTCCATCTGTTCAAGCAGCAACAACAAGTACCAGCAGAAAACATACAGATATGGGCGAGATTCCCGTTCATTAACACAACAAAACAGCAGTAGTAAAAACGGGATGACTCACCGGGTAACAGCGTACCCAACATGCTTACAAGAATTCTCAATGTCAAACATATTAAGCAGTTGACAGCATAAAATCATGTTAAGCAGTTAACAGCATAAAATAAGGTACTCTTAAACAGTACAACGATGTATAACAGTGAATGTAAACATCAATAGCCATGCAATGCAATGCAATGTATATGACTCAATGTCAATGTTCACTGGGTACTACTTTGACCCCCTACTCCATGGAGCTAACAAAACGTCGGAAAGAGTGAATGGGAGGACATGTTCCGGTTTCTGCCAGCCATGAGCAAGATGCTACAACATTCGTAACGTGCGCGTATCTGGCTTTACGGAAAGACTCTCGACCAAACATGAAAAGTACGGCATCTAATAGAGGATATCAGTGTATTGCACGGATTCACCACGACACAGAAGAGCTACCAACTGGTCACATGTAAGCCCTTCCAACCCTGATACCTCCAAAAAGACCATTGAAGATAGTCACCGTAAGATTCGCACCCGCATCAAGGTGTAAGCTCAACTCCTAGGCTCAAGGCCTTACGACTATGTAAATGAAATGCCAATGCTTACACAAAGCAGATGCGATCAAGCAATGTCTATCCCCCGGATAAACCTCGAAGTCTACTAAGGTTCTCTTCCTTAGGAACTATACGCGTCTTTTGAAAACAAAACCTTTATCCACCAGATAAATCTCGTGATCCCTCCGGGATCGAGTCATCACAAGACTGAAACAATTGAACGACTGATCGGGGTGTGAATCACCGGTCCGTCATCGAACTACTATTTCAAAACCCAAAACGTTTCATATTTGTGTTTATGTCTTATGAAGTCATTGATGTACTAAGTCATCAATGGTATAGTATATGGTCTTGTTTTACCACATATTGTACTTAATTATCCCTTGTCTTCAACTCTAAGTCAATTACATAACTTAGGTTTTTAATGTATAAAACTTTACAGTTTGAGTTGAAAAACACGCTTTATAAACAAACCATTTCTCGCGAGGCGAGGGTCTATATCGCGACGCGAGGCTGTGAAGTTATCTTTACTGTTTAGATAGTCTTTCTACTTCACGAGGCGAGGATTATATCGCGACGTGACGCAGAGAAGCTGCATCTTCACTGCTTAGGCGGTTCGCGGGGCGAGAACTACTTTGCTACGCGAGGCAGAGAAGCTGCATCTTTGCTGCTTAGGCGGTTCGCGAGGCGATAACGACTTCACGACACGAGGCCGAGGAGCTGCATCTTTGCTGCTCGGGCTAGTCCACTGTCTCGCGGGGCGAGGCAAGGTTAGCCTGGCAAATGCCTTGTCTTCCCTCTGTCTAGAGGGGCGAGACGGGGTTCGCTGGGCGAGTGCCCTATTTTCCATTTTCCCTAACTCCTTCATTATTTCTTCTTTTGAAACACTTAGTTTGATTAAAAGACCTATGGCTAAAGAAAAGGCATTTTCCCACTTTGGTGGCACACTTTAGAGGTTAAAACTTCATTTGATCTTTGGATCAAAATCACTTTTGTTTCTCTTTGAAAACATAGGTTATGAAATTATGTTTTGTTGCATCAAAACTTTGCCAAAACAAGAACAACACATGTTCTTATATTTTCCTCTTACTAAGGCCATAAGCCTACTCCAATGAAAAATGGAGACTTTGCTCACCAACAAAGCAAATGTAGCTCAAAAGTTCACACAATTATGATAAACCACAATACACATTACTACATCATAATCAAACATCCAAGTCCATCACACATCATGGTCTCATAATCAAGCATAAAAGTCCATATTTGATCTAGTGATCAAAGTAGGTTTTCCAACATACATGAAAATGATTTTCATTCAACATCTCATCATCAACATATGCTAAAGCACACTACAACATACCAAAGCATAAACTCATCATGACAATCTTGTTCTCCAAGAGAACTTAACAAGACTTAACAAATAAAAGTGAACCCAAACTAAAGGGTTTCACCCACACATAAACTTAAACAACCATCTTCACTACCACCATCTTGGTGTGATGAGGTTCACCCCCCATACCTGTTGATGAACAGATTCCCGGATCAAAGTCAGTTGATTGGTTTGTGAACCTCCTTGCAATCGTCAACAACTACAACAACACAAAAATCCAACATTAAACAACAATCAAAGCCAAACTCAACAATTCTAACAAAGAGGATTTCGGCCAACCTAGGTTAAAAAGGTTAGGAATTGGTTTTGGTTTTCCATTTCATGGATTCAAAGGCATTAGGAAAGCTAAGGATGAAATCAAGTGTTAAAAATCAAAAATTGATGAAAATACTATTCATCATCATCAAATAGGGTTCGGCCAAAAAGGGATTTTTGGCTGTGATGGGAGTTGAATCATAAGCTCTTGGGTTTAGGTTGAGAATGATGATGTGAGTTCAAAGAGCTTGGTCTTACCTCAAAGGGATTTTTCTACAATTTCCTACGGATTTTCAAAGTTTTGGATCTAAGAATTTCTTTTCATGAAAATGAAGATTGATCTTGAAATAAAGAAAGATTCAAGAAGCTAAGAGATCATAGAAGTGATCTTACCTTGAAATGAAGGAAGATTGCTCAAGGAATCAAGTGATTCCAACAAGTGATTCAAGCTTTTCAAGGATGAAAATGGAGTTTCTCTCAAGAACAACTATGGTGCTCTATAGGGTGAGGGGCTGTGCGAAAATGATGGAGTGAGGGGCTGAGTTCAGCCTATTAAGAGCTCACTTAAGGGTAAAAAGGTCATTTTCCAATAGGGTAAAATGGTAAAAGTGTAAAAGAGTAAGGTTAGGGGCATTTTGGTCATTTTGCGTCCAGATATTTCCGAAAGTCATGGCGACTCTGGCATACTCTCCCAAGTGTCCTGGGATGATGTGATATCAAGATTATCCATTGGCGAGTCTCGTTAAATCCATGTGTGGCTCCGTTCGTCACCCGATTGAGGATTCTGCCCGGACGAAGGTCAGGAAGTTATTTGTCTGAAGTTTTTGTGAAATTTAACCAAAAGGTAGATAATCGAATTCTAAGACTTATTGTCTCGTTCACGGGTCCATTTGAGGTCTTCTGAGCAGTAAAATCATACTGTCAATGTAAAAACGCAAACCGGACTCCTTTTGAGTTTTCGACTCAAAACTTAATCGTAGCTTCCTACGATATCGTCGAGCATGACTATGGTCTCGGAATATTTTATTTCCATTCCTGAGACCTCAAATAAAATAAAGACGTTAAAAATACTAAAGAAATAGAAAACGTGAAAATCGGGGCGCTACATAGAGGGTGAAACAGTTACTGATGGTTGAGAGTCCAAAGTCAAGTCTTCAACCTCAATTGGTTGCTCTACAATAGGAGTAATAACTGAACTAGATTGAGGTTCAGTATTACCTTTAGTTTTAGATCTAGTGGACCTTGACCTTGTTGCAGCAGGTTTAGGCCGAGAGGCTTCAGAAGTGGACTCCCTTCAAGGACCTCTGATCACCCTAGAGATAGGCCGATCGTCCTCATCAACAGAAGCTAGAACCAGCTTCCTTTTTCTTGTGGGTTGGACAGAGGCTGTTGGACGAGCAGAAGATGTCTTAGCTTTTGGACTAGCAGGCTCTATTGAGCGTCCAGCAGAGACTTGTTGATTTGATGCTTCATCAGTATCTTGCGTCTGAACACCTTTAAGCTTTCCTTCTTTCTTGGACTTTTTGAGACTGTCCAGTATCACTAAGCTTTGCTTACTGAACTCTGGTTGATGCACACGATCAATGCTATGAACACCAAAATATTTGAGTTTCTGTTCTGGAGTCAGGGACAAAAGATCATCATAGACCAAATGCTTCTCAAAGATTCTTGAAAGCAGAGCAGCATAAAGAATGGTAGTATTCTTCCCAGACCCTTCAATAGAATACTTGAAGCAAGTGAAGAGAAGCTGTGGAAGGTTGATTTACCTTTCCAAAATCAGGTAAACTAAGCAAAATTGATGTGCCTTCGAGAAATTATACTTCAAACCAGCTTTGTGAAGGATGGACTTGTTTAGAATTTGATGAAGAACCCTAGCCTTATCAGTCATTCTTGAGGCTATAAGCTTGTCAGATAGGTTCTTCAAAAGGCATTCTTTGATGGTGTCAGAACCACCAAGTTCTTCTTCCCATTTATCTTCACAGGTGATTCTAGATTGGGCACAACCAATGGCGTTGGAAATGGTTGCTTCAAAGACAGTGACTTCGGTGTTGAGAACCTTGTTTCTGATTTCCCTTGCAAAGATTGTAGGGTTTGTCTAGAATTCCCTTACAAGAACTGGGTAGATGATTGGAGAATCTTCAAAGAAACTTGACTAAAAAGCAGCTTGAATATTTGGAGAAATGTCTATCCCGTTATCAGCGAAGAATTTCAGATTGAACTTGAACTCAACCAGTACATCGGCAGTCTGAACATCAAGGTTCTTTCCTTTACCCTTAGTGGTCATGGAGGAGGATGATGCCATTGTTTCAGAGAAGAGGGTTTTTCGCATAGAGTTTTTTCTTTTCAAAGAGAGAGATGAAGGTGAGGGGATGCGTAAAGGTTTCTCCTTTAACAAAGATCGTTTTATAGGCCAAAAACCGTTCGTATTTCAAAAAGAAATTTTAAACGAAAGAAAAAAAAAAAGGTGAGGCGACGTGCATTAAATGTCTGACACACGTATCAGATTTTGAAACCGTAAAAAACAGTTTTGCAAATAATGAAAACGGAACTGACTCAGTTATGGAATGAGAAATAAATTTTCATTCGACAAAGACTTAGTTTATTTAATGCATTGGACGAGCAATCAACACATATTGGACTCACATGTATTGGATTAAGGCAAATATAGGACACATGCATTGGACTCACAATTGATCAATGAAATGCATGTTTAGAATTTCCTTATGTATGCGAACTTATCTTCAACTAAAGGCTTGGTGAAGATATCTGCCCATTGATGGTCAGTATCAACAAATTGAATATCAATTATTCCTTTTTGCACATAATCTCTAATGAAATGATGCTTGATTTCTATATGCTTTACTCTAGAGTGTAGTATGGGATTTTTAGACAAATTAATGCCAGCAGTGTTATCACCCATTATTGGAATGTTACTTACAAAAACGTTCTAGTCTTCCAACTGATGTTTAATCCAAAGAAGTTGTGAGCAGCAACTTGCGGCAGCATTGTACTCAGCTTCAGCAGTTGATAGGGCAATTGTGCTTTGCCTTTTGGTTGACCATGAAACTAGATTGGCTCCAATTAAGCGACAACCTCCACTGGTACTTTTTCTTTCTATTCTGTCTCCAGCATAGTCAGCATCACAAAATCCAACTAATCTGTATTCATCAAATTTCTTATACAATAGACCCAGATTAGTAGAACCTTTGAGATATCTAAAGATTCTCTTTAGTGCTGAGAGATGAGACTTTCTTGGATCAGATTGAAAACGAGAACACAGGCAAACACTAAACATGATATCTGGTTTGGATGTAGTTAGATATAAGAGGTAACCAATCATACCTCTATATACCTTTTGGTCTACCTTTTTATCTTTGTCATCCTTGTCTAGTGTGGACGTTGGATGCATTGGGGTATTCATTGGTTTACAGTCATCCAACTTGAAGCGTTTCAGAAGCTCCTTTGTGTACTTCGTCTGATGAATGTACACTCCATCCTGTGTTTGGTTTACTTGAAGTTCAAGAAAGAATTTTAATTCTCCCATCATATTCATTTCAAATTCTTTCTGCATTAGCTCAAAAAACTCTTGGCAAAGAGATTCATTAGTTGCACCAAATATTATATCATCAACGTAAATTTGTGCAACAATAAAATTCTTTTTACTTGTTTTTCTAAAAAGAGTTGTGTCCACTTTTCCTCTTGAGAAACCAATTTTCATTAGGAATGTGCTGAGTCTCTCATACCAAGCTCTAGGAGCTTGTTTGAGTTCGTATAAAAATTTCTTAAGCTTATATACATGCTCAGGATGGTTTTGATCTTCAAAACAAGGGGGTTGAACAACATAAACTTCTTCATTAATGAAACCATTCAAGAAGGCACTTTTTACGTCCATCTGATAAAGCATGATTTTATTATGTGCAGCATATGAAAGTAAAATGCGTATGGCCTCTAGTCTAGCTACTTGAGCAAAAGTTTCAGCATAGTCAATACCTTCCTCTTGAGAGTAGCCTTGAGCAATTAACCTTGCTTTATTCCTTACAAATTTACCATCTTTGTCCAGCTTATTACGATAGACCCACTTGGTTCCAATGACAGACTTATTCTTTGGTAAAAAGACCAGCGTCCAAATGTCACTACGTTGAAACTGGTTAAGCTCCTCTTGCATAGCGAGGATCCAATATTCATCCATTAAGGCTTTGTCCACAGACTTTGGTTCCAGTTCAGAGATGAAGGCTGAGTCAGCTTGTTCTCTGAAAGTTGACCTTATCCAGACTCTGTCATTTGGTTTGCCAATGATTTGATCCTCAGGGTGATAAGTCTTGAATTGCCACGAACGAGGGCTGTTGACTACTTACTGAGATGATGATGCATCCTGAGTTGCGTCTGATACTTCGTCTTTGTTAAGCATTGGACGTTCTTCTATATCATTTAAATTCATATCTGCAAAAGAATCATCTAGCTCTGATATTCTCTTATCAGGCTGTTTGTCATCAAACTTGACATGGATGGATTCTTCAACAACTAAAGTCCTAGAGTTATAGACTCTAAAGGCTTTGGACGTTTCAGAGTATCCTAACAATATTCCATTGTCTACTTTGGCATCAAACTTACCAAGTTGATCCTTAGTATTTAAAATAAAACATTGACATCTAAAGGGGTGAAAATAAGAAATGTTGGGTTTGCGTCCTTTCCACAGTTCATAAGAAGTCTTGAGACATCTCCTTCCTCGGAGGTCCCGTTGGTAACCCGAACTCAAATTCTTAACGTTGCAGCGCAGCGTGGTAATATAAAAATGCATAAATATTAAAACAATCAATACACTGATACCATAATAACTTATACAGACTTAAGAATACTGGCTCCCTCAGTAGAGCCTACAACAACAGATATTAAATATACAACCTCAGAGTACGCAACTAGTAAATAAAATGAAAGCATAGTAGCAGAAATAAAAAATAAATACAATTTCCTCCCATGGCCCCAAAAATACATTTCACTCAAACCCATGTACTGGCCATAACAAAACTAAGACTGCCTACTTAACCACGACTCTAATGTATACGGTAGTCAGGCTCGTATACACTACACTTCGCTGAGAGTAGTTAGTTTCCCAGAGACGGTAGTCCTATGCATAGAGCAGCTCAAGGTCCCCCAGCATTGGGATCCGAGGTTCTCCCGCCAGCATCAGGTTCAATGGGATGCCATCAATCTCCTCTGGAATTTCCTCAACAGGATCTTCTCGTACGATCGATAATAAATAAAATACGACATAGAGAAAATATAGGGGATAAGAAACAGTAATTCATCATAAATGGGAAAAACAGCTATAAAATAATTTATATAGATAGCAACACTCAACAGCACAACAGTGTCAATCATTCAACTCCCAAAACATTCTCTCTTAACTACTGTCTCTTACACTCATGCAACTAACGACTATATGGACGCAATCACGACGCGACATCCCCAACAGATCAAGATGTCTCGTACATCTCTGTGCGACCCCCCGTAATGCAAGGTTCGGCCAACAGCCCGCAGGTTCAACTCGTCTCATGGGTACGACATATTCCCCTGCCCGCAGGTCAGGTCGGAATATTCGCTCGTCAACAACGCAACTTATGGTAACGACATAAATCCCCGCCCGCAGGCCAGGTCGGGACATTCGCCCGTCCGTTAACAACTAATAGGTACGATCATCTCCCCGCAGGCAAGATCGGAATCGTCCATACGCCAACACAGTGATGAACAACAACTATGCAACATGAACCTCACCAACTCATCTCGGATCAACACTTAATGTCTCAACCACGACTTATAACAACCACGACCAACTTTCCTCCGGCTTAACCGGGTATCAACTTTAAATCACAACACAAACAGATCAATTGGATCTCTAGGTTAAGCACTAGAACAAATATATATCCTCGACTTTCTTACCACATATTCATCTCCCAACTTATCAGAATTTACTGCCTATCTCTACTCAGACATCAGCAGTCGACATCACATCATAAAACAACCAGAAACAAATTCAATGATAACATCGACTCATAGATAAATTCAAGTAATTATAAACATATAATAGGCACAACATACATATCACATATATTATATTAAACATCCAATCATAGAACAAGCAACCTCGACATACAGTAAAATCAACCTACCGGCCAATCGACCTCTAGTAGGGTTTAGGTCGCCCTACGCATATCAATATATATTATTTTAAATCTTGCCTCCCCGACGATATTGTGGTTCTTTCCCTCACCTTAGTAGTGTTCCCGTGCGACTCCGAATGCGGCTCTACAACTGTCACTCGTGCATGCTTTCGAATGTTCGAACACCGTCAAATCCTCTACAACAAACCACAACCAGAAATCAATAGAGTTTAATCAAAAACCCTCTAGTCCACACGACCAAGGTTCTGCCCCTATTTAATTAAATAGGCTAGAGATGTTGAAATTCTACCAACTCTTGGATCAATGATCCTTAAGCATACCTAAGACATAATCTATGATCAATTGTCAAAGATTTGAACCAAAACCCCTTCAACCAAAAAACTACGGTTTCGACCATCCCAATTAAAAATAGGTTGGAGTTTCATTTGGTTTCATAATCACTTGGATTGCATGATCATGGAAGGAAGGACGTGAAATCAAGAATCATTTCACACAAATTGAACAAAAATCCATTTTCCCCCAAAATTGTCATCGGTTCGGTTCCTCTAGATTAAATAGGCTAGGAAGATTATTTGATTTCATGCTCTTAGATAGTGATAGAAGAGGATGAAACTAGATCATAGAAATTGGTTTGGCACTAAAAGGATTTTTCTACAATTTTCTAGAGATTTTTGAAGTTTGGATCATAAACTTGAAACCATAGAATTTAATGGAGAAATATGAAGATTGAGAGCTCAAGAGTGAAGTCTATACCTCTTAGATGGTGAAGATGGATGAGGTTATCAACTTTGCTTCTCAAAAGATGGTGAAGATGGATGAGGTTATCAACTTTGAAGAAAGTCAAGGGCATTTTGGTCTTTTCGCGTCCAGATATTTTCAAAAAAGCATCATGACTCCGGCACGCTTTCCTAGGTGATGTGACTTGATGTTGTAACGGCCCGGACTACTTTAAGGATTGCCGACTGTCCCCACAAACCAACACGAGTCTCTTCAGCGTGCTTTGTCCTCACTCACACGCTTCCTAGGAAAACTTCCCAGGAGGTCACCCATCCCAGAATTACTCCAAGTCAAGCACGCTTAACTTTGGAGTTCTTAAGTGATGGGCTACCGAAAAGAAGATGCATCTTGTTGATATAGGTAGTACCAATCAATTCTTATAAGCCTTCATTCAACTGTACAGTCTCATACCTGCACAGCCTCAGGATCCCTCTCATTCCGGTGTGAATCGGTTCATTCATGTATCCCTCCGCCTAGAAGCCTGCCAAGAGCCGCTCCTTGTCCGTGCCTCATGCACCGGCGATCACTCCTCGCCCTCGTCAGCCCCGGGTGTTACATGCCCACCAGCTTCTGCTTGGTTCGTCCCCGAACCACACCGTACTGGGAGAGGTCCGCTCTGATACCATTTGTAACGGCCCGGACTACTTTAAGGATTGCCGACTGTCCCCACAAACCAACACAAGTCTCTTCAGCGTGCTTTGTCCTCACTCACACGCTTCCTAGGAAAACTTCCCAGGAGGTCACCCATCCCAGAATTACTCCAAGTCAAGCACGCTTAACTTTGGAGTTCTTAAGTGATGGGCTACCGAAAACAAGATGCATCTTGTTGATATAGGTAGTACCAATCAATTCTTAAAAGCCTTCATTCAACTATATTGTCTCATACCTGCATAGCCTCAGGATCCCTCTCATTCCGGTGTGAATCGGTTCATTCATGTATCCCTCCGCCTAGAAGCCTGCCAAGAGCCGCTCCTTGTCCGTGCCTCATGCACCGGCGATCACTCCTCGCCCTCGTCAGCCCCGGGTGTTACAGATGTGACATCAAGTTTATCCATTAGCAGGTCCCGGTAAATCCATACGCAGCTTCGTTTGTCTCCCGGTTCGAGTTTTCGCCCGAATAGTTTATATTATTTTCACTTTTTAAGGTCAAAAACCAATTTTATCAAAAACTTAGGAAACATGATTGTAAGACTAACTGTCTCGTTCACGAGTCAAAATTAGGTCTTTATAGTAGTAAAATACAGTCAATGAAAAACGTAGACCGGGCTCCGTCTGAGTTTTCGACCCAAAATTTAACCATAGCTCTCTACGATAGCGTAGAGTATGAATATGGTCTTAGTTTATTTAAATTCATTTTCTAAATCTCAGATAAACAAACAAACATTTATAAAGCGATAATAGTCGGGGTGGTACAAGTCTTATTCAGGATAGGTCTTACATATATTCTATTTTGAATGTAGCAGGCAGTGTTTACTGCTTCAGCCCAGAAATGTTTAGGAATAGAATTATCACTGAGTATTGCCCTGGCCATCTCTTGAAGAGATCGGTTCTTTCTCTCAACAACACCATTCTGTTGTGGTGTTCTAGGGGCAGAGAAATTGTGATGAATACCACTTTCATCACAGAACCTTTGGAAAAGCTCATTTTCAAATTCACCTCCATGGTCACTTCTGATTGAACTTATACATATGCCTTTTTCATTCTGAACGTGCTTACAGAATATAGTAAAGACCTTGATACACTCATCCTTGTGAGCAAGGAACTTAACCCATGTCCATCTAGTATAGTCATTTACTATGACAAGCCCATATTTCTTACCACTAACAGAGGCAGTCCTTGTTGGACCAAACAAATCAAGATGCAACAGCTCTAGTGGCCTTGAAGTACTAACAATGTTCTTGGACTCAAAAGAATTCTTAACTTGTTTTCCTTTTTGGCATGCATCACAGAGAGCTTCCGGTCTATACACAATCTTTGGTAGTCCTCTTACGAGGTTATGCTTGTTTAGTCTTGAGATTAATCTCAGACTTGCACGACCAAGTCTTTTATGTCAGATCCATCGCTCATCTTCAACAGACACTAGGCATGACACACTTTGATTTGAGAGTTCCCCCAAGTTAATCTTATAAAGATTATTTTGCCTCTTAGCAGTGAATAAGATGGACCCATCAGGGTTCTTGACCATACACTCACCTTTATTGAAGGAAACATCCGACCCACTATCACATAATTGACTTATGCTAAGCAAATTGTGTTTTAATCCTTCAACCAGAAGAATAATTCCAACTATCTTTCCTTTCTGGTTGCCTCCAAAGGTGACCCATCCACCAGTCTTTTCACGTAGTTCTTGGAACATAGACTTTTCTCCCGTCATGTGACGTGAGCATCCACTGTCCAAGTACCAGGACTGGGGTCTTCTTTGTGTTGCTAAGCAGGTCTGTGGTCTTCGTTCATGCATATTGTTTTTCTTTTTGTGTGTACATTTTGAATAGATATGACTACTCTTTCCACATAAGCTGCAATAAGTATTGGATGCATGCTGTTTAGTTTCTTTTGGCTTTCCATGAGATTGAAAAACCTTATGATATTGATACTTTGTGAGAAGCTTATTGTTTCTCAGAGTCATAGCCTAAGCCAGACTTATCACGAGGTGATCTAGAATACCTTAGTATCAAGTTTAGCTTTTCTAATCCTCCAACAAGCTTTGATACACTTTTGGTTAGATCAGATACCTCTTGTTTAAGTCTGGTTACCTCGTGAGGTTCACTAGACTCAGAGGTGAGTTTGTCAGTTAGACTGACATTCTCAGCTTTCAAATTATTATTTTCTTCAATGAGCTGCTTATTTTGCTTACTGATATCTTCCAACTCTTTATTTATTTTTTAAAATTTGCTTTTAAGCATAATATATTGATGATGCAATAAAGAGGAATCATTAAGCATTTCATCATATGCTTCTTGAAAAGAGTCAGAAATAGTTACCTCTTCTTCTTCTGATTCAGCGTCTGATGAAATGTTTGCCATCAGACAAAAGTTTGAGGCAAAAGGACTCCTTGGACTGAACAATTGCTCTAAGGTGTCCAGCTTCTTAGCAGTTTGGAACTGTAGGACCATCTCCAATCTTGGTCGATTAAGAGCATTGATGAGACACCAGTTGGCATGAGCATTTAGCGAATACCGTCTGATATCCTCATTCGTCCAGTCAGTTTCAGGTTTGGACGCTGTTGAGCCATTCTCAAGAGTGATTGTTGGACGATGATCTCCATTAGTGAATATATTCGACAACTCATAATCTTGAGCTTGGATGTATATTTGAAAAACTGATTTCCAATAAGGATAGTCTGTTTCATTAAAAACGGGTGGGACATTCCATACTCTCTCAGAAGTAGCTTCCTGAGTTCTTTCTTCGGGAACAACAAGTTGTTCATCATCCAAAGAGTCTTTGTTTTGGACGTTGGACCAAAGACAGAGATTAGCTTCCTCATTTGTTTCTTCTTCTTCTTCTTCTTCTTCTTCTTCTTCTTCTTCAGTAGAATTGAGATCTTCCCAAGTGGCCATGAAGTTCTTTTTCTTCTTTTTGAAAAACTTTTTCTTATCTTTTAACATGGGACAGTCAGTCTTGAAATGGCCTGGCTTGTTGCACTCACTCGAAACAGACCAGTTGACTTTTGTCTTTAGACTCAGCATGGTCCTTGAAGTTTTTCTTTTGAAATGGCCTTCTTTTCATCCCATTTTTATTTCTCCACATGTTTTGAATTTTTATGGAGATGAAGGATAACTCGTCATCATCTGATGCTTCATTATCATATTGATGAGCATCATCACTAGACTCATCAACTTTTAGAGCTTTTGAGTTGTTGGACTTTTGAACTTTCAAGGCAATCCCTTTATTTTTCTTTCCAGGATTATCAAGATCAAGCTCTTATTCATGAACTTGAAGAGTTCCTACCAGATCATCCAGCGTCAAAGTAGAGAGATCTTTGGCCTGGGTGATTGCAGTAACAAGTGGTCTCCATTTCTTAGGCAGGCTTCTAAGAATTTTAGTGACATTCTCCTTGGTAGTGTAAACTTTCCCAAGGGACTTTAGATTGTTGATGATCGTCTGAAAATGACCCATCATGTCAAAGTTGGACTCTCCTTCAGCCATGGTGAACAATTCATACTGGCCAACTAGCATGATGATTTTTGAATCTTTTACCTTGTGGGTCCCCTCATGGAGATTTGACAAGGTATCCCAAATTTGCTTTGCTGATTCACATGCATGAATCTTCTGAAATTCATCATGACTAAGAGCACACATTAAAGCATATCTGGCATTATGATTTTGTTCCATCCTGGCTCTTTAGGCATCAGTCCAGTCATCTTCAGCTTTTTCTATCCCATCAGAGTTGAGACACACCTTAGGATAATTGAGATCTTCCCAAGTGGCCATGAAGTTCTTTTTCTTCTTTTTGAAAAACTTCTTCATATCTTTTAACATGGGACAATCAGTCTTGAAGTGGCCTGGCTTGTTGCACTCGAAACAGACCAGTTGACTTTTGTCTTTGGACTCAGCATGGTCCTTGAAG
Source organism: Ammopiptanthus mongolicus (assembly GCA_039655645.1). Classification (NCBI taxonomy): domain Eukaryota; kingdom Viridiplantae; phylum Streptophyta; class Magnoliopsida; order Fabales; family Fabaceae; genus Ammopiptanthus; species Ammopiptanthus mongolicus. Next base: position 40,297,423 of record CM077344.1, read on the forward strand.
TTTTTCTTTTGAAATGGCCTTCTTTTCATCCTATTTTTATTTCTCCACATGTTTTGAATTTTTATGGAGATGAAGGATAACTCGTCATCATCTGATGCTTCATTATCAGATTGATGAGCATCATCACTAGACTCATCAACTTTTAGAGCTTTTGAGTTGTTGGACTTTTGAACTTTCAAGGCAATCCCTTTATTTTTCTTTCCAGGATTATCAAGATCAAGCTCTTGTTCATGAACTTGAAGAGTTCCTACCAGATCATCCAGCGTCAAAGTAGAGAGATCTTTGGCCTGGGTGATTGCAGTAACAAGTGGTCTCCATTTCCTAGGCAAGCTTCTAAGAATTTTAGTGACATTCTCCTTGGTAGTGTAAACTTTCCCAAGGGACTTTAGATTGTTGATGATCGTCTGAAAATGACCCATCATGTCAAAGATGGAATCTCCTTCAGCCATGGTGAACAATTCATACTGGCCAACCAGCATGATGATTTTTGAATCTTTTACCTTGTTGGTCCCCTCATGGAGATTTGACAAGGTATCCCAGATTTGCTTTGCTGATTCACATGCATGAATCTTCTGAAATTCATCAGGACTAAGAGCACACATTAAAGCATATCTGGCATTATGATTTTGTTCCATCCTGGCTCTTTAGGCATCAGTCCAGTCATCTCAGCTTTTTCTATCCCATCAGAGTTGAGACACACCTTAGGATCATTCGTGATTCTGGCCCAGAGAACTGAGTTTGTACTTAAAATAAAGCCTATGAACCTCTACTTCCAGTACAAGTAATGGCTTCCGTTAAAGAACGGAGGTCTAGTCATGGAAGTGCCTTCCATAACACGTTGACTCCCGCTTGGCATACCTTGTCCTGCAATATTTGCTGTAGGATCTTTTCCTTTACATGGGCTAAGTGCTCAACCCAGAACCTGGCTCTGATACCAATTCAAGGAACCTGTTTGAAACACAAGAAGGGGGTTGAATTATGTTTCTTACATTTTTAAAAATTTTCGCAAGTAGATATATATTTTTGCAAAGATATTAACATAAGAAACAGCGATGGAAGCAAAGAGTGTTTCCAAATAACTTTGGATGCTTTTCTGAAGGATTATAATAAAAGAAGGCAATTCAATCCCAAAGAGTTAGTTAGAAGATAGACTAAAGCAATAATAAGGGAAAGAAAAGAACACAAGAATGTTATCCTGGTTCACTCTTCACCAAAGAGCTACGTCCAGTCATCTCTACTTGAGACCTTTCTCCACTATAACAAAAACCTTTTGTTACAAGTATTCAACACCTCTTCAGGCAAGTATTCTACACCTCTTCCGGCACACTAAATATTCTTTCTACACAAGCCTCTTTAGGCTCAACCAACTAGGTTTTGAAAAGAGTTTTTGTTCTACTAACTCACTAAGTGTGAGGGTTTGAAATTAAAGCTTAGAACTCTTGAACAATACTCTACGCAGAGAGTGATTTGAAAGTTAAGAACAGAGTAAGCTTTGCAAGCTTTGATATTTTCTCTTGATTGCTTGTTTTCTTGTGTGCTTGAATATCTTTCAAGTTTGATTCAGGTATGCTTTTTTTTTTTTTTTTTTTTGCATCTTCAAGATGAGAGATATATACAGCAATATTGTTTTATTCAACCTCAGTCTTCAACGGTTGGAAAAGAATCCATTCTGATTGAGCATTAAATGTGTTAGACCGTTGAGTCTGATAACTTGTTGAGGCTTCTGTTCAGCAAAGTAGACTATCAAGCTTGATAGCTTAAAAAGGCGTTGACACCTTTTCCTTAAACTCGAAAGTTGCCTTTTGTCTTTCCTTTTGGAGAAGGTCAAAACCCTTTTGTGTCAAGGACAGACTGGCTTCAGCTGTCGATGGTATGAAGATTACAAAGAATGTTTGTCTAATGGATATAAGCTTTATACACATAGAATAATAAATTCAAAAGATTACAAGTGTGTTCGCGCTTAAAACAATAAAGCTTATTGGACTTTAATGATTACAACACAAAAAAGAGAGAGTCTTTGGACTCAAGATTCTATCGTTTAAAAAGGACTTTTTATCGTCTAGACTAAGCGAGAGCTAATCCGGTTTGGAGTTTGGACGAGTGTAAGTCTTTGCACTTAGAAAGCATTTGGACTTATATATTTTATCCTGCACACTTAAGATAAAGCGTTAACCCATAGATAATCTTTGTTCTTCTAAAATTAGTCCTTCGTTAACATCAAAACTTAAGGGATTAGTGGACCATAACCACTTTGGTTCCAACAATCTCCCTCTTTTTGATGATGACAAAACATACTAATTTGATTGAACAAAGTTTCCTAAGGAGCTGAGAAGCTCCCCCTAAGAAAAAGATTATAAGCATATAAAGCATATAAGAGTGAATGCAAGCAATCAAGCAGTTATAAGACTACTATGAATTTAATTTTCAATGAATTTAATTTTCCATCAAAACCTTCCTCCCCCTTTTTGTCATTAGACAAGAGAGAAAACACATCATAGTGAGTGGAAACAGTTAAAAAACCTAAGATAGAAAAAAAAAAAAAGTTAAGAAGATGGAGGTGGAAGAGGTTTCGAAAATAAGTTCTGAAACATAGAAGCAATCTGCTTCAGCAGCACTGCACTATTTGCTTCGATAGATCTCTGGACGAACTCTTGAAATTCTGTAGGAACAGCATAGACAGATCTCTCAGCAGTTTCCTTAGTTGCATCCAAGTTCTGTGGACCAAGGATCATACTTAAAGCATTGGACGGTGAAGGGTCAGCAAGATGCACCATAGAAAGAGGAAGAGGTTGAGACTTAGAGGGTTCTGAGTTTGCAACTTGTTCAACTTCCTCTGCATGCTCTTCAGGATAAGGATCCTCATAGACAATCTCTGTGTCCCCAGTTTCTTCGGAAATAACTGGTATTGGTGCAGCTAAAGAAGGAGGGGATGATTTGAGCCCACTAAGGAGCTTGGACCAAGGAGCACTACAAGGACTTGGTGGACCTATGAAAAGAGCTAGGATCAAGAAAGCCCAAGAAGTTCTAAACCAAATGGTGACAACCTTGATGGAAGCAAGCCCAAATTTAAGTCTTGATGGGGTGGAGCCCAAATTGGTTACTTTTCTTATCCAACTAGAAGAACCATGATGATGAGGGGCGTGTGCTACTTGAAAGCCCACTTACTAGTTTTATTTCTAATTGAATAAAATGTAAAAGACTATGTGTGCATCCAATTTTGGTTACTTCACTTTGTTTTCTTTGAAGTATGGGCTACACTAAGTTTGTAAGATGACCAAGCCCACTTCAAAGATGTAGCTCGAATTTGGAAGCTTCTAGGAGGGCAACCTTTGGCTTGCATGCCTAGGTAACTCCTTTAGAAGATATGGAACCTCTATTCATTAGTCACTTAAGTAGGATAGTTATTAGCCACTTAGTGGATTAGTGAATGCTCTTATTACACCACTTAGTGGGATTATCATGAATGGGGTTTTGTCATCCAGTGATGACCCTTTGTATGCATAGTCTATGCACCCCTCCATCTCCTATATGTAGTTTCGGCTATGATGAATGAAATCAACTAAGAAGTTCATTTTGGAATTAATTCCAATTCCTTGGATTTGTGGCGTCACCCCCCCATTCCAATCTTCATCCATGTTCTTATTTTCTTCCTTTCTTAAATTGAACACTACATGTTTTTCCTAAGTTTCAATGGAACCCTAACCAATTGCGCTTGATAGTTCAACCTAAGATCATCAACAAGGCAACTCACTAACTTGGTTGTCATCACATGCTATCGCTTTAATACGGTTAGGCATAGTTAATAATCATAGGAGTTTAGGACTAATGGGATTATCCTTCTAGGGTCGTCTCATTTTGGTGGTATCAGAGCGTTGAGAACGTTCTGCAACCAATGGGATGATTTCATATATACATATATGGGGTCGTCTCATTTTTATGGTATCAGAGCAGTTTGGTTCTATAAAGGGGCCGTTGAAGTCTGGAACCATTACTGCGAGTCTGGAAAGTGTACTGGCTTTAACGGTTGATACCTGAGTTGTATCAACTAAGTCTGGTTTCGGGTAGAGTGTCCGATGCACTAGTTATCGAAGTGTAATAACTGTTTTCGTTCATAAGGCATATGATATGTTTAACTGTTAAGTGCTATTATATGTCCTATGAATTAGAACTGGTAGCTCTTTTTTATAGGAAGCTAGATGGCTCGTGGAAGAGGAAGAGGAGGAAGCCCGACTGCGACCAGGGGCGACGATAACAACAACAATAACAACAGTGACCACTCTGGGACAGGAAGTGGTGGTGACACCTCTGAAGCAATGCGGGCCATGAGGGATCTGGCTACCGCAATGATGCAACAAACTCAGCAGACTGCCCAGTATATGCAGAGGCAGGAAGAGAGGGAAGCAAGACAGAATCAGTTGCACGCGGTAAGAGGGAACGAGGCTGTGGACACTGGTCTCAATACGTTCATGAAAGGAAATCCTCTTCAGTTCCACGGAGAATACAACCCTGAAGCTGCAAATATGTGGTTGCAAGAGATCAAGAAGGTGTTTATAGCCACACACTGCAGAGAGGACAAGAAAGTTACATACGCTGCTTTCATTATGGTTGGAGCTGCAGAAGCCGGGTGGAGGACCAAGGCCAATCTGTTAGAGGCCGGAGGAAGGATTGTGACCTGGCAACTGTTTCGAGAGAGCTTCTTAGAGAAGTATTTTCCGAGAAGCATCAAGCAACAGAAAGAGAAATAGTTCCTGAGTCTGAAACAGGAACAAATGTCAGTTGGTGAGTACGCAATGAGGTTCGACGCGCTACTCAAATTTTCTCAGTTTTATCAGGTTCATCCTGATGAAGAGTGGGTATGCCAAAGGTTCGAAGATGGATTAAGATCGAAATTGAAGCGAGCGATGTTACCCTTGAGTATCGGCTCTTTTCCTGAGTTGGTGCAGAAAAGCACAGTGGTGGAAGGGCATGACCGAGCAGGGACAGCCCCATAACAAATGAGAAGTGGTGGGCCTGTGCGGAACACTCAGAGAGGCAAGGGAGGTAAGTTTCAACAAAGGGTGAGGCCTTACGATCGACCCGCTCAGTTTAACGTTAATCATGGAGGGAGCAACTCCAACCAGGGGCAACAGGAGATCAAAACCTGTTTTCAATGCGGGGGACCGCATCTAGTCAAGAACTGCTCATGGACCCAACACATCAGGTGCTTCAACTGCATTCAAATGGATCATTGTGCTTCAGAATGCAAACCCGAAGTTAGCAGAAGGGCTCGGTTTCAACAGCCGAGCGAGAAAGCTCAGAGTGGCGGAGCAAGATCAGAAGTGGCGAGTCAACAGAGTAGGCCACAGACGACCGAAAGAGTGTTTGCTGTGAGGAGATCTGAAGCCTCTCGAAGCCCCGACCTGATACAAGGTAAATGCTTAGTCTCTGGTAAACTTTTGTCAGTTTTATTTGATTCAGGGGCTACTCATTCTTTTATATCGGTAGAGTGTATGGATCAATTAGGGTTGCTTGTTTCTGTATTACCCTACGATTTGACTGTCTCAACGCCTACTGGCGATTCTCTGACTACCCTATCTATATGCCTTAAGTGTCCTATCACGATAGAGAGCCATCATTGTCTTGTTAACCTTATCTGTTTGCCTATGCAACAGATAGATGTAATCCTAGGCATGGACTGGCTTTCAGCCAACCATGTAATGTTAGACTGTTCAAGCAAGACCCTTATTTTCTCAGAGCAATCTGGATTGATGCCTGCCAACAAGAGTAATCCGACGAGTGGACGATCAGACGGATGCGTGATGTTTTTCTCTTTGGAAGCAAAGGAGACTCCTTATGTCGGAGCTTTCCCTATCGTGCAAGAGTTCCTAGAAGTGTTTCCCGATGATGTTCCCAGACTGCCACCAGAGAGAGAGGTGGAGTTTGCTATAGATCTTGTACTGAGGGCTGGGCCTATATCGATAGCCCCATATCGAATGTCTCCAGTTGAGATGACGGAGCTGAAGAAACGGTTGGACGAGATGCTAGGCAAAGTGTTCATCAGACCTAGTGCATCGGTGCTGTTTGTGAAGAAGAAGGATGGGAGCTCGAGGCTGTGCGTAGACTATCGCCAGTTAAACAAAGTAACGATAAAGAACAAGTATCCGTTACCACAGATAGATGATTTGATGGATCAGCTGAAGGGAGCAGCGGTGTTTTTTAAGATCGATCTGAGATCTGGATACCATCAGATCAGGGTTAAGAATGAAGATGTGCCAAAGACTGCTTTTCGGAGTCGATATGGTCACTACGAGTACTTGGTTGTGCCGTTTGGTGTGACTAATGCTCTAGCTGTGTTCATGGACTATATGAATAGGATCTTTTGAACGTTCCTTGACAAGTTTGTTATTGTGTTTATCGACTACATCCTTGTGTACTCTTCTAATAGAAAGTAACACCAAGAGCATCTAAGGGCAGTGTTGCAAGTGCTAAAGGATCGGCAGTTGTATGCTAAAATGTCGAAGTGCAAGTTTTGGTTAAAGGAACTTCAGTTTCTAGGCCATGTGATCAGTAAGGATGGAATCACAGTGGATCCTGCAAAAGTTGAGCCTGTAGTGAGTTGGGAAAGCACTAAATTTGTAAGCGAGGTGAGAAGCTTTCTTGGTTTAGAGGGCTACTATCGGCGGTTCATCGAGGGATTCTCTAAGATTCGTTACCTATGACGCAGTTGACGAGAAAGGGGTAGACGTTCGAGTGGTCAGAGGCTTGCAAGCAAAGTTTGCAGGAGCTGAAGAGAAGATTGACCGCGTCACCAGTGTTGGTGCTACCAGATCCTGTAGGACGATTTGATGTATACTATGATGCATCTTATCAAGGCTTGGGATGTGTGCTCATGCAAGAAAGAAAAGTGGTAGCATATGCCTCCAGGCAGTTGAGAGTACATGAGCGGAACTACCCAACGCATGATCTGGAATTGGCTGCGATAGTGTTTGCATTGAAGATATGGAGACACTATCTTTATGGTGCTAAATTCAGTGTGTTTAGCATGTATCTGTTCGACCAGAGAGAGTTGAACATGAGGCAGCGAAGGTGGATGGAATTCATAAATGACTATGAATTCGACCTGCAATACCATCTAGGTAAGGCGAATGTAGTAGCAGATGCGCTCAGTAGGAAATCCCTACACGTATCTGCCATTATGGTAAAGGAGCTAGAGCTGTTAGAGGCGTTTAGAGATCTGAATCTGGAAGCGGAAATCGTCCAGGATAAGTTGAATCTGAGGATGGTAAGAGTAACTAGCGATTTCCTGAAACTTTTAATGAAGAAGCAAGCTGAGGATAAGTACCTCGAGGGCGTGAATCAATTAATAGAGGAAGGTAAGACTTTGGAATTCAGAAGAGGTACTGATGGTCTGCTTAGGTATGGTGACCGAGTTTGTGTGCCAGCGGATAGAGAAGTTAAGAATATGATCTTGGAGGAAGTACACAAGAGCAAAATGAGTTTCCATCCGTGGGCTACCAAGATGTATCATGACTTGAAGAAGTTGTTCTGGTGGCCGGGGATGAAGAAAGATGTGGTGGCGTATGTCCTAACTTGTTTGGTGTGTCAGGAAGCGAAGATTGAACACCAGAAGCCAGCAGGGTTGTTACAATCATTGGATTTTCTAGAATGGAAGTGGGATAGCATTGCCATGGACTTTGTTTCTGGGTTTCCGAGAACTCAGAAAAGGTGTGATGCAGTCTGGATGATCATTGACAGGTTGACGAAGTGTGCTCACTTCTTACCTATCAACCAGAGTTACTCTCTAGAGGATTGACTCAGATCTACATCAAGGAGGTTGTGAGGCTGCATGGGGTACCTTCAAGCATCATTTCGGATCGTGATCCAAGGTTTACCTCAAGGTTTTGGAGGAGCTTACACAGTGCAATGGGAACTAAGCTAAGTATGAGTTCTGCTTATCATCCTCAAACAAATGGTCAGTCTGAACGAACAAATCAGTCATTGGAGGATCTCTTAAGAGCGTACGTGTTGGAGAACACAGGAAGTTAGGACGAGTTCCTTCCATTGATCGAGTTTACTTATAACAACAGTTTCCATTCAAGTATTGGCATGGCGCCGTACGAGGCACTATATAGACGTAAGTGTAACGCCCTTCGTTACATTAGTAACCCAAAATAATTAATTTAAATAAAAGAAGGTAAATAAAAATTTTCTTAAATAAATCTTGAATAAATACTTAATATAATAATAATCCAAAATAATTGTTTACATTAATTCAAAAACCGAAATAACAGAATTAGTTTCAAAACCTCAAAATAGGGCGTTTATAACATCTCGCATAAGAAAATAACTAAAAGATAATAAAGATCCTTCTGGCATATGCCATACAATACTAACCAAGCTCTAAAACTAAAGAGATAGTCTTCAAAACGTATGGCTGCTCAACAGGGATGTCCTAAGGCTCTGAAAACTATACTACTAATGAGATATAAAATCCCAGTGAACAGAAATACAGTTTAAAAGGTTTTCGCAAAAGCATTGTTCTTAGTTGGTGCGGTAACCGGAAAAACTGTCCATGATACCCGCTATTTTCAAAATAATGTATAATAATAATAATAATAATAATAATAATAATAATAATAATAATAATAATAATAATAATTATTAATGGCAATAATCTATCATCATCAACACACCATAATTCAAGCATGTCAAAGTCTCATATATCAAATAATCTCAACATCCTCATATGGCATATGACTTTCAAACTGCACATAACAATGGCGTTGCCTACCTTACTCATGAAGGTATTTCGATATCACCTTCTCTTTAGTGACATTACTCATTTCGATACCAACCATTGTACACTGGTGGTATTACTCATTTCGACATCCCAACGTGTGGCGATGTTGCTTTCAATACCCTATTTTGGCGGTATTTCATATTTCGACACCTCAATTCATTGGCGGTGTTACTTTCGATACTCCTATCATAGGCGGTATTGCAGCAAACAGCATTCATCACATTTAACAGTTATTGAATCATGCCGATATCACCAATATCATCATATAATCCAAATATAGAATGTCAATCAACCAAATCATGTATACAACATACATAATATAACATCAATATCAAGAATAATCATTTAATTCATAGCAGAAACACCTTAGAAGGAAAACCCTCGAATTTAGAAAATCGGGATTTGACCAAACACAGGATTATTTTCCAAAAAACATATTTTTGAAAGCATAACCCAACCACAAGACAATTTGCACCATGGGTGAGAAAGAGTATTTCTACTCACCTCTTGAAGACCTCCAAGAATCTTCAAGCGTACCCTATGACGAATCCTAGATGTCGCCTTCCTTAACCTTGAATCTCCTTCTCCTTCTCCTTCTTCTTCATCTTCTTCTTCTACCTCTTCTTGTTCTTGTGGTTGTTTTTGTTGTTGTTCTTCCAAACTTATTGTTTGTTGCCACCCCATCTCCCAAGCATGAGGATGCTCCACAGCCGTTACTAAGGGGTTTTAGGGTGCAAAAAGGGCTTCTAGCTGCACTAGGGTGTTATATATATATATATATATATATATATATATATATATATATATATATATATATATATATATATATATATATAGTGTTGCACTGGTTCCCTATTTTTAAACCTATTTTTAATGCATCCTGACATAGAGCATGAGCGTGCTCGCGATTGGCATGGCCGTGCCAATCAGCGTCAAAATTGTCCATTTTCTGACACGGGCGTGCTAACAATTAGCACAGCCGTGCTCGTCCGAGTAAGGGCATACTCAAACGAGTCAGGGCGCGCACATGAGCACAGGCGTGCTCATGTGCCAGGAAGTGAATTTCCCTTAGAAAATCACTCTTAACCACTTTTAATTATTTTTAATCACTTTTATTTACTTCAAGGGCTTAAAACATATATTCTAAACCTCTCAAAAAATCTATAATAATCCTCATATTATAATCTCTATTTATTTTATTTTTTAGGATGTTACAAAAGTCCGTTGTGCTGGTTTGAGACTGGAGAAAGTCAGCTGTTAGGTCCGGAGCTGGTACAACAAACGATGGAACAAGTCCGTAAGATCCGGGAGAAGATGAAAATCGCAAGGGATAGGCAGAAGAGTTACGCCGACAAGAAGAGGGGACCTTTGGAATTTCAAGAGGGTGACCATGTCTTCATGAGAGTCACCCCAAGAGCTGGAGTGGGCAGGGTAATCAAATCCAGAAAAATAACACCTAAATTCATAGGACCGTTTCAGATTCTTCGACGAATCGGCCCTGTAGCCGATCAGATAGCTTTACTGTAACATCCCCTCGTTGCTACATCTCAAACTCGATGCGAAAAACATAAACAATTAAAAATGCTGGTTGCTTTCGAAAAATACTTTAAGTAAAATAACTATGTTCGAAAAGGTGGGTTTTAAAAAAAACACTTCTTCATGTTATAACCATTAAATACAGGAAAGATGAAGTAAGTCTCATAACATGCACCAATATTAAACATTCATTACAAAATAACATAAGGTATTAATGCCGAAGCATATAGGTTTTCTAGAAACAGAATTTAACTAGTAATAGAAGTTTTAGTCTATTATCACAGATTAGACTTCAAAAACATTAAGTCAATATAAAAACAGCAGATAAGGTATGACTGCTTCAAAAAGTAAAACTCTATTGCTGGTCGGGCTAAACGTAGCCATTGGGGAAAAACCCCTAAGTCAGCTCCAATTCCCGAAGGAATTCGGAGGGATCCTCCTTCTTTTCGTCTTCATGGGACTCCGTCATCAGAGTTCTCAAGTGTCCGCAGGGACCTCTGGACAGCATCTGTACATGTATCCAAAAACACAACAGAATGTCCAACATGTACGGGCAAAGGTGAGATACTCATTCCACAAGTTTATCACGATAGCCTCACAAGCGACAAACAACACATACGTCCAAATATAAATACAGTTGCATTAACATATATGCATATAATCATAATATCTTAACCATCATCATGAGCTATAACATAATGCATGAGACTTCAATATCATCTTTCTAATTCATGTTCTCTAGAGATTCTTAACTTCCCTTCGTCGAGTGATAGGCCGTAAATATTCCCATAACACAATTGTCCTCATGAGTCGACCTCTCAATTTAGGTTCGAACTCCAATTGTTCAAGGGTATCACGTCTAAACCATATCGTGAATAGTCCAGTCTCTGATTCAGTTCATCTGTGTTGGGCAACCAATTACCGGGGCACGAGGTCGCGATGCCTCCGGCCTCTTGTGGAGTCTCGAACACAGGATGCCCCTATAGACCTAGTGGTCTTAACTGGCTCATATTCTCAACCACAATGGATTGTTGCTCGATTTCATGGCACGTCTGCCGATTCATGTATGTACGCAGAAGGTTTCTGTTTTCTTTTTCGTTCATTCTTTCTGTCAAAGCATACAGCTCATGACTCGTTTTAAAGGACATTTAGCCCGTTCATTCGAAACACAGGACACATAATCCTAGTGCTCAACTCACAAAACACTAGTCCGACATCTCGGTCACTAGGTTTGTAGATTCCACAAAGGGTAGTCACCATTTTCCTTTCCGGGTCTTATTTTCGTATATAAAACTTTGGAAACAAAAACTCAAAACCTCATTAGCATGAACTAAAACATTTTCTCAAAAGAAGCTATTTTCAAGAGAACTCTTTTCTTTACAAATCTATTTTCTAAAAGTTTTGTTGTCTGGAAACATTTTTCTAAATAGCAAGCGTTTGAATGGATTTTCCTTAAATAGACTTTTCTTTTCTTTTTAAAAAGGGTTCTAATATTTTAAAAGAAGTTTCTTTCCTTAATAGGACAAAACTATTTTCAATATTTCCTTTGATTTCCGAATACATTCTAAAAGTTTGATTAAGGCCTTTAAGCATTTTAATCTTCTTTATCAAGCTATTGCCGATGCTATGCTCTCAACCAGTACAGTCATATCACAATCCAAGATATACATATATATATATATATATATATATATATATATATATATATATATATATATATATATATATATATATATACATCAAATCTTGAATCAATATCATGAGTATATCACATCCAAGGCATCAATGCCACAATTCATTTTCAAACATCCAATCACATACTTCACCAATCAAACCAAGTACATACACAACATATAGTACATTCACAAAGTAGGATTCATCCTATAATTCCAATCAAAAGCTATAACCACCACATCTAACAACAAGCTTATGAGACTACCAAACTTATTGTGAGAAAATCTCCCTTTACCTCTTGAAGATTCCTAGTTCGCCCCCGAAGAGTTTTCCGTTCTGATTCCGGTTTCGTTCGCACCTCCTAGAACAAACAATCACAATTCAATCCTTCACAATAATTAATTCAAAGTTTCAACATTAATAACATAAATCTCTTCCCTCTATTTAGTCTAGGTCTCGGCCATATCATAGAAAAAAGGATAGGAGTTTCATTTGGTTTCAATCTTTTGGAATCAACACCTAAGGGTAATGAAAGGATGGAATCCATGGTCACTTTCTAAAAATTGAAGCAAAACACTTAGTCCCCCAAAAGTTAAGGTTTGGCCATCATAACTTGAAATGGCTAGGGATCTCATTTGGTTTCAATCTTTTGGATGAATGATGATCCTCAAGCATACACAACACTAGATCAAGTCTCATTAGAAGCAAAAACTCATGATTCCTCATCATGAGTGGTTCGGCCATTTCATACCCATATGGGCTAGGCAAAGCTTTTGATTACATGTTCTTGGATAATGAAAGAGAATGATGAAACTAGCTCATAGAAATTCGTTTCATGATCATAGGATTTTTCTACAGTTTTCTAGGGATTTTTGAAATTTGGTTCTTGAAGTTGGAACTCATGAAATCACGATTTTCAAACAAGAATCAAGAATAGATTCATGAGTTTTAAGGATCAAAAGAGTAATCTTACCTCTTGAGTGATGAAGAATGAACAAGAATCAACACCTATTTCACCAAAAATGGTTAAGTCTTTCTTGAAGAAAAGAGAGAAAGTAGAGAGAAAGGATGAAGATGGAGGAAAATGGAAGGATTTGGCTTCATGATGCCCTCCCTTATGCATGGAAGAGGGTGGGGACAAGAGTGTCCAAAAGTTGATCACTTAAGGGCAATTTGGTCTTTTCATACAAGGTTAAATGGAAATTTTGATAAAGGTTAGGGGCATTTTGGTCTTTTCACGTCCAGATATTTTCAAATGTCACCATGACATTGGCACGCTTTCAAATGTGATGTGACCTGATGTGATTTCAATTTATCCGTTAGCGGGTCGCGGTAAATCCGTATTCAGCCCTGTTCTTCACCCAATTCAAGGTTTTGCCCGAATAACTTATATTATTTCGCTTTTTAGTGCGAAAAACCAATTTTATCAAGAATGTTGAAATTCAATTCTAAACCTAACTGTTTCATTCATGAGTCAAAATTAGGTCTCCTGAGCAGTAAAATCGTACTGTCAGTGAAAAAACACAGACCGGGCTCCGTCTAAGTTTTCAACCCAAAATTTAACCGTAGCTTTCTACGATAGCGTAGAGTTTGAATATGTCTGGGTTTATTTTATTTCATTTTCTAAAACCTCCAATAAAATATAAACTCAATTATATAACTTATTGACATTAAAAGCAGTGAAAAATCGAGGTGTTACATTACTACCCCTCTAAAAAAAAATTCGTCTTCGAAATTATGTACCTGGAAAAAGATTGGGATATTGCAATCTCATCCTGTCCTCGAGTTCCCACGTTGTGTCTCCAGTCGCTTCGTTCCAAACAACCTTGACTAAGGAGATTTGTTTTCTCCTGAGCTGCTTGACCCTCTTATCATCGATCCGTACAGCTGATGTCTCATAAGACAAGTTTTCTCATAAATGTACTACGTCGGGTTCGATTAATGGGAAGAATCAGGAATATACTTCCTAAGTTGTGAGACATGGAAAACATTATGAATATTGGAGAGAAAAGGTGGTAAGCCAATCTGGTAAGCTACTGGACCAATACGATGAAGAATTTGGTAAGGTTCAATGAATTTGGGAGTGAGTTTTCTGGACTTTATAGCTCTACCTATCCTAGTCGTGGGCGTGACTCTCAGGAACACATGTTCACGTTCTTGAAATTCGAGGGGTCGCCTCCGTCTTTCGGAGTAGCTCTTCTGTCTACTCTGTGCCGTCTTCATCTTTTCACGGATTTGCTTAACCTTTTCCGTAGTCTGCTGCACAAAGTTGGGGCCTAAAATCATACTCTCTCCATCCTGGTATCAACACAACGGTGTCTGGCACTTTCGTCCGTACAGAGCCTCATAGGGTGCCATCCCTATACTAGAATGAAAAGTATTGTTGTATGTAAACTAGATAAGAGGCAAAAGATCATCCCAGCTTCCAATATGGTCTAGGACACAAGCTCTCAGCAGATCTTCCAAAGATTGTATCGTTCTCTCCATCTGTCCATCCGTTTGAGGGTGATATGCTGAACTCAATCTCAACTTTGTTCCTAGCACTTGATGTAGACTTTGCCAAAAGCGTGACGTAAACTTTGGGTCTCTATCTGAAACGATACTTGACGGTACCCCATGTAGTCTGATCACTTCCCTGATATACAGCTTGGTTAACTTTTCCACCGTGTAGTTGATCTTAACAAGTAAGAAATGTGCCGACTTTGTTAGTCTATCAACAATCACCCAAATCGAATCAAAACTCTTAGAAGTCCTCGGTAAACCTACCACAAAATCCATTGAGATGCTCTCCTATTTCCATTCGGGTATATCCAAGGATTGAAGCATTCTACCAGGTCGTTGATGTTCTACTTTTGCTTTCTGGCAAGTCAGACATGGTGCTACATACTTAGCCACTTGTTTCTTCATTCCTGGCCACCAAAACCTCTGTTTCAAATCTTGATACATTTTGGTTGATCCAGGGTGAATACTTAGCTTGCTCTTATGTGCTTCCTCCAAAATCATTTTCCTCATCTCTGGATTGCTAGGTACACAAACCCGTCCATTGTATCTCAAGATGTCATATGTTCCCCAGCTGAATTCTACAGCCTTCTCTTGTCCCAGTAACTCCTTTTTCTCTTTAAGGTACTCATCAGTTGCTTGTTGTTCTCGGATCGTTTCCATCAATCCACTAGATACCTTGATCATTCCCAAACTAATCTTCTCACTGTTCACTTCCATAACTAGATTGAAATCACGAAACTGCTCAATCAGCTCTAACTCTTTAACCATCATTGCAGAGATATGCAGGGTCTTCCGACTCAGAGCATCTGTGACAACATTTGCTTTTCTAGGGTGGTATAGCAAAGTGAAATCGTAGTCCTTGAGAAACTCCATCCTTCGTCTCTGCCTCATGTCAAGCTCTTTTTGGTCAAACAGGTATTTCAAACTCTTGTGGTCGCTAAAGACATCAAACTTAGATCCGTACAAGTAGTGTCCCCAGATCCTCAGTGCAAAAATCACAGCAGCTAACTCTAGGTCGTGCGTTGGGTAATTCCTCTCTTGAGTCTTCAACTGGCGCGAAGCATACGCTACAACCTTCCGATGTTGCATACGTACACATCCTAAACCCTGATGTGAAGCATCACAGTACACTTCATATGGGTCGTTCGGTTTGGGTAACACTAACACGAGTGAGGTTGTCAAACGTTCCTTCATCTCCTGGAAACTTTCCTCGCATTTCTCAGTCGAAGCAAAAGGTTGGTCCTTCCTCGTAAGTTGAGTTAACAGCGCAACAATCTTTGAGAATCCTTCGATGAATCTTCTGTAATAACCAGCCAAACCAACGAAACTGCAAATTTCTATGGGTATACCAAAGGTTCGAAGATGGATTAAGATCGAAACTCAAGCGAGCGATGTTACCCTTAAGTATCAGCTCTTTTCCTGAGTTGGTGGAGAAAAGCACAGTGGTGGAAGGGCATGACCGAGCAGGGGCAGCCCCACAACAAGTGAGAAGTGGTGGGCCTGTTCGGCACACCTGCAACACCCTTTCCCGAGTGTCACATTCCCGAACGTTTATAAGGCCGAAAATATTTATTAATGCGGAAAATACGATTTTTCTTTTTCTTTTCTTTTCATCAAGATGTAATGGGATTAGTAAAAGTAAATAAATAATACTAATAAGTGAACTTAGGTTCACCATGCATTACTAGGACATACTGTATTATAAATATAGAAACAGTAAACGGAAACAGAAATAACTATATATACAGACATAAGTCTAATGTATGACTGACATAAGAAAATACAGTAAGTACTAGGAGTCATCGCTCCCAAAAGGTACTACCAAAACTGACATAGTCTGGCCGACAACAAAAATAAAACAGAAAAAGAGTCCACCTCCGAACTCAAAAGGACTGCGGAACCGAACCATCGTCGCGTCCATCTGTTCAAGCATCAACAGCAAGTACCAGCAGAAAACATACAGATATGGATGAGATTCCCGTTCATCAACACAACAAAACAGCAGTAGTAAAAACGGGACGACTCACCGGGTAACAGCGTACCCAACATGTTAAGCAGTTAAACAACATAACGGAAACTCTCAATATAAATCATGTTAAACAGTTAACAGTACAATAACAGTACAATATAATGCATTCTTAAATAGAACAGTGATGTATAACAGTAAATGTAAACATCAATAGCCATAAACATCAATAGCCATGCAATGCAATGCAATGTATATGACTCAATGTCAATGTCACTGGGTACTACTCTGACCCCTACTCCATGGAGCTAACAAAACATTCGGAGAGAGTGAATGGGAGGACATGTTCCGGTTTCTGCCAGCCATGAGCAAGATGCTACAACATTCATAACGTGCACGTATCTGGCTTTACGGTAACACTCTCGACCAAACATGAAAAGTACGGCATCTAGTAGAGGATATCAGTGTATTGCACGGATTCGCCACGACACAGAAGAATCACCAACTGGTCACATGTCAGCCCTTCCAACCCTGATACTTCCAAAAAGACCATTGAAGATCGTCACCGTAAGATTCGCACCCGCATCAAGGTGTAAGCTCAACTCCTAGGCTCAAGGCCTTACAACTATGCACATGAAATGCCAATGCTTACACAAAGCAGATGCGATAAAGCAATGTTTATCCATTGGATAAACCTCAAGGTTCACTAAGGTTCTCTTCCTTAGAAACCACACACGTCTTTGTTTTATAAAACATTTATCCATCGGATAAAACAATTATCCATCGGATAAATATCTCGTGATTCCTTTGGAATGATTCAAACTGCTTTCAGAATCGCCGACTGTCCCCACAAACCAACACAAGTCTTTTCAGCGTGTTTTGTCCTCACTCACACGCTTTCTAGGAAACTTCCCAGAAGGTCACCCATCCCATAATCACTCTAAGTCAAGCACGCTTAACTATAAAGTACTTATGTTCTAAGTTCCCGAAAAGAAGATAAATCTTGTTGGTATGGGTAGTACCAATCAATTCTTATATGCCTTCCCTTAGCTATACAGTCCCATACCTGCATAGCCTCAGGATTCCTTCCACTGTACAGTCCCATACCTGCACAGCCTCAGGATCTCTCTCATTCCAGTTATCACAAGACAGAAACAATTGAACGATTAACCTGGATCCGAATCATCGGTCCGTCATCGAACTATTGTTTCAAAACCCAAAACGTTACATGTTTGTGTTTATGTCTTATGAATTATGTCTCAAGTCCTAAGCATTATGAATAAGGATTGAGAATCCTCTTAGATAAGTCTTTAAGCCTTTCTAAGATATTAATCCCTTGTTTTTCAATTAAGGAAACAAGTGTTGATTTCACTTAAGTCTTATGAACTCATTGATGTACTAAGTCATCAATGGTATAGTACATGGTCTTGTTCCACCACATACCATACTTAATTAACCCTTGTCTTCAACTCTAAGTTAATTATTTAACTTAGGTTTTTCACGCGTAAAACTTTACGATTGAGTTAGAAAACTCCTTTTGTAAACCAAACAACTTTTACGATTGAAAACTCATTTGATTTGAAACAACATTTGAACTACTTACTTCACTTCTAGCATTTTCTAAAACATGAAATTCGCTTAGCGAGAGTACATTCGCTTAGCTAAATTAAGGTAGTGATTCCTTTCTCGCGGGGCGAACAAAAGTTTCGCGTCGCGAGGCTGAGAGTTATATTTGCTCCTTATACAAATCCTATGTATCGCGAGGCGAATATTGTCTCGCGTCGCAAGGCAGAGAACTGTATTCAAACCGACCTTCTGCATCGCGAGGCGATAATTGTCTCGCGTCGCGAGGCAGAGCTGCAATTCTTCACTGCTTAGGCGGTTCGCGGGGCGAGAACTACTTCGCTACGCGAGGCAGAGAAGCTGCATCTTTGCTGCTCGGGCTAGTCCATTGTCTCGCGAGGCGAGGCAATGTTAGCCTGGCGAATGCCTTATCTTCCCTCTGTCTTGCGAGGCGAGACGGGGTTCGCTGGGCGAGTGCCCTGTTTTCACTTTTCCTTAACTTCTTCATTAATTCTCTTTTGAAACACTTAGTTTGATTAACAAACCTATGGCTAAAGAAAAGACATTTTCCACTTTGGTGACACACTTAAAAGGTTAAAACTTCATTTGATCTTTGGATCAAAATCACTTTTGTTTCTCTTTGAAAACATAGGTTATGAAATCATGTTTTTCTTACTTCAAAACCTTGCTAGATCAAGAACAACACATGTCCTTATATTTCCTCTTACTAAGGCCACAAGCTTACTCCAATGAAAAATGGAGACTTTGCTTCACCAACTAAGCAAATATAGCTCAAAAGCTCACACCAATTATGACAAACCACAATTACACCTTATTACATCATAACCAAAACATACAAGTCCATCACACATCATAGTCTCATGACCAAGCATAAAAGTCCATACTTGATCTAGTGATCAAAGTAGGTTTTTCAACATACATGGAAATGATTTTCATTCAATCATATCATCATCAACTTATGCTAAAGCACACTACAACATACTCAAGCATAAACTCATCATAACAATCTTGTTCTCCAAGAGAACTTAACAAAACTTAACACATAAAAGTGAACCCAAACTAAAGGGTTTCACCCACACATAAACTTAAACAACCATTCTCACTACCACCATCTTGGTGTGATGAGGTTCTTCTCCCCATACCTGTTGAAGAGCAGATTCCCGGATCGAAGTCGGTTGATCGGTTTGTGAACCTTCTGATAATTGTCACCAACTACAAACAACCAAACAATCAAACATTAAACAACAATCAAACCAAACTCAACAATTCTCACAAAAAGGGTTTCGGCCACCCTAAAGAGAATAAAGCTAGGAATTGATCTTGGTTTTCCATTTCATGGATTCAAAGGCATAGGAAAGCTAAGGATGAAATCAAGTGTTAGAAATCAAAAATTGATGAAAAACACTATTCATCATTACCTTGTAGGGTTCGGCCATATTGTGCTTTTTGAGCTATGATGAGAGTTGAATCATAAGCTCTTGGGTTTAGATAGAGAATGATGAGGTGAGTTCAAAGAAATTGGTCTCACATCAAAATGATTTTTCTACAATTTCCTATGGATTTTCAAAGTTTTGGATCTAAGAAATAATTTTCATGAAAATGGATCTTGATCTTGAAATAAAGAGATATTCAAGAAGCTAAGAGATCATAGAAGTGATCTTACCTTAAAATGAAGGAAGATTGCTCAAGGAATCAAGTGATTCCAACAAGAAACCAAGCTTTTTCAAGAACAACAATGGTGCTTCTTCAAGAGTAACTATGGTGTTCTTCTCTTTTTGAGAGGGCTGTGCGAAAATGAGAGTGTGAGGGGCTGAGTTCAGCCTTAAAACAAGTCACTTAAGGGCAAAAAGGTCATTTGCCAAAAGGGTAAAATGGTAAAAGTGCAAAAGACTAAGGTTAGGGGCATTTTGGTCATTTCGCGTCTAGATTTTCCCGATCGTCATGACGACTCTGGCATACTCTCCCAAGTGTCCTGGGATGTTGTGATATCAAGATTATCTGTTGACGAGTCCCGGTAAATCCATATGTGGCTCCGTTCGTCACCCGATTGAGAATTCCGCCCGAACGAAGGTCAGGAAGTTATTTTTCTGAAATTTTTACGAAATTTAACCAAAACGTAGAGAATCAAATTCTAAGACTTATCGTCTCGTTCACGGGTCCATTTGAGGTCTTCTGAGCAGTAAAATCATACTGTCAGTGTAAAAACGCAGACCGGACTCCGTTTGAGTTTTCGACTCAAAACTTAATCGTAGCTTCCTACGATATCGTCGAGCATGACTATGGTCTCGGAATATTTTATTTCCATTCCTAAGACCTCGAATAAAATAAAGACATTAAAATACTGAAGAATTAGAAAACGTGAAAATCGGGGCGTTACAACACCCAGAAAGGCAAGGGAGGTAAGTTTCAACAAAGGGTGAGGCCTTACGATCGACCCGCTCAGTTTAACGTCAATCATGGAGAGAGCAGCTCCAGCCAGGGGCAACAGGAGATCAAGACCTGTTTTTGATGTGGGGGATCGCATCTAGCCAAGAACTGCTCGAGGACCCAACACATCAGGTGCTTCAACTGCAATCAAATGGGTCATTATGCTTCAGACTGCAAACCCGGAGTTAGCAGAAGGGCTCAGTTTCAACAGACGAGCGAGAAAGCTCAGAGTGGCAGAGCAAGATCAGCAGTGGCGAGTCAATAGAGTAGGCCACAGACGACCGGAAGAGTGTTTGTTGTGAGGGGATTTGAAGCCTCTCGAAGCCCCGACCTGGTACAAGGTAAATGCTTACTCTCTGGTAAACTTTTGTCAGTTTTATTTGATTCGAGGGCTACTCATTCTTTTATATAGGTAGAGTGTATGGATCATTTAAGGTTGCCTGTTTCTATATTACCCTACGATTTGACTGTCTCAACGCCTACTGGCGATTCTCTGACTACCCTATCTGTATGCCTTAAGTTTCCTATCACGATAGAGAACCGTTATTTTCTTGTTGACCTTATCTGTTTGCCTATGCAACAGATAGATGTAATCCTAGGCATGGACTGGCTTTCGGCCAACCATGTAATGTTAGACTGTTCAAGCAAGACCCTTATTTTCTCAGAGCAATCTGGATTGATGCCTGCCAACAAGAGTAATCTGATGGGTGGACGATCAGATGGATGCGTGGTGCTGTTCTCTTTGGAAGCAAAGGAGACTCCTTGTGTCGAAGCTTTCCCTATCGTGCAAGAGTTCCCAAAAGTGTTTCCCGATGATGTTCCCAGACTGCTACCAGAGAGAGAGGTGGAGTTTGCTATAGATCTTGTACCGGAGGCTGGGCTTATATCGATAGCACCATATCGGATGTCTCCAGTTGAGCTGACGAAGCTGAAGAAACAGTTGGACGCAAAGAGTTCATCAGACCTAGTGCATCTCCTTAGGGAGCATCGGTGCTGTTTGTGAAGAAGAAGGACGGAAGCTCGAGGCTGTGCATAGACTATCGCCAGCAGAACAAAGTAACGATAAAGAACAAGTATCTGCTACCACGGATATATGATTTGATAGATCGGCTGAAGGGAGCAGTTGTGTTTTCTGAGACAGCCCCTACTCAGAGGTCCCATTAGTAACCCGAACTCGACTTCTTAACGTTGCAGCGTAGCGTAATTAAATAAAAATGCGGAAATATTAAAACAACCAGTACTGATACCACAACTATATATATAACATACGTATAAAAGTATTGGCTCTATCAGTAGAGCCTACAATAACTGATACGAACTACAAATCTTCAGAGTACGCAACACATATAAACTGAAAGCATGGCATTAAAATAAAATACATCAGACTTCCTCTCCTAGCCCCAAAAATACATTTCACTCAAACCCATGTACTGGCAATAACAAAACTAAGACTGTCTACCCAACCATGACGCTAACATATACGGTAGTTAGGCCCTTATACACTACTCTTCACTGAGAGTAGTCAATCTCCCCGAGACGATCGTCCTCTACACAAAGCAGTTCAAAGCCTCTCAGCACTAGGATCCAAAGCTCTCCCTCCAGCATCAGGTTCAACAGGTATGCCATCAATCTCCTCTGGAAATTCCTCAACAGGATCTTCTCGTGTAATCGAGAATAAATAAAATACGACACAGAGAAATACGGGGATAAGAAACAGCAATACATCATAAATAGGGAAACAGCTATAAAATAAGATATATAGATAGCAACATACAACCGCACAACAGTATCAAGCAATCATCTCCCCAAGTTCTTCTCTCTTAGTTACTGTCTCTCACACTCATGCAACTAACGACTATATGGATGCGATCACGACGCGACATTCCCAACAGATCAAGATGTCTCGTTCATCTCTGTGCCACCCCCTGTAATGCAAGGTTCGGCCAACAGCCCACAGGCTCAACTCGTCTCATGGGAACGACATATTCCCTCGGCCGCAGGCCAAGTCAGAATATTCGTCCGTCAACAACGCAACTTACGGTAATGACATATACCCCCGCCTGCAGGCTAGGTCGGGACATTCGCCCGTTCTTGACTAATGGGTACGATCATCTCCCCGCAGGCAAGATCGATCGATCGTACGCCAACATAGTGATGAACAACAACGATGCAACATGAACCTCACCGACTCATCTCGGGATCAACAACTTAGTGTCTTGACCACAACTTGTAAACAACTACGACCGACTTTCTCCGGCTTAACCGAGTATCAACTTTATGTCTCGACATAATTATACCAATAGAATCTCTAGGTTGAGCACTACAACATATATATCCTCAAATTCCTCACCACATATTCATCTCCCAACTTATCAGAAATTACTGCTTATCTCCACTCATACAACAGTAATCACAACATCATATCATAAGCAACCATAATCAGGCTCAATAATCATATTCATTGTATTAAATAATCATGCAAGCATATCAACTCATCAACTCATAGGTAAATATTTAAGTAATCCTAAGCATGTTCCTAGGCACAACATACATATCACATATATCATATTAAGCATACTAACACACAGCATACAACCTCGACATAGCATATAATCAACCTATCGGCCACTCGACCACTAGTAGGGTTTAGGACGCCCTAAGTATATCAATATAAATTATTTTAATCTTGCCTCCCCGACGATATTGTAGTTCTTTCCCCCACCTGAATAGTTTTCCCCACGTGCTTCCCCGGGTAACTCCCACTGTGGCTCCTCAACTGTCAACCGTACACGCTTCCGAATAGTCAAACACCGTCCGATCCTTCACAAAAAAAATCACAACTAGAAATTAATACAATCCAATCAAAACCCCTCTAATTCATATGACTAGGGTTTGGCCCCTTTTTAGCAAAATAGGCTAGAGTTGTTAAAACTTTACTAACTCTTGGATTAATCACCCTCAAATATACACAACACTAGAGTAAGTTTTATTACACAAAAATTTGAAGCAAAAACCCACGATTCCTTATGATATAGGGTTCGGAATCTTCATGGAAAATGGGCTAGAGATGTCTAAAAATTCCTAACTCTTAGATCAATGATCCTTAAGCATACATAACACTAAATCAATACTTCTTATACAAAGAAATTTGAACAAAATCCTATTTGCCCAAAAGAATGAGGTTCGGCCATCTATACCCATATGGGTTAGAGAACTCTTTTATTTATAAGCTCTTGGATTATGAGAGAGGGCAATGAAACTAGCTCATAGAAATTGGTTTGACATTAAAAGGATTTTTTCTACGATTTCCTATGAATTTATGAAGTTTAAGCTTCAACTTGAACAAAAGCTTGAAACACATGATTTCAATGGAGGAATGTGTAGATTAAGAGATCAAATGAGTATTCCATAACTCCTAGATGATGAAGATGAGTGAGATTATCAACTTTCCTTCACAAAGTTCTTGAAGATTCCTTAAGAAAAATGAGAGAAAATGGAGGAAGAAATGAAGTTAAAGAAGAAGAAGTGATCTTGTGTTTTTATGAAGGGGGCGTGAGGAAGAGAAAGGAGGGATAAGGATGTCTCAAAATTTCTCACTTAAGGGTAGAAAGGTCATTTCACCTTAGGACCTAAGTGTAATTTTCATAAAAGTCAGGGGTATTTTGGTCTTTTTGCGTCCAGATATTTTCTAACGTCATCGTGACACTAGCACGCTTTCCTGGGTGATGTGAGCTGATGTGACTTCATGTTTATCTGTTAGCGATTTTCGGTAATTCCCTATTCGGCTCCGTTCGTCGCCCGATTTGAGATTTCGTCTGAATAAAGCGTAGGAACTTATTTTTTTTCAAATTTAACGAAAATATTGGAAAGTCAATTCTAAGCCTAACTGTTTCGTTCACGATTCAAAATTAGGTCTCCCGAGTAGTAAAATCTTACTGTCAGTGAAAAAACGCAGACCGGGCTCCGTCTGAGTTTTCGACGCAAAATTTAACCATAACTCCCTACGATAGCGTAGAGCATGAATGTGGTCTTAATTTATTTAATTTCATTCTCTAAATATCAGATAAAAATATAAACATATTTATACAATTTGCTGATATTAGAAAGCATGAAAATCGGGGTGTTACATTACTACCCCCTAAAAAGAATTTCGCCCTCGAAATTCGATGTACCTTTTAAAATAAACTCGGATATTGCTGCTGCATGTCTTCTTCGTGTTCCCAGGTAGCATCTCCGGTAACTTCATCCTGTATGATCTTGAACAACGGAATGTTTTTACCTCAAAGTTCCTTAATCATTCTATCCGCGACCTTTACAGGTAAAGCCTCACACTCAAAGTTCTCTCTCAATTGTATTGACTCTTGTTCTAAGATGTGTGGTGGATTAGGGTAGTATTTCCTCAACTGAGAAATATGAAAGACATCATGAAGATTGGATAGGTTTGGTGGTAAAGTGACATGATAGGCTACAGGACCAATTAGCGAAGAATTTGAAATGGTCCAATGAATCTAGGGGTAAGCTTTCTAGATTTGATTGCTCTACCAATCCCAGTCTTTGGAGTTACTCTCAGAAAAACATGATCTCCCTCCTGGAACTCTAAAGGTCTTCTCCTTGTATCGCTACAACTCTTTTGTCTATCCTGTGCAACTTTCATCTTTTCCCTTATCCTTTTGATTTGTTCCGTCATCTGTTGTACTACTTCTGGTCCTAGCATTTGACTTTCTCCGGTCTCAAACCAACACAACGGTGTTTTTTGTCGTACAACGCTTCGTAAGGTGCCATACCTATGCTTGAATGAAAACTATTGTTATAGGTGAACTCAATCAACGGTAAGAACTCATCCCAACTTCCTGTGTGTTCTAAAACACAAGCTCTCAAGAGATCTTCCAATGATTGAATCGTTCATTCCGACTGACCATCCGTCTGAGGATGATAAGCAGAACTCAACCTCAACTTAGTTCCTAAAGACTTATGTAACTGCTTCCAGAATCTAGATGTAAATCTAGGGTCTCTGTCGGAAACAATACTAGAAGGCACTCCGTGCAACCTTACTACTTCCTTGATGTACATTTTGGGTTAACCTTTCCAATGTATATCTCTCACCAATAGGCAAGAAGTGAGCACACTTCGTCATCCTATCGACGATTACCCAAATTGCATCATGCCTCTTCGTAGTTCTTGGCAACCTAACCACAAAATCCATAGATATTCCATCCCACTTCCACTCTAGGATATCTAACGATTGTAACAATCCTGCTGGCATTTGGTGTTCTATTTTCACTTTCTGACAAACCAAGCAAGCCAATACATATTCAGCTACTTCCTTCTTCATTCCGGGCCACCAAAACATCTTCTTCAAGTCTTGATACATTTTGGTCGCTCTTGGATGAAAACTCAGCCTACTCTGTGCGCTTCTTCCAAGATCATCCTTCTTAGTTCTACATCCATCAGCACACAGATCCTATCACCATACCTCAAGACTCCATCTTGATTCATCCTAAACTCAGATGTTCTGCCTTCCGCTACTTGTTCTTTTTCCTTCTGAAGATACTGATCAACTTCTTGTTTCTCCTAGATCGTCTTCAAAAAGTCGCTCGTTACTGTGACCATTCCTAGGTATATCTTACCTCTAGAAAATCTCATTCCTAGATTCAAATCTCTAAACTGTTCAATCAGTTCCAGCTCTTTTACCATAATAGCAGACACGTGCAAGGATTTCCTATTTAATGCATTCGCTACTACATTTGCTTTTCCTGGATGGTATTGTAGTTCAAATTCATAATCCTTTATGAATTCCATCCACCTCCTTTGATTCATGTTTAACTCCTTCTGATCAAACAGATACCTTAAGCTCTTATGGTCACTGTACACTATAAACTTAGCTCCATATAAATAGTGTCGTCATATCTTTAAAGCAAACACTATAGCTGCCAGTTCCAAATCATGAGTTGGATAATTCCTCTCATGAACACTTAGCTGTCGCGAAGCATAATCTACGACCCTCCGATCTTGCATTAGGACACAGCCCAATCCTTGGTATGACGCATCACAGTTTACGTCAAATTGTGCTAAAGAATCTGGTAACGTCAATACTAGCGACGTAGTCAACCTTCTTTTCAGCTCTTGAAAACTTTTCTCACACTCATCCGTCCATACAAAGGATATTCCATTCCTCGTTAGCTGCGTCATGGGCAACGCAATCTTCGAGAATCCTTCGATGAACCTTCGGTAATATCCAGCTAAAACTACAAAACTTTGTATCTCACTTACCGACTTAGGACTTTCCCATTGCACCACAGCTTCAACCTTTGCTACATCCACTGCTACCCCATCTTGATTAATCACATGACCTAAGAATTGCACTTCTTCCAACCAAAACTCACACTTGGACAACTTTGCATAAAGCTGTCGGTCCTTTAACACTTGAAGCACAACCCTAAGATGCTCCTGATGTTCTTCCCGATTAAGGGAATAGATAAGAATGTCGTCGATAAAGACAACTACAAACTTATCCAAGAATGGTCGAAAAATCCGGTTCATGTAATCCATAAACACTGCTGGAGCATTAGTCACACCAAAGGGCATAACTAGATACTCGTAGTGTCCATACCGACCCCTAAACGCCATCTTCGGTACATCCTCCTTCTTGACTCGAATCTGATGATAACCATATCTTAAGTCAATCTTCGAAAACACTTCCGCTCCTTTCAACTGGTCCATCAAGTCGTCAATCCTAGGTAACAGATACTTATTTTTGATCATCACCTTGATTAACTATCGATAATCCACGCACAGCCTTGACCTTTCGTCCTTTTTCTTGACGAACAGCACCAGCGCTCCTCAAGGTGAAGCACTTGGTCTTATAAACTCCTTCTCCAATATGTCATCCAACTGCTTCTTCAGCTCTACTAACTCTGATGGAGCCATTTGATAAGGTGCTATCGAAATCGGTCCAGTTCTTGGCTGAGATCTATAGCGAATTCTATCTCTCTTTCGGGTGGTAAACCCGGAACATCATCGGGGAAAACTTTCGGACAGAAGTAAAAATGGTACGTCACACCAGATAACAGCATACTAATCATGCATATCATACCTCTCAATATCTCATATTATCCAATCAACAGCATAAGACATCATTAACATAGGATAATAATGTATAACATGTAAATGTATCCATCAACAGTCATTCAATGTAATGCGATGTACATGACTCAATGCCATATGCCACAAGGGTAAGACTCTGACCCCTACTCCATGGAGCTAATCATAACTGGAGTGGTTGATTGGGAGAACATTGTCTGCATTATATCAGCCCAACATGTTCTATCTCAACAAGATTGCGAATTCGCTTTTATGGCTCACGCCAGACGTTATTTACCCAAATCGTGATTTGTCCGGTGTCCAGTCAGGACGTCAGCGTTTTTCGACAGGTCACCCACGACACAGAGGAGCTACTCTCTGGCCACATGTGATCTCCCCAACCCCAACGTCCTTAAGATCTCCACGATCATCACCTCCAACAATCGCACCCGCACAAAGGTGTAAGCTCAACTCCCAGGCACAACGCCCAACTCATGCACAGATGCGTATGCATGTCAAGAAATGCCACAACACAAACACGTACTACACTATCACTGTAGCACCACATCTATCTCTTGATAAACCACAGGGCTCCCCTACGGAACCCACTTTCACACCATTTGCTATCAATCGCCCATTCTTGGTTCTGTTCCTTGTGTCCACGTACAACTCTGTCGTTCAGAAAACGTTATTCAAGTCTTATAATATATCATTCCATATCCTAAGCGTATTACGGAAAACAAGATCCACAAGGATTCCTTTATCATGTCTTTTCACTTATCTATCAAGGGAAACATTACTTATTTTGTATAAGTAACTCTTTGTGGTTAAGTATTATGGATCCTTAGATGACCTAAATCATCAAGGGTGTGGGACATGGTTTTCCATGACCACAAGGAATAGGTACATGTCTTTTGCTTAGTCTTTGTGAGTCCATTATGAAACTCATTGCATTCCTTAGGAGATATTACGTACTTGCGCTATTATAGTAAAGTCTTTAAAATATTTTCCTTGGTAGTAAACTAGTTCATGGAATCTCCTTTATCAAACATAGTTTTGAAAATGTAACGCCCCGATTTTCAAGTTTTATAATTATTCAGTATTTAAG
The DNA here is from genome assembly GCA_039655645.1 of Ammopiptanthus mongolicus. Classification (NCBI taxonomy): domain Eukaryota; kingdom Viridiplantae; phylum Streptophyta; class Magnoliopsida; order Fabales; family Fabaceae; genus Ammopiptanthus; species Ammopiptanthus mongolicus. The sequence goes on from CM077344.1 coordinate 40,326,079, forward strand.
CGTTTGTATTATATTGGAGGGTCTAGAGAGTGAAATAAAATAATCTGAGACCATAGTCATGCTCTACGCTATCGTAGGAAGCTATGGTTAAGTTTGGGTCGAAAACTCAAACGGAGCTCGGTCTACGTTTTTCACGGATAGTAGTGTTTTTCTACTATCAAGACCTAATTTTTACTCGCGAACGAGACAGTAAGTCTTAGAATTTAATTCTCTACATATTTGCTAAAATCCATCCTGACATCCAAAATTGAAAATAATATATTATATTCGGACGTATACTCGAACCGGGAGACGTTTGGAGCTGTAGAAGGATTTAACGGGATCCGCTAACGGATAAACTTGATGTCACAACAGGTCACATCAAGTTGAATTTCGTGGCTACCCACATGATGACAGTCTGAAAATATCTGGACGTGAAATGACCAAAATGCCCTCGGTCTTTTAAGGAAATTACCAAATTGTCCTTTGGTTATTTACAAGTTTGCCATGATAACAAAATATCTATATCACTCACTCCTCACTTGGCCATTTCGAGCTCTCTCTCTTTTCTCTCTTCTCTCACTTGTTCTTCATTGTTCTTCAAGTTCTTCACTTGTTCTTCATAAATTCTTCACAAAAACCACCTTTGATCTTGAAAAAGTTGAAGTTTTTAGTGAAATCAAGTTTCTTTTCTCATAAGTCTTTGAATCTAGGAGGTATGATTCCCATCCTAACTCTCTTAATCTCTCTATTTCATCTCTTGAATCTCTTGATTCATGAAGATCAAAGTTTTGATTCATAACTTTGAAAATTCATAGAAAAGTGTAGAAAAATCCTTTTAATACCAAATCAATTTCTATGAGTTAGTTTCATCATTTTATTTCATTATCCAAGAACATGAAATCAAATAAGTTTTCTAGCCAATTCTTCTTAAAGTGGCCGAAACCTATATGTTGAAAAAGGTTGAGTTTTTTATTCAAGTTTTGAGTAATAAGACTAGTTTTAGTGTTAGGTATACCTAAGGATCATCCATCCAAGAGATAAGAATTTTAGGACATCTCTAGCTTATTTTTCTATATAGGGGCCGAACCCTAAGTGATAGGAAATAGGGGAGATTTGTGTTGTTTGATGTTAATGATTGATTGATTGTGTTGTTTGTAGTTGGTAACGAGTAATCGAGAGATTTGCAACCGGTCGACCGACTTTGATACGGAGGATTATTCATCAACAGGTATGGGGGGTGAACCTCATCACACCAAAATTGGTGGAGGTGAAAAATGGTTGTTTATGTTGTTTGGGTGAAACCCTTTGGTTTGGGTTCACCACTTTAGTTGTGAAGTTCTCTTGGAGAAAAAAGTTTGTAATAATGGTTCTATGTCTAGTAGGTGTTTTTGATGATGTTGATTGGATGAAAAATATTTTCATTGTATGTTGAAAAACCCTAATTTGATCTTTAGATCAAGTAAGGATCTTAATTTATGCTTGATTATGATGCAATGATGTATGATTGTTGTTTGTTATCATTTTGTGAGCTTTTTGAGCTCTGATTTGTCTCTTGGTGAAGCAAAATCTTCACTTTTCTTTTGAGGAGGCCTACGGCCTTAGTGAGAAAAAAATAGAAGAACATGTGTTGTTCTTGAACCTTCAAAGTTTTGGAGTAAGAAAGTGTCTTAATAACTAATGTTTCAAAGAAAAACAATAAGTGATTTTGATCCAAATATTAAATGAAGTTTCAACATTCAAGTGTTTCACCAAAGTGAAAAATGTCTTCTTAATTACCTTAGCCATAGTTAGATAATTATCTAAGTGTTTTAAAAAGTAAAATAATGAAGTGATTTCACGAAAGTTAACATAGTTGTTAATGAGATATTACCTTTATCTTAGAACTAAGATAATGTTCCATTTTCAAACATAAAGAGGACTTTATCCTTAAGTTTGATTAAAATGAATCATAGTTAGAAAATTAGATGAGATTATATTTTCTTTTACACTAACTTAGAACATGGTTTTACATTAAGTTAGTAAGGAAAAACCTTTCCAAGTTTGTTAAGGTACTTTACCTTAATCATGTACCAAAGTTTTTTCAAATTAATGTGTTTTCAATTGAAAAGGGTTTTGGTTTACAAAGAGAGTTTTTCAACTCAAATCGTAAAGTTTTTCGCGTGAAAACCTAAGTTAAAGTAATTAACTTAGAGTTGAAGACAAGAGGTAATCAAGTATGGTATGTGGTGGAACAAGACCATGTACTATACCATTGATGACTTAGTTCATCAATCACTTCATAACACTTAAGTGAATCAACACTTATTTCATTAGTTGAAAATCAAGGAGTTAATATCTTAGAAAGGATCAAAGACTAATCTAAGAGGATTCTCAATCCTTATTCATAATGCTTAGGACTTAAGACATAATTCATAAGACATAAACACAAACATGAAACGTTTTGGGTTTTGAAACAGTAGTTCGATGACGGACCGGTGATTCGGATCCAGGTCAATCTTTCATTTGTTTCAGTCTTATGATGACTCGATCCCGGAGGGATCACGAGATTTATCCGGTGGATAAAAGTTTTCAAATACAAAGACGCGTATAGTTCCCAAGGAAGAGAACCTTAGTGAACCTTGAGGTTTATCCGGTGGACAGACATTGCTTGATCGCATCTGCTTTGTGTAAGCATTGGCATTTCATTGCATGAGTTTTAAGGCCTTGAGCCTAGGAGTTGAGCTTACACCTTAATGCGGGTGCGAATCTTACGGTGACGATTTAAATAATCTTGGAGGTATTAGGGTTGGAAAGGCTGACATGTGACCAGTTGGTAGCTCTTCTATGTAGTGGCGAATCCGAGCAATACACTGATATCCTCGACTAGATGTCGTACTGTTCATGTTTGGTGCAGAGTGTTTCCGTAAAGCCAGATACGTGCACATTACGAATGTTGTAGCATCTTGCCCAAGGCTGGCGTACACGGAACATGTCCTCCCATTCCCTCTCTCCAATGTTTTTTTAGCTCCATGGAGTAGGGGTCAGAGTTTACCCTTGTGGCATATGGCATTGAGTCATGTACATTGCACTGCATTGCATGGCTGTTGATGATTACATTTACTTGTTGTATATCGTTGTTCGGTTTTTCGAGAATGCCTTATTTTATGCTGCTAATTGTTTAACATGATTTATATTGAGAATATTTATGGTAAGCATGTTGGGTACGTTGTTATCTGGTGAGTCGTCCCATTTTTACTTCTGCTATTTTGTTGTGTTGATGATCGGGAATCTCACCCATATCTGTATATCCTTTCTGTTGGTATTATTGTTGCTGCCTAAGCAGATGGACATGACGACGGTTCATTTCAGCTTTTACTTTGAGTCCGGAGGGGGACTCCTTTTGCTGTTTAGTTCTTGGCTAGGCTGTGTCGGGTGTTTGTTGTACCTTTTCGGGAGCTGTGACTCCTAGTACATATTATATTCTTGTGTCAGTTATGCATTGGACCTATGTCTGTATACAGTACTATTTCTATTTTCTGTTTCTGTATTTTAATTCAGTATGACTTCTAGAAATGCATAGTGAACCTAAGTTCATTTATTATTACTTACCTTTACCAATCTCATTACATTTTTGTGAGAAAAAAAACCGTATTTTCCGCATTAATATTATTTTCGGCCTTATAATCGTTCGAGAATGTGACACTCGGGAAAGGGTGTTACGGAAAACTCTATACATATACTCGTAAGGTATCCAAAACCCCAAGATACACAGTACCTTGTCTTTTGCCAAACTAGTGTAAAACTTCCTTTGAAATAATACTAATTTCCTTTACTTAGCGTAAAAAGGGAAAACATATCTTTCTTTAAATCACCTTTTCATTTTCAAATGAAAACTATAACTCATTTGTTTTGTAAGATTTCAAAATTAATCATAGTAGTGTAAAGACTCATTGTTTTAAAGAAAACACTTACAAGAATTCTCATTTCTCTTGAAAGTAGGTTTACTAACCAAAACCTTTGGAAACCACATGAATCATTTAGAAAAATCTTTTCCTTGCAACAACATGCTAGAATAAGTGGTTGATTAACTTCAAACTTTCCTATTCTTCAAACACTTTTCATATGAACCCAAAATACTCATTTTATAACACTTGGTTCTTTGGAGGGTTGGCAGGGGGTGCTCTCGCATGGCACGGGCATGCTCTCGCATGGCACGGCCGTGCTCTCGCATGGCACGGCCGTGCTAACCTCAGAACTTCAGTATTCTACCCAATTAAGCTCTAAAAACCTTCACTTTTCTCCAAAAGTTCATCAAGCTACCTCTAAACGTCAATTCTGTCAAAACTTAAGTAAAAGGGTGAAATACAATAATATTTATCTTTAAATGCATTGAAATTCAACCCAAATACCCCCTATAAAATGCACAAAATTGAGGTTCATCAGGGGTTAAGTTGGAGATCTTTCTTCTTCTTCTTAATTCTTCAGGATGTGTTTCCCAATGTTGAATTTGGTTTTATCCATGATTATGGGTATCTAATTTCATCACTAGAGTTGTGGTGAATCTTGTATTAGTAGAAACCCTTTTTTCTATGTCTTATCTTTAATTCGAATTCTATTTGATTTCAAGGTTGCGATTTCAATAGTGTTATTCTATTGTTCTTCATTGTATGCTAGGACTGCGCTCCCTTTTCATGCTCATAATCAATTGGTTGATCAGCGGTCGTGCTGCAATTAATTGGTAGACCTATAGGATAAACGGGGTTTAAATTATTGCATGACCAAACTTGATTTATTCCTTTCTCAACCTCTTTGCTCTTTATGCTTTCTAATCATTTAAACTTTTTGCCTGACAAACATTGGGTTCATCTGGGGAAAAGAAAATTAATTGCCTGACAAACATTGAATGGAATTAGGATTTGGGGGTATCGAAAGTACAAATGAAACCACGACTCTAGGCTTCACACTCTTGATTTCAAAACCTTTATTTCTCTTTTACTCACCTATTACCATTGCTTACATTATAATTTTCTCATTCTTTTGATTATTCTAAATAGCATAAGGATTTTTCTATTCCGGTACTCACGTTAGTATTACTCATTAATCCCTTGGGTACGATATTTGGACTTCTGTCTTATATTACTTTTGCGATAAGGTGCACTTGCCCTTAAGTGTGTTTAGAATGCAACAGCATGTATGATTTTTCTTATGTATTATCATATGCGGGATAATGAGTGTCACAGAGGTAACGATCTTGGAGATCTTGAGGACGTCGGGGTTGAGATGACCACATGTGGCCAGAGAGTAGCTCCTCTATGTTGTGGGTACCTGTCAAAAAACACTGACGATCCTGACTGGACACCGGGCAAATCACGATTTGGGTAAATAACATCTGGCATGAGCCGTAAAAGCAAATTTGCGATCTTGTTGAGATAACACTTTTTGGGCTGAGATAATGCATACAATGTTCTCCCAATCACTCAATCTGAAATGACGTCTAGCTCCATGGAGTAGGGGTTTTCGAGTCGTGTTCATATGCATTGGATGCATCTTGTCGATTATGTTCATGGCTTGATTGATCATTATATGCATATTGTTATTGTTGTTTATACTTGAGGTGGTTGATGTTGCTATCCTGCCTAAATGAAATATAGTTTAAATGGTGATTTTCTTATGAGCATGATTATTGACGTGATATATAATGTATGTATGTCGTACTATTTTCACATCTACTATATGTTGTGTTGATGAATGGGAATCTGACCTCATTACTTTGTATTGTATCGTTGTGTGCTTCTCTGGTTGTCTTCCGAGAAGGGTCGTGATGCCGAGACTTCACCCGACACTACGAGAGTGATTCTCCGTTGAGTTCCCGATGTTCCCGGCGTTTAGACATCTAGCCACGATGGACGACTAGCAACGTACAAGGGAAAAGCCACACTCGCTATATGCATGGGTCACAGAAGAAGGGTTCTTCATCGCTTTATCGCTTGTCTTCGTGTCGTCTGCCTTCAGGGCTGTGGTTGTAAGTGGAATGCTAGGTGGACCTTTCCATCGGTGTGTTCTGTGTCTTCTCCCTCTCTTAGGGATAGGTCGCTTGTTGGCAGAGTTGCGTCTGAGGCGACTCCTGTGATGTCTTCTGTAGGAACGTCAGCAGTAGTCCCTGCTAGGGTTCCTGTTGGTCCTCGTTTCACATGTCCTGGTCGGAAGGCGATAAGTGAGGAGATTAGGAGGGAGGTGATCTATCCACACCTTCCTATTCCTTTCACTTGTCTCTCCATTAAGGAGAAGTCGGAGGACGAATTCAGCGGTTGATCCGTAGGAAGCCTTCACCTGTAGTCTGTTGTCGGCCGGTGTAGGGTATCGAAGTGTCTGTACCTTTTTTTTATCTTTTGTGGAGCTGCGTCTCCAAGTATCTTATGTTTAGGAGTTGCATCTCCAATTCCTTATGTTGAGTCTGTATCTCTCTGTTTTTCTTTCTCTAGTCGGGTTGGGTTTCGATGTAAATCTTTTATGAACTTATGACCTTATATTATGAAATGTTTCTCTTTTACCTCGCACGTATAAACTGTTACAAGCTTTTTACATTCATGTCTTGTGAAAAGGAAAATTTTATCCCATCTTTCTTAAATGATTTTTATTAACCCGTTTTTTGGCCTTAAAGTTTTATAAAATGTCCATAAATGTGATGCCCCCAGAAAGGGTGTTACAAACATAATGTTGTAGTTCCACCACATTTGAAAAGTCACGATATAAACTAGCTAGGAATCTAGCCGTAGTAGCTCTCTCTGTCCTCTTCCATGTTAACTCAAATCATGGTTATCTCCATCTCTTTGTTGTAATGTTCAACACCGTTAGACCCTTGAGTAAGGCTTTGCAATTTTTGAAATAAGTCATTTTAATAGTGACTTGGAATGAATCACCTTCTCATAATAGTTTTCATTTCCGCCCATGTCTCAATATGTCTTTCACCATTTCTTCTCTGGCTCAAAATCAATTGATCCCACCAAATAATAGCATAGTCAGTAAATACAATGGCAGCCGATTTTACCTTTGTCAACTCAAAATAATTGTGACAATCAAACATCAACTCAATCTTCTTCTCCTACTCCAAATAAGCTTCAAGATCATTTTTGCTTTGGAAATATGGAATCTTCATCTTAATGTTTCGCAAATTGTTATCAAATCGATCTCTAGCTCTCCTACCTCTATTCCCATGCCCAAATATGCCCATGTTAACATTAGAGGAATAATCATCTTCTTCTTCGTCATTCCTATAGTAATCATTGAAATCATTCCTATGTGAATTCCTTTCTCTTGATTGTCTCCCTTGTGACTCTTCTTCTATCCTATCCACCCTTTCATGTAGTTGATCTAATTCTACCCTCATCATCTGTCTCATCTCCCCCATTAATGCTTGAACTTATAGATCTGGAATATTCACATGTTGGACTCCTTCATTTGTCTCTTTCTTGATTTTAGGCCATACTCACTTCAAAAGAGAGTTAGAAATAAAATTGAACTGTACAATACCTCACCACACATTCTCAAGTGTTTCACTAAAGAATGATATCACTCACACTCATGTTTACTCAAATTTGAATTTTACCTCGTATGACCTCACACTTTCTTGCCTTTTTCCACTCCTTAGTTTCCTCTTTTAGTAGGTGTTTGGGCTCATGTCCAAAACGAATAGGACGTGGGTTTGAGAAGCAACTAATAGTTGCTTTTACGGTCCAAAAGCGCGTTGAAGGGGAATTTATCGGAAATCCAAACACTCTATTAGTTCTTTATTGAACTCAGCGAACACAATCAAAACTTTCCTTGTAACAATCCAAACTCAACAAATTAGTTTCGGTAAAATGAGAAATGACTAAATGCAAAGAATTAAGAATAAGAATAATTTATGAAGCAAAGAGAACAAAGTGAAAATATGGAAATTCAAAGACAGGAAGGAACACGAATTTGATGGTACAAGAAGAATTAATTTTTTTTCATTTTTCGTAATTAATTTTTTCCTTTTTGTTTTGTTTTCTTTTTCTTTTTTGCAGAATTCAAGCTCTAGTAATTGTATTTGAAATGAGCAAAATAAATAAAAGGATAGGAAAACCTGAAACTAGAACCTTTGCTCTGATACCAAATAATACAAACCTCAATAAGAATATGGAGACCCAAAAATCAATTTGGATCACAGTTGTCTAAGACCGTCCTAGAAACTGATTTACAAAATTACAAGACCCTTCACCCATTATCTGTAAAAGATAAGAATCCGAGGTATAAGAATGATAGTAGATGCCACACTCAAGAAATAAGAAGGTTTCTGAGTGATAAGTCAAGGGTAGAATGCCACAAGAAGAATGTTGATAAGTTCAAGAAGAAGTTCTTTGAAGAACCAACCATAAAAGAAACTCTCAAATTAGATGTCAAAATGATTTGTTCTCTTTCAATCTCTACCTCTCTTATTTATACTTGGAACATCCCTCAAAGAATAGAAAAAAACAACAATTAAAGTATTAAAATAACACAATCATGAATAAGGACTAGTTTCAGTGCTTTTAGACTACTTTGACTACTAACAATGAATCTGATTTTAGAACAGTCCCAAACAACTATGAACCAATTGGTGTCCATATTCTTATTGAGGTTCACATCATCAAATTGTCTACCCAAGTCAGCTAACCATCAAAAGAGGACATAAGTCCATCAAACTAAGGGCAAATAGTTAAACTAAGGAGTTCACAACTAGAGCTGGCAATTTGGGGCCAACTCGATGGGCCAGCCCGAACTAGCCTGATTTTGGACTGGGCTGGGCTAGAAAAGATCAGGCCCAAACCAGATCCGGGCCAGCCTCGTCCCGATTGGTTCACAGGGTTGGCCCAGCCCGACCCGTTGACCCGCTTTTTTATTTTTATTTTTTTTTAGAATTTTTTATACAATTGTCTTAGATATAGAAACATACCTCCATAGTTCATATTATAACTTCTAAATAAATTCAGTCAAAAAAAAACTTCTAAATTAATGATCTTTAACTTTATTAATGATGAAAAATATATTTATTTAATGACTATTATGAAAAAAATGCTTCTTTAACATTTGTTTATATGTTTTAAATTGTGATTTGTACTATATTTTAGTGTTATTTAATACATATATATATATATATATATATATATATATATATATATATATATATATATAGGCTCAATTGCACTTTTGGTCCCCTAGTTTTGGTCATGTGCGATTTTGGTCCCAAAAGTTTTTTTTGAGCGCATTTAGTCCCACAATTTTTTAAATTTGGCAAATGTAGTCCTTCCGTCCATCTTTCGTTTATTTCCTAACGGAAGTTGCCTATGTGGCACTGCCTCAACCAGATGGAAAATTAATTTAACTTAATAATTACATTTTAAATTAATTTCGTTAATTATAATTATAAAATATAAAAATATATAAATTTGAATAGTCCCAGTAACGACAAAATAACACATTCCCCCCCTAATTCTTTCACCCGTGAACGCAAAGGACACACTACCCCTCCTAATTCTTTCACCTTGCACGCGTGAACCCTAATTCCTTTTCCCTTTCACTTTTGCGCCTCATACCCAAAGAACCCCAACCACGCAACACTGTGGAAACTCATCTTCATCCTCCTCGACGCAGCACGCAACAAGGACGAAGGAAGGACGAAACTTATCCGGGCTTAGACGAAGGAAGGACAAAAAATGAGCTTCTACAAGGATGACCCACGTTTTTGGGGAGGCTCCAAACTTTCTGACAACATTTGTGCTCTGTATGTGTTTTTTGCCCTTGTCTTGCTTTTGAGTATATATGTGTGGTCTTCTTTGTCTTGTTTTGACTTTTCTTTGTTATTCTTTATGATTTTTATACAGTATTTCCATTTTTGTTGTCAATGTTTGTCTTTATCGCGGGACCCACATGTCAGAAAAACGTGGTTTGTTTGTTTGTTGTCAAATTTTTTAAGCTTAAAGTGATGTTGTCTCTGTCTCTGTCTCTGTATGGTAGTTTAATCCTTAGCCTTTATTTATTGTTAGTTAAGTTGAAATAATTGATGTGGTCCCTATATGTTTACTGCATGATAATGATTTACTGTGTTTGTTTATTAGGCCGACTGACAACCAAGAGGTGAAAATACGGATTCACCATGGTGGTGTCTTTGTTAAACAACCTACTGTGTCATATTTATGTGGTCAATTGCATGAAATGCTTGAGGGGTGGGATGTAGATCACATCTCTGCCATTGAAGTGGGTAAATATGTGAATTCATTAGGATATGTGCAATTTAAGGCAGTATGGTATAGACATCCGAGTATGGAACTTAAGTTAGGGCTTAGGCCTCTTAATAATGACAAAGATGTAATCTAGTTTCTGAGTGATGTTAAGGGCAGTGAATGGGTGGATGTGTCTGTAGAGCATGTAGTTGATAATCCAGTTAGGGCTGAAGTTGCTGTTGTATTTTCAGACAGTGACAATAATCTTGTTGAAATTAGGATAGGTGGGGTTGATGTAGGAGTGGAAGATAAAGAAAGGAAAGATGTAGGAGTCCAAGATGTGGAATTGGAAGCTGTAGTTGCTGAGGGAGTTGGACATGAAACTGAAACAGAAAATAGTGTGGGTGAGGACGACACTCCATCTGAGTTTGAAGATTCAAAGGATAATTCTTATGTGGCTAAGACTGTTGATTATGATAGTGACACCGATGTGTCCTTGGACGATAGTGATTACGATGAAGGATGGGATTGGACTATTAATCTATCTGAAGAGACACTTGCCCCTCAAAGAACTGCAGTTGCACAAGAAATCATGCACCTGGAGGAACCCTACAAGAGGTTAGTGAACATGTTGAATATAGGCTTTGTGTCAAACACCTATACGGAAACTAGAGGAAGAAGTATCCTGGGAGTGAAATGAAGGAAGCTTTGTGAAGGGCAACCAGAGCTAGCACAGTCCCTGAGTGGCAGAGAGCCATGGACTACTTGAAATCTTTGAATGAGCAAGCCTGGCAGGACATGATGGAGTTTCCAGCAGCAATGTGGAGTACATCAGCATATGATACCTACACTCGTTGTGACCTCCAAGTCAACAACATGTGTTAGGCATTCAATAGAGCTATCTTGGAGTATAGAGACAAGCCCATCATCTCATTGGTAGAAGGACTGAAATTTTACATTTGTGAGAGATTTGTGCATCTAAGGGACATCATGCTCAGATACAAGGGGACAATTTGTCCAATGATACAACAAACCTTAGAGAAAGTATAGAGAGATGCTGATGCTTGGACCCCACATTGGTCTGGTGATGCAGGTTTTTCATTGTTTGAAGTGAAAAAGGCACCAGACAAGTATGTGGTGGACTTTGGGAAACAAACTTATGCTTGTAGAAAATGGGACCTCACTGGTATCCCATGTTGCCATGCTGTTGATTGTATGTGGAGTAACAATTTCAGGCCAGAGGACTATGTGGCAGCCTATTACAGGTAATTCAACTATTAATATTTGCTTAACTTTTATTTGCTTTTTTTATGTAACTCTTATGTTAATGACTATTTGATTTAATGTGGCAGGAAAGAAGCATTTTTGAACACTTACAGCCACATAATTTTGCCATGTAATGGGCCCAAGTTGTGGCCAATAATTGATTCAGATCCCATAAATCCACCTTTTTTGTAATGCCAGTTTGTATGGCCTTAGATTGCTTTTTTGTAATGCCAATTTATTATGGTCTTATTTTGTAAGAACCTAAGTTGCTTTTTTGTATGGAATTATCTTGGTTATAGTGATCTATAGTGCATATTACAGGACTTACAATGCACATTTTTGTCATGAACCTTTATGGAAATTATCTTAGAAGTAATGAATACAATGTTGGTTGAATGTTACATTTTTGTACAGGTCTATTTTTAACAGTCGTTTATAATCTTATTTTGCATAAACACATTTAGGATGCAGGAAATCATTGATACAACAAATTTAGAACACTGCCTTTTGCCAAATTGCAAAAAAATTGGGACTAAATGTGTTTAAAAAAAATTGGGGGCCAAAATCACACATGGCCAAAATTAGGGGGACCAAAAGTGCAATTAAATTAAATTTAAATTATTATATTAAATTAAGTCCACTTGGAAGGTCCACCTGGGCAAAGGCAGTGCCACGTAGGTAGTGCCATGTAGGCAACTTCCGTTAGGAAATTAATTGGTTTGGACAGAAGGACTACATTTGGCAAATTGAAAAAATTGTGGGACTAAATGCGCTCAAAAAAAAACTTTGGGGACAAAAATCGCACATGACGAAAACTCGGGGGACCAAAAGTGCAATTAAACCAATATATAAATATAAATACATTTAAGCAAACAAAGAAAATTAAAAAAGTAAAAAGATGTAGGACTAAAATGGCCTAACAGGCCATTGGGCTGGACTGAACCACCAAAATACTAGTCCAATCCAAGTATGGGCTATTCAGTCCGACCCGGTTTCATACTTTGGCTCGGTCGGATCGGGCAACCGATTTGCCACCTCTATTCACAGCTGAATAGTGACTATGTTTTTTTAAAATTTTTTAAAGTTTTGAGAGGTTAAAGTTTTTTTTTTTATTGGGTATAAAGGAATCTAAAACAAAATTACAGAGAGGTTAAAGTTAACGTTTGTATTTTAAACTAAAATAGAAACGAAAGAGTGAAATATTGAGTATTGAGAAGTGAAAGTTTAAGGAGGTAAACTATGATTTCCTTTTAAAAATAATAATAATAATAATAATAATAATAATAATAGCGAGAGCTTCTTGAAGCCAAGTGAATAAAGTAGCATACGTATGTGGTAATCATAAATATGGACCAAGACTTATTCAAACGGAAGATTAGAAAAAGTCAGGATTTGGGCCCGCGCAGCAGCTAAACATTTTGTGTCGTTGTCGTATGTGGTAATCATAAATATTGAGATCTTGATTTGTACACCCTAAGAAATATTTGGTGAAGCAAATATACTGGAATCGATTGATTTTATTTAATATTTTTATAAATTTAAATTTTATTTTATAAATATTTTTATATTAATTATTAATTCATTAACTTAATTATTTTTAATATTTTTTTTCAAAAAGGTATGATTGAAATTTAATATTAAATGTATTTAAAAATGGATTATTTTTTTTTTTTTATATATTTAACAAAAGAAAAAATCACTTTTATAGGTGTATCTAATTATTGAGATCAATCAATGTATTCCATGGTTAAAAATCTTAAGAGGTTCGAGAGAGAGCTGCTGCTTGACATTCCAATCACAAAATTTGAATAGAACCCTGAATCTTTTCTTTCCACATCAAACTTTCATTCACCAGGTCAACTCAAATGCACAGCTCAAAATATCAACTCAACCCAAAACACAAACCCAGATCAATCAAAGTTTCACACTTCCTTTCCCTTTCCAATATCCCATTTTGATATTCAAACACGCCCAATTTTTCATTTACTTGCTATCTTCCTTTGTTTCTCTCTTTCTCTCAATTGGGTTTTGTCCGAAACTTCCAATGGAACCCAGATTTGGGTTTCTTGTTGTGCTCTTGTTGTTGGGTTCAGTTCCTTTCAGTGCAGAATCCAAGTGCACACAGAGTTGTCCACTAGCTCTAGCCTCCTACTACATGTGGTCAGGTTCCAACTTCACATATGTTTCGCAGATAATGTCATCCCAGGTTCTTAAAACCCCTGATGACATAGTCAGCTACAACAAAGACACAGTACCCAACAAAGACAGTGTTCAAGCCTTCATTAGGGTCAACGTTCCATTCCCGTGTGACTGCATACAAGGAGAGTTTCTTGCTCATACGTTTCAGTACGATGTTCAGACAGGGGACACCTATGAGACCGTTGCAGGTACAAACTATGCCAACTTGACAAACGTTGACTGGTTGAGGAAGTTCAATAGCTATCCACCCAATAATATTCCTGATACTGGAAAACTTAATGTTACCATTAACTGTTCTTGTGGGAATAGTGATGTGTCAAATTATGGGTTGTTCATCACATACCCTCTTCGGCCTGGGGAGACTTTGGGGACTGTAGCAAGTAATGTGAAACTTGACCCGGGGTTGCTGCAGAGGTACAATCCCAGTGTGAATTTCAACCAAGGGAGTGACCTGGTCTATATTCCGGGCAAAGGTACTATACTGATTTTGCTGCCATGGTTCTGGTTTGGTGTTCTGTACTTGGTTATCGAATTAGTATTCCATGTGTGTTAAACGTTGTTGGTAACTTAATTTTAATTTTTTGTTTTTCAAGGATTTGAATATGGAACTAGTTTTAATCTTTTTTTTTTTTTTTTTCTTTTCAAGGATTTGAATTTAGAACTTGTTTGTGTGCTATTATATCATGTCCTGATTATGTATTTATTGTTAGGAGAGGGGGATTAAAACACCACAGGAACTAAATAATGTTGAAAGATGGGATAATGATGTGCTACTGGTTTTACATGGGTAAATGTTGTCTAATTTTGATTCACCAAGGGTTTAGTACAGGCCGAGATGTTGTTATTCTTTCTTTTTACTAATCCTTGGAAGTTCGAATAAAATAAGAAGTCTTCTAACTTCCTTTTTAACAAAGTTTTGTAAAGGTGATTTTGTCTGACAACTTGAATGAAGCATCTATTACTGAAATACTAACTACTTCTGATTGATGTTGCTGGCTTGGCTTACATAGTTAAAATTCATTCAAGCATATCGGTTGTAACAAACATGATGTGTCTTGCTGAATCTTTAAACATTTTCCTATGTACTACAAATTGCAATATACTTGTCTTACTTCTTTCTTTCATTTGGCAGATCAAAATAGTAGCTATGTGTTTTTGGGGTCCAGGTAAATTTTGTTACACTACTTTGTACACAATCTTCACATATGGTTATATTTCATTCTCCAATAAATTGACTAAAGCTAATGACTATCTTTTCATTTACTTCTGCAGTTCAGCAGGTTTGACTTTCTCTCTTATCAGAAAGTTGGTTATGTGATGATTATCTCTCCAGATTGATATTCATATTAAACACATGGTCAGCATATACTAAAAGTAGAAGGATACTGCTTCTATCAGCTCATATTTTTTGCTTCTACATAAGCAGGTCTTGCCCGTGGGGCTATTGTTGGAATTGCTCTTGGAGTAGTGGCTGGTCTTCTGTTATTGGTAGTTTGTATATATGTTGGATATTTCCGGAAGAAGAAGATACAGAAGGAGGAATTTCTCCGACAAGAATCCAAATCACTCTTTGCTCAAGATGGGAAGGGTATATTTATTTCTACTCATATTCCTTCCAACACCTCCCTCCCTCTACCTTAACCCTTGAGATGTGGGTGAATAATACAGTGCTGAAAAGTATAGCTGATTTAACAGTTCTCCTATAGTCCTATTACATATAAAATCAAGTAACCTCATTCACCCTTTCAATTTTAGGTCACATATCCCGGTTCTAATTAAAATCCAAGTGGAGATAGTTAACAGTTTGATGCTGTTGCCAATGTAGTTCACTTAGAAAATTCTTGCTTTTAATTCGTGTTGGCATCAGTACTATTCATTTGTTACTAGGAAATAGTATGTGACAGGCAAAAAAATCATAGACTAAGAACGAGTCTAGATTTCTGATTCCATTTAACGAGCTTGTGCATCAATTTGAGTGAGTTGTGTGCTTTCTTGTTCTCAGTGGTTTCATTTTGAATTTCCAAACAAATTCTATTATCCTCTTGCTTTTGCACACACAACGACCACAAAAACAAGTCTTACCCAACTAGGTGGGATCAGCTACATGGATCAAATGATGCCATTGTGCCTTATCAAAAACCAAAGTTTCAGGAAATCCATTTAGATAAACATTGTTTAATGGTTCTAATAAATTTTTCTTCAATCTTCCTCTGCCCCTTTTAGTCAAACTATCTTCCATTTGATCCATTTTTTTCTCTCACTCGAGCCTTTGTTAGTTTTCTGACATGACCTAACCACATTTGGTGACTTTATATCATCTCCTCAGTAAGCACTACTTCATCTTTCTCCCAAGTACATTTGATAGGATATTGGGTTGGGCCTAAACCTGACATATGGGCTGTATGGGCTGAACAGGAAAGTGAGGTAGGGACTGATGATGTGGCAGTTAGTTAGAATATGCCATAGTGACTATAAGGAAGAGAATAGGAGGGAGGGTTCATTATGTATCTTTCTGTTAGAATCTTGAGAGATTGGGCAGAGAGAGAGTCATCTCTTCTCTGAGGAGCACTAGCTCTGGGATTACAGGGGCATCTTTTGTAATATTTCTATTGAGAGACTTAGAGAGAAGACTAAAAGATTTGTGAAATGCTTGAGTGAAGATGCACTCAGCATATATATATATATATATATATATATATATACACACTCTTAGAAATAGATACAACTTATGTTTACAAGGAGTGATTAATGATAGCTATTTCCTACGTACATGCATAGATACAAACTAGGTACATGAATGATTAGTTCCATGTATCTAAATCAATTGCTACTATTTCCATGATTCCCCCTCAAGCTGGAGCGTACAAATCGAATGCTCCAAGCTTGGAACAAATATGTTGAATTCTTGACCCCTTTAGAGACTTTGTAAAGATATCTTAGAACTAACAGATTCAGTGATGATTTCCATGTAAAGAACTTTCTCACTAACAAAATGACAGTCGATTTCAATGTGTTTAGTTCTTTCATGAAACACCGTATTTGAAGCTATATGAAGGGCCGCTTGATTATCACAACACAATTTCATATGTTGTGTGTCTCCAAACTTCAGTTTTTGAACGAGTTGTTTGATCCAAATGAGTTCACAAGTGGCTGTAGCCATAGCCTTGTATTCTGCTTCGGCATTAGACCGTGCAACAACATTTTGCTTCTTGCTCTTCCAAGAGACAACATTCCCTCCAATAGAAACACAATACCCCGAAGTGGAACACCTGTCAATTGGTGATCCTTCCCAATCTGCATCACCATATCCAAAAGTTTGAGTATTTCCTTTGTCTTCATAGAGTAACCCTTGTCCCGGTGACTTTTTAATATACCTCAGAATTCGTATTATTGCATCCCAATGGGCAATATGAGGAGATTGCATGAACTGGCTTATTACCCCAACTGCAAAGGAAATGTCTGGTCTAGTAATAGTGAGGTAGATAAGTTTTCCAACCAATCTCCGATACCTCTCTGGATCTGAATAAGGCTCCGCTCGACTAGGTAGTAATTTCTGATTTGGATCCATAGGGCTATCAATGGGCCTACAATCCAACATACCAGTTTCTTTAAGTATGTCAAATGCATACTTTCTTTGTGAGATTGTGATTCCATTACTTGATTGAGCAACTTCAATGCCAAGGAAATATTTTGACTTTCCCAAATCCTTGGTTTGAAAATGGCTGAAGAGATGTTCCTTAAGTTGAGAGATTCTTTCATGATCATCTCCTGTGATGACTATATCATCTACATAAACCACCAAGCAAACACATTTATTTGAAGAAGTATGACAATAGAAGACTGAATGATCTACTTCACTCCGTTTTAGACCAAAAGCTTGAACAACAGAACCAAATTTCCCAAACCAAGCTCGTGGAGATTGTTTAAGTCCATAGAGAGACCGTCGTAGTTTGCAGACCAATCCAGATTCCCCTTGAGCAACAAAGCCAGGTGGTTGCTCCATGTAAATCTCTTCTTCAAGTTCTGATATGAGCCCAAAGCAAGTTCTCCATGAAGAAATGCATTTTGGATGTCTAGCTGATATAATGGCCAATGACGGATGGCAGCCATGGCAAGAAATAGTCGAACGGAAGTAATTTTTGCCACTAGGGAAAAAGTATCTCCATAGTCAAGACCATAAATATTTGTATAACCTTTGGCCACTAGACAGGCTTTGAGATGATCAATTTGTCTGTCTGGGCCTACTTTAATAGCATACACCCAGTGGCAGACAACAAGTTTCTTGCCAGAAGGAAGTGGAACCAACTCCCAAGTACCACTGTGCTCAAGTGCCTACATTTCATCAATCATGGCTTGTCACCATCCTGGATGATCAAGTGCCTCATGAACATGTTTAGGAATGGAAATAGAAGATAAGGATGGCACAAAAGAATAATAAGAGGGAGATAGACGATGATAGCTTAAAAAATTATAAATAGGATGAGGATTCTGGGTTGCCCGGGTCAATGTTATCGATGGCGGATGGCGGTCCATGGCGGATGGCCAAAAATCCGCCATACAAAATGGCGGATGGCGATGCGGCCATATGGCGGATGCCATGGCGGACAACATAAAAAATATTATAAATATATATATACATAACAAAAAAATGCAGAAAAAATATAAAATCCAAAACAAGCCACAATATATGTCAAGAACCATATCTAATTTGATAGAAAATATCATATAAGTCTCATATTCACCTATCATAGGCTACTAACAACACTACTTACCATCAAGTTCAAGATCTTAAAATGCAAATAACAATTAAATGGTAAAAACAACAATACAAACACAAAGTAAATGTCTAATCCTCCTCCTCTACCCCAACATAATCATTTTCTTTGTCATCTATTGGGGCATATCCTTCTTCCTCTTCTCCATCAGATTTCTCAAAACTAACTAACTCTTCTGCTTCTTCGGATGCCTCAGAATCATCCTCAAATTCCAATTCTTCATTCTGATCAACTACTATCTTTTTCCCCCTAGAGGTTGAAGTTGGACCGGGACCTTTCTTAGAAACTTTTGCAGCTGCTGCAACACCACTTGATGATGTTTCCTTTCTTTTCCTTGTTTGCTGCCTAGTATGTGTTATAGGCTCTCCAACCCCCGAAGCCTCATAAACAGTTGCCCAATTTAGTGTCTGATCATCATCAAAAACCAACTCATTCCCAGCATCTTCATTGGTATCATCCATCTCTCCAACTAACCACTCATTACACTCATCAATGTCATTGAGTGTAATTGGGTCAATTTCATCTCTAAGACTACGTCTGTGATGGAGTTGTTGGTTATATTTGACATACACCAAGTCATGCAACTTTTTATGGTCAAGCCTGTTTCTCTTTTTTGTGTGAATCTGACACATAAATGTAATTGAAGAAGTGTTAATACTTAATAAGGCTTGATCATCAAATAAAATAAACTCGAAAGACTTGGTACTTACTTGCTCAAAAACACTCCAATTGCGCTCACATCCAGATGCACTACATGTCAAGCTCAAAATCTTGATAGCTAGTTTCTGCAAATTTGGAGCAGAATGGCCATACATTCGCCACCATTGAGCTACAAAAGAAGAGAGCATGACTTAGAATTTAAACATAAACTTAAAAGAATTTAAAAGAAGTTAAGATCTTAGTTTCTTACCAGGAGCAATGGTTTTTCTTTGTGATATTGCAAAGTCACCACCAAAGAGACCACTAGCACTCTTATAGATCGGCAACTCGGCTAGTATCTTATGTTGCACATCTCTACTTGTCACCAACCTTGAGATGCAATCATACAAGCCATTTGTAACCTCCAAATCAAACTCCAAATCAGTGTTGGCATAGAAGAACTCAGGGTTTAAAAAGTGACCAGCTGCATGCAATGGACGATGAAGCTGACAATTCCATCTCTCATCAATGATAGCAAATATATCCTTGTATTTGCTTTCAATGTTGTTGAAGGACTTCATTATTGTTTCTTTTGCCTTGTCCATTGCTTCATAGATATATCCCATAGCTGGTTTTTTTTCCCCATCAACAAGCCGAAGCACTCGAACAAGAGGAGCCATGACTTTTAGAGTAAAAACCACATGGTTCCAAAACGAAGGCATAAGAACAACCTTCGATGCTTCTTTCCCCTTAGACTCCTTAGACAACTTGTTGTTGTTCCATTCATCAGAAGTAAACATCTTTCTCAAATTTGATTTCTCTCCATAAAGCCTTTCTAATGATAGAAAGGATGTAGCAAATCTTGTAACCGCATGCCTTACCAATTCCCTCTTGTTTGTGAATTGTCTCAACAAACTCAAGGTACTTGAATGACTATAAATAAAACCAACAAGACTAATTGCCCTTTGAATTGTCTTCTTTATGGAAGGAATCTTTCCAATGTCTTCAAGCATCAAGTCTAGGCAATGGGCTGCACAAGGAGTCCAATAAAGATGCTTCCTTTTCTCTTCCAACATCTTACCGGCTAAAACATAGTTGCTTCCGTTATCCGTTATGATTTGAACAACTTTTTCCTCTCCAATCTCCTCTACAAGAGAATCAAGCAACTCAAATAGTTTTTCACCGGTCTTCACAAAGTTAGAACCATCAATGGACTTCACAAATTTTGTCCCAGCTGAAGAGCTCACCAAGAAGTTAATTATGCATCTTTGCTTCCTATCGGTCCAAGCATCTGACATAATAGAGCAGCCGTGTTTGCTCCATTGCTCCTCGTGATTTTTTAACAACTCATTAGTGTATTCCATCTCCATGTTTAGGAGAGGCACTCTAATAGCATGATAAGTAGGAGCTACAATATTTGGACCATAGGCACCAACTTCTGTGAGCATTTCTTGAAAGCTTTCTAACTTGATGCAATTGAATGACAAACCAGCTTGGTACCACCAACGAGCAATTTTTTGATGGACCCTGAGAATTGCTTTTTTGTCACAGCACTCTTGTATGTCTTTCTGCCTCATTTTTTCCCTCCTCCTTTTTGCATTGGCAGCATTACAATAAAGATCCAAAGGCCCCTTTTTAGCAGCATTTTTCTTCCTTGCAGCACTACTAGGAGTCACTGCAACCTCATCTTCACTTTCAACATATAGTATATCATCCACATCAACTCTGTCACTTGGAGGACCACTGCTGTCTCCTTTCTCTTTCTCTTTTAGAAGAGCCCAAAGCTCTTCTCTAACCTCCTTTGGACACTTTGTGCAAGGAGCCACATTGCCCTTCTTAGCCATTAAGTGTTGTTTGGCTCTAGTAATACCTCCCCTCATCTCTTTTGAACAAAAAGAGCACACAACTGTATTGGTATCTCCTTCTTGCACCGGAAAGCAATACTTCCAACCGGGATCAGTTCTGGAAGCCACCCGTGAAGCTGCACCCGAAGAAGCTTGGTCAGAAGCCATGGTGGGACCGTGGGAGAAGAGTTTCTGGCCGGAGAAGAAGGAAAACGAGAGATGGTCGCCGGAGAAGAAAGCAAGGCGTTTCTGGCCGGAGAAGAAAGAAAGAAGAAGTTGCTGTTCGCCGGTTGCTGGTCGCCGGTTGCTGGTCGCCGGAGCAGCTGATGGTCACCGAAGCAGCTGATGGTCGCCGGTTGAGTGGATGAGAGAAGAGAGCGTGCGGGAGGGTGCGGGTCGAGGTAGAAGAGAACGAAGGTAGCTCGATATTTCAGGGTTTTAACCCTAATTTGGGTTGCGAATCGGGTCGGGTCGCGCGACCCGACCTCTGAAAGCCCACGCCCGCTCCACCTTCCGCCATCACCGCCTTGCCGCCATGGACCGCCACCGCTATTCGGCCGCCATAGACCGCCATCCAGAATCCGCCACGCCACGCGTTCTCGGTGGCGGTTTGCTCGTTTTCCGCCACCGCCTCCCGCCATGGCGCCGCCATGGCGGTTTTTCGACAACACTGGCCCGGGTACCTTTTCGAAGAGCAATGGGTAAATCAAGATTTTCTTCTCCACGAGAGCAGGCCATGATTTAGCTGGTCTTTCAGTGCCTTCCAATTCTGTAATAGCAACACGTGGACGACGCCCGTATATGATGGGTGATCTTTGAGATTGCTCAAGTGGAGGATTGTCAGGAATACTTGAAGTCGAAACTGATTCCGACAAAGGTGAAGGTGATGGACCAAGATAAGGAATCGGAAAAACTTCTTGATAGTATGAGACTGAGAGACTCAACTATGGATGGTGAGAAGTAAAATTTTTCTTTGAAGAACGTTACATCTGCAAGAATGTAATAACGATTCTGCACAGGGGAGTAACACTTGTAACCCTTTTGTAACCTGGAGTATCCCAGAAAAACACATTTGATGGCTCGGGAAGAAAGTTTATCAAGACCTGGAGACAGGTCATGAACAAAACAAGTGCATCCAAATATCTGTGGAGCAACATGAAACAATGGTTATTTAGGAAATAAAATGGAGTGTGGTATTTTATGATTAAGAGAGGACGAAGGCATCCGATTAATTAAAAAACAGGTTGTCAAAACTGCATCACCCCAATGTTGGACAGGTACATTCGCATGAAGTAACAAGGTCCGAGCAGTTTCAACAAAGTGCCTGTTCTTCTTTTCAGCTATGCCATTCTGTTGAAGGGTATGAGGACAACTAGATTGATGGAGAATGCACTGTGATGACAAAAAAAAGGAAAGAGCTGAAGAAAAGTATTCTTTTGCATTATCACTTCTAAGGGTTTTGATTGTCTTACCAAATTGGGTTTTAACCTCATTAACAAAAGTGGTGAGAATGGATAAAAGTTCAGATCGTTCTTTCATTAAGAAAACCCAAGTGCATCGAGAGAATTCATCAATAAAAGTAACGAAATATCAGAAGCCATTAGAAGACACACGACTTGGTCCCCGTATATCTGAATGGATAACTGAAAATGGAGAATCAACTTGGCTTTCAACTTTGTTAGGAAAGGAAGAGCGAACATGCTTCCTTAGTTGACACGACTCATAGTTCAATGATGACATTTTTGCAAGATTCAGAACCATTTGCTTCAATTTTGACGAACTTGGATGGTCCAATCGTTCATGAAGAAGATTTGGAGACTCAACTGCAGTACAACTTACAGAAGGAGCGGCTTGGAGGTAATAAAGACCATGTGATTCATGTCCTACGCCAATCATCCGACCTGTACCATGTTCTTGTATTGTAAAAGAACCAACATCAAATGTTACTGAGCAGTTTAGAGAGCGAGTAAGTTGACTAAGGGAGATCAAATTAAAAGGGCAACCAAGTATAAACAAAACAGATTTTAAAGTTATAGGAGTGACCAAGGTTGTCAGACTCGCGAGTCTAGGTTGACTCGTGGAGGGGGTAGACTCGACTCGTAGACTCGTAAGAGTCTACCTCTATAAAAAATACCTATAAAGGACATATATACATAACACAAAATTAACAAAATAGTAATAAAGCCAATTAACATTATCATAAATTCATAATCATTAAAAATTAAGCAGTCATAAACTCATAATCAAAATCCAAATAGTAGTAAATTAGCAATACAAACATAAGTCAAGTACATAACAAAAATAGCTCCTAATTTCTTCACGTCTAAATTTAATCCTCCAACTACATCATCTCCATCATCATCATCTAAATCATATACATCTGAACCAGACTCGAGCAAGGATGAAGCTTCGAGCAGGGAAGGGAGGAGAACTTGCGTGCGGGAGGAGAAGGGAGGAGAACTTGCGAGCGGGGAAGGGAGGCATGGCTGAAGGGAGGCGCGGTAGGGAGGAAGAAAAGGGGAGGCGCTGCGTTGTTAGGTCTGTATCGCGAAGAGGAAGAAGAAAAATAGGGTGGGAGGGGCTCTAATTCACGAAGAAGAAAAGGGGTCCAAAAAAATTGGACCCGAAAGGCATCGTTGTGCCCAAATACTCGCCCCTTTCAACTTTCTTCCTCAACTCGTTGACTCGGACTCGGACTCGCGATTCTACCGAGTCCACCCGAGTCACGACCGAGTCTACCCCTCCCGCGAGTCTACCACCGAGTTAACCAGATTTTAGCACCCAGAAACGTGGACTCGTCCAAGTCAGCGAGTTGACTCGCGATTCTGACAACCATGGTTTTTGAGTGACTGAAACATGACCGATTCCTTTGGCGGTGACCTTAGAACCATCTGCAAGAGTTATGAAGTGAGGAAATTTGGGAGAAGATATGGAAGAGAATAAAGAACGATTACCAGCAATATGATCAGAGGCACCTGAATCAATTATCCAAAGATTTTGTTACCGGATTGAGATATGAAGGCTGCGGAGTCATGAACACCAGTGGCAGTAGACCCATGAGATTGATGGGCAACTTTCAATTGGAGATATTCTTGGTACTCAGCTTTGGAAAATATTTTCTTGAACATTTCAACATTGAAGATATTTACTGATTTTCCGGGAAAACCATTAAGAGAGTAACAGGTCTTTTGAGTGTGACGCAGTCTCTTGCAATATGTGCATTGCGGACGACCCATTCTTTCCAAAACAGATAGAGGAGAACGGCTTAACACCTGAGATTGTAAAGAGACCAACAAGCAACAACAAGAACCCAGTAATAAAACCAGAAACAGAGGAGACTTTAAGAAAAGGATCCACTTTCCAAACAACCTGAAAATGGATTTCAACTAGCTAAACGGACAGAGGAGGTCTCGGCGAACAGATTTGGGCGGTCGCAGCAACCTTGCGACGGCGGGAACGAGGCACGCGGGTTACACGTGCCGACAGAGTGAGGCGCGTGAGGACGCGTGAACAGCTTTCCAGCGACGAAAATTCGGGCACTTGCCGATCGGCGACTTCTGAGCACGTTTCCGGCGGCGGTGAGTAGTGGGTGTGTGTTGACAGTGACGTTCTAAAGAAGACCAAGAGTTGGGGACGTGAGATGTAGTTGAAATTTGAAAAGTGACAGTGGCTGTTTGATAAAAAAAAAAGGAATAAAAGACTTAGGGTTTTTTGAGAGTTCGGCTGGGCCAGAAGCAGAAACTTTCAAGAAGAGGATGAACCTGCTCTGCTACCATATTAGGAGACTTAGAGAGAAGACTAAAAGATTTGTGAAATGCTTGAGTGGAGATGCACTCAGCACACTGATATATATATATAGGTACATGAATGATTAGTTCCATGTATCTAAATTAATTGCCACTATTTCCAACATTTCTTATCATTTTCAGTCAATAATACACAGTTTCTGTTTCTCGTAAATCTGGTTTTTCTTGTATGTCCAATCATCTACCACAAAAATCTCATCTATTCTAAACTAAATTTTTGCTCTTGTTCTAACCTTGTCTGACAGCCTTATGCGTTCTAAAAAAGTAAACTGAAGTTCATGATTTGGTGCTACCTATTTCAGACGAAACTGCTCGTAGCGCTGCATATGAAACTTCAGGGCCTGGTGCTCCTGGTGCCATTACAGGCATAACGGTGGACAAATCGGTGGAGTTCTCATATGACGAACTAGCAACTGCCACAAATAACTTTAGCATGGCTAATAAAATTGGTCAGGGTGGTTTTGGTGCTGTTTACTATGCGGAGCTAAGGGGAGAGGTTAGTTTTCACGATTATAGTTGTCTATTTTTAGAAGCATTCCTGAAAAAAGAAGTTTCATTCTGTTATATTTTTTTTAAGAGTTTATAATTGTTGATTCATCTAATAGGTTTGTATTTGACTGGTTGTCAGTCAAATAAACGTGACATGCTGAAATAGAAGATTGTAGTTTAACTGTATTGATACTATGTGACATTCCATCAAATATAGGAAAGCTATTATGTGGTAAAACTGAAACATGAATATAAAAAATGGAGAGGCTGAAAACCTTGATGATTCATGATTGATCAATGTAAGGGTCAGTAAATTTTTCTTCGCATATTGAGACTGAAGATGAAAATATATGCTATGTGATATGCATGGGTGGATGAGCTAAAAGACTGTCATTCTTTTAAATGTCACTATGTTAACATCATTTCTTGGTTATGTTTAAGATGCATTTTTGTGTGGAAGCCAAGCTAGAAATTACTTGTGATAAAGATTAAGAGCTGCTACAATGGTTTTACAATGTTTAGGAGACTTGAACGACTAAATTGAATGAGAGGAAAGGAAGGCAATATATAGAAACAGCTCAATGAATAGTATTTACGACCAAAGTTTATCCTTGGTTGCTTGAAAGTTTATCCTGTGCTTTTAAGTACAGCAGAATGCTGTTCTGTCGTTGAACAGACATATATTGTTCCTTTACATAGTGCTTGATTATGCTCTAATGATGGATCAGAGTGTGTTTGTTCTTATGAGCCATTCCATCTTGTTCTCTTTAGAATGCATATTCTCATTATATAAGCCAATAATTTTGCCCATGCAGAAAGCTGCAATCAAGAAGATGGATATGCAAGCATCAAAAGAATTTCTTGCTGAATTGAAAGTCCTGACACGTGTTCATCATCTTAACCTGGTACTGAACCTTTCAAACTTATATTGTTTATAAGTATCTGTTGAAATCCACAAATAAATTAATTTGGCTTTATGTCCTTCACTGTTAGAAATAGGAGAAATTAAATTGTGATTCATGTATATTTTGGTTCATGCACATAGAAAATAAGATTCATGTACTTAGGAGGTAGTACTCTCATTTATTGTTTTGTAAATAGAAGTTGTAATTAATTCCAAGTATGTGTAAATATTCAGCCTGCCGAGTGTTTTTCACTTCAGCAATTCTTCAATAAAGTATACAGTTTTCAAGTTGGCATCATAGCAGGTTCTCCTAACACTGCTGCCTGATTTCAAGCCATGGCTGACAGTTCCTCAGCCACCCAGCACACCCCGAGTGAAGAGGGGACTGGTAAACAGAACACTACCACCATGTCCGCAGTAGCCCCTCCAAAACTGGAGCAGAAGACGCTATTTGGAGACTCCCACTCTGTGCAGATCACCACCATTCATCTCAATGGGGCAAATTACCTCCGGTGGTCCTACTCAGTCCAAATGAACATTCGTGGCAGAGGTAAGCTTGGGTATCTGACCGGGGAGCGACTCCAGCCCGACGTAATCGACCCACAATATATGTATGGTGTGAGATGCTGAAAATTCCATGGTGATGACGTGGCTGGTGAACTTAATGGAAGAATATATCAACTGTAATTACATGTGTTATCCCACAACTCATGAAGCCGAGAAGACCTCCCTGAGCAAGGATCAACTTGAGCAGCTCCTAAGGTTGCTAAAAATTAGTTCCTTGTCTAGTATTCCTAGTGGTTCTCTGGCACAAACAATTAATTTTAGTATTCCTTGTTCTCTTACTTGCACCTCAGAGTCGTATGTACCATGGATCATTAATTCTGGTACATCCAATCATATGACTAGGCTTTCGCCCCCAATGCATTCTCATATCCAAATTTCACGCAACTGGGCGTTGCGTATCGCCGTCCCCAGTACGATTTTCAAGACCAATTCAAGCACATATTCCTACAATATTGCCGCATAGAACAACCAAAATAACCAGTTTACCAACAATATGTATAGCAACTAATTGTGTCAATTCTTGCAACTAGAAACATTCCATACTTATCATTATTGCCCAACTCAAACACATCTCAAATACCCATCAAGTACAATACATACTCTATCATTTAACGTATAGCCACGTTACAACTTAACAACTTGTAGGAATCCATCATAATGCATGAAACACTATACATAATTAAGACATTTTTCATCACAACATATCCTGGACTAGACTTACTATGCATTCCCATAATGCCTACAACTACGTTGTGGCTCGAGCAGTTCAGGCCGCGACCTATTCAAAATGCCATATGCGTCGCGACTCAGGGCATAGTAGGCCGCGGCGTGCCCCTCCACAACATGCGTCATGACTCAAAACGAGCAGGCTGCAACGCTACATCGCGCAAGGCAGTTTTGTAGACGCACAACGCTTTGACTTAGGAAAAACTCCTCCCTTTTCACAACATGCTATTTCATAAATCTAACCC
Organism: Ammopiptanthus mongolicus; assembly: GCA_039655645.1. Classification (NCBI taxonomy): domain Eukaryota; kingdom Viridiplantae; phylum Streptophyta; class Magnoliopsida; order Fabales; family Fabaceae; genus Ammopiptanthus; species Ammopiptanthus mongolicus. The sequence goes on from CM077344.1 coordinate 40,353,723, forward strand.
GTAAAAACCCAAATATTTCACCATCAACCAATCATCCTTCCAATTCAAGAACCCTATATTTCATAACCTCACAACCAACTCAAATTACCACAAGATATTCAGAACAAACAACTAAAATTTACAAGACAAGGATTAGAGCCCTTACCTCAAGGTTGCTCAAGCCTAGTCTCTTGGAGGGGAAAGGTCCTTCAAGCTCTTCCTCTAACTTCCTTCTCCCACAGCTCAAATAGGAGGGGAAAAGCATGAGGATGTGAAGAACAAAGAGGAAAGATGAAGGGAAAATGGAGGAAACTTACCAAGAATTCCTCCCACAACCTTAGCACCAAAAGTAATCTCTCTCTCTCTCTATTTCTCTGTTTGAACGTGAAAAATCGGTAGGGAAGCCCCTTCCCCTCATCTTTAATTTCCATTTTAAAGAGGAAAGGGGAAATTTGCCCCTTAGCCCCTGCATTTGCGTGATTTTCCCCCTTCCTCCCCATATAATATCCATTAAGCCCCTAAACTTATTAAAATTGATTATTCCTTTAATATCCCTATTATTTTAATTTACCCTGGGTAAAAGAAGTCAAATTCCTATTGCACTACATAATAGGGACGAGTTTCACAAGGGAATCTTGTCTCATGGAAAAGCAAGAAGCAAAATGTTGTTGCCAGGTCAAGTGCAGAAGCAGAATATCGAGCCATGGCTCTTACTACACGTGAATCGATTTGGTTAAAACAACTCCTTTGAAAGTTAAAGTTGTGCCCAATAAGTCTCATGACATTAATCTGTGATAATCAAGATACGTTGCACATTGCTTCTAATCCAGTTTTTCATGAATGTATCGAGCATATAGAAATTGTTTGTCATTTCATTTGTGAAAAGATTGTTTGCGGAGAAATTACCACCGCTTTTGTAAACTCCAATGATCAATTTGCAGATATCTTCACCAAGTCTCTTTGAGGTTCTTGAAGCTATTATATTTGTGACTAGCTTGGAGCATTTGACTTATATGCTCTTGCTTGAGGGGGAGTGTTCGAAATAGTAGTATTTAATTATCTGGTTCATGTACTTGTAGATTCATGTACTTGGGGAGTAGTACTATTATTGTCTTGTAAACGTAAATTGTAATAATTCCTAAGTATATATAATATATCGCTAATCACTCAACCATTTCTACAAACTTTTGTCTAATTCCCATTAAGTTCTTCAAGTGAAGCTTTGGAACAAAACCAACCCAATCAATGTCCTTTTTCTCTAAGAATAGTTTGGTGACTTCAACTAGGCAACACTCCAAATCACAGGTACCAGAATTAACATAACATAAAAGATGAAGATAAAGGATTAGATTACAAGGATAATGAAATTAGTGAAGAGAATGACAATGATAACAATAATCAACAACGAATGAATTCTCCATTTTGTTATAGAGCTTTTCGAAGAGGAATGTATCCCTATCCTATCCATTCTGGAACCATAAGTACCAGAGTCACAGACAAGATGTGTCACGTTGGAGTGCAGAAATGGCCAAAGTTACTTTTTTGAGATGTTAGCCAAAGTCACTTTGTTGGTTGTGACTTCAAATTCAAGAGGAGGTGAATTGAGTTTTCAAAACTTTTCACAATTTTTCACAAAAACCAACTTTTCAAAAAACAAGTTTTAACAAAACTTTACCAAGACTTTGTAAGGGATATGAATACCTTTGTTTATGTGAATATCAAGATTAACAGAACTCAAATTCAATGAATCTAATAGATCACCATTCAAATTAGAAAGCACTAAATGAGTTTGAGAGCGAAGAACACACAAATCAATTTATCCTGGTTTAGCCTCCAAACCACTAGGTGACCTAATTGCCGTCCTCACTCCACTGTGAGATTTGTCTACTATAATCTAAGCTTCAAACAAGTGCTTGCAAACCTTTACAATCCAGAACACTTTTCACCTATGGGATTCCTCACCCTTGTGAACAAGCCTCAATACAATTCTTCTCAAAATTATAAACGATGCCTCACATAAATAGAGAGATGGCTCACTCTCTTCTCAGAAAGATTGAATGAAAAATTCGCAGTAAACTCTCGAAAGATTGATACACAAATTGAAGCCTATGAGTAAAACTCACTTTTTCACCTTTCGATAGCTGTCAAATCAAAACTCAGGAATGTGTAATTTTCAATTTGTTTGTGATGCGAAAATATGTCCACTTAATGCCCATTTATAGTATATTAAAAAATATGAACGTTGGGTTTAAGAGATAAGGTAGTTTGAACCATAACAAATTCAATTTTTCCATTTCACAACCTAGTAAATCGATTAAGTTCTTTGTACATCGATGTATTAATGAAGAATACATCTATTTAGTTCTTGGATAAGTCAGTTACGTTCTTGAGTACATCGATTCGGTTCTTTCATAAATCGATTCATAAGTCAAGTCAGAGAGTGTGCTGAACTCAAAATACAGGATAAATCGATTCATTGAAAACATGCATCAATTTATGCTTTGAAAACATTCGAGTCACTACTTCTTACTTGGTTTATACACAGATGTATTAACCAGTAAATCGATGTAATTTGCTTTTCTTCAAATACAGACTTTCTGTTGTACAATATACATAGATGTATAAACTTTATACATGGATGTATAATGTAATTTCACAAAACACTTAAGTTCTGATTTGAAATATAGACATGTGTATAATACTTATACATAGATGTATAATTTCTTTCAGATTGTATTTTCCATTTTAATTTCTTTTGAAAATCATTTGATGAAAAACCACAAGTATAGTATCTTTATAAAACATGTTTTTCATGGATATTAAGAGCTATCATAGGATTTGTTACAAAAAAAGAAGAAGAGCTATCATAGGATTAAAGATTATTTACTCTCACACAAACATCTATTACTTAATGTATCTCTAACTTGGTCTTGATGCTTTGTAACTTGGTATCCTTTTTGATCTTTGAACTCCATTGAGTCTCTTTGATCTCCATTTGACTTCTATAATCCAGCAATCAAATTTCTTATACATTTGTTAGTATCAAATTCATTTATTAAATGTAAGATTGTCATACATCAAAACATTAAATAGAGAATATACTTACACACTTTTGTTCCTTTGAATTTTTGGGAGGCGTATGACAATTCACCAGCTTCACGTGGATTGCATTTCCAAAAGGAGGGCATGGTGATTGCTGCAAATTTTGTAGCTTGTCTTGTAATTTTTTCTTTTTTACCAACATTGAGGGCAAGGTTGTTTTCAACGGGAGAGTAATTGATACCAAATATTGTTAGTTAGTAGTTACTAGAATAGTTATAATGTTGGTTGGTTAGTAAGAGTAGTGTATAAATAAGTCATTGAGGCGAATGTAATAGTTAGTGAAATCATTTGGTGAATGTTGTTGGAATCAACAGACCACCGTCCAAGGTTCATGAACAACCATTAATAGCTTAGGAAATAGCTATTGTAATTAATTAGATTCATGTACTCCCTAGTTCATGAACTTGGGGAATAGTTACTTCATTTAGTTATCTTGTAATTAATTCCTCTAGTGTATAAATAGATTACCACCATGCTACGTGCGATTCAACACAAGCAATTCAAAAAATACTTGTTCCTTCTTTCAATTTGGTATCAAAGCTCCCGATCCTTGGGAGTCTCCGTTTCTTCGTTTTTCCGCTGCCACAGGCTTCGTTGCTGATCTTCCTAAGGTGCCTTGCCTTCATTGCAGGACCTGTTCATTTCTTATGCCTTCATTGCACATTCCAGGACCTTCATTGCTTTGTTCTGAAACTTGGCGCCTTTGTTCTGAAAATTGAACCAGTCCTAACGCTCCTGCACCTGTCGGCACGTGACCTCCACGTGCCACCGTCCCGACCTCCATTCGCCACCGCTCTTGCCCAGATTTGTTCGCCGGCCCTTCCTTGTCCTTTTCCACCTACCATAAACCAAAAACAGCCTCCTTCATAATACACCTTCATCCACCTTCCTGCCATAATCATGTCTGAATCTGATTCCCAGAACCCCATCCTGAACCCAGATGACCTTCCTGTCCTTCAGCCAAGTTTCCATCTCAACGGAAAAATTATCTCCAATGGGCCTAGCTCATTCGGACTACCATAAAAGGAAGGCCAAAGTTGAATCACATTGAAGGGAAGGCTCCTGATAAAAAGGATCCACAATTTGAGACATGGGATAACGAGGATTCTCTTATTATGACTTGGCTTTGGAACTCTCTGTCTCCTGAAATCAGCCGGAACTGTATGTTCTTGCCATTATCCCAGGAAATTTGGGATAATCTCAGTAAAACCTTTTCCAGGAAAAAGGATATCTCTGCTTGTTATGAGTTGAAGACAAAAATCTTCAATTCTAAAGAACAATCTCTATCGGCGACTGATTACTATGACACTCTGAATGGATTATGGATTGAGTTAGATCAGTATCAGAATTTGAAGATGGAATGCAGCGAAGATACAACAACCTTGGCTGATATTGAGAGGGACAAGATCTTTGCGTTCCTTTCAGGACTGAATCCAGAATTTGACCTTATTCGGGTTCAGATTTTAGGCAAAAAGAAGTTACCTTCTTTATCAGACGTATTTTATACAATCCGTGGGGAAGAAAGTTGAAGAGCAGTCATGCTTGATGAAAAACCAACTGATGGGTCAGCATTGAAATCTGTCAAAACGGGATCCAGTTCTTCACCCTCCTTGAAATCTAATCGTTGGTGCGCCTATTGTCAGAAGTTTGGTCATACCAAGGAGAATTGCTTTAGACTCCATGGGAAAGATCAGGTTCTTAGCCGCACAGGGGGATTTAAAAAGGTTGCCCGAGGACAGGCTCACTTGGCTTCCATAGATTCTGAATTAGAGGTGGAGACCAAATAGGTGAAAGACGATATCCCTACTCTTAGCAAGGAGGACCTGGAACACTTAAGGTCTCTTATGGCTTCTCATAGTAAGCCTTCTGTATCTTGCTCTCGTCATGAATGGTAAGAATTTTAGTTCTTTATTTTCCCATGCTTTTGGTACTATTCTTGAGGATTCTTGGATTATTGATTCTGGTGCTACTGATCACATGACCTTTTGTCCTTCCCATTTTTCCTCATATAAAACTACCACTGGTAATCATCACATAACTGTAGTTGATGGCTCTCATACATCAGTTGCAGGTCTTGGTAATGTTGCACTTAGTCCATTGCTAAATTTGAAAAATGTGCTTCATGTTCCTAAACTTTCATCTAACCTTCTTTGAATACATACACTTACCAAAGACCTTAATTGTGCTGTAACCTTTTTCCACTCTCATTGTGTATTTCAGGATCTTATCACGGGGAGGACGATTGGGGTTGCTAAGGAACGGGGAGGGTTGTATTACCTTGAGATGAACGCATCAGTTGACTCTAGTCAAAAGTTGCAACATTCCTGTCATCAAACTTGTTCCAAGTCTTGTGCTTCCCAAATTTGGCTCCACCACAAACGTCTTGGGCACCCCCCATTTACTTTACTTAAATCTATGTTTCCTGCTTTGTTTTTAAATGAGTTAGTTGAGTCCTTTATTTGTGATATTTGTGAGTTTTCTAAACACCATTGAGTGAGTTTTCCTCCTAGTGGTAATAGAAGCAATGAACCTTTTTCTCTTATTCATACTGATGTTTGGGGTCCAACATCCAGACTTAATATCTCTGGTGCAAAGTGGTTTTTGTCATTTATTGATGATTGCACTCGTGTTACTTGGATTTTCTTGATGAAAGATAAATCAGACGTATACCATTTATTCATCCAGTTTTATCATATGATTAAAGCTCAATTTGATAAAACAATTAAACATTTGAGGTCTAATAATGGTAGAGACTATGTGAATCAAAATTTCTCCACCTTTCTTAAACATGGCATTATTCACGAACTTACATGTGTTGCTACTCCCCATCAAAACGGGGTTGCTGAATGAAAAAAATGGATACTTGCTTGAAATTACTAGAGCTTTATTGTTTCAGATGTTTGTTCCAAATTCATAGTGGGGGGAAGTTGTTTTGACCGCTGCATATTGAATAAATCGGTTACCCTCTAGCATCCTTGGTGGTATGAGTCCGGTTCATGTCATGAAATCATTCTTTCTCTCTGCACCTATTGTGCGAAGTCTTGAATCTCGTGTTTTTGGCTGTGTTGCTTATGTTCATGTCCATCGTCAGCATCGGGGCAAACTTGACCCTTGTGCTATTAAATGCATTTTCAGTTGTTATGCTTCTGACAAGAAGGGATACAAATGTTATCAGCCTTCCTCTCGTCAAGTGTATGTCTCCATGGATGTAACCTTTCAAGAAAATCAATCGTTTTTTACTCCCTCTCAGCTTTAGGGGGAGAACACTACTGACTTGGAAGCTGAGATTGTTCCAGACAGTAACATTCACTTGGTCCAATCTTCTGATATGGCCTTTGATACACAATAATTAGCTCATTTTGACAGTCACTCACCTGAACCTGAAAGAATTGCTAGAACTAGAGCAAGCTCGCTAAAAGTTGTTTATCAAAGGAGAAAACAACCCGAATTGGTCTAGCCGTAACCCCAAGCATCCGAACTCATGGTGACTACTGAAAACAATAGTTTCATTCATCCTGAACCTATTCCTGTGGATAATTGTGATTCTAACATTGATGATGACTTACGTATTGCATTAAGAAAAGGGGAAAGGTCTTGCGCTAAGTACCCTATTTCCAAATTTGGTTCCTCCACAAACCTTTCTTTGCAGCACCAGAGTTTTATTGCAGTCATTGACTATCAGAATCCCTAGAACAGTACAAGAAGCATTGAAATATAAGAATTGGGTTCAAGCCATGAATGAGGAGATGCAAGCTCTAGAAAGGAATGGAAGATGGGAAATTATTGAGAAACCAAAGGAAAAGAGACCAGTGGGGTGTAGATGGATTTACACTGTGAAGTATCGGTCAGATGGTACACTAGACAGGTATAAAGCAAGACTAGTGGCAAAGGGATACACTCAGACCTATTGCATCGATTATGAGGAGACATTTGCTCCAATGGCAAAGATGAACATTGTTTGTATTTTACTCTCTCTTGCTGCCCACTCTGGGTGGGAACTACACCAGTTTGATGCCAAGAATGCTTTCTTGCATGGAGACTTAGAGGAGGAGCTGTACATGGAGATTCCTCCTGGATTTGGTCCCACAAGTGGAACTGTTGGAAGATATTCGAGAATCATACAGATTCTGTAGTTATGTAGGATCTCCTAAATATCTGTGTAATTATGTATTTAATGCTCTACCTTTTTAGGATAATGAGTGATTCTTGGATCACACTTATTAGGTAGGAATCAGACTTTATTTCTTCTTTATTACTGTTTTATTAGGGAGATTTATTCTTTCTTTTTTTGTGACTTAGTCTAGCCTATAAAGCGGTTTGTACAGAGAATTACAAGTAATGAAAAATAATTCCCCATACCTTGCCTTCTTCTTTATGGTATCAAGAGTAGGAAAGACCTAGGGTATTGTTTTTGCATTCCATCCCAAAATCATGTCCGAAATCTCATCTGAATCTGATCCTCAGCCAACCCAACCTCCTCAAATTGCCCGGAACCTTTCTGAAAATCACCCTATTTAGATCACTACAATTCGGCTGAATGGGGAAAATTTTCTTCGATGGTCACAGTCTGTCCGCATGTATCTCAGGGGGAGAGGGAAGATTGGCTACATCACAGGAGATATGATGAAGCCAGACGAGAGGGATACAGCGGCGTATGATACCTGGGATGCGAAAAATTCCATGGTCATGACCTGGCTGGTCAATTCCATGAATGAAGAGATAGGTGCAAACTATATCTTTTATGCTACTGCAAAGGAGTTATGGGACAATGTCTCACAAATGTACTCCGATTTACAGAACCAATCCCAAGTGTACGAGTTAACTCTCCAACTTGGAAAATTCGCCAAGGTGAGGATTCTGTGACAAAGTATTTTAATTGTCTTAAGCGGTTTTGGCAGGATCTGGACTTATTCAATGACTATGAGTGGAAATCACCCGCTGACTGCAAGCATTATAACAAGATGGTGGACATTAGCCGTGTCTTCAAGTTTCTTGCAAGCTTGAATGTTGAATTTGATGAGGTTCGTGGTCGAATTCTTGGAAGAAACCCGATACCTCCAATTGGTGAAGTTTTTGCAGAAGGTCGTAGAGAAGAAAGCCGAAGACAAGTGATGCTTGGAAAAAGGGTGGCTGGTATCACCAAACCTGTAGAAGGATCAGCCCTGGCCATTCCTGAGGCTTAAATCAGGCGAAAATCCTTTCAAAACCCAAGGTGTATTGACAAGAACAACCTGTATTGTGACCACTGTGGAAAAACTCGTCATACTCGGGAAAATTGCTACAAACTACATGGCAGACCACACAATGGCAAGGCACATAAATTTGGTGAACCTAAAATTCCTACAGCTAATGAAGTTGAATCATCCCCTTTCAGCAAGGAGCAACTGGATCATCTTCTCAAACTTCTAAAATCCTATTCATCCCCTAATATCCCTGTCGGGACTGTGGCACAAACAGGTAGAAATGTGTGGGCACTCTCTGTCCAAGATCAATCTAGCCCTTGGATAATAGATTCAGGGGCATCTGACCATATGACTAGCTGTTCTCATCTATTCAATTCTTATTATTTTTGTTCTGGTTCTGAAAAAGTTAGGATAGCTGATGGTAGTTTTTCACCTATTGCAGGGAAAGGAAACATTAAAATATCAGAACAAATTACCTTAAAATCTGTCTTACATGTTCCTAAACACTCCTGCAATCTTCTTTCTGTTAACAGATTATCTAAGGATACTAACTGTTCTGTCCTTTTTCTCTCTTCCACTTGTATTTTTCAGGACCAGAACTGGGGGAAGACGATTGGAACTGTTAGAGAGATGAATGGACTGTACTACTTTGATGAAACCACTCTCGGTAATAAAAGGGCTCATGGATTAAGTAGTATAAGTTCAATCCCTGTTTCTGATCAAGCTATGTTATGGCATAGAAGATTAGGACACCCTAGTTTTCCTTATCTCAAGCATTTGTTTCCTGAATTTTTTAAAGAAATAAATTGTTCAAAGCTTCATTGTGAAGCTTGTCATTTGGCTAAAGACCATCGTGTCTCTTTTCCTACAAAATCTTATTCCCCTTCCAAACCTCTTTATTTGTTTCATAGTGATGTTTGGGGTCCTTCTAAAATCAACACTATGTCTGGAAAAAAATGGTTTGTAACCTTCATTGATGACCATACTTGGGTATGTTGGGTTTATTTGTTGGAAAAAAAATCAGAAGTTGGAGAAAGATTCAAAGATTTTTCTCTAATGATTGAAAATCAGTTTCAAACTAAAATTGGCATTCTAAGGTCGGATAATGGAACTGAATATTTCAACAAATATTTAGGCACGTTCTTAACAGAAAAAGGAATCATTCATCAATCATCTTGTCATGATACACCACAACAAAATGGAATTGCTGAAAGAAAGAATAGACACCTTCTTGAGGTTGCTAGAGCCCTTATGCTCTCTATGAATGTGCCTAAATATCTGTGGGGAAATGCGCTCTTAACTGCGTGTTATCTTATCAATAGAATGCCATCTCGGGTTTTAAAATATGAAACACCCTTGCAGTCTTTAAAGAATTGTTTTCCCACTTCTCGGATCTCTACTGATCTTCCCCTAAAAGTGTTTGGATGTGTTTGTTACGTGTACATTCCGAATACATTTCGATCAAAATTGGATCCTAAAACTGAAAAATGTGTTTTTCTTGGCTATGCTCAATAAAAAAGGGTACAAATGTTTTAATCCTATTACTAAAAAGTTTTTTGAAAGTTTGGATGTACACTTTGTTGAGGATCAACCTTTCTTTAACAAAAATTCTCTTCAGGGGGAGAACTTAAGTAGTAGTTAGGAAGACAATTTTTGGGACACTTTACCGGTTTTAGAGGATTATATATCCTCGGATTCAGACCCAATTGTTGAGATAATGCAAACTAGAAATCTTAATTCCAATTTGCCAGATACTACAATATCTGAAACAGGGGGAGAAACACTGCCGACAAGGGAGTATAATCCTAATCCAAAGCTTAAAGTTTTTACCAGGAAAAGGTTTCACAAAAGTGCTACTGCTCCAGTTATTCCTCTAGCAGAAATTCAATTTGATTTGCCTAGTGAAGGTCCTACAAATACTGGTAATCCTCCCTCTATCCCTTCATCTAATGATTTACTTAACATGGACCCATCTAGTTTAATCTTGACCTGCCCATAGCTTTAAGAAAAGGTATCCGAACCTACACTAAACATCCCATTGCTAAATACTTGTCCTATGAAAATCTGTCACTTACTCACAAAGCCTTTGTGTCTAGGATTTCTAATCTATATGTGCCCAGAACTGTTTAGGAAGCTTTGGGGGACCCGAATTGGAAGTTGGCAGTGATAGAAGAGATGGATGCTCGTAGGAAAAGTAATACTTGGAGTATTACTGACCTACCCCAAGATAAGAAGAAAGTTGGTTGTAAATGGGTATTTATAGTAAAATGCAAGGCTGATGGGAGTGTGGAGAGGTACAAAGCAAGGCTAGTAGTCAAGGGATTCACCGAAACTCATGGTATAGACTACCAAGAGACTTTTGCTCCTGTTGCCAAGATTAATTCCATTAGAATACTTCTATCACTTGCTATCAATTTTAATTGGCCTCTTCATCAATTTGATGTCAAAAATGTGTTTTTGAATGGAGATCTACATGAAGAAGTATACATGGAGCTACCACCTGGATTTGAAGACAATCTTGGAAGAGGCAAAGTCTGCAAGTTGAGAAAATCCCTATATGGGCTAAAACAATCACCAAGAGCCTGGTTTGAACGATTTGGGAGTGTTGTGAAGAGGCATGGTTTCTCACAAAGTCAAGCAGATCACACCCTATTCTTCAAACACTCTAGCGAAGGTAAAATTGCCATTTTGATTTTATATGTTGATGATATTATCATGACAGGAAATGACTCAGTCGAGATTAGCAACTTTAAAGGAAAGCTTGAGGCTGAATTTGACATTAAAGACCTAGGAAAGCTGAAGTATTTCCTAGGGATGGAATTTGCAAGGTCTAAGGAAGGAATTTTTATCAACCAGCGCAAGTATATCCTTGATTTACTCAAGGAAACAGGGATGATTGGGTGTAGAGCTGCAGAAACCCCAATGGATCCAAATGTGAAACTTAAAGCAGTAGAAGAAAAGGAAGTGGTGGACAGAGAACGCTATCAAAGGTTAGTTGGAAGGCTGATCTACTTGTCACCCACAAGACCTGACATAGCTTTTGCTGTGAGTGCAGTAAGTCAATTTATGCATGCACCAGGACCTCTTCACTTTGAAGCTGTCTTTAGAATTTTGAGATACTTAAAAGGGACTTCGGGGAAAGGACTCTTGTTCAAAAACAGAGGCCACATCCAAGTTGAAGCATACACGGATGCAGACTGGGCAGGAGACATATATGATAGGAGGTCTACCTCAGGTTACTGCACTTTTGTAGGAGGAAATTTGGTTACTTGGAGAAGCAAAAAACAAAGTGTGGTAGCTAGGAGTAGTGCTGAGGCAGAGTTTTGTTCCGTTGCACATGGTTTCTGTGAGGTATTATGGATCAAAAAAAACTCATAGAAGAGTTGAAGGTCTCTACTCCAATACCTATAAAAGTCTACTGTGATAATAAGGCAGCTATTTCCATATCCCACAATCCTGTTCTACACGACAGGACAAAGCATGTAGAGGTGGACAAACATTTCATCAAGGAAAAGATTGATAGTGGTGTAATTTGCATGTCTTACATTCCCACCACAAGTCAAGTAGCAGATTTTCTCACCAAAGGCCTCCCTAAGAGACAATTTGAAGAATTGGTCAGCAAGCTCGCCATGAATGACATTCATACCAGCTTGAGAGGGAGTGTTGGAAGATATTCGAGAATCATACAGATTCTGTAATTATGTAGGATCTCCTAAATATCTGTGTAATCATGTATTTAATGCTCTACCTTTTTAGGATAATGAGTGATTCTTGGATCACACTTATTAGGTAGGAATTAGACTTTATTTCTTCTTTATTACTGTTTTATTAGGGACATTTATTCTTTCCTTTTTTGTAACTTAGTCTAGCCTATAAAGCTGTGCGTACAGAGAATCACAAGTAATGAACAATAATTCCCCATACCTTGCCTTCTTCTTTAGGAACAAACAAAGTGTGCAGATTGAGGAAGGCACTCTATGGACTAAAATAGTCTCCTCGAGCATGGTTTGGAAGATTTACAAAAACAATGGTGTGCCTTGGCTACAAGCAAAGCCAAGGAGATCATACACTTTTCTTAAAACATTCACAAGGAGGAAAAATGACTATACTTCTTGTTTATGTGGATGATATTATTGTTACTGGAGATGATCTGGTTGAGAGACAATTGCTCAAGGCAAAATTATCTGTAGAATTTGAGATGAAGGGCCTTGGGAAACTAAAATACTTCTTGGGGATTGAAGTTGCCTACCCAAAACAAGGCATTTTCATTTCTCAAAGGAAGTATGTGCTTGATCTTTTGAAGGAAACTGGCAAACTTGGATGCAAACCTGCAAGTGTTCCCATCGAGCAAAATCACAAGATGACCACCGAAGAGGAGTGCCAAGGTTGACAAGGTCCAATATCAGAGCCTAGTGGGGAAGTTGATTTACTTGGCACACACTAGACCGGATTTAGAATATGCAGGTAGTGTTGTGAGCCAGTTCATGCATGACCCGAGGGAGATACACTTACAGACTGTTGAACGTATGCTACAGTATCTCAAAGCCACTTCAGGAAAAGGTCTCTTGTTCAAAAGAGGTGGAAGCTTGACTATGGAGGCTTATATTGATGCAGATTATGCAGGTTCAGTGCGTGATAGAAGGTTCACATCAGGCTATTGCACATTCTTGTGTGGGAACCTTGTTACTTGGAGAAGTAAGAAACAAAGTGTAGTGGCTCGATCAAGTTCAGAGGCAAAATTTAGAGCTATGGCACAAGGAGTTTGTGAGCTATTATGGATGAAAACTAGTCAGGTACCTGTGCATTCGCACGAGTCACGTTGGTCTGTACGCATGTTCTTGAAACGGTTTGTGTATATATCTTGGAGTAATATATTAATAAGCTGTTAATATGAATAACTTTAACAATAAACATGTGTATTTGAGATTAAATAAGTCATCAAAGTGTTTTTACAGATAATAATCTACATATTAAATACTCTTAATTATTGACATATTAAATATGTTTTAACATTTGTTTCTCTAAATTTGATGTTATGGTTAGCTGTTTTTTAATTTTTATTTAATATCATTACTTGATATGCTTCAGAACCTTGCTTTCAGAACCACCATTTCCAACATCAACTTGTCGAATAGAACTCTTCACGGGAGTCAAATTAGAAGTTGCAAACTCATCCGTTGAAACAACATATAATACAGCCTCATTGAATTCAAACATCAAGTGCAACAAAAATAATAAAAAGATCCAATAATCAAGAACAAACTAAAGAATAAACAAACTGCACCAAATATAACAATAAGTTGTGTAAGTAAGTGCAAAAATTTAATTAGAACACATACCAAGGCAACAGAAATAACATGCAACAAACCAATACAGATTAAACCAGCAGTCAAATTGCAAGAAAACAAACTTAAAAAAACCGTCAGATGAGATAGTCCAATATAAATTCACCATGACTGTATTGAGCATACAATTATTTCAATATTTGAGTTTCACTCTTCAACTACCAAAAATTAAGAACTGGTTGCAAGTAGAAATTGACACAAATCCAAAGCATCAAGTAGACATATGTCACGTTGATACACACTACGGGATTTCTCCATTCCACTCTTGCATATGTATCAAATCCAATAAATACTTGTTAAAAAAAACCAATAAATGCTAACCCACTTGTTATTGGCACGATACATGCTCAGAAGAAAGACCATAAAAGGGAGGGAAATAAAAATGAGTTTGCAAACATTATACTAATATTGTAAGGCAAGAACATGCATGACTCTAACTTCAAACCTCTCATTAGCCATAATGAAATATTTAGCAAATACATTATTGTCATCAAGCATAGCTTTCAAATTAACGACAATATGTGGATCTATCACTGTGTATCTACCATTAAGACCATGTGGTTTGCTTTGGCAGTGATTAATGAGACTGATTGTCTATGTTCTACTTGCAGTTATGATAATTCGATCAATCAATGCTTACTAATCTTTAGCAGTTTAATGTAAAGAAAATCTTGAAGGGAAGAACCTTCTCGGAGCCTGCTGCTTTCAAAGTTGCGGTATGCTCCTTATTACTTGCTCTGCCAGCAAAATCAATGAGAGACCTACTTCCTAGTTACTTCTGTACATCCACAAAACACCAGTATGTAAGAATGAAATAGCAAAAAAACTCACAGTTCATAAAAGAAAAATGAAGGTGAGTAAACCTACACTATTTTAAAAATTTAGGTTTGATAGACATGGAGCTCAACACCGTATTACTAAAACCAAGAAATTCTCATTCACAGTTCAATACAACACTTCAAGCGTGTAACAGTCCATCTCAGATTCTCTAAAATATAAACCTTACTTCTATTGCTGCACTCAAAAACCAGTTGCTTAGCAACTTGAACCTCTTCGGTTGAGAGCATTCATAGCATTACTCAACCTCTCAGGATTGTGTATGTTTTCCTTTGATAAAGACTTCCATATAAATGAGAAATTCTCCAAGTGGATTAAGAATTTCTTAAAATTTTCTTGTGAATGACAGCATCGTTGGCTGCTTTGACAGTATCAAATATAGTAAAGATGGTGTTCAGTCCAACATTATGTAGGGAATATTGAACTTCGGTCTTGTTCAAAAATAAAACTCATTTTCTAATCAAGCATGAAATAAATATAGAAATCTGACCAGAACAATGGTGAAATCAATGAATACCTAATTAATTCTTTTTTGCATATCACGGCACACAACTATAAATTTTCAACTCATCAAATAAATCTAAACCTCAAGTTCGCAACTGTATCAGTAAAAAAAAAAAAAAACATTGGTGAACTGACTGAATGAACAGTACTCACAAGTGGTAAGTCCAAAAAAATGAACATAACATAGACCATAACTACACAAATGAAATTCATGCTCAACTGGTCATCCCTATAAGCAGTGCTAAGTAAAAGAAAGTGGAAGTAAACATCAGTACATGTTCCAGAAAGTTCAAACTATGGAGAGTTAATGTATTATATATATATACTTGAAACCATAGTAAGGTAGGTACATTCATTGTAGACATCACTATCCACACTCCATTTCTAATCAAGCAAAAAGGAACTTAACACATGACAGAGGGCAGAGGCGTAGACATTTTGCTTTTATGGAAGTTCGACTTGGAGTCTGAATTTTGTGGGATTGATTTTCATTCAATGTATAGTCACTGACTTTTTGAATAGGGATCAATGTTTACTTACCGCCGTGAAGACTTGCCTTCATTTTTAATTTTTTTTTTCTTAACATGAGTGCTCCTGGATAGTGTCTTATTTCAATTATGCCTCTTGAATTTTAATTTTGTATTAATCCATACAATAATGAAATCAAGCAGCCAACAATTGTTGTCTGTTCACGAATTCCAACATAAGATGGTCATCTAATGAAACCAAGCAACCACCAATTGTTTTCATCTAATGTCAAGAAAACTGTATTGGCCTATCGTGTTTGGGCAGAGGCATGTAAAGTGGATCAAACACTTACAATAGAGTTTATGGTCATTGGATTTAAAGCAAAACATAATTGAGTAATGCAGAGTAAGAAACTAAAACATTACTTGCCTCTAGTAGCGGTTACCATTTCTCGTTTACTCTGCCTAAGAGCCTCTGTATGAAAAAAGGGGCATAAAAAGATGGCATTTTTAACCAAAATTCAATATGGGGTTTCAATAGAAAGACCAAACCAAACATCAAAATTGACTGAACAATGATCACATCCACATCAAATAAGATGAAGCTAATTAGATGTCTCACATAATAAATTAAATATTCAATAAAATAAATTGTCTGGAAGAAAGGAAAGCAAAATAATCTAAATTTACCCATATGGAGATACCTAATACAGACATAATAGTAATAGTAATATACATAAAACTAACATAATAAGGGGGCAAATATCTTGATAGGAGAATAAGTAATTGAAATAATTGAAAAGAAATACAAAGAAAGAAGATAAGTTATAGTCCAGAACAAAGAAATAGAAACAAAGCTCATTTAAGATAAATCATCAACACAAATATGATAAATCTCTCTGACTGTTTGCCCTTTGAGAAAAAATCTTCTGCTGGACACAAGGGAAGCCATGAAGACAACCTACCCTGTAATAACTCTACGTCAAAGGCTTCTTTATTTCCCAAGCATTCTAGGAAATACACCAAACCATAACATACAAATCACATAACTGCAATGCTTTGTAATCCTTACTCCTGTCAAAACCATCGAAAGCTAATCTAAGAAACTACTGCATATTCTGAGGCCATACAAAATTCTCTGGAAATCCCAAATAATCTACTCCAAATGGATCGAACTTCTATTCAATGCACACAAAAATGAGTAGCAGTTTTCAAACTACAACAACACATAGTTCACATGTCAGGAAAAGACATGTAAAAAGAAATTAACTGCCACACAAACCATCTATAGAAAGATTTGACGAAAGTATACATATTTTCCTCTAAAGGTAAACTATACAACATTAGACTCAGGGTACTTCCATCAATAAAAAATTATGTTGCAAAACAATCAAGAGAACCGAAATCCTTGGCTAAAAAAGCTAAGTTGAGGGCTAGGTGTTGCAGCATTGAACAAAGCAGAGTAGAAGATGCATGAGTGAACCATTTCTGAGACATCATGTGGTAAGTTTTGACTGCAAAAAATAATAAGTAGTGAAATTCACAACATCACATAGAAGAACAGCTAAGAAAATTATTAAGCATTTCAATTTCAAATCATAAACCCAAAAACTAAAACAAAAAGAATTTCTGAACTATCGTTCATAATTATAAGAAAAATATTAAAAGGTCCATATCTTCCACATCAACCATTATATTATACTCTGATTTTCAAACATCAATTACCTATGAGATATCCAAACCTAAGAGATTGACAAATCAGGACCATGTTTAAGCAAAGACATACCTTCATGACAATTTCATAGACATCATCAGCAATCAAAGGACCCAAATGCTAGTAGTAGCAGTGTGCTTCTAACAATAAAACCCAAATTTTTACAATTTTTTGCATATTAAAAAAAACAAATATTGTGATAAAACCTTCAAAAACCCCAACGTTAATGTAGAGATAGAGAAGAAAAGAAGTTTACCTTAGCAATGTGTTTCTAACAAAAACCCCAATATTTTATTTTTTTTAAATGTTAAAACAACAATATTGTATAAACCCTTCAAAACCCCCAACGTCAATGTAGAGAGAGAGAAGAAAAGAAATTTACCTTAGCTTGTGAAAAACCAAAAATAAACTTCCAACTTCTCCACTCTCGAGCTGCTACCAACTTGCTATATCAGACAATATTGTGCAAAATCAAAGCTTCTATCTGTGCAAAAACAAAGCAATGGGAAAAAGAGCTGAACCGGAGGAGAAGGAAAAAAAACTTTACCTTTAGAATTGGGACAAGGAGGGCTGATGAAGATGAGAACGAAGAAGCAACCATAGACCCTTCTAGGTGTGTTGGTGATAGTCTTCAAATTGTGAAGGAAGAAGAGCTTCGCCTTCAACGACCCTTGCAGGTGAAAAATGAACTAAACTTTTGAATAAAAATTAATAAATTAATATGACCTGCTGGGATATGACCCAATAGGAGTCGTAGCAGAGGCTCGTCTCAAATGTTGGCAGTGAATCTACAATAACTAAAATAATAATCTGCAGCAATAATAATAATAATAATAATAATAAATAAATAATAAATAATAATAAAATAAAATAATAATAATCCCAAAAGAAGTAAATGGTGTTTGAGCGGGAAATTTTTTAATGAGCATGTGACACCTGTCCAACAGAACCTTGTTTTATTATATAGGTAACTAATTGTGCTTGATGACTTGAAAGATAAAGTATGAAGGCCCTATGAAGTTGTTTTGTGACAATAAATCGGCTATCGGTATTGCTCATAATCCTATTCAGCATGACATGACAAAAGCCATTGAGATAGACCGACACTTCATTAAGGAAAAGTTGGATAGTGGATTGATAACAACAGCCTACATTCCCTCTGGGCAGTAGCTGACAAATGTGTTAATGAAGGGCTTACCAACGAAACGATTCAACCGACTTACTTGCAAGTTGGGAATGATAGATATCCATTCTCCAGCTTGAGGGAGAGTGTTGGAATCAACATACCGCCGTCCAAGGTTCATGAACAATCATTAATAGCTTAGGAAATACCTATTTTAATTAATTAGATTCATGTATAGTTCATGAACCTGGGGAATAGTTACCTCATTTAGTTATCTTGTAATTATCATAGTTGTAATTAATTGCTCTAGTGTATGAATAGATTACAACTATGCTACATGTGATTTAACACAAGCAATTTAGAAAATACTTGTTCCTTCTTTCAATTAATATAATTTCATGTTGGAGTCTTTCTCCCTGACTTGAAGAGGGAGATTCTATCATATATAATGCTTAAACGTTTTCTTTGTATACAAAAAGTAACTTTTTAAGTTAGCTTGGAGAATTTCTGTCACATCCTTAGTTATTCCTCTTGTCAATTTTGTGTATGTAATTGTGCACATGAAGACATTTGACATGCTTCATATATACATAAATTATAACATCTTATGTTGTGTATGTCTTAAACTCTTAATGACTGTGCAGGTGCGGTTGATCGGATACAGTATAGAGGGCTCTCTTTTCCTTGTCTATGAATACATTGAGAATGGAAACTTAAGTCAACATCTGCGTGGTTCAGGTTAGATCAGCTCATAGTTTAGTTCTTATTTACATATGAGGTATTGTGAATGTCATGAGTTAATAGCCAAGTAATAATGTTGCCAGGAAGAGACCCACTGCCATGGGCTACCCGGGTGCAGATTGCTTTGGATTCTGCCAGAGGTCTTGAATATATTCATGAGCATACAGTGCCTGTATATATTCATCGTGACATAAAGTCAGCAAATATATTAATAGACAAAAACTTCCGGGGGAAGGTTGAATATGTTTTGAGATCTTTATTTTTATTATTTGGATTACTATGGAAGCTCATAAGATATTCATATTTGCAGGTTGCTGATTTTGGTTTGACCAAACTGACGGAAGTTGGAAGCTCATCACTTCCCACTGGTCGTCTTGTTGGAACATTTGGATACATGCCTCCAGAGTATGATAACCATGTTTTTTCAATATAAGAGTTTGCTATTCATACCATAGACCATTTAATCAAATTTATTTGCGAAGTTCAGATGTCAGTTTTTTAACGAGAATAAATGCAGCCATTGCAGTTGGCAAATATGCTATTGGCACATTGTTTCCCAAAGAAGGAAAATGCCATCCCCTCTGGCTGAGTTCACCACAATCTTAAAGATGTAGTTATTCTGGAAGTTTTTACCGGATACTGTACTAAACCTAAATGGAAAATTATTTTTAATATGGTTAACTGTTGTGGATATGTTTCTTGAAGTTCCTCTATTGAAATTGATTAATGCTTGTTAATACAAACAAACACTTAACATGACCTAGAAGGCCCTCTTCTTAAGTAGAATACTAATTGAACGGGATGTACCAACAAAAAAACAACTGTAATCATGAAGTTGAGTTTTGGTGCATATCTAGTAGTGACTGCTAAGTCTCTTGTCCTGTTCTGTTGGGCATTGAGTTTTAGGTTCTGGCAAGTGCACATAGTTTTTCTTTTCTTTTGAATAAATTGTATTTCTCAGATTTTCTTGTATTGAAATTCATTTGAGGAATAAATTATTGATTTCATTGGAATTCAGTTAAGTGAGAAGTTGACTTTTGTTGGCAATTTGTTTAGTGATTGCGATGGTTTTTGTCTGAAGGTATGCTCAATATGGAGATGTTTCTCCCAAAGTAGATGTATATGCTTTTGGAGTTGTTCTTTATGAACTTATTTCGGCTAAAGAAGCTATTGTCAAGGCAAGTGAATCTGTTGCTGACTCAAAGGGCCTCGTAGCTTTGGTAAGTCTTGATTTTTCTGCCCAATAACTTTATTATTATTAGGCTGTGTTATTATTTTCAAATCAACCATCAGCATGCTTTGTCATCAATCTAAATTTTGGTATTAATTTCTTTTAATTTTTTATTATCTAATACAGTTCGATGGAGTTCTTAGTCAGCCTGATCCAACTGAAGATCTTTGCAAATTAGTGGATCCAAAGCTTGGGGATAACTACTCTATTGATTCAGTTCGCAAGGTGCGAACATTTGTTAGAGTAAACCCTTTGAACGTTTGTTTTTTTGATTTCAACATTAGTCTACTGATGGTCACTATTTTGCTTGCAGATGGCTCAACTAGCCAAAGCATGTACTCAAGACAATCCTCAATTGCGTCCAAGTATGAGATCCATTGTGGTTGATCTTATGACACTTTCTTCATCTACTGACGATTGGGATGTCGGCTCCTTCTACGAAAATCAAAATCTTGTGAATCTTATGTCAGGAAGATAGGATGATACAGGAGCAAATATTTTGCTTTTGCAGTGAATCATTTTGGGTCAAACTCAGACAACTTAGCAATTGTTGAAGCAAATGATGTTTGTAAAATGTATGTAGGTAGGAGGAACTTGTTCATTTTAATAGCAAAGACAGAGATACATTTTTATCATAATCTTCAATCAGGGTACACAGTATATATCTGTTCCTGCCGCAGTCTGAAATAAATTTAATTTGAGGCCTTTTTTATTGGTATATTTGTAAGGCAATTGCTACCTGGACCACCACAAATGTTTTATTCACCACCCCGTTTTTTAATTTGGAGCGTGAAAAGATGGTTTTGCCCTTCTCAGACCCGCCCCTCGCTCCCGTTCACTTCAGTTACTAGTTGTCGGAATACAAAAAACATATATGTATTTCGGCAATTAATTGTCTGAACACAAATTGTGTTTCGACAATAATTTTTTTGTATTCTGATAATTAATTGTCGGTAGCAGCCCCCAAAATGTTATACATATCAACTTTTAAACCCGATCTGAATTTTCACTACCATCAAAGAGGCACAACCAAATCTTCCTGCCCCAACACCATGGTTCTCTCATATTCAACCCCATCAACTGCACTTGCAGTAGCAACACCAACGATGATGATGCAAACTTAGTTCAAGCATCAACTACAACCCCATCAACGTCTTGCATGAAGAAACCCCACTTTCACTACTACTGTTTGTCAGGGTCACGCACTCAAGATTGAAAGTGACATAAAAATTCAGACTTCGAATGTGTTTCAACAATTAATTGTCGGAATATAAAAAATTTGTGTTCAGACAATTTTGTATTCTGGCAATTAATTATTGGAAGGTCACGAAATTGCGAGAGTACGAGTGGTGTGTGAAGGGTATTTTGGAAATAAAAGAAAAATAAAATAAAGATGTGGTGGTGGATGGAGTAAATGAGGTGGAATAGGTAGTACTACCCATTTGTTAATGTTGTATGAGTGTTATTGTAGCACACCACTTTAGGGGTCACGATTATTCAACTCAAGACCATAGTTTAAAGGCGGAAAATATATAAATAGAGCTTACCGAAAATATGGGTTTTCTTTTTCCTTTCTTTTATACTCGAGTTCCAAAGCCATACACGTATACTTACACAATAAGGATAATATGCATTATCATAACAATATTGAAAGATAGAACATCTCTCAAAATACATAGGTACACATAGTAGTTTCAACATTGAACTACAGAAGAAACAAAATATATAAAGACAACTTAACCTATACTACAGGAGACGTAGCTCCATAACATAAGGGGAAGGGGTACATAATAAATATATAGACACTGGGAAGACTCTAGAGACTGGCCAAACACTGACACCGTACTACTCATTAGAGTAATACTCCTCTGGATCCTCCTCCTCCTCCTCCTCCTCGTCCTCCTCCATGGCCTCCTCCTCCTCGTCCTCATCCTCCAAGGCCTGCATGTCATAGCCGCTCATGATCTGCTCCGCGTATCGCAGCGCCTCCTCATCAGTCCTCAACCACCACGGGCTGGCAGGGGCAACCTCAGGAACGTCCTCCGGAGCATACTCGGGCACTTCCTCTTCCTCCTCCATCTCCTCATCGTCAGACGATAGGATAACGAGGGGAACAGAAAAGGATACCCAGGCAGGAGCCAGTGTGCTCCAAGTCGCCCGATGGCGGGGAATCAAAGGGTGTAGCTCGGATGGCTCATAAGTAGGCCTTGGGGGTGGGACAACAGGGACAGAAGGGCCGGCCGCAGGTGTAGGTACAGCAGAAGTAGAAGGTGCAGTAGGTGGAGGTGGCATAGAAGCAGGGTCGACATATATGTCCTGGGGCTCCTCCCGATGAACTGCAGTCTGGGTGTTGGGCTGTCGCGGATGATCAGCAGGTGGTGGTGGGGGCTGGGAAATCCCCGTGCTACCTCCGCCACTAACACGTAGAGTGCAAGCTCTCTCTGACAGGCTCGTCATGTGAAAGGGTGACTCCCTTTTACTCGTGAGGCTGACAGCTCCAGTATAGGTATGGCGTCCATCTGGGTGGATCGTCCAGGCGTCCTCTCCATCGTGGAGGATCAAGTCCAACGTCAAGTGAGATGATGGGTCGCTCGCCATATCTACTCCCTATAGCAGGATGAAAACCACGCGAGCAGCGTGACAACAGAAGTAATGAGGTGAGATTCCGCATATCGCACAACCAGAATAGCAGTGATAAAAGTCACGCACACACGCACCCAATCGGCAATAATAGCGCATGGGCTTTCACAACATAATAAATAAATTGCATGGCATCACAGTGAATACATATATATCACATTTAACATGTCAATCACAGTTAATATATCAATCACATGTATATGGGTCAAAGGTCAACTCAGGTATGCAATGACACAATGCAACATGACTCCGACCCCTACTCCATGGAGATAAACATAACAAGAGTGAGTGATTGGGAGAACATTGTCTGCGTTATCTCAGCCCACAGTGCCACATATATTGATTGTAATCATCATAACGGCTCACGCCAGACGTCCTTTACCCAAATTGTGATTTGCCCGTTGTTTCAGTCAGGACGTCAGTGTTTTTCGATGGATATCCACGACATAGAGGAGCTACTTTCTGGCCACATGTGTTTTCCCCAACCCCCGACGTCCCCAAGATCCTTATGATCGACACCTCAGATAATCGCACCTGCACCAAGGTGTATCTCAACTCCTAGGCATCACGCCCGACTCATGCATGGATGCAGATGCATGTCAAGCAAGCCACACAAAACAGTCACGTACTACCTCATCACTGTAGTACCTTGTTTATCCCTTGATAAACCATAGGATACCCTTACGGGGCCCACTTTCACACGACTTGCCATCAGTCGCCCATCCTTGGTTCCGTTCCTTGCAATCACGTACCAATCGTCGTTCGAAACACGATCTTCGCACTTGACTAGCAAAGGAATATTACTTATGCTTTATAAGTAATTCTTAGTGATTAAATATTATGGAGTCCTTAGATGATCTAAATCATCAACGATGTGGAACATGGTTTTGTCATGCCCACTAGGTATTAGTACATGTCTTTTACTAGAATCTTATGAGCCCGAGTTCATATAGATTCCCTTAGGAGATAACGTGTTTATACTAATATAGTGAAAAACTTCAAAGTACTATCCTTATAGAAAAGTAGTTGATGAAATCTCCTTTATTAGGTATAGTTTGAAAACTCTAATCAAGTATCCATAGGTGTCTCATTTAGTGTAAAAACTCTTTGAGTTTGTTCCCTTAATTCTATTACTTAGTGTAGAAGAAAGCATGATTCTCCTTTGAAATCATTATTTTGCTTTCAAATGAATTATAACTTATAAACCTTTGGAAAGTTTTAAAAGGTAGATAGTGTAAAACCCCTTTGTTTTTAAAGAAAGGTTTTGTAAGAATCCTATCTTCTCAAGGAAGGCTTACTAACTAAAGTTCTTTAAAAACCATCTTGATTAATTATGGAACTCTTGGATCTTTGAAAAACTTTTCTTTAAAGCAACTTATTAAAGTAATTGGTTGATCAACATCAAATCAACCTATTCTTGACATGGTTTCTACATGAAGTCCGAAAACTCTTATTTCACAACATATGGTTCTTTGGAACCAAAACTTGGTTTCTTTGGAAACCTTTTCAAATTATATACTTTCTGTACTTTAGTATCAACCTTTTAAAACCCATTAGCATTGATATTTTAAGGTCCTAACCCTATTTTCTACACCAAGGCTGAATGCCCATAGGAAAATAGGATAGGTTTTTCTTTGTTTTATTGCATTGTTAGAACCATATTAAGTTCATTTTACCATCACTTAAACATAGAAGCTTTGGCTTCCCTTCTACACATCATATGGCCGAAACACTCATGGTTATATACCACCAAAATACAGCCATTAAACAACATCCCAAGTAGCATAGGATAATCACATCAACATATAAGCATGTTATCAAGACAACTTAGAACATAAGCAAGTTCAAATCATTCAAAAATCCTATCCTTAGATCTTTGGACCTAAGAATAGTTTTTCACCATGCCAAAATACTTTTCTTCTAGCACATACACTCATAAACATCATACCAACGCAACCACACAATTTAATATGACAACAAAGTAAAGAGCTTTATGAGGAAACCCTAGATCTAGGGTATTCCTTCAACAAATTAGGAGGCCTTTATCACCACCATTTAAGGTTTGATATGGTTCACTCCCCCATTAGCTTTGTGAAGCTTCCTTGAAGAGTAGAAGATGAAAACTTGGTCACCAAAATCACAAGGAAAACCGTGACTTAGAGGAGAAACAAACAAGTTCAAAAACTTGATTTTTCAACTTCATAAACAATGAGAACACTATGATTTTTCAACATCAAAAACAGTGAGAACACTATGATTTTTCAACATCATAATGATGATAAAATAAGGATGTTCTCAAGAATAATAAAGGAAAGAAACTAAGTTAGAAACTTACTCTTGAACAAGGGTCCAAAATCAAGTTCAAGAAGCTTGAACCTTCTTGAATGATTCTTGAATATCTTGAAGCAAACAACTTCAAATGAAGAAATTCCAAAGAGGAAAGTTGTTTAGATGAATGAGGTAAACAAGAATATGAAGTTAGAATGATGAAATAAGGTGAGTATGAACACTTACTAGTGCTGGCCGAAGTTAGAAAGAAAGGAGAGAGAAGAGAGAACTTGAACTTAGGTGTTTTGAGTGAGAAATGGATGGAATATTAACTTGGGTGTTTTGAACACTAAAGGGCCGAGATCCCTCCTCCTTGTGGACTCCAAATCTTCATTAAATTGTGGTCATAAAGAATGGAGGGTCAATATTCAAGTGGATTGATGTGTTGTTGCTTATGGAGGCCTTAAGGACAAGATTAATCAAAAATGGCTAATATGCTTTTTCCATTAATGGTTAGTGTCATAAACTTGACTTGAGATGATAGAAAGCCCATCTTGGCTCCTCCCAAGGTGGAATGGCCGAATGGCCTTAACTAGATGCAACAAGAAAATAGTTACATTCTCATTTAGTTAGGAATTAGGCAATTAGGGTTTTTACCAAAAATGGATAATTGGTTTTTACTACTTTTGGTAAATTTTTGGATTTCAAGAAAGCTAATCCGCTTCATTAGGAATAATCAACAAGGTAATGGAAAATTTAATTCAACATTACATCTCACTTAATTCCCTGTTTCCCGGCCTCCGGCACGCAAAACGAGAAATTACCCGATAACGATCAAAACAGAACTTCTATCGGTTTTTCGTCTCTTGACGACAAAAGAAACTTTACCACAACATAACCATGGATATAAACCATCATATAAACATTGACATATATATATATATATATATATATATATATATATATATATATATATATATATAGTCATATCAAACATAAAGGTAGTGATCACAATTAAATGTTGATCATAAACAGTTACAGAAACGAGGGTGTTACAACACTCCCTTGCAACAAAAAGTTTCGTCATCGAAACTTGAGGGCGTCAAAACTACTGCGGATACTCCTCCTTCATCTTCTCTTCCAGCTCCCACGTCGCCTCCCCGGACGTTTCATTCCAGATGACCTTTACCAGAGCAATATCCTTCCCTCGAAGCTGCTTCATTCTTCGGTCCTCGATCCTGACGGGAGAAGTTTTAAAAGTTAGGTTATCCTTTAATTGTACTGCATCAGGTTCAATGACATGCATGGGATCAGGGATATACTTTAGCAATTGCGAAACATAGAATACATCATGAAGATTTGAAAGAAACGGGGGTAAGGCAATTTGATATGCTACTGGGCCAACTCTACCAAGGATTTGATAGGGTCCAATGAATTTTGGTGTGAGTTTCCTAGATTTTATTACTCTACCTATCCCAGTCATGGGCGTGACTCTCAAGAATACGGGGTCCCCTTCCTGGAACTCAAGCGGTCGACGCCTCTTGTCCGCATATCCTTTTTGTCTACTTTGAGTAGCCCTCATCTTATCTTGGATCAATTTCACCTTCTCGGTAGTCTGACGTACGAGCTCAGGTCCTAGAGTAAGGTGTTCTCCATCCTGGTACCAACATAACGGTGTTCTACAACGCCTTCCATACAGAGATTCGTAAGGTGCCATCCCTATGCTAGAATGAAAACTATTGTTGTATTTGAACTCTATCAACGGCAAAAATCCTTCCCAACTCCTTGATTGCTCAAGCACACAAGCTCTCAACAGATCCTCTAAAGACTGAATCGTTCTCTCCGACTGGCCATCTGTCTGCGGATGGTATGCCGAACTCAAACGCAGCTTCGTTCCTAGAGCCTCTTGCAAGCTTTGCCAAAAGCGAGACGTGAACCTCGGGTCTCTGTCTGAAACGATACTGGATGGTACACCGTGTAACCTAACGATCTCCCCGATATAAAGCTGGGTCAACTTCTCCATCGAGTACTTGATGTTTATGGGTAAAAAGTGTGCCGACTTTGTGAGTCGATCCACGATCACCCCAATTGTATCATAACCCTTCGGCGTCCTAGGTAAACTGGTCACAAAATCCATGGAGATGCCATCCTATTTCCATTCGGGAATATCTAAGGGTTGCAGCATTCCCGTGGGTCTTTGGTGATCCACCTTCGCTTTTTGACATACTAGACATGACGATACAAAACTGGCAACGTCTCTCTTCATCCTGTGCCACCAATACATCCATTTTAGATCTTGGTACATCTTGGTTGACCCCGGATGCATACTCAGTTTGCACATGTGAGCTTCCTCAAGTATCAGCCTCCTTAGATCCGCATCACTGGGTACACAGATTTTGCCCTTGAACCTCAGAATCCCATCTGGTCCTTCTACAAACTCTGGCGTAGTCTCCTGCCGTCTGGCTTCTCTCTCTTTCATGAGATAAAGATCCCCACTCTGTTTCTCTCTAATCTGATTCAAGAGATCATTCTCCACAGTGATCATACCTACACTGAGCTTCCCTGGAGATGCTTCTACAGCTAACTTCAGATCCCTGAACTGCTCGATGAGCTTCCTCTCTCTGACCATCATGGCAGACGCATGGAGCACTTTTCTACTTAAGGCATCCGCTACAACGTTTGCTTTTCCAGGATGATAATGCAACTCGAAGTCATAGTCCTTCAAAAACTCTAGCCATTTTCGTTGCCTCATGTTGAGCTCTTTCTAATCAAACAAGTACTTCAGACTCTTGTGATCACTGAAAACGCTGAACTTTGCCCCGTACAAGAAATGCCTCCAAATCTTCAGAGCAAAGACCACTGCAGCTAACTCCAAGTCGTGAGTCGGATAGTTCGTCTCATGGTTCTTTAACTACCTTGAAGCATAAGCCACCACCTTCCTGTTCTGCATCATGACGCATCCCAGACCTTGGTACGAAGCATCACAAAATACCTCAGAGGGTTCGTTGGGGTCTGGCAGTACTAACACTGGTGAACTAGTCAGACGCTTCTTCAACTCTTGGAAACTAGCCTCACAGGCCTTGGTCCATACAAAAGCTTGATCCTTCCGTGTTAACTTGGTCAACGGTGCCATAATCTTAGCGAATCTTTCAATGAACCTCCGATAGTAGCCCACTAACCCAACGAAACTACGGATCTCTGTTGCTGTCTTAGGTTGTTCCCACTGCAACACAGATTCTACCTTCGCCGGATCCACCGCAATCCCCTCCTTTGAGATAACATGACCCAAAAACTGAACCTCTTCTAGCCAAAACTCGCACTTTGAAAACTTAGCATACAACTGCTTTTCTTTGAGTACTTGCAGTACTACTCGTAAATGTTCCGCATGCTCTTCTTTATCCCTAGAGTAGATAAGGATGTCGTCGATAAATACCACAACAAACTTATCTAAGTAAGGACGAAAGATCCTATTCATGTAATCCATGAATATGGCAGGTGCATTTGTCACTCTGAATGGCATTACCAAATACTCGTAGTGTCCATAACGTGTTCTGAATGCCGTTTTTGGAACATCCTCCATCTTGACTCGGATTTGATGGTAACCCGACTGTAGATCTATCTTAGAAAACACGGCTGCTCTTCTTAGCTGGTCCATCAGGTCATCAATCCTTGGAAGTGGGTACTTGTTCTTGATAGTGATCTTGTTGAGCTGACGGTAGTCCACACACAACCGAGACGTCCCATCCTTCTTCTTCACAAGCAGAACTGGTGCTCCCCACGGTGATACACTGGGCCTAACAAACTGCTTGGACATTAGCTCTTCCAACCGTTTCTTTAGCTCCTCTAGCTCTGCGGGTGCCATCCGGTACGGTGCCATAGATATTGGTCCAGCTCCCGGCACTAGGTCTATTGCAAACTCGAGATCCCTAACCGGTGGAAGTCCAGGTATATCTTCAGGAAAGACTTCTGGAAACTCGTCGACAATCGGAATCGGACGCGCGTCTTTCTCGCTACTGACCTCCAGAAAGGACAACAACATGTATCCTTGGGCTCCTTCTCTCAAAGAAGCTTTCGCTTGATTGGTAGAGATAAAACCAGAAATCTCACTTTTTGGAAAGATCAGGGTTCGGTTGGCACAGTCCAAAAGAACATGGTTAGAGGATAACCAATCCATCCCCAAGATAACATCTATTTGCGATAATTGCAAACAGATCAAGTTGGCTACAAACTTCCTAACCTCAACAAGAATAGGACAATTTAGACAAGCCTCAGCCGTAACAACAGGTTTCGCAGTAGGCGTGGAAATAACCAGATCAAATGCTAGTGAAGAAACAGGTAATTCCAAAAGCTTAACACAACTATATGCAATAAAAAAATGTGTTGCACCTTAATCAAACAGTACAGTTAAAGTTTTACCTCCAATGTTACCCTCTCCCTGGATCAGGTCTTGGTTCTGAGAAGTTTCAGCACCATTCACTGAGTAGACTTGCCCTTTTACCTTGGGCCTTGCTGCTCGAACCAGGTTAATAGCAAGTTCTGCCTTAGGTTGTCTGCACTCCTTTGCCATATGACCAGGCTTCCCATAGTTGAAGCAGATATTCCTGTCATTGAGCACTCCCTTGCATAGTGGTCTCCTTCACACTTGAAGCACTTGACACCAACAGCTCCTGAAATCGCACGATTCCCATTGTCCTTCCCTTGGAATCTTTGATAGCGCTGACCTCCAGACGGCTTTGAGTAGGGCTTCTTGTGATGGAAACTGCTACCACCACTCTTCTTGAACCTTGATGGCCCAACTTTTCCTTGGGTTTTGCTCCGACTTCCTTTCAGTTCTTCAATCAGCCGACATTTGGCCAGGAGCTGAGGAAAAGTAGGAATCTCGAATGGCATGACTGCCTCCTTGAGCTCATGTCTCAGACCCTCCTCGAACTTTCTACACTTCCAGGCTTCGTTGGGTTGTCTTGGAAGTAGTTGGAGAACTTTGCCAAACTCTCAAACTTAGTAGCATACTTGCAGACTGTCATGTGTCCTTGACGTAGTTGGAGGAATTCCATCTCCTTGGCATGCCTAGCACTCGCAGGGAAATACTTCTCAAAGAACTTCATACGGAAGAGCTCCCAGGTGATGGCTTGTCCAGCGTGCTCGGCCACCTAGCTGGCTCCCCTCCACTAGTACTCTGCATCACCTACCAGCATGTAGGCTGCATAGGTCACTCTATCAGCATCTGAGCATCTCATGGCTTCAAAGATCTTTTCCATTTCTTGCACCCACAACTCTGCCTTCTCCGGATCGTATTCTCCCTTGTATTGCGGCGGGTTGTTCCTGCGGAATTCACTCAATCCTCGATCCCTAGCATTCTCCTGTTCTCGGAGTACAAAAGCAGCAGTCATCTCCCGTATAGCTTGCACAGCATTAGCCATACCGGTGTTCCTATTTGCCATCTTGTTCTGCAAGACCAACAAAGTTCAGTACATGCTAGAGATTCCTTCGCACAAGCTCAAACAATGTTGTCATTCCTTTCGGAATTCAACAGCACACAAGTCATAGAGGCACCAGCACAAACAAGATAGACCAACCACAAACCCAAAAAGACTCGGCCAGCTCTGATACCAAATAATGTAACACCCCATTTTAGGGGTCATGATTATTCAACTCAAGACCATAGTTTAAAGGCGGAAAATATATAAATAGAGCTTAACGAAAATATGGGTTTTCTTTTTCCTTTCTTTTATACTCGAGTTCCAAAGCCATACACGTATACTTACACAATAAGGATAATATGCATTATCATAACAATATTAAAAGATAGAACATCTCTCAAAATACATAGGTACAAGTAGTAGTTTCAACACCGAACTACAGAAGAAACAAAATATATAAAGCCAAGCTTAACCTATACTACAGGAGATGCAGCTCCATAACATAAGGGGAAGGGGTACATAATAAATATACAGACACTGGGAAGACTCTAGAGACTGGCCAAACACTGACACCGTACTACTCATCAGAGTAATACTCCTCTGGATCCTCCTCCTCGTCCTCCTCCATGGCCTCCTCCTCCCCGTCCTCATCCTCTATGGCCTGCATGTCATAGCCGCTCATGATCTGCTCCGCGTATCGCAGCGCCTCCTCATCAGTCCTCAACCACCACGGGCCGGCAGGGGCTACCTTAGGAACGTCCTCCAGAGCATACTCGGGCACTTCCTCTTCCTCCTCCATCTCCTCATCGTTAGACAAGAAGATAACGAGGGGAACAGAAAAGGATACCCTGGCAAGAGCCGGTGTGATCTTACGAGCAGTCATCCTCCAAGTCGCCCGATGGCGGGGAACCAGAGGGCGTAGCTCGGAAGGCTCATAAGTAGGCCCTGTGGGTGGGACAACAGGGACAGAAGGGCCGGCCCAGGTGCAGGTACAGCAGACATAGACGGTGCAGTAGGTGGAGGTGGCATCGAAGCAGGGTCAACATATATGTCACGGGGCTCCTCCCGATGAACTACAGTCTGGGTGCCGGGCTGTCGCGGATGATCAGCAGGTGGTGGTGGTGGCGGCTGGGAAATCCCCATGCTACCTCCGCCACTAACACGTAGAGTGCAAGCTCTCTCTGACAGGCTCGTTATGTGAAAGAGTGATTCCCTCCTACTCGTGAGGCTGACAGCTCCAGTGTAGGTACGGCGTCCATCTGGGTGGATCGTCCAGGCGTCCTCTCCATCATGGAGGATCAAGTCCAACGTCAAGTGAGATGATGGGTCGCTCGCCATATCTACTCACCATAGCAGGATGAAAACCACGCGAGCAGCGTGACAATAGAAGTAATGAGGTGAGATTCCGCATATCGCACAACCAGAATAACAGTGATAAAAGTCACGCACACACGCACCCAATCGGCAATAATAGCGCATGGGCTTTCACAACATAATAAATAAATTGCATGGCATCACAGTGAATACATATATATATCACATTTAACAAGTCAATCACAGTTAATATATCAATCAGATGTATATGGGTCAAAGGTCAACTCAGGTATGCAATGACACAATGCAACATGACTCCGACCCCTACTCCATGGAGCTAAACATAACAAGAGTGAGTGATTGGGAGAACATTGTTTGCGTTATCTCAGCCCATAGTGCCACATCTATTGATTGTAATCATCATAACGGCTCACGCCAGACGTCCTTTACCCAAATTGTGATTTGCCCGTTGTTTCAGTCAGGACGTCAGTGTTTTTCGATGGATATCCACGACACAGAGGAGCTACTCTCTGGCCACATGTGTTTTCCCCAACCCCCGACGTCCCCAACATCCTCATGATCGACACCTCAGATAATCGCACCAGCACCAAGGTGCATCTCAACTCCTAGGCATCACGCCCGACTCATGCACGGATGCAGATGCATGTCAAGCAAGCCACACAAAACAGCCACGTACTACCTCATCACTGTAGTACCTCATTTATCCCTTGATAAACCATAGGATACCTATACGGGACCCACTTTCACACGACTTGCCATCAGTCGCCCATCCTTGGTTCCGTTCCTTGCAATCACGTACCACCTCGTCGTTCGAAACACGATGTTTATGTCTTATGATACATTAGTCCATAACCTAGATGTATTATGGAGGTTAGGGTTCCACAAGGAATCCCTTCATCAATCTTCACACTTGACTAGCAAAGGAATATTACTTATGCTTTATAAGTAATTCTTAGTGATTAAATATTATGGAGTCCTTAGATGATCTAAATCATCAACGATGTGGAACATGGTTTTGTCATGCCCACTAGGTATTAGTACATGTCTTTTACTAGAATCTTATGAGTCCATTACAGAGTTCATATAGATTCCCTTAGGAGATAACATGTTTATACTATTATAGTGAAAAACTTCAAAGTACTATCCTTATAGCAAAGTAGTTGATGAAATCTCCTTTATTAGGTATAGTTTGAAAACTCTAGTCAAGTATCCATAGCTGTCTCATTTAGTGTAAAAACTCTTTGAGTTAGTTCCCTTAATTCTGTTACTTAGTGTAGAAGAAAGCATGATTCTCCATTGAAATCATTATTTTGTTTTCAAATGAATTATAACTTATAAACCTTTGGAAAGTTCTAAAAGGTAGATAGTGTAAAACTACTTTGTTTTTAAA
This sequence comes from Ammopiptanthus mongolicus, assembly GCA_039655645.1. Classification (NCBI taxonomy): domain Eukaryota; kingdom Viridiplantae; phylum Streptophyta; class Magnoliopsida; order Fabales; family Fabaceae; genus Ammopiptanthus; species Ammopiptanthus mongolicus. The sequence goes on from CM077344.1 coordinate 40,387,002, forward strand.
GAAAGGTTTTGTAAGAATCCTATCTTCTCAAGGAAGGCTTACTAACTAAAGTTCTTTAAAAACCATCTTGATTAATTATGGAACTCTTGGATCTTTGAAAATCTTTTCTTTAAAGCAACTTATTAAAGTAATTGGTTGATCAACATCAAATCAACCTATTCTTGACATGGTTTCTACATGAAGTCCAAAAACTCTTATTTCACAACACATGGTTCTTTGGAACCAAAACTTGGTTTCTTTGGAAACCTTTTCAATTTATATACTTTCGTGTCAACATATAAAACCCCTTAGCATTGATATTTTAAGGTCCTAACCCTATTTTCTACACCAAGGCCGAATGCCCATAGGAAAATAGGATAGGTTTTTCTTTGTTTTATTGCATTGTTAGAACCATATTAAGTTCATTTTACCATCACTTAAACATAGAAGCTTTGGCTTCCCTTCTACACATCATATGGCCGAAACACTCATGGTTATATACCACCAAAACAAAGCCATTAAACAAAATCCCAAGTAGCATAGGATAATCACATCAACATATAAGCATGTTATCAAGACAACTTAGAACATAAGCAAGTTCAAATCATTCAAAAATCCTATCCTTAGATCTTTGGACCTAAGAATAGTTTTTCACCATGCCAAAATACTTTTCTTATAGCACATGCACACATAAACATCATACCAACACAACCACACAATTTAATATGACAACAAAGTAAAGAGCTTTACGAGGAAACCCTAGATCTAGGGTTTTCCTTCAACAAATTAGGAGGCCTTTATCACCACCATTTAAGGTGTGATATGGTTCACTCCCCCATTACCTTTGTGAAGCTTCCTTGACGAGTAGAAGATGATAACTTGGTCACCAAAATGACAAGGAAAACCGTGACCTAGAGGAGAAACAAACAAGTTCAAAAACTTGATTTTTCAACTTCATAAACAATAAGAACACTATGATTTTTCAACATAAAAAACAATGAGAACACTATGATTTTTCAACATCATAATGATGATAAAATAAGGATGTTCTCAAGAATAATAAAGGAAAGAAACTAAGTTAGAAACTTACTCTTGAACAAGGGTCCAAAATCAAGTTCAAGAAGCTTGAACCTTCTTAAATGATTCTTGAATATCTTGAAGCAAACAACTTCAAATGAAGAAATTCCAAAGAGGAAAGTTGTTTAGATGAATGAGGTAAACAAGAATATGAAGTTAGAATGATGAAATAAGGTGAGTATGAACACTTACTAGTGCTGGCCGAAGTTAGAAAGAAAGGAGAGAGAAGAGAAAACTTGAACTTAGGTGTTTTGAGTGAGAAATGGATGGAATAGTAACTTGGGTGTTTTGAGCACTAAAGGGCCGAGATCCCTCCTCCTTGTGGACTCCAAATCTTCATTAAATTGTGGTCATAAAGAATGGAGGGTCAAGATTCAAGTGGATGAATGTGTTGTTGCTTATGGAGGCCTTAAGGACAAGATTAACCAAAAATGGCTAAGATGCTTTTTCCATTAATGGTTAGTGTCATAAACTTGACTTGAGATGATAGAAAGCCCATCTTGGCTCCTCCCAAGGTGAAATGGCCGAATGGCCTTAATTAGAAGCAACAAGAATAGTTACATTCTCATTTAGTTAGGAGTTAGGAAATGAGGATTTTTACCAAAAATGGATAATTGGTTTTTACTACTTTTGGTACATTTTTGGATTTCAAGAAAGTTAATCCTCTTCATTAGGAATAATCACCAAGGTAATAGAAAATGTAATTCAACATTACATCGCACTTAATTCCCCGTTTCCCGGCCTCCGGCACGCAAAACGAGAAATTACCCGATAACGATCAAAATAGAACTTCTATCGGTTTTTCGTCTCTTGACGACAAAAGAAACTTTACCACAACATAACCATGGATATAAACTATCATATAAACATTGACATATATATATATATATATATATATATATATATATATATATATATATATATATATATATATATATATATATATATATCAAACATAAAGGTAGCGATCACAATTAAATGTTGATCATAAACAGTTACAGAAACGAGGGTGTTACAGTTATCATGGCAAATGAAGTGCTGTTATTTACCTAAGGAGAATACTAACGAGTGCCCCTAGGGCACTAGTTTAGGAATCAAGAAAAGAAAATTTTCATTTAGAATGAATGTATTTAATATTTAAATAAGTGATAGACTTTGTTTTTCATTGAAAACTTGTTTTTTTGGATTTCTTAATTAGTGTGTTTAGGACACTCATTAACAAGACCCTGTACGTAATATCTATCTCATAATTGATCACAATTGTATCAAAATCTGAACCTAATCCATACTATATACAAATCTCCATAACTTTTCACTATATACATTACACCTGTCAAGTTATAAGCATTTCATTTTTTTTTTTGTAATAATAAAAATAGAGAAAAGAAAGAAAAAAGACAAAGGCACTAACAGACTCAAACTGAAAAAAGAAAACTGAAAAAAGAAAACTAACGGTGTTTGGTTGTGGGGAAATGGAGTGGAGGGGAGGGATTATTCTAAACTTTTCTTGTTTGGTTCAATTTTTTGGAGGAGAAGGAAGATGAATGAAAGGGATGGAAAGTGGATCTAAAATATTTTAAATAGTTGGATTAAAATATCCTCACTATTATTTTGAAATACAAAATTGTCCCTATTGCATTTTAGATATAGGATTACTTCCATCTCCATTAACAACCTCAGCCACATACGAAGAAGATTAATTTTCTCTAATCTTTTTTTTGTTCTTTCTATTCTTTCGTGGCAAGATGGATTGGGACTCAACAATATATGATGAAAAATATTTGTAAATTTGGGCACGTGTTTGTACGTACTGAAAAAGAAGAATTTAAAACCTAGATTGAAGTTTGGAAGAAGAATGGTACATGACTACATGTAATTTTCTTTCTAACGTATCTACCAAGTAGCATGACCAGTGTGACGCAAGTTTGATTCCCTTCTCCAAGCAAACAGCATTATGAAAGAATTATATTTCTGTATTTTCAAATGATGCAATAAGGGTATAAAAGTAAATTAATTTTAAAATTTTTCCTCTTCCCTTATGAACCAAACAAGAAAAGAGATATTTTCCCTCCCCTCCCCTCCTCCAACCAAACAGAATATCTAATTAAAATCTCCCACCCTTTCCCCCCTTTCTTTGAACCAAACACACCCTAAAAGAACTCCAACCCTAAGCAACCACGTTCTAGATGCATCTTTGCTTAGGAAAGACAGAAGGCCGGACGGTGGGGAGGGGAGGAGGTCCACCGCGATGTTCCCAGTCGCCCCCTTTTAGCCAAGAAATTTGCACATGCATTCGCCTTCTAGAGCACGTGACCCAACTGCACTTGTCAGTCCCGACGAATCATTCCAGCGATCACGCAAAGCGAAGAAGCATAACGGTACATCGGAGGCGGTGGCCTCTCAACCAATGACAAGACGTCTGTTGAATCCGAGTAGCAGAAAAATCCTTAATCAGTAACTTCTACTTCTCCTTCAGTCATTGATTTAGGCAACCAGCTTCACCTGTAACATCCCGATTTTTTCTATAAACTCTGATCTAGTTGGTTAATCTCGATTGGAGCTTTGGATGATTGTGTGAATCGTTGTGTGTTAGTTTTAGACCTAGTTTGAAGCTTAGGAATAGGCTTGAACAAGGTTGGAAGTGCCTAAGGCGTTAAACGAGCAATTGTGGAAGCTAGATGTTTGTATGGCTTTTCCCAGCGCAACCCTCAAGCGTGGGAGGTTAGCACGCCTAAGCGTTCTAACGCTCAAGCGTTGGTACCGCGAACGCTCAAGCGTTCTGAGTGTGTTTGCCAGCTGGAGTGTTTTTGACGCGTGTGCTACACGTGTCAAGCCAGGGTCGAGGCGAAGCAGACAAGGTTCCACGCTCAGGCGTGGATAGGACCTCACGCTCAAACGTGGGCACGCTCAAGCGTGGAAATTCTGCACGCTTTAGCGTTCTCAGCAGGATGCCCCAAGCGAAGTTTTCTCTCCATTTTCACTTAGCTCATTTTCTCAACTCGTCTTCAAGCTCGAGACTGAGTGTAGAGGGAGGAGCTCTGGTTTTCTAGAGAGAGAAAGCTTGGTTTGAAGGAGATCGAAGTAACGAAATGTGATTCCGACTGCACCATTGTGATCGTGGCGAGGTTAACTTCGACTTTGACGGATTGATTTCTCGATTCGTCCGAGGTAAACTCGAATCCCTAACACGCGTTCTTCGTGTTCTTGGCATTCTTCGAGTCTTTACCTTCTCTTTGATCTTTTGGGCTTGCCCTAGGGCTAACACTATTGTGCATGTGTTTTTTTTCTTGTAGTGATACCAAATCAATTTCTATGAACTAGTTTCATCATTCTCTTTCATAATCCAAGAGCATGAAACCAAATAAGTTTTCTAGCCTTTTTATTTAAAGGTGGCCGAAGCCTTCAAGTTGAGAAAGGTTGAGTTTTTTATCCAAGTTTTGAGTAATAAGACTTGTTCTAGTGTTAGGAGTACCCAAGGATCATCCATCCAAGAGATTAGAACTTTTGGACATCTCTAGCTAATTTTTCTAGATGATGGCCGAACCTTAAGTGATTGGAAATGGATGGGATTTTTGTTGTTTGATGTTTAATGTTTGATTGATTGTGTTGTTTGTAGTTGTGACTAGGGCAAAGTTTGTGCTCGCGGTGGTGTGAGGCTTGGAGTTGAGGCCACGGTTGAGGGGCTGTGTGGAGCTGCCATAGGAGGGTGGCTGCGAGCTTGAGGAAGGAGCGAGCAGGTGATTGCCTAGATTCGCGTGGCGACAGTTCAGGTGGGGAGAAAGAGTACTGCTGCTGTCGGGAAGACAAGAGTAGGGTAGTATGTTCTGCTATGTGTAGGGAATCCCTAACCGTACTAGTGGTTGAGCCCTGATAAAGTACCTAAACCCTAGGTTTAGCTTACTTTGGGTTATCGTTGTTAAGTTTGGAAACCCTAGGCTAGCGAACTGTTAGTTGAGGATGGTTGGTTTCGTATGACTATATGCTGCCGTTTGTTGCTGTTGCTGTCTGTCTAAGTGCCTATATGCTGCTTGGTGTGTGATATGCTGCTATATACTATAGTTGATGTTATTGCTGTGGTTAGTATGTTGTATGTTGTAATGTTGAGCGTTGTGGAGGAATGCCGTAGAATTAAGTTTGGCTGTGTGCTGTGTTGCTGTCGGGTTGATACCGCGGATGGTGCCGTTGCTGTTATGCTGACTTCTTGAGGCTGTGGCCGTGTTTGTTTAAGCTGTGGCTCGTGGACGCGTGGCGTCGAGGCTGTGGCCGTATGGATGCAGTGGCATCGTGTTTTTTCTGATTGAGAGCTTAGGCGTGAGATCCGGTATCAAGCTCGTTGAGGATGTTTGTTGCATATCATCATTAGTTGCCAAGTGGCGAGGCCGTATGACAGGTAGTATGGGCTGCTAGTGTCATACGAGGTTAGTGGTACTTGAGTGCGGGTACAGAAAGTAGATGGGGCGGTCAAGTGAGTGGCCTTGGGGATGTTGCTGAAAGTGAAACAGGGAAACACAAGAAGGGGGGTTGAATTGTGTTTCTTAACCGATTTTCGAAATCCTTTTCTGAAAAGCATTTTAGACAAGCAAGATGAAAGAATCAAATAAAAAAGATAATCAATGTTTAAGAGTCTTTGTTTTCAATCCCCAGGTTAGTAAATAAATAAACTTAACAAGATAGGGATAGAGAGATTCACACAGAGATATATCCTGGTTCACTCTTTCAACTCAAAGAGCTACGTCCAGTCACTTCCCTGAGAAGGTTTTTCCACTAAATCACTTTGCACTTTTCACTAGTTGTTTCCTAGTCACTTCACGACTACAACTCCAAGTATTCTACTCCTCTCCAGGCTACAAGTATTCTTTTACAGACAAGCCTCTTCAGGCTCAACAAATCCTAAGACTTGAGTGGGGTTTTTCGAGCTTTTACAGACTCACTAAGAGTGAGAGTATTACACGATACAACTCTTAAAGATCTGTTTGTAACTTTACAATGAAAGAATAAGAAGGTTTACAGATCAATATTGCTTTGAAGCCTTTTTGTTGCACAATGAATTTTCTCTTGAATAATTTCTTGCTCTTGTGTTCTCTGTTTGCTTCTTCAGAAGAGGGTCTTCTTATAGCTTTGTCTGACCTTCTGATTTCAAAAAAGTAGGAAACTTTTCCGTTTAGACACATTCAGATATCCGTTAGGCATAAGTCCATTTGTCAGTTGTTCTCCGTCGAGTAATTGTCCTTTCAGAATGAGGATGCTTTTGGTAGTAGCAGCTTGAATTGTAGCAGACTGATTTGCCTTTATGGCTGACAAGCATTTTGCTCTACGTGATTCTTTGCTCTACGTGGTTTGCTATGTACGACTTTGTACCTTCTTTTGTCTTATATGAAAAAGATATTTCCTTAAAAACAATTAAGACTTTTGAAAGAGAGAGCCACATTATCTGCAAAATAAAGTTACTTGGACACACAGGTATATATAAAAAGTTGGACGCACCATTTATATAGACAGTTGGACGCACAATCAGTGTAGACAATTGGACGCATAATATAGACAGTTGGACGCATGATATGTATATGATCATGTTTATACGTAAACCTTTGCCACTATAGTCCAAAAGATTATTTGGATGAACCATGAAGTTTCTTTGGACGAAGATATTGCATTGAGCTTTTTGTCCTTTAAGTGCTAGATGAAACTTTGGATTTGGAGAACCGTCTGAAGTCAGAAACATAAGAAGGTCTTTTGACCTTATGGATTAGCATAAACTTGACTTCGAGTGAATTCAATAAACATATAATAATTTTGTTAATCATTAAAACTTTTAGGGGTCATTAGCCATTACTGTTTTGGTTCTAACCACTACAACATGTTTCACTTCAGGCAACAAGAAAAAACCATGCCTAAAAGTATGAAAACCGTTCCCTAAGGTTTAGGCAACGGTTTGGCAACGGTTATGAAATCGTTCTTTAGGTGACCGTTGCCTATTCTCAAAGGCAACAGTTTTTTACTTAAGGCCACGGTATACAAATAACTGTTGCCTAAATTGGGGGAAAAGGCCACGGGTTTTTGGACCACCTATTGGCAACGGTTTTCATAGTGTGTGATTAGGCAACGGTTTTTTAACTATTGCGACATGTTTCAGCCACAGTTATTTAAACGTTGCCAAATAGTATAGGGAATATTTATTTATTATTGCTAAATAGTATAGGCAACGGTTTCTTAACTGCCGCGAGACGTTTCAACCACATTTATTTAAATGTTGACTTATAGTATAGGAAACATTTACTTATCTATTGCTAGATAGTATAGGCAACAATTTTATAACTATTGGGAGATGTTTTAGCCATGATTACCTCATAGACAACACTTATTCAACCGTGGGCAAATAATAAAGAAAACGGTTTAAACAACTTTAGGGGACATTTTTATAACTGTTTTACAATAAATAGGCAACAATTCAAATGGATTCCCTTTTATTACATTGTGAAGAAAAAAATATTTTATATGTCTATACATGACTAAAGATACATTTTAACATTTCAATTACAACACTTGTTAATGTTACAATCAATATAATTAAAATATTCAAAACACCTGGATTATATAAGTCTCAATATATATGTTAACAAAAGTGAAACCACTATATACTTCAATTTTTGATAAGTCTGACATATATAACTCCAAAATAGAGAAGACTAAATTAAATTCATCAAGTGGTAAAAGTTAACATAATGGTTTTTCTCTAAAATCCAAAAGAAAAAAATACGAAGATTATAGGAATCTATGCATGTTAATAACATCATTCCCCTTCAATGTCTTGAGGTTGATGTTCTTCCTCACCATGAGAATCTTCCTTCACATATGACAGTACATGTAAGTTAGAAAAGGCAAAGCAAAATAACAATAACAATTAAAGGACTAATGATAACTACATAGTGACAATTTTGGTAATGGTCCACCTTTCTCTTTTAAATAAGAGAATATCAAAATAGAATAATTGTAGTAACCACACACACACGATAAGCAAATCAATATAATCCAAGCTTAAAATATAGTAACAGTGCGTACAAAATATACCGCCTTAAAACAGAGCAATTCAAATACCAATAGCAAATTGAAACTTGTTGGATAAATCGAAGATAAGTTAAATGATGGAGGCTAAAGTGAATTAGAGTTTTACATAGTAAAGTAAACTACGCATTGAAGGGTTAGATAGGTGTTGGGTAGATTACAAAGCTAACTACAATATAAGCATATTGACCTGGCATGCTACAATTAAAAAAAAAAAACTGAAACTAACATATTGAAGGGTTAGATAGGTGCTGGGTAGATTACAAGCTAGGATCGATGCATTTATTAAGAGATGCCTATTCCACTTAAGGCATAGAAGTTATGCCTTAGTATACAAATAAAACTTTGAATCAACTAGGAATAGAATAATATTAATAGCTAACCAATTAAATCACAAACAAAGATTTTGTAAATATGGTTATACCTCTTCATAATTTGGAACACGGGTTGATGTAGAAGAATGTGGTGCTGCACTATTTTCATTACCTAAAGCATTTTCCATTATATTATCCAAAGCCTCTTCATCCAAATTTGGGTTGTTTTGCTTCAATGCAAATCTTACAAGTGCTTCCAACCCCTCAACCTTCTTAAACATCCTACTCATCTCATCAGAATGTTGTTTCTTAATGGCAGCAATTTCTTCCTTTCTTTTTAACATAGATGGTGTGATGGTTCTTCCAAAGCAACGCACTCTTCCTGGCTTTTCTTTTCCAAATAATGATTGAAAAGTTTGGCCAGCAGATTCACTTGAGTTTTGAATGGAATCTTTAAGCGTAGTCTAATAAAAGAACATCATTGTTAAAGATAAAATCCAGACTTTAAATACACTTGATGAATAATACTTGACTTACAACAACAGCTTGTGTTTCTTCATCTACTTCCTTCCCCTTTCGGCTTTGTCGGGTCTCGACGAACATTTCAGCTTGATTGACACCCCCTCCATTCTTCATCTTCGCACGCTACATCAATTAGTTTAACAATAGGAAACAGATATTGATTAGAAGATTTATTTGTTTTAGATATAGAAAATAACACATACACATATAATAAATTCACTACCAGTCGTGCTTTAATTCTAGCAAAATTTATGGGACCCATGCGGTGAATATATTTTTGCTTAGCCCTATTCACAGCATTTTTTTGCTAATTTTCTGCATTATGGAGAAACAAATTAGAGTGAGATAATAAAATAATTTAAAACTAAATTGTTGTATAACTATCTTACCTTGATAGTATCATGGCTCCAATAAGTCATCAATTGTTTAAAATGAGCTTCAGGTATTGTCTCTGGACAATGCTTTAACCTTTCTCTCAAATTGGAGTACTTCAAAAAATGTTCCTTCTTGATAGTGTTCTTGTAGCGTCTCCAAGCATCATTTATGCGAGAAAATACCGCCTTCCTTCCTTTACTAGGAATAAGGTATTTATCCTAAAAAAAATATACATAATATCATTGTCATCAGCTTAATAATTAAATATTTGATTATTCAATGAAATATGAAAAATGCTTTCCCATACATTAACATATTCCCACATGCGATCCCTGTAATCAGTAGGCACGACTTTAAAGTTTGTGTAAATCAAGGGGTAAAAGTCTGCGTTCCTTGCTAGAGTGCCTAAGAAATAACTCAAGTCTGAAACTATTTTGTCAGTGGGCCCAATTGGCTCTCCATCATCATCTAATATAACTTCTTGATGGTCTTGACTTGGTCTTGCATGAATGCCTAAGCATTGTGTTGGTCCTCGTGTTCTTTTCTTAGATGCCCCTATTTTGACATAGAAGTTATGCAACATAAGATAAAATACCAAACATGGCATATATATGTAAGGTGAAGAACAAATTATAACTAATCAGTTTCATGCAACTAACCAAAGATAGCATATATACATTCCTTACCATTTATTTCACCATCTTCCTCTCGGTGTGCATCTTCTTGTTCGATGTTATTTTGTTCTTCATCTTCACTTTCATTTCCTATCCCTTCATGTTCACCAACCTCTCCATTTTCTTCAAGAAACTCATTAATTAACATTGGTGGACATATTGGGATTCTTTTTGTCTTCTTCATAGGGCTTTGTTGCATCTCCCTTAAATCATCATCTTGAGCCACTGCCTTTTTCACAACTTGCCCCTTTAAACCTTGCTTTTGGCTAGATCCTTTTCTTTCATCCACAGATGCTTTCATAGGTAACTTTTTCTTACTTGTACTCATAGATTGGCTCTTTGAGTCTTGATTTTGACTAGGTCCTTTGCTTTGTGTCATGATTGCTTCCATCGGTAACTTATTTTGATTTATACTCACAACTTGGCTCTTTGGATCATGATTTTGGCTAGATCCTTTAGCTTGAGTGATGGCTGCTTCAACTGGCAACTTATTTTGACTTGTACTCACAAATTGTCTCATTGGGTCTTGATTTTTTCCAGATCCGCTAGCTTGATTAATACTTGCAATGTTAGATTTCTTTTGGATGGGCTGAAGCTGCCTAGTTGAAGTTAAACCATGTTTTTGGGTAGCAATTGAAAACATAGGCTTCTGTTTGGGTCCTTGAACTTCCATCCTAGCTGCATTATTTCTTTCAGCATTGCCTACTACCAGCTTTTCACGTTTGATTTTAAACCTCATAAGCAATTCAGCGCTTGATCGTACATTTCCCTCGAAATCAAAAGTAACATTTTCACCTTTGCCTTGCTTTAAGCTTGCTTCGTTCATTTTCTAACAAGAAAAACACAATACCAAATTAGTAAGTGCATCATACAGTAACAAATAGCTAGAGCAAAAATTTATTTAAATCATTTTAACAAATTATGTATTGTGACTAATCATAGAGTTAGACACTCTTTAGAACATAGAGCGCAAAATGTGTTTTTTCAGTTCTTACAGGCTATGCTACACTATATTGTGGGATGTGGGAACAAATATCATCTAACATAACAGTTAGAACTGCTTATCAGGGAGAGGAGGGTTGTTTGACCAACCAAGTTAATGAGCAGGGCCATCTAGTTCTGAATTAGACTTAGCCTCTATTGCCAAACTCCACACTATTAAAACTAAACAAAGCCAACAAAGTTCAACCCAAAACAACACCAACAAAACTTATCTATCTGCTTGGGGCTGTTTGCTTCTGTTCAGGCAGCTTTATGATTTATAAGTTTATAACCTTGACTATTGAGATACAAGCATCATGAACATTTTAACTGTAGGTTCCCTTATTTGCAAAAGATCAATTGGTGGTGGATATGAAGCCAGAAACAAAGTAGGCCTTTTAGACTTCAGATCACGTATACATTAATAGGTATTTGTTGTTTTCGACTTTGATTTGTTGTAAGCATGGTTTACTTCCTCTTTTCTTTAGTGGTTTCAGCAAGGGGTGCTGGTATTGTTAATGTATCCGAAAAAAAGTGGGTTGTAAGCAAGAGGCTGCCACATGCTATTGACATGAGACAAAACATTTAGGATGATAACTTGTAGGTAAAATGGAGTATGTCAGGATTTTGTTCACTTATGATGACAATGGGGGGCGTGCATAGGTTTCTAGGGGCCTTTTTTAGGTGTCATGGGTCTTTTTCTACCACAACTTCTCTTTCATACTGGGGCTACATCATATAATCTAGTCTAGTTCAAAAGACTAGTCTTTTTCATTACATGCATGTGGCCTCCGGATTTTCTGCCTTCAGGTCCCCCAGCAATCGCCACAAACTTCCCCTCCATCCATTTTATAATTACTGCATGTTAAGCAAAAACCTAAACTTCTTTGCATTTTAGTATCAGGCAGTTACACATACATTATCTGTATGTTACATAACTAACTAGCTAAATGAACATGAATGCAAAATAAATTTTACTGGTGCAGGATAATAAAGAAAAACAAAAATGCAGAGAAACTTTGAAATGAACACTCGTCTTTTTATCTGCTGCCACAAGCACCGCACCAATCAGCAGCATGGAGTTGCAAATCATGCACTATTCCAATCAATAGGCTTGGTGCAGTCAAGAGAAGCATGATATACATAAAGTTGAAATTATTTTAAAGTGAGTAAGTAAAAATGATTTTATTATTGATTTGATAAAGTACATAAATATCTCAACACCATAAACCAGACATAGAAGTTAGAAGTTGGAAGAAATTTTTCTTTTTTCCGTTCGATTGTAACTTTGACTGTTTTGGAATTGAATAAATGATAGTCTTCTTTACTAGGTGGTAATATTGCAGCTTTGCTCATGGGGACATAGAGACCTAAAACTTTATCCTTATTGTATGATTTTGCATAAAATAACTTATGAGCACCCCAGACATTTCCATAGATGTCTAATGTCATCAACAACTCACCCTTCATCTATTTATTGTCTTCTTTGCTTATTGCCGTGAACTTAATGTATACGTGATCTGAAGTCTAAAAGGCCTACTTTGTTTCTGGCTTCATATTCTTCAAGATGTAATCACCTTAAACTACAACATGCTACTATTGATTACAACGTCAACTTTGTATCTAGTATGCAAACTATGCTATGCCAACAAAAAAACAAGAGTATATATTAGAAAAATTGACATTAAAGATGAACTCAGCCCTTCATCCATACAGAGTCATCAAGGTCAGTCAAATGAAATGCATGCATATTTATTTTCTAATGTTGTACATTACTAATCATCAGTAATTAATCATTTGTGCAACTATTTATTCAGCTAATAGTAAAAAAATCATGTGCAATGCATATTAGAAATAACTACTTCCTTTTAAACAAAACATCAATCTTCTAGCGTCTTACTTTTTTAACTTAGCTAGCTTGCGTTCTATGTTCTGACACTGCCAAAACTTCTATACATTAGTCAATGAAGTCCAACAAAGTGTCATCAAAATCAGAATCCTCTTCATGGTCTGTTTCATGCATAACATGGGAAGGCTTCTCAATGATGGTTGCAGGTATATCTTCCCTAATCAAATTGAGTTCACCATCATTATTTGGTGCATTTATATTTATTCTATCATCATATGGTTCACTCCGAAAAGATTCTTGAGCATCTAAATCTGATTGCTCACCCATGTTAAATAAATCTCTTGGAACTGTCTTTATAACATAATGCCTATTTGCTTCAAAAGGATCTTTGACATAAAAACATTGGTGGACTTGCCCGGCTAGTACAAAAGGATCATCTTGGGAACATTTTTTGTTGAAGTGTACACAAGTAAGTCCATATTCGTCTTCTTCAACCTCAAACCAATCACACTTAAACAACACAAATTTGAAGTGGCCATAATAGTCTAGCTCAATTATATCATTAATTGCTCCATAATAAGTGATAGGTTCGGTTTTGGGATTTTCATCGTTAGAGCTTGCAAAACTTGGAGTTAATGAAACCAAAGTCACACCAGAATTTTGGCTTTTACGTCTTGAGTCTCGTTTCATAGTGTGGAATCTGTACCCATTAATGAGGTATCCCGAAATCCTCTTTGCAACAGTATTTGGTCCTCTGGAGAATTGTTTAAGTTGAAATGATATATCATCGTCCATGGCACGAGCTTTAAACCATTCACTAAAATCTTGACTTTGAACTTTTGCTTTGGTCCACATTCCTCCTTTAGTGTGATAATTAACGATGTCTTCGTGCTCTCTACAATGGCAACATTGTTATTTAATAGATGTAATCTAAAATATGTTTTATAGATGAGTAGGAAGACAATGAGCTATTATGATACCTGATGTATACTTGAACTTCATCACAATTGAATAAGAGGTACCGATGGGCTTGGCCTTTTGATTTAAAATCTAAAGAAAATGGTTTACCATTTTTCTTTCCCCCTAAAGGACGACCAATACTTGAAAAGTAATCGGCTGAATCTACTTCACATGAACCGCTATGATCATAGTTTCGACTATTTCTATTGAGCCTTGTCTCTACACTTTTATGCAAATATCTTGAGCAAAGAGTTAAAGCTTCTTCAACCAAATACCCCTCAGCAATAGAACCTTCAGGATGACTTCTGTTGCAAACATAAGTCTTAAGTTTACATAAATGTCTTTCTGGGGGATACATCCATCTGAATTGAACTGGACCTCCCAATCTAACCTCATTTGGGAGATGAATAGGCAAATGAACCATTATGTCAAAAAAAGCAGGGGGAAAAACCATCTCCAATTGACAAAGTATTTCTGCAATTTCAGTTTCTAAGTAATCCAAATCTTCCACTTGGATAGCTTTTGACATAGAGAGCGAAAAAAGGAACCAAGACTAATTAGAGGGTGAGCCACTGCATTGGGCATTGTGCTTCTTATTGCTATTTGTAACAAGTAATGTAAAATGAAATGTGCATCATGACTCTTATAACCACATATTTTCTTCTCAACAACCTGCACACATCTTGATATATTTGATGCACTACCATCTGGTAATTTGGCAGCTTTCAAAACACTACAAAAATTACACTTATCTTCCGAAGTCATTGAGAAACATGCTTTTGCAAACTCTGCACGACCTCCACCAATATCCCTTGGATGAAGTTTCTTTCTAATTCCCATATCTTGCAAATCATAACAAGCATTAACATGATCTTTTGTCTTCCCTGAGATATCCAAAAGAGTCCCAATAATATTATCACATATGTTTTTTTCTATGTGCATTACATCAAGATTATGACGCAATGTATTATGTGCCCAATATGGCAGCTCAAAAAAAAAAATTGACCTCTTCTTCCATGGACCATCAATTTTCTGTTTTTTCTTCTTCCCAAATACATTGTTGAAAGATTTTAAGTTTTCTAAAATCTCTGTCCCTTCTAACAAAGGCGGTGCAGATCGAAGTTCTGTTCTTCCATTAAAAGACTTTTTATTAGCTCTCCAAGCATGGTCCATTGGCAAAAAAAACACGATGATCCATATAACACATCTTACGACTATGTTTCAAGTAGGTTGAAGAAGTGTTATAGTTACAACTTGCACATGCCAACTTTCCTTTAGTGCTCCAACTAGACAACATAGCATACCCAGGGTAGTCACTGATAGTCCATAAAAGAGCTGCACGCATTTGAAATGTTTGATTCCTTGAGGCATCATATGTGTCTACTCCTACATTCCACAAACCCTTCAACTCCTCGATCAACGGTTGAAGGTACACATCGATATTATTTCCAGGTGATTGTGGACCACGAATTAGTAATGACAACATGGTATATTCAGACTTCATGCACAACCATGGTGGATAATTGTATACCATCATCATGACAGGCCATGTACTATGAGATATACTCATAGTCCTAAATGGATTGAAACCATCGCTGGTCAAGCCAAGTCTTACATTACGAGGCTCAAATGCAAAGTCAGGATACAACCTATCAAAGTCTTTCCATGCTTGGCCATCAGCAGGATGCCTTAATTTCCCATCCTTTGAGCGTTCTTCTTCATGCCACCTCATTGACTCGGCTGTCTTTGAACACATAAATAGCCTGAAGTCTAGGAATCAAAGGAAAGTGTCTCAGAATTTTTGCAGGGACTTTGTGTTCATTTTTTGGTTGCTTAAACTCACAATTTACTTTAGGGAATTCCTTCCATCGTGAAACTTTACAAAACTTGCAGGAATTGTCATCCTCATGCTTTCTCCAATATACATGCAATCATTGGGACATGCATGAATCTTTTTATAATCAAGACCTAAGTCCTTAAATTATGGCCTTTGTTTTGTTGAAAGATTCAGGAATGTTTAGATGAGGCATCGCTTCTTTCAATAGTTCTAAGAGGGAAGTAAATGATGCATTGCTCCATCCATGAAGACACTTCAATAAGTACATTCGAATTATGAATGATAAAATAGAGAACTTTTTGCATCCTGGGTATAATTCTTATTTTGCCTTGTTAACCAAATTGTAGAATTTTCTTGCATCCTCATTAGAACCCTCATTAACTCCCTCTGCTTCTGCCACATCTCTAAATGTGTCGTACAATAAGCCATCAATGTCATCACGTGAGTCCTCCTGATCTTCCATGTCATTATCAAATTCCATTGGCAATATTCTCTCCCCATGGTTTACCCAAACATCGTAGCCTTTTAGAAATCCCGTGCCTATTAAATGATCATAAACCACATTTCTTTTTGCCCAGCAACGATTTCTACACTTAGCACAAGGACATAAAATTTCATCTCCTTGAGGTCTTCCTATAGTGTAGGCAAAATCTAAGAATGACTCAACACCATTGAAATACTCTTCACTAAACCTTGGCAATTTAGTCCACTCTTTGTCCATGACTTTTAATCTAAAACAAAAGAAAATGATGCATTATGTCATTTTAAATATTATTTTATGCATTAAGTTATTCACAACTTTCTATTCTAGAACGGGATTATAGAAGATTTATCATTTCTAACAACAGACTTGAAGTTAAAAGTACAAATTCGGGTGAACTCCATCACTATTCACTTTCTGAAAGGGATTCTAAAATCGGTTATGAGCATGCATATAAAAACTTATTGCTAATGAACAACTAATCAAATATGAGTAACTACATCATGTTCCTGAGGATTTTCTTTAAAAATTAGATAAGCCTTTTACCAAACAGCTTCCACTCAAAACACACAATCCTACCAGAACAACAATATGGATCTGGTATTTTATTGAACAGTACAAAAGCAACCAAGATTACCAAGTTGCGATTAATAACAGACAACAAAAGCTAATAAAAATCATTCTACAACACAGCAACTAAATCCAATACAATGTAACATTAAAATTCATCATCTACAGAGTGTAGTAAAAACCCAAGAATAAGGGTGAATCAAAATTCTGGGCAACATTCAAAGAACTAAACAAAAATTCACGAAAGAACAGAATCAGATAAGGACAACCAAACCTGGACAGAGAATATGTGGTTAGGAGCTGCGACAGTTGCAGAGAGAAAACAAACTGAACCTAGTAGAAGAACGAGCTTCGAAGCCTTGAAGGAAAGACTACAACTTCGGTTTTATTAGGGAGTGATATTCCCTTTCTTATAATTTTGCACAAAGAGAAGGCACCATGAGGAGGAATCTGCAGATATCACATTCCAAACAGCTTTATAAATTTTCCTTCTTTAGTTAGATATTAGCAATCAAGCAAGGAAATACAAGTTATAAGGAAAAACCCACCAAACAAATGCAGATTAACAGAGTAGAAAAAGAGGAATAAGCAAAGAAAGTATGAGACAAAGAGAGGAATAATACGGTACCATTGAAGCATAAAAGACTGAAAAAGAAAACTAATTATGTTTTTTCAGTTCTTACATGTTATGCAACACTACATGAGAGGAAATAGTAAGGTATCATTGAAGCATAAAAGACTGAAAAAGAATACTAATTACATATCAGTTCTTGAAAGTGTTTTTTCATTTCTTACAGGCTATGCAACACTATATTGTGGGATGTGGGAACATATATGATCTGCCATTACAATTAGAGGTGCTTTTCAGGGGAGAGGAAGGGTTGTTTGACAAGCCAAGTTAATTAACAGGAGCATATGGTTCTGAGTTAGACTTACTTGGAGAGAATTTGATCCATTCTCTTAAGAAAAGTTAGACTTACTGTATCTTTCTCTCTGTCCCCTATTTTTACATCCCCTAATTGTCTAAGTAACTCAAAGCTACAATCTAAAGAGAGAAAATGTCTCCCACCACCAGCTACTACTGCCCCACCTCATTGGCTTTACTGTGGCATTCCAAGGATCCAAGGTTATCTTCAGAACTCTTCCTTCAAGTTAATACTTTGCAATGTTACTATAATCTATACCACATAGAGCCTAAACACCTATTCTCAATTTTGCAATCAAATTATTGGTTTAAATCACCATAACTTGGTATGAGGAAAAATTACATATGGCTTATACGTAGGATCAACGAATGGAGCATTAGATGTTTTTTTATTTAAATATAAATTTCATTAGTATATAATTGTGTGCTAGCTTCCAGAATTAAAACATTTATTCAAACTTGATTCACCTTTTTCCTTTGAAAAAATCGGCAAATAAATACAAAAAAAAAAAAAATACGGTACCAATTTTGAATATCTAAAAGAAGAAGAAGAAGAAGAGTAAGACAACATCAGCAATCATCTTCCTAATTTTCTCTAAATATCATTGAAAACGCTCACAATAACAGATCTTAGCAGCAACAATAACACTGGTAGCCCCTCTCTCTCTCTCTCTTCATAAAAAAACCATCAAATTTGACTCACCGTGGAGGCGGGTGTTGAGGATAGTGCTGCCGAAGCGGACACAGAGTGCAGGGCTCAGCGATAACTCAGTGATACTGCCGAAGGGGAACAGCTTTGCTTCAAAAAACTGGATCTCACAACTGGGGCTCGTCAGCTCTGTGGAAGAGATTAGGATTGCTTTGCCTTGAAGATTAGGATTAGCTAGCGTTCAGAGTGATAAGATTAGGATGTGCTGTGAAGAACGAAAAAGAGAAAATCGCGCCACGTTCGGAGTGATAAGGGAAAAGGAGTTTCGTGGGACTTGGAGGTTACGCTGGTTAAACGTGAGGTTCACGGAAAAACTGCAAATATTTTGAAAAGAAAAAAACTGTTGCCCAAGGTGTTAACAGTGTAAAATAATTGTGTCTAATATATCTACGGTTCAAACTGTAGCCTAATATAAATAAACAACGGTTTTGTATCCAAATTTTAAAGGAGATATAAAATATAAATAATATTGTCCACGGGTACAAAACTGTTGCCTGTTCCTTGTTTTAGTAATGGTTTTTTAATCGTTGGCGAGAGTAGTGTTGCCTAAAGTGAAAAATGTTGTAGTGAACAATCTCCCCCTTTTTTATGATAACAAACATTATTATGAACTATGTTTTTGAAACAGTATTTCTTATGTCCTTATGAATAAAAGCTCCCCCTGAGATTATGCATTTACATATTGAAGACATAATTCAGAACATAAGGTTATGAAAGCATAAAAACAAGACATATACGAACATATTTCCAATCTTTCTATTCCAAAAAAAAAAAACTTTTACATATTCATTTTCATATATTCTCCCCCTGTTTGTCATCAGACAAAAGGAACGAAGGGAGGATTGCACATCATTGTCAGCAAAAGAAAGGAAAAGATTTTAAGAAGATGGAGGAGGAAAGTCAGGAAAGATGCGATGAAGATAGGTGAACATTTGATCCATTTTTCGATCCAATTCTTGAGTGACCCTTGCAGAGATCCGATCTACCAAGTAGTCAACAATTTCAGGAGAAAGACCAGGAGGTAGAGAGGAAGTCAATGCTTGAGCAGGGCGGGCTTCTTCAGCTGCAGAAGAGTTGACATCTTCATCATCAAGATGTAGTTCCACGGTGTTGCCAGACAAGGTGGAATTAGCATCAAGACATTCAGTGTGCTGGGCAGAGCTTGCTTTTGCTTGTGAATCAGGAACAGCAAAATCTTCACATCTTGCATCATTGTGAAGACCGGTAGACTCAGCACAACAGATGTTTGCTTGGGTCTCATGATCAAGAAAGGTATCAGGAAAATTATCCATTGGAATCTCTGAAGATGTAGCTTCTTCATGAGAGTACCATGGTAGCAGAAGAACGGGAGGAGGAGAAGATGATTCCGGGACCAGTGATTGAGGGATAGAGGGTGGGTCGTCTTGAGTTCCTCTGCGTTCATCTGAGGATAGGATGACAGGTGAGAGAGGTGAAGATGGGGGTTGGGAATCAGGTTGTTGTGGGGAGGGAGTGGAGGTTGAGGAGTCTTGGATGAGGATTTTAGGTCTCGGTGGCCGTTTGGCTACGATTTTAATACGCATTGGTTTAGGTGGAGGAGGAATGGACGCAGACAGGTTAGGATTTGTGGGTGGAGTAGAAGATGGTTCTTCAGTTGGAGTGGAGGGTACAGAAGAAATAGAAGGGTTGGGCAAGGTTCAGGGTGATGGTGATACCTTGGTTTTCTTGGCAAGAAGGAGGGCAATTGGAACATCATCCTCATCATCTTCTTCTTCCACCAGAAGCTTCCTCTTTCTGTATCTGAGTTTAGAAGAACCAGCTTCTTGACCAGCTTGAGAGGATGCATGAGCCTACTGCTTTGAGCCTAAGTTTGCTTTAAGCAAAGGGCCATGAATCTCTTAAATAAAAGGAACAACTACACCATTTAGCTTGATGAATTTTTCTCTATGAATGGTGTACGCAATACCTTCTATCATCGAAGCAAACTCCAGATTTGGCTTTTCCTCAAATTCTTCAAAAACATTTTGAGACTTAACCTGAGATTGTTCAAACAATCTCCAGAGTGGACGAATCAGAGGAGACTCGAGGTTGATTAGCAACATTTTGAGTCTGATTCTTCCTTCTTTGTCGGCTTTGAAGAGCTTCCATGCATTGAGTTTGTGCAGTGCTGGACTGAGCTTGTTCAAAGGCCAAGACAGATTTGAGTTGCATTTTGGAGAGGTTTGCTTTTCCAAACAGAGGGCAGCTGATGGTTTGATAGGAGATTCTTATGCCAGGATGAACTTTGTTTAGCATGCGATAAATCCCTTGATTTTCGAAGATTCGGGAGAGAAGAATTGCATAAGTGATGGTCTTAACAGAGACAACATATATGCAATTTTATTTGAACCGATCAAAGAGAATTAAGAGAGGGAAGATTGATCTTCATACCATAAAGCAGATGAGTAAGAAGAAAAGAATGCACCTCAAAAACAGAGTCTTTAGACCCAGCTTTATGAAGAACAGCCTTGTTCAAGATTTGATTTAGAATCCTTCCTTCGTCTTTCGGCAGCACGAAAGAGAGCATTTGGCTGAGCTTCGGGATTTCTGAGGAAGTTGAAGACATTTTATTTTCCTCCAAACTTGTTATGCCAAGATTTGAAATAGGTGGCTCCGAGAGACAAACACCCAATAGCAGACGCTATACTCACTTTGGAGACATCAACCTTTTGTGTCCCCAAAACATACCCAGAAATGCGACTTTCCTTTTCTAGGTGAGCGGTCTTCCAGAATTCAGTGAGAAGTCTTGGATAGACTTTTGGATAGGTGATGAAGAAGTGATCCCATCCAGCTCCAATGATGTAGATTCTAACATCTGCTCCCAGTTTGGCCAGCAGATTCAAGTCAGTCTGATGTTCAACGTTGATCTGGCAGTTGTCTGGAATATCGCGAGTTGGATGACCTAGAGGTGATATGGTCTCTTGAGGAACGCTGCTTCCTTCTTCAGCTGAACGAAGGTGTCTACCCATATTTCAGAAGAGAATGAAGAAGATGAACAGTTGAGGGTAAGAGAAGGAGAATAGTTTTAAAGATGAGGACGTTTGATGAGGTTCAAGCTCATGAGTTGAGGTTAATAAAGAGAGGAGAAAAGTAACCAAAACGTCAGAGAAAGGAACTGTGGTTAAAGAACCATGATGACTAGCAGTTACCGCTGGGGGGGGACTATTTAAGAGTGAACTACCAGACGGACGCCGTTTGACGTGACCTGAGAGTGCTGACTCAGCATAGAAAATGTGTGGATGACAAATAGATAATGAATTTAAAAACAAATTATTCTACGTTTATTGTAAATGATAAATAACTCAAAGAATTAAGTAAGCTTGTGATGGGCGCAACCAAATTGGGCGCAAGCTTTTCTTTGACACAAGCGTTTATTGGACGCAAGGTGATTCAACATAGAGCATGTTGAGCTGTTTTCTTATGAAAGAAAATCTATCCTCTTCAAGAGGTTTTGTGAAGATATCTCTGCCCACTGATGGTCAGTATTAACAAATTTTACATCAAACACACCTTTTTGAATGTAATCTTTGATAAAATGATGTTTGATTTCTATATCTTTAGCCCTAGAGTGCAATATAGGATTTTTCAATAAATTAATTGCAGCAGTATTATCACAATAAATTGGAATCTTACTTTCTTGAATGTTGTAGTCTTCCAGTTGGTGTTTAATCCATAAAAGCTGTGAACAACAACTAGCCGCAGAGATATATTCAGCTTCAGCAGTTGATAAAGCTATGGTACTTTGTCTTTTACTGGACCATGAGATGAGATTATTTCCAAGATAATGACAGCCACCACTTGTACTTTGTCGTTCAATTCTATCTCCAGCATAGTCAGCATCACAATATCCCATTAATCTGTGCTCATTTGTTTTCTCATAAAATAAACCTAGATTAGAAGTACCTTTTAGATATCTAAAAATTCTTTTAACAGCAGTTAAATGATTTTCACATGGATCAGCTTGAAAACGTGCACAAAGACATACACTAAACATTATATCTGGTCTGGACGCAGTGAATATAAGAGAGATCCAATTATACCTCTGTAAACCATTTGATTTACCTTTTTATCTTTGTTGTCTTTGGTTAGAATGGGCGTTCGGTGCATAGGTGTACTCATTGGCTTGCTATCATCCATCTGAAATTTCTTTAGGAGATCTTTAGTGTACTTGGTCTGATGAATGTACACACCCTTTGAGGTTTGTCTTACTTGTAGACCCAGAAAGAATTTGAACTCTCCCATCATGCTCATTTCGAATTCTTTTGTCATAAGATCATAAAATTCCTTACAAAGAGAATCATTAGTAGATCCAAAAATAATATCATCAACAAAGATTTGGATTATTGTAAAATTATCTTTATTTGTTTTCTTAAACAAAGTGGTGTCTACCTTTCCCATACAAAAGCCATTTTCCATGAGAAAGGAGCTGAGTTTCTCATACCAAGCTCTAGGAGCTTGTTTGAGTCCATATAAAGCTTTCTGAAGCTTATATACATACTCAGGATGAGAATGATCTTCAAACCCAGGGAATTGCATTATGTAGACTTCTTTGTTAATTAACCCATTTAGAAAAGCGCTTTTAACATCCATTTGATATAAGGTTATGTTATGATGAGCAACAAAAGATAGTAAGATACGTATAGCTTCTATTCTAGCAACAGGAGTGAAGGTTTCAATATAATCAATACCTTCTTCTTGAGAATATCCTTGTGCTACTAACCTTGCTTTGTTTCTCACAACCTTTCCATTTTCATCCATCTTATTTCTAAATACCCATTTTGTTCCAATTATGGATTTATCATTTGGTTCTTGAACTAAAGTCCGAACTTTGTTTCTCTCGAACTGATTGAGTTCTTCTTGCATAGCCAAGATCCTCCATCGTCCAAGAGAGCTTCATCCATAGTTTTTGGTTCTAACTCAGAGATAAAAGCCGAATCAACTTGATTTCTGAAGGTTGACCTTGTTCTTACTTTATCACTGGGTTGACCTAGAATTTGATCCTCAGGATGGTAAACTTTGAATTGCCAAGTTTTCTGGCTATCATTTGACAAATGAGGGATGTGATCAACAGCTTTGACTTCTTCGAAAATTTCCTTCCCATTTTTGGTTGGACGATGATCATTCAGATCAAGATCTACAAGAGATTCGTCCAGCTCTAATAATATTTTATCAGGCTTCTTGTCATCAAATTTAACATGAATAGATTCCTCGACAATTAATGATCTACAATTATAAATTCTGAAAGCTTTAGATGTTTCAGAGCATCCTAAGAAAATACCATTATCAACTTTGGCATCAAATTTTCCTAGATTGTCGTTAGTGTTTAATATAAAGCAGGCACAACCAAAAGTATGAAAATATGATATGTTGGGTTTCCATCCTTTCCACAGTTCATATGGAGTCTTTTTCAGTATCGGTCTTATGTATACTCTATTTTGAATATAGCATGTTGTGTTAATAGCCTCAGCCCAAAAGTTCTTAGAGACAGAGTTATCATTGAGTAATGTTCTTGCCATCTCTTGAAGAGACCTATTCTTTCTCTCAATGACCCCATTTTGTTGAGGTGTTATAGGGGCAGAGAAATTATGAAGAATACCATTTTCTTCACAGAATAGTTGGAAGTTTACATTCTCAAACTCTCTTCCATGATCACTTCGGATTGAATTGATACATATGCCTTTCTCATTCTGAATCCTTTTGCAGAATATTGAGAATACTTCAAAAGACTTGTCTTTGTGAGCTAGGAACATTACCCATGCCCATCTAGAATAATCATCAATAATGACAAGTCCATATTTCTTTCCACTTAGGGAGGCAGTCCTTGTTAGACAAAACAAATCTAAATGTAACAATTCTAAAGGTCTGGATGATGAAACAATATTCTTTGAATTAAAAGAATTTTTAACTTGTTTCCCCTTTTGACAGGCATCATAGAGATCATCCGATTTATAGGCTAGCTTTGGTCATCCTCTTACGAGGTTATGCTTTTGTAGCTTTGAGATTAATCTCAGGCTTGCATGACCAAGTTTCTTGTGCCAAATCCATTACTCATCATTCACAGACATGAGACGTGATATATTTTGATTAGAGAGGTCCTCCAAGTCAATTTTATATACATTGTTTTGCCTGTTACTAGTAAATAGAGTGGACCCATCAGCATATTTGACTATACATTTATCTTTGTTGAAAGACACTACAAACCCACTGTCACACAATTGGCTTATGCTAAACAGATTGTGTTTTAACCCTTCAACTAACAACACATTATTTATAGAGGGAGAATTATTCTTACCAATCTTACCAATACCTACAATCTTTCCCTTTTGATTACTGCCGAATACAACTGATCCTTCAGATTTTGGCTTTAGGTCTAGGAATATAGACCTTTCTCCCGTCATGTGTCATGAGCATCCACTGTCCAGGTACCATGATCGGTGTTTTCTTTCTGTTGTCAAGCAAGTCTACAATAGAGATTTTTTTACTCTTAGGTACCTAGAGGTCCTTTTTGGTTAGTTGTACACAGGACCCGTTATCTGATCTTTCGGAGCGACGTGCCTCTCTTTTAAAATTTTAATTCCGCACGTGTTCTTCATGTAATGACCAAGGGGGTGTTACAGGGAGCTTCGGTATTGTTTGGGAAGAAGAAGGACGGGAGTTCGAGGCTGTGCGTAGACTATCGTCAGCTGAACAAAGTGACGATAAAGAACAAGTATCCGTTACCACAGATAGATGATTTGATGGATCAGCTGAAAAGAGCCGCTGTGTTTTCTAAGATCGACCTGCGATTTGGATACCATCAAATCCAGGTTAGGAAGGAGGATGTGCCAAAGATTGCTTTTCGGAGTCGGTATGGTCACTACGAGTATTTGGTTATGCCGTTTGGTGTGACTAATGCTCCAACTGTGTTCATGGACTATATGAACAGGATCTTCCGACCGTTCCTTGACAAGTTTGTTGTTGTGTTTATCGACGACATCCTTGTATACTCTTCGAGTAGAGAGGAACACCAAGAGCATCTAAGGGCGGTGTTGCAAGGGCTAAAGGACCGGCAGTTGTATGCTAAACTGTCGAAGTGCGAGTTTTGGCTAGAGGAAGTTCAGTTTCTAGGTCATATGATCAGTAAGGATGGGATCGCAGTGGATCTTGCGAAAGTTGAGGCCGTAGTGAGTTGGGAAAGCCCTAAGTCTGTAAACAAGGTGAGAAGTTTTCTTGGTTTAGCGGGCTACTATCGAAGGTTTATCGAGGGATTCTCTAAAATTGCGTTACCTATGACGCAGTTAACGAGAAAGGGGAGACGTTTGAGTAGTCAGAGGCTTGCGAGCAGAGTTTCCAGGAGCTAAAAAGAAGATTGACCACATCACCTGTGTTGGTGTTACCAGATCCATTAGGACGATTTGATGTATATTGTGACGCATCTTATCAAGGCTTGGGATGTGTGCTCATGCAAGACAGAAAAGTGGTGGCGTATGCCTCCAGGCAGTTGAGAGTACATGAGCGGAACTACCCAACGAATGATCTGGAATTGGCTGCGATAGTGTTTGCATTGAAGATATGGAGACACTATCTCTATGGTGCTAAATTCAGTACGTTTAGCGACCATAAGAGCTTGAAGTATCTGTTCGACCAGAAGGAGTTGAACATGCGGCAGCGCAGATGGATGGAATTCATAAAGGACTATGAATTCGACTTGCAGTACCATCCAGGTAAGGCGAATGTTTTAGCGGATGCGCTCAGTAGGAAGTCCCTACACGTATCTGCGATGATGGTAAGGGAGCTAGAGCTTTTAGAGGCGTTCAGAGATTTGAACCTAGAAGCGGAAATCGTTGAGGATAAGCTGAATCTGGGAATGGTTAGAGTAACTAGTGATTTCCTGAATCTGTTATGGAAGAAGCAAGCTGAGGATAAGTACCTCGAGAGTGTGAATCAGTTGATAGAGGAAGGTTAGACTTTGGAATTCAAAAGAGGTACAGATGGTCTGCTTAGGTATGGTGATCGGGTTTGCGTGCCAGCAGATAGAGAAGTTAAGAATATGATCTTGGAAGAAACACACAAGAGCAAGATAAGTTTCCATTCGGGGGCTACCAAGATGTATCGTGATCTGAAGAAGCTGTTCTGGTGGCCGGGGATGAAGAAAGATGCAGCACCTTATGTCCTAACCTACATGGTGTGTCAGAAAGCGAAGGTTGAACACCAGAAGCCAGCAGGGTTGTTGCAATCGTTGGACGTCCTAGAATGGAAATGGGATAGTATTGCCATGGACTTTGTTTCTTGGTTACCAAAGACTCAGAAAAGGGTGTAATGCAGTCTGGGTAATTATCGATCGATTGACGAAGTGTGCTCACTTCTTACTAATTAACCAGAGTTACTCTCTGGAACGATTGACTCAGATTTACATCAAGGAGGTTGTAAGGCTGCATGAGGTACCTTCGAGTATCATTTCAGATCGTTTACCTCAAGGTTTTGGAGGAGCTTACACAGTGCAATGGGAACTAAGTTAAGTATGAGTTCTGCTTATCATCCTCAAACGAATCGCCAGTCTGAACGAACAATTCAGTCATTGGAGGATCTCTTAAGAGCGTACGTGTTGGAAAACACGGGAAGTTGGGACGAGTTTCTTCCATTGATCGAGTTTACTTATAACAACAGTTTCCATTCAAGTATTGGAATGGCACCGTATGAAGCACTGTATGGACGGAAGTGCAGGACTCCGTTGTGCTGGTTTGAGACGGGAGAAAATCAGCTGTTAGGCCCAGAGTTGGTACAGCAAACAACGAAACAAGTCCGTAGGATACGGGAAAAGATGAAGGTTGCAAGGGATGGGCAGAAGAGCTACGCTGACAAGAGGAGGAGGCCTTTGGAATTCCAAGAGGGCGACCATGTTTTCATGAGAGTTACCCTAAGAGATGGAGTGGGCAACGCAATCAGATCCAAAAAGCTAACACCTAAATTCATAAAACCGTTTCAGATTCTTCGACGAATCGGCCCTGTAGCCTATCAGATGGCTTTGCCACCAAACCTTTCAAATCTTCATGACGTCTTTCATGTCTCTCAGCTCAGAAAATACTAACCCGATCCATCACACGTGTTAGAGCCCGAATCAATTCAACTGAAAGAGAATCTGGAGTACGAAGCTTCACCTGTTCGGACCTTGGATAAAAGGATTAAGGAACTGCGCGGTAAGCACATTCTGTTAGTCGGAGTGGAATGGAATCCAGTAACTGGTGATTCAACGTGGGAACGTGAAGCTGAGATACGCCAGAGTCATCCCTGTCAGTTTACAGGTATACGATGGAAATTTCGGGGACAAAATTTTTTGTAAGGAGGGTGGTAATGTAACATCCCGGTTTTTTCTGTGAACTCTGATCGAGTTGGTTAATCTCGATTGGAGCTTTGGATGATTGTGTGAATTGTTGTGTGTTAGTTTTAGACCTAGTTTGAAGCATAGGAGTAGGCTTGAACAAGGTTGGAAGTGCCTAAGGCATTAAACGAGTAACTGTGGAAGGTAGATGTTTGGATGGCTTTTCCCAGCTAAGCGCAACGCTCAAGCGTGGGAGGTTAGCACGCCTAAGCATTCTAACGCTCAAGCGTTGGTGACGCGGACGCCCAAGCGTTCTGAGTGTGTTTGCCAGCTAGAGTGTTTTTGACGCGTGTGCTACAGGTGTCAAGCCAGGGTCGAGGCGGAGTAGACAAGGTTCCACGCTCAGGCGTGGATAGGACCTCACGCTCAAACGTGGGCACGCTCAAGCGTAGAAATTCTGTACGCTTTAGCGTTCTCAGCAGGATGCCCCAAGTGAAGTTTTCTCTCCATTTTCACTTAGCTCATTTTCTCAACTCATCTTCAAGCTCGAGACTGAGTGTAGAGAGAGGAGCTCTGGTTTTCTAGAGAGAGAAAGCTTGGTTTGAAGGAGATCGAAATACCGACACGCGATTCCGACTGCACCATTATGATCGTGGCGAGGTTTACTTCGACTTTGACGAATTGATTTCTCGTTTTGTCCGAGGTAAACTCGAATCCCTAAAACGCGTTCTTCGTGTTCTTGGCATTCTTCGAGTCTTTACCTTCTCTTTGATCTTTTGGGCTTGCCCTAGGGCTAATACTATTGTGCATGTGTTGTGCTCGTGATTAGGGCAAAGTTCGTGCTCGCGGAGGTGCGAGGCTTGGAGCTGAGGCCGCGGTTGAGGGGCAGTGTGGAGTTGCCATAGGATGGTGGCTGCGAGCTTGAGGAAGAAGGGGTAGATGTGTAACACCCCGATTTTCAAGTTTTTCTTTTAATCAGTATTTATGAACTTATATTTTATTCGAGGTCTTAGGAATGGAAATAAAATATTCTGAGACCATAATCATGCTCAACGATATCGTAGGAAGCTACGATTAAGTTTTGAGTCGAAAACTCAAACAGAGTCCGGTCGGCGTTTTTACACTGACAGTATGATTTTACTGCTTAAGAGACCTCAGATGGACCCGTGAACGTGACAGTCTCTTAGAATTCGATTCTATACGTTTTGGTTAAATTTAACAAAAATTTCAAAAAAATTACTTCCTGACCTCCGTTCGAGAGAAATTTTCAATCGGGTGGAGAACGGAGCCGCGTATGGACTTACCAGGACCCGAGAACGGATAATCTTTATATCACATCATGTCAACTCACTTGGGAGAGCATGCCAGAGTCGTCATGGCGATCAGGAATTTCGGGACGCGAAATTATCAAAATACCCTTAATTTAAGCTTTTTCACCTTTTACCATTTTACCCTTGAACCAAATGACCTTTTTGCCCTTAAGTGACATTTTAAAAGGCTGAAAACAGTCCCTCTCAGCCCCCATTCACGCAGCCAGCCCTCACCAAGAAGAACTCCATAGTTGTTCTTGAAGAAAAAATTCATTTCTTCTTGAAAACCTTGAATCCAAGTGATGGAAAACCAAATCAATCCCTAGCCTTTTCACCCTTTCATGGCCGACCTTGAACCTCCTTGGGGGAAGAAAAATTGTGTTTTGATGTTGTATTTTGATATTGAATTGTGGTTTGAATTGTATTGTGTTTGAATGTCTTAGGCGACGCGAACGAGAACGGAGCCGGAGCCGAGAATCAATCGAGTTTGGACTAAGCAACTTTGTGAGGTAAAGGGAGGTAGTCATTCAAGTTTGGTAGTTTCATAGTGCATGTTTGATATATGTATATGATTACTTGATTATTGAATTGGAGATGAATTTGAATGATGTATAGATTTGTTTTACTTAATGAAACATATTTTCACACTTGTTGATAATTTGTGGCATGAATGCCTTAGTTGATATTATGATGATGAATATGGATTGTTGATGTCTATATATATATTTATATCCTGGATGAGCATAAGACTAGCTATGTCTCGATAATTATTAAAAGACTCGAAAAACCGAATCAAAGTTTTGAAAACAGTGTTTTGAATATCAAAAAGTGGTTTTTGAAAAATGTGTTGCTTTTTCAAGAAAAGTTGTCTTTGTTTTTGAAAAGTATGTTCTTTTGAAAATTAAAAAGTGGTTTTGTGAAAAGTCGTGCAAAATGTGTTTCGTTTCAGTGAAACGTTTTAAAAAGACGTGGAATCTTTAGAAAATGGTTTTGTTTCCCAAAAAGTGTTTTTCCCGGAAAATATTCCCTTGATTAAAAACATGTTTTATTTCAAGAAAACAAAAGTGTATTTTGTTTTCCAAAGTTGTTTTGAGAAAGTTTGACCGAAAAGGAAAAATGATGAACCTTTGAGATGAGCCCAAACCTAGTGGCCGAGACGTCGGGACTAGTGTTTTGTGGGTTTAGCACTCGGACTTCGTGTCTTGTGTTTTTTATTTGAGTGGGCTTAATGCCTTTTTGAAACGAGTCGTAGACTTTATGCCTCGACATTTGAAAGAATGAACTCAAAGAAAACAGAAAACCTTCTGTGTACATGCATGAACCGGCAGACGTGCCATTTGAAACCGAGCTACAACTCTAGTAGTTGAGAATTTAATCATTCAAGACCACTAGGTCTATAGGGGCATTCTGTGTTCGAGATCCCACAAGTGGCCGGGGCGTAGCAATCCCGTGCCGTGGTAAATCGGCTGCCAAACACGAATGACTCGATCAGAGACTGGAGTATTCAGGATATGTTATGACATGGTACCCTAGAACAATTGGAGTTCGAACCTAAATAGAGTGGCCGACTCATGAGGACAATTGTGTTACGGGTGTTACTACGGCCTATCGTTCGATGTTGGGAAGTTAGAATCTCCGGAGTACATGAATTAGAAAGATGATATTGAAGTTTCATGCATTATTATAACTGATGAATGTGTTTGAGATGTTGTACTGCATTATAGAAAGACCTGTTCATATATTATATATTTGACCAGGTTTTATGTTATGTTTATGTTTTTATGAACAGTGAATATCAACGTGTGATGAAGTTTATTTCTTCATCTTGAGTTTGTATTGCCTATGCATGCAGAAATTTTTTTTAGATCCACGTTTTCGAACGTAGCTACTTAATTAAAGTATTTTCCGAAAGCAACCAGCGTTTTATTTTCTTGATTTATTCCGCATTAGAGTCCGAGTATGTAGCACCCGCGAGGGGGGTGTTACATTAGTGGTATCAGAGCTGGTCGAGTCTTTCGGGAATCCTTGGGAAGTGAGTCTGTTATGTTTATGTTGTGTGATCTCTGTGAACCTTGTTTGAATTGTTTCTCTGTTGAAGCAATGTGTGTTGACACACTAGTTTTGATTTATGTTTCCTTATTAATGTATGTTTGGTTTGCCTTGTAGGGAGACATGAATCTTAGAGGTGGTCGTAGTGGAGGTCGCGGCACTGCTGACAACAATGCTGATGACAACAACATGAATCGGGCTATCCAGGCCATGGCTGATATGGCGGCTGCTGTTGCTCAACAGACAACAACGATGGCTTAACAGAATCAACAGAACCAACAGAGAGCTGATCTTGCTGCTGGTGCCAGAGGGTTAGTTTATTTTCGGCGTCATGATCCTCCGCAGTTTCACGGGGACTGTGACCCGGGAAAGGCTGACCTGTGGCTGCAAAATAGAGAAGATTTTTTATGTTCTGCACTGCCTCGAAGGAGTGAAGGTGGACTATGCCACATTCCTATTCCTGGGTGACGCAGAGTATTGGTGGGGAGGAACCAGACAACTGCTGGAAGCCAACAACCAAGAGATCACTTGGGGAGTATTTCGCACCAAGTTTCTGGACAAATACTTTCCCCAAAGTGCCAGAACCGAGAAAGAGCAGGAATTTCTAAAGCTGCAGCAATGGGATATGACTGTCGGGGAATATGCGGCGAAGTTTGAATCACTCGCCAAATATTTTCGCTTTTTCCAAGCTCAGCCTGACGAGGACTGGAAATGTGAGAGATTCGAAGGCGGTCTGTGCTTCGAGTTCAAGGAGTCAGTGTTGCCACTAGAGATCCGTACCTTCCAAGCTCTGGTGGAGAAGTGCAGAAAAGTGAAAAAGATGAGAAGCGGAAGGGAGAACAAGGGTACTGCAGGAGGACCGTCTAGGTCAAGGAACCCGAACCAGTACCAGCACCAGAAAGGGAAGCAGTCCCAGAAGAAGCCATATTCACGACCCCAAGGGAATAGTCAGAAACAACAATCATATCGTCCTGTCGCTTCTGCTTACGATGGAGGGAGCGGAAACGACCAGAACCAAGGCCGAGCCCAGAGGTGTTTCAAGTGTGGGCAACCCAGACACCCAGCTGATAGCTGGAAGCTGAAAGGAGTTCTATGTTTCCAATGCAGAGAGATAGCACATTTCATGAGGGAGTGCCCTACACCAAATGATATGAGCCAAGAGGGGGCAATTCAAGTTTGCAACAAGGGGAGGTCAAACTATTCAAGTCCAAGTGACCTTATGCCTCGTTTTGATTGTAACTTGTTCTCTGATAATCCGATTTCAGTGTTCTTGGTGGCGTTAGAAAGATAAAAGAATTTTCTATAAGTTGTATTTCTATAATGAAGACCTAATTCGATCTTTAACATGAAGAAAATAGGGCTAGAAATTATGCACGAAATTCTGGACGGATTTGACCCATTTTGTTTTAGGCTTGTTTTTAGTTTTTATTTCAATATGTTATTTGGCTATTGTAGGATGGTGGGGTCGAATTTTATGATAAGAAAGGAAGTTAACTTTTAGCTTGCATGCCTTAGTAACTCCTTGGGAGGTTATGGAATGTTTGGCCACTTATTGGAGAGTCATTATATGGTGGTTATGGAGTTAATAGCCACACATTAGTGAGTCTTTATTTGGTGGTTATGGTTCTTTTCTTTTATTTAGTTTTTAGTAGGAATTATTATATGTTAGGGTGCGGTCAAGTAACTTTATGGTGACCTTTTGATGGCATCTTCATGCCATCCACTACTATATATATGCACCTAGAAACATGGAATAAGACAACTTGGATGTTGAATTTGGATTAATTCCATATGTGAGAATTGTTTCTCCTAGGTTCTTGGTTGAACCAAACTTAGTTCTTATCAAGAATCCAAGGTTCTTGTGGCGAACATCACTTGGCTTATCAAACCTTCTTGGTTTGTGGCGCCTACACCATCTCTTTCTTCACCATTTTCTTATTTTCTTCATTTTTATGTTGTTACAATCTTGTTCCTTAAGAAGAGCACGAAATTATCATGCTTTGAATTCAACCATAAGATCGTTAAAAGGCAACCACACCATTTGGTTGTCATCAAGTGGTATCAAAGCTTAGGCTTTGGTTGAATTTGTTTTTGTGTCTCCAACATGGAAGTAAAAAAAAAAAAGAAGGATCTTTTCTCCACAAAATGTTATGTGAATGATGAGATATGTAGCTTGACCATTGATAGGAAAAGTTACATCAACGTGGCCAGCACAACCTTGGTGGAGAAGTTGTCACTTCATGTTTTGAAGCATCCGCAACCATATTCACTCAATAGTCTCGAGGATCCAGAATTTAGTGATATGGGTAGCATGATTGTGAACAAACAAGTACTAGTATCATTCAAGGTCGATGGATATGAAGATGAGGTGCTTTGTGATGTGGTGCCTACAAAAATGAGACACTTGTCACTTGGACGTCCATGGAAGATTCAACGGAAAGCAAAGCGTGACTACAGCACCAACAAGTACTCATTTTCATTTAAAAATTGTCAAATCATTCTTGCACCATTAGAACAAGAAGAAAGGTATAAAGATCCTATGTATATGAAAGGAGAGAGTGATGAAAATAGAGAGATAAAAAAAAAAGTGATGAGAAAGAAGAAGGATTGACTCATGAGGAAAAGAAAAGTTCCACTTTTGAGAGAGAACAAGAAAAAAATGAATTGAAAGGAAAAGAACAAGAGAGTGTGCAAAGTCAAAATTCCCATTTTGAAGAGAAAATTCAAATTAAAGAGGGAGAGGAGGAAAACAGAGAAAGTGAAAAAAAAGTTGAGGAAAAAGTAGATAATTTATTTATAAAGAAAATAAGGCAAAAGGCACATTTTTGACAGGACAACCTATGCATATCTTTCTATATAAATATGCTTGTTTGACAACTATTGCTAACTCTTTGCCTATTGGAGATAATTCTATTTTGAAGGAAGTTGAAGAAGTAATTCCAAGAGAAGTACCTCATGGATTCAAACGACTTGTGTTTCAACCCGGAGGATGAAGATGATTCTCAAAAGCGATAAATTCGAGGTCGAATTTCTTCCAAGGAGGAGGGAATGATATGAGCCAAGAGGGGGCAATTCAAGTTTGCAACAAGAGGAGGTCAAACCATTCAAGTCCAAGTGACCTTATGCCTCGTTTTGATTGTAACTTGTTCTCTGATAATCCGATTTCAGTGTTCTTGGTGGCGTTAGAAAGATAAAAGAATTTTCTATAAGTTGTATTTCTATAATGAAGACCTAATTCGATCTTTACAATGAAGAAAATAGGGCTAGAAATTATGCACGAAATTCTGGACGGATTTGACCCATTTTGTTTTAGGCTTGTTTTTAGTTTTTATTTCAATATGTTATTTGGCTATTGTAGGATAGTGGGGTCGAATTTTATGATAAGAAAGGAGGTTAACTTTTGGCTTGCATGTCTTAGTAACTCCTTGGGAGGTTATGGAATGTTTGGCCACTTATTGGAGAGTCATTATATGGTGGTTATGGAGTTAATAGCCACACATTAGTGAGTCTTTATTTGGTGGTTATGGTTCTTTTCTTTTATTTAGTTTTTAGTAGGAATTATTATATGTTAGGGTGGGGTCAAGTCACTTTATGGTGACCTTTTGATGGCATCTTCATGCCTTCCACTACTATATGTATGCACCTAGAAACATGGAATAAGACAACTTGGTTGTTGAATTTGGATTAATGCCATTTGTGAGAATTGTTTCTCCTAGGTTCTTGGTTGAACCAAACTTAGTTCTTATCAAGAATTCAAGGTTCTTGTGGCGAACATCACTTGGCTTATCAAACCTTCTTGGTTTGTGGCGCCTACACCATCTCTTTCTTCACCATTTTCTTATTTTCTTCATTTTTATGTTGTTACAATCTTGTTCCTTAAGAAGAGCACGAAATTATCATGCTTTGAATTCAACCATAAGATCGTGAAAAGGCAACCACACCATTTGGTTGTCATCACCAAAGCCCGAGCCGACTGTCAACAACATGCGAACTGCTAGACCCACAGCGGGGGGAAGGGTTTATACCATGAGTGGTGTTGATGCTTCCAAATCTGATGATCTCATACAAGGTAGTTGCATCATATATGGTAATCTCCTAACTGTACTATTTGATTCGGGTGCGACACATTCGTTTATCTCTTTGAATTGTGTGAGACAATTAGAGTTGTCTGTTTCTTTGCTGTCTTTTGATTTGATTGTCACCACTCCAACTGCTAAACCTGTTACTGTTAATATAGTATGTTTGAATTGTCCTATTGTTGTTCATGATAGGAACTTTCTTGTTGACTTAATATGTTTGCCTTTGACTCAATTGGATGTGATCCTAGGCATGGATTGGTTATCTTCCAACCATATCCTTTTAGACTGTGCACATAAAACCCTAGTTTTTCCTGACCCTGAGATTTCTGGATTTATAACTGCCAACCAAGTAAGAGCTTCTTTGAAAGAAGGAGATCAGGGATACATGCTTTTATCCTGTTTAGAAATCGAGAGGGACGTTGTCTTGAGCGATGTGCCGGTTGTGAAAGATTTTCCGGAAGTTTTTCCAGAGGACGTACCAGGTTTGCCACCTATGAGGGACATCGAGTTTGCAATCGACTTAGTTCCAGGATCCGGTTCGATCTCTATAGCTCCATATAGGATGTCACCTACGGAGTTAGCCGAGTTGAAGACTCAACTAGAGGATCTGATGTCTAAGCGGTTTGTGTGGCCAAGTGTGTCCCCGTGGGGAGCACCAGTGTTGTTGGTAAAAAAGAAGGACAGGAGTTCAAGACTCTGTGTGGATTACCATCAACTCAACAAGATAACGATCAAGAACAAGTATCCTCTACCCCGCATAGATGATTTGATGGATCAACTTCAAGGAGCCGCTATCTTTTCAAAGAAAGATCTGAGATCCGGTTATCACCAGATTAGAGTGAAGAATGAGGACGTACCCAAGACTGCATTCAGGACTCGTTATGGTCACTCTGAGTACCTCGTGATGCCTTTCGGAGTGACGAACGCGCTTGCTATCTTCATGGACTACATGAATAGGATTTTTCGTCCGTTTTTGGATCAGTTCGTTGTCGTGTTTATCGATGATACTCTCATTTACTCGAAAAGTCTCGAGGAGCATGAGGAACATCTACGACAAGTTTTGCAGATCCTTCACAAGGAGAAGCTGTACGCAAAGGTGCCCAAGTGTGAATTTTGGCTGGATGAAGTCAAATTCTTAGGACATGTGATTTCGAAGGAAGGAATTGCCGTCGATCCTACGAAAGTAGAAGCAGTACTTCTGTGGGAAAGACCTAAGACGGTGACAGAAATTCGCAGTTTCATTGGACTGGCTGGCTATTACAGAAGGTTCATCGAAGGATTTTCGAAGATTGTTGCACCGTTGACTCAACTGACGAGGAAGGATCAACCATTTATGTGGACTGACAAATGTGAGGAAAGTTTTCAGACAATGAAGGAACGTTTGACAACCTCACCAGTGTTAGTGTTGTCTAAGCCGGATGAACCGTACGAAGTGTATTGTGATGCCTCGCATCAGGGTTTAGGATGTGTGCTTATGCAACATCGGAAGGTTGTAGCGTATGCTTCACGCCAGTTGAAGATTCATGAGAGGAATTACCCGACGCACGACCTTGAATTAGCTGCTATGGTTTTTGCACTGAAGATCTGGATACATTACTTGTATGGATCAAAGTTTGATGTCTTCAGTGACCACAAAAGTTTGAAGTACCTGTTCGATCAGAAGTAACTTAACATGAGGCAGAGATGTTGGATGGAGTTTCTTAAGGACTACGATTTCACTTTGCTATACCACCCTGGAAAAGCAAATGTCATTGCAGATGCTTTGGGTCGGAAGACCCTGCACATCTCTGCAATGATGGTTAAAGAGCTAGAAATGATAAAACAGTTTCGTGATCTCAATCTAGATGTGGAAGTGAACCACGAGAGGATTAGCTTGGGAATGATCAAGGTATCTAGTGGTTTGATGGAGACGATCCGTGAACAACAAGCAACTGACGAGTATCTCCAAGAGAAAAAGGAGTTACTGGGACAAGAGAAAGCCGTAGAGTTCAGTTTGGGAATTGATGGTATCTTGAGATGCAATGGACGAGTTTGTGTACCGAGTAACCCAGAGATGAGGAAAATGATTCTAGAAGAAGGACACAAGAGCAAGCTGAGTATTCACCCTGGATTAACCAAAATGTATCAGGATCTGAAACAGAAGTTTTGGTGGCCAGGAATGAAGAAGCAAGTGGCTGAGTATGTAGCATCATGTTTGACCTGTCAGAAAGCGAAGGTAGAACATCAACGACCTGGAGGGATGCTTCAATCCTTGGATGTACCCGAATGGAAATGGGAGAGCATCTCAATGGATTTTGTGGTAGGATTACCGAGAACTTCCAATAGTTTTGATTCGATTTGGGTGATCGTTGATAGGTTAACGAAGTCAGCACACTTCTCACCTGTTAAGATCAACTACTCAGTGGAGAAGTTAACTGAGCTGTATATCAGAGAAGTGATCAGACTGCATGGAGTGCCTTCAAGCATAGTCTCCGATAGAGACCCAAAGTTTACGTCACGTTTTCGGCAAAGTCTGCATCAAGCTTTAGGAAAGAGACTGAGGCTGAGTTCAGCATATCACCCTCAAACTGATGGACAAACGGAAAGAACGGTGCAATCTTTGTAAGATTTGCTGAGAGCTTGTGTTCTAGACCATGGTGGCAGTTGGGATGATCTGTTGCCTCTTATAGAATTCACCTACAACAACAACTATCATTCTAGCATAGGGATGGCACCATATGAAGCCTTATATGGGCGAAAGTGCCAGACACCGTTGTGTTGGTACCAGGATGGAGACAACATGATCGTAGGCCCAGAACTTGTGCAACAAACAACGAAAAAGTTTAAACAGATTCGGGAAAAGATAAAAACGGCACAGAGCAGGCAGAAGAGCTACTCAGATAAACGAAGGCGACCCCTCGAGTTTCAAGAAGGTGAACACGTGTTCCTGAGTGTAACACCCCCCTCGCGGGCGCTACAAGGCAAACCAGACATACCTTAATAAGGAAACATAAATCAAAACTAGTGTGTCAACACACATTGCTTCAACAGAGAAACAATTCAAACAAGGTTCACAGAGATCACACAACATAAACATAACAGACTCACTTCCCAAGGATTCCCGAAAGACTCGACCAGCTCTGATACCACTAATGTAACACCCCCCTCGCGGTCGCTACATACTCGGACTATAATGCGTAAATAAATCGAGAAAATAAAACACTGGTTGCTTTCGGAAAATACTTTAATTAAATAGCTACGTTCGAAAACGCGGTTCTAAAAATTTTCTGCATGCATAGGCAATACAAACTCAAGATGAAGGAATAACTTCATATCACATGTTGATATTCACTGTTCATAAAAACGTAAACATAACATAAATCCTGGTCTAAGATATAAGTTATTACAAACTTGAAAACAGAAGTTCAAAAGCTTGCAGTAATATAATATAAGACTGCTCAAAATAAAAGACTCCTAAGCTGGTCGGCTAAAAGTAGCCATTGGGATACAACCCAACGTCAACTTCATCAGAACGCTCCATCATCCGAGTCCTCACGTCTCCGCGGGGACCTATGATCAACATCTGTACATGTGTTCCAAAAACACAACCAGGTGGCCAACATGTACAGGCAAAGGTGAGATACTCATATAATAAGTTTATCACGATAGCCGCACAGGCGACAAACAGCATAAATACAGTCATATGAACAGTTATCTATACAACACAATATAATATCTCAAACACAATCATGATTTATAATAATGCATGAGACTTCAATATCATCTTTCTAATTCATGTACTCCGGAGATTCTAACTTCCCAACATCGAGCGATAGGCCGTAGTAACACCCGTAACACAATTGTTCTCATGAGTCGGCCTCTCTATTTAGGTCCGAACAACAATTGTTCCAGGGTACCACGTCATAACCATATCCTGAATAGTCCAGTCCCTGATCGAGTTCATTCGTGCTGGGTAGTCGACTCACCACGGCACGGGGTCGCGAGGCCGCCGGCCACTTGTGGAATCTCGACACACAGAATGCCCCTACAGACCTAGTGGTCTTAACCGGTTCCATTCTCAACTACTAGAGTTGTAGCTCGGTTTCAAATGGCACGTCTGCCGGTTCATGCATGTACACAGAAAGTTTTCTGTTTTCTTTGCGTTCATTCTTTCAAATGTCAAGACATAAAGTTCACGACTCGTTTCAAAAAGGCATTAAGCCCACTCAAATCAAAAACACAGGACACGAAGTCCGAGTGCTCAATCCACAAAACACTAGCCCCGACGTCTCGGCCACTAGGTTTGGGTTCGTCTCAAAGGTTCATCATTTTTCTTTTCTGTCAAACTTTCTCAAATTGTTTTCTTGAAATAAAGCATTTCCACATTTTCCGGGGAAAACACCTTTCTTGAAAACAAAACCGTTTTCTAAGGTTTCACGCCCTTTTTAAACACTTTACAGAATAAAACACATTTTGCACGACTTTTCACAAAACCACTTTTTAAAGAACATACTTTTCAAAAGAACATACTTTTCTTGAAAAGCAACACGTTTTCCAAAACCCATTTTCAATTTCAAAACGCGTTTTTCAAAACTTTATTTTCGATTCCGAGTCTTTTAACAGTTATCGAGACATAGCCAGTCCTATGCTCATCCAGGATATAAATATATGTATATATATATATATATATATATATATATATATATATATATATATATATATATATATATATATAACAGTTCAATATCACACAATAAGATATCATCCAAGGCATCCATGCCACAGTTATATCAAATAACCAACTATGCACAACACTTAACATCCAATCAATCCAGAACATAAGTATACATATACATCAAGTCTTAATTCAATCATAACACACCAATCAATCATATACCATGAGGCTACCAAACTCAAAATGAACTACTTCCCTTTACCTCACAAAGGAAGTTCAATGCAAACTCGATCGGTTCTCGGCTCCGGCTCCGGTTCCGTTCGCGTTGCCTAAAACAATCAACACAATTCAATTCAAACAACAAAGCAACACCAATCTATAACATCAAAACATAAGTTTTCTTCCCCAAGAAGGTATAGGGTTCGGCCATGAAAGGATAAAAAGGCTAGGGATCTCATTTGGTTCTAAACTTTTGGATGGTAGGTCCTTAAGCATGATTAACACTAAATCAAGTCTTATGACCCAAAAATTTGAGACAAAACTCATGGTTCTACACCCTATATGTTTCGGCCATGAAGAGGAGAAATAGGTTAGGAGCTTTGGTTGATGTTTTGCTCTTAGGTTTAGGGTTCAAAGACATCAAGTAAGCTAGAACAAGTGTTGTATAGCCAAAAATTGCAACAAAACCCATCCTTTCATCATGATTAGGATTCGGCCCTCCCATGGAAGAATAGGGAGAAAATTTCTTTTGGGTTCATGCTTCTAGACACTCAAAGTACACATCATGGTGGTTTCATAGAAATTGGTTTCGTGATCATAGGATTTTTCTACAATTTTCTATGGATTTTCAAAGTTCTAGATCTAAACTTGGATCTTCATGAATCAAGTGATTCAAGAGATGAAATAGAGAGATTGAGAGAGTTAAGATGAGGATCATACCTCCTAGGATCAAAGGTTAGTGAAGAAGAAACAAGTTTTCACTCAAAAACTTCAACTTTTGAAGATCAAACTAGGGTTTGTGTGAAGAACTTATGAAGAACACATGAAGAACTTCAAGAACTCTATGAATTTGGATGAACAAGTGAGAGAAAGAAGAGAGAGAGAGTGTGGCCGAAATGGCCAAGAGAGAGAAAGAGAGAAATATATATAATTGATGTCATGGCAAACTTGTAAATAACCAAAAGGGTAATTTGGTAATTCCTTCAAAGACTAGGGGCATTTTGGTCATTTCCCTTATAAATATCTAGATATTTCTAGAAAGGTAATGATGACATGGTGAGTCACAGGTTCAGAATGGTTATTCCATAAATTCTGAAGGGCAAAACAGTCTTTTCATTCAAGGGCAAATGGTAATTATGAAAAGGGTCAAGGGCATTTTAGTCATTTTACGTCCAGATATTTTCTAAACGTAATCATTACACCAATGAGTCACTGATGAGTCATAGCACACCATGTGACTTCAACCTTATCTGTGGTAGGTCACTGAAATCTCGTATTCAGCTCCGTTCTTCACCCGATTTAGGTTTTCGCCCAAGAAAGTCGTATGACGACTTATTTATTTTGAATATTTTCAAAATAACCAATATTGTTGGAAATAAAATATAAAACCTAACTGTTTCGTTCATGAGTCAGAATTAGGTCTCGATAGTAGAAAAAGACCACTCTCCGTGAAAAACGCAGACCGGGCTCCATTTGAGCTTTCGCTCGAAACTTAACCATGGCTTCCTATGGTTGTGTAGAACATTCCTATCTGGTCAGAATATTTTATTGCCATTTATAAGGCCTCGAATAAAATATAAGTTCATAAATACTGATTAATTAGGAAAACTCGAAAAATCGGGGTGTTACACTGAGAATCACATCTACGACTGGTGTAGGTAGAGCGATTAAGTCCAGAAAACTCACTCCCAAAGTCATTGGACCGTACCAGATTCTTCGTCCTATTGGTCCAGTAGCTTACCAGATTGCCTTACCACCTTTTTTCTCCAACATTCATAATGTTTTCCATGTCTCACAACTTCGGAAGTATATTCCTGATCCATCCCATGTAATCGAACCCGATATAGTACATTACGAGAAAACTTGTCTTATGAGACATCGCCTGTGCGAATCGTTGATAAGAGGATCAAGCAACTTAGGGGAAAACAAGTTCCCTTAGTCAAAGTCGTTTCGAACGAAGCAACTGGAGATGCAACGTGGGAGCTCGAGGACAAGATGAAGTTATAGTATGCCGATCTTTTTCAAGGTACGTAATTTCGAGGACGAAATTTTTTTTTAGAGGGGTAGTAATGTAACACCCCGATTTTCGAGTTTTTCTTTTAATCAGTATTTATGAACTTATATTTTATTTGAGGTCTTAGGAATGGAAATAAAATATTCCGAGACCATAATCATGCTCAACGATATCGTAGGAAGCTACGATTAAGTTTTGAGTCGAAAACTCAAACGTAGTCCGGTCTGCGTTTTTACACTGACAATATGATTTTACTGCTCAAGAGACCTCAGATGGACCCGTGAACGAGACAATAAGTCTTAGAATTCGATTCTCTACGTTTTGGTTAAATTTCATAAAAATTTTAAAAAAATAACTTCCTGACCTCCGTTCGAGCGAAATCTTCAATCGGGTGGAGAACGGAGCCGCGTATGGACTTACCAGGACCCGACAACGGATAATCTTCATATCACATCATGTCAACTCACTTGGGAGAGCATGCTAGAGTCGTCATGGTGATCGGGAATTTCGGGACACAAAATTACCAAAATACCCCTAACTTAAGCTTTTTCACCTTTTACCATTTTACCCTTGAACCAAATGACCTCTTTACCCTTAAGTGACATTTTAAAAGGCTGAACACAGCCCCTCTCAGCACCAATTCACGCAGCCAGCCCTCACCAAGAAGAACTCCATAGTTGTTCTTGAAGAAAAAATTCATTTCTTCTTGAAAACCTTGATTCACTTGAAGAAATCACTTGATTCCTTGACCAATCTTCCTCCATTCTAAGGTAAGACCACTTCTATGGTGTCATAGCTTCTTGAATCTCTCTCAATCTCAAGATCAAAACTCCATTTTCATGAAACTCATTCTTAGATCCAAAAGTTTGAAAATCCATAGGAAATTGTAGAAAAATCCTTTGGATGTGAGACCAATTTCTTTGAACTCACCTCATCATCCTTTATCTAAACCCAAGAGCTCATGATCCAAGTCTCATCCTAGATCATTTATCCCAATATGGTCGAACCCTAAGAGTGATGATGAATAGTGTTTTTCATCAAATTTTTGATTTCTAACTCTTGATTCCATCCTTAGCTTTCCTAGTGTTCTTGAATCCAAGTGATGGAAAACCAAATCGATCCCTAGCCTTTTCACCCTTTCATGGCCGAACCTTGAACCTCTTTGGGGGAAGAAAAATTGTGTTTTGATGTTGTATTTTGATGTTGCATTGTGGTTTGAATTGTATTGTGTTTGATTATCTTAGGCGACGCGAACGAGAACGGAGCCGGAGCCGAGAATCAATCGAGTTTGGACTAAGCAACTTTGTGAGGTAAAGGAAGGTAGTCATTCAAGTTTGGTAGTTTCATAGTGCTTGTTTGATATATGTGTATGATGACTTGATTATTGAATTTGAGATGAATTTGAATGATGTATGGATTTGTTTTACTTAATGAAACATATTTGCACACTTGTTGATAATTTGTGGCATGGATGCCTTAGTTGATATTATGATGATGAATATGGATTGTTGATGTCTATATATATATTTATATCCTGGATGAGCATAGGACTGGCTATGTTTCGATAATTATTAAAAAACTCGAAAAACCGAATCAAAGTTTTGAAAACGGTGTTTTGAAAATCAAAAAGTGGTTTTTGGAAAATGTGTTGCTTTTTCAAGAAAAGATGTCTTTGTTTTTGAAAAGTATGTTCTTTTGAAAAGTAAAAAGTGGTTTTGTGAAAAGTCGTGCAAAAT
The DNA here is from genome assembly GCA_039655645.1 of Ammopiptanthus mongolicus. Lineage (NCBI taxonomy): Eukaryota > Viridiplantae > Streptophyta > Magnoliopsida > Fabales > Fabaceae > Ammopiptanthus > Ammopiptanthus mongolicus. Next base: position 40,430,694 of record CM077344.1, read on the forward strand.
GTGTTTCGTTTTAGTAAAACGTTTTAAAAAGACGTGGAACCTTTAGAAAATGGTTTTGTTTCCGAAAAAGTGTTTTTCCCGGAAAATGTTCCCTTGATTAAAAACATGTTTTATTTCAAGAAAACAAAAGTGTATTTTGTTTTCCAAAGTTGTTTTGAGAAAGTTTGACTGAAAAGGAAAAATCATGAACCTTTGAGATGAGCCCAAACCTAGTGGCCGAGACGTCGGGGCTAGTGTTTTTTGGATTGAGCACACGGACTTCGTGTCCTATGTTTTTTATTGAGTGGGCTTAATGCCTTTTTGAAACGAGTCGTGGACTTTATGTCTCGGCATTTGAAAGAATGAATGCAAAGAAAATAGAAAACCTTCTGTGTACATGCATGAACCGGCAGACGTGCCATTTGAAACCGAGCTACAACTCTAGTAGTTGAGAATTTAATCAGTCAAGACCACTAGGTCTATAGGGGCATTCTGTGTTCGAGATCCCACAAGTGACCGGGGCGTAGCAACCCCGTGTCGTGGTAAATCGGCTGCCAAACACGAATGAACTCGATCAGAGACTGGAGTATTCAGGATATGGTTATTACGTGGTACCCTGGAACAATTGGAGTTCGGACCTAAATAGAGAGGCCGACTCATGAGGACAATTGTGTTACGGGTGTTACTACGGCCTATCGCTCGATGTTGGGAAATTAGAATCGGCGGAGTACATGAATTAGAAATATGATATTGAAGTCTCATGCATTATTATAACTGATGAATGTGTTTGAGATGTTGTACTGCATTATAGAAAGACCTGTTCATATAATTGTTTTTATGCTGTTTGTCGCCTGTGCGGCTATCATGATAAACTTTATATGAGTATCTCACCTTTGCGTGTACATGTTGGACACCTTGTTGTGTTTTTGGAACACATGTACGGATGTTGATCATAGGTCCCCGCGGAGACTTGAGGACTCGGATGACAAAGCATTCTGATGAAATTGACGTTGGGTTGTACCCCAATGGCTACTTTTAGCCTACCAGCTTAGGATTCCTTTATTTTGAGCAGTCTTATATTACATTACTGCACATGTGTTGAACTTATTTCTAAGTCTGTAATATGTTATATATTAGACCAGGTTTTATGTTATGTTTATATTTTTATGAACCATGAATATCAACGTGTGATATGAAGTTTATTTCTTCATCTTGAGTTTGTATTGCCTATGCATGCAGAAAATTTTTTTAGAACCGCGTTTTCGAACGTAGCTACTTAATTAATGTATTTTCCGAAAGCAACCAGCGTTTTATTTTCTTGATTTATTCTGCATTAGAGTCCGAGTATGTAGCACCCGCGAGGGGGGTGTTACAGTATGCTGCCGTTTGTTGTTGTTGCTATCTGTCTAAGTGCCTATATGCTGCTTGGTGTGTGATACGCTGCTATATACTATAGTTGATGTTATTGCTATGGTTAGTATACTGTATGTTGTAATGTTGAGCGTTGTGGCGAAATGCCGTAGAATTAAGTTTGGTTGTGTGCCGTGTTGCTGTCGGATTGATACCATGGATGGTGCCGTTGCTGTTATGCTGAATTCTTGAGGTTGTGGCTGTGTTTGTTTGAGCTGTGGCTCGTGGACGCGTGGCGTCAAGGCTGTGGCCGTGTGGATGCAGTGGCATCGTGTTGTTTCTGATTGAAAGCTTAGGCGTGAGATCCGGTATCAAGCCCTTTGAGGATGTTTACTGCTTATCATTATCAGCTGCCAAGTGGCGAGGCCGTATGACAGGTAGTATAGGCTGCCAGAGTCATACGAGGTTAGCGGTACCTGAGTGCAGGTACGAAAAGTAGATGGGGCGGTCAAGTGAGTGGCCTTGGGGATGTTACCGGTCTCGGGAATAGTTTACAGTGACGGATGAGGTGGCTCCTATCCTGTCGTGACACCCGATCTAGTCCAGTTTGCCCGACTAATCCCATCACTTTCTAGTTGTTCCACGCTAACATTTCGAGGCGACCGAGATACCCAGGTTCCGGTGTGGAAGGGGGATGCACTCTTATTGGTCACGGCGAGCGGTTCAGTTTCTTGGACAAGCTAACTCCATTCCGACACAGAACCTATTCTGGTGTGACTTGTTCGGGTGTGGAACCGTTCCAGTTGGGAACATGCAGAAATGCGTTTTTTTTTTTCGGCCGGCATGCTGCATGGGATTAGTATCCCGGTCTAGAGGATTGATCTGAATGTAAGATTCATGGGATGGATGTCTATTGCATATGTTGTCTCGAGAGATGTGTGCTGGAATGCAGTAAATGTTATACATGTGATATCTATTATATGCTACTTGTTATGTGTTTATTGCATTACTACTTTTTTTCGACTTTATGATGCGCTGTATTTCTTATCTCCCTTCTGTTCTTCTATGTTGTCTGTTATGGGATCGCTTGTAGACGACGAGCCAACGGAGATTCAGCATGGACCCAAGACTTCACCCGTTCATCACGGGGGCAACGCGGATGCCGGTACTGGGCGATATTGAGATCGTGTACCACGATGAGAGGGGATGGCGGGTAGACCCCTCTACCTTTTTGGTGGTGTCCACATGACCCGTTAGTCTGATCTTTCGGAGTGGCATGCCTCCTTATGTGGATATCATCGGCCCCTACCACGTGTACCAGTTTCTTTCCCGAGGATGTGGCGACCTCCATGGCAGAGGGAGCGCGATTACACGTGGGTAGCACCCCAGTCTTCGATCGTGACCAGCAGGAGAGGTTACATCTACCGAGGCCAGGGCAGGAGGACCGAGCAGTACCTGAGGACCTACCGTAAGCGGAGGATCGTGGTATCCAGTTCTTCTTTAGAGTACGAGCCTATTGTGCGGTACAGGCGTACTCATGGCGAGGGTCAGGGTAGCTCAGGGCATCCTCACTACTGATGGTGAGAGCCTGCCAATGCGTCCTAGGGAGTGAGTCGAGAGTTTTTGATGTATCTTTTGAGAGGGGATGGGGGTTTGTTGGTGAGCTCTGAGAGTTTTATTTTGCTTTTGATGTATTTTGGTTTTACCTTCAGGATGTATAGGTATGTACACTGCCCTACTGATGGGGCTAAGTTATGTATGTTATCATACTGTCAGGTTATATTGCGCTTTTACTCTGATCACTTTTCTATGCTTGCCGTTTTGTTTGCTTTCTTCCGCATCGCTGTTTGTTTACCACGCTATCGCTTTATATACGGCTAGGCATAGATAATAATAATAAGAGGTTGGGACTAATGGGAAGGCTTCATACGTATGGGGTCGTCTCTCACCTACAACATAGATGTTCTCCATCGACCATTTCAATCGAGCTCCTTTGACCGGCCAATACAAAATCTTCTCTGGTCCAGTGGTTTTGAGCATAGGTCTGGTGCAAGTACTAGAAACATCTCAAGTATTTGCAAGAAGATACCACGGGTCTGTTCTGAATCATGTTTTGGTCCCCCCTCAGCCGTAAAGCGCCTTCGTCACTGTAACACCCTTTCCGAGGGCATCACATTTATGGACATTTTATAAAACTTTAAGGCCGAAAATCAGGTTAATTAAAAACATTTAAGAAAGATGAGGGAAATTTTTCTTTTTCGCAAGACATGAATATAAAAACTTGTAACGTTTGAGCGTGTAAGGTAAATAGAAACATTTCATACTATAAGTTCATAAAGGTTTGCATACAAACCTAACCCGACTACATAAATAAAATAGAAAGATACAAACTTAGCATAAAGGATTGGAGACGCAGCTCCTAAACATAAGATACCTAGAGACGCAGCTCCACAATAGATAAAAGAAAGGTATAGACACTCTGATACCCTACACTGGTCGACACAGACTACACAGGAAGACATCCCTCAAACCAACCGCTGGATGCTTCCTCTGACTCTTCCTTTTATGGAGAGACAAGTGAAAGGAATAGGAAGGCATGGGTAGATCACCTCCTTACTAATATCCTCACTCATCGCCTTCCAACCAGGACCCGTCAAACGAGACCTAACAGGAATACTAGCAGGGACTACTGCTGACATTCCTATGGAAGACATCATAGAAGTTGACTTAGAAGCAACTCAGCTAACAAATGGCTTATCCCTAACAGAAGGAGAAGGCGCTGAACGCACTGGTGAAAAGCCCATCTAGCGTTCCACTTACGACACAACCTTAACGGCAAACGACATGAAGACAAGCGGTGAAGCGGTTGAGAACCCTTCCTTTGCAACCCATGCGGATGGTGAGTGTGGTACTTTACACGTGCGTTACTAGAAGCCCATCATGACTAGATATCCAAACGCCAAAACAACTGGGAAGCTCAGCAGTGAGATGCATCTGAAGCACATGGTGATGTCTCGGTATCGCGACCTTCTCGGGAGACCACCAGAGAAGCACACAACGATGCAATACAAGGTAATGAGGTGAGATTCCCATTCATCAACACAACACATGGCAGAAGTAAAAACGGTACGATACACAAGATAACAACATACTAATCATGCATATCATACCTCTCAATATCTCATATTATCCAATCAACAGTATAAGACATCGTCAATGTAAGATCCCAAAATCCCTGCATCTGTCTTTTAACTGTTTGTGTGAATAACTTGGCTGAGAACACAACCTGATTAATAATAATCTTAAAAATAGTTAATAATTGGAAATTCATAATTGAATTTAAATTTTGAGCTTAATGATCATAAGATATTGTTTTGAGCCTGTTATGTTGTTTTGAGTCAGAGCCGATGAAAATATTATTATTTTAATCGGGACTACTTTACCTTGGGAAGCGTGCCAGGGCCGGGAAGTAGTAATCGAGCTCGGGATCGGGAGGTCACTCTAGCCCAGAGTCAAGAGAAGTTGAGACTGCTTATCATGTTTCACGAGGAGGTATCTTTTAGCATTTCATGACAACTTACACCTTTGTCAACTTTTCCTTTTATGGAAAAAGCCAAACCATCCACTTTTGGTTAATCTATACAACTTTGAATATGGTGTCAACACCTTTGTTCTTCATCACATCTTGGCCCTTCATTTCCTTACACAATTTTCTATCAACTTTAACTTGAAATTGGTGATAAACCATGAAGGCCATGAAGGCCATTCCATGACTAAAACACCTATCCATTTTCATTTCTCATTTTCTAAAGATCGAACACACCATTTCTTAGGTTTATGAAAAATCCTCTCTTCTCTCTCTTCATCATAAATTCGGTTCCTCACCCTTGATCTCTAACCAAATTCCTTTCTTCAATTCTAAAACCATACCTCACCTTGTCTTGATCTAAGGATCAACTTTGGTGAAGGAAGTTTGTTGATTTGGAGGAGTTGTTCTTCAACCTCAAGAACATCATCCAAAACCTAGGAGTTGTTCTTGTGTGGGTAAGCTTCTAGATCCTTTTCCTTTTCATTTCCTTACTTATTAACTTGAGTTATCATCTTCTAGTTCTTCCTTTCATGAAAACAAGTTCAAGATCTCACCTTTTTCTCTCCTCTAGGTTCAGCCTTCTCTTTGTTTTGAGGGCTTGGAGTTTCCTTTCACTTAAACCTCTTCATTAAAGGTATGTGGGAGTGAACCTCATCACACCAAAATTGGTGGAGGATAAAAAAGGTTGTTTATGTTTTGTTTGGGTGAAACCCTAGCTTGGGTTTACTACTTTCTTGATGAAGTTCTCTTTGAGAACAAGTTTGTAATAATGTTTCTATGCATAGTATATGTGTATGATGATGTATGCTTGTATGGAAAAATGTTTTCAGGTATGTTGAAAATCATACTTTGATATCTAGATCAAGTAAGGATTTTTATGCTTGTTTATGGTTGAATGATGTATGATTATTGTTCATCATAATATTGTGATCATTTTGAGCTATTACTTGACAAGTTAGTGAAGCAAAATCTTCACATCTCCTAAGTGATAGTATTCGGCCATAGTTAGTAAAAAGAGGAAGGACATGAGTTTGTTCTTGAACTTTGATGTTTTGAAAGCTAATAAGTGTTTTAGTAACTTGTATTTCAAAACAAACAAGAAGTGCTTTTGATCCAAAGATGAATTAGGGTTTCGGCCTTAAGTGTTTTTAACTGAGGTGAAAATGTGTTTTACTTTAGTCATAGTTTATTCAATTAAGTAAGTGTTTTAAAAATAAAATAATGACAGTAATTTCATGAAATTAAAATTAGTGTGAAGTTACCTTAGGTTAGTAGGATGTCACATTCTTTTTAAAACTAAGTTAACATTCAATCCTCAAAGTATAAAGAGGACCTTGTCCTCAAGTTTGAATTAATTGAATCATCATTTGAAAACTAAATGAAAGTTCCATTTCTTTTATGCTAACTTAGGGCACGATTTTACACTAAGTTAGTGAGGAAAACCCTTTTTTCAAATTAGTTGAGGTACTTTAATTCAATCAAGTAACCAAGTTCTTTTAAATCAAATGAGTTTTCAATTGGAAAGGTTTTGGGGTATAAAGTCTTAAATCGAGAGTTTTCAACTCAAATCGCAAAGTTTACGCATGAAAACCTAAGTTAAGTAATTAACTTAGAGCATAAGAAAAGAGATAATTACGTATAGCCTATGGTGGAACAAGACCATGCACTATACCACTGACGACTTAGTTCATCAATGACTTCTTAAGACTTAAGTGAATCAATACTTATTTCATTAGTCGGAACTCAAGGAACTAATACCTTAGAAAGGATCAAAGACTTATCTAAGAGGATTCTCAATCCTTCTTCATAATACTTAGGACTTGAGATGTAATTCATAAGACACAAACACAAACATGAAACGTTTTGGGTTTGAAACAGTAGTTCGATGACGAACCGATGATTCCGATTCAAGAAAGTCGTTGAATTGTTTCAGTCTTGTGATGACTCGATCCCTGAGGGATCACGAGATTTATCCGATGGATAAAAGTTTTATAATAAAACACGTATATAGTTCCTAAGGAAGAGAACCTTAGTGAGCCTTGAGGTTTATTTGGTGGATAGACATTGCTTTATCGCATTTGCTTTGTGTAAGCATTGGCATTTCATTGCATGAGTTTGTTAGGCCTTGAGCCTAGGAGTTGAGCTTACACCTTGATTCGGGTGCGAATCTTACGGTGACGATCTTAAATAGTCTTGGAGGTATCAGGGTTGGAAAGGCTAACATGTGACCAGTTGGTAGCTCTTCTGTGTTGTGGAGAATGCGAGCAATACACTGATATCCTTGACTACATGCCGTACTTTTCATGTTTGGTGTAGAGTGTTTCCGTAAAAGCCAGATACGTGCACGTTACGAATGTCGTAGCATCCTGCCCAAGGCTGGCGTACACGGAACATGTCCTCCCATTCACTCTCTCCGATGTTTTGTTAGCTCCATGGAGTAGGGGTCAGAGTTTTACCCTTTGTGGCATATGGCATTGAGTCATGTACATCGCATTGCATTGCATGGCTGCCAATAAATAAATACTATTTATTCAACAAATTCGATTGATTGATACGAGTTGATTTTCTGTTACGAGAAATTGAGGAAACAATAGCCAATCCGATAGCTGCATCAGCAGCTACAATAGCTATAACAAAAATTGAAAAAATATTTCCTTTTAATTGGCAACTATATATATTTAGATGTTTAGTATACATGATGGGTATGTTGTTACCTGGTGTGTCGTCCCGTTTTTACTTCTACTGTTTTGCTGTGTCGATGATCGGGAATCTCACCCATATCTGTGTCTGTTCTCTGCTGCTGTTGCTGTTTCTGCTTGCGAAGATGGGCGTGACGACGACTCAGCTCAGCGTTTACCTTGAGTCCGGAGGGGGACTCCTTATGTTGTTTTGTTTTGGCCAAGCTGTGTTCAATCGTCAGTTGTACCTTTTGAGGACCTGCGTCTCCTAGTACCTATTTATGTACCTATTTTACAGTTAGGCTTGGACCTATGTCTGTACTCAGTATTGTTTATACTTCTGCACTTTATTCTGTTTGACCTTTAGAAATGCATGGTGAAATTAAGTTTAATTATTAGTATTCATTCAACAAATATCATTTCAACATCATTATAAAAAGGAAAAAAAAAAAACCCGTATTTTCCGCATTAATATTATTTTCGGCCTTGTAATCGTTCGGGAATGTGATACTTAGGAAAGGGTGTTACAATCAACACAGGATAATAATATATAACATGTAAATGTATCCATCAATAGTCATGCAATGTAATGCAATGTACATGACTTAATGCCATATGCCACAAGGGAAAGACTCTGACCTCTACTCTATGGAGCTAAACATAACTGGAGTGAGTGATCGGGAAAACATTGTCTGCGTTATCTCAGCCCAACATGTGCTATCTCAACAAGATTGTGAATTCGCTTTTCCGGCTCACGCCAGACATTCTTTACCCAAATCATGATTTGTCCGGTGTCTAGTCAGGACGTCAGTGTTTTTCGACAGGTACCCACGACACAGAGGAGCTACTCTTTGGCCACATGTGGTCATCCCAACCCCAACGTCCTCAAGATCTCCATGATCGTCACCTCCAACAATCACACCCGCAAAAAGGTGTAAGCTCAACTCCCAGGCATAACGCCCAACTCATGCATAGATGCGTATGCATTTCAAGAAATGCCACAACACAAACACGTACTACACTATTACTGTACCACCATGTCTATCTCTTGATAAACCACTGGGCACCCCTATGGGACCCACTTTCACACGACTTGCCATCAGTCGCCCATTCTTGGTTCTGTTCCTTGCAATCATGTACAATCTCGTTCATAAAACGATGTTCATGTCTTATGATACATTATTCCTTATCCTAAATGTATTATGGAAGACAGGATCCACAAGGATTCCTTCATCATGTCTTCTCACTTATCTATCAAGGGAAACATTACTTATTTTGTATAAGTAGCTCTTTGTGGTTAGGTATTATGGATCTTTAGATGACCTAAATCATCAAGGGTGTGGAACATGGTTTTCCATGACCACAAGGATTAGGTACATGTCTTTTATTTAGTCTTTGTGAGTCCATTATGGAACTCATTGCATTCCTTAGGAGATATTACGTACTTGCGTTATTACAGTAAAGTCTTTAAAATACTTTCCTTGAGAGTAAACTAGTTCATGAAATCTCCTTTATCAAACATAGTTTGAAAACTCTATACATATACTCGTAAGGTATCCAAAACCCCAAGATACATAGTACCTTGTCTTTTGTCAAACTAGCGTAAAACTTCCTTTGAAATAGTACTTATTTCCTTTACTTAGCGTAAAAAGGGAAACATATCCTTCTTTAAATCACCTTTTCATTTTCAAATGAAAACTATAACTCAATTGTTTTATAAGATTCCAAAATTAATCATAGTAGTGTAATGACTCATTGTTTTAAAGAAAACACTTACAAGAATTCTCATTTCTCTTGAAAGTAGGTTTTCTAACCAAAACCTTTGGAAACCACATGAATCATTTAGAAAACTCTTTGTTCTTGAAAATATTTTCCTTGAAACAACATGCTAGAATAAGTGGTTGATTAACTTCAAACTTTCCTATTCTTAAAACACTTTTCATATGAACCCAAAATACTCATTTTATAGCATTTGGTTCTTTGGAACCTAAACTTGATTTCTTAGGAAATCTTTTTAATTTCTATCCCCTCCATACCTTAGTATGAACACATTAAGCCTCTTAATATCAACATTTTAAGTTCCTAACCCTACTAACCATACCAAGGCCGAATGCCCTATGAAAGTAGGCTTCTTTATTTTCTTTTGCCTTCTTGGAACCATTTTAAGTTCATTGAACCATTACTTGAACATAGAAGCCTTGGCTTCCCATTTTAAAACAACAAGGCCGAACCTTACGTGGTGTTTTTCAAAAAAATACTAGCCATCCAGCAACATTCCAGCATCATGAAAATCATCTCAACATATAGTCATTCCATCAAGTAGTAAAAGCATGAACAAGTTCATCATTCAAAAATCCTATCCTTAGTTCTTGAACCTAAGAATAATTTTTTTGACCATGCCAAAATGATTTTCAACACTAACACTCAAACACAAATAATCACACCAACACCATAACATACAATTCCAAAGAGATTTGTTAGATGGTGATCTAGGGTTTTGCATGCACTCTCCCTTCTCATGGCCGCCTCCTCGGATGTTCCATGGGATTACTTGTTCCCAGATCTTCTTCCTCGTCGTAATCCTCCTTCTTCTGTTGATGGTCCTCACCATTCTCCCATTCGTGACCCTGAGAAAGGCCCCAAGGATGTGTCCGCGCCACATCCTAAACCTTCCTCTGCACAGGTTTTGAATAATAATAATTCCGTGAGTTTCTCATTGTCTTAGCTACCTAAACCGAGGATGAAAGGAGATGCTCTTTCAATCAAAATCTCTGAAGATGAGTATAAGATAGGTCTGGAGAATGCCAAGAACTGCCTTCATGGCAGGTTGTTGATGCCGAAAAGAAATCAACCTATGAAGGTTAATGACTTGAGATCTAAGTTAGGTCTTTTATGGAAACCATTAGCCTTCTGTCATATGACTCCACTGGGAAAAGGCTTATTTGAATTCTTTTTTGCGTCTCAAGATGATCTTCAAAGGGTCTGGTCAACCGGTTCTTGGAGTGTTAACCTGGGCACCTTAAGGTTGTCAAGATGGAGTGCTAACTTCAATCCAAATAATTTAAAGCAATCTCTGGTACAGTGTTGGATCCGTATTTTGGATCTTCCTTTGGATTATTGGAGACCAAAGATCTTGTTCGAAATAGCTAATGCAGTTGGCACCCCAATTGCCATTAATGAAACAACAAGATCAAGAATCTTAGGTCACTTTGCAAGAGTCCTGGTTGAAGTTGATCTCAAGGAGAATATCCCTTATGAGGTCATGGTTTAAAGATAGGATCATGCTTTCTTTGTTACATTAGATTATGAGAACTTACCAGTTTTTTGTGATTTATGTAAAAGAATTGGTCGTGGTGTAGGAGAATGCTTTAAATTGAAGGGTGACCACTCAGCTAAGGATCTAGCTAGAACTACAAATACCAACAGGGTTTACGGGCCGAAGCAAGCTCCTCAGACGAGCATTGATGGCTCTAACATGACCAATCAAGGCAATTCTGGTCCTACGAATGACTTGCAGTACAAGGAAGATGAGGGCAATCACCAGCCAGATGGTAATCAAGACACAAGAGGTAACTTGCCTGACAGGGAAACTTCAGATGAGAATCAGGATAAGCAGCCTCAGGCAGTGGAGAATTCTAATTTTGATCCTCAAATTGATATGCCAAATTTTGATTATGTTCCTGATAGAGGTACTCGTGTGTTTGATATTCCTAGGGAATCAGAAGCAGAGGTGGTGTTTGCAGAATTGAACTATCACTTAGAAGATTCATCTCGGGGTATTCATGGGAATAGTCCTACATTTGATAAAAATGCTATATAGAGGATGAGACAAAAACAGATCTCTCCTCAGGCTCATGAGGATATGTTCGGGAGCCCTATTCTTGGTTTTGTGGTTGCCAATCATACTCAAAATAGAGTTCAAGGAGGTCCAGGATTGGGATTTATGAATTTTGGCTCTGTTCACAGTGGCTCTCAGCATGTGTCCGATACACCAGGTTATTCAATTGACAGCAAATAGAATGATATTGCTAAGTCTAATGATGCTGCATTGTCGAATCAGCAGAGGAAAAACCCTATAGTGGTTAAAGATTTGAGAATAGTTGGTAGGCTTTGGAGTGAGGATGTGGATGATAATACTGATGCTACTGAGATGGAGGATACGGGAACTTCTATTCAATTTGGTGAAGGCAGTTCTGGTTTCACCAAGGTTTTGTCCAAGTCTCAAGAAAAGAAAACGAGAAAGAAGGCTCTGAAGGTAGGAGATGGCTATAATACCCGATCAAGGGTTGCAGTTGCAAATAATGCTCAATGAAGATCTTATTTTGGAATGCCAGAAGCATTGGTAACCTGGATACTAGGTTGGTATTAAAAAAACTCTGCCATTTGCATATGCCTGATATTCTTTGTATTGCTAAACCAATGATTGCTTATAAGGATGTTCCATTGAATTTTTAAAAAAAAAAATGCATCTCTCTTTGTTTGCTGAAAACAATAGAGGTCCTCTTCTTCCTAATTTATGGTGTTTCTACAAAGAGAATTTGGATCCTATTGTTATTCCTAACTCTAGCCAGCATGTGGCCTTTTCGATTTTAGTTGATGGAGTGGTCAATTATTCCTCTGCTTGTTATGCTGCTTCCACATACATTGCTAGAAGAAGTTTGTGGTCTGATCTGGATGTTCTGATGTCGGCTCATAAAGCCCCTTGGTGCTTCATTGGTGATTTTAACTCTATCCTTGGGGCTCATGAGCATAGGGGGAGAGATTTGCCTCAGAAAGTGGCCTATGAAAATTTTAGAAAGTGGACTGATGCTTCTAAATTGATCCATCTGGACAGAAGTGTATCTCAATTTACTTGGTCTAATGGCAAAATTGGCCCAAGCTATATAGAAAGACTAGATAGATCTATATACAATGAGGAGAGTTTAAATTTTTGGACTAGCATGGCTTGCAGTACTTTAACAAGGAGCAAGTCTGATCACTTTCCTATCCTATTAGTACTGAAAAAAGAAGTCAGACACTTTGGCTTTTCCTTCAAGTTTATGAAGATGTGGTCTAAGCATCCAGACCCGAAAAAGTTTATTTCTGATATCTGGCAGCAGCAAATTCATGGCTGCCCTATGTTTATTTTGGCTCAAAAGCTGAAGATTTTGAAATCTAATCTCAAAGACTGGAATAAAAAGGTTTTTGGTGATGTCCACCAGCAAGTTAAGGATGCTATGGAGTCCTTAGATCAGATTCAGAAAGACATAAATGATCATGGTGGCAATGATATCTTGCTGGCAAATGAGAAGGTTGCTCAGCTTAACCTACAACAAGTCTTGTCTTATGAAGAGGACTTTTGGCATGAAAAGGCTAGAATCAATTAGCACACTCAGGGTGATAGAAATATATAATTTTTTCACAAAATGGCTAAGTTTAGAGGTGTCTCAAAGCATATTTCCTGCATAAAACAAGGTGATCATGTTCTTACCAACTCTGCTGACATTGAACAGCATATCCTCAATTTCTACAAGGATCTGTTTGGTTCCAGAGGAGATTGTCACGATAATGAGCTAATTTCAGAAGTGATTCCTTCTTTGGTAACTCCATTAGACAATGCTTTGCTAACCAACTTTCCAACCTTGGAGGAGGTAAAGAATGCAGTTTTTTCATTGAATGGCAATGGTGCTCCTGGTCTAGATGGTTTTGGTGGTTTCTTTTTCCAAACCTATTGGGAGATTATATCTAAAGATTTCTTCAATGCTGTCATTCAGTTTTTCAGAGATGGCTGGAGTTTCCCTAACCTGAACTCAAATGTGGTGACTCTTATTCTAAAGTTAAGGGAGCTGATAGAGTGGAACAATATAGGCCTATAGCCTTGGCGAACTTCCAGTTCAAAATTATCACCAAAGTTATTGCAGATAGATTAGGCAAGGTTGCTCCAAAAATCATTTCAGATAACCAAAGAGGCTTTGTTAAAGGAAGGCAGATCACTGATTGCGTCTACACTGCTTCAGAGTGTTTCGATTTGCTGGACAAGAAAACCTTTGGAGGTAACTTAGCCATGAAAATTGACATTAAGAAGGCATTTGATACTGTTGACTGGCATCACTACTGCGTTGTCTGTTTGTAACTTAAATTGGAGTTCACAAGTCAAAGACACAATTTTAGCTAGATTGCTTAATGTTTTATATAGTATCTAGTTTTGCAGGAATAAAGCAAAATTTGATAGTAAGTTCATCTCATTCAGATTTGCTATTAGTATGATTGTTGGCATGACCTCTCTTTCGGGCAACATTTCTAAGGGCCATATGTCTTCTTCAATGAATGAGTTCTCTATCTTAAAAACTTTTGCTGTTTCTGGTCATCGAAGGAAGTCTCCAAGAATTTTGCAAGTTGATTGGATTCCCCCTCCTTGTGGTTGGCTGAAATTCAATTCTGATGGCTGTGCTAAAGGGGCTCCCGGGCATGCTGCAGGAGGTGGAACTTTTTGTGACAGTAGTGGGGCAGTGCTTGGTTGCTATGCAGCTTACTTTGGTAATACTTTCTCTCTTTAGGCAGACTTGTTGGCAGTGATTACTGGCATTGAGGTTGCTGCAAAGAAAGGTTGGAAAAAGATTTGGATTGAGAGTGATTCACAATTGGTCGTTATGGCTTTTTCTTCACCAAATCTTGTTCCTTGGAAGTTAAGGAACCGCTGGTTAAATTGTATTACTCTTTTATCTTCCTTCCAATTCTGGATATCATATTTTTAGGGAAGGGAATGTTTGTGCAAACAAGTTGGCCAATTTTGGGGTCAATTCTCGTTGTTTTACTTGCTGGGATCTTATCCCTAATTTTATCAGAGTTGATTTCTTTAGGAATAGGTTTGGTTTACCAAACTATAGATTTAAATAGCTTTAAGTTATTTGTTCGCCATGGGTTTTGGTTTTATGTCCCCCCGTGTTTTTTTTTTGTTTTTGTTTTTTTATTATTAATAAATATGCATTAGGAGTACTCTTTCCTTTTTGTTGTTTTTATCCTTGAGGAGGGTTTTGCACCAAAAGGTTTTAACGAGGCTCCTTTTGTTTTTTGCTTAAAAAAAAAAATTTACTCTTGACTGGAGGTTTTTTATTAGAGTCTTGGAAGCTTTTGGTTTTGACAAGAAATTTTCTGCTTGGATCCATCCATTTTTATGTCAGCCAAGTTATCAGTTTCAGTCAATAGTCATGCAATGGGGTTTTTCAGTTGCTTGAGGGGGGTTAGATAGGGTGATCCCTTGTCTCCCTTGCTTTTCTGTCTTGCTGAAGAGGTTTTAAGTAGAGGCATTCTCAAACTAGTGGAGGATGGCAAGCTATAGCTTATGAGTGGTCCTAGAGGCTTCAAAATGCCAAGTCACATCCTTTATGCTGATGATATGCTCATCTTCTGTAGAGCTTCATCTAATGGTCTTCAAAATCTAATGAGCTTATTTCAAGCTTATGCATCTGTGTTTGGTCAGGTCATTAGTGTGAAAAAATCAAAATTTTATACTGGATCTGTGTCTGCTGTCAGGATCTCTATAATCTGTGATCTGCTAAGATTCAGTCCTGGTTATGCTCTTATCAGTTACCTTGGTGTTCCTCTTTTTAAAGGTAGGCCAAAAACGGTTCATCTAATGCCTATTGCAGACAAAATCAGAATCAAGCTAGCTTTTGTAAAGGGGCTTTGTTGTCAATCATGGGGAGAGTGGAGCTTGTGAAGTCTGTTATCTTGGGGATGATGCTTTATAGTTTTAAAGTTTATAGCTGGCCTATTGGTTTAATTATTCATATTGACAAATGGATCAGGAACTTCATCTGGTCTGGCTACATCAGCACTAGGAAGGTTTGCACTGTGTCTTGGAGGAAAGTCTGCATGCCTCTAGCTGAAGGAGGTTTAGGCATCAGATCTTTAAAAACTGTTAACAAGGCAGCCATGCTCAGGTTAGGTTGGGATTTAGTCTTGTAACATTCCAAAATTCCTATAGCTGTCTTTTAACAGTTTGTGTGAATAACTTGACTGAGAACACAACCTGATTAATAGTAATCGTAAAAATAGTTCATAATTGGAAATTCATATTTGAATTTCAATTATGAGCTTAATGATCATAAGATATTGTTTTGAGCTTGCTATGTTGTTTTGAGTCGAAACACTCACTGATAACCTATAGTTGTCAAAACACTAGTTGAACGTGAATGGAATTCATAAAGAAGTCCAAGGATATTTTGGTCTTTTCACAAGGAATCTTAGATATTTTCTAGGAAGCCACCATGACAAATAATGAGTCATAGGACAAGGATGGAATTCCATTAGTTCCTAGGGGCAAAATGGTCTTTTCCATCATAAATATCTTAGATATTTTAGAAAAGCAATCATGACAATGGTGAGTCATAAGGGCAAGGATGGAATTCCATTAGTTCTTAGGGACAAAAGAGTAAAATCACATAAGGACAAAAATGGTATTTCACAAAAAGGCTAAGGGCGAAATGGTCTTTTCCACCATAAATATCTAGATATTTTAGAGAAGTAATCATGACTTGTGGTGAGTCATGGTGGTGACTCACCCACTGACTCATCGCACTCAGGTGACCTGTGTCACTTGTCTGGTGTCCGGTTTTGTCTCTACAGGTCCGTTCTCGACTCCGTCGATTTCCCAATTTAATATTTCGCTCGAATAAAATATCTTATTTCACTTTTAGTGAAAAGTTTCAAAATAACCAAAGTCGTCGGGAATTCAATATAAAACCTAACCGTTTTGTTCACGAGTCAAAATTAGGTTTTCTGATCAGTAAAATTTTACGGTCATTGGAAAACAAAGACCTGCTTTTGTCTGAATTTTCAACCTAAAATCAAACCGTAACTCTCTACGCTAAAGTAGAGTATGGACAATCATATTTTTGTCAATTCATGACAACTTTCACTTTGTCAACTTTTCTTTCATGGAAAAAGCTAAGCTACCTACATTTGGTTAACCTCTACAACTTTTGTTATGGAAGCAACACCTATGCACTTCCAATAGATCTTGGCCCTTCATTTCTATCACACTCTAGCTTGATTTTGGGTCATAAACTCCCTAGGCCATTCGGCCATTTAGTCACAAAAACACCATCCAACTTCATTTTTCATCTTTTAAAGATCTAACAAATCTTTTCTCTCAAAACCTCAAAACCCACTCTTCTCTCGCTTCTCTTCATATTCGGTTCTAAATTCAAAATCATCAACCAAACTTCTTTCTTCAATTCTAAAACCACACTTCATCTTATCTTGATCCAAGGATCAACTTTGGTGAAGGAAGTTTCTTGTTTTGGTGAACTGTGTTCTTGATCATCAAGAACATCAAGCTAACCTTGAAATTGTTCTTGAGTTGGTGAGCTTCGAAATCTTTTTTCCTTTCATTTCCTTACTTATTACCTTGGGTAATCATCTTCTAGTTCTTCATGTTCATGAAAACAAGTTCAAGATCTCACTTTTTTTCTCCTATAGGATTCGATCATCCTTTGCTTTAAGGAGCTTGGAGTTTCCTTTAACTTAAACCTCTTCATTAAAGGTATAGGAGTGAACCTCGTCACACCAAATTGGGTGGAAGATGAAAATGGTTGTTTATGC
Organism: Ammopiptanthus mongolicus; assembly: GCA_039655645.1. Taxonomy (NCBI): domain Eukaryota; kingdom Viridiplantae; phylum Streptophyta; class Magnoliopsida; order Fabales; family Fabaceae; genus Ammopiptanthus; species Ammopiptanthus mongolicus. Next base: position 40,447,875 of record CM077344.1, read on the forward strand.
TTTGTTTGGGTGAAACCCTTGCTTGGGTTCACTACTTTATTGGGGAAGTTCTCCCTGAGAACATGATTGTAATAATTTTTCCATGCTTATTATATGTTTATGATGATGTATGCTTGGATGGAAAAATGTTTTTCATGTTTGTTGAAAAACATACTTCGATCTCTAGATCAAGTAAGGATTTTTATGCTTGTTTATGGTTGAATGATGTATGATTATTGTTCATCATAATATTGTGATCACTTTGAGCTATTACTTGACAAGTTAGTGAAGCAAAATCTTCACATTTCATATGATATATCATTCGGTCTTGAAGCATACATGAGGAAGAACATGAGTTTGCTCTTAAACTTCAATGATTTTGAAAGCTAACAAGTGTTTTAGTAACATTTCAAAAACAAACAAGAAGTAATTTTGATCCAAGAATCAACTAAGGGTTAGGCCCTCAAGTGTTTTTAACTAAGGTGAAAATTTGTTTTACTTTAGTCAAAGTTTGTTCAATTAAAAAAGTGTTTTAAGAAAAAATAATGAAAGTGATTTCATGAAAGTAAAATTAATATGAAGTTACCTTAGGTTTAGTAGGATGTCACATTCTTTTTTTTGAAAAAAAAAAAAACCAAGTTATCATTCAATCTTCAAAGTATAAGGAGGATTTTGTCCGAAAGTTTGGATTTATATGAATCCTAGTTCGAAAACTAAATGAAATTCCATTTTCTTTTGCACTAGCTTAGATCACGGTTTTACACTAAGTTAGTAAGGAAAAACCCTTTTCAAATTAGTTACGGTACTTTACTTCAAGCAAGTAACAAAGTTCTTTTAAATCGAATGAATTTTCAATTTGAAAGGATTTGGTTTACAAAGTCTTAAATTGAGAGTTTTCAACTCAAATCGTAAAGTTTTACGCATGAAAACCTAAGTTAAGTAATTAACTTAGAGCAAAAGAAAAGGGATAATTAAGTATAGTATATGGTGGAACATGACCATGCACTATACCATTGATGATTTAGTTCATCAATGTATTCATAAGACTTAAATGAATCAATACTTATTTCATTACTTGAAACTCAATGAATTAATATCTTAGAAAGGATCAAAGACTTATCTAAGAGGATTCTCAATCCTTCTTCATAACACTTAGGACTTGAGATATAATTCATAAGACACAAACACAAACGCGAAACGTTTTGGGTTTTGAAACAGTAGTTCAATAACGGACCGGTGATTCGGATCCAGGAAAGTCATTCAGTTGTTTCAGTCTTGTGATGACTCGATCCTAGAGGGATCACGAGATTTATCCGGTGGATAAAAGTTTTATAATACAAAGACGTGTATACTTCCTAAGGAATTGAACCTTAGTGAACCTTGAGGTTTATCCGGTGGATAGACATTGTTTTATCGCATCTGCCTTGTGTAAGCATTGGCATTTCATTGCATGAGTTTGTAAGGCCTTGAGCCTATGAGATTGAGCTTACACCTAGACGCTGGTGAGAATCTTACGGTGACGATCTTAAATGGTCCTGGTGGTATCAGGGTTGGAAGGGTTGACATGAGACCGGTTGGTGATTCTTCTGTGTCGTGGCGAATCCGATTCTACCCCTTCTTCATTCTTGGATCTCGTTTCTGAATATTGTTACTCTTCCATGCTGTGTCTCAGGAACTTTTTCAATACGGTCTGGATTGCTAGCTTCCGTTCATAGTTTTGCTACAGATGATACACGAGGAATCTTTTTATGGCGGTTCATACTTTGCATGTTTGGTGTAGAGTGTTTTCATAAAGCCAGAAACGTGCACGTTATGAATGTTATAGCATCTTGCCCATGGCTGGCATACACGGAACATGTCCTCCCATTCACTCTCTCCGACATTTTGTTAGCTCCATGGAGTAGGGGTCAGAGTTTTACCCTTGTAGCATATGGCATTGAGTCATGTACATCACATTACATTGCATGGCTATTGATGATTACATTTACTTATTGTACATCATTATTCTACTTTCGAAGATGTCTTATGTTGCTAATTGATTAACATGATATATTGAGAATTATGGTATGCATGTTGAGTATGTTGTTACCTAGTGTGTCGTCCCGTTTTTACTTCTGCTATTTTGCTGTGTTGATGATTGGGAATCTCACCCATATATGTATATCTTCTCTGCTTGTATTGCTGTTTCTGCTTGAGAAGATGGACGCGACGACGACTCAGCTCAACGTCTACCTTGAGTCCGGAGCGGGACTCCTTATGTTGTTTTGTTTTGGCCTGACTGTGTCTAGTTGTCAGTTGTACCTTTTGAGGAGCTGTGACTCCTACTACTTACTTATATACTTATTTTCATTTGGTCTTGGAGTTATATCTGTATTCAGTATTGTTTCTATTTTCGGCACTCTACTTATGTATGACTATTAGAAATGCATGGTGAACTTAAGTATATTACTTTTATTCATTTGGCAAATCCCATTGCATCATTGCGGAACAAAAAAAAAAAAACTCGTATTTTCCGCATTAATATTATTTTTGGCCTTATAATCGTTCGGGAATGTGACACTCGGGAATGGGTGTTGCATTATTTGGTATCGGAGCTAGCCGAGTCTTTTGGGGTTTGTAGGTTATGGTCTGTCTTATTTGTGTTGTGTTTTATCTGATTGTTTTCAGTGTTATTGTTTCCGAGAGGAAACAATGTTGGAAAGGATGACGGCTTCGGTCTATCCTTTTGTATAGTTTGTTCTCTGTGTTGTGTTTCTGGAAACAAGACAATAATTGTTTGTTATTCTCTACATTATTGTTTCAGAGAAGGAATTGGACAGGATAGTGGTGCTTTTGCTTTCTTGTAGGTTGTCGCTCGCAGAGTCCTTTAGAACGAGTTTTTGAACGAGTGTTTTCCGACGAGTGCAAGACGAGTTGAAAGAAATGGAGCTTCTACAGCTACGTCAAGGAGGAAAGTCTGTCGAAGAATATGCTGATCGCTTTGAGTCCCTGTTGAAGTCTTCGAGGTATTTCCATCTTCAACCCAATGAGGAGTGGAAGTGCACAAAGTTCGAAGAAGGTTTAAGGAACGAGGTTCGAGAAGCGGTGCTATTTCTCAAGATCAGAGAGTTCTCAGTTTTGATGGATGAATGCTTCCTAATCGAAGATCTGATGAAGAATACCGAAGGAAAGCGACATCACTTTGGATCGTCTAGGTTCACAAGAGGCATCAACACCAGGTCCCAGCAGAATCCATATACAAAGTTACCAAGGAACCAGCCATAACAACAACCGTCTTACGGAAGGAGTGGCAAGGGAACTCGCCAGTCCATAGTACCTCCGCAATGGTGCAAGAAGTGTGGTAGAGGGCATGCAGCCAGAGACTGCAATTCAAATCAAGTCGTTTGTTTTCGATGTGGAAAACCGGGTCACGTCATGCGTGCTTGCGAGTAACAAACTTCCAAAAAGAGCAGTGAGTCTAGTCAACCAGTGACTTCTACGTCGCGATGCAGGAAACGCGGAAATGGCCACGAAACAAAGTGCTGCACCATCGGAGGCATTATCTGCTTCAAGCGTGGGAAACCAGGGCATACTTCAAGCGACAGTGTGCAACCAAAAGCTGAACATTCTGTCCACAATATGCAAGCAGAGAGGCCTAAGGCAAGGGATTGAGTTTATACTGTGAGTGGTGCTGAGGCTTATCAGAATGAAGACTTGATCCAAGGTCAGTACGTCATTGTAACACCCACTCGGTGCTATGTCCCAAACTTGATGCGAAAAACATAATCAAATAAAAACGCTGGTTGCTTTTGGAAAATACTTTAAGTAAATAACTATACTCGAAAACGTGGGTTTAAAAGATTTTCTTTACGATATAATAATTACAATACAGGAAGGATGGATTAAACCTCATAACATACACTAATATTAAACATCCATGACAAAATAAACATAAGGTATTAATGTTGGAGCATATAGGTTTTCTAGAAATAGAGTTTAAACTAGTAGTAGAAATTCTGGTCTATTATCACAGATACTTCAAAACATTAAGTCAACATAAATACAGCAGATAAGATATGAATGCTTCAAAAAAAAAAAAAAAAAAAACAAGACTCTAATGCTGGTCAGGCTAAAAGTAACCATTGAGGAAAAACCCCAAAGTCTGCTCCGCTTCTCGGAGGAATTCAGAGGGATCCATCCTCCTTCTCTTCATCTACATGGGACTCTGTCATCAGAGTCCTCAAGTGTCCGCAGGGACCTCTGGGCAGCATCTGTACATGGATCCAAAAACACAACAGGGTGTCCAACACGTACAGGCAAATGTGAGATACTCATTTCACAAGTTTATCACGATAGCCGCACAAGCAACAAACAAAACATACATCCACATATAAATACAGTTGTATTAATAGATATTCATATAACATAACATCTCAGACATCATCGTGAGTTATAATAATGCATGAGACTCCAATATCATCTTTCTAATTCATGTTCTCCGGAGATTCTTAACTTCCCTTCGTCGAGTGATAGGCCGTAAATACCCCTATAACACAATTGTTCTCATGAGTCGACCTCTCAATGTAGGTCCGAACTCCAACTGTTCTAGGGTATCACGTCTCAACCATATCATGAATAGTCCAGTCTCTGATCGAGTTCATCCGTGTTTGGCAGCCGATTACCATGGCACGGGGTCGCGATGCCTCCGGCCTCTTGTGGAGCCTCGAACACAGGATGCCCCTATAGACCAAGTGGTCTTCACTGGCTCATATTCTCAACCACAATGGATTGTTGCTCGATTTTGTGGCACGTCTTCCGATTCATGTATGTACATAGAAGGTTTTCTGTTTTCTTTTTCGTTCATTCTTTTTGTCAAGGCACACAACTCATGACTCGTTTTAAAGGACATCTAGCCCGTTCATTCAAAACACAGGACACATAGTTCGAGTGCTCAACTCACAAAACACTAGCATGACGTCTTGGTCACTAGGTTTGTAGGACTTCACAAAGTGAAAGGGTAATCACCATTTTGCTTCTGGGTCTTATTTTCGTATATAGAACTTGGAAAACAAAACTCAAAACTCATTGACCTGAACTAAAACATTTTCTCAAAGGAAACTATTTTCAATAAAACACTTTTCTTTGTAAATCTATTTTCTAAAGGTTTCGTCATCTGAAAACATTTTTCTAAAAAGGAAGCATTTGAATGGACTTTCATTAAAGAGGACTCTTTCTTTTGAAAGGGTCTAACTTTTTAAAAAGAAGTTCTTTCCTTGATAAGACAAAACTATTCTCAAGATTTTTCTTTTGATTTCAGAATACTTTTTAAAACTTTGATTAAGGCTTTTAAGCGTTTAATCTTCATTATGAAGCTATAGCCAATGCTATGCTCTCAACCAATACAGTCAAAATCACAACCCAATATATACATATATAAGCATCAATCTTAAACCAGCATCATACATATATCTCATCCAAGGTAACAACGCCACAATTCATTTCCAAACATCCAATCACATACTTCGCCAATTAAATCAAGTACATACACAACACATAGTATATTCACAAAGTAAGATTCATCTTATGATTCCAAGTAAAACAACAACAAACACATCTAACAAACAAGCTTATGAGACTACCAAACTTATTGTAAGTAATCTCCCTTTACCTCTTGAAGATTTCAAGTTCTTTCTCGAAGGGTTTTCCGTTCCGACTCTGGTATCCTTCGCACCGCCTAGAACAATCAATCATAGCTTGATACTTCACAACAATTGTAACACCCCGAATTTCACCTTATATTAATACATATTATTATGTATTATTCTTAACCAATATATGTGGTTATGCTCGCCCATGAGGTTTAGATTCATGTTTGGGATAGTTTAGCCTTAAGGAATGGTTAATGCATTCAAGTCCAAGAAACCTATTTTACGGTTTTGTTCATATCTTGAGTTCTAGACATCCGATTGAGGTGATCTTGGATGCGTTGAAAAGCTTAGAGAATTATCTACAAGTCTTATTTCAGGTGTTAAGGCCAAATTCGGCTTCTATAGTTTCACGTAGCGAAAGGACTTCGCCTAGCGAATCTGGCAGACAGATTCTTGCGGCTCTCTGGTTCGCATAGCGAAAATGTATTCGCGTAGCGAATCTGCGCGCAGCAGAATCATTTTTTGGGCTTATAATCAGCCCATAATGACCCTAACTCATATTTATACCCTAAGACTCGACCTAAACCTACTTTCTAAGTCGAAAAACTCTCAGAAGCTGCCTCTCCCTCTCCAAACAAGGATTTCTAAACCCTTTCCAAGGATCCCTGAAGGAGATTGCACCATTGTTCATCGTTCTTCATCTCTTTCGCTTGAAGAGCATCACTGCCATCACAAGCCCTCTTCCTAGTTGCTGCTCTTGAACCTTTTGGGGCTGTGATCGTGAAGTCATGCGTCGTAAGATTGAGCATTCGTGTAGACGCAACCTTTCCCGGACCTTTTCCTTCCTTTGTTTGTGATGATCGTCATACCAGGTATGGGGGGAAGAAATAGATCATGAGTATGTGGGTTTTGGGATAGGTTAAGATGAAGGGGTTAACCCATGACCCCTATATGTGTGTCTATATGCATTGTAAATGCCTATGTGTATGCTATGAGTGTAATTATGTGTATGTTATGTATTGCCATGTATATGCCTATGTGAATATTGTATAAATATATATGTTTATGGTTCTATGATTATGATTATAGGTGTTTGTCTTGATGATATGATTGAAATATTATGATGTGCGATGAATAGTATGAATATAGATACGATATGCATTGATGAGATTTTATAATGTGCATTGATAATGATGACTTGATGATGATGTGCGTTACAATGAAGAAAATAGGATTAGTAAAAGAACATAGCTTTAGAATGTTTGGCACCCCATAATGAATGAGTTGTTATGAGAGGTGAGATTGATAATATTGGATTAGTCTTGGAAATCCATAGGAATGATCCTTGAGAGATGGGATGATAGGCATAGGGATAACTTAGAGAAATTCTTAAGATTCCCACGTCTGTCATGATTCGCCTGGCGAATAGCCATTCGCGAGGCGAGACAGAGAGACCATTTGTGGTCTGACATAATTCGCCTAGCGGATTGTATTCCGCGAGGCGAATGAGAGAACCAGATAGTTGGGCCCTCGGGCTCGCCTCGCGAGCTAGGATTCGCCTAGCGAATCTGAGAACCTGTTTAGGAGATCTCGGGCTCGCCTCGCGAGCCACGATTCGCCTAGCGAATCTGGGTTTCTCACCCAGATTCTGTTGTGAAGGGATAATGGTTAGGGTAATGGGAAAAAGACTGTGAGGTCATAATTCAAGGTTGATAATATAGAAAAGAACGTTAATAACTATATGACTTGAGATTTAAATATTAGGATTAAGTTATAATCTTAATAAGGTATGAATTGTGGTTTAGATATTAGGATTAAGTTACAATCTTAATAAATATATGACTTGAGGTTTAAATATTAGGATTAAGTTATAATCTTAATAAGATATGAATTGAGGATTAGATATTAAGATTAAGTTATAATCTTAATAAATATATGACTTGAGGTTATTAAGATTAAGTTATAATCTTAATAAATTATGAATTGAGGTTTAGATAATAAGATTAAGTATAATACTTAACAAAGATAATGTTAAGTTAAGACTTAACAAAGAGAACAATTAATAAGACGATGATGTTATTGGTAACGACGTACTGTTACCGATGTTGTTGGTTAAATCATTCTTGATGCTTATTGGTCAAGTTTGATGTTGTTAAATCATCTTTGATGCTTGTTGGTCAAAGTTGATAGCCATGTAATGGTGTTGATGGTGGATGGTTGGACATGTGTTTGCATGTTGTTGAGCATAGCATGCATCATACGTTGACGTTGATATGCTGGGTGGAAAGCAAACGATGAATCGCGATAGTGGAGGCCACGATGGGTGTTATCCCGGCCTTGCAGGTACGTTGGGTATGGAAGTTCCAGGTGACATGGGCTAGCTACCTATTGTCGGAGTAACCTAAAGAATAAGCTTGAGTATCCTGACTAGCCACTATACGTTATCAGGATTAGTGAGAGTGTTCGGGGATGGCCCATGGTCTGGCATATCATCCACGTTGATAACCGGACATGTATTCCTAATCGTCTTTCCAGAGTTAGAGTTGTTGGCCACATGCATACGGAGTAGTGATGTTGCATTCGCATTAACATGCATCCTTGATATATATTGATTATATTTGTGTTGATTGATATATGTTGTATGCCATCTTAATTACTATTCCATTCCGTTTACATATATTCATGATTGTGTTTCTTACCCCTCTCTTTGTTATTCTTGTGCATATGTTGTGGTATATGCAGAGGAGGGTGAGCATGCTGACGAGAAGTGATCCCGAGGAGATCTCTCTTAGTAGTTAGGATTTATGATTTATGTTATTCTGTTTTATTCCGATGTATTATCGGTATATGTATACCAGCTCTGATATGTGACATCGGGATTTGGGTTACGTTTATTATTTATGTTTTCCGCAGTTTGTTTTTAAAGGATTTTTTATTATTTCAGATTCCTATGTTTTACGTTATAGATGATGTGATGCACATTACCCTTGAGGATGTGTTTTTATTTTAATTGTTATATTTTTAAAGACATGTATGATTTTATTTATGTTTTATTATATGCGGGGTAGTGGGTGTCACAACAATCACAGCTAAAAGTTAATAAAATCCACCAAAACTCACCCACCCAATCTAGGTTAGGGTTCGGTCAGATATAGAAAACTAGGCTAGGGATTTCATTTGGTTTCAATCTCTTGGATGGATGATCCTTAAGCATACACAACACTAGATCAAGTCTCATTAAACAAACACTTGAAACAAAACTCATGATTTCTCATCATGTAGGGTTCGGCCACTTCATTAGAAAATAGGATAGGAATGTCATTTGATTTCATGCTCTTGGATAGTGATAGAGGGTAATGAGACTAGATCATAGAAATTGATTTCACATTAAAAGGATTTTTCTATGATTTTCTAGAAATTTTTGAAGGTTGGATTTAGAAGTTGAAACCCATTTGAATCATGGTTTTGAAAACAAGAAATGAGTAAAGAACTTGAAGCTCATGGATCAAGAGAGTAGCCATACCACTTGGATGATATGAAATGAGCAAAGTTTCCACACTTCTTCACCAAAAATGGTTAAGTTCTTCTTGAAGAAAATGAGAGAAAATGGAAGAGTTTATGAAGTTGTAGAACAAAGTGATGGATTGGCTTCATGATGGTGGCTTATGCGTGGGGGAGAGGGAGGGATAAGGTGGTCCAAAAAAATTTCACTTAAGGGCAAAATGGACATTTCACCTTAGGGCAAAATGTAATAAAGAAAAAGGTTAGGGGCATTTTGGTCTTTCCGCAGTGTGAACGCGTTCAGATATTTTCAAATATCATCATGACACTAGCGCACCTTCCAAAGTGATTTGACTTGATGTGACTTCAAGTTTATTCGTTAGCGGGTCCCGGTAAATCTGTATTCAGCTCCGTTCTTTACCCGATTTAAGGTTTTGCCCGAATAACTTATATTATTTCACTTTTTAGTGCGAAAAACCAATTTTATCAAAGTCGTGGGAAATTCGATTCTAAACCCAACTATTTCGTTCACGAGTCAAAATTAGGTCTTCTGATCAGTAAAATCTTACTGTCAGTGAAAACGCAAACCGGGTTCCGTCTGAATTTTCAACCTAAAATTTAACCGTAACTCCCTACAATGCCGTAGAGTATGAATATGATCTTGGTTTATTTAATTTCATTTTCTAAATCTCAGATAAAATAAAAACTTATTTATATAGATTACCGATATTAAAAGCAGTGAAAAATCGGGGTGTTACAGTCATGGATGGAAAAACTTAAATGTACTGTTTGATTCTGGTGCAGCGCATTCCTTTATTACTTATGACTGTGTGAAACTTTTGGGGTTGTTTGTGTCTTCTTTACCTTTTGATTTAGTGATTTCTACACCTACTGCAAAGCCTGTTATAACTGCGAAAGTTTGTTTGAACTGTTCTATTTCTGTAGAACATAGAATGTTTTTGATTGATTTGATCTGTTTGCCTCTTTCGAAAATGGATGTAATCTTAGGGATGGATGGGTTATCTTCTAACCATATCCTGTTAGACTGTGCACACAAAACCTTGATCTTTCCTAGTTCTAAGAATTTTTTATTTTTGACTGCCAACCAAGTAAACGCTTCTTTGACAGAAGGAGCTCAAGGATATATGTTGCTATCTTCTTTGGAGGTCAAGAGCGAGCTAGTCTTAGAGCATGTGCCTGTCGTGAACGAGTTTTTGGAAGTCCTTCCAGAAGATGCACCAGGTTTACCGCCAGTTCGAGACATCGAGTTTTCGATTGATCTTATGCCAGGAATAGGACCCGTGTCTATGGCACCATATCGTATGGCACCTGCAGAATTGAAAACCTTGAAGGAACAATTAGAGGATTTATTGGAGAAGCAATTTGTTAGACCTAGTGTGTCGCCGTGGGGAGCTCTTGTGCTGTTAGTGAAAAAGAAGGATGGAACTTCTCGCTTATGTGTGGATTATTGCCAGTTGACAAGGTTACCATTAAGAAGAAGTATCCTCTTCTGAGGATAGATGACTTGATGGGTCAGTTGAGGAGAGCGGCAGTTTTCTCCAAGATCGATCTGTGATCGGGCTATCCCCAGATTCGTGTGATGGCAGAGGATGTACCAAAGGCAGCGTTTCGAACACGCTGTAGGCACTACGAATACCTTGTAATGCCTTTTGGTGTGACGAATGCTCCAGCCATATTCACGGATTATATGAATATGATTTTTCGTCCCTACCTAGACAAGTTTGTCGTTGTCATCATAGACGATATATACTCATCTATCTGTGTACCACCCCGATTTTTCACTGCCTTTAATATCAATAATTTATATAATTAAGTTTATTTTTTATTTGAGGTTTTAGAAAATGAAATAAAATAACACTCTACGCTGTAATAGAAAGCTACGGTTAAATTTTGGGTCGAAAACTCAGACGGAGCCTGGTTTGCGTTTTTTCACTGACAGTAAGAGTTTACTGATCAGGAGACCTAATTTTGACCCGTGAACGAGACAGTTAGTCTTAGAATCGAATTTCCTACATTTTCGATAAATTTGAAAAAAATCAGTTCCTCCACTTTATTCGGGCGAAATCTCCAATTGGGTGAAGAACGGAGCTGAATACGGATTTACCGGGACCCGCTAACGGATAAACTTGAAGTCATATCAAGTCACATCACATGGGAAAGCGTGCCAGTGTCATGATGACGTTTGAAAATATCTGGACGTGAAAAGACCAAAATACCCCTAAACTTTTTCATAATTACCATTTAACCTTGTGTGAAAAGACCAAATTGCCCTTAAGTGAAAAAATTGTGGGCATCCTTGTCCCTCCCTTCATACCCACGAAATTGGCAAGCTTCATGAAGCCTTCACCATTTCATTTCACTTCTACTTCACTTCATCTTCTTCCTTGGTTTTTCTTCCATTTTCCTTAAGAGAAAGCTTGGGTTTTGTGAAGAAAAAGTGTGATTCTTGTCCATTCTTCACCATTCAAGAGGTAAGATCACTTCTTTGATCCTTAAACCTCATGGATCTCTTCCTATTTCATGTTTGAAAATCTTGATTCCATGAGTTTCAACTTCATCAACCAAACTTCAAAAATTTCTAGAAAATTGTAGAAAAATCCTTTTAATGTGAAACCAATTTCTTGGAGCTAGTTTCATCACCTTCTACCATTATCCAATAGTATGAAATCAAACACCAAGCCTAGCCCATTTTACTAAGAGTGGCCGAACCCTAGAAATTTGGGGGAAAAGTGAGTTTCTTCAATTTTGGTTCAAAGACACTTGATTCCATTCTTTCCTTTCCTATGATCTTTGAATCCAAGTGATTCGAAAACCAAATCAATTCCTAGCCATTTTTCTCTTTGATGGCCGAAACATAGAACATGGAGAACCTTGAGTTTTGTTTCAAAATTTTGAGTAATAGGACTTGATCTAGTGTTAAATATGCTTAAGAATCCTTCATCCAAAAGATTGGAACCAAATGAAACCCCTAGCCTTTTTTTTCAAGTTATGGTCGAACCTTGGACCTATTAGGGGGAAGAAATTTATGTTATTAATGTTGTTATTTTGTATTGATTGTTGTTGAGAATTGAATTATGATTGATTGTTCTAGGCGACGCGGAGGAAAACGGAGTTGGAACCAAAAACCGTTCAGGAGCTAACTTAGGACCCTAAAGAGGTAAAGGGAGGTATTCCATAATAAGTTTGGTAGCCTCATGATTGGTTGTTAGATGTGTAGTTGGTGTTTTGACGAGTATTTTGTGTCGTGTATGTACTTGATTTACTTGATGAAGTATATACTTGGATATTTGAATATGAATTGTGGCATTGATGCCTTGGATGAGATATATTGGTGATGTTGAGTCGCGATTGATGTAAATATATATATATATATATATATATATATATATATATATATATTTATATCCTGAATTGGTTGAGAGCATAACATTGGCTATCGCTCGATAAAGAAGATTAAAATGTTTAAAAACCGAAATCGAAGTTTGAAAACGTATTTTGAAATCAAAGAAAGCTCTTGAGAAATGTTTTGCTCTATCAAGGAATAAAAATTCTTTTTGAAAATGTTAGATCCTTTTAAAAGAAAAAGTCCTTTTAAGGAAAGTTCATTCAAATGAAAGTTCTTTTAGAAAAATGTTTTAAAATGACAAAACCTTTAGAGAATAGATTTACAAATGAAAAGAGTTTTTCTTGTAAATAGCTTTTTGAGAAAATGTTTTAGTTCATGACAATGAAATTGACTTTTGTCTTCCAAAACTGTTTTTATGAAAATAAGACCCGAAAGAAAAGCGGTGATTACCTTTTTCACCTTGTGAAGTATGCAAACCTAGTGACCGAGATGTTGGGCTAGTGTTTTGCGCGTTGAGCACTCGGATTTCATGTCGTGTGTTTTGAATGAACGGGCTAAATGTCCTTTAGAATGGGTCGTGAGCTATATGCCTCGCAAGAAAGAATGAACGAAAAAGAAAACAGAAACTTTCTGTGTACATACATGAAACGGCAGACGTGCCATTTGAACCGAGCTACAATCCAAGTGGTTGAGAATATGAGCCAGTTAAGACCACTAGGTCTATAGGGGCATCCTGTGTTCGAGACTCCACATGTAACACCCCGATTTTCTTATTCTTTTAATTAATCAGTATTTAGGTAATTGTATTTTATTGGAGGGTCTAGAAAAGGAAATAAATTATTTCGAGACCATAGTTACGCTCTACGCTATCGTAGGAGGCTATGGTTAAATTTTGGTCAAAAACTCAAACGGAGCCCGGTCTGCATTTTACACTGACAGTATTATTTTACTGCTCAGATGACCTAATTTTGACTTGTGAACGAAACGATTAGGCTTTAAATAAAATTGCGAACGTTATCGGCGATTTTGAAAATTTTTAAAATAAATAAGTTTCATGACTTTCTTGGGACGAAATACTAAATCGTGAAAGTATCGGGGCTAAAAAGGGATGAACATGAAGTCACATCGCCTGGGAAGGCGTGCCTGTGACTCATCACTGTCATCATTACGTTTCTGAAAATATCTAGATATTTTCTGAAAATATCTAGATATTTATGAGATCTTTTATTGAAATGACAATTTTGTCCCTAAGAAATTACTCTTTTGCCACAAAATATCTAAACAAATTTGGGCCTTGGGCCAAAAAGCCCACCAAGGGGGCAGCTACGTAGACTATAAATACCCCTACCACCCTTCCTTTGTTTTCTACACATTCCTTCACATCTCTCCTCAATCATTTTCTTCAAACCTTCATCACTTTCTTCAAAGTGCAAGCTTCCTTCTTCACTTTTCTTCAAGCTTCAAGAGGAGCGAGGCTGCGGCAGTGAGGTTGTGCAAAGGAGCAAGAAGTGCTCATGAGTTCGTGATAGTTGCTACGTTTGCTATCAGGTGGGGGAAAGAACCACAATATCGTCGGGGAGGCAAGCTTTAAGTAATATATATTGATATGCGTAGGGCGACCCAAAACCTACCAGAGGTCGTTTGACCGTTAGGTTGATTTTACTCATATGGAGGTTGTTTGTGCTATGATTGGATATTTGATATATTATATGTGATATGTGTATCATGTCTATTATATGCTATAATTGATTAAATGTTATTTATTTGGAAGTTGCTTTTACTGTTGAATATATATTCTAGCTGTTATTGTTGTCTGTTGTGACTGATGATGTTTGAGTAGAACTAGGCATTGATTTCTGATAAATCGGGTGATGAATGTGTGGTGAGAGAGTCGAGATTATATATATATGTCGTAATGCTCAACCTAGTGATATAGTTGATCTGATACCCGGTTAAGCCGGATGAAAGTTGGTCGTGGTTGTATATAAGTCGTGGTTGAGGCACTGAGTGTTAATCCTGAGATGAGTCAGTGAGATTCATGTTGCATAGTTGTTATTCATCACTGTGTTGGCATACGGGCGATTTCGATCTTACCTGCCGGGAGATGGTCGTACCGATTAGTTTGGCGTAGGGACGATTTCGATCTTATCTGCGGGGAGGTGGTCGTACCCGTTAGTCGAATTGTAGACGGACGGGCGCATATCTCGACCTAGCCTCCGGGCGGGGGGATATGTCGTTACCGAAAGTTGAGTTGTTAACGAACGGGCGAATGCTCCGACCTAGCCTGCGGGCGGGGGAACATGTCGTTACCGTAAGTTGCGTTGTTGACGGGCGAATATTCCGACCTAGCCTGCGGGCGGAGGAATATGTCGTATCCATGAGACGATTTGGGCCTGCGGGCTTTAGACCGAACCCTACCTTTATGGGGGTGGCATAGTGATGATTGGGACACCTTGATCCGTTGGGGATGTCGCGTCGTGATCGCGTCTATATAGTCGTTAGTTGCATGAGTGTGAGAGACAGTAGTTAAGGGAAAAATTATTCGGGAGTTGTTTGGTTGTGACTGTTGTGATTTGGTGTGTTGCTATCTATATACATTATTTATATCGCTGTTTTTCCCATGTATGACATATTACTGTTTCTTATCCCCTATATTTTCTATGTCGTATTTTATTATTCTCGACCGTACGAGAAGATCCTGTTGAGGATTTGCCGGAGGAGATTGATGGTATACCCGTAGAACCAGATGCTGGCGGGAGAGCCCTAGATCCCGATGCTGGAAGACGTTAAACATTGGGGTTAGTAGTTGTAGTTGTTATGGCTAGTATATGGGTTGAGTGACATGTATTTTTGTGGCCAGGAGAGGAAGTCGTATGTACTTTTATTTTTGCTGCTATGCTTTCAGTTTTATTTGGTGCGTGCTCTGAAGTCTTTTATAATTGGTATCAGTTATTGTAGGCTTTACGGATGGAGTCAATACTTTTATATGTATGAGATATATAGTTGTGGTATCAGTGTTGGTTGTTTTATTATTTCCGCATTTTTTTTATATTCCCACGCTGCGCTGCAACGTTAAGAATTTGAGTTCGGGTTACCAATGGGACCTCCGAGGAAGGCCTTGTCTCATTTTGTGGTATCAGAGCAGTTTGATTCTAATTAAGGACTGGTTGGGTTAAGTTGTAATTTCTGGCCGTGTCTAGTTAAACCCGCATTGGGTATTTACTATGCTTAGAAGTTGGGTAGAATGTCCGATACGCGTGTTATCATAAGAGGTAACTGTTCGAACATTTGTGAGGCATATGATGCATGCATATGAGAATATGGTCTGGTATGTCTTACAAGTGTGAGCTGATAATTTCTTCCTCAGGAAATTAAATGGCTCGAGGACGACCTAGAGGACGTGGTGGAAGGGTCACAACGAGTTCGATGGTGACTTCAACCCAGAAGGAGCTGAACTCTGGATGCAAGAGCTGGAGAAAATATTTGAGGCAATGCACTGCCGTGAGGATAGAAAGATGACCTATGCATCCTTCATCCTAACGGGAGGTGCAGAACTGTGGTGGAAAGGCAAGCAGAGGATGCTTGGAGCAGAAGACAGAGATATCAACTGGGAACTATTTCGGGAATGCTTTTTGGAAAAGTATTTTCCCAGGATGATGAGGAGAGAGAAAGAAAAAGAATTTATGGGTCTAAAACAAGGGACCACATCTGTTGGGGAATACGCTGCAAGGTTCGAGGCGCTACTCAAATTTTCTGAATTTTACCAAAGGTTCCCCGATGAAGAATGGGTTTGTAGGCGTTTTGAGGACGGCCTGAAATATGATTTGCAGAGGGTGATCGCACCACTGAATATCACCCGACTTCCTGAGATGCTGGAGAGATGCTCAGTCATTGAGAACATCGACAAGAAGCGAGAGCTGCAGCAAAGCAGAACTGAAGGACCTACCCGGAGATTTGACCAGAAAGGTTGAGGAGGAAAGGGAAGATTTCAGACAGGACGGAAGCCTTATGACCGTCAAACAATAAGACCAGCTGAAGGACAACTCCAACCAAGTGGATGCCTTAGGTGTGGAGGATCACATACAATTCAGGATTGTCCGATAAGAGAAACTCGCCAGTGTTTTCGGTGTGGCCAAGTAGGTCACATAGCGCTAGAATGTACACAAGGAGCGAGGTACGACACGGGCGGGCAAGGCCCAGTGACCAGAACCCAAGGAACCGGACAGCAAGCAACAAGACCACAAGCCACCGGAAGGGTGTTTACCATACGAGGAGCTGAATCCTCTCAATCCCCTGATCTGATACAAGGTATGTGCCTAGTGTCAGGTAAACTCTTATCTGTATTGTTTGACTCGGGAGCTACTCATTCCTTCATATCCCAAGAGTGTGTGGATCATTTGAAGTTGCCTATCTCTTTACTTCCCCATGACTTAACTGTTTCTACCCCTACCAGTAATTCCTTGACAACCATAACTGTTTGTTTAAATTGCCTGATTGACATTGAAAATCGAACTTTTTCTATTGATCTCATTTGCTTACCTATGCATCAACTCGATATAATTTTAGGCATGGATTGGCTTTCGGCTAACCATGTAGTGTTAGACTGTTCTAAAAAGACCTTATCTTTCCCTGAGCAATCTAGATTAATGCCTGCCAAGGATAGTAAGCTAGGTAGTAAATCTCAGAAACACGTGTTGCTACTCTCTATGGAAGCTAAGGAATCTCCTATGTTGGATTCGTTGCCTATAGTGCGGGAGTTTCCGGAAGTTTTCCCTGATGATGTTCCGGGTTTACCACCAGAGAGAAATAGAGTTCGCTATAGATCTGGTACCGGGAACTGGACCGATTTCTATAGCACCTTATCGAATGACTCCAGCGGAGTTAATGGAGCTGAAAAAGCAATTGGACGACATGTTGGATAAGGAGTTTATAAGACTGAGTGCTTCACCTTGGGGAGCGCCGGCGCTGTTCGTCAAAAAGAAGGACAGAAGTTCAAGGCTGTGCGTGGATTATCGACAGCTGAACAAGGCAACAATCAAGAATAAGTATCCGTTGCCTAGGATTGACGATTTGATGGACCTTTTCGAAGATCGACTTAAGATCTGGTTATCACCAGATTCGAGTCAAGAGGGAGGATATATCGAAGACGGCGTTTAGGAGCCGGTATGGATACTACGAGTACCTGGTTATGCCTTTTGGTGTAACTAATGCTCCAGCAGTATTCATGGATTACATGAACCGGATTTTCCGACCGTTCTTAGATAAGTTTGTTGTTGTGTTTATCGACGACATTCTTATTTATTCCTTTGATCGGGAAGAACATCAGAAACATCTTAGGATTGTGCTTCAAGTGTTAAAGGACCGACAACTTTATGCAAAGTTGTCCAAGTGTGAATTCTGGTTAGAAGAAGTACAATTCTTAGGTCATGTGATTGATCGTGATGGGATAGCTGCAGATCCAGCAAAGGTTGAAGCTGTAGTGCAATGGGAAAGCCCTAAGTCGGTGAGTGAAATATGAAGTTTTCTGGGCTTAGCTGGTTATTACCGAAGGTTCATCGAAGGATTCTCGAAGATCGCGTTGCCAATGACGCAGTTAACAAGGAAGGGAATATCCTTTGATTGGACGGATGAATGTGAGAAGAGTTTTCAGGATCTGAAAAGGAGGCTGACTACGTCACCAGTATTGACGTTACCGGATTCTTCAGGACCGTTTGACGTGTAGTGTGATGCGTCATACCAAGGACTGGGTTGTGTCTTAATGCAAGACCGGGGAGTGGTAGCATATGCTTCACGGCAGCTAAGAACTCATGAGAGGAATTATCTGACTCATGATTTGGAGCTAGCAGCTATAGTGTTTGCTTTAAAGATATGGCGACACTATTTATATGGAGCTAAGTGACCATAAGAGCTTAAGGTATCTATTTGATCAGAAAGAGTTAAATATGAGGCAAAGGAGATGGATGGAATTCATAAAGGATTATGAATTCGATCTACAATACCATCCAGGAAAAGCGAATGTAGTAGCGGATGCGTTAAGTAGGAAATCCTTACACGTATCTGCTATAATGGTGAAAGAACTGGAACTGGTTGAACAGTTTAGAAATTTGAATCTAGGTATGGAATTATCTAGGGATAAGATACACCTAGGAATGGTCACGGTAACGAGTGACTTTTTGAAGACGATCAAGGAGAAGTAGGAGGTTGATCAGTATCTTCAAAAAGTAAAGGAACAAGTGACGGAAGGCAGAACTTCTGAGTTTAGGATGAATCAACATGGAGTCTTGAGGTATGGAGATAGAATTTGTGTGCCAATGGATATAGAGTTAAGGAGAATGATCTTAGAAGAAGCGCACAAGAGTAGGTTGAGTTTTCATCCCGGAGCTACCAAGATGTACCAGGACTTAAAGAAAATGTTTTGGTGGCCCGGAATTAAGAAGGAGGTAGCTGAGTATATGTTGGCTTGCTTGGTGTGTCAGAAGGCAAAGATAGAACACCAAAAGCCAGCAGGACTACTACAATCTTTAGATATCCCATAATGGAAATGGGATGGTATATCTATGGATTTCGTGGTTGGTTTGCCAAGGACTAACAAGAGGCATGATGCCATTTGGGTAATCGTTGATAGGTTGACGAAGTGTGCTCACTTCTTACCTATTGGTGAAAGTTATACATTGGAAAAGTTAACCCAAATCTACATCCAGGAGATAGTAAGGTTGGACGGAGTGCCTTCTAGTATTGTTTCCGACAGAGATCCTAGATTTACATCTAGATTCTGGAAGCAGTTACATGAGGCTTTGGGAACTAAGTTAAGGTTGAGTTCTGCTTATCATCCCCAGACGGATGGTCGGTCAGAACGGACAATTCAATCGTTGGAAGATCTCTTAAGAGCTTGTGTTTTGGAACACACAGGAAGTTGGGAAGAGTTCTTACCATTGATTGAGTTCACCTATAACAATAGTTTTCATTCGAGCATAGGAATGGCACCTTACGAAGCACTGTACGGCAGAAAGTGTAGAACACCACTGTGTTGGTATGAAACGGGAGAAAGTCAAGTGTTAGGACCGGAGGTAGTACAACAGATGACGGAACAAATCAAGAAGATAAGGGAAAAGATGAAAATCGCACAGGACAGGCAGAAGAGTTACAGCGATAAGAGAAGAAGACCTTTAGAATTCCAGGAAGGAGATCATGTTTTTCTGAGAGTGACTCCAAGAACTGGAATCGGCAGAGCAATAAAATCTAGAAAGCTTACTCCTAGGTTCATAGGACCATTTCAAATTCTTCGCCGAATTGGTCCTGTAGCCTATCATATCGCTTTACCCCCAAACCTATCCAATCTCCATGATGTATTTCATGTTTCTCAGTTGAGAAAGTACTATCCTGATCCATCACACGTCTTAGAACCAGAGTCAATACAATTGAGAGATGACCTTGAGTATGAGGCCCTACCTGTAAGGATCGCGGATAGAAGGATAAAGGAACTCCGAGGTAAACATATTCCGTTGGTCAAGATCATATGGGATGAAGCTACCGGAGATGCTACCTGGGAACGCGAAGAGGACATGCAACGGCAATATCCAAGCCTATTTTAAAAAGGTACGTCGAATTTCGGGACGAAATTCTTTTTAAGGGGGGTAGTAATGTAACACCCCGATTTTCTTATTATTTTAAGTAATCAGTATTTAGGTAATTGTATTTTATTGGAGGGTCTAGAAAAGGAAATAAATTATTTCGAGACCATAGTTACGCTCTACGCTATCGTAGGAGGCTATGGTTAAATTTTGGTCAAAAACTCAAACGAAGCCCAGTCTGCGTTTTACACTGACAGTATTATTTTACTGCTCAGATGACCTAATTTTGACTCGTGAACGAAACGATTAGGCTTTAAATAAAATTACGAACTTTATCGGCGATTTTGAAAATTTTTAAAATAAATAAGTTTTCACGACTTTCTTGGGACGAAATACTAAATCGTGAAAGTAACGGGGCTAAAAACGGATGAACATGAAGTCACATCGCCTGGGAAGGTATGTCTGTGACTCATCACTGTCATCATTACGTTTCTGAAAATATCTAGATATTTTCTGAAAATATCTAGATATTTATGAGATCTTTTATTGAAATGACAATTTTGTCCCTAAGAAATTACTCTTTTGCCACAAAATATCTAAAAAAAATTTGTGCCTTGGGCCAAAAAGCCCACCAAGGGGGCAGCTACCTAGCCTATAAATACCCCCACCACCTTTCCTTTGTTTTCTACACATTCCTTCACATCTCTCCTTAATCATTTTCTTCAAACCTTCATCACTTTCTTCAAAGTGCAAGCTTCCTTCTTCACTTTTCTTCAAGCTTCAAGAGGAGCGAGGCTGCAGCAGTGAGGCTGTGCAAAGGAGCAAGAAGTGCTCGTGAGTTCGTGATCGTTGCTACGTTTGCTATCAGGTGGGGGAAAGAACCACAATATCGTCGGGGAGGCAAGCTTTAAATAATATATATTGATATGCGTAGGGCGACCCAAACCCTACTAGAGGTCGTTTGACCGTTAGGTTGATTTAATCATATGGAGGTTGTTTGTGCTATGATTGGATATTTGATATATTATATGTGATATGTGTATGATGTCTATTATATGCTATAATTGATTAAATGTTATTTATTTGGAAGTTGATTTTACTGTTGAATATATATTCTGACTGTTATTGATGTCTGTTGTGACTGATGATGTCTCAATAGAACTAGGCATTGATTTCTGATAAATCGGGTGATGAATGTGTGGTGAGAGAGTCGAGGTTATATATATATGTCGTAGTGCTCAACCTAGTGATATAGTTGATCTGATACCCAGTTAAGCCGGATGAAAGTTGGTCGTGGTTGTATATAAGTCGTGGTTGAGGCACTGAGTGTTAATCCTGAGATGAGTCAGTGAGATTCATGTTGCATAGTTGTTATTCATCACTGTGTTGGCATACGGGCGATTTCGATCTTACCTGCCGGGAGATGGTCGTACCGATTAGTTTGGTGTAGGGGCGATTTCGATCTTACCTGCGGGGAGGTGGTCGTACCCGTTAGTCGAATTGTAGACGGACGGGCGCATATCTCGACCTAGCCTGCCGGCGGGGGGATATGTTGTTACCGAAAGTTGAGTTGTTAACGAACGGGCGAATGCTCCGACCTAGCCTGCAGGGCGGGGGAACATGTCGTTACCGTAAGTTGCGTTGTTGACGGGCGAATATTTTGACCTGGCCTGCGGGCGGGGGAATATGTCGTATCCATGAGACGATTTGGGCCTGCGGGCTTTAGACCGAACCCTACCTTTATGGGGGTGGCATAGTTATGATTAGGACACCTTGATCCGTTGGGGATGTCGCGTCGTGATCGCGTCCATATAGTCGTTAGTTGCATGAGTGTGAGAGACAGTAGTTAAGGGAAAAAATATTCGGGAGTTGTGTGGTTGTCACTGTTGTGATTTGGTGTGTTGCTATCTATATAGATTATTTATATCGCTGTTTTTTCCATGTATGACATATTATTGTTTCTTATCCCCTATATTTTCTATGTCGTATTTTATTATTCTTGACAGTACGAGAAGATCCTGTTGAGGATTTGCCGGAGGAGATTGATGGTATACCCGTAGAACCAGATGCTGGCGGGAGAGCCCTGGATCCCGATGCTGGAAGACGTTAAACATTGGGGTTAGTAGTTGTAGTCGTTATGGCCAGTATATGGGTTGAGTGACATGTATTTTTGGGGCCAGGAGAGGAAGTCGTATGTACTTTATTTTCGCTGCTATGCTTTCAGTTTTATTTGGTGCGTACTCTGAAGTCTTTTATAATTGGTATCGGTTATTGTAGGCTCTACTGATGGAGTCAATACTTTTATATGTATGACATATATAGTTGTGGTATCAGTGTTGGTTGTTTTATTATTTCCGCATTTTTTTTATATTCCCACGCTGTGCTGCAACGTTAAGAATTTGAGTTCGGGTTACCAATGGGACCTCCGAGGAAGGGGTTGTCTCACCACAAGTGGCCGGAGGTGTTGCAACCTCGTGGCGTGGTAATCGGTTGCCAAACACGGATGAACTCGATCAGAGACTGGACTATTCATGATACGGTTGAGACGTGACACCCCTGAACAATTGGAGTTCGGACCTAAATTGAGAGGCCGACTCATGAGAACAATTATGTTATGGGAGTATTCACGGCCTATCGCTCGGTGAAGGGAAGTAGGAATCTCCGGAGAATATGAATTAGAAAGAGGATATTGGAGTCTCATGCATTCTTATAACTCATGAAAGTGTCCGAGATATTATGTTGTTTGAATATCTGTTAATGTAACTGTATTTATATGTGGATGTATATGTTGTTTGTCACTTGTGCGGCTATCGTGATAAACTTGTAAAATGAGTATCTCACCTTTGTCTGTACAGGTTGGACACTCTATTGTGTTTTTGGATACATGTGCAGATGATGTCCAGAGGTCCCCGCGGACAAGGGAAGATGCAGATGATGGAGTCTTTTGAAGATGAAGAGACGGAGGATCCCTCCGAATTCCTCTTGGAATCGGAACTGACTTTGGGGTTTTTCCCCCAATGGCTACTTTTAGCCCGACCAGCATTAGAGTCTAGTTTCTTATTGGAGCAGTCATATCTTATTTGCTGTAGTTATGTTGATTTACTGTTTTGAGGTCTGTAATCTGTGATAATAAGCCAGAACTTCTACTACTAGTTAAACTCCGTTTCTAGAAAACTTATATGCTCCGACATTAACGACCTTATGCTTATTTTTGTTATGGATGTTTATAATTGATATGTGTTATGTGGTTTATCCCACCTTTCCTATGTTTGAATTTTTAAATGTTTGAAGAAAAATTTTAAACCCCGTTTTCGAACATAGATATTACATAAAGTATTTTTCGAAAGCAACCAGCATTTTTATTTGATTATGTTTTCCGCATCGAGTTTGAGACGTAGCACTGAGGGGGTGTTACAATTCGCGAGATCAGGAGGAACACGCTAAACATCTTAGTGTGATTCTTCAGGTTTTGAAAGAGAAATAGTTGTACGCGAAGCTGTCTAAGTGTGAGTTTTGGCTCAACAAAGTGCACTTTTTGGGTCACATGATTTCATAGGAAGGAATTGCGCTAGTTCCGTCAAAAGTCGAAGCAGTTCTTGAGTGGGAGAAACCAATCACAGTGACTGAGATACGCAGTTTTGTGGGCTTGGCAGGGTATTATCGGAGGTTCATCGAGGGATTTTCTAAGATGTAGGACCCTTTACCCAGTTGACGAGGAAGGATAAAGCTTTTGAGTGGATTGAAGCCTGTGAGCAGAGTTTCCAGTAGTTGAAGAAGAGGTTGACTATTTCGCCAGTGTTGGTGTTACCAGATCTAAGTGAACCTTTTGAAGTGTACTATGATGCTTCATACCAGGGGTTAGGCTGTGTTCTGATGCAGAATCGGAAAGTGGTAGCATATGCCTCGAGGCAGTTGAAAGTGCACAAGAAAAACTACCCTATTCATGATCTGGAGTTAGTAATGCTGGTCATTGCTCTGAAGATTTGAAGGCCCTACTTGTATGGTTCGACGTTTAATGTCTTCAGCGATCATAAGAGTTTGAAGTACCTGTTCGATCAGAAAGAGCTCAACATGAGACAGAGACGATGGCTAGAATTTCTGAAGGATTATGACTTCTAGTTATAGTATCATCCGGGAAAAGCTAATGCGGTAGTGGATGCTCTGAGTAGGAAGGTGTTACATGTGTCTACCATGATGGTTAAGGAACGTGAATTGTTAGAACAGTTCAGAGATATGCATCTGGCAGTGGTTAGTACGCCAGGGAAACTTTGTGTGAGCATGGTTATAGTGTCATGTGATCTGATGAGTCAGATTCGGGAGTTACATATTTCTATCGATTCGGTATCGGAAGTTGTCCCATACCCATGATCCTTATTCTCTTTCACTTTCGAATCTTCATAATGGATTTTGAATTTTTAAATTTACAAGGATCTGCCTTAATGATCTTTTCGGTGTCGTCAAGTTGATACAATATACTTAAAAGGAGAACTTAACCTATGAGATACTCTATATCAAGATTGAAGATAGAAGAGTAAAGCAACTGCGAGGGAAGGAAATATCCTTGGTCAAGGTTATCTAAAACGAGACTTCAGGTGATGCCAATTGGGAGTTGGAAGATAGGATGAGGGAACAGTTTTTGCATCTTTTCTAAGGTAAATTTCGAGGACGAAATTTCTTTTTGGAGGGTAGTGTTGTAACATCCCAAAATTTCTATGGCTGTCTTTTAACTGTTTGTGTGAATAACTTGACTGAGAACAACCTGACTAATAGTAATCATAAAAGTAGTTAATAATTGGAAATTCATATTTGAATTTCAATTATGAGCTTAATGATCATAAGATATTGTTTTGAGCTTGCTATGTTGTTTTGAGTCTAAACACTCACTGATAACCTATAGTTGTCAAAACACTGGTTGGACGTGAATGGAATTCATAAAGAAGTCCATGGATATTTTGGTCTTTTCGCAAGGAATCTTAGATATTTTCGAGGAAGCCACCATGACAAATAATGAGTCATAGTACAAGGATGGAATTACATTAGTTCCTAGGGGCAAAATGGTCTTTTCCATCATAAAAATCTTAAATATTTTAGAAAAGCAATCATGACAATGGTGAGTCATAAGGGCAAGGATGGAATTCCATTGGTACTTAGGGACAAAGAGTAAAATCACATAGGGACAAAAATGGTATTTCACAAAAAGGCTAAGGGCAAAATGGTCTTTTCCACCATAAATATCTAGATATTTTAGAGAAGTAATTGTGACTTGTGGTGAGTCATGGTGGTGACTCACCCACTGACTCATCGCACTCAGGTGACCTATGTCTCTCGTCCGGTGTCTGGTTTTGTCTCTACGTGTCCGTGCTCGACTCCATCGATTTCCCGATTTAATATTTCGCCCGATTAAAATATCTTATTTCACTTTTAGTGGAAAGTTTCAAAATAACCAAAGTCGTCGGGAATTCAATATAAAACCTAACCGTTTCGTTCACGAGTCAAAATTAGGTTTTTTGATCAGTAAAATTTTACTGTCAGTGGAAAACAAAGACCGGTTTTCGTCTGAATTTACAACCTAAAATCTAACCGTAACTCTCTATGATAAAGTAGAGTATGGACAATCATCTTTTTGTTAATTCATGACAACTTTTACTTTGTCAACTTTTCTTTCATGGAAAAAGCTAAGCTACCTACATTTGGTTAACCTCTACAACTTTTGTTATGGAAGCAACACCTATGCACTTCTATTAGACCTTGGCCCTTCATTTGCTATCACACTCTAGCTTGATTTTGGGGCATAAACTCTCTAGGCCATTCGGCCATTTAGTCACAAAAACACCATCCAACTTCATTTTTCATCTTTTAAAGATCTAACACATCTTTTTTCTCAAAACTTCAAAATCCTCTCTTCTCTCTCTTCTCTTCATATTCGGTTCTTAATTCAAAATCATCAACCAAACTTCTTTCTTCAAATCTAAAACCTTACTTCATCTTGTCTTGATCCAAGGATCAACTTTGGTGAAGGAAGTTTCTTGTTTTGGTGAAGTGTGTTCTTGATCATCAAGAACATCAAGCTAACCTTGAAATTATTCTTGAGTTCGTGAGCTTCTAAATCCTTTTTACTTCATTTCCTTACTTATTACCTTGAGTAATCATCTTCTAGTTCTTCATGTTCATGGAAACAAGTTCAAGATCTCACTTTTTCTCTCCTATAGGATTCGGCCATCCTTTGCTTTAAGGAGCTTGGAGTTTCCTTTCACTTAAACCTCTTCATTAAAGGTATGGGGAGTGAACCTCATCACACAAAAATGGGTGGAAGATGAAAATAGTCATTTATGCTTTGTTTGGGTGAAACCCTTGCTTAGGTTCACTACTTTATTGGCGAAGTTCTCTTTGAGAACATGATTGTAATAATGTTTCCAAGCTTAATATATGTTTATGATGATGTATGCTTGGATGTAAATTTTTTTTTTTTCATGTATGTTGAAAACCATACTTTGATCTGTAGATCAAGTAAGTATTTTTATGCTTGTTTATGGTTGAATGATGTATGATTATTGTCCCCCATAATATTGTGATCATTTTGAGCTATTATTTGACAAGTTACTGAAGCAAAATCTTCACATTTCATATGGTATAGCGTTCTGTAACACCCTGTTTTTTTTACACAATGCTTATATGTGTTAATATTTGCTTGTATATGTTGTATATATGTTGTTTGTGATTGTTCTTGATGTCCAAGTTCATAGTTGGGGTAGTTTAGCCTTAAGGAATGGTCAATGCATTCAAGTCCAAGAAACATGTTTTACGGTTTTGTTCATATCTTGAGTTCTAGACATCCGATTGAGGTGATCTTGGATGCGTTGGAAAGCTTAGAGAATTATCTACAGGTCATATTTCAGGTGTTCAGGCCAAATTCGGCTTCTAAAGTTTCACGTCGCGAGGATACATTCGCCTCGCGAACCTGACAGCCAGATTTTTACAGCTCTCTGGTTCGCCTCGCGAAAGGCTACTCGCCTCGCGAACATGCGCGCACCAGAATCGTGTTTTTGGGCTTCTAATCAGCCCATAATGACCCTAACTCATATTTATACCCTAAGACTCGACCTAAACCTACTTTCTAAGTCGAAAAACTCTCAGAAACTGCCTCTTCCTCTCCAAACAAGGATTTCTAAACCCTTTCCAAGGATCCCTGAAGGAGATTGCACCATTGTTCATCGTTCTTCATCTATTTCGCTTGAGGAGCATCACTGCCATCACAAGCCCTCTTCCTAGTTGCTGCTCTTGAACCTTTTGGGGCTGTGATCGTGAAGTCAAGCGTCGTAAGATTGAGCATTCGTGTAGACGCAACCTTTTCCAGACCTCTTCCTTCCTTTGTTCGTGGTGATCGTCATACCAGGTATGGGGGGAAGAAATAGATTATGAGTATGTGGGTTTTGGGATAGGTTAAGATGAAGGGGTTAACCCATGACCCCTATATGTTTGTCTATATGCATTGTAAATGCCTATGTATATGCTATGAGTGTAATTATGTGTATGTTATGTATATGCCATGTATATGCCTATGTGAATATTGTATAAATATACATGTTTATGGTTCTATGATTATGATTATGGGTGTTTGTCTTGATGATATGATTCAAATATTATGATGTGCAATGATAATGATGACTTGATGATGATGTGCGTTACGATGAAGAAAATAGGATTAGTGAAAGAACATAGCTTAGGGACGTTTGGCACCCCATAATGAATGAGTTGTTATGAGAGATGAGATTGATAATATTGGATTAGTTTTGGAAACCCATAGGGATGATTCTTGAGAGATGGGATGATAGGCATAGGGATAACTTAGAGAAATTCTTAAGATTCCCATATCTGTCATGATTTGCCTGGCGAATATCCATTCGCGAGGCGAGACAGAGAGACCATTCGTGGTCTGACGTGATCCGCGAGGCGAATGAGAGAACCGGATATTGGGGCTCTCGGGCTCGCCTTGCGAGCCAGGATTCGCCTAGCGAATCTGAGAACCTGTTTAGGAGCTCTCGGGCTCGCCTCGCGAGCCACGATTCGCCTAGCGAATCTAGGTTTCTCACCCAGATTCTGTTGTGAAGGGATAATGATTAGGGTAATGGGAAAAAGACTGTGAGGTCATAATTCAAGGTTGATAATATAGAAAAGAATGTTGATACTAATAATGACGATATGATTATATTGGCAATGTTGATAAAGGCAATAACGATGCTTAGTGCCTAGTTGTTTGATGATCATCGTTGATGGTCATTGTTGATAATCAATGTGATTGATTATGATGGTGGATGGTTGGACATGTGGTTGCATGTGTTGAGCATAGCATGCATCATACGTTGACGTTGATTTGTTGGGTGGAAAGCAAACGATGAATCGCGATAGAGGAGGCCACGATGGGTGTTATCCCGGCCTTGCGGGTACGTTGGGCATGGAAGTTCCAGGTGACATGGGCTAGCTACCTATTGTCGGAGTGACCTAAAGAATAAGCTTAAGTATCTTGACTAGCCACTATATGTTATCAGGATTAGTGAGAGTGTTCGGGGATGGCCCATGGTCTGGCATATCATCCACGTTGATAACCGGACATGTACTCCTAGTCGTCTTTCCAGAGTTAGAGTTGTTGGCCACATGCATACGGAGTAGTGATGTTGCATTCGCATTGACATGCATCCTTGATATATATTGATTATATCTGTGTTGATTGATGTATGTTGTATGCCATCTTAATTACTATTCCATTCCGTTTACATATATTCATGATTGTGTTTCTTACCCCTCTCTTTGTTATTCTTGTGCATATGTTGTGGTATATGCAGAGGAGGGTGAGCATGCTGACGAGGAGTGATCCCGAGGAGATCTCTCTCAGTAGTTAGGATTTATGATTTATGTTATTTGGTTTTATTCCGATGTATTATCGGTATATGTGTCCGAGCTCTGATATGTGACATCGGGATTTGGGTTACGTTTATTATTTATGTTTTCCGCAGTTCGTTTTTAAAGGATTTTGATTATTTCAGATTCCTATGTTTTACGTCATAGATGATGTGATGCACATTACCCTTGAGAATATGTTTTTATTTTAATTGTTATATTTTTAAAGACATGTATGATTTTATTCGTGTTTTATTATATGCGGGGTAGTGAGTGTCACATTTAGTGGTATCAGAGCCGGTCTGTCCTATAGGCCGGGGTATGTGTCTGTTGTGTTCTCTTCTGTGTACTCTTATATGATTGTCTGTGACGATGGTATAGAGTATTAAGTGTTTAGTTTTGTTTTACTTGACTTTCGATATTAAGCAATTTGCTTGAACGATGCAGGAAGTTATGGCAGGTAGAAACGATCGTGCGATTACTGATGCCCTGGAAGCATTAGCTAATGCCATAGGGCAGAATCAGAATCACAACGGAGGTGGACCTGCTGAATTTCAGGGTTTGGATAAGTTCCAGAGGAATAATCCGCCATCCTTCAAGGGAGCTTATGACCCTGAAGGTGCTCAGACCTGGACCCGGGAACTTGAAAAGATCTTTCGGGCCATGGCATGCACCGATGCACAGAAGGTTACCTTTGCTACCTTCATGTTAGTAGAAGAAGCTGAACATTGGTGGGAGAATTGCCACCAACGTTTGGAAGCTGAGGGCGCCGCCGTTACTTGGGATGCCTTCAAGGAGAGATTCTTGGGGAAGTATTTTCCTGCTGATATACGCGACAAGAAGGAGATGGAGTTTCTAGCTTTGACTCAGGGAAGCATGTCTGTTGGGGAGTATGCCGCTAAGTTTGAGGAGCTGTCACGTTACTATCCACTCTACCAGTACTGTAATGATGATCGCTCCAAGTGTGTGAAGTTTGAGAATGGTTTGCGTCCAGAGATTAAGCAAGCCATCAGCTACCAGGAGATCCGTGTTTTCCCCACCTTGGTGAACAAATGCAGAATCTTTGAGGAAGACTACAAGTCCAGAGTTGCCCAGTTGAAGAATTCTGGTCCTCAGGGGAGTAAGAGGATGACCCAGCAGGATAAAGGGAAGCAGCAGTTGGCAGCAGTTAGCCGTGGGTTCAAGCACGCCGGCAAGAAACCGCATTATACGTCGGGACCAGTTAGTGGCGGAGGAATTGCCTCTTCTAGGCCAATCAGGTGTGGCAAGTGTGGTAAGGAGCACTTTACTCGGGATTGCAAGGAGACAGACATCATCTGCTTCAAGTGTGGGAAGCCTGGTCACATCAGTAAGGATTGTAGTGGGGAAAAGATGGAGCCGCAGAGTACCAGCAAGAGTTCTCAAGCCAATCGACTGAGGACAAGTGGGAGAGTCTTCACTCTCAGTGGAGCTGAAGCCTCAGAATCCGAAGACCTGATTCAAGGTAAGTGCCTCATCAAAGGGACTCCTTTAATAGTCTTGTTTGATTCGGGTGCGTCGCATTCTTTCATATCACATGATTGTGTTGAGTACCTTAGATTACCTGTTGCCCAACTTGAATATGATCTAGTTGTTGCTACCCCTACCAATATGCCTGTTGTTACCTCACATATTTGTAAAGGTTGTTCCATTGTCATTGATGATAGAAACTTCATAGTTGATCTTATATGCTTACCCCTTAAACAACTTGATGTTATTCTTGGTATGGACTGGTTATCCGCCAATCATGTCCTTTTAAATTGCTTTGATAAAACTGTTGTTTTTGGAACTGCTGTCGATCCTAAGGATCCGAGTTTTCTGACTGCCAACCAAGTCAAGGCTTCTATTAGAGAAGAAGCCCAAGTATACATGATCTTATCTTCCCTGGAAGTAGAGAGAAAGGCTGAGGTTAAGGATGTGCCAGTTGTGAGAGAGTTCCCAGAAGTTTTCCCAGAGGATATTTATAGTTTGCCACCTGAGAGAGAGATTGAGTTTAGCATAGACTTAGTGCCAGGTACAGGACCTATATCCATAGCACCTTATAGGATGTCCCCTCTAGAGCTAGCTGAGTTGAAGAAACAGTTAGAGGAATTGCTCCAGAAGCAGTTTGTTAGGCCTAGTGTGTCTCCGTGGGGAGCGCCGGTGTTGTTGGTGAAGAAGAAAGATGGCAGCATGAGGTTGTGTGTCGATTATCGACAACTCAACAAGGTGACCGTTAAAAATAGGTACCCTCTTCCTAGGATAGATGACCTTATGGACCAGCTGATAGGAGCCTGTGTGTTTTCTAAGATAGATTTGAGATCAGGTTACCATCAAATTCGGGTCAAGTCTGAGGACATTCCGAAGACTGCGTTCAGAACACGCTATGGCCATTATGAGTACCTAGTCATGCCTTTTGGTGTGACTAATGCCCCTGCCGTGTTCATGGACTACATGAACAAGATCTTTCATCCATACTTGGATAGGTTTGTAGTTGTTTTCATAGATGATATCCTAGTATACTCTAAGACTAGGGAGGAACATGAGGAACACTTGAGGATAGTCTTGGAAACCCTTAAGGAAAAACAGTTGTATGCCAAGTTGTCCAAGTGTGAGTTTTGGTTAGAAGAGGTGAGTTTCTTAGGACATATCATCTCTAAAGGAGGGATAGCCGTGGACCCATCTAAGGTAGAAACCGTGCTCCATTGGGAAGCACCTAAGTCAGTGACCGAGGTTAGGAGTTTCTTGGGTTTAGCCGGGTATTATAGGAGGTTTATAGAAGGATTCTCTAAGATAGCTTTGCCTATGACCCGCCTTACCAAGAAAGGTCAGATCTTTGTGTGGGACTCTAAGTGTGAGGAATGTTTTCAGGAGTTGAAGAATAGGTTGACCACTGCACCTGTGTTAGTGTTGCCCAATCCTAGTGAACCTTTTGTGGTGTAATGTGATGCTTCCAAGCAAGGTTTAGGTGGTGTGTTGATGCAGAATGGTCAGGTAGTAGCTTATGCTTCTAGGCAGCTTAAGACCCATGAGAAGAATTACCCTACCCACGACTTGGAGCTAGGAGCCGTAGTGTTTGCCTTGAAGATTTGGAGGCATTACCTTTATGGAGCTAGATTTGAGGTCTTTAGTGATCATAAGAGTTTGAAATACCTATTTGACCAAAAGGAGCTGAATATGAGACAGCGTAGGTGGATGGAATTTCTTAAAGATTATGAGTTTGAGTTGAGTTACCACCCAGGTAAGGCCAATGTAGTGGCTGATGCGTTGAGTAGAAAAACCTTACATATTTCAGCCTTGATGGTTAGAGAGATGGATTTGATAGAGGAGTTTAGGGATTTGAGTTTAGCTTGGGAAATTACCCCTAAGAGCATTAGACTAGGAATGTTGAAAATTACTAGCAGTTTGATGGATCAGATTAGAGAAGGGCAAAAGATAGATGTATATGTTTTAGACCAGAGAGAGTTGATTGCTCAGGGTAGAAAACTTAGTTTTAAGGAAGGGACTGATGGAATTTTGAGGTTCCAAGATAGGGTTTGTATACCTGATGTTCCAGAGCTCAGGAAGTTGATCCTTGAGGAAGGACATAGGAGTGGTTTGAGTGTTCACCCAGGAGCCACAAAGATGTATCAGGATCTGAAACGGATGTTTTGGTGGCCTAGGATGAAAAAGGATGTGGCTGAGTATGTGTATGCTTGCTTAGTGTGTCAGAAGGCTAAGATAGAGCACCAGAAACCTTCGGGTAAGTTGCAACCTTTGATATTCCTGAGTGGAAGTGGGATAGTATCTCTATGGATTTTGTGTCTGGACTCCCTAGGACTCCAGCTGGTTGTGATGCCATATGGGTTATTGTGGACAGGTTAACCAAATCTGCTCATTTCATTCCTATGAATATGGAATATCCATTAGAGAAGTTGACTGGGTTGTATATCAGAGAAATAGTTAGATTGCATGGTGTACCCTCTAGCATAGTTTCTGACAGAGATCCTACAACAATAGCTTCCATTCCAGTATTGGGATGGCACCTTATGAGGCCTTGTATGGTAGGAGGTGTAGGATACCTTTGTGTTGGAATGAGCCTAGAGAGAATGTTGTGTTAGGACCTGATGTAGTGCAAGAGACTACAGAGAAAGTGAGGATGATACAAGAAAAGATGAGAGTGGCACAGAGTAGGCAAAAGAGTTACCATGATAAGAGAAGAAAAACTCTCGAATTCCAGGAAGGGGATCATGTGTTCTTGCGAGTTACTCCAACAACTGGGGTTGGCAGAGTAATGAAAGCGAGGAAACTTACTCCTAGATTCATTGGCCCTTACCAAATTCTAAAAAGAGTCGGTGAAGTCGCCTACCAGATAGCTTTACCCCCGTTATTGTCAAATCTTCATAATGTGTTTCATGTGTCTCAACTTCGAAACTATGTTCATGATCCAAGCCATGTGATAGTACCTGATATCATTCCACTAAAGGATAACTTGACTTTCGAGGTGTTACCGCTTCGGGTTGAAGATCGAAGGGTCAAGCAGCTGAGAGGGAAGGAAATTCCCTTGGTCAAGGTCGTTTGGAGTGGAACTATAGAAGAAAGTGTTACTTGGGAGTTGGAGAGCATGATGAAGGAGTCATATCCGCATATGTTTACTCAAGGTGAGTCAAGGTGAGTAGAAATTTCGAGGACGAAATTTTTATAAGGGGGTGGAATTGTAACACCCTGTTTTTTTTACACAATGCTTATATGTGTTAATATTTGCTTGTATATGTTGTATATATGTTGTTTGTGATTGTTCTTGATGTCCAAGTTCATAGTTGGGGTAGTTTAGCCTTAAGGAATGGTCAATGCATTCAAGTCCAAGAAACATGTTTTACAGTTTTGTTCATATCATGAGTTCTAGACATCTGATTGAGGTGATCTTGGATGCGTTGGAAAGCTTAGAGAATTATCTACAAGTCTTATTTCAGGTGTTCAGGCCAAATTCGGCTTCTAAAGTTTCGCATCGCGAGGATACATTCGCCTCGCGAACCTGACAGCCAGATTTTTACAGCTCTCTGGTTCGCCTCGCGAAAGGCTACTCGCCTCGCGAATCTGCGCGCACCAGAATCGTGTTTTTGGGCTTCTAATCAGCCCATAATGACCCTAACTCATATTTATACCCTAAGACTCGACCTAAACCTACTTTCTAAGTCGAAAAACTCTCAGAAACTTCCTCTTCCTCTCCAAACAAGGATTTCTAAACCCTTTCCAAGGATCCCTGAAGGAGATTGCACCATTGTTCATCGTTCTTCATCTCTTTCGCTTGAAGAGCATCACTGCCATCACAAGCCCTCTTCCTAGTTGCTGCTCTTGAACCTTTTGGGGCTGTTATCGTGAAGTCAAGCGTCGTAAGATTGAGCATTCGTGTAGACGCAACCTTTTCCGGACCTCTTCCTTCCTTTGTTCGTGGTGATCGTCATACCAGGCATGGGGGGAAGAAATAGATCATGAGTATGTGGGTTTTGGGATAGGTTAAGATGAAGGGGTTAACCCATGACCCCTATATGTTTGTCTATATGCATTGTAAATGCCTATGTATATGCTATGAGTGTAATTATGTGTATGTTATGTATATGCCATGTATATGCCTATGTGAATATTGTATAAATATACATATTTATGGTTCTATGATTATGATTATGGGTGTTTGTCTTGATGATATGATTCAAATATTATGATGTGCAATGATAATGATGACTTGATGATGATGTGCGTTACGATGAAGAAAATAGGATTAGTGAAAGAACATAGCTTAGGGTCGTTTGGCACCCCATAATGAATGAGTTGTTATGAGAGGTGAGATTGATAATATTGGATTAGTTTTGGAAAGCCATAGGGATGATTCTTGAGAGATGGGATGATAGGCATAGGGATAACTTAGAGAAATTCTTAAGATTCCCACATCTGTCATGGTTCGCCTGGCGAATATCCATTCGCGAGGCGAGACAGAGAGACCATTCGTGGTCTGACGTGATTCGCCTAGCGGATTGTAATCCGCGAGGCGAATGAGAGAACCAGATATTGGGGCTCTCGGGCTTGCCTCGCAAGCCAGGATTCGCCTAGCGAATCTGAGAACCTGTTTAGGAGCTCTCGGGCTCGCCTCGCGAACCAGGATTCGCCTAGCGAATCTGAGAACCTGTTTAGGAGCTCTCGGGCTCGCCTCGCGAGCCACGATTCGCCTAGTGTATCTGGGTTTGTCCCCCAGATTCTGTTGTGAAGGGATAATGATTAGGGTAATGGGAAAAAGACTATGAGGTCATAATTCAAGGTTGATAATATAGAAAAGAATGTTAATACTAATAATGACGATATGACAATATTGGCAATGTTGATAAAGGCAATAACGATGCTTAGTGCCTAGTTGTTTGATGGTCATCGTTGATGGTCATTGTTGATAATCAATGTGATTGATTATGATGGTGGATGGTTGGACATGTGGTTGCATGTGTTGAGCATAGCATGCATCATACGTTGACGTTGATATGTTGAGTGGAAAGCAAACGATGAATCGCGATAGTGGAGGCCACGATGGGTGTTATCCGGCCTTGCGGGTACGTTGGGCATGGAAGTTCCAGGTGACATGGGCTAGCTACCTATTGTCGGAGTGACCTAAAGAATAAGCTTGAGTACCCTGACTAGCCACTATACGTTATCAGGATTAGTGAGAGTGTTCGGGGATGGCCCATGGTCTGGCATATCATCCACGTTGATAACCGGACATGTACTCCTAATCGTCTTTCCAGAGTTAGAGTTGTTGGCCACATGCATACGGAGTAGTGATGTTGCATTCGCATTGACATGCATCCTTGATATATATTGATTATATCTGTGTTGATTGATGTATGTTGTATGCCATCTTAATTACTATTCCATTCCGTTTACATATATTCATGATTGTGTTTCTTACCCCTCTCTTTGTTAGTCTTGTGCATATGTTGTGGTATATGCAGAGGAGGGTGAGCATGCTGACGAGGAGTGATCCCGAGGAGATCTCTCTCAGTAGTTAGGATTTATGATTTATGTTATTTGGTTTTATTCCGATGTATTATCGGTATATGTGTACCAGCTCTGATATGTGACATCGGGATTTGGGTTACGTTTATTATTTATGTTTTCTGCAGTTCGTTTTTAAAGGATTTTGATTATTTCAGATTCCTATGTTTTACGTTATAGATGATGTGATGCACATTACCCTTGAGAATATGTTTTTATTTTAATTGTTATATTTTTAAAGACATGTATGATTTTATTCGTGTTTTATTATATGCGGGGTAGTGGGTGTCACACGTTCGGCCTTGAAGCATACATGAGGAAGAACATGAGGTTGTTCTTGAACTTCAATGATTTTGAAAGCTAATAAGTGTTTTAGTAACTTGTATTTCAAAAACAAACAAGAAGTGATTTTGATCCAAGAATCAACTAAGGGTTAGGTCCTCAAGTGTTTTTAACTAAGGTGAAAATGTGTTTTACTTTAGTCAAAGTTTGTTCAATTAAATAAGCGTTTTAAGAAAAAATGATGAAAGTGATTTCATGAAAGTAAAATTAATATGAAGTTACCTTAGGTTTAGTAGGATGTCACATTCTTTTTTAAAAAAAAACAAGCCAAGTTAACATTTAATCTTCAAAGTATAAGGAGGACTTTGACCTAAAGTTTAGATTTAAATGAATCCTAGTTCGAAAACTAAATGAAATTCCATTTTCTTTTACGCTAGCTTAGATCGTGGTTTTACACTAAGTTAGTAAGGAAAAACCCTTTTCAAATTAGTTATGGTACTTTACTTCAAGTAAGTAACAAAGGTCTTTAAATCGAATGAGTTTTCAATTTGAAAGGTTTTGGTTTACAAAGTCTTAAATTGAGAGTTTTCAACTCAAATCGTAAAGTTTTAGGCATGAAAACCTAAGTTAAGTAATTAATTTAGAGCAAAAGAAAAGAGATAATTAAGTATAGTATATGGTGGAACAAGACCATGCACTATACCATTGATGATTTAGTTCATCAATGAATTCATAAGACTTAAGTGAATCAATACTTATGTCATTACTTGAAAGGACCAGAGTTGGGGAGCATGAAGCCATGAGGAAAATAAAGAATGAATTTATGACTCATTGGGATGGGATTATGACAAAACCAGGAGAGCGCGTCCTTGTTCTTGCTGCAACCAATAAATAGGCCCTTTGACCTGGATGAAGCTATTATTAGGCGATTTGAAAGGAGAATTATGGCTGGGCTACCATCTATGGAGAACAGGGAAAAGACTTTGAGGACTCTTGTGGCCAAAGATAAGGTGGATAAGGAACTTGATTTTAAGGAATTCGCAATTATGACAGAATGATATGCTGGAAGTGATCTGAAGAACTTGTGCACAACTGCTGCTTATCGGCCTGTCAGAGAGTTAATTAAACAAGAGAGGCTAAAAAATAAGGATAAAAAGCAGAAAGCTAAAGTTGCCAAGGGACAAGGAGAACAATGTAACGTAGGAAACACCCAAGATGCTGTGGATGCAGAAGTGGAAGTTAAACTGGAAAGAGTTATTACCCTTAGGACATTGAATATGCAGGATTTCAAAGAGGCAAAGAATCAGATTGCAGCAAGCTTTGCAGCTGAGGGGGCTGGAATGAGTGAGTTGAAGCAGTGGAACGATTTGTATGGGGAAGGCGGTCCGAGGAAACAACGCCAGTTGTCTTACTTCCTATGAAAATTACTGAGGTAGAAGAGAAGAAACAAAATCCATAGCTGCACCTTTCTCAAACTTCAAGTCTCCCCTTCTTAGAAATGAGTAGCGTGGGAACATTTTCCACGGAAGAAACATCCATTAGGAAATCAAGAGTTTGGCATATTTGCTGCGTACAATCCCTTAAGCCATACTGATATTTGCTCAATTCTCATAATCATAAGCCATGAGTATAATTATAATTATATATCTACAGTGTAGCTTATGTTATGTATGAAGTGGTGTGTTCACAGTTTGCTAAGCATAATGAGGCATTATTTATTAGCATCGTGTATGGTGTTTATTAAACTTATTTAATGTACGTATAATAGAAAAAAACAGAGACGCATGGTATTCCGTGTTGACACCTTTATTTTTGATGATAATGGAAGAGTTTGGCTACTTCATTACAATACTTATTTCATTACTTGAAACTCAAGGAATTAATATCTTAGAAATGATCGAAGACTTACCTAAGAGGATTCTCAATCTTTCTTCATAACACTTAGGACTTGAGATATAATTCATAAGACACAAACACAAACGTGAAACGTTTTGGGTTTTGAAACAGTAGTTCGATAACGGATCGGTGATTCGGATCCAGGAAAGTCATTCAGTTGTTTCAGTCTTGTGATGACTCGATCCCGGAGGGATCACGAGATTTATCCGGTGGAATATATTCACCAATGGAGATCATCGTCCAACAATCACTCTTGAGGACGGATCAACAATGTCCAAACCTGAAGCTGACTGGACGAATGAGGATATCAGACGGTATTCGCTAAATGCTCATGCCAACTAGTGTCTTTTCAACGCTCTTGATCGATCAAGATAGGAGATGGTCTTGCAATTCCAAACTGCTAAGGAGAAGCTGGACGCATTAGAACAACTGTTCAGTCCAAGAAGTCCGTCTGCCTCAAACTTCTGTGTTATGGCAAAAACTTCATCAGACACTGAATCGGAAGAAGATAAGGTATCTGTTTCTGATTCTCTTCAAGAAGCATATGATGAACTACTTAATGATTCCTCCTTATTGCATCATCAATATATTATGCTTAAAATAAAATTTTCAAAAGTAAATAAAGATTTGGAAGGTACCAATAAGCAAAATAAGCAGCTCATTGAAGAAAACAATAAGCTGAAAGCTGAGAATGTCAGTCTAACTGACAAACTCACCTCTGGGTCTAGTGAACCTCATGAGGTAACCAGACTAAAACAAGAGGTATCTGACCTAACCAAAAGCGTATCAAAGCTTGTTGGAGGGTCAGAGAAGCTAAACTTGATATTGACGTATTCAAGATCACCTAACGATAAGTCTGGCTTAGGCTATGACTCTGAGAGACAAGAAGCTTCTCAGAAAGTATCAAGGAGCAATCAATATCATAAGGCTTTCCAATCTCATGGAAAGCAAAAAGAAAGCAAACTGCATGCATCCAATACTTATTGCAATTTATGTGGAAAGAGTGGTCATATCTTTTCGAAATGCATACACAAAAAGAAAAACAATGTGTATGGACGAAGACCACAAACTAACCAAAAAGGACCCAAGTCTGTCTGGGTACCTAAGAATATAATAATCCCTGTTGCAGATCTGCTTAGCAACACAAAGAAAACCCCAGTCTTGGTACTTGGACAGTGGATGCTCACGTCACATGATGGGAAAAAAGTGTATGTTCCAAGAACTACGTAAAAAATCTGGTGGATGGGTCACCTTTGGAGGCAACCAGAAAGGAAAGATAGTTAAAATCGGTAAGATTGGTAAGCATCCTTTTCCCTCTATTGATAATATTCTTCTGGTTGAAGGATTAAAACACAACTTGCTTAGCATAAGTCAATTATGTGACAGTGGGTCTGATGTTTCCTTTAATAAAGGTGAATGTATGATCAAGAACCCTAATGGGTCCATCTTATTCACTGCCAAGAGGAAAAATAATCTTTATAAGATTAACTTGGGGGAACTCTCAAATCAAAGTGTATCATGCCTAGTGTCAGTTGAAGATGAGCGATAGATCTAGCACAAAAGACTTGGTCATGCAAGTCTGAGATTAATCTCAAGACTAAACAAGCATAGCCTCATAAGAGGTCTACCAAAGATCGTGTATAGATCGGACGCTCTCTGTGATGCGTGTCAAAAAGGAAAACAAGTTAAGAACTCTTTTGAGTCCAAGAACATTGTTAGTACTTCAAGACCACTAGAGCTGTTGCATCTTGATTTGTTTGGTCCAACAAGGACTGCTTCTGTTAGTGGTAAGAAATATGGGCTTGTCATAGTAGATGACTATACTAGATGGACATGGGTTAAGTTCTGTGCTCACAAGGATGAGTCTATCAAAGTCTTTACTATATTCTGTAAGCGCGTTCAGAATGAAAAAGGCATATGTATAAGCTCAATCAGAAGTGCCCATGGAGGCGAATTTGAAAATGAGCTTTTCCAAAGGTTCTGTGATGAAAGCGGTATTCATCACAATTTCTCTGCCCCTAGAACACCACAACAGAATGGTGTTGTTGAGAGAAAGAACCGATCTCTTCAAGAGATAGCTAGGGCAATGCTCAGTGATAATTCTTTTCTTAAACACTTCTGGGCTGTGAAGTTGTAAATACTGCCTGCCACATTCAAAACAGAATATACATAAGACCTATCTTGAATAAGACTCCTTATGAATCTTGGAAAGGACGCAAACCCAACATATCTTATTTCCACCCCTTCGGATGTCAATGTTTTATCTTAAACACTAAGGATCAACTTGGTAAGTTTGATGCCAAAGTGGATAATGGAATATTGTCAGGATACTCTGAAACGTCCAAAGCTTTTAGAGTCTATAACTCTAGAACACACTAGTTGTTGAAGAATCCATCCATGTAAAGTTTGATGACAAACATCCTGATAAGATATTATCAGAGCTAGATGATTCTTTTACAGATATGAGTCTGAATGATATAGAAGATCGTCCAACGATTAACAAAGACGAAGTACCAGACGTATATTAGGACGCATCATCATCTCAGCAAGTAAGCAACACCCCTCGTTCGTGGCAATTCAGGACTTATCATCCTGAGGATCAAATCATTGGTAAACCAAATGATAGAGTCCGGACAAGGTCAACCTTCAGAGAACAAGCTGATTCAGCCTTCATCTCTGAACTGGAACCAAAGTCTGTGGACGAAGCCTTAATGGATGAATGTTGGATCCTCGCTAGGCAAGAGGAGCTCAATCAGTTTCAACGTAGTGATGTTTGGACGCTGGTCCCTCTGTCAAAGGATAAGTCTATCATTGGAACCAAGTGGGTGCAACACCCTTTCCCGAGTGTCACATTCCCGAACGATTATAAGGCCGAAAATATTTATTAATGCGGAAAATACGGTTTTTTTTTTCTTTTCACAAAGATGTAATGGGATTAGTAAAGGTAAATACTACTAATAAATGAACTTAGGTTCACCATGCATTTCTAGAACATACTGTATTAGAAATACAGAAACAGAAAACCGAAATAATACTGTATACAGACATAGGTCTAATGTATAACTAACGTAAGAATAAAATAAGTATTGGGAGTCGCAGCTCCCTAAAAGTACTACAGATACCGACACAGTCTGGCCGAGATGAAAATTAAACAGCAAAAGAGTCGCCCTCCAGACTCAAAGAAACTACTGGAGTGAGCCATCGTCACGTCCATTTGTTCAAGCAGCAACAGCAAGTACCAGCAAGAAAATATATAGATATGGGTGAGATTCCCGTTCATCAACACAACAAAATAGCATAAGTAAAAACGGGACGACTCACCAGGTAACGATGTACCCAACATGCTTATCATACATCTCAATATAAATCATGTTAAATAATTAACAGTTAACAACATAATATAAGGCATTCTTAAGAACAGAACAACGATGTATAACAGTAAATGTAAACATCAACAGCCATGTGATGCAGTGTAATGTACATGACTCAATGCTAATGCCACTAGATACTACTCTGACCCCTACTCCATGGAGCTAACAAAACATCGGAGAGAGTGAGTGGGAGGACATGTTCCGTGTACTGCCAGCCATGAGCAAGATGCTACAACATTCATAACGTGCACGTATCCAGCTTTATGGAAACACTCTGCACCAAACATGAAAAGTACGACGTCTAGTCAAAGATATCAGTGTATTACTCGGATTCGCCACGACACAGAAGAGCTACCAACTGGTCACATGTCAGCCTTTCCAACCCTGATACCTCCAAGACTACTTAAAACGTCACCGTAAGATTCGCACCCGCATCAAGGTGTAAGCTCAACTCCTAGGCTCAAGGCCTTACGACTATGCAAATGAAATGCCAATGCTTACACAAAGCAGATGCGAAAAAGAAATGTCTATCCACCGGATAAACCTCAAAGTTCACTAAGGTTCTCTTCCTTAGGAACTATATGCGTCTTTGAAAAACAAAACTTTTATCCACAGGATAAATCTTGTGATCCCTCCGGGATCGAGTCATCATAAGACTGAAACAATTGAACGACTAATCGGGATCCGAATCACCGGTTCGTCATCGAACTACTGTTTCCAAACCCAAAACGTTTCATGTTTGTGTTATGTCTTATGAATTATGTCTCAAGTCCTAAGCATTATGAATAAGGATTGAGAATCCTCTTAGATAAGTTTTTAATCCTTTCTAAGATATTAACCCTTGATTTTCAATTAAGGAAATAAGGGTTGATTCACTTAAGTCTTATGAAGTCATTGATGTACCAAGTCATCAATGGTATAGTACATGGTCTTGTTCCACCACATACCATACTTAATTATCCCTTGGCTTCAACTCTAAGTTAATTACTTAACTTAGGTTTTTATGCGTAAAACTTTATGATTTGAGTTAAAAACTCCTTTTGTAAACCAATACAATGCTTTCAATTTGAAAACTTATTCTGTTTCTAGCTTTTTCTAAAACATGAATTTCGCTTAGCTAGGTTCCAATTCGCTTAGCTAAATTGAGGCAGTGATGCCTCAAGTGAAATTCCTCTTCTTCGCTTAGCGAAACAAAATCCGCTTAGCGAATTTCCATTGTATTCGCTTAGCGAAATGGAGGCAGTGATGCCTAGCTTGGAATTTCTCTGTTTCGCTTAGCGAAATTGCATTCGCTTAGCGAAATTTGCCTTAAGCAAAACATGAAACTTGTTGTAAAATAAAGGAAAAGCCTTATGGAACTATGTTCAAATTTTCATGAAAACACTTCTTTGTTTCACTTTTAAATTACTTGGTTAACTAGATGAACTAATGATATGGTAAAAGACATTTTTCACTTTGGTGTAAACACTTAGAGATTGAAACTTCATTTGATCTTTGGATCAAATCACTTATTGTTTTTCTTTGAAACATAAGTTATTAAAACACTTTTCATACTTCAAAACTTTAATTTGTTCAAGAACTACACATATTCTTCCTTTTCTCAAGGTCATGGCCGTAAGCTTATTAGGAACAAATGTGAAGATTTTGCTTCACCAACTAACCAAGTTATGGCTCACAATGCTCACATAATTATGACACTTTGTTCTCTAAGAGAACCAAATTAAATGGTGAAGCCAAACCAAAGGGTTTCACCCACACATAAAGTAAACAACCATCTTCACCACCACCATTATGGTGTGATGAGGTTCACCCCCTATACCTGTTGATGAGTAGATATCCGGCTCAAAGTCGGTTGATCGGTTTGTGAACCTCCTGATACTCGTCACCAACTACAAACAACGAAACAATCAAACATTAAGCAACAACCAAAACAAATCTCAACTATTTCTAACCATACAGGGTTCAGCCACTATGTGGAAAAAGGGTTAAAAATTGATTTGGTTTTCCATCACTTGGATTCAAAGACAATAGGAAAACTAAGGATGGAATCAAGAGTTAGAAATCAAAAATTTGATCAAAACACTATTCGTCATCCTAGTCTAGGGTTCGGCCATTTTGGGATTAAGAGCTAGGATGAAAATTGAATCATAAGCTCTTGGGTTTAGGTAGAGAATGATGAAGTGAGTTCAAAGAAATTGGTTTCCCATTAAAAGGATTTTTCTACAATTTCC
This sequence comes from Ammopiptanthus mongolicus, assembly GCA_039655645.1. NCBI lineage: Eukaryota > Viridiplantae > Streptophyta > Magnoliopsida > Fabales > Fabaceae > Ammopiptanthus > Ammopiptanthus mongolicus. The sequence continues at coordinate 40,491,609 of CM077344.1, forward strand.
TATGAATTTTCAAAGTTTTGGATCTAAGAATGGATCATTCATGAAAATGGGTGAGATTGAGAGAGATTCAAGAAGCTAGGAGATCATATAAGTGATCTTACCTAAAAGTGGATGAAGATTGATCAAAGAATCAAGGTTTTCTAACAAGGTTTCAAGGATTTCTCAAGAAGAACAATGGTGTTTTCTCAAGGTTGAAGATGAGTATGTATGGAGGGCTGTTGTGCGTGATAATGGGGCTGAATGGGGCTGAGTTCAGCCTTTTAAAAACTCACTTAAGGGCAAAATGGTTATTTGCTTCAAGGGTAAAATGGTAAAAGTGTAAAAGACTAAGGTTAGGGGCATTTTGGTAATTTTGAGTCCCGATATTCCCGATCGTCATGACGAGTCTAGCATGTTCTCCCAAATGATATAACATGATGTGGTATCAAGCTTATCCGTTGTCGGGTCTCGTTGAATCCCTTTACGACTCAAAACGCCTCCTGGTTTGACTATACGGCCAAATATAATATATTATTATTATTCTTCGAGCGTCAGGACGGATTTTAACAAAGATGTAGAGAATAAAATCTCGAGACTTACTGTCTCATTCACGAGTACAAATTAGGTCTTGATAGTAGAAAAACACTACTATCCATGAAAAACGCAGACTGGGCTCCGTTTGAGCTTTCGCCTGAAACTTAACCATGGCTTCCTATGGTTGTGTAGGGCATTCCTATCTTCTCAGAATATTTTATTTCATACTCTAAACCCTCCAATAAAATAAAAATGTTAAAATACTGAAGAATAATAAAACATGAAAATCAGGGCGTTACAGTGGGTTTATCGTAACAAGCTGGACGAAGATGGTAAATGTAACACCCCGATTTTTCAAGCTCCCTAGAGTTAATAAATAGTATTTATGACTTTGTCTTTTATTGGAGGGTCTAGAGAGTGAAATAAAATAAATCGAGACCATAGTCGAGCTCTGCGCTATCGTAGGAAGCTACAGTTCATTTTGGGTCGAAAACTCAGATAGAGCCCAGCCTGCATTTTTCACTAACAGTAAGATTTTACTATTCAGAAAACCAAATTTTGACCCGTGAACAAAACAGTTAAGTTTTATATCTCGTTTCGAACAACAACGGGGATTTTGAAAAATTTCAAAAAAATAAGTTCTTACGACTTTCTCGGGCGAAAAACCTAAATCGGGAAATCGACGGAATCGAGAACGGACGCGCAAGGACAAAACTGGACACCAGATGAGGGACACAAGTCACCAGGGCAGGGTGAGTCACCACCATGACTCACCAACGTCATCATTGCGATTCTACAAATATCTGAGATATTTATGGCAAGAAAAGACCATTTTGACCTTAAGAACTAATGGAATTACACTTGTGCCACATGACACATCACCTTATCATCATCATCATTACTTCTAAAAAATATCTACATATTTTTGGTGTTTTTAGAGGTAAAAAGACCAAAATGCCCTTAACTTTTATTAAATGACATTTTTGTCCCTAAATGAAAAGACCAAATTGCTCTTAAGTGAAAAAATTGTGGACATACTTGTCCCTCCCTTCATACCCACGAAATTGGCAAGCTGCAAGAAGCCTTCATCATTTCATTTTAATTCTATTTCACATCATCTTCTTCCTTGAAACTCTTCCATTTTCACTTAGAGAAAAACTTGAGCTTTTGATAGAAAAAGTGTGATTCTTGACCAATCTTCTTCATTCAAGAGGTAAGATCACTTCTATGATCCCTAAGCCTCATCAATCTCTTCCTATTTCAATTTTGAAAACCTTGATTCCATCAATTTCCAACTTCATGAACCAAACTTCAAAAATCTCTAGAAAACTATAGAAAATCCTTTTAATGTGAAACCAATTTCAATGAGCTAGTTACATCATCCTCTTTCATAATTCAAGAGATTGAGACCAAAAGAGCTTCCTAACTCAAATGGGTCATAATGGCCGAAACCTCCATGGATGAATGGATAGGGATTTGGTTCAAATTTTAGTGTAATAAGCTTTGATTTAATCTTATCACAGCTGGTAGGTATATAATCCAAGAGATGAGAATTTTTGGAGCTCCCTAGCCATATTCTCTAGCACATGGCGGAACCCCAATTTGGGGAAAATATGATGTTTTGATTCAAGTTTCAAAATTGAGACTTGAATTGGTGTTAAGGTTACTTAAGGATCCTTACTCCTAGAAATAGGAATTTTTAGACATCCCTAGCTAATTTCCAAGCTATATGGGCGAACCCAGGTGTTGGGATATAGGGAGAATTTGTGTTGTTAGTTATTGATGTTTGGATTAGTTTTGTATTTGTAGTTGTTGTCAGGTAATCGGACGAGAAATCGGGTGTCTTTCGGATCGGTCGGGCGACTTTCTGCTAACCGGGAAGCTTCGAGAGGTAAGGGGAGATTAACTCCAATGAGTTTGATAGCCTCAAGAGATTTTGTTGGATGATTGTAACCACGATGTGAAGTTGATGATTCTCCTGGTAGATGCATTATGTGATATATATGCTTGATTGGTGCTTTGAAGATATACTATATGTTGTGTATGTATGTAATTTATTTCATGAAGTATATGCTTGGATGTTTGTAATATGAATTGTGGCATTGATGCCTTGGACGAGATGATATTGAATTGAGATTTGATGTGTATATATATAAATATACTTATATCCTGGACTGGTTAAGAGCATAGCACTGCCTATAGCTCAATAATGAAGATTAAGCTAACTAAAAGTCTTAATAAACGATTCACAAATGTTTTGATTTGAGAGATGAAAAGCTTCTAAGCTAAATGTTATAATGGCCAACTTTCCTAAAAAGCCACTAAGTTAAGAACTCGAGGAATTTCGAATAAGACTTAGGAAGTTGAGAGTTGGGGAGGAAATAGTGAAAAGTTGCTTTATCATTATTTTCTAAACATGTTGTACAAAGAAAGGAAACCTTGAGAAATATTTAGTTTGTCAAAGAAAACACCTTCTGAAATTATTTGACTCTCCAAAAAGAAAAAGTTTCTTCATAAAAGTTTGCTCCAATAACAATCTTTAGAAAAATATTTTAAAATGATGGAACCTTTAGAAAAGGCATTTAAAGCCAAAATCCTTTGAAAATGAATCTTTAGAACTTGAGCCTTTGAGAATGATTTGTAAAGAAAACTTTTTGTAGAAAATAAGTTTAGAGCAAAAACGAGTTTTGGTTTATACCAAAGAGATTTTTAGTTTTGTTTTTGAGATTTGAACAACGAAAATGAAATTTGATGAAACTGCTGATTACCCGTTCACGCATGTGAAGCACATGAACCTAGTGACCGAGACGTTGGGCTAGAGTTCTGTGTCATGAACGGACTTTGTGTCCTATATGCGAGTCTTGTGTCCGCGACGTCGGCCTAGTACATCGTGGATTGAGCACTCGGACTACATGTCCTATGTTTTGAAAGAAAGAATGGACTTTGTGTCCTATATGCGAGTCTAGTGTCTGCGACGTTGGCCTTGTACTTCGTGAATTAAGAACTTGGACAACATGTCCTGAAATTTGAATTGAACGGGCTATATGTCCTTTAAAATGAGTCATGAGCTGTGTGCTTTGACAAAAAAAGAAAGAATGAACGAAAAGAAAGAATAGAAAACCTCCTGCATACTTACATGAGTCGGCCGATGTGCCATTTGAACCGAGCTACAATCCAAGTGGTTGAGAATAAGAGCCAGTTAAGACCACTAGGTCTATAGGGGCATCCTGTGTTCGAAACTCCACAAGTGGCCGAAGGCATCGCGACCCCATGCCATGGTAAATCGGTTGCCCAACACGGATGAACTCAATCAGAGACTGGACTATTCATGATATGGTTGGACATGGTACCCCGGAACAATTGGAGTTCGGACCAAAATTGAGAGGCCGACTCATGAGAACAATTGTGTTATGGAAGTATTCGCGGCCTATCGCTCGAGGAAGGGATGTTAGGAATCTCTGGAGTACATGAATTAGAGAGTTGAATTGAAGTCTCATGCATTCTTTTTTTTCTTGATGAATGGGTGTGATCCCACTGAGTGAAATTATCTCATTATGATATTATGATTGAATATTGATATTTTATCGCATGACTGTATTGATGCATTGTTTGTATGCTGCTTTGCTTGTGTGGCTATTATGATAAACTTGTGAACGAGTATCTCACCCTTGCCTGTACATGTTGGACACCCTGTTTTGTTTTTTGAACATATGTACAGATATTTTCCAAGGGTCCTCTAGGTCACTGCGGGACCCTGTAGCTGAGTTCCTTGATGTCAATGACGAAGACGGGTGGGCTGTTGATGACGAGGCCCAGTCTCATTGGGGCGATGGATGCTAGGTAGTATGCTTTATTGTTCTTAGAGTTTTGTTAGACCAACTCTTAGGATCTTGATATTTAAAGTCAGGTCCCTTGACCGTGACTCAGTATGATGTGTATTAAGAGATTGAAGTGATGTATGCCTTAAGGCGAAGTTGAATGAGTTTTATAGATGATGAGTTTGAATTTGTTTTTCAACTACTATTAAAATTTTCAATTGGTATCAGATTTTCGCAACTAGTCTAATGAGTATTTTAAAAAAATTTATAATTAACCGAAAAACAAAATCTGGGGTACGAACTGTGACACCGAGATGGGGTGTTACAATAGTGGTATCAAAGCTGGTCGATGTCTTTTGGGATCTAGGTTATGGATTCATGATGTTTTTGCTGTGTTTACTCTGTGTTTTGTTTTGATAGAGGACAGTAAGAGTAAGAACAGTCTGTGATGACTTGTTTCTTTCGGAATACAACTAATTGGATTGGTTGGATCCGATAATTGAGATGTGTTAAGAATTTTATGAGAAAAGTTATCCGACTTATTAAGAGGTGAAATCTAAGGTAAGCTTTGAGACAGCTCCTTAGTCAGTTGTAGCAAATAGGCTTGAATATGACCTTTGCTTTATGAGTCAAGGATGTTAGACTCTTAGTTATCAAGTGAGTGAATACTCCATGGTATGTAAAGGAAGTTTGAATGTTGGGAAGTTTGCCGAAGGAACAAGCGTACCTTAGGCAGGTGGAAGAATACCAAAATTTTTTTGGTGTAGATACATAGGTAGCTAGTAAGAAAGGAATGACAACATAACGATGTATACTCCAATAGAGTTGAGAGACTAGAATGGATTTCCGGTAGAGCAATAGAAGTGTGGTATCACGTGAAGTTTCCTCTGATAGTACTTTAAGAAACAATTGGAGCCTCCGCTGTTGGTGAATTTGATGGATAGGATGTTTGTCTTCATTGGGACAGATGAAAGACTACACATTATGGGTGGACTTGTAATCCATGTTGGTGATGGTGAAGAATTCGTATAATACCTAAGTATAACTTTTCGAAGTTGCGAATGATCAGAGACTGAGTGAACCAGAATTGAAGTTGGCTATAGAACGAGTGTCCTTAGGACTGGTAAGAGTAGGGAAAGAATTACAATGGATCCTATATGAATGGGAGTATTGTCTTGTTAATAGAACTTAAGATAGTGATCGGCAGAGATGAGTAAGACAGATGAGTTTAGACTCGGTCACAACGAACACTATCTGAGGATATGGTTGACTCCTTGTTTTGATAGTTTCAAATTCGAGGACTTGGACTAAGTTTGATATTAAGTTTGGATTTTTACTTGGATATTAGAACTCTTAAGTGAGCTTATTGGGATTTAGAGTGCTTTAGAGTTGTTGGCGAGATTAAGACATCTAATAACGGAATAAGAACTAGTTTAAGTGTTTGACTTAATCTTGGAAGTAAGTCTTTCGTGAAGGATTGTTAGTAGAGAATGACGGACTAACAGGTTAGTGAAAGAGGGAATGACTTTCCCGATAGTCGATGGATGAGCAACAGACGGATGATAAGTTTCAGGACTTAATTTTATTTCTCCAAAAGAGTAGGACCGTGTTGAAATTGATTCCTTGACGAAACAAGGTGTGTTGTCGCACAGGGGTGTGCGTTTTGTTGAGTTCTAATCAGGTTGAAGCTTGGTGAGAACTCACGTTTAGAGAAAGGTACTTGTATTCATGTTGACAAGTCGTTTGCCCTTTTGGGATTGTGTCAGACATTTGAACGAGGTACCTGTCATGGAAGGTTTCTGTGGAGAGATTTCTGGGGATATTCCGAGTTTGCGTTGCAAAGGACATTGAGTTTTCGATTCATCTAGTTTCTAGATTCAGTCAGATCTCCATCGCTTGTGTTGAATATCACCTACAAAGCTGGCTGGGTTGGACTGCATGAAATAGAATTTCGTTTGGTTCTTGTTAAAATTCATCATCATCGGTAATGTTCTCGTTTACTATAAGAGTCACGAGGAACATGAGGAGACTCTGCATCAAGTGTTACGAACCCTATGCGAGAAGAGTTGTCATGAAGTTACTTAAGTACGAGTTTGACGCGGTGGTGGTGAAAAAAAAAAAATTCTTAGGGTATGCGATTCCGGACGAGCCTTTGTAGTCACACTCCCATGTATTAGACATTTGGGTGGATTGGTTTAATAGCATCCTTTGCCTGGACATTTTCATGTCATTTCATCGAAAGGTTTGTTATGACCATTTCTTGAGTTGTAACACAGACAAATTCTTGATACTGAAAGTTTCTTGATGAAACTTAGTCTAATCACTTTTACTTTTGGTAAATATGATCCGGTCTGATTTTTGGCCAGACTGTTTAATCTTTTGATTCCCTGATCTATTGGAAGGTTCTTATGAAAAAAGGGACTTTATTACAGTCATGGTTATAAACATGTATTAGCTATGCATTTTTACACTCACGAACCTACTGAAGAATCTTTTTACATACCGGATATTCCTGTATTCGTTTCCGAGTAGTAAAATCCTTCTATATACGTTCCTATGAGAGTAAGACCAAGAAAATTTCCTCTGTCGAAAATTTCTTTTGTTGAAAGATTTCTTTCCTGAATCTTCAAGAACCGAGTAACGACTAACTTCAATTGATTGCCCTCAACTCAAGTGGATGAGCAAGAAAACGTTTCGATCTTTGAAGGACTGGTTGGGAGTAAGTGTAGTAATCTAACTACGAAAATCCTGTTAGCAGGATAGACGAGAAGTGATGGGAGTTTTTTTGAGGTATAGTGTGGTGGATAAGATGTGGAACTTGGGGATTAAGAGGATCATGTCCAGTTTTGAGTCACGAAATTTCGAGGATGAAATTTGTTTTTTAGTGGGTAGTAATGTAACACCCCAATTTTTCAAGCTCCTTAGAGTTAATAAACAGTATTCATGACTTTGTATTTTATTGGAGGGTCTAGAGAGTGAAATAAAATAAACTGAGACCATAGTCGAGCTCTACGCTATCGTAGGAAGCTACAGTTAATTTTGGGTCGAAAACTCAGACGGAGCCCGGTTTGCGTTTTTCACTGACAGTAAGATTTTACTGATCAGAAAACCAAATTTTGACCTGTGAACGAAACAGTTAAGTTTTATATCTCGTTTCGAACAATAATGGCGATTTTGAAAATTTTCAAAAAAAATAAGTTCTTACGACTTTCCCGGGCGAAAAACCTAAATCGGGAAATCGACGGAATCGAGAACGGATATAGGGGGGACAAAATCGGACACCAGATGAGGGACACAAGTCACCAGGGCAGGGTGAGTCAGAGGGTGCGTCACCACCATGACTCACCAACGTCATCATTGCGATTCTACAAATATCTGAGATATTTAGGACGAGAAAAGACCGTTTTACCCCTAAGAACTAATGGAATTACACTTGTGCCACATACATCACCTTATCATCATCATCATTACTTCTAACAAATATCTAGATATTTTTGGTGTTTTTAGAGGTAAAAAGACCAAAATGCCCTTAACTTTTCCTAAATGACATTTTTGTCCCTAAAGGAAAAGGCCAAATTGCCCTTAAGTGAAAAAATTGTGGACATCCTTGTCCCTCCCTTCATACCCACGAAATTGGAAAGCTTCAAGAAGCCTTCATCATTTCATTTCACATCTATTTCACTTCATCTTCTTCCTTGAAACTCTTCCATTTTCACTTAGAGAAAAGCTTTAGTTTTTGAGAGAAAAAGTATGATTCTTGACCAATCTTCTTCATTCAAGAGGTAAGATCACTTCTATGATCCCTAAGCCTCATGAATCTCTTCCTATTTCAAGTTTGAAAACCTTGATTCCATGAGTTTCCAACTTCATGAACCAAACTTCAAAAATCTCCAGAAAACTATAGAAAAATCTTTTTAATGTGAAACCAATTTCAATGAGCTAGTTACATCATCGTCTTTCATAATCCAAGAGATTGAGACCAAAAGAGCTTCCTAGCTCAAATGGGTCATAATGGCCGAAACCTCCATGGATGAATGGATAGGGTTTTGGTTCAAATTTTAGTGTAGTAAGCTTTGATTTAGTCTTATCACACCTAGTAGGTATAGAATCCAAGAGATGAGAATTTTTGGAGCTCCCTAGCCATATTCTCTAGCACATGGAGGAACCCCAATTTGGGGAAAATATGATGTTTTGATTCAAGTTTCAAAATTGAGACTTGAATTGGTATTAAGGTTACTTAAGGATCCTTACTCCAAGAGGTAGGAATTTTTAGACATCCCTAGCTAATTTCCAAGCTATATGGCCGAACCCAGGTGTTGGGATATAGGGAGAATTTGTGTTGTTAGTTATTGATGTTTGGATTGGTTTTGTATTTGTAGTTGTTGTCGGGTAATCGGACGAGAAATCGGGTGTCTTTCGGATCGGTCGGGCGACTTTCCGCTAACCGGGAAGCTTCGAGAGGTAATGGGAGATTAACTCCAATGAGTTCGATAGCCTCAAGAGATTTTGTTGGATGATTGTAACCATGATGTGAAGTTGATGATTTTCCTGGTAGATGCATTATGTGACATATATGCTTGATTGGTGCTTTGAAGATATACTATATGTTGTGTATGTACTTGATTTATTTCATGAAGTATATGCTTGAATGTTTGAAATATGAATTGTGGCATTGATGCCTTGGACGAGATGATATTGAATTGAGATTTGATGTTGTGTATATATATATATATATATATATATATATATATATATATATATATATATATATATATATATATATACTTATATCCTAGACTGGTTAAGAGCATAGCACTGGCTATAATTCAATAATGAAGATTAAGCTAACTAAAAGTCTTAATCAATGATTTGGAAATGTTTTGATTTGAGAAATGAAAAGCTTCTAAGCTAAATGTTATAATGGCCAATTTTCCTACAAAACCCACTAAGTTAAGAACTTAAGAGGAATTTCGAATAAGACTTAGGAAGTTGAGAGTTGGTGAGGAAAATAGTGAAAAGTTACTTTATCATTATTTTCTAAACATGTTGTACAAAGAAAGGAAACCTTGAGAAATATTTAGTTTGTCAAAGAAAGAACCTTCTGAAAATATTTGATTCTCCAAAAACAAAAAGTTTCTTCATAAAAGTTTGCTCCGATAACAATCTTTAGAAAAATGTTTTAAAACGATGGAACCATTAGTAAAGGCATTTAAAGCCAAAATCCTTTGAAAATGAATCTTTAGAACTTGAGCCTTTGAGAATGATTTGTAAAGAAAAGTTTTTGTGAAAATAAGTTTTAGAGCGAAAACGAGTTTTGGTTTATACCAAAGAGATTTTGAGTTTTGTTTTTGAGACTCTGTGTCCTATATGCGAGTCTAGTGTCCGCGACGTCGGCCTAGTACATCGTGGATTGAGCACTCAGACTACATGTCCTATGTTTTGAAATAAAGAACAGACTTTGTGTCCTATATGCGAGTCTAGTGTCCGCGACGTCGGCCTAGTACTTCGTGAATTAAGAACTTGGACTGCATGTCCTGAAATTTGAATTGAACGGGCTATATGTCCTTTAAAATGAGTCACGAGCTGTGTGCTTTGACAAAAATAAAAGAATGAACGAAAAGAAAGAATAGATAACCTCCTGCATACTTACATGAGTCGGCCGATGTGCCATTTGAACCGAGCTACAATCCAAGTGGTTGAGAATAAGAGCCAGTTAAGACCACTAGGTCTATAGGGGCATCCTGTGTTCGAAACTCCACAAGTGGCCGGAGGCATCGTGACCCCGTGCCATGGTAAATCGGTTGCCCAACAAGGATGAACTCAATCAGAGACTGGACTATTCATGATACGGTTGGACATGGTACCCCGACACAATTGGAGTTCGGAACAAAATTGAGAGGCCGACTCATGAGAACAATTCTGTTATGGAAATATTCGCGGCCTATCGCTCAAGGAAGGGATGTTAGGAATCTCCGGAGTACATGAATTAGAGAGTTGAATTGAAGTCTCATGCATTCTTCTATCTTTTCTTGATGAATGGGTGTGATCCCACTGAGTGAAATTATCTCATTATGATATTATGATTGAATATTGATATTTTATCGCATGATTGTATTGATGCATTGTTTGTATGCTGCTTTGCTTGTGTGACTACTATGATAAACTTGTGAATGAGTATCTAACCCTTGCCTGTACATGTTGGACACCCTGTGGTGTTTTTTGAGCACATGTACAGATATTTTCCAACGGTCCTCTGGGTTACTGCGGGACCTTGTAGCTGAGTTCCTTGGTGTCGACGACGAAGATGGGTGGGCTGTTGATGACGAGGCCTTGTCTCATTGGGGCGATGCATGCTAGGTAGTATGCTTTATTGTTCTTAGAGTTTTGTTAGACCAGCTCTTAGGATCTTGATATTTAAAGTCAGGTCCCTTGACCGTGACTCAGTATGTTGTGTATTAAGAGATTGAACTGATGTATGCCTTAAGGCGAAGTTGAATGGGTTTATGGATGATAAGTTTGAATTTGTTTTTCAGCTGTTATTAAAATTTTCAATTGGTATTAGATTTCCGTAACTAGTCTAATGAGTATTTTCGAAATATTTATAATTAACCGAAATAGAAAATCTGGAGTACGAATTGTGACACCGAGACGGGCTGTTACAGTAAAGTTGTGAGAAATAAAGCAAGGTTAGTTGCTCTAGGCTACTCTCAAGAGGAAGGTATTGACTATACTGAAACTTTTGCTCGAGTAGCTAGATTAGAAGCCATACTCATTTTACTCTCATATGTTGCACATCATAACATCATGCTTTATCAAATGGACGTAAAAAGTGCTTTTCTAAATTGTTTCATTAATGAAGAAGTTTACGTTGTTCAACCACCTGGTTTTGAAGATCAAAACCATCCTAAGCATGTATATAAGCTTAAGAAAGCTTTATGTGGACTCAAACAAGCTCCTAGTGCTTTGTATGAGAGACTCAGCACATTCCTAATGGAGAATGGTTTCTCAAGAGGAAAAGTGGATACAACTCTTTTTAGAAAAACAAATAAAAAGGATTTTATTGTTGTACAAATCTACGTTGATGATATAACATTTGGTGCAACTGATGAATCTCTTTGTTAAGACTTTTCTGAGCTAATGCAGAAAGAATTTGAAATGAGTATGATGGGAGAATTAAAATTCCTCCTCGGACTTCAAGTAAAGCAAACACCGGACGAAGTGTACATTCATCGGACGAAGTACACCAAGGAGCTTCTGAAACGCTTCAAGTTGGATGATTGCAAACCAATGAATACACCGATGCATCCAACGTCTATACTAAACAAGGATGACAATGATAAAAAGGTAGAAGAAAAGGTATATAGAGGTATGATTGGCTCTCTCTTATATCTAACTGCGTCTAGACCAGATATCATGTTTAGTGTTTGCCTATGTGCTCGATTTCAATCTGATCCAAGAGAGTCTTATCTCTCAGCAGTAAAGGGAATCTTTAGATATCTCAAAGGTTCCACTAATCTGGGTCTTTTGTATAAGAAATTTGATGAATACAGATTAGTTGGATTCTATGATGCTGACTATGCTGGAGACAGAATAGAAAAAAAAAGTACCAGTGCAGGCTGTCACTTCATTGGAGCTAATCTAGTCTCATGGTCAAGCAAAAGGCAAAGCACAATTGCCCTATCAACTGCTGAAGCTGAGTACATTGCTGCTGCAAGTTGTTGTTCACAACTGCTTTGGATTAAACATCAGTTGGAAGACTACAACTTGTTTGTAAGTAACCTTCCAATAATGTGTGATAACACTGCTGCTATCAATTTGTCTAAAAATCCCATATTGCATTCTAGAGCAAAGCATATAGAAATCAAGCATCATTTCATTAGAGATTATGTGCAAAAAGGAATAATTGATATTCAATTTGTTGATACTGACCATCAATGGGCAGATATCTTCACCAAACCTTTAGCTGAAGATAGGTTCACATTTATAAGAAAATATTTGAACATGCATTTTATTGATTAATTGTGAGTCCAATGCATGCGTCCAATAATTGCCTTAGTCCAATACATGTGAGTCCAATATGCTCGTCCAATGCATTAATTGAACTAAATCTTTGTCGAATGAAAAATTAATTCTCATTCCCTTAACTGAGTCAGTTTAGTTTTCAATAAATTACAAAACTGCTTTTTACGGTTTCAAGGTCTGGAACGTGTGTCAGTCATTTAATGCATGTCGTTTCACCACCTTCTCCCTTCTTTGAAAATACGAACGGTTTTCTCTTTTCCTTTTCTTTTTCTCTATAAAACCAAAACTCGTTAAAGATTGAATCTTTACAATCTCTTCATATTCAATCTCTTCTATCTCTCTGAAAAACCTCTATTGCAAAAATCCCTTTCTTTTCAAAAATTCCCTCCTCTAAAACAATGGCAACTTCATCCTCCACCGCTGCTGCTAAAGGAAAAGGAAAGAACTATAATGCTCAGACTGCTGATGTTCTGGTTGAGTTCAAGTTCAACCTACAGTTTCTTGCTGATAATGGGATAGATGTCTTCCCAAATATTCACGTTGTTGGATGGTCAAGCTTCTTTGAGGGTTCTCCTGTCATCTACCCCGTTCTGGTTAGGGAGTTTTGGACAAACCCTACCATTTCTACAAGGGAAATCAGGAACAAAGTGATTAACACTAAAGTCATTATCTCTGAAGCAACAATCTCCAACGCCATTGGGTGTGCGCAATCTAAATCTGGAGTAACTTGTGAAGACAAATGCGAAGAAGAACTTGGTGGTTCTGACACCATCGAAGAATGTCTCTTGAAGAATCTCTCTAACAAACTGATAGCCTCAAGAATGACTGACAAGGCTAGGGTTCTTTATCAGATTTTGAACAAATCCATCCTTCACAAAGCTGGTTCGAAGGACAATGTTTCAAAGGCACATCAATTCTGCCTAGTTCATTTGATTTTGGAGAGGTAGATAAATCTTCCACACCTTCTTTTCTCATACTTCAAATATGCCATTGAAGGCTTTGGGAAATATATGGTTTATGAGGACCTAATTAATCTGACTCCAGAACAAAGATTCAAGTATTATGGTGTTCATGGCATCGGTTGTGTGCATCAACCAGAGTTCAGGAAACAAAGCTTGGTGATGATGCAACTGGACTGTCACAAGAAGTCCAAGCTAGAAGGAAAGCTGAAAGGTGCTCAGACGTAAGGTTCTGATGAAGCGTCTGATCAACAAGTCTCAGCTGGACGCTCAACAGAGCCTACTCGTCCAACAGATAAGACTTCTTCTGCTCGTCCAAAACCTATCGTCCAACCCTCAAGAAAAAGGAAGCTGGTTCTAGCTTCTATTGATGAGTAAGAAGAGGACGATCAACCTATTTCCAAGGTGATCAAAGGTATTAGAAGGGAGTCTGCTTCTGAAGCCTCTCAACCTAAACTTGCTGCAACAAGGACAAGAACCAATAGATCCAAATCCAAAGGTAATACTGAACCTCAAACTAGTTCAGTTATTACTCCTATTATTGACCAACCCCTTGAGGTTGAAGACCTGATCTTAGACTCTCAGCCATCCACAACCTATTCACCCTCCACCTTACCTCACACACAAACCCTTCATTCACCACCCGAGCCTCAAGACTGGTTTACACCATGGGGAGACCACCCCTTTCAACCCTATGGTGCACCTTACCCCAAAATGATTTACCCAAAAAGGAAATACAGACGCATACCCAAAATTACCTTCAGAAATGAAAGCTCCAACTGGGATGACGTTCAAAGAAGGTTCCCTGTTCTTTTCCACAAACACTCACCTCCCTCTACCTCGCAACATCCCAAAAGCCCTAGTCCTCCACCAGAATACCAATACGAAACACCTTCCCCTCCACCTCAAAACCACTAGTGGAAAATAGACTTTTCACGTCAAGCTTTTAACATCTGTTAAAGAAAAACAGATGTTAAAAATAGACGCGGTGGCAAACTTGTAAATAAATAGCGTATGGAGTACACTTTTAACATCGGTTATAAGTAACCTAATGTTAAAATTTACTTTTAACATCGGTTTTTGGTACAACCGATGTTAAACGTTTCTTCCCTCCATTCCATATTTACTGGTGCTAATTTTTTAACATCGAGTCTTAGTGAACCGATGTTAAAAGTCAATTTTTAACATCGATTTTTTATATAACCGATGTTAAAATAAATTTTAACATCAGTTTTTCTAACAACCGATGTTAAAAGTTATTAAAATGTATAACGTTAACTTTCTCAAACGTTCTCTGTCTTGCGCCCTACATTTCAACATTACAGTGTTCTCAGTCCCGCGACCTAGTTTTCTCTTCTCTTCACTGACCTCCTTCTCCTCCGTTCGTGAGCCACCGTAGAACCACCACCATAACTTCCTCTTCGCAAAGGTAAGTAACTCTCTCTTCCCTATTTTCATTTGCTAAAACCCTCATTTGCTAAATACAATTTTTGCTAATATTTGCTCAAAACCATTTACAACTGAACCATCGCAACTGAACCACCCCAACTCCCTCTCTTCTACAACTGACCACCGCAATTGAACCGCCCCAACTCCCCTTCTACTTGGTAGTCCTTCTCTGTTAATTAGTGTTTAGCATTGTCTCTGTTTTAATGATTTTAATAATTTATGAAATAATGAAATGCATTTTGAGTTTTTTTTTTTAAACTTAAACACTTTGATCTTACATATTGAGCATAGACTTTTAGGCTTTGCTTATAATCTCAATAGTCAAGGGGTTTGGGTTCTTTTAAAAAGTTAGGTCATCTGGATTGGTTTGATCAATAGTCGAGGGGTTTAGATTCTATTATAGGACTTAAGGTTTAGGCCTATAATTTCAAATACTGCTCTTTGATAGTCTCCCCTCTTGTGCTCATATTGTATAAATATGTGTATATCTACAGAATGTGGATATGGACCGTAGTTTGATGGTTAGTAAACACACAAGTGATGAGTATCGGGAGGGAGTGGAAGAGTTTCTAGAATTTGCTCAAAGAAATCTTCCTGATAGTAATGGAAGATTTAATTGTCCTTGTGTTAGATGTTTGAATATGAGGAAATGAGAAGTTAAGCAAATACATGATCATCTTATTTGTGAAGGGATTTGCAAGAGTTATACAAGATGGATATGGCATGGTGATGACTTGTTAAACATGCCAAGTGTGTCCCAAAGTGAAGAAGTTGATGTAGATATAGAGGACGATCGACTAGAGGACATGATCTGTGATATTGGACAAGAGTCATTTCCGCGAGCACGTGTGTATGATACTTTGTGCAGTGATGCGGATACACCTTTGTATCCGGGGTGCACTACTTATACAAGGTTGTCGGCGGTCTTAAAATTGTTCAGTGTGAAGGCGAGAAATAGGTGGAGTGATAAAAGCTTCACCGAATTGCTTGAGTTGTTGAACATCATGCTTCCAGAAGGCAACACACTACCAGATCGTAACTATGAGGTGAAGAAGATAATCTGTCCGATGGGTACGGAGTATAAGAAGATACATGCATGTCCTAATGATTGCATACTATATAGGGGTGTGTATGAAGGGATGCACGACTGCCCCAAGTGTGGGGTATCGCGATACAAAGTGAAGGATGGTGATTCTAGTTGTGATGTGATCACAAAGGGTCCTCTTGCAAAGGTGTTGTGGTATCTTCCAATAATTCCAAGGTTCAAGCGATTGTTCGCTAATGTAAATGACGCAAAGAACATTAGATGGCATGCAGATGAGAGGAAATGTGATGGAATGCTTCGCCATCCGACTAATTTAGTGCAATGGGAGAGAATTGATAGTTCGTTTCCAAATTTCGGAAATAAGCCAAGAAACCTTAGGCTTGGACTTGCTACGAATGGAATGAATCCGTATGGTACCTTAAGTAGTATCCATAGTTCATGGCCTGTTCTCCTCGTAATTTACAATCTATCTCCTTGGTTGTGCATGAAGCGCAAATACATGATGTTATCTATGATGATTTCGGGCCCAAAACTGCCAGGAAATGACTTAGATGTTTATCTAAAGTCCCTTGATTGAAGACTTGAGAAAGCTATGGGTGGAAGGCGTTGATGTGTTTGATGGACATTACAAAGAGACTTTCAAGATGCGTGCGATGTTTTTTTGCACCATCAATGACTTTCCAGCATACGGGAACTTGTTCGGGTATAGTGTTAAGGGGCATAAAGCATGCCCAATTTGTGAAGAAGGCACATGTTTCACACAATTGCAACATGGAAGAAGAGGTCGATCTTCTTTGATCTTCCATACTGGTGCAAACTTGATGTTAGACATTGTATTGGTGTCATGCATGTGGAGAAAAATGTATGTGATAGTTTAATTGGAACGCTTCTCAACATTCAGGGTAAGACAAAGGACGGTGTGAATGCTCGTCTAGATCTGGTTGCGATGGGTATACGAGAGCAGTTAGCTCCACAACCAAAGGATGGTAAGCGGACATATTTGCCTCCAGCATGTCATACCTTGTCAAAAAAAGAGAGAACAAGTTTTTGTGAGTGTCTACGGGGCGTCAAAGTGCCACAGGGTTACTCTTCAAATGTCAAGAGACTTGTCTCAAATGATCTAAAATTGGTTGGCTTAAAGTCTCATGATTGCCACGTCTTGATGCAACAACTACTACTAGTGCCTATTCGTGGTATTGCTCCTAAAAATGTTAGACATGTCATAACTAGGTTGTGCTCATTCTTCAATGCTATATGTAGAAAAGTCATTGACCCCCAGAAGTTGGATGAGTTCGAAGATGAGGCTGCTATAATCTTGTGCCAATTGGAGATGTATTTCCCTTCTTCATTTTTTGACATCATGGTTCACTTAATTGTTCATCTAGTGAGTGAGATTAGATTATGTGGTCCCGTTTATTTAAGGTGGATGTACCCAGTTGAGCGATACATGAAGATCTTGAAAGGGTATGTGAAGAATCCACACCGTCCTGAAGTATCTATTGTTCAAAGGTACGTTGCAGAAGAAGCTATTGAGTTTTGTCAAGACTACCTTTTAGAAGTGGATGCTATAGGGATTCCTAAGCCTCGTCATGAGGGAAGATGTGCCGGTAAGGGTACACTAGGTATAAAGGTTAATAGCAAGGCTCGGGAGGAAGTGTTTCAAGCCCATGTGCACATTTTGAATAACACTGATGAGGTTGCACCTTACTTATGTGCTCACAAACAAAAGGTCAAGGAAGAAAACCCTAGAAGGAACGAAAAATAGTTTTTGAACCATCATAACAAGACTTTCGTAGCCTGGTTTAAAGAAAAAATTACAAATGATCATACTGCTTCCGATACATTACAATGGCTAGCACAGGGGCCACATCTTGAAGTCATATGTTGGAGTGGATATAATATCAATATGTTTTCCTTCTATACAAAGTCCCAAGATGACAAGAATACCATGCAAAACAGTGGCGTTATGATCGTATCTGAGTCGATGCACTTCTCTAGTTCAAAAGATACAAATCCCATTATGGCATCGAAATCTTACTTTGGAGTCATTGAAGAGATTTGGGAGGTCGATTACACTAAATTTCAAGTGCCTGTTTTTAAGTGTAAGTGGGATGACAGTAACAGTGGTGTGCAAACTGAAGAATTAGGATTTACATTGGTAGACCTTGACAAAGTAGGTCACACGGAAGAGCCTTTCATCATGGCTTCCCAAGCAAAACAAGTGTTTTATATCAATGATCCTTCTCACAAAAGGTGGTTAGTTGTTCTCCAAGGAAAAACATAATGGTATCCATGAAAATCAAGATTCAACTCTTGATATTCTAGAAACTCCTTCTTTCTCAACACAGATGCCTATTTTCGTCGAGGAAAATGTAGTGGACGATGTACTTGCCACTCGTAATGATCATCATGAAGGGATATTGATCTAAACTTGACCATAGTGTAAGTTATGTTTAAATTAAAGTATTCTTTTTTTATTTATCGATGTTAAAGTAGACTTATTTTTATTTCTCCATGTTAAGTTAGACTTATTTTTATTTATCCATGTTAAAGTAGGCTTTTTTATCCATGTTATAGTAGACTTATTTTTATTTATCCATTCTTATATACTAACCTAATTTATTACTTTTTGTCTAAATAGGCATACATGACTAATCCAGCAGGCATTCCTCCTTCTCCTTCACATAGCGGGTCAGGTGGTGCACGCCCCAAAAAAAGGGGTAGATCAGCCACAAAGTTACGATCGTTGGCCCTGAGTCATTGCGGTGATCAGAGGCTTCCGGTTGAGTTTGGTACATATGGGGCGGCCATAGGGCCGAATGCTGACAAATTCACCGGTTTTGTGGCCCTAGAAGCTCGAAATAGGGTTAGCATTCTGATTGAGGAATGGGCTCAGGTACCGAGTATGGTGAAGGATCAAATTTGGTCTTCAATCTTGGTATTTTACTTTTATCCTCTCTATTTGTATCTAAATTGTATTTACTTATATTATTATCATACTCTAATATTTCCTCCATTTTGTTTTGTACTATAGTTGACCTTTGATGTCCCGAATACTTCTAAATGTAAGAAGAAATGGCTTTCTTTTGCTGCAAAGCGGTGGACGAGGTTCAAGACCTATTTGGGCAATAGATATATTTTTGAGAAGAAAGACGACAAATCTCCACTTGACACATACTCTTTCATTGATAAGGAGATGTGGGATAGATTTGTTGTGAGCCGACATGACCCTGCCTTTCTGGTTAGTTTCCCGTTATATTTTTTATAATAGGCCTATCTAATTTATTTATTTAATTGAATTGAGTACATGTTATTTGTAACAGGAGAAAAGGAAAAAGGCCAAGGAAATCCAGAAAAACAATGTACACCCACACCATATGTCTTGTGGTGGCTATCGTATGGTTCGGCAGAAAATTATGAATGAGAAGATGAAAAAGAAGCAAGAAGAGGCAAAAAAGAAGCAAGAAGAAGGTGGAGCTGATGGAGAAGCTGAAGCCGATGGAGAAATAGTTGTTAATCCTCCATCTCCACCCGAACGCCATGAAACATGGATGGAAGCCCGAAAGACAAAATCGGGAGATTTTAAAGCCGAGTCCACACTCATTGTCACTGAAAAGATTGTAAGTAATTAATAGATTACTTCTATTTGTAATTAATACAGTTAAGTAAACACTATCTTACACATATTTTATGAATTTCCCCCTTGTAAACATCGCTGGTGGAACAAAGCTCGCAAGGATCATTCGTTCAACATGGACGTAGGGATATCCTGAGCACTGCCCTAGATAAAGATGACCACCCTGGCTTTGTAAAGGGTGTTGGAGAGCTAGTGGGCATTCGGCAATATCACGGATGACGAGTCCATGTTGGAAGCCGAATCAGCAGCCACGAGTGGGAAAGCATTAAGGAGGAGCTTAAAAGAGAGATGTTTCCGAAGCTTATGGAATCATTCATAAAGGAGATGTCATCTAGGGCGCTTACATTTTCCCAACAAAGCCCAATGAGCCAACCTTCTCAGCATGTGAGCACCGTGGGGAGCTGTGAGGATGCACATAAGCCAGTTGAGATGCCTTTATCCCAGGTATGCATATTAATTTCATATTAATCATTTAATTACTTATGTCTTATTTATTTACAAATGACATTACTTAACTAATGCCTTATCTTTGTTGCTTAGGACATTGATAAAAAGCTAAGATCGAATGTAGCTCATTTGGCCCAATTTGCTGCGGATGCGCCGGATAAAGAGTATGCTATTCCCTTGGAACACGAAGGCGCTTGCGACTTGCCAGCCTTTTTTTTCTCTGGGAAGGATATAGGTGACATATGTCTGCCTGGTAATTGGCTAGCCAATACCGTTCTGTGTATATGGTTCACGTAAGTACACTGTTGACATGCATCTTAGTTATTTTAATTCTATAATTTATTTCAATGTCTTAGGTATTTAACATTATTTTATTCTAATAGCTTAGGTATCTTCATCGCTTATGTATGGAAAGAGGCAACCAGAATATGTATGGATTCTTAGACCCAAGCGTAATTCAGGGAAATTACTGCACTAATGGGGATGCGATGAAGACATACATCTTGAAGCTACTTGGTCAAACAAAGAAAGATATTTATCTAGCACCAATACTTAGGAGCGGCCATTGGCAGTTGCTCATACTTCATCCTAACCAGCATCGTGTCGTCTTCTTATGCTCGTTGCACTATAGTCCGACATCTGAATTGAAGGACGTGATTGACATGTAAGCTTTAATTTAATTTGTAATTCAAATTGCTTTTGCTTTATTACATGAACATAATTGACATTATTATTTTTAATCATAGAGCTATGGTTGCAAGTAGCATGGCTTGTGCAGATGGCAAAAGTAGGCCATCCAAGTCAAAAGAAAGCCTAAATGGATTATCCCACTCGTAATTAGTTTATTATTTCTTACAAAAAAATTACAACAGTAATTGTTATTATATTAGTACTGTACTTGATATTCAATTTCATATTGCCTTGTAGTCTTATAGACAAGCTGGCGGCTGGGAGTGTGGATACTATGTGATGAAACATATGTTCAACGTGGTCTCTGCCACTATTATTGACGGATGGCAACAGGTAATAAATATAAAGTTTTGCACAAGTTAAATTATATTTTGTTTTGGTTGATGATTTGATGTAGAGTTTATTTAAACTTGTGCAGGCTTTTGACGATCAAACTCCACTTGATAAAGAAGAGATGAAAGACCTGAGGGATTGTTTTGCTAATTTCTTTTATGAGTATACTAGGCAACATAATGTAGATTGTATATGATTTTTGCACTTGTATGTATTGCATGTGACACATTTTGGACTTTAAGTTATTGAACTTATAACACTGTATATATGTAATGTCATATAATTTAGTTTAATTATTCGGGACTTGTGTAACTGTAATATTGTAATTTCGGAGTAGCAATATATGAGTTACATGTTTTGAATCTGTTTCTGGCATTATGTTGTGTACTGAATTGTGGATGATATACTAATTGATATGCAGGGTGGGAAAGAACTATAAATGTAACACACCATTTTAAAAAAAAAAAAGTTTAATTTTAACATCGGTTGTTATAATAACCGATGTTAAAAGTACACTTTTAACATCGTGTGTTCCTAAAACCGATGTTAAAAGTGTACTTTTAACATCAGTTTCAGATACAATGGATGTTAAAAGTGTACTGACCAGAGCACATCTCTGACTGAGACCACACTTTTAACATCGGGTGTTATTATAACCGATGTTTAAAGTGTACTTTTAACATTCGGTTTTTTATTAACCGATATTAAAAGTCACACTTTTAACATCCCTTTAATTAACGTCGCCTCCTTAACCGACGTTAAAAGTATTTTTTAAACAATGTAAAAAGTGCTTTCTGTACTAGTGAACCCCTTTGGTCCACCCCTGAACATGGTTACTTTCCCATTCCTTATACTCCCACCGGTCCTCTGGCAACTCAAATGTACACTGCTCTTGGACCCTTGGTCGTCTGCCTTCAGAAGAAAAAGTTCCCTCCAAGGAAAATTTATCCAAATCTCATCAAGGACAAGGCTTTCCAATGGTTCCACTATAATGTCAAAAGACACGTAGTAATCCTTAACGAAGAAAAGAAAGGTTGCAAAACTACAGACGAGAGAAGATCAAGGACGTATGGTCTGTGCAACACCTTTCCCGAGTGTCACATTCCCGAACGTTTATGAGGCCAAAAATATTTATTAATGCAGAAAATACGATTTTTCTTTTTCTTTTCTTTTCATAAAGATGTAATGGGATTAGTAAAGGTAATAAATAATACTAATAAGTGAACTTAGGTTCACCATGCATTACTAAAACATATTGTATTATAAATACAGAAGTAGAAAACGGAAAACAGAAACATCAACATTACTATATACAGACATAAGTCTAATGTATGACTAACATAAGAAAATACAATAAGTACTAGGAGTCGTAGCTCCCAAAAGGTACTACAAAAAATTGACATAGTCTGGCCGACAACAAAACTAAAACAGCAAAAGAGTCCACCTCCGAACTCAAAGGGACTGCGGAACCGAACCATCGTCCCGTCCATCTGTTCAAGCAGCAACAGCAAGTACCAGCAAAAAACATACAGATATGGGTGAGATTCCCGTTCATCAACACAACAAAACAACAGTAGTAAAAACGGACGACTCACCGGGTAACAGCGTACCCAACATGCTTACTAAAATTCTCAATGTCAAACGTATTAAGCAGTTGACAGCATAATATCATGTTAAGCAGTTAACAGCATAAAGTAAGGTACTCTTA
The DNA here is from genome assembly GCA_039655645.1 of Ammopiptanthus mongolicus. Classification (NCBI taxonomy): domain Eukaryota; kingdom Viridiplantae; phylum Streptophyta; class Magnoliopsida; order Fabales; family Fabaceae; genus Ammopiptanthus; species Ammopiptanthus mongolicus. The sequence continues at coordinate 40,514,230 of CM077344.1, forward strand.
AACAGTACAGTGATGTATAACGGTAATGTAAACACCAATAGCCATGCAATGCAATGCAATGTATATGACTCAATGTCAACGTCACTGGGTACTACTCTGACCCCTACTCCATGGAGCTAACAAAACATTCGGAGAGAGTGAATGGGAGGACATGTTCCATGCGCGCCAGCCTTGGGCAAGATGCTACAACATTCGTAACGTGCACGTATCTGGCTTTTACGGAAACACTCTCGACCAAACATGAAAAGTACGGCATCTAGTAGAGGATATCAGTGTATTGCACGGATTCGCCACGACACAGAAGAATCACCAACTGGTCACAAGTCAGCCCTACCAACCCTGATACCTCCAAAAAGACCATTGAAGATCGTCACCGTAAGATTCGCACCCGCATCAAGGTGTAAGCTCAACTCCTAGGCTCAAGGCCTTACAACTATGCACATGAAATGCCAATGCTTACACAAAGCAGATGCGATAAAACAATGTCTATCCATTGGATAAACCTCATGGTTCACTAAGGTTCTCTTCCTTATAAACTACACACATCTTTGTTTTATAAAACATTTATCCATCGGATAAAACATTTATCCATCAGATAAATATCTCGTGACTCCTTTGGAATGATCCAGACTGCTTTCAGAATCGCCGACTGTCCCCACAAACCAACACAAGTCTTTTCAGCGTGTTTTGTCCTCACTCACACGCTTTCTAGGAAACTTCCCAGACGGTCACCCATCCTATAATTACTCTAAGTCAAGCACGCTTAACTATAAATTACTTATGTTCTAAGTTCCCGAAAAGAAGATAAATCTTGTTGGTATGGGTAGTACCAATCAATTCTTATATGCCTTCCCTTAGCTATACAGTCCCATACCTGCATAGCCTCAGGATTCCTTCCACTGTACAGTCCCATACCTGCACAATCTCAGGATCTCTCTCATTCCGGTCATCACAACACGGAAACAATTGAACGATTAACCTGGATCCGAATCATCGGTCCGTCATCGAACTACTGTTTTGAAAACCAAAACGTTTCGTGTATGTGTTTACATCATATGAATTATGTCTCAAGTCCTAAGCATTATGAATAAGGATTGAGAATCCTCTTAGATAAGTCTTTAAGCCTTTCTAAGATATTAATCCCTTGTTTTTCAATTAAGGAAACAAGTGTTGATTTCACTTAAGTCTTATGAAGTCATTGATGTACTAAGTCATCAATGGTATAGCACATGGTCTTGTTCCACCGCATACCATACATAATTAACCCTTGTCTTCAACTTTAAGTTAAATATTTAACTTACGTTTTTCACGCGTAAAACTTTACGATTGAGATAGAAAAACTCTTTTTGTAAACCAAACAACTTTTACAGTTGAAAACTCATTTGATTTAAAACAACATTTGAACTACTTACTTCATTTCTAGCATTTTCTGAAACATGAAATTCACTTAGCGGAATTCCATTCGCTTAGCGAAAATGAGGCAGTAATGCCTCCTTTGGAACTCCTCTGGATCGCTCGGCGAGACATAAATCGCGTAGCGAAATATATTCTATTCGCTTAGTGAATATGTATTCGCTTAGCGCAAGTACAGGCGGTTACACCTCTTTGTAAACACCTCTGGATCGCTCGGCGAAACAGAATTCGTGTAGCGAAATTTCACTTTATTCGCTTAGCGAGTATAATTTCGCTTAGCGAAATGGAGGCGGTTATACCTCCTTTGAAGATTTCTCTGGATCGCTCTGCGAGACTTAATTCGCGTAGCGAAATTCGCTTGGTTAGCTTAGCGAATATGAATTCGCTTAGCGAAAGTGAGGCAGTGATGCCCAACTAAGACTTTCCCTGTTTTTCGCTTAGCGAAAGTAAATTCGCTTAGCGAAAAGTTGCCTTAAAACAAGACATCAACCTTATGGAACCATTTTGATTCTCTTCATGAAAACACTTCTTTTCTCATTTTGAGTCACTTGATTAGCTAGATGAACTAAGGATAAGGTATAAAACATGTTTCACTTTGGTGAAAGCACTTTGAGATTTAATTCCATTTAAAGTCACTTAGGGTATGTCTTTGAAAAACACAAGTTATTGAAAACACTTTCTTTACATCAAAACTTGACTTGTCCAAGAACTATTCATATCCCTCCTTTCCTCAAGGTCATGGCTAATAGCCAACTAGGAATCAATGTGAAGTTTTACTTCATCAACCAATCAAAGTATGGCTCACAATACTTACACAATCATGATAACCATAATACACATTACTACATCATAATCAAACATCCAAGTCCATCACACATTATGGTCTCATAATCAACAATAAAAGTCCATACTTGATCTAGTGATCAAAGTAGGTTTTCCAACATACATGAAAATGATTTTTCATTCAATCATCTCATCATCAACATATGCTAAAGCACACTATAACATACTAAAGCATAAACTCATCATGGCAATCTTGTTCTCCAGGAGAACTTAACAAAACTTAACACATAAAAGTGAACCCAAACTAAAGGGTTTCACCCACACATAATTTAAACAACCATCTTCACCACCACCATCTTGGTGTGATGAGGTTCTTCTCCCCATACCTGTTGAAGAGCAGATTCCCAGATCAAAGTCGGTTGATCGGTTTGTGAACCTCCTGATAGTTGTCACCAACTACAAACAACCAAACAATCAATCATTAAACAACAATCAAACCAAACTCAACAATTCTCACAAAGAGGGTTTCGGCCACCCTAGGGTAAAGAGGTTAGGAATTGATCTTGGTTTTCCATTTCATGGATTTAAAGGCATAGGAAAGCTAAGGATGAAATCAAGTGTTAAAAATCAAAAATTAATGAAAAACACTATTCATCATCTTCAAAAGGGTTCGGCCCTAATGTGCTTTTTGAGCTATGATGAGAGTTGAATCATAAGCTCTTGGGTTTAGGTAGAGATTGATGATGTGAGTTCAAAGAACTTGGTCTTACCTCAAAAGGATTTTTCTACAATTTCCTATGGATTTTCAAAGTTTTGGATCTAAGAAATAATTTTCATGAAAATGGATCTTGATCTTGAAATAAAGAGATATTCAAGAAGCTAAGATATCATAGAAGTGATCTTACCTTGAAATGAAGGAAGATTGCTCAAGGAATCAAGTGATTCTAACAAGGTTTCATGAATTTCTCATGAACAACAATGGAGGTTTTGCTCTAAGGAAGGAGATGGGTGTTCTTGGCTCTTCAAGAGGGGTTGGGCTGCGTGAATGAGAGGGTGTGAGGGCTGAGTTCAGCCTTAAAACAAGTCACTTAAGGGCAAAATAGTCATTTGCCAAAAGGGTAAAATGGCAAAAGTGCAAAAGACTATGGTTAGGGGCATTTTGGTCATTTCACGTCTAGATTTTCCCGATCGTCATGACGACTCTGGCATACTCTCCCAAGTGTCCTGGAATGATGTGATGTCAAGATTATCTGTTGGCGCGTCTCGGTAAGTCCATATGTGGCTCCGTTCGTCACCCGATTGAGAATTTCGCCTGAACGAAGGTCAGGAAGTTATTTTTCTGAAATTTTTACGAAATTTAACCAAAACGTAGAGAATCGAATTCTAAGACTTATTGTTTCGTTCACGGGTCCATCTGAGGTCTTCTGAGCAGTAAAATCATACTGTCAGTGTAAAAACGCAGACCGGACTCCGTTTGAGTTTTTGACTCAAAACTTAATCGTAGCTTCCTACGATATCGTCGAGCATGACTATGGTCTCGGAATATTTTATTTCTATTCCTAAGGCCTCGAATAAAATACATACGTTAAAATACTGAAGAATTAGAATACATGAAAATCGGGGTGTTACATTCCTACCCCTCTTAAAAGAATTTCGTCCTCGAAATTCCGTGACTTAAAACTAAACCTACTCGGTCGCCGAAGATTAAGGAAAGAAATTTTTTCAACAAAGGAAATTTTTCTTGGTCTTGGTCTCAGAAGAAAGTATACAAAAGAATTTTACCAATCTGGGATGAATACAGGAATATCCGGTATGCAAAAAGATTCTTCAGTAGGTTCGTGAGTGTAAAAATGCATAGCTAATACATGTTTACATCCATGAGTCTAATAAAGTTCCTTCTTTCATAAGAACCTTCCAATAGACTTGAGAATCAAAAGATGTACAGTCAAGCAAATATCAGACTGGATCACCTTCACCTAAAGTAAAAGTGATTAGACTAAGTTTCATCAAGAAACTTCCAGTATCAAGAAGTTGTTTATGTTATAACTCAAGAAATAGTCATAACGAAACTTTCAGTGGAATAATACGAAAATGTCCAGACCAATGGACACCATATTATCAATTCACTCAATTGTCTAATAGATTGAGGAATATGTAGAAGTGTGAACACAAATATTCCCTTGAGATCAGGCAGCACTAACACGTGAAGTAGTCAACCTTCTCTCTAATCCTTGCAAACTTTCCTCACAGGCTTCAATCCATTCAAACGCTTTATCCTTCCTTTGAAATCACATGACCCAAAAACTTTACTTCGTCGAGCCAAAACTCACACTTGGACAACTTTGCATACAGCTGTTTCTAATCACACTAAGATATTCAGTGTATACTGCCTGGTTTCGCGAATAGATGAGTATGTCGTCTATGAAACAACGACAAACTTATCTAGATATGGACGAAAGATCCTATTCATGTAATCCATGAATATAGAGGAGTATTCGTCACACCAAACGGCATCACAAGATACTCGTAGTGCCCATAGCGTGTTCGAAACGCTGTCTTCGGTATATCTTCTGTCTTCACATGAATCTGGTGATAACCCGATCGCAAATCAATCTCGGAGAAAACTGCCGCTCTCCTCAACTGATCCATCAAGTCATTTATTCCCGGAAGATGATACTTGTTCTTAATGATAACTTTGTTCAACTGGCGCTAATCCACACATAAGCAAGATGTTTTGTCTTTCTTTCTCACCAACAGCACAGGCGTTCCCTAAAACGACACACTGAGTCTAACGAACTGTTTTTCCCTATAAGTCCACCAACTGTTCCTTCAAGGTTTCCAACTCAGCAGGTGCCATATGATAAGGTGCCATAGACGCTAGTCCTGTTCCTGGTACAAGATCGATCACAACTCGATATCTCGAACTGGCGATACACCTGGTACGTCTTCAAGAAAGACTTCCGGAAACTCGTTAGTAACACGTATTCGTTGAGCTCCTCCTCTCAAAGAAACGTTTACTTGGTTGGCAGTCAAAAATCCAGAATTCTCACAACCAGGGAAAATTAAGGTTTTGTTAGCACCGTCTAATGGGATATAGTTACAAGATAACCAATCCATCCCTATGATCAAATCTATTTGCGAAAGAGGAAAACAGATTAAATCAATCAAAAACGTTCTATCCACTATGGAAAATAGAATGGTTCAAACAGACTTTCGCAGTTATAACGGGCTTTGCAGAAAGTACAAAAATTACCAAATCTAAGGGTAAGGAAAGATACAGATAAGGTTCTACCTTCCACGACGATCTGACTGTGAATCAAATCTTCCCTTTGAGAAGTCTCAGCATCATCCCCAGTATAAACTCCACTCATTGCCTTAGGCTTCACTGTTTGCACATCGTTGACAGAATGTCTAGCTTTTGATTGCACACAATCACGTGAAGTATGCCCTGGTTTTCCACATTTGAAGCACATGATCCCCTTGATCAAGCATCCTCTGGTGACATGATTGTTCTTGCCACACTTCATGCACTTCTTTGGGGCGTTTCCAGATTGACTGATACTCCCACTGCTTCCTCCTACAGAACGTTGTTGTTGACCTTGCTGTTTTGAATATTGTTTCGATCGAGATCTATCATCACGACCATTGGTGCCTTTATGGAACATAGTCGGTCCAGAGTGACGTTGCCTTCCTCCACGAGTCTTCATCAGATCTTCGACTACGAAGCATTCATCTACCAAAACCGAGAACTCTTTGACCTCAAGAGGTAGCACCTCTCCTCGAATCTCGTCCCTTAAACCTTCTTCGAACTTTGTGCACTTCCACTCCTCATCGGGATGAAGATGGAAATACCTTGAAGACTTCAGCAGGGACTCAAAACGATTAGCATATTCTTTGACAGACATTCCTCCTTGACGTAGCTGCAGGAACCCATGTCTTTCAACTCGTCGGAAAAGCACTCGTGAACTCTGCGAGTGACAACTTACAAGAAAGCAAAACATTACTCTCCTGCCCAATATCATTCCTCTTCAGAAACAATAATGCAGAGAATAACAAACAGGTGTTGTCTTCCTTACAGAAACGCAACACAAAGAACAAACAACACAAAAGGATAGACCCGAAGTCATCATCCTCTCCAACATTGTTTTCTCTCAGAAACAGTAACACAGAAAACAATCAGAGAAAACACAACACAAACAAGACAGACCATAACCTACAAACCCCAAAAAGACTCGGCCAGCTCTGATACCAAATAATGCAACACCCTTTCCCGAGTGTCACATTCCCGAACGTTTATGAGGCCAAAAATATTTATTAATGCAGAAAATACGATTTTTCTTTTTATTTTCTTTTCATAAAGATGTAATGGGATTAGTAAAGGTAATAAATAATACTAATAAGTGAACTTAGGTTCACCATGCATTACTAGAACATATTGTATTATAAATACAGAAGCAGAAAACGAAAAACAGAAACATCAACATTACTGTATACAGACATAAGTCTAATGGATGACTGACATAAGAAAATACAATAAGTACTAGGAGTCGTAGCTCCCAAAAGGTACTACAAAAAAGCTGACATAGTCTGGCCGACAACAAAACTAAAACAGCAAAAGAGTCCACCTCCAAACTCAAAGGGACTGCCGAACTAAACCATCGTCGCGTCCATCTGTTCAAGCAGCAACAGCAAGTACCAGCAGAAAACATACAGATATGGGTGAGATTCCCGTTCATCAACACAACAAAACAGCAGTAGTAAAAACGGGACGACTCACCGGGTAACAGCGTACCCAACATGCTTACTAAAATTCTCAATGTCAAACGTATTAAGCAGTTGACAGCATAATATCATGTTAAGCAGTTAACAGCATAAAGTAAGGTACTCTTAAACAGTACAATGATGTATAACGGTAATGTAAACACCAATAGCCATGCAATGCAATGCAATGTATATGACTCAATGTCAACGTCACTGGGTACTACTCTGACCCCTACTCCATGGAGCTAACAAAACATTCGGAGAGAGTGAATGTGAGGACATGTTCCGTGTGCGCCAGCCTTGGGCAAGATGCTACAACATTCGTAACGTGCACGTATCTGGCTTTTACGGAAACACTCTCGACCAAACATGAAAAGTACGGCATCTAGTAGAGGATATCAGTGTATTGCACGGATTCGCCACGACACAGAAGAATCACCAACTGGTCACATGTCAGCCCTTCCAACCCAGATACCTCCAAAAAGACAATTGAAGATCGTCACCGTAAGATTCGCACCCGCATCAAGGTGTAAGCTCAACTCCTAGGCTCAAGGCCTTACAACTATGCACATGAAATGCCAATGCTTACACAAAGCAGATGCGATAAAACAATGTCTATCCATTGGATAAACCTCATGGTTCACTAAGGTTCTCTTCCTTAGAAACTACACACATCTTTGTTTTATAAAACATTTATCCATCGGATAAAACATTTATCCATCAGATAAATATCTTGTGACTCCTTTGGAATGATCCAGACTGCTTTCAGAATCACCGACTGTCCCCACAAACCAACACAAGTCTTTTCAGCGTGTTTTGTCCTCACTCACACGCTTTCTAGGAAACTTCCCAGAAGGTCACCCATCCTATAATTACTCTAAGTCAAGCACACTTAACTATAAATTACTTATGTTCTAAGTTCCCGAAAAGAAGATAAATCTTGTTGGTATGGGTAGTACCAATCAATTCTTATATGCCTTCCCTTAGCTATACAGTCCCATACCTGCATAGCCTCAGGATTCCTTCCACTGTACAGTCCCATACCTGCACAATCTCAGGATCTCTCTCATTCCGGTCATCACAACACAGAAACAATTGAACGATTAACCTGGATCCGAATCATCGGTCCGTCATCGAACTACTGTTTTGAAAACCAAAACCTTTCGTGTTTGTGTTTACATCATATGAATTATGTCTCACGTCCTAAGCATTATGAATAAGGATTGAGAATCCTCTTAGATAAGTCTTTAAGCCTTTCTAAGATATTAATCCCTTGTTTTTCAATTAAGGAAACAAGTGTTGATTTCACTTAAGTCTTATGAAGTCATTGATGTACTAAGTCATCAATGGTATAGCACATGGTCTTGTTCCACCGCATACCATACATAATTAACCCTTGTCTTCAACTTTAAGTTAAATATTTAACTTACGTTTTTCACGCGTAAAACTTTACGATTGAGATAGAAAAACTCTTTTTGTAAACCAAACAACTTTTACAGTTGAAAACTCATTTGATTTAAAACAACATTTGAACTACTTACTTCATTTCTAGCATTTTCTGAAACATGAAATTCACTTAGCGGAATTCCATTCGCTTAGCGAAAATGAGGCAGTAATGCCTCCTTTGGAACTCCTCTGGATCGCTCGGCGAGACATAAATCGCGTAGCGAAATATATTCTATTCGCTTAGTGAATATGTATTCGCTTAGCGCAAGTACAGGCGGTTACACCTCTTTGTAAACACCTCTGGATCGCTCGGCGAAACAGAATTCGTGTAGCGAAATTTCACTTTATTCGCTTAGCGAGTATAATTTCGCTTAGCGAAATGGAGGCGGTTATACCTCCTTTGAAGATTTCTCTGGATCGCTCCGCGAGACTTAATTCGCGTAGCGAAATTCGCTTGGTTAGCTTAGCGAATATGAATTCGCTTAGCGAAAGTGAGGCTGTGATGCCCAACTAAGACTTTCCCTGTTTTTCGCTTAGCGAAAGTAAATTCGCATAGCGAAAAGTTGCCTTAAAACAAGACATCAACCTTATGGAACCATTTTGATTCTCTTCATGAAAACACTTCTTTTCTCATTTTGAGTCACTTGATTAGCTAGATGAACTAAGGATAAGGTATAAAACATGTTTCACTTTGGTGAAAGCACTTTGAGATTTAATTCCATTTAAAGTCACTTAGGGTTTTTCTTTGAAAAACACAAGTTATTGAAAACACTTTCTTTACATCAAAACTTGACTTGTCCAAGAACTATTCATATCCCTCCTTTCCTCAAGGTCATGGCTAATAGCCAACTAGGAATCAATGTGAAGTTTTACTTCATCAACCAATCAAAGTATGGCTCACAATACTTACACAATCATGATAACCATAATACACATTACTACATCATAATCAAACATCCAAGTCCATCACACATTATGGTCTCATAATCAACAATAAAAGTCCATACTTGATCTAGTGATCAAAGTAGGTTTTCCAACATACATGAAAATGATTTTTCATTCAATCATCTCATCATCAACATATGCTAAAGCACACTATAACATACTAAAGCATAAACTCATCATGGCAATCTTGTTCTCCAGGAGAACTTAACAAAACTTAACACATAAAAGTGAACCCAAACTAAAGGGTTTCACCCACACATAATTTAAACAACCATCTTCACCACCCCCATCTTGGTGTGATGAGATTCTTCTCCCCATACCTGTTGAAGAGCAGATTCCTAGATCAAAGTCGGTTGATCGGTTTGTGAACCTCCTGATAGTTGTCACCAACTACAAACAACCAAACAATCAATCATTAAACAACAATCAAACCAAACTCAACAATTCTCACAAAGAGGGTTTCGGCCACCCTAGGCATAGGAAAGCTAAGGATGAAATCAAGTGTTAAAAATCAAAAATTAATGAAAAACACTATTCATCATCTTCAAAAGGGTTTGGCCCTAATGTGCTTTTTGAGCTATGATGAGAGTTGAATCATAAGTTCTTGGGTTTAGGTCGAGATTGATGATGTGAGTTCAAAGAACTTGGTCTTACCTCAAAAGGATTTTTCTACAATTTCCTATGGATTTTCAAAGTTTTGGATCTAAGAAATAATTTTCATGAAATAAAGAGATATTCAAGAAGCTAAGAGATAATAGAAGTGATCTTACCTTGAAATGAAGGAAGATTGCTCAAGGAATCAAGTGATTCTAACAAGGTTTCATGAATTTCTCATGAACAACAATGGAGGTTTTGCTCTAAGGAAGGAGATGGGTGTTCTTGGCTCTTCAAGAGGGGCTGGGCTGCGTGAATGAGAGGGTGTGAGGGCTGAGTTCAGCCTTAAAACAAGTCACTTAAGGGCAAAATAGTCATTTGCCAAAAGGGTAAAATGGTAAAAGTGCAAAAGACTAAGGTTAGGGGCATTTTGGTCATTTCGCGTCTAGATTTTCCCGATCGTCATGACGACTCTGGCATACTCTCCCAAGTGTCCTGGAATGATGTGATATCAAGATTATCTGTTGGCGAGTCTCGGTAAGTCCATATGTTGCTCCGTCGTCACCCGATTGAGAATTTCGCCTGAACGAAGGTCAGGAAGTTATTTTTCTGAAATTTTTACGAAATTTAACCAAAACGTAGAGAATCGAATTCTAAGACTTATTGTTTCGTTCATGGGTCCATCTGAGGTCTTCTGAGCAGTAAAATCATACTGTCAGTGTAAAAACGCAGACCGGACTCCGTTTGAGTTTTTGACTCAAAACTTAATCGTAGCTTCCTACGATATCGTCGAGCATGACTATGGTCTCGAAATATTTTATTTCTATTCCTAAGACCTCGAATAAAATACATACGTTAAAATACTGAAGAATTAGAAAACGTGAAAATCAGGGCGTTACAGTCTAACCAACATCTTCCTTGATCAATACGTCAAGTTCATTCCAAGCTACCCCTCAGCCTGGAAAGAATACTCTGATGTCAGAGACTTCCTTCCTTACTACGCTGTCAGAAAAGAGTGCGACATGTCACGAGAAGCCAAGATCAATCACAATCTGCCAATGAAATTTTGGGGCAGAAGCTCCGAAACACGAGTAGGCGTTGTTCCTTCTTGAGCTTGTCCAAGAATTCCTATTCTAGACCCAAACAAAAACAAAGATGGACACAAAAGACTTGAAACGTGGACCCTGCCCTACAAAAATGCCATTGATCCTCTCTTCTGGAAAAGACCAAGAGACGATTCAGCAGAGCTGGCCCACATTTGGCAGAAGGATCCTCTCAAGAGGTATGGTCCAGACGCTCGAACTTATTGGGAGAACTTCATTTGGAGATGCTCTCAGGAAGCATCCTTTTCTGGTCTATCTATCGAGGAAAAGCAGAAGATTCATATATTTCCTAGACAGTACAGAATTTCTGATGCTGACTTCCTGATAGTGGACGACATCTTTGGTAAACCGCTGTATCCAAGAGATGTGCTTCCAGCCCCTAAACCTAGATGGAGAGAAAATAGATATGATGATGCTGAGATCATTCTTGATGTGCTTCCACCTCCACCCTGATGAAGGCAAAGGAGGGGCAAGTCAATTTTGCAACAAAAGAAGATCAATCCATTCAAGTCCAAGAAAAACTATTCAAGTTCAAGTGATCTGTGTTCTTATTTTGGCTATATCTTGAGTTATAGATGTCCGATTTAAGTGATTCTTGATTCGTTGGAAAGATAAGAGCATTATCTACAAGTTTTATTTGAAGCTCAAGACCTGATTCATACACTATCACGATCAAAACCGGGCTAGAAGTTAGGAACGCTGTTTTGGACGGATTTGATCTCATTAAGTAATTTTTAGGCTTGTAATTGGGTTTTGGTTTTAATTATATAATGGGCTGCATGGGCCACGAAAATACTCAGCCTCCTTGGATTAGGGTTTGGCGGCCATGAGCCAAATTAGGGGGTTGGTGTGGGTAGCATTTTCCTTTTCTATAAATAAGAAATGTATGACCTCATTTACATAACTTTGAATGAAATTAGAATTTATCCTATTTGGGTATTTTTGTGAGTTGAGCATTGGCTCCTCCTCTTCAAGTTCTAGGATTAGAACTTGGTTGATTCTTATCAAAGAGTTCTATCTCTTTGTGGTGAATCCTCCTTGGCTTATCAATCTTCCCATTCTATGGATGATTGTGGCGCCTTCCCCTTCATCTTCTTCCTCTTCCATTTTCTACTTGGCTTATGTTCTTCTTAATTTATATTTATGTCATTTAATTTCTGCACCTTTCATTTCAGTTATTCCTTTTTCTTTAATTAGTGCTCTTTACTTATTTTGTTCATCTTTTAGTTGTTTATTTTGAATTCCTAGTTTATATCCTTCATATGCATTCGGGTGTCCAAGAACATCTTCTTCTCCCCCCAATTCTTCTCATCATTTTGCATAATTTCTAAGATCAAGCTCCTGGATAGATCCTCAATTTCGGTGATTCAAACTTGGATCATATCATGTGGTATCTAGAGCTAGCTTCCTTGAGCTTAATTTCTTTTTTAGTTTGGGTTTTGCTAATTGGATTGTGTTAAAATTTTTGCAATTTTTGAGCTATTTTTTTAACCTTGAAACCCGCGACCAACCCCATATTTTTTATCACCAATTTTGATCACTTGTGGTTTTGTAATGAGTTGTTAGACCATTGGGGTTTGTAGCTCATAGCATCCAAAAGATGTTTCATAGCTCAAGTTGCTTCCTTTCCTCATATTCCATGTTTTAGATTTTTGAATTTTTTTGAATTCTTCATCTTGTTCTTGGAGTTTGAGCCACTTTGATCTTGATGAATTTCACGAAATGATGTTAGAGTGTTAATCTACACCTTGATTGAAAGGTCTTTAAAAGTGGCATCAAGTATACCAATCAATTTTTCAGCTTAAAGCATGAACTAGACATCAATTTTAGGGGAATTTAATTTCTGGACACACTTCCCAAGAACAACCCCCTGTTCATCATGTTCATGCTTCAAAAGGCTATTTGATCTTTGTGATTCACTTAAATTCTGTTTGGGGCGTTCTTTTTTGTAATTTTCAGAAAAATTTTGTGGCCAAAGTTATTTTACAAAAGTAAGGATCCCAAAAAGTTTTTAAAAAAAATGGAATTAGAAAAATACAAGGGGATCAATTTGCAATTATAAAAAGTACAAAATTTTTTTTACAGAATTCAAATTAGGCCAGAAAACCCCTTTTCTAAGTGTTTCTAGCCTTAAAAATGGTATTACTTGATGTTTTGGACATATGGCTCAAATTCTATTCCTAAATATTATCGTAGAGTCGTTGTCTTCTTAATTTTCCTTTTAGAGTATGCTTTCTCTTTTTAGCTTTTCATGCTTGTCTTTAAATTTCTAAGTTTGTCTTAGTAGTTTTCTTCCTTGAACCTCTTGATTGATAGCTTGTGTGGATTTTTCACAAAGTTTTGATACTTTTTCTCATTACTTGAATTGGTATAGTTCTTTTCCAAGAATATTGAAAGGGGACTTTGAGTGGAAAATGGCAAGAGCGCAAAACAAGCTAATTGTGTGGAAAAAGCCAATTTGAGTGAAACTTAGTGAGGAAAATGATAAAAGTGCCAAGTTTCCAAGGAAAGAATGATCCAGAGTTGTATTTAGATTGGGCGATAAAAATAGAACAAATCTTCTCTTGTCACCACTATAGTGAACAAAAGAAGATGAAGGTGACAACCCAAGAGTTTGGCTATTCTGCACGAAATTGGTGGGACCGAGTGCAAAAAGATAGAAGGTGGTTTGGGGAGCAACCTATTGATACTTGGAGTGAGATGAAAGCCATGATGAGGAAGAGACATGTTTCATCCCACTATCAAAGGGATCTTCGCAACCAATTGCAAAGGTTAACCCAAAGCACTAAGAGTGTGGATGAGTATTACAAAGAAATGGAGATGGCCTTGATTAGAGCCAATATTAATGAAGCAAGAAAGGCAAAAATGGCTCGGTTTCTCCATGGCCTAAACCAAGACATCCAAGACATTGTTGGGCTCCAACACTATGTGGAGCTTGATGACTTAGTGCACCAATTCCTGAACGTCGAGCAAAAACTCAAAAGAAAGAGGTACAAAAGATATTGCAATGTTCCTTCTACTCCAACTCTTAAATTTAGAAGTAGAGATATGAGGTGCCTAGTGTGTTTTGGATTGGGGCATTTGGATTATCAATGCCCAAATGGGAAGGAAAAGAGAGAAAAAAATATTGAGAGAAAAGAGGAGAGATTGAAAAGAAAGATTGATAATTTTGAAGCATATTGGAAGAAAATGTCTCAAGACAAAATTCAAGAGACAAATTTGAGATTGAAAAGAGATGAAGAAAAGAAAAAGGGAGAGAAATTAGAACAAGAGAGTGAGGTCCATGTTGAGAGAAGACTTGAGAGGGAGGTGAAAGCAAAAGAGAGTGATGCTAAAGAAAAAGAGGCAAAAGAAAATGGGAGAATTGAGTATCTACCTTCAAAGGAAGCTTACAAGACAACCAATGCACTTGAAGAAGTGTATCCAAAGGAAACACCCCACGGTTTGCTTACTTGCATGGCTCCCCAAAATCATGAACATTCTACCCCTATATTTGATAACATGCTTGGTAAATTGCATGGGTCTTGATATTTTCCTACATTAAATAGGTTTGATTACTTGCTTAATGAATTGCATGATTATTGCCATCTTTCTAATTTTGATTTGAAAAGTGGGTATCATGATATGAGGGTACGGAATTTTTGTGCTAATTTTGACAAAAATTCATCTTGCACAAATCATGTTAGCCTTCTTGGGTTTAATGTAAGGTCTCAAGAATTGCATGTGGACTTGTTTCATAGGCTCACTAGTGCATTCATTCTTGCTTTACCTATTCTTGCAAAGTCCTTTCGAATTGAATGTGATGCATCTAATGTGATCAAGGGGGCTGTTTTACTTCAAAAAGGACCACCAATTGTTTATTTGGGTGAAAATTACAATGGGTCCAAACTTGAGTATTCCACCTATGAGAATAACTTGATGCATACCAAAAAGGATGCAATACTCTCAAATGTCATCATGCCTAAGCATAGAGAGGTAAATATGGTGGTCAATGCAAATTCTCAAAGGTATAACTTTCCTACTCGCCTTGAACTTCAATTTCTAGACTTCACCAATCTTAAGGTGTTGTATGAGCATAATGAAAAATTTCCTAACATCTTTGCCACATGTGGTGAGTTCTTTAAATTTGTGTTTGACCCTGGAGGATTGGGTGTTGTACATAAGAAAAATAAAAAGGATTTCTACTCAAGGAAATCCAATGTTTGATTTACTTTTAATTTCTATAAACTTAGTTCTTTTTCTTGATGTAGGTATGGAGATAATAAATTCGAGGTCGAATTTCCTCTAAGAAGGTGGGAATGATGAAGGCAAAGGAGGGGCAAGTCAATTTTGCAACAAAAGAAGATCAATCCATTCAAGTCCAAGAAAAACTATTCAAGTCCAAGTGATCTGTGTTCTTATTTTAGCTATATCTTGAGTTATAGATGTCCGATTTAAGTGATTCTTGATTTGTTGGAAAGATAAGAGCATTATCTACAAGTTTTATTTGAATCTCAAGACCTGATTCATACTCTATCATGATCCAAACCGGGTAGAAGTTAGGAACGCTGTTCTGGACGGATTTGAACTCATTAAGCAATTTTTAGGCTTGTAATTGGGTTTTGGTTTTAATTATATAATGGGCTGCATGGGCCACAAAAATACTCAGCCTCCTTGGATTAGGGTTTGGCTGCCATGAGCCAAATTAGGGGGTTGGTGTGGGTAGCATTTTCCTTTTCTATAAATAGGAAATGTATGACCTCATTTACATAACTTTGAATGAAATTAGAATTTATCCTATTTGGGTATTTTTGTGAGTTGAGCATTGGCTCCTCCTCTTCAAGTTCTGGGATTAGAACTTGCTTGATTCTTATCAAAGAGTTCTATCTCTTTGTGGCGAATCCTCCTTGGCTTATCAATCTTCCCATTCTATGGATGATTGTGGCGCCTTCCCCTTCATCTTCTTCATCTTCCATTTGCTTAATTTCTTTTATGTCCTTCTTTACATTTGCGCCATTTGCATTCTGTTTTTAGTCGTTGTACTTTAATTCTTTCTTTGGTTAAGTTTCTTGTTTAGTTATTTCCATTCTTTAGTTGTTTCCTTTTGTTAATCATATTCGGGTGACAACCGCACCTTCTTCTTTCTCAATTCTTTTCATCTTTTTAACGTAAGAACTACGAACAAGCTCTTGGATAGATCCTTCAAATTTGATGATTCTAACTTGGATCATATTACACCCAAACCAGTCACTCAAGATGATCCTAACTCTGAGGCACCCTCTCCTACACCAACACCGGTTGTTTCTGAAACTGGGGACACAGAGATAGTCTATGAGGACCCTTCCCCTATAGTACATGCAGAGGAAGTGGAACAAGTTGCAGACTCAGTACCCTCTAGGTCTCAACCTATTCCCCTTTCAGTGGTCCACCCTGCTGACCCTTCTCCCTCTCAGGCTCTCAGTGTAGTTCCTGATCAGAGAAATGTTGAAGCAACGAAGGCCATAGCTAAAAGTTCTGTCTCTGCTGTTCCTCCGTAATTTCAAGAGTTCGTCCAACGATCCATTGAAGCAACAAAGCAGTTCTGCTTCAACAAATTGCGGCTATGTTTCAGAATTTCTTACCCAAACCTCCTCCTCCTTCTCCTTCTTAAAATCCTTTTTGTTGTTTAGTTTTATTTTCTTTCAAAAACTAACTATGATGTGGTTCTCTCTCCTTTGTCTGATGACAAAAAGGGGGAGAAAAGGATTTGATTGAAAAACAAATAAAATTCATATTCATAGTATGTCTTGTTAAATGCTTGATTGCCTGCTCTGTCTTACATGCTTTATATGCTTAGAATATTTGCTTTGGGGGAGCTTTTCAGCTCTTTAAGAAACTTTGTTCAATCAAATTAGTATGTTTTGTCATAATCAAAAAGGGGGAGATTGTTGGAACCAAAGTGGTTATGGTCCAATAATCCCTTATGTTTTGATGCTAACAAAGGACTAATTTCAGAAGAACAATGATTTCTTATGGACTAACGCTTTATCTTAAGTGTGCAGGATAAAATATATATATAAGTCCAAAGATTATCTAAGTCCAAAGACTTTCAATCATCCAAACTACAAACATGATTAACTCTCTATCAGACCAGATGATAATAGGCTGTAACAATAGAATCTTGAGTCCAAAGACTCTTCCTGTTATTATGTAATCGTTATAGTCCAATAATGCTTTATTTGTTTAGCTCAAATACATTGGTAAAGCTTTTGAATTTATTATTCTATGTAAAAAGCTTATATCCTTTGCACAAATATTCCTTGTAACACTCGCTCAAACAAAAGCAAAAGCTAGATTGTCCCTGACACAAAAAGAAGTTGACCTTCTCCAATAAGAAAGACAAAACGCAACTTTCAAGTACAAGGAAAAGAAGTTAGTCCCATTTCCAGATATCAAGCCTGATAGTCTACTTTGCTGATCAGAAGCTTCAAGGAAGTTATCAGACTCAACGGACTAAAGTATTTAATGCTGAATCAGAACGGATTCTTTTCCAACTGTTGAAGACTAAAGATGATCAAGTCAAGTCTGCTATAAATACCTCTGGTCTTGAAGATGCACATAGAGAAAAACAAGAAGCGAAGTGTTGCACAACTGATTCAAAGAATTGAAAAATAGTCAAGCAGACAAAGCAATCAAGAGAAACACAGCAAAGCTTGAAAAGCTAACTCTGATCTTTATTTTCATATCACTCTCTGCGTAGAGTACTGTTCAAGAGTTCTACGCTTTAGTTTCAAACTCTCACATTTAGTGAGTTAGTAGAACAAAAATCTTTTTAAAACCTAGTTGGTTAAGCCTGAAGAGGCTTGTGTAGAAAGAATACTTAGTGTGCCTGAAGAGGTGTAGAATACTTACCTGAAGAGGTTTAGAATACTTGCCTGAAGAGGTGTTGAATACTTGTAACAAAGGGTTTTTGTTATAGTGGATAAAGCTCTCAAGTAGAGAGGACTAGACGTAGCTCTTTGGTGAAGAGTGAACCAGGATAACATCTTCGTGTTCCTTTTTCTCCCTTATCTTTATTTTAGATTATTTTCTTTCTAACTCCTTGGGATTGAATTGTTTTCTTATTACGGTGGTTTTCTTTATCTTATCTCTTCTGATTAAGCGTCCAACTGGTGTTTGGAATCGCTCCTTGCGTCTGTTATCGTTTTAACCGTCCAACCTTTGTGAAAACTTATATCTGCTTGCGAAAAGTTTTAAAAACTTAAGAAACACAATTCAACCCCCCTTCTTGTGTTTCAAACAGGTTCCTTCAAGACTGACCATCCATCTACGGATGTTAAGCTGAACTTATCCTTAACCTAGTTCCCAAAACACTGTTTGCCTAAAATGTCCTATCATAATAGAGAACCAAACTTTTCTTATGGACCTTGTCTGTTTGCCTATGCAACAGATAGATGTCATCCTAGGCATGGACTGGCTTTCGGCCAACCATGTGGTACTAGACTGTTCAAACAAAACCCTTCGTTTCTCAAAGTGATCTGGATTGTTGCCTGCCGATGAGAGTATTCCGACAAGTGGACGATCGAAGGAATGTGTGGTACTGTTCTCTTTGGAAGCCAATGAAACTCCTAGTGTGGAAGCTTTGCCTGTTGTGCGAGAATTCCCAGAAGTGTTTCCCGATGATGTTCCCTGACTGCCACCGGAGAGGGAGGTGGAGTTTGCTATAGATCTTGTACCGGGACTGGGCCTATTTCTATAGAGCCGTATCAAATGTCTCCAGTTGACATGGCGGAGCTTAAGAAACAGTTGGAAGTAATGCTAGGCAAAGAGTTCATCAGACCTAGTGCATCTCCGTGGGGAGCACCGGTACTGTTTGTGAAGAAAAACGACAGGAGCTTGATGCTGTGTGTGGACTATTGTCAGATGAACATGGTGACAATAAAGAACAAGCACCCGTTGCTGAGGATAGAAGATTTGATGGACCATTTGAAGGGAGCAGCTGTGTTTTCCAAGAGAGATCTGCGATCTGGTTACCATCAAATCAGGGTGAAGAAGGAGGATGTGCCGAAGACTACTTTTAGTAGTCGGTATGGTCACTACAAGTACTTAGTTATGCTATTCGGTGTGAGTAAAGCACCAGCTGTGTTCATAGGTTTTATGAACATGGTCTTCCGACCGTTCCTAGACAAGTTTGTTGTCGTGTTTATCGATGATATTCTTATTTACTCTTTGAGTAAAGAGGAACACCAAGAGCATCTTCATGTGGTGCTGCAAGTGTTAAGGGACCAGCAGTTGTATGCTAGGCTGTCGAAGTGTGAGTTTTGGCTAGAGGAAGTGCAGTTCTTAGGCCATGTGATCAGTAAGGATGGAATCGCAGTGGATCCTGGAAGGTCGAGGCTGTAGTGAGTTGGGAAAGCCCTAAGTTTATAAGCAATTTGAGAAAATTTCTTGGTTTAGCGGGCTACTATCAGATGTTTATAGAAGGATTCTCTAAGATTGGGTTACCTATGACGCAGTTGATGAGAAAAGGGAAGACGTTCGAGTGGTCAGAAGCCTGCGAGCAGAGTTATCAGGAGCTGAAAAGAAGGTTGACTACATCGTCGGTTTTGGTTTTGCCAGATTCTTCAGGACGATTTGACGTATATTGTGATGCGTCCTATCAAGGTTTTGTTTGTGTGCTCATGGAAGAAGGAAAAGTGGTGGCGTATGCCTCCAGGCAGTTGAGAACACATAAGCATAACTACCAAACGCATGATCTGGAGTTGGCAGCGATAGTGCTTGCATTGATTATATGGAGACACTATCTATATGGTGCTAAATTCAGTGTATTTAGCCACCATAAGAGCTTGAAGTATCTGTTCGACCAGAGAGAGTTGAACATTAGGCAACGTAGGTGGATGGAATTCATAAAGGACTATGAATTCACCCTGCAATACCATCCAGGTAAGGCGAATATAGTAGCGGATGCGCTCAGTAGGAAATCCCTACACGTATCTGCAATGTTGGTAAAGGGGTTAGAGCTGATAGAGGAGTTTAGAGATTTGAATCTTGGTGTGGAAATCGTCGAGCATAGGCTGAATCTTAGGATGATTAAGGTAACTAGCGATTTACATTATCTTTTGTTGAAGAAGCAAGCTGAGGATAAGTACCTCGAGGGAGTGAACAGGTTAATAGAAGAAGGTAGGACTTCGGAATTCAAGAGGTACTGATGGTATGCTTAGGTTCGGCAAAAGGATTTGTGTGCCAGCGGATAGTGAGGTTAAGAAGATAATCTTGGAGGAAGCACACAAGAGCTTGCTGAGTTTTCATCCGGGGGATCCCAGGATGTACCCGGACTTCAAGAAGTTGTTCTGGTGGTCGGGGATGAAGAAAGAGGTGGCGGAGTATGTCCTAACCTACTTGGTGTGTCAGAAAACGAAGATTGAACACCAAAAGCCAGCAGGTTTATTGTAATTGCTAGATGTCCCAAAGCGGAAGTGGGATAGCATTGCCATGGACTTTGTTTCTGGGTTGCTGAGAACCCATAAAAGGTCTTATGCAATCTGGGTAATCATTGACACGTTAACGAAATGTGCACATTTCCTACCTATCAACCAGGCTTATTGCAACACCCTTTCCCGAGTGTCACATTCCCGAACGTTTATAAGGCTGAAAATATTTATTAATGCGGAAAATACGATTTTTCTTTTTCTTTTCTTTTCATAAAGATGTAATGGGATTAGTAAAGGTAATAAATAATACTAATAAGTGAACTTAGGTTCACCATGCATTTCTAGAACATACTGTATTATAAATACAGAAACAGAAAAACAGAAAACAGAAACGGGAATAATACTGTATACAGATATAAGTCTAATGTATGACTGACATAAGAAATACAATAAGTACTAGGAGTCATAGCTCCAAAAAGGTACTATAAAAACTGACATAGTCTGGCCGACAACAAAACTAAAACAGCAAAAGAGTCCACCTACGAACTCAAAGGGACTGCGGAACCGAACCATCGTCGCGTCCATCTGTTCAAGCATCAATAGCAAGTACCAGCAGAAAACATACAGATATGGGTGAGATTCCCGTTCATCAACACAACAAAACAGCAGTAGTAAAAACGGGACGACTCACCAGGTAACAGTGTACCCAACATGTTAAGCAGTTAAACAACATACTAAAACTCTCAATATAAATCATGTTAGACAGTTGACAGTACAATATAATGCATTCTTAAACAGAACAACGATGTATAATAGTAAATGTAAACATCCACAAGCATGCAATGCAGTGCAATGTACATGACTCAATGCCAATGTCACTGGGTACTACTCTGACCCCTACTCCATGGAGCTAACAAAACATTCGGACAGAGTGAATGGGAGGACATGTTCCGGTTTCTGCCAGCCATGAGCAAGATGCTACAACATTCGTAACGTGCCGTATCTGGCTTTACGGTAACACTCTCGACCAAACATGAAAAGTACGACATCTAGTAGAGGATATCAGTGTATTGCACGAATTCGCCATGACACAGAAGAATCACCAACTGGTCACATGTCAGCCCTTCCAACCCTGATACCTCCAAAAAGACCATTGAAGATCGTCACCGTAAGATTCGCACCCGCATCAAGGTGTAAGCTCAACTCCTAGGCTCAAGGCCTTACAACTATGCAAATGAAATGCCAACGCTTACACAAAGCAGATGCGATAAAACAATGTCTATCCATTGGATAGACCTCAATGTTCACTAAGGTTTTCTTCCTTAGAAACTACACACATCTTTGTTTTGTAAAACATTTATCCATCAGATAAAACATTTATACATCGGATAAATATCTCGTGATTCCTTTGGAATGATCCAAACTGCTTTCAGAATCGCTGACTGTCCCCACAAACCAACACAAGTCTTTTCAGCGTGTTTTATCCTCACTCACACGCTATCTAGGAAACTTCCCAGAAGGTCACCCATCCCATAATTACTCTATGTCAAGCACGCTCAACTATAAAGTTCTTATGTTCTAAGTTCCCGAAAAGAAGATAAATCTTGTTGGTATGGGTAGTACCAACCAATTCTTATATGCCTTCCCTCAATATATAGTCCCATACCTGCATAGCCTCAGGATTCCTTCCACTATACAGTCCCATACCTGAACAGCCTCAGGATCTCTCTCATTCCAGTTATCACAAGACGGAAACAATTGAACGATTACCGGTCCGTCATCGAACTACTGTTTCAAAAACCAAAATGTTTCGTGCTTGTGTTTACGTCTTATGAATTATGTCTCAAGTCCTAAGCATTATGAATAAGGATTGAGAATCCTCTTAGATAAGTCTTTAAGCCTTTCTAAGATATTAATACTTGATTTTCAATTAAGGAAATAAGTGTTGATTCACTTAAGTCTTATGAAGTCATTGATGTACTAAGTCATCAATGGTATAGTACATGGTCTTGTTCCACCACAT
This sequence comes from Ammopiptanthus mongolicus, assembly GCA_039655645.1. Lineage (NCBI taxonomy): Eukaryota > Viridiplantae > Streptophyta > Magnoliopsida > Fabales > Fabaceae > Ammopiptanthus > Ammopiptanthus mongolicus. The sequence continues at coordinate 40,536,687 of CM077344.1, forward strand.
ACCATACTTAATTAACCCTTGTCTTCAACTCTAAGTTAATTACTTAACTTAGGTTTTTCACGCGTAAAACTTTACGATTGAGTTAGAAAGATCCTTTTGTAAACCAAACAACTTTTACAGTTGAAAACTCATTTGTTTTGAAACAACATTTGAACTACTTACTTCATTTCTAGCATTTTCTGAAACATGAAATTCGCTTAGTGGAATTCCATTCGCTTAGCGAAAATGAGGCAGTAATGACTCCTTTGGAACTTCTCTGCATCGCTCGGCGAAACATAATTCGCGTAGCGAAGTTTGTTGTTAATTCGCTTAGCGAATATGGATTCGCTTAGCGAGATTGGAGGCGGTTACACCTCTTTTGAAACTCCTCTGGATCGCCCGGCGAAACATCATTCGCGTAGCGAAATTCTCTGGATTTGCTTAGCGAATATTAATTCGCTTAGCTAAAGTGAGGCAGTGATGCCTAACTTAGAATTCCTCTGTTTTCGCCTAGCGAAGGTAAATTCGCTTAGAGAAAAGTTGCCTTAAAACAATACATTATCCTTATGGAACCATTTTGATTCTCTTCATGAAAACACCTCTTGTCTCATTTTCAGTCACTTGATTAACTAGATGGACTAAGGATAAGGTATAAAACATGTTTCACTTTGGTGAAAACACTTTGAGATTTAATTCCATTTGATCTTTGGATCAAAGTCACTTAGGCTTTTTCTTTGAAAAACATAAATTATTAAAACACTTTCTTTACATCAAAACTTGACTTGTTCAAGAACTACACATGTTCTTCCTTTTCTCAAGGTCATGACTAATAGCCAATTAGGAACAAATGTGAAGATTTCTTCACCCTCAAGACAAATTACAACTCACAATGTTCATCTAATTATGACAAATAGTAATTACATAACATTGCATCATAATCAAGCATAAAGTCCATCACACATCATTTGCATCATAATCAAGCATATAAGTCCATACTTGATCTAGTGATCAAGGTAGGTTTTTCAACATACATGGAAATGATTTTCATTCAATCACATCATGATCAACATATGCTAGAGCACACTACAACACACTAAAGCACAAACTCATCAAGACAACTTTGTTCTTCAAGAGAACTTAACAACACTTAACAATTAAAAGTGAACCCAAACTAAAGGGTTTCACCCACACATAAACTTAAACAACCATCTTCACCACCACCATCTTGGTGTGATGAGGTTCACCCCCCATACCTGTTGAAGAGCAGATTCCCGGATCAAAGTCGGTTGATCGGTTTGTGAACCTCCTGATAATCGTCACCAACTACAAACAACCAAACAATCAAACATCAAACATCAAACAAGACAAATCTCATCTATTCCTCCTCAAAGAGGATTCGGTCCTACCCTAAGAAAATTAGTTAGAGATGTCCAAACTTTCTAATCTTTTGGATGGTTGATCCTTAGGTACTCCTAACACTAAAACAAGTCTTATTCCTTAAAACTTGAATCAAAACTCAACCTTTTTCACATCTAAGATTTCAGCCACCTTTGAAGAAAAGGCTAGAAAACTCATTTGGTTTCATGCTCTTGTATGGTGAAAGAGAATGATAAGACTAGTTCATAGAAAGTGATTTGGTATCAAAAGGATTTTTCTACACTTTTCTATGGAATTTCAAAGTTCTAGATCTAAACTTGGATCTTCATGAATCAAGTGATTTAAGCGATGAAATAGAGAGATTGAGAGAGTTAAGATGAGGATCATACCTCCTAGGATCAAAGATTAGTGAAGAAAAAACAAGTTTTCACCCAAAAACTTCAACTTTTGAAGATCAAACTAGGGTTTTTGTAAAGAACTTTTGATGAACACTCAAGAACTCATGAAGAACATGAAGAACAAGTGAGAGAAAGAAGGTGTGGCCGCATGGCCAAGTGGGGTGAGGGTTTTATAGCCATTTTGCCTTCATGGCAAACTTGTAAATCAACAAAAGGGCAATTTGGTCTTTTCCTTAAAAGACCAAGGGCATTTTGGACATTTCACGTCCAGATATTTTAGAACATCATCATTACACTGATGAGTCACTGATGAGTCATAGCACACCATGTGACTTCAACCTTATCCGTAGCGGGTCCCGTTAAATCCTTTCACAGCTCCAAACGTCACCCGTTTCGAACATACACCCGGATATAATATATTATTCCCGACTTTAGTCGTCAGGACGGATTTTATCAAAGATGTAGAGAATAAAATCCCGAGACTTACTGTCTCGTTCACGAGTCCAAATTAGGTCTCGATAGTAGAAAAAGGCTACTATCCGTGAAAAATGCAGATCGGGCTCCATTTGAGCTTTTGCCAAAAACTTAACCATGGCTTCCTATGGTTGCGTAGAACATTCCTATCTTCTCGGAATATTTTATTTCACTCTCTAAACCCTCCAATAAAATACAAACATTAAAATACTGGAAAATTAGAAAACATGAAAATCGGGGCGTTACACTTATTCTCTGGAAAGGTTGAATCGGATATACATCAAGGAGGTTGTGGATCTGCAAGGGGTACCTTCGAGTATAATTTCGGATCATGATCCGAGATTTACGTTAAGGTTTTGGAGGAGCTTGAACTGTGCTATGGGAACTAAGCTAAGTATAAATTCTGCTTATCATCGTCAAACGAAGGGTCAGTCTGAACAAACAATTTAGTCATTGGAGGATCTTTTAAGAGTGTACGCGTTGGGACGAGTTCCTTCCATTGATCAATTTTACTTGCAATAACAGTTTCCATTCAAGTATTGGCAAGACGTCAAAAAAGGCACTATATGGACGGAAGCGTAGGAATCCATTGTGTTGATGTGAGACTGGAGAAAGCTAGCTTTTAGGTCCAGAGTTGGTACAGCAAACAACAGAACAAGTCTGCGTGATATGGGAAAAGATGAAGGCCATAAGGAAGCATAATACGCTAACTAGTCAGAATGCTATGAGTTCAACAGCCTTGTGAATGTGCCCAATGGATAACCAAGCATCTTAGCTCATTTAGTAAGCGTCCAGTGAAGCTAACCATACGTCAACTAAACTACAGAAAATTATGATGAACGGAGAAGTAACTTTGAGTGAAGTATTATGATAATCAAAGTCCAAGCTTAACCAGAAAATGAGGTACCCTTTTCAATAAAGTTCTGAAGCATCAAGTACTATAACAGAAGAAGAAAAAATATTTAGAAACTCTAACAGAACAAAGAGAAAAGAAGACTAAACAAAGGCAAAAAAGTACTAAAGTTGCAAAAGCAAAAACACTAAAATTGAAGTCAAGCATCTGCTACGGACAATCAAGCGTTCGAAACGTCGTATTTTTTGGTACACTCGTCCAAATGAAGTGATCCCTGTTTATTTAGAAATATAAAATAAATACCCACAAGTTTCCCGAAGAAGTCGAGATATGAATCAATCTCTATCATAGTGAAATTCCTTCTTTAAGCTAGAGATGTGATATAATTCGTGACAATACGAACATGCAAGCGTCTGCTGAAAATTTCCGGAGCCTTAGGTTTTAAAATGCATCGATCTTAGTATCATTGGAAGGCTTAGAGAAATATCTGCAACTCTCATGCAAAGTTCGAAAGCAAAATCGATCTCTATCTTTGTCAAATTATATACGAAAATTGGTTACGTGATGCTGTTCCTGACTGTCGTACCTTTGTAGCGTCTACTGGCCATATCTGGAGCTATAGGTGTCAGAATTGGATGAAACCGGTGACTCATCAAACCTAATATCCATATACACAAGATTCATGAAGACATCGAATCCTAATTCGCCCGTTAAGTGGGTCAGGGAAGCAGAATACACTAACTGGTCAGAACGCTATGAGTTAAACCTCCTTGTGAATGTGCCCAGTGGATAGCCAAGCATCTTACCTCATTTAGGAAGTGTCCAATGAAGCTGACCATACGTCTACTCAGAATACAGAAAGTTATGATGAATGGAGAAGTAACTTTCAGTGAAGTATTATGATAATCAAAGTCCAAGCTTAAAAAGAAAATGAGGTACCCTTTTCAATAAAGTTCTGAAGCATCAAGTACTATAACAGAAGATGATAAAATATTTAGAAACTCTAACAGAGAAAAGAAGACTGAACAAAGACAAAAGTACTAAAGTTGCAAAAGCAAAAACACTGAAGATTGAAGTCAAGCGTCTGCTGCAGACCATCAAGCGTCCGAAACGTCGTACTTTTTGGTACGCTCGTCCAAATGAAGTGATCCCATTTGATTTAGAAATATAAAATAAATACCCACAAGTTTCCCGAAGAAGTCGAGATCTGAATCAATCTTTATCTGAGTGGAATTCCTTCTTTAAGCAGTAGATGTGATACTGTTCGTGACAATGAGAACATGCAAGCGTCTGCTAACAATTTCTGGAGCATTAGGGGTTAAAATGCATCGATCTTCGTATCGGTGGAAGGATTATAGAAATATCTGCAACTCTCATGCAGAGGTCGAGAACAAAATCGATATCTATCTTTGTCAAATTGTATCCATAAGTTGGTGACGTGATGTTGTTCCTGACTATCGTACCTTTGTAGCGTCTACTGGGCATATCTTGAGCTATAGGTGTCCGTATTGGATGAAAACAGTGTCTCCTTAAACCTAATAACCATATATATAAGTTTTATGAAGACATCGAATCCTAATTCGGCCGTTAAGTGGGTCAAGGAAGCAAAATACGCTAACTAGTCAGAACGCTTTGAGTTAAACAGTCTTGTGAATGTGCCAAGTGGATAACCAAGCATCTCAGCTCATTTAAGAAGCGTCCAGTGAAGCTAACCAAACGTCTACTCAGAATACAGAACCTTATGATGAATGGTGAAGTAACTTTGAGTGAAGTATTACGATAATCAAAGTCCAAGCTTGACCAGAAAATGAGGTACCATTTTCAATAAAGTTCTGAAGCGTCAAGTATTATAACAGAAGAAGACAAAATCTTTTGAAACTCTAACAGAAGAAATAGAAAAGAAGGCTGAACAAAGAGAAAAGTACTAAAGTTGCAAAAGCAAAAACACTGAAGATTGAAGTCTAGCGTCTCCTGCCGACAATCAAGCGTTCGAATTGTCGTATTTTGAGCTACACTCGTCCAAATGAAGTGATCTCTGTTTAGTTATAAAGATAAGATAAATACCCTTGTGTTTCCGGAAGAAGTCGTGATAAGAATCAATCTCGATCACAGTGAAATTCCTTCTTTAATCTGCAGATGTGATACAGTTAGTGACAATAGGAACATGCAAGTGTCTGCTGACAATTTCTGGAGCCTTAGGTTTTAAAATGCATCGATCTTAGTATCGTTGGAAGGATTAGAGAAATATCTACAACACTCATGCAATGTTCGAAAGCAAAATCGATCTCTATCTTTGTCAAATTATATGCGAAATTTGGTTACGTGATGCTGTTCTTGACTGTCGTACCTTTGTAGCGTCTACAGGCCATATCTAGAGCTATAGATGTCCTAATTGGATGAAATTGGTGTCTCATCAAACCTAATATCCATATACACAACATCCATGAAGACATTGAATCCTAATTCGCCCGTTAAGTGGGTCAAGGAAGCAGAATACGCTAACTGGTCAGAACGCTTTGAGTTAAACAGCCTTGTGAATGTGCCAAGTGGATAACCAAGCATCTTAGCTCATTTAAGAAGCGTCCAGTGAAGCTAACCAAACATCTACTCAGAATACAAAAGATTACGATGAATGGAGAAGTAACTTTGAGTGAAGTATTATGATAATCAAAGTCCAAGCTTGACCAGAAAATGAGGTACCCTTTTTAATAAGGTTCTGAAGCATCAAGTACTATAACAGAAGAAGACAAAATCTTCAGAAACTCTAACAGAAGAAAGATAAAAGAAGACTGAACAAAGACAAAAGTAGTAAAGTTGCAAAAGCAAAAACACTGAAGATTGAAGTCAAGCGTCTGCTGCCGTCAATCAAGCGTCCGAAATGTCTTATTTTTTGGTACACTCGTCCAAATGAAGTGATCCCTGTTTAGTTAGAAATATAAAATAACTACCCACAAGTTTCTCGAAGGAGTCGAGATCTGAATCAATCTCTATCTGAGTGGAATTCCTTATTTAAGCAGTAGATATGATACTATTCTTGACAATGAGAACATGCAAGCGTCTCCTGACAATTTCTGGAGCTTTAGTGTTAAAATGCATCGATCTTGGTATCGTTGGAAGGCTCAAAGAAATATCTGCAACTCTCATGCAGAGGTTGAGAACAAAATCGATCTCGATCTTTGTCAAATTGTATCCGTAATTTGGTGAAGTGATGTTGTTCGTGACTGTCGTACCTTAGTAGCGTCTGGTAGGCATATCTTGAACTATTGGTGCCCAAATTGGATGAAAATCTAATATCTATATATACAAGTTTAATGAAGATATCGAATCTTAATTCGGCTGTTAAGGGGGTCAAGGAAGCAGAATACGATATACTGGTCAGAATGCTATGAGTTCAACAGCCTTGTGAATGTGCCCAGTGGATAACCAAACCTCTTAGATCATTTAAGAAGCGTCCAGTGAAGCTAACCAATCGTCTACTTAGAATAGAGAACATTATGATGAATGGAGAAGAAAATTTGAGTGAAGTATTTAGATATTCAAAGTCCAAGCATGACCAGAAAATGAGGTACCATTTTAAATAAAGTTCTGAAGCATCAAGTACTGTAACAGAAGAAGAGAAAATCTTCAGCAACTCTAGCCGAAGAAAGATAAAAGAAGCCTGGACAAAGACAGAAGAACTAAATTTTCAAAAGCAAAAACAATGAGGATTGAAGTCAAGTGTATGCTACCGACAATCAACCGTCCGAAATGTCGTATTTTGAGCTACACTCGTCCAAATGAATTGATATCTGGTTATTTATAAAGATAAGATAAATACCCATGAGTTTCCGAAAGAAGTCGAGATATGAATCAATCTCTATCATAGTGAAATTCTTTTTTAAGCTGGAGACGTGATACAGTTCGTGACAACAGGAACATGCAAGCGTCAGCTGACAATTTCTGCAGCCTTATCTTTTAAAATGCATCGATCTTAGTATCATTGGAATGCTTAGAGAAATATCTGCAACATTCATGCAAAGTTCGAAAGCAAAATCGATCTCTATCTTTGTCAAATTATATACGAAATTTGATTATGTGATGCTGTTCCTGACTGTCGTACCTTTGTAGCGTCTACTGGCCATATCTGGAGCTATAGGTGTTCGAATTGGATTAAACCAGGGACTCATCAAACATAATATCGATATACACAAGATTCATGAAGATATCGAATCCAAATTCGCCTATTAAGTGGGTCAGGGAAGCAAAATACGCTAGCTGGACAGAACGCTATGAGTTAAACCACCTTGTGAATGTGCCCTGTGGATAACCAAGCATCTTAGCTCATTTAGGAGGTGTCCAGTGAAGCTAACCATACGTCTACTCAGAATACAGAAAATTAAGATGAACGGAGAAGTAACATTGAGTGAAGTATTATGATAATCAAAGTCCAAGATTAACCAAAAAATGAGGTACCCTTTTCAATAAAGTTCTGAAGCATCAAGTACTATAAAATAAGAACAAAAAATATTCTCAAACTCTAACAGAAGAAAGAGAAAAGAAGACTGAACAAAGACAAAAGTACTAAAGTTGCAAAAGCAACAACACTGAAGATTGAAGTCAAGCGTCTGCTGCCGACAATCAAGCGTCCAAAACGTCGTATTTTTTGGTACACTCGTCCAAATGAAGTGATCCCTATTTAGTTAGAAATATAAAATAAATACCCACAAGTTTCCCGAAGAAGTCGAGATATGAATCAATCTCTATCATAGCGAAATTCCTTCTTTAAGCTGGAGATGTGATACAGTTCGTGACAATACGAACATGCAAGCGTCTGCTGATAATTTCTGGAGCCTTAGGTTTTAAAATGCATCGATCTTAGTATCGTTGGAAGGCTTAGAGAAATATCTGCAACTCTCATGCAAAGTTTGAAAGCAAAATCGATCTCTATCTTTGTCAAATTATATACGAAATTTGGTTACGTTCCTGACTGTCGTACCTTTGTAGCGTTTATTGGCCATATCTGGAGCTATAGGTGTCCGAATTGGATGAAACCGGTGACTCGTCGAACCTAATATCCATATACACAAGATTCATGAAGACATCGAATCCTAATTCGCCCATTAAGTGGGTAAAGGAAGCAAAATATGCGAACTGGTCAGAACGCTATGAATTAAACCTCCTTGTGAATGTGCCCAGTGGATAGCCAAGCATCTTAGCTCATTTAGGAATTGTCCAGTGAAGCTAACCATACGTCTACTAAGAATACAGAAAATTCTGATGAATTGAGAAGTAACTTTGAGTGAAGTGTTATGATAATCAAAGTCCAAGCTTAACTAGAAAATGAGGTGCCCTTTTCAATAAAGTTCTAAAGCATCAAGTACTATAATAGAAGAAGAAAAAATATTTAGAAACTCTAACAGAAGAAAGAGAAAAGAAGACTAAACAAAGACAAAAGTACTAAAGTTGCAAAAGCAAAAACACTGAAGATTGAAGTCAAGCATCTGCTGCCGACCATCAAGCGTCCGAAATGTCATTTTTTTTTGGTACACTCGTCCAATTGAAGTGATCCCTATTTAGTTAGAAATATAAAATAAATACCCACAAGTTTCCCGAAGTAGTTGAGATCTGAATCAATCTTTTTCTGAGTGGAATTCCTTCTTTAAGCAGTAGATGTGACACTGTTCATGACAATGAGAACATGCAAGCGTCTCCTGAAAATTTCTGGAGCTTTAGGTGTTAAAATGCTTGGGTCTTGGTATCGTTGGAAGGCTCAAAGAAATATTTGCAACTCTCATGCAGAGGTCGAGAACAGAATCGATCTCTATCTTTATCAAATTGTATCCGTAATTTGGTGAAGTGATGTTGTTCGTGACTGTCGTACCTTTGTAGCGTCTGCTAGGCATATCTTGAGCTATTGGTGTCCGAATTGGATGAAAACCTAATATCTATATATACAAGTTTCAAGAAGACATTGAATCTTAATTCGGCAGTTAAGAGGGTCAAGGAAGTAGAATACGATAAACTGGTCAGAATGCTATGAGTTCAACAGCCTTGTGAATGTGCCTAGTGGATAACCATACGTCTTAGCTCATTTAAGAAGCGTCCAGTGAAACTAACCAATCGTCTACTTAGAATAGAGAACATTATGATGAATGGGAAAGAAAATTGGAGTGAAGTATTAAGATATTCAAAGTCCAAGCTTGACCAGAAAATAAGGTACCATTTTCAATAAAGTTCTGAAGCATCAATTACTGTAACAGAAGGAGACAAAAGCTTCAGCAACTCTAACCGAAGAAAGATAAAACAAGCCTGGACAAAGACAGAAGAACTAAAGTTGCAAAAGCAAAAACAATGAAGATTGAAGTCAAGCGTATGCTGCCGATAATCAAGCGTCCAAAATGTCGTATTTTGAGCTACACTCATCCAAATGAATTGATCTCTATTTAGTTTTAAAGATAAGTACCCATCAGTTTCCGGAAGAATTCGAGATATGAATCAATCTCTATCATAGTGAAATTCCTTCTTTAAGTTGGAGATGTGATACAGTTCGTGACAATACGAACATGCAAGCGTCTGCTGAAAATTTCTGGAGCCTTAGATTTTAAAATGCATCGATCTTAGTATCGTTGGAAGGCTTAGAGAAATATCTGCAACACTCGTGCAAAGTTCGAAAGCAAAATCGATCTTTATCTTTGTCAAATTATTTGCGAAATTTGGTTATGTGATGCTGTTCCTGGCTGTCGTACCTTTGTAGCATCTACAGGCCATATCTGGAGCTATAGGTGTCCGAATTGGATGAAATTGGTGTCTCATCAAACCTAATATCCATATACACAAGATTCATGAAGACATCGAATCCTAATTCGCCCGTTAAGTGGGTCAAGGAAGCAGAATATGCTAACTGGTCAGAACGCTATGAGTTAAACCTCCTGGTGAATGTGCCCAGTGGATAGCCAAGCATCTTAGCTCAGTTAGGAAGTGTCCAGGGAAGCTAATGATACGCCTACTCAGAATACAGAAAATTATGATGAATAGAGAAGTAACTTTGAGTGAAGTATTATGATAATCAAAGTCCATGCTTAACAAGAAAATGAGGTACCCTTTTCATCAATGTTCTGAAGCATCAAGTACTATAACAGAAGAAGAAAAAATATTTAGAAACTCTAACAAAAGAATGAGAAAAGAAGACTGAACAAAGACAAAATTACTAAAGTTACAAAAGCAAAAACACTGAAGATTGATGTCAAGCGTCTGCTGTTGACCATCAAGCGTCCGAAACGTCATTTTTTTTTTTTGGTACACTCGTCCAAATGAAGTGATCCCTATTTAGTTAGAAATATAAAATAAATACCCACAAGTTTCCCGAAGAAGTCGAGATCTGAATCAATCTTTATCTGAGTGGAATTCCTTCTTTAAGCAGTAGATGTGATACTGTTCGTGACAATGAAAACATGCAAGCGTCTGCTGACAATTTCTGGAGCTTTAGGTGTTAAAATGCTTCGATCTTGGTATCGTTGGAAGGATTAGAGAAATATCTGCAACTCTCATGAAGAGGTCGAGAACAAAATCGATATCTATCTTTGTCAAATTGTATCCGTAAGTTGGTGCCGTGATGTTGTTCCTGACTATCGTACCTTTATTGCGTCTAATGGGCATATCTTGAGCTATAGGTGTCTGAATTGGATGAAAGCAGTGTCTTTTTTTTAAATAAATTGGTATGCAAAAACATCACTATGTTGGCACCTCATGCATTATCAATCATTTGCAGCATACCAAGAATATTATTAAAAAATAAAAAAGAATGCAGAATAATGGGGGTGCATTAAAGCTGACCCATTGAAAAAATTATTTAAACCTATAGTTGGGAAAGCCAATTCTATTCCTAAAGAACTCCACTTGAAGGAAAGTAGGAATAGACTTCCACCAAGAAAGGCCACTAATAGAAGTCCCATGACTAGCTAAAAGATCTGCACAAGAGTTACCTTCTCTGAATACACGAGAGTAAATAAAGTGCATTCTCCTAGATAAAGACAAAGTGTTCAGCCACAGGTTCCTTAAAGACCAAGGTACCACAACCAAGGATGAAAAAGCAAGAAGAACCAAAGTGGAATCACATTCGAGCCAAATATGATCCCACCCCTTCGAATAAGCTATCTCAATAGCATATATAACCCCCATAAGCTCAGCATGGAAAGCATAAGAAATGCCAATATTAAGAGCAAAGCAGCCTAAAGCAGCTGCATGCTTGTCTCTGAAAATCCCTCCACATGCTGCCATACCCGGACAACCAATAGCAGAGCCATCCGTGTTGCATTTGATCCAATTGAAACTCGGAGCTTTCCAAATGACTTCAATAATAACAGGAGCCTTAGATAATTTTGGAGACAATTGAAAGATGGAAAGAATAGATCTCTCAACGGTATTATTATATGAGAAACCTTTAGACAGTGAACCTGCCAAACCAACAGCAGATTTAACCAATTTCATGGCATGCTGAATTGATATGTGTTTATTCTCAAACCTTACTTGGTTTCTGCTATACCATATGGACCAGAATGAGTTAGCAATTCCTGACATTATTATGTCTTTAATCTGAGAACTCCAGGAAAGATTACAGATTTCCAAGACAGTAAAAATAGAGCTTAAATTAATTGGAACCGACAGGCAAGAGCTGAGCCAGCTCCACATTTGCAATGCAAAGTCACATTGGAGGAATAGGTGTTCAGATGATTCATAGGCTTTGTTGCATATATTGCAAGAAGAAACGAAACAGCAACCTCTATTCCATAGCACCTCATCAGTAGGAAGACATTTGTTAATTATTCTCCATAATAACAAAGATCTGGAAGGGGGAACAGCAGAGCACCATAATTGCTTACCCCATGATGGAAGCTGAGCAGCAGGGAATAAGCTTGCTTTAATGTTAAGTCACCAGAGTTGGTTCTGCTCCAGATTAGCCTATCAGGAATTGAAGAGCTAGAAAGAGTATAATGCTTATAACAGAAGAAGAGCATGAGGTACCCTTTTCAATAAAATGCTGATGCATCAAGTACTATAACAGAAGAAGAAAAAATATTTAGAAACTCTAACAGAAGAAAGAGAAAAGAAGACTGAACAAAGACAAAAGTACTAAAGTTGCGAAAGCTAAAACATTGAAGATTGAAGTCAAGCGTCTGCTGCCGACCATCAAGCGTCCGAAACGTCGTATTTTTTGGTACACTCATCCAAATGAAGTGATCCCTGTTAGTTAGAGATATAAAACAAATACCCACAAGTTTCCCGAAGAAGTCGAGATCTGAATCATTCTTTATCTGAGTGGAATTCCATCTTTAAGAATGTAGATGTGATAGTGTCCTAGACAATGAGAACATGCAAGCGTCTGCTGACAATTTCTGGAGATTTAGGTGTTAAAATGCATCGATATTGGTATCGTTCGAAGGATTAGAGAAATATCTGCAACTCTCATGCAGAGGTCGAGAACAAAATCGATCTCTATCTTTGTCAAATTGGATCCGTAAGTTGGTGACGTGATGTTGTTCCTGACTATCGTACCTTTGTAGCGTCTACTGGGCATATCTTGAGCTATAGGTGTCCGAATTGGACGAAACAAGCGTCTCATTAAACCTAATATCCATATATACAAGTTTCATGTAGACATTGAATCCTAATTCGAGCGTTAAGTGGGTCAAGGAAGCAGAATATGCTAACTGGTCAGAACGCTATGAGTTAAACAGCCTTGTGAATGTGCCAAGTGGATAACCAAGCATCTTAGCTCATTTAAGAAGCGTCCAGTGAAGCTAACCAAACGTCTACTCAGAATACAGAACATTATGATGAATGGAGAAGTAACTTTGAGTGAAGTATTATGATAATCAAAGTCCAAGCTTGACCAGGAAATGAGGTACCCTTTTCAATAAGGTTCTGAAGCATCAAGTTCTATAACAGAAGAAGATAAAATCTTCAGAAACTCTAACAGAAGAAAGAGAAAAGAAGACTGAACAAGGACAAAAGTACTAAAGTTGCAAAAGCAAAAACACTGAAGATTGTAGTCAAGCGTCTGCTGCCAACAATCAAGCATCCAAATTGTCGTATTTTGAGCTACAGTCGTCCAAATGAAGTGATCTCTGTTTCGTTATAAAGATAAGATAAATACCCATGAGTTTCCCTAAGAATTTGAGATTTGAATCAATCTCTATCATAGTGAAATTCTTTCTTTAAGATGGAGATGTGATACAGTTCATGACAATACGAACATGCAAGCGTCCGCAGACAATTTCTGGAGCCTTAGGTTTTAAAATGCATCGATCTTAGTATCGTTTGAAGGATTAGAGAAATATCTGCAACACTCATGCAAAGTTTGAATGCAAAATCGATCTCTGTCTTTGTCAAATTATATACGAAATTTAGTTACGTGATTCTGTTCCTGACGGTCATACCTTTGTAGCGTCTACAGGCCATATTTGGAGCTATAGGTGTCTGAATTGGATGAAATCGGTGTCTCTTCAAACCTAATATCCATATACACAAGATTTATGAAGACATCGAATCCTAATTCGCCCGTTAAGTGCGTCAAGGAAGCAGAATACGCTAACTGGCCAGAATGCTATGAGATAAACCGCCTTGTGAATGTGCCCAGTGGATAGCCAAGCATCTTAGCTCACTTAGGAAGTGTCCAGTGAAGCTAACCATACGTCTACTCAGAATACAGAAAATTATGATGAATGGAGAAGTAACTTTGAGTGAAGTATTATGATAATCAAAGTCAAGCTTAACCAGAAATGAGGTACCCTTTTCAATAAAATTCTGATGCATCAAGTACTATAACAGAAGAAGAAAAAATATTTAGAAACTCTAACAGAACAAAGAGAAAAGAAGACTGAACAAAGACAAAAGTGCTAAAGTTGCGAAAGCTAAAGCACTGAAGATTGAAGTCAAGCGTCTGCTGCCGACCATCAAGCGTCCGAAACGTCGTATTTTTTGGTACACTCGTCCAAATGAAGTGATCCTTGTTAGTTAGAGATATAAAATAAATACCCACAAGTTTCCCAAAGAAGTCGAGATCTGAATCATTCTTTATCTGAGTGGAATTCCATCTTTAAGCAGTAGATGTGATATTGTCCTAAACAATGAGAACATGCAAGCGTCTGCTGACAATTTCTGGAGATTTAGGTGTAAAAATGCATCGATATTGGTATCGTTGGAAGGATTAGAGAAATATCTGCAACTCTCATGCAGAGGTCGAGAACAAAATCGATCTTTATCTTTCTCAAATTGGATCCGTAAGTTGGTCACGTTATGTTGTTCCTGACTATCGTACCTCTGTAGCGTCTACTGGGCATATCTTGAGCTATAGGTGTCCGAATTGGAGGAAACAAGTGTCTCATTAATCCTAATATCCATATATACAAGTTTCATGGAGACATTGAATCCTAATTCGAGCGTTAAGTGGGTCAAGGAAGCAGAATACGCTAACTGGTCAGAACGTTATGAGTTAAACAGCCTTGAGAATGTGCCAAGTGGATAACCAAGCATCTTAGCTCATTTAAGAAGCGTCCAGTGAAGCTAACCAAACGTCTACTCAGAATACAAAACATTATGATGAATGGAGAAGTAACTTTGAGTGAAGTATTATGATAATCAAAGTCCAAGCTTGACCAGGAAATGAGGTACCCTTTTCAATAAGGTTCTGAAGCATCAAGTTCTATAACAAAAGAAGATAAAATCTTCAGAAACTCTAACAGAAGAAAGAGAATAGAAGACTGAACAAAGACAAAAGTACTAAAGTTGCAAAAGCACAAACACTGAAGATTGTAGTCAAGTGTCTGCTGCCGACAATCAAGCGTCCGAATTGTCGTATTTTGAGCTACAGTCGTCCAAATGAAGTGATCTCTGTTTCGTTATAAAGATAAGATAAATAACCATGAGTTTCCGGAAGAATTCGAGATTTGAATCAATCTCTATCATAGTGAAATTCCTTCTTTAAGATGGAGATGTGATACAGTTCGTGACAATACGAACATGCAAGCGTCCGCTGACAATTTCTGGATCCTTAGGTTTTAAAATGCATCGATCTTAGTATCGTTGGAAGGATTAGAGAAATATCTGCAACACTCATGCAAAGTTTGATTGCAAAATCGATCTCTATCTTTGTCAAATTATATACGAAATTTGGTTACGTGATTCTGCTCCAGACTGTCATACCTTTGTAGCGTCTACAGGCCTTATCTGGAGCTATAGGTGTCTGAATTGGATGAAATCGGTGTGTCATCAAACCTAATATCCATATACACAAGATTTATGAAGACATCGAATCCTAATTCGCCCGTTAAGTGCGTCAAGGAAGCAGAATACGCTAACTGGCCAGAATGCTATGAGATAAACCGCCTTGTGAATGTGCCCAGTGGATAGCCAAGCATCTTAGCTCACTTAGGAAGTGTCCAGTGAAGCTAACCATACGTCTACTCAGAATACAGAAAATTATGATGAATGGAGAAGTAACTTTGAGTGAAGTATTATGATAATCAAAGTCAAGCTTAACCAGAAAATGAGGTACCCTTTTCAATAAAATTCTGATGCATCAAGTACTATAACAGAAGAAGAAAAAATATTTAGAAACTCTAACAGAAGAAAGAGAAAAGAAGACTAAACAAAGACAAAAGTGCTAAAGTTGCGAAAGCTAAAACACTGAAGATTGAAGTCAAGCGTCTGCTGCCGACCATCAAGCGTCCGAAACGTCGTATTTTTTGGTACACTCGTCCAAATGAAGTGATCCTTGTTAGTTAGAGATATAAAATAAATACCCACAAGTTTCCCGAAGAAGTCGAGATCTGAATCATTCTTTATCTGAGTGGAATTCCATCTTTAAGCAGTAGATGTGATACTGTCCTAGACAATGAGAACATGCAAGCGTCTGCTGACAATTTATGGAGATTTAGGTGTAAAAATGCATCGATATTGGTATCGTTGGAAGGATTAGAGAAATATCTGCAACTCTCATGCAGAGGTCGAGAACAAAATCGATCTTTATCTTTCTCAAATTGGATCCGTAAGTTGGTCACGTTATGTTGTTCCTGACTATCGTACCTCTGTAGCGTCTACTGGGCATATCTTGAGCTATAGGTGTCCGAATTGGAGGAAACAAGTGTCTCATTAATCCTAATATCCATATATACAAGTTTCATGGAGACATTGAATCCTAATTCGAGCGTTAAGTGGGTCAAGGAAGCAGAATACGCTAACTGGTCAGAACGTTATGAGTTAAATAGCCTTGAGAATGTGCCAAGTGGATAACCAAGCATCTTAGCTCATTTAAGAAGCGTCCAGTGAAGCTAACCAAACGTCTACTCAGAATACAGAACATTTTGATGAATGGAGAAGTAACTTTGAGTGAAGTATTATGATAATCAAAGTCCAAGCTTGACCAGGAAATGAGGTACCCTTTTCAATAAGGTTCTGAAGCATCAAGTTCTATAACAAAAGAAGATAAAATCTTCAGAAACTCTAACAGAAGAAAGAGAATAGAAGACTGAACAAAGACAAAAGTACTAAAGTTGCAAAAGCAAAAACACTGAAGATTGTAGTCAAGTGTCTGCTGCCGACAATCAAGCGTCCGAATTGTCGTATTTTGAGCTACAGTCGTCCAAATGAAGTGATCTCTGTTTCGTTATAAAGATAAGATAAATAACCATGAGTTTCCGGAAGAATTCGAGATTTGAATCAATCTCTATCATAGTGAAATTCCTTCTTTAAGATGGAGATGTGATACAGTTCGTGACAATACGAACATGCAAGCGTCCGCTGACAATTTCTGGAGCCTTAGGTTTTAAAATGCATCGATCTTAGTATCGTTGGAAGGATTAGAGAAATATCTGCAACTCATGCAAAGTTTGATTGGAAAATCGATCTCTATCTTTGTCAAATTATATACGAAATTTGGTTACGTGATTCTGCTCCAGACTGTCATACCTTTGTAGCGTCTACAGGCCTTATTTGGAGCTATAGGTGTCTGAATTGGATGAAATCGGTGTGTCATCAAACCTAATATCCATATACACAAGATTTATGAAGACATCGAATCCTAATTCGCCCGTTAAGTGCGTCAAGGAAGCAGAATACGCTAACTGGCCAGAATGCTATGAGATAAACCGCCTTGTGAATGTGCCCAGTGGATAGCCAAGCATCTTAGCTCACTTAGGAAGTGTCCAGTGAAGCTAACCATACGTCTACTCAGAATACAGAAAATTATGATGAATGGAGAAGTAACTTTGAGTGAAGTATTATGATAATCAAAGTCAAGCTTAACCAGAAAATGAGGTACCCTTTTCAATAAAATTCTGATGCATCAAGTACTATAAAAGAAGAAGAAAAAATATTTAGAAACTCTAACAGAACAAAGAGAAAAGAAGACTGAACAAAGACAAAATTACTAAAGTTGCAAAAGCTAAAACACTGAAGATTGAAGTCCAGTGCCTGCTGCCGACCATCAAGCGTCCGAAACGATGTATTTTTTGGTACACTCGTCCAAATGAAGTGATCCCTGTTTAGTTAGAGATATAAAATTAATATCCACAAGTTGCCCGAAGAAGTCGAGATCTGAATCAATCTTTATCTGAGTGGAATTCCTTCTTTAAGCAGTAGAAGTGATACTGTTCGTGACAATGAGAACATGCAAGCGTCTCCTGACAATTTCTGGAGCTTTATGTGTTAAAATGCATCGATCTTGGTATCGTTGGAAGGATGAAGGAAATATCTGCAACTCTTATGCATAAGTCGAGAACAAAATCGATCTCTATCTTTGTCAAATTGGATCCATAAGTTGGTGACGTGATGTTGTTCCTGACTATCGTACCTTTGTAGTGTCTACTCGGAATATCTTGACCTATAAGTGTCCGAGTTGGATGAAAGCAGTGTTGCATTAAACCTAATATCCATATATACAAGTTTCATGGAGACATCGAATCCTAATTCGGCCATTAAGTGGGTCAAGGAAGCAGAATATGCTAACTGGTCAAAACGCTATGAGTTAAACAGCGTTGTGAATGTGCCAAGTAGATAACCAAGCATCTTAGCTCATTTAAGAAGTGTCCAGTCAAGCTAACCAAACGTGTACTTAGAATACATAACATTATGATGAATGGAGAAGAAAATTTGAGTGAAGTATTAAGATATTCAAAGTCCAAGCTTGACCAGAAAATGAGGTATCATTTTCGATAAAGTTCTAAAGCATCAAGTACTGTAACAGATGTAGACAAAAGATTCAGAAACTCTAACATAAGAAAGAGAAAAAATCCTGGACAAAGACAAAAGAAAGTTGCAAAACCAAAAACAATGAAGATTGAAGTCAAGCATCTGCTGCCGCCAATCAAGCGTCCAAAATGTCATATTTTGAGGTGCACTCGTCCAAATGAAGTGATCTCTGTTTAGTTATAAAGATAAGATACATACCCACGAGTTTCCGGAAGAAGTCGAGATATGATTCAATCCCTATCATAGTGAAATTCTTTCTTCAAGCTGGAGATGTGATGTAGTTCGTGATGATATGAACATGCAAGCGTCTGCTGACAATTTCTGGAGCCTTAGGTTTCAAAATACATCGATCTTGGTATCGGTAGAAGGTTCAGAGAAATATCTGTAACTCTCATGCAGAGGTCGAAAGCAAAATCGATCTCTATCTTTGTCAAATTTTATACGAAATTTAGTGACGTGATGTTGTTCCTGACTGTCGTACCTTTGTAGCGTCTTCTGGCCATATCTAGAGCTATAGGTGTCCGAATTGGATGAAACTGATATTTCATCAAATGTCTACTCAGAATACAGAACATTATGATGAATGGAGAAGTAACTTTGAGTGAAGTATTATGTTAATCAAAGTCCAAGCTTAAGCAGAAAATGAGGTACTCTTTTCAATAAAGTTCTGAAGCATCAAGTACTATCACAGAAGAAGAAAATATATCTAGAAACTCTAACAGAAGAAAGAGAAAAGATGACTGAACGAAGACAAAAGTACTAAAGTTGCAAAAGCAAAAACACTGAAGATTGAAGTCAAGCGTCTCCTGCCGACCATCAAGCGTCCGAAACGTTGTATTTTTTGGTACACTTGTCCAAATGAAGTGATCCCTGTTTAGTTAGAGATATAAAATAAATACCCACAAGTTTCGCGAAGAAGTCGAGATCTGAATCAATCTTCATCTGAGTGGAATTCCTTCTTTAAGCGGTATATGTGATACTGTTCGAGACAATGACAACATGCAAGCGTCTGCTGACAATTTTTGGAGCTTAAGGTGTTAAAATGCATCGATCTTGGTATCATTCGAAGGTTCAGAGAAATATCTGCAACTCTCATGCAGAGGTCGAGAACAAAATCGGTCTCTATCTTTGTCAAATTGTATCCGTAATTGGGTAACGTGATGTTGTTCCCGACTGTCGTACCTTTGTAGCATCTACTGGGCATATCTTGAGCTATTGGTGTCCGAATTGGACGAAACCGATGTCTCATTAAACCTAATATCCATATATATAAGTTTCATGAAGACATCGAATCTTAATTCGGCCGTTAAGAGGGTTAAGGAAGCAGAATACGATAAACTGGTCAGAATGCTATGAGTTCAACAGCCTTGTGAATGTGCCCAGTGGATAACCAAATATCTTAGCTCATTTAAGAAGTGTCCAGTGAAGCTAACCAATCGTCTACTTAGAATACATAACATTATGATGAATGGAGAAGAAAATTTGAGTGAAGTATTAAGATATTCAAAGTCCAAGCTTGACCAGAAAATGAGGTACCATTTTCAATAAATTTCTGATGCATCAAGTAATGTAACAGGAGAGGACAAAAGCTTCAGCAACCCTAACAGAAGAAAGAGAAAAAAAGCATGGACAAAGACAAAAGAACTAAAGTTGCAAAAGCAAAAACATTGAAGATTGAAGTCAAGCGTCTGCTGCCGACAATCAAGCGTCCGAAATGTCGTATTTTGAGGTACACTAGTCCAAATGAAGTGATCTCGGTTTAGCTATAAAGATAACATAAATACCCACGAGTTGCCGTAAGAAGTCGAGATATGAATCAATCTCTATCTGAGTGGAATTCCTTCTTTAAGTAGTAGATGTGATACTGTTCGTGACAATGAGAACATACAAGTGGCTGTTGACAATTTCTGGAGCTATAGGTGTTAAAATGCATCGATCTTGGTATGGTTGGAAGGCTCAGAGAAATATCTGCAACTCTCATGCAGAGGTCTAGAAAAAAAATCGATCTCTATCCTTGTCAAATTGTATCCGTAATTGGGTGACGTGATGTTGTTCCCGACTGTCGTACCTTTGTACCGTCTACTAGGCATATCTTGAGCTATTGGTGTCCAAATTGGATGAAACTGAGGTCTCGTTAAACCTAATATCCATATATACAAGTTTCATGAAGACATCGAATCTTAATTCGTCCGTTGAGAGGATCAAGGAAGTAGAATACGATAAACTGGTCAGAATGCTATGAGTTCAACAGCCTTGTGAATGTGCCCAGCGGATAACCAAACATCTTAGCTCATTTAAGAAGCGTCCAGTGAAGCTAACCAATCGTCTACTTAGAATACAAAACATTATGATGAATGGAGAAGAAAATTTGAGTGAAGTATTAAGATATTCAAAGTCCAAGCTTGACCAGAAAATGAGGTACCATTTTCAATAAAGTTCTAAAGCATCAAGTACAGTAACAG
This sequence comes from Ammopiptanthus mongolicus, assembly GCA_039655645.1. Taxonomy (NCBI): domain Eukaryota; kingdom Viridiplantae; phylum Streptophyta; class Magnoliopsida; order Fabales; family Fabaceae; genus Ammopiptanthus; species Ammopiptanthus mongolicus. Next base: position 40,557,455 of record CM077344.1, read on the forward strand.
GCGAAGAAAAAATCTTTAGCAACTCTAATAGAAGAAAGAGAAAAGAAGCCTGGACAAAGACAAAAGAACTAAAGTTGCAAAAGCAAAAAAATGAAGATTGAAGTCAAGCGTCTGCTGCTGACAATCAAGCGTCCAAAATGTCGTATTTTGAGGTAAACTCATCCAAATGAAGTGATCTCTGTTTACTTGTAAAGATAAGATAAATACCCACGAGTTTCCAGAAAAAGTCGAGATATGAATCAATCTCTATCATAGTGAAATTCTCTCTTCAAGTTGGAGATGTGATGCGGTTCGTGACAATACAAACATGCAAGCGTCTGCTGACAATTTCTGGAGCCTTAGGTTTCAAAATGCATCGATCTTTGTATGGATAGAAGGGTCAGAGAAATATCAGCAGCTCTCATGCAGGGGCCGAAAGCAAAATCGATCTCTATCTTTATCAAATTTTATACGAAATTTGGTGACGTGATGCTGTTCCTGACTGTCATACCTTTGTAGCGTCTTCTGACCATATTTGGAGCTATAGGTGTCCGAATTGGATTAAATCGTTGTCTCATCAAACCTAATATCGAATCCTAATTAGGCCGTTAAGTCGGTCAAGGAAGGAGAATATGCTAACTGGTTAGAACGCTATGACTTAAACAACCTTGTGAATGTGCCCAGTGGATAACCAAGCATCTTAGCTCATTTAAGAAGTGTCTAGTGAAGCTAACCATACATCTGCTCAGAATATAGAAAATTATGATGAATGGAGAAGTAACTTTGAGTGAAGTATTATGATAATCAAAGTCCAAATTTAACCAGAAAATGAGGTATCCTTTTCAATAAAGTTCTGATGCATCAAGTACTATAACAGAAGAAGACAAAAGCTTCAGCAACCCTAACAGAAGAAAGAGAAAAGAAGACTGAACAAAGACAAAAGTACTAAAGTTGCAAAAGCAAAAACACTGAAGATTGAAGTCAAGCATCTGCTGCCAACAATCAAGCGTCCGAAACGTTGTATTTTTTGGTACACTCGTCGAAATGAAGTGATCCCTGTTTAGTTACAAAAATAAAATAAATACCCACAAGTTTCCCGAAGATGTCGATATCTGAATCAATCTTTATCTGAGTGGAATTCCTTCTTTAAGCAGTAGTTGTGATACTGTTCGAGACAATGACAACATGCAAGGTTCTGCTGACAATTTTTGGAGCTTAAGGTGTTAAAATGCATCGTTCTTGGTATCATTGGAAGGCTCAGAGAAATATCTGCAACTCTCATGCAGAGGTCGAGAACAAAATCGATCTCTTTGTCAAATTGTATCCGTAATTTGGTGACATGATGTTGTTCCTGACTGTGGTACCTTTGTATCGTCCACTGGGCATATCTTGAGCTCTAGCTGTCCGAATTGGATGAAACCAGTGTCTCATTAAACCTAATTTCCATATATACAAATTTTAGGAAGACATCGAATCCTAATTCGGCCATTAATAGGGTCAAGGAAGCAGAATACGCTAACTGGTCAGACTGCTATGAGTTAAACAACCTTGTGAATGTGCCCAGTGGATAACCAAACATCATAGCTCATTTAAGAAGTGTCCAGTGATGCTAACCAATCGTCTACTTAGAATACAGACCAATATGATGAATGGAGAAGAAAATTTGAGTGAAGTATTAAGATATTCAAAGTCTAAGCTTGACCAATAAATGAGGTACCATTTTCAATAAAGTTCTGAAGCATCAAGTACTGTAACAGAAGAAGACAAAAGCTTCAGCAACTTTAACAGAAGAAAGAGAAAATAAGCATGGACAAAGACAAAAGAACTAAAGTTGCAAAAGCCAAAACAATGAAGATTGAAGTAAAGCGTCTCCTGCCGACAATCAAGCGTCCGAAATGTTGTATTTTGAGATACACTTGTCCAAATAAAGTGATCTCTGTTTAGTTATAAAGATAAGATAAATACCCACGAGTTTCCAGAAGAATTCGAGATATGAATCAATCTCTATCATAGTGAAATTCCTTTTTCAAGCTGGAGATGTGATACAGTTCGTGACAATACGAACTTACAAGCGTTTGCTGAAATTTTTTGGATCCTTAGGTTTTAAAATGCATCGATCTTAGTATCGTTGGAAGGCTCAGAGAATTATCTACAACTCTCATGCGGTGGTTGAGAGCAAAATCAATCTCTATCTTTGTCAAATTTTATACGAAATTTGGTGACGTGATGCAGTTTGTAACACCCTGCTCTTTCACTTCTATGTATATATGTGTTGATACTTGCTTATAGATGCTTGCATATGTCGTCTTTGCTTGTTTTTGGTGCATAAGTTCATAGTTGTAATAGTTCAGCCTTTAGAATAATCAATACATCCGGCCTAAATAACCTGTTTCACGGTTTTGGCCATATCTTGAGTTCTAGACATCCGATCGAGATGATCTAGGATGCGTTGGAAAGCTTAGAGGATTACCTACAAGTTTTATTCAGATGTCGATGCAAAAATCGATTGGGAAATCGATTTGGGAAATCGATTTTGGAAATCGATTTCCAGGTGAAGAAATCGATTTCCAGAAGGAGGAAATCCACTGTTTGAAGGGCAAAATCGATTTCTTTGATAAGAAAATCGATTTGGCCAATCGATTTCCATGGATGTTGAAATCGATTTCCATGCGTGTCAGAGCTTGTGTACGCGTTTGGGTTACTGGGCTATGCTGTGTATGGCCCATTCGTCCTAAAACGTCCCTAACAGCTATATATACATAGCGTATGACCTAAACCTAGTATCCACACCCTATTGTACACACTCATTGCCTCTCTCATCCCTAAGAGCTCTAATTGATCTCTTGCTCTAGAAAACCCAAAGGACGAATCCTGCTTTGGTGTTCTTCGTCAAGAACACGCCGTTGTTTGGCTAGTCTATCCCTGCTGCTAGAGTTAATCTCCTAAGTTAGAAACCAAGGTGAGTTTCTAATCCTAGTTTTGTTTTCCCTTTTAATCCTTAACTTAAGGATCGACTCTGCTTTCCAGTGTTGTGATCGTGATCAAGTGCTGAACCCGTAAGAAGGAACCGTAGCAGAAATTGGCTCTGTTCTCTTTCCCTTAGGCTGTGAATCGTCATACCAGGTATGGGGGGGAGAAAATTGGTCATGAGTATGTGGGTTTTGGGATAGGTTAAGATGAAGGGGTTAACCCATGACCCCTATATGTTTGTCTATATGCATTGTAAGTGCCTATGAATGTTGTTATGTTGTTTTCTGACTATATGAGTATTGATTGATGAATAATCTGATGTCATAACATGTTTATAACTATGAGTACATGATTATTATGAATGTTGATGAATTGATGATGATGAACATGTTGTTTATGCCATGATATGGTGTTTTGTTAATCCTATACTATTAGAACATAGTTATAGGGAGAAAATAAATAGGCAATGTGAGATTGATGATCAAGGATCAGTTTGAGAACCCTTAGGTTATGATTCATGAGTGTTGAACTAATCAAATTGATGATAAATAGCTTAAGCTCGAATGATCTGTTAATTAGAGAACGTAGACTGGTCTATAGCGGAGGAAAACCGCTGCTGTATGATCTGACACCCAGAAATCGATTTCCAGCACATGGAAATCGATTTGAATCGACCAAGAATCGATTTCCAAGGTGTGGAAATCGATTTGGCCTTGTAGAAATCGATTTTTAGAATCAATTTTCCCTTGTTCAAAATCGATTGGGGAAATTGATTTGAACATGCTGAAATCGATTTTCAGAGATTGGAAATCAATTTTGAAGACTTGAGAAATCGATTCCAGAGAATGGAAATCGATTCTCACGTGCCCAGGAACAGTTTTGACCCCTTATGCTTGATGGATAGTGTTATGAAGATTTAGTTACAATCTTAATGAACATATGACTTGAGGTTTAAATATAAAGGTTAAGTTATAATCTTAATAAAATATGAATTGAGGTTTAGATATTAAGATTAATTTATTATCTTCATAACTATATGACTTGAGGTTTAAATATTGGGATTAAGTTATAAGCTTAATAAGATATGAATTGAGGTTTAGATAATAAGATTAAATATAATACTTAATGAAGATGATGTTAAGTTAAGACTTAACAAAGAGAACAATTAATAAGACGATGATGTTATTGGTAACGACGTACTGTTACCGATGTTGTTGGTTAAATCATTCTTGATGCTTATTGGTCAAGTTTGATGTTGATAAATCATCTTTGATGCTTGTTGGTCAATGTTGATAGCCATGTAATGGTGTTGATGGTGGATGGTTGGACATGTGTTTGCATGTTGTTGAGCATAACATGCATCATGCGTTGACGTTGATACGTTGAGTGGAAACCAAACGATGAATCGCGATAGTGGAGGCCACGATGGGTGTTATCTCGGCCTTGCGGGTACATTGGGTAGGGAAATTCCAGGTGACATGGGCTAGCTACCTATTGTCGGAGTGACCTAAAGGATAAGCTTGAGTACCCTGACTAGCCACTATACGTTATCAGGATTAGTGAGAGTGTTCGGGGATGGCCCACGGTCTGGCATATCATCCACGTTGATAATCGGACATGTACTCCTAATCGTCTTTCCAGAGTTAGAGTTGTTGGCCACATACATACGGAGTAGTGATGTTGCATTCGCATTGACATGCATCTTTGATATGTATTGATTATACATGTGTTGATTGATGTATGCTGTATGTCATCTTAATTACTATTCCATTCCGTTTACATATATTTATGATCGTATTTCTCACCCCCATCTTTTGTTGTTCTTGTGCATATGATGTTGCATGTGCAGAGGAGGGTCAGCATGCTGACGAGGAGTTATCCCTGAAGATCTCTCTTAGTAGTAGTAGATAGGATTTACATTCAGTTGTTTAGTTTTATTCCGATGTGTTATCGGTATATGTATACCAACTCTGATTATGTGACATCGGGTTTCGGGTTTTGTTTATGTTAATGTTTTTCCGCAGTTGTTTTATGTTTAAGGTGTTTTCGGATCATGTGGTACTTTCTGCCTTTTATGTTAAAATTTTATTAACTTGCTTGCTTTATTTTATTTTATCGTATGCGGGGTAGCGGGTGTCACATTTAGTGGTATCAGAGCCGGTCTGTCCTACAGGCCTGGGTATGTGTCTGTTGTGTCTCTTCTCTGTACTCTGCAGAAGTGTTTTGAACTTGTTTGACTGTTTTGTTATGCCTTTTGTTAAAAATTTTCTCTAGTAGGATTTAACCAATTTTGAATTGGTTAAGATCGCTGAGTGATAGGACAATGGGGTCGTGGCAGGGAACTGTTCGAACCATTGATAGTGAACCTTAACTTGTTTTATTGTTGCCTAAGAGTATGTATGACTTTAGGTGCCGATCAATATTATCCTTCCTAGAGTGTCATTCTTATTGATGTGTTACAAGAGGAAAGATGGTAGCATGAAGTTATGTGTCAATTATTGACAACTGGACAAGGTGACCCTTAAGAATAGGTATCCTCTTCCTAGGAAAGATGATCTTATGGACCAGCTGATTGGAACGTTTGTGTTTTCTAAGATAGATTTGAGATCAGGCTATCACCAAATTCGGGTCAAGTCTGAGGACATTCCAAAGACTGTGTTCAGAACGCGCTATGGCCATTACGAGTATCTAGTTATGCCTTTTGGTGTGACTAATGCCCCTGCTGTGTTCATGGACTACATGAACAAAATCTTCCATCCATACTTGGATAGGTTTGTAGTTGTCTTCATAGATGATATCTTAGTATACTCTAAGACTAAGGAGGAACGTGAGGAACACTTGAGGATAGTCTTGGAAACCCTTAAGGAAAAACAGTTGTATGCCAAGTTGTCCAAGTGTGAGTTTTGGTTAGAAGAGGTGAGTTTCTTAGGACACATCATCTCTAAAGGAGGGATAGCCGTGGACCCAGCTAAGGTAGAAACCGTGCTCCATTGGGAAGCACCTAAGTCAGTGACCGAGGTTAGAAGTTTCTTGGGTTTTGCTGGATACTATAGGAGGTTTATAGAAGGATTCTCTAAGATAGCTTTGCCTATGACCCGCCTTACTAAGAAAGGTCAGATCTTCGTGTGGGGCTCTAAGTGTGAGGAAAGTTTTCAGAAGTTGAGGAATTGGTTGACATCTGCACCTGTGTTAGTGTTACCCAATCCTAGTGAACCTTTTGTAGTATACTGTGATGCTTCGAAGCAAGGTTTAGGTGGTTTGTTGATGCAGAATGGTCAGGTAGTAGCTTATGCTTCTAGGCAGCTTAAGACCCATGAGAAGAACTACCCCACTCACGACTTGGAGTTAGGAGCTGTAGTGTTTGCCTTAAAAATTTGGAGGCATTACCTCTATGGAGCTAGATTTGAGGTCTTTAGTGATCATAAGAGTTTGAAATACCTGTTTGACCAAAAGGAGCTGAATATGAGACAGCGTAGGTGGATGGAATTTCTTAAGGATTATGAGTTTGAGTTGAGTTACCACCCAGGTAAGGCCAATGTAGTGGCTGATGCTCTGAGTAGAAAAACCTTACATGTTTCAGCTTTGATGGTTAGAGAGATGGATTTGATAGAGGAGTTTAGAGATTTGAGTTTAGCTTGGGAAGTTACCCCTAAGAGCATTAAGCTAGGAATGTTGAAAATCACTAGTAGTTTGATGGATCAGATTAAAGAAGGGCAGAAGATAGATGTATACCTTTTAGACCAGAGAGAGTTGATTGCTCAAGGTAGAAATCTCAGTTTTAAGGATGGGACTGATGGAATTTTGAGGTTTCAAGATAGAGTTTGTATACCTGATATTCCAGAGCTTAGGAAGTTGATCCTTGAGGAAGGACATAGGAGTGGTTTGAGTGTTCACCCAGGAGCCACAAAGATGTATCAGGATCTGAAACGGATGTTTTGGTGGCCTAGGATGAAAAAGGATGTGGCTGAGTTTGTTTATGCTTGCCTAGTGTGTCAGAAGGCTAAGATAGAGCACCAGAAACCTTCAGGTAAGTTGCAACCTTTGAGTATCCCTGAGTGGAAGTGGGATAGTATCTCTATGGATTTTGTGTCTGGACTCCCTAGGACTCCAACTGGTTGTGATGCCATATGGGTTGTTGTGGACAGGTTAACCAAATCTGCCCATTTTATTCCTATGAACACAGAATATCCATTAGAGAAGTTGACTGGGTTGTATATCAGAGAAATAGTTAGATTGCATGGTGTACCCTCTAGCATAATTTCAGACAGAGATCCTAGGTTTACCTCTAGATTTTAGAATAGTTTGCATGAGGCCTTAGGAACTAAGCTTAGATTGAGTTCAGCTTATCACCCACAGACCGATGGTCAGTCTGAGAGGACAATCCAATCCTTAGAAGACTTGTTGAGGGCGTGTGTGCTAGAGCAGTCAGGTAGCTAGGATAAGTTTTTACCCCTCATAGAGTTCACCTACAACAATAGCTTCCATTCCAGTATTGGGATGGCACCTTATGAGGCTTTGTATGGGAGGAGGTGTAGGACACCCTTGTGTTGGAATGAGCCTGGAGAGAATGTTGTGTTAGGACCTGAGGTAGTGCAAGAGACTACAGAAAAAGTGAGGATGATACAAGATAAGATGAGAGTGGCACAGAGTAGGAAAAAGAGTTACCATGATAAGAGAAGAAAAACTCTCGAATTCCATGAGAGAGATCATGTGTTCTTGCGAGTTACTCCAACAACTGGGGTTGGCAGAGTAATGAAAGCGAGGAAGCTTACTCCTAGATTCATTGGCCTTTACCAAATTCTAAAAAGAGTCGGTGAAGTCGCCTACCAGATAGCCTTACCCCCGTTCTTGTGAAACCTTCATAATGTGATTCATGTGTCTCAACTTCGAAATTATGTTCATGATCCAAGCCATGTGATAGTACCCGATGTTATTCCACTAAAGGATAACTTGACCTTTGAGGTGCTACCACTTCGGGTTGAAGATAGAAGGGTCAAGCAGCTGAGAGGGAAGGAAATTCCCTTGGTCAAGGTCATTTGGAGTGGAGCTACAGAAGAAGGTGCTACGTGGGAGTTGGAGAGCAAGATGAAGGAGTCATACCCGCATCTGTTTACTCAAGGTGAGTAGAAATTTCGAGGACGAAATTTTTTTATAAGGGGGGTGGGATTGTAACACCTTGCTCTTTCACTTCTATGTATATATGTGTTGATACTTGCTTATAGATGCTTGCATATGTCGTCTTTGCTTGTTTTTGGTGCATAAGTTCATAGTTGTAATAGTTCAGCCTTTAGAATAATCAATACATCCGAGCCTAAATAACCTGTTTCACGGTTTTGGTCATATCTTGAGTTCTAGACATCCGATCGAGATGATCTAAGATGCATTGGAAAGCTTAGAGGATTACCTACAAGTTTTATTCAGATGTCGATGCAAAAATCGATTGGGAAATCGATTTGGGAAATCGATTTTGGAAATCGATTTCCAGGTGAAGAAATCGATTTTCAGAAGGAGGAAATCCACTATTTGAAGGGCAAAATCGATTTCTTTGATAAGAAAATCGATTTGGCCAATCGATTTCCATGGCTGTTGAAATCGATTTCCAAGCGTGTCAGAGCCTGTGTACGCGTTTCGGTTACTGGGCTATGCTGTGTATGGCCCATTCGTCCTAAAACGTCCCTAACAGCTATATATACATAGCGTATGACCTAAACCTAGTATCCACACCCTATTGTACACACTCATTGCCTCTCTCATCCCTAAGAGCTCTAATTGATCTCTTGCTCTAGAAAACCCAAAGGACGAATCTTGCTTTGGTGTTCTTCGTCAAGAACACGCCGTTGTTTGGCTAGTCTATCCCTGCTGCTAGAGTTAATCTCCTAAGTTAGAAACCAAGGTGAGTTTCTAATCCTAGTTTTGTTTTCCCTTTTAATCCTTAACTTAAGGATCGACTCTGCTTTCCAGTGTTGTGATCGAGATCAAGTGCTGAACCCGTAAGAAGGAACCGTAGCAGAACTTGGCTCTGTTCTCTTTCCCTTAGGCTGTGAATCGTCATACCTGGTATGGGGGGGAGAAAATTGGTCATGAGTATGTGGGTTTTGGGATAGGTTAAGATGAAGGGGTTAACCCATGACCCCTATATGTTTGTCTATATGCATTGTAAGTGCCTATGAATGTTGTTATGTTGTTTTCTGACTATATGAGTATTGATTGATGAATAATCTGATGTCATAACATGTTTATAACTATGAGTACATGATTATTATGAATGTTGATGAATTGATGATGATGAACATGTTGTTTATGCCATGATATGGTGTTTTGTTAATCCTATACTATTAGGACATAGTTATAGGAAGAAAATAAATAGGCAATGTGAGATTGATGACCAAGGATTAGTTTGAGAACCCTTAGGTTATGATTCATGAGTGTTGAACTAATCAAATTGATGATAAATAGCTTAAGCTCGAATGATCTGTTAATTAGAGAACGTAGACTGGTCTATAGCGGAGGAAAACCGCTGCTATATGATCTGACACCCAGAAATCGATTTCCAGCACATGGAAATTGATTTGAATCAACCAAGAATCGATTTCCAAGGTGTGGAAATCGATTTGGCCTTGCAGAAATCGATTTTTAGAATCGATTTTCCCTTGTTCAAAATCGATTGGGGAAATCGATTTGAACATGCTGAAATCGATTTTCAGAGATTGGAAATTCATTTTGAAGACTTGAGAAATCGATTCCAGAGAATGGAAATCGATTCTCACGTGCCCAGGAACAGTTTTGACCCATTATGCTTGATGGATAGTGTTATGAAGATTTAGTTACAATCTTAATGAACATATGACTTGAGGTTTAAATATTAAGATTAAGTTATAATCTTAATAAAATATGAATTGAGGTTTAGATATTAAGATTAATTTATTATCTTAATAACTATATGACTTGAGGTTTAAATATTAGGATTAAGTTATAATCTTAATAAGATATGAATTGAGGTTTAGATAATAAGATTAAGTATAATACTTAATGAAGATGATGTTAAGTTAAGACTTAACAAAGAGAACAATTAATAAGAGGATGATGTTATTGGTAACTACGTACTGTTACCGATGTTGTTGGTTGAATCATTCTTGATGCTTATTGGTCAAGTTTGATGTTGATAAATCATCTTTGATGCTTGTTGGTCAAAGTTGATAGCCATGTAATGGTGTTGATGGTGGATGGTTGGACATGTGTTTGCATGTTGTTGAGCATAACATGCATCATGCGTTGACGTTGATACGTTGGGTGGAAAGCAAACGATGAATCGCGATAGTGGAGGCCACGATGGGTGTTATCCCGGCCTTGCGGGTACATTGGTAGGGAAATTCCAGGTGACATGGGCTAGCTACCTATTGTCGGAGTGACCTAAAGGATAAGCTTGAGTACCCAGACTAGCCACTATACGTTATCAGGATTAGTGAGAGTGTTCGGGGATGGCCCACGGTCTGGCATACCATCCACGTTGATAACCGGACATGTACTCCTAATCGTCTTTCCAGAGTTAGAGTTGTTGGCCACATACATACGGAGTAGTGATGTTGCATTCGCATTGACATGCATCTTTGATATGTATTGATTATACATGTGTTGATTGATGTATGCTGTATGTCATCTTAATTACTATTCCATTCCGTTTACATATATTTATGATCGTATTTCTCACCCCCATCTTTTGTTGTTCTTGTGCATATGATGTTGCATGTGTAGAGGAGGGTGAGCATGCTGACGAGGAGTGATCCCGTGAAGATCTCTCTTAGTAGTAGTAGATAGGATTTACATTCAGTTGTTTAGTTTTATTCCGATGTGTTATCGGTATATGTATACCAACTCTGATGATGTGACATCGGGTTTCGGGTTTTGTTTATGTTAATGTTTTTCCGCAGCTGTTTTATGTTTAAGGTGTTTTCGGATCATGTGGTACTTGCTGCCTTTTATGTTAAAATTTTATTAACTTGCATGCTTTATTTTATTTTATCGTATGCGGGGTAGCGGGTGTCACACAGTTCCTGAATGTCGTACCTTTGTAGCGTCATGTGGCCATATCTGGAGCTATAGGTGTCCGAATTGGAAGAAACCGGCGTCTCATCAAACCTAATATCCATATATACAAGTTTCATGTAGACATCGAATCCTAATTAGGCCGTTAATTGGGTCAAGGAAGTATAATACGCTAACTGGTCAGAACGCTATGAGTTAAATAGCCTTGTGAATGTGCCCAGTGGATAACCAAGCATCTTATCTCATTTAAGAAGCATCTAGTGAAGCTAACCAAACGTCTACTCAGAATACAGAACATTATGATGAATGGAGGAGTAATTTTGAGTGAAATATTAAGATATTCAAAGTCCAAGCTTGACCAGAAAATGAGGTAGCATTTTCCATAAATATCTGAAGCATCAAGTACTGCAACAGAAGATGGCAAAAGTTTCAACAACCCTAATAGAAGAAAGAGAAAAGAAGCCCGGATAAAGATAAAAGTACTAAAGTTGCAAAAGCAAAAACACAAAAGATCGAAGTCAGGCATCTGCTGCTGACAATCAAGCGTCCGAAACGTCGTATTTTGAGGTACTCTTGTCCAAATGTAGTGATATCTATTTAGTTATAAAGATAAGATAAATACCCACGGGTTTCTGGAAGAAGTCGAGATATGAATCAATCTCTATCATTGTGAAATTCCTTCTTCAAGCTGGAGATGTGATACAGTTCGTGACAATACGAATATGCAAGCGTCTGCTGACAATATCTGGAGCCTTAGGTTTTAAAAAGCATTGATCTTGGTTTCGTTGGGAGGCTCATAGAAATATCTGCAACTCTCATGCAGAGGTCGAAAGCAAAATCGATCTCTATCTTTGTCAAATTGTATACGAAATTTGGTGACGTGATGCTGTTCCTGATAGTCGTACCTTTGTAGCGTCTACTGGCCATATCTGGAGCTGTAGCTGTACGAATTGGATGAAGCTGGTGTCTCATTAAACCTAATATCCATATGTACAAGTTTTATGAAGACATCGTATCCTAATTCAGCCGTTAAGTGGGTCAAGGAAGCAGAATACGCTAACTGGTTAGAACGCTAAGAGTTAAACAACCTTGTGAATGTGTCCAGTGGATGACCAAGCATCTTAGCTCATTTAAGAAGCGTCCAGTGAAGCTAACCAAACATCTACTCAGAATACAGAACATTATGATGAATGGAGAAGTAACTTTGAGTGAAATATTACGATATCAAAGTCCAAGCATGACCAGAAAACAAGGTACCATTTTCAATAAAGTTCTGAAGCATCAAGTACTGTAACAGGAGAAGAAAAAAGCTTCAGCAACTCAAACAGAAGAAATATAGAAGAAGCCTGGAGAAAAACAAAAGAACTAAAGTTGCAAAAGCAAAAACAATGAAGATTGAAGTCAAGCATTTGCTGCCGACAATCAAGCGTCCGAAACGTCGTATTTTTAGGTACACTCGTCCAAATGAAGTGATCTGTGTTTAGTTAGAAATATAAAAAAAATACGCACAAGTTTCCCGAAGAAGTCGAGATCTGAATCAATCTCTATCTGAGTGGAAATCCTTCTTTGAGCAGTATGCATGATACTGTTCGTGACAATAAGAACATTCAAGCGTCTGCTGACAATTTCTGGAGCTTTAGGTGTTAAAATGCATCGATCTTGGTATCGTTGGAAGGATCAGAGAAATATATACAAGTCTCATGCAGAGGTCGAGAGCGAAATCGAACTCTATCGTTGTCAAATTGTATCAGTAATTTGGCGACGTGATGTTGTTCCTAACTGTCGTACCTTGGTAGCGTCTACTGGGCATATCTTGAGCTATAGGTGTCCGAATTGGATGAAATCGATGTCTCATTAAACCTAATATCCAAATATACAAGTTTCATGAAGATATCGAATCCTAATTCGGCCGTTAAGAGGGTCAAGGAATCAGAATACGCTAACTGGTCAGACTGCTATGAGTTAAACAGCCTTGTGAATGCGCCCAGTGGATAACCAAAACGTCTTAGCTCATTTAAGAAGCATCAAGTGAAGCTAACCTATTGTCTACTTAGAATACATATCATTATGATGAATGGAGAAGAAAATTTTAGAGAAGTATTAAGATATTGAAAGTCCAAGCTTGACCAGAAAATGAGGTACCATTCTCAATAAAGTTCTGAAGCATCAAGTACTGTAATAGAAGAAGACAAAAGCTTCAGCAACTCTTACAGAAGAAAGAGTAAACAAGCATGGACAAAGACAAAAGAAATAAAGTTGCAAAAGCAAAAACAATGAAGATTGAAGTCAAGCGTTTACTGCCGATAATCGAGCGTCCGAAATGTCGTATTTTGAGATACACTCGTCCAAATGAAGTGATCTCTGTTTAGTTATAAAGATAAGATAAATACCCACGAGTTTCCGGAAGAAGTCAACATATGAATCAACCTCAATCATATTGAAATTCCTTCTTCAAGGTGGCGATGTGATAACGTTCGTGACAGTACGAACATGCAAGCGTCTGCTGACAATTTCTGGAGCCTTAGGTTTTAAAATGCATAGGTCTTGGTATCGTTGGAAGGCTCATAGAAATATCTACAACTCTCATACAGAGGTCGAAAGCATAATCGATCTCTATCTTTGTAAAATTTTATACGAAATTTGGTGACGTGATGCTGTTCCTGACTGTCGTACCTTTGTTGCGTCATCTGGCCATATCTAGAGCTATAGGTGTCCGAATTGGATGAAACTGGTGTCTCATGAAACCTAATATCCATATATACAAGTTTCATGAAGACATCGAATCCTAATTAGGCCGTTAAGTGAGTCAAGGAAGTAGAATACTCTATTTAGTCAAAATGCTATCAGTTAAATAGCCTTGTGAATGTTCCCAGTGGATAACCAAGCATCTTAACTCATTTAAGAAGCGTCTAGTGTAGCTAACCAAACGTCTACTCAGAATACAGAAAATTATGATGAATGGAGAAGTAACTTTAAGTGAAGTATTATAATAATCAAAGTCCAAGCTTGATCAGAAAATACGGTACCTTTTTCAATAAAGTTGTGAAGCATCAAGTACTATAACAGAAGAAGACAAAATCTTCAGAAACTCAAACAGAAGAAAGAGAAAAGAAGACTGAACAAAGACAAAAGTACTAAAGTTGCAAAAGCAAAAACACTGAAGATTGAAGTCAAGCGTCTGCTGCCGACAATCAAGCGTCCGAAACATCGTATTTTTTGGTACACTCATCCAAATGAAGTGATCCATGTTTAGTTAGACATATAAAATAAATACCCACAACTTTCCCTAAGAAGTCGAGATCTGAATCAATCTTTATCAGAGTAGAATTCCTTCTTTAAGCAGTAGATGTGATACTGTTCGTGACAATGATAACATGTAAGCGTCTGCTGACAATTTCTGGAGCTTTAGGTGTTTAAATGAATCGATCTTGGAATCGTTGGAAGGCTCATAGAAAAATCTGCAACTCTCTTGCAGAGGTCGAGAACAAAATCGATCTCTATCTTTGTCAAATTGTATCCGTAATTTGGTGATGTGATTTTGTTCCTGACAGTTGTACCTTTGTAGCGACTACCAGGCATATATTGAGCTATAGGTGTCCGAATTGGATGAAACCGGCGTATCATTAAACCTAATATCCATATATACAAGTTTCATGAAGACATCGAATCCTAATTCGGCCGTTAAGTGGGTCAAGGAAGCAGAATACGATAAACTGATCAGAATGCTATGAGTTCAACAGCCTTGTGAATGTGCCCTGTGGATAACCAAACGTCTTAGCTCATTTAAGAAGTTTCCAGTGAAGCTAACCGATCGTCTACTTAGAATATAGAACATTATGATGAATGGAGAGGAAAATTTGAGTGAAGTATTAAGATATTCAAAGTCCAACCTTGACCAGAAAATGAGGTAGCATTTTCAATAAATTTCTGAAGCATCAAGTACTGCAACAGAAGAAGGCAAAAGCTTCAGTAACTCTAACAGAAGAAAGAGAAAAGATGTCCGGATAAAGATAAAAGTACTAAAGTTGCAAAAGCAAAAACACAAAAGATTGAAGTCAGGCATCTGCTGCCGACAATCAAGCGTCTGAAAGGTCATATTTGAGGTACTCTCGTCCAAATGTAGTGATATCTATTTAGTTATAAAGATAATATAAATACCCACGGGTTTCCGGATGAAGTCGAGATATGAATCAATCTCTATCATTGTGAAATTCCTTCTTCAAGCTGGAGATGTGATACAGTTCGTGACAATTCGAACATACAAGCGTCTGTTGACAATATCTGGAGCATTAGGTTTTAAAATGCATCGATCTTGGTATTGTTGGATGGCTCAGAGAAATATCTGCAACTCTCATGCAGAGGTCGAAAGCAAAATCAATCTCTATCTTTGTCAAATTGTATACGAAATTTGGTGACTTGATGATGTTCTTGACAGTCATACCTTTGTAGCATCTACTGGCCATATCTCGAGCTATAGGTGTCCGATTTGGATGAAACTGGTGTGTCATTAAACCTAATTTCCATACGTACATGTTTCATGAAGACATCAAATCCTAATTTAGCCGTTAAGTGGGTCAAGGAAGCAGAATACGCTAACTGGTGTAACACCCGGAATTTCACCTTATATTAATACATATTATTATGTATTATTCTTGACCAATATATGTGTTTATGCTCGCCCATGAGGTTTAGATTCATGTTTGGGATAGTTTAGCCTTTTAAAATAGTTTAATCACTTTATCGCCTTACGACCTATTTCACGGTTTTGGCCATATCTTGAGTTCTAGATGTTCGATTGTGGCGATCATGGATGCGTTGGAAAGTTTACAAGATTATCTACAAGTCTTATTTCACGTGTTATGGCCAAATTCGGCTTCTAAAGTTTCGCGTCGCGAAGGTACATTCGCCTCGCAAACCTGACAGCCAGATTAATGCAGCTCTCTGGTTCGCCTCGCGAAAAAAGTATCGCCTGGCGAATCTGTGCGCAGCAGAAACATGTTTTTGGGCTTCTAATCAGCCCATAATGACCCTAACTCATATTTATACCATAAGACTCGACCTAAACCTATTTGCTAACTCGAAATACTCTTAGAAACTGCCTCTTTCTCTCCAAACAAGGATTCCTAAACCCTTCCCAAGGATTCTTGAAGGAGACTTCACTTTTGTTAGTCGTTCTTCGTCGCATTCGCTTGAGGAGCATCACTGCCATCACAAGCCCTCTTCCTAGTTGCTGCTCTTGAACCTTTTGGGGATGTGATCGTGAAGTCAAACATCGTAAGATCGAGCATTTGTGAGACGCAACCTTTTACGGACCTTTTTCCTTCCTTTGTTCATTGTGATCGTCATATCAGGTATGGGGGGGAAGAAATAGATCATGAGTATGTGGGTTTTGGGATAGGTTAAGATGAAGGGGTTAACCCATGACCCCTATATGTTTATCTATATGCATTGTAAATGCATATGTATATGCTATGAGTGCAATTATGTGTATGTTATGTATATGCCATGTACATGCCTATGTGAATATTGTATAAATATATATGTTTATGGTTCTATGATTATGATTATAGGTGTTTGTCTTGATGATATGATTAAAATATTATGATGTGCGATAGTATGAATATAGATACGATATGCATTGATGAGACTTTATGATGTGCATTGATAATGATGACTTGATGATGATGTGCGTTACAATAAAGAAAATAGGATTAGTGAAAGAACATAGCTTAGGGACGTTTGGCACCCCATAATGAATGAGTTATTATGAGAGGTGAGATTGATAATATTGGATTAGTTTTGGAAACCCATAGGGATGATTCTTGAGAGATGGGATGATAGGCATAGGGATAACGTAGAGAAATTCTTAAGATTCCCACATCTGTCATGATTCGCCGGGCAAATAGCCATTTGCGAGGTCAGACAGAGAGACCATTCGTGGTTTGACATGATTCGCCTAGCGGATTGTAATCCGCGAGGCGAATGAGAGAACCAAATATTGGGGCTCTCGGGCTCGCCTCGCGAGCAGGATTCGCCTTGCGAATCTGAGAACCTGTTTAGGAGCTCTCGGGCTCGCCTCGTGAGCCATGATTCGCCTAGCGAATCTAGGTTTCTCACCCAGATTCTGTTGTGAAGAAGAAATGAATAGGGTAATGGGAAAATGACTGTGAGATCATAATTCAAGGTTGATAGTATAGAAAAGAACGTTAATATTAATAATGACGATATGATAATATTGGCAATGTTGATAAAGGCAATAACGATGGTTAGCGCCTAGTTGTTTGATGATCATCGTTGATGGTCATTGTTCATAATCAATGTGATTGATTATGATGATAATATTGGCAATGTTGATAAAGCCAATAACGATGGTTAGCGCCTAGTTGATTGATGATCATCGTTGATGGTCATTGTTGATAATCAATGTGATTGATTATGATGGTGGATGGTTGGACATGTGTTTGCATGTTGTTGAGCATAGCATGCATCATACGTTGACGTTGATATGTTGGGTGGAAAGCAAACGATGAATCGCGATAGTGGAGGCCACGATGGGTGTTATCCCGGCCTTGCGGGTACGTTGGGTATGGAAGTTCTAAGTGACATGGGCTAGCTACCTATTGTCGGAATGACCTAAAGAATAAGCTTGAGTACCCTGACTAGCCACTATACGTTATCAGGATTAGTGAGAGTGTTCGGGGATGGCCCATGGTCTGGCATATCATCCACATTGATAACCGGACCTGTACTCCTAATCGTCTTTCCAGAGTTAGAGTTGTTGGCCACATGCATACGGAGTAGTGATGTTGCATTTGCATTGACATGCATCTTTGATATATATTGATTATATCTGTGTTGATTGATGTATGTTGTATGCCATCTTAATTACTATTCCATTCCATTTACATATATTCATGATTGTGTTTCTTACCCCTCTCTTTGTTATTGTTGTGCATATGTTGTGGTATATGCAGAGGAGGGTGAGCATGCTGATGAGCAGTGATCCCAAGGAGATCTTTCTCAATAGTTAGGATTTATGATTTATGTTATTCGGTTTTATTCCGACGTATTATCGGTATATGTATACCAGCTCTGATATGTGACATCGGGATTTGGGTTACGTTTATTATTTATGTTTTCCGCAGTTTTTATTTAAAGGATTTTGATTATTTCAGATTCCTACGTTTTACGTTATAGATGATGTGATGCACATTACCCTTGAGGATATGTTTTTTTTTAATTGTTTTATTTTTAAAGACATGTATGATTTTATTTATGTTTTATTATATGCGGGGTAGTGGGTGTCACAACTGGTCAGAACGCTATGAGTTAAACAGCCTTGTGAATGTGCCCAGTGGATAACCAAGCATCTTATTTCATTTAAGAAGTGTTCAGTGAAGCTAACCAAACATCTACTCAGAATACAGAACATTATGATGAATGGAGAAGTAACTTCGAGTGAAATATTATGATAATCAAAGTCCAAGCGTGACTAGAAAATGAGGTGCCATTTTCAATAAAGTTTTGAAGCATCAAGTACTGTAATAGGAGAAGACAAAAGCTTCAGCAACTCAAACAGAAGAAAGATAGAAGAAGCCTGGACAAAGACAAAAGAACTAAAGTTGCAAAAGCAAAAATAATGAAGATTGATGTCAAGCGTTTGCTGCCGACAATCAAGTGTCCGAAACGTCATATTTGTATGTACACTCGTCCAAATGAAGTGATCCCGGGTTATTAAGAAAAATAAAGTAAATACCCACAAGTTTCCCGAAGACGTCGAGATCTGAATCATTCTTTATCTGAGTGGAATTTCTTCTTTAAGCAGTAGATGTGATACTCTTCGTGACAATGAGAACATGCAAGCGTCTGCTGACAATTTCTGGAGCTTTAGGTGTTAAAATACATCGATCGATCTTGGTATCGTTGGAAGGCTCACAGAAATATCGGCAACTCTCATGCAGAGGTCGAGAACAAAATCGATCTCTATCTTTGTCAAATTGTATCCATAATTTGGTGACATGATGTTGTTCCTGACTGTGGTACCTTTGTAGCGTCTACTTGGCATACCTCGAGCTATAGGAGTCCGAATTGGATGAAACCAGTGTCTTATGAAACCTAATTCGGCCGTTAAGAGGGTCAAGGAAGCAAACTACGCTAACTGGTCAGACTGCTATGAGTCAAACAACCTTGTTAATGTGCCCAGCGGATAACCAAACGTCTTAGCTCATTTAAGAAGCGTCCAGTGAAGCTAACCAATTGTCTACTTAGAATACAGAACATTACGATGAATGGAGAAGAAAATTTGAGTGAAGTATTAAGATATTCAAAGTCCAAGCTTGACCAGAAAATGGGGTACCATTTTCAATAAAGTTCTGAAGCATCAAGTACTGTAATAGAAGAAGAAAAAAGTTTCAGCAACTCTTACAGAAGAAAGAGAAAATAAGCATGGACAAAGACAAAAGAACTAAAGTTGCAAAAGCAAAAACAATGAAGATTGAAGTCAAGCGTATGCTGCCGGCAATCAAGCGTCCGAAATGTCGTATTTTGAGATACACTCGTCCAAATGAAGTGATCTCTGTTTAGTTATAAAGATAAGATAAATACCCACGAATTTACGGAAGAAGTCGAGATACGAAACAATCTCTATCATATTGAAATTCCTTCTTCAAGGTGGAGATGTGATACAGTTCGTGACAGTACGAACATGCAAGCGTCTGCTGACAATTTCTGGAGCCTTAGATTTTAAAATGCATAGATCTTGATATCGTTGGTGGATCAGAGAAATATCTGAAACTCTCATGCGGAGGTCGAACGTAAAATCGATCTCTATCTTTGTAAAATTGTATACGAAATTTGGTGACGTGATGCTGTTCCTGACGGTCATACCTTTGTAACGTCTACTGGCCATATCTGGAGATATAGGTGTCCGAATTGGATGAAACCAGTGTGTCATTAAACCTAATATCCATATGTACATGTTTCATGCAGACATCGAATCCTAATTTAGCCGTTAAGTAGGTCAAGGAAGCAGAATACACTAACTGGTCATAACGCTATGAGTTAAAGAGCCTTGTGAATATGCCCAATGGATAACCAAGCATCTTAGCTCATTTAAGAAACGTCCAGTGAAGCTAACCAAACATCTACTCAGAATACAGAACATTATGATGAAAGGAGAAGTAACTTTGAGTGAAATATTATGATAATCAAAGTCCAAGCATGACCAGAAAATGAGGTACCATTTTCAATATAGTTCTAAAGCATCAAGTACTGTAACAGGAGAAGACAAAAGCTTCAGCGACTCAAACAGAAGAAAGATAGAAGAAGCCTGGACAATGACAAAAGAACTGAAGTTGTAAAAGCAAAAACAATGAAGATTGAAGTCAAGCGTTTGCTGCCGACAATCAAGCGTCCGAAACGTCGTATTTTTTGGTACACTCGTCCAAATGAAGTGATCCCGGTTTAGTTAGAAATATAAAGTAAATACCCACAAGGTTCCCGAAGAAGTCGTGATCTGAATCTTTCTTTATCTGAGTGGAATTCCTTCTTTAAGCAGTAAATTTGATACTCTTCGTGACAATGAGAACATGAAAGAGTCTGCTGACAATTTCTGGAGCTTTAGGTGTTAAAATGCATTGATCTTGGTATCGTTGGAAGGCTCAGAGAAATATCTGCAACTCTCATGCAGAGGATGAGAAAAAAATCGATCTCTATCTTTGTCAAATTGTATCCGTAATTTGGTGACATGATGTTGTTCCTGACTGTGGTACCTTTGTAGCGTCTACTGGGCATATCTTGAGATATAGATGTCCGAATTGGATGAAACTAGTTTTTCATTAAAACTAATTTCCATATATACAAGTTTCATGAAGACATCGAATCCTAATTCGGCCGTTAAAAGGGTCAAAGAAGCATAATACGCTAACTGGTCAGAATGCTATGAGTTAAACAGCCTTGTGAATGTGCCCAATGGATAACCAAACGTCTTAGCTCATTTAAGAAGCGTCCATCGAAGCTAACCAAACGTCTACTCTGAATACAGAACATTATGATGAATGGAGAAGTAACATTTAGTGAAGTATTATGATAATCAAAGTCCAAGCATGACCAGAAAATGAGGTACCCTTTCCAATAAAGCTCTGAAGTATCAAGTACTATAACAGAAGAAGACAAAATCTTCAGAAACTATAACAGAAGAAATAGAGAAGCAGACTGAACAAAGACAAAAGTACTAAAGTTGCAAAACCAAAAATACTGAAGATTTAAGTCAAGCGTCTGCTGCCTACAATTAAGCGTCTGAAACATCGTATTTTTAGGTACACTCGTCCAAATGAGGTGATCTATATTTAGTTAGAAATATAAAATAAATACCCACAAGTTTCATGAAGAAGTCGAGATCTGAATCAATCTCTATCTGAGTGGAAATCCTTCTTTAAGCAGTAGATGTGATACTGTTCATGACAATGAGTACATTCAAGTGTCTGCTGACAATTTTTGGAGCTTTATGAGTTAAAATGCATCGATCTTGGTATCGTTGGAAGGCTCAGAGAAATATCTGCAACTCTCTTGTAGAGGTCGAGAACAGAGTCGATCTCTATCTTTGTCAAATTGTATCCGCAATTTGGTAACGTGATGTTGTTCCTGACTGTCGTACCATTATAGCGTCTACTGGGCATATCTTGAGCTATAGGTGTTCGAATTGGACGAAACCAGTGTCTCATTAAACCTAATTTCCATATATACAAGTTTCATGAAGACATCGAATCCTAATTCTGTAACATCTAAAAATTCAAATATAATTATTTTAAAAAAAAAAAATTATTAGGTTGTTATGAGGTTTGTTAAGCATAAGATTTTATTGGAATTGTTTATATAGTTAGACAATAATGTAAAATTTAAAAGAAAATGAAAAACAAAATAAAATAAAAAAAATAAATAAATAAATAAACTAACCTTAACGTGATGCCTGTACAGGTTGAGTAGAATTCAATTTGAAAAAATCTTATCATTTGAGAATTGGTGGGCCATGTTGTTATTAGGATAAGAAGAAAATTAAAAAAAAAATAATAATGAAGTATAAACTTAACAGCAGTTGGAAATTTGGCTTGTGCCAAATATAAACCACCTAAATCACCAAACCCTCACATTAAAATAGAAGTCACTGTCACTGCCGTACACAACCATTATTGTGTATTGAGAAGGAAAATATACAGGTTATGAAGGAGTACAGCTTGCAGTGAGTGTTGAGTAGGAAGTCACATAAATTCAAGAATACCAGTTAGAAGGAAAGAAGGATTTTTGGTGATACACTAGGATTTGTTTTGAATAATATTTGGAGCTTTTGGAGATCTACGAAAGGTGAGTAAAAATACCTTTTTTTCACCCTTTCATGGTACAAATATTTGGGATTTTTGGGTTTTAAAACCAATAACGATTTTGGGTGTTTGATTGGGGGGAAAATTGAGTTTTCTATGTTAGGGTTCAAGAAAGCTAAATTGATTTGGGGATTTTGTAATAATTTATGAATTAATATGTCATGTGTTGACAGTTTGCTATGATTACATGTTTTAGACTTGTGTGAGTGAAAACACTTTTTCTCACCCTTTCATGATACAATTAATTTGGTTTTGTAAATGTTGTTTTTTTTTTTTCTCTTTTCTCGATTACGCTACAAACTACAAAGCCAATCTCACATGATTGTTTGCTTTCCCCAATTCAATTTAGAATTCATACTCTATACGTAGGTTCTGTTTCAATTGTTAAAGTCAAATCACATGAAAATTTGCAATCAATATTTCTCCACCCCCTGATGCATCGTTACACCTCCTTGAGTTAACAAATTCTGAATTAAATTTTGTTTAATTATAGTATGAGTTATTCTGGATTTACAGGCTTATGTGTATACACACAAAAATATATATGTTGTGATGTTATAGTGTAGATTGGCATAACTTTTGGTCAATTATTATTGATGCATGGAGTTTGAGAACATATTTGGTAGTCATCTGGGATGAAATATTACATTATGCATGAGTTGGTCGTCACCTTCCGGGAAGGGATGGCGGTATACATTTTATTCTGGGAATAGGATGAGAGATATCATCTCTGGGATGAGATATCAAACTCTTAAAAATATCAACATCTGGGATGGGATATTAGATACCTCCATCTGGGATGGGGAAGGCAGTGGGATGCCATTGCATGGATATGAGCTCATAAACCTTAGTGAATCTGGGATTCACACCGGTTCTGGGAACCAAGGAGTCAAGTCAAGTGATTCCGGGAATCACCGAGTCATGTTCATGGAGTTGCATTGCATAGAGCATCGGTGGTTGACATGATTAAATACTTGAGGTGTTGAGATATTTATTTGAATATAAATGATGTTGATGAATTTATGTATGTTTGATCAAAGGATTTTGTGTATGTATTTTCTGCGGGTACCATGATTGATTTTTCCGGATTGCCGCGCCGGCTGAGAACAACACTATTTATGAACCTTATTTAAATGTTTTTATTCACTGGGATTATAAATCTCATTAAAAGTGTTGTTTTCAGAGCACAAGGATATCACCATTGAGACAGAAGGAACTTGAAGACTAAGTGCATTTGGTTTAGCCATTTATTATATTTGGTTAGTATTATATTCAATAAGAAGCCGCTGGTGGCTAGGACCATACTCTTTTATTTTTTTTGTTGGGATATTTTTAGTAGACGCCCGGATTTTGAGACAATTCATTTTATTTATATAAGGATTTATTACTAGTATTTTCTTTTAATAAGTATTGAGATATTTTCCGACTCTTATATTTATGAAAATTTTATTTAGCCATATTTGAATGGTGAATTTATTTTGGGTTACTGATGTAACCAAGGGTTTTACATTTTTGGTATCAGAGCAGTTCAATCCTAAATTGGACTGTGGCATTGGGTTGTTTTTCTAAGAATCAAAATATGGGCGCATAGGACTGCTTGTTAGAGTCATATATACTGCATGCTATTCTTTTAGATATTGGACCTGATCAACCCATTGTTTGATTGGTGGTGTGCAGATTTATGGCTACTAATAGGCGTGGGGCTAATGCTAATGATGCACTTGCGGCAACTTTGGCCGAAATGACCAGAGTCATGCAAGAGCAGATGGAGACTCTCCGTCAGATGAGGGATAACGGTAACGTGAACAACACTGGAACGGTTGCAGCTCAAGATCCTCAGTATGTGGGCTTATCAGAGTTTCGGAAAAATGGTCCGCCGTCCTTTCGCGGCAGCTCAGACCCTGTGGAAGCTGAGGAGTGGCTTCAGAAGCTGGAGAAAATATTCAGAGTGATGAGATGTAACGACGCTCAGAAGGTGGATTTTGCTACCTTTATGTTGGAGTCAGAGGCAGAGCACTGGTGGGATTGTGCTAAGGGAGGCTTGCTAGCCCAAGATGTTCACGTAAATTGGGACAGGTTCAAGGAAGTGTTCCTAGAAAAGTACTTTCCTCATAGTGTTCGCATCCAGAAGGAATCAGAGTTCTTACAACTCCGCCAGGGAGACATGTCCGTAGCTGAATATGTGGCCAAGTTCGAGGGCTTGGCAAGGTTCTCACGGTATCTGAGAGAGAATCCCCAGAATGATTGGAAGGCCATAAAGTTTGAACAAGGATTGAAACCAGAGCTACAGAGCTTCATCGGTATACTTGAGATCAGGGACTACCCAACCTTAGTAAATAAGTGCCGGGTAGCAGAGCAGAAGATGCAGGCTCTTGCAATGGAGAAGCCCAAGGAGAAGACTAATTTTGATGGAAAGAAGTTCCAGAAGAAGGATGGTAAGTTTCAACAACACCTACGGCCTATGTCTACCATCAACAAAGGGAAACAGATACAAGGAGCTCAAACTGATAAAGGCATTGCATGCTACAAGTGTGGTTTGCATCATATGGGTCACACGTGTCCAGCAGCACAGACCACTTGCTTCAAGTGTGGTAAGGTGGGACATTATGCCAGAGTCTGCAGAGGTGGAGAACAAGTCCAACCGAGGCCACAGAACCAGGGAAGAGTCTTTACGATCCAAGGGGAGCAAGTGAAGGAGTCGGATGGTCTGGTACAAGGTATGGGTTTAATTAAAGAAAGAAAAATCAATATATTGTTTGATTCAGGAGCTACACATTCATTCATATCCTTAGACTGTGTGAAAAATTTGTCCCTATCTGTTTCAAAATTACCATTTGATTTACATGTTTCTACCCCTGCGGAGGAAAAACTTGTTACCTCCATTGCTTGCTTAAAATGCCCTTTAGTATATAATGATGTGTCTTATTCTATTGATCTTATATGCTTGCCTATGTCGGGCCTAGATGTCATCCTTGGTATGGATTGGTTGTCCTCTAATCATGCTGTTATAAATTGTTCTGATAAAACCATATCCATTGCTACCCAACCCATGACTATTGATCCCTGTGTGAACAATTCTGTTGGATCTGCTGTGTCTTGCCTTAGTTGTTTAGTTAAGGGAACTCAAGGATACATACTTCTCTTTACTGCTAAGATAGAGGCTGAGAACGAAATATCGGCAATACCTGTAGTGTGTGAGTTCCAAGATGTTTTTCCTAGGGAAGTTACTAGTTTACCGCCAACTAGGGAGGTTGAGTTTAATATAGATCTAGTACCTGGGAGTGGACCTATTTCAGTAGCACCCTATAGGATGGCACCCCTAGAGCTGAATGAGCTTAAGAAACAGTTAGAAGAGATGTTAGAAAAGGGGTTCATTAGACCGAGTGTGTCACCATGGGGAGCACCAGTGCTCCTAGTCAAAAAGAAAGATGGCAGTATGAGGTTGTGTGTTGACTATAGGCAGTTAAACAAGGTAACCATCAAGAATAAATACCCTTTGCCTAGGATAGATGACCTGTTAGACCAGTTGAGAGGGGCGGCAGTTTTCTCTAAGATAGACTTGAGATCTGGGTACCATCAGATTAGAGTTAAAGGCGAGGACATTCCTAAGACAGCCTTTAGGACCAGGTACGGACACTATGAGTATGTAGTGATGCCGTTTGGTGTGACCAATGCTCCGGCCGTTTTCATGGATTACATGAATCGGATCTTTAGGCCGTTTTTGGACAGCTTTGTGGTGGTGTTCATAGATGATATTCTTATATATTCTAGAACGCCAGAAGACCATGAGGGGCACTTGAGATTAGTGTTACAGATCTTGAGGGATGAGCACCTATATGCCAAACCAGAAAAGTGTGAGTTTTGGCTTGAGGAGGTGAAGTTCTTGGGCCATACCATCTCCAGTAAGGGGGTGGCAGTTGACTCTTCTAAGGTAGATGCGGTTTTAAAGTGGGAACAACCTAAGTCAGTGACTGAAGTAAGGAGTTTTCTAGGATTGGCAGGGTACTATAGGAAGTTCATAGAAGGTTTCTCTAGACTAGCCTTACCTTTGACCAAGTTGACTAGGAAGGGGAGATCCTTTGAGTGGAACACTGAGTGTGAGGAGAATTTTCAGGAGCTTAAGAAGAGGTTGGTGTCATCACCAGTCCTGATCATTCCGGACCCTTTAGTGAACCTTGTCGTTTATTGCGACGCTTCTAAGAATGGTCTAGGATGTGTGCTAATGCAAGAGGGGAAGGTAGTGGCTTATGCCTCTAGGCAGCTTAGGATCCATGAGGTGAATTATCCTACGCATGATCTTGAGTTGGCAGCAGTAGTTTTTGCCCTTAAAATTTGGAGGCATTATTTGTATGGTGCTAAGTTTGAGGTTTTTAGTAACCATAAGAGCCTTAGGTACCTGTTTGACCAAAAGGAATTGAATATGAGGCAGAGGAGGTGGATGGAGTTCCTTAAGGACTATGATTTTGAGTTGAAGTATCACCCAGGGAAGGCTAACGTAGTGGCCGATGCCCTTAGTAGGAAATCCATACACATGTCTAGCTTAATGGTGCAGGAGATGAGTCTTTTAGAGGAGTTTAGAGATATGAATTTGGAGGTGTCTTTAAATGCCTTAAGTTTGAAGTTGAATAGGTTAGAGATCCATAGTGACCTTAGAGAGGAAATTAGGCGTGGACAATTTTTAGATCAGGAATTGCAATCTTTGTTGGGACAAGAGGGTTATGAGTTGTCTACTGATGGCTTAGTAATGTTTAAGGGTAGGATCGTTGTCCCTAAGGAGGGGAGCCTTAGAGAAAGAATATTAGAGGAAGCACATAAGGGAAAGTTCACCATACATCCAGGAATAACTAAGATGTACCAAGACCTTAGAAAGATGTATTGGTGGTCGGGAATGAAAAAGGATGTGGCCAGCTTTGTGTCTAAGTGTTTAGTATGCCAAAAGGTTAAGATAGAACACCAAAAACCTTCAGGTCTGTTGCAACCTTTAGAAATTCCTGAGTGGAAGTGGGAGAGAATATCCATGGATTTTGTGATGGGGTTACCTAGGACTCGATTGGGTTTAGATGCCATATGGGTAATAGTGGATAGGTTGACCAAGTCTGCTCACTTCTTGCCAATTAAGGCAACTTATAGCTTGGATAAGTTGGCAGACTTGTATATCAAGGAAATAGTCAAACTTCATGGTATACCCACCTCTATAGTGTCAGATAGAGACCCCAGGTTTACCTCTAGATTTTGGAGAGCTTTTCAACAAGCCTTTGGTTCTAAGTTGAGTTTTAGCACAGCCTATCATCCCCAGACGGATGGTCAGTCGGAGAGGACCATTCAGACCCTTGAGGACATGCTTAGAGCGTGTGTTTTAGATGAAGGTGGTTGTTGGGATAAATTTTTACCCCTCATAGAGTTTGCGTATAACAACAGTTATCACGCTAGCATAGGCATGGCACCCTACGAAGCTCTTTATGGAAGAAAGTGTAGATCCCCTTTGTGTTGGTGTGAGGTAGGAGAGAAGACCCTGATAGGACCTGACTTGGTTCAGCAAACCACAGATAGGATCGGGATGATTAGGGAGAGAATGCGCACTGCACAAAGTAGGCAGAAGAGTTATGCCGATAAGAGGAGAAAGCCTTTAGAATTCCAAGAAGGTGAGCATGTATTCTTGAGAGTCACTCCTAAGACTGGAGTGGGAAGATCCATGAAAGTCAGAAAGTTAAATCCTCGATTCATTGGTCCTTTCCAAATCCTTAAAAGAGTTGGGCCTGTTGCTTACCAATTGGCTCTTCCACCCCTATTGTCAAACCTTCATGATGTTTTCCATGTTTCACAACTCAGAAAATATATACCAGATGTGTCTCATATCATAGCTCCTGAGTCAATACAATTGAGGGGTAATTTGATCTTTAAGCCTAAGCCTGTAAGGATTATCGACAAGAGCACCAAAACTCTAAGGAACAAGACGATTCCATTGGTGAAGGTGGTTTGGGAAGGGTTGACTCCAGAGGAGGCTACATGGGAACTGGAAGAGGAGTTGAGACAACAGTATCCGGACCTCACCATTGAAGGTACATTACCCTTATTTTATTTATACTTGTGCATGGAGTTAATTTCGGGGACGAAATTCTTTAAGGAGGGGAGAAAATGTAACATCTAAAAATTCAAATATAATTATTTTAAAAAAAAAAAATTATTAGGTTGTTATGAGGTTTGTTAAGCATAAGATTTTATTGGAATTGTTTATATAGTTAGACAATAATGTAAAATTTAAAAGAAAATGAAAAACAAAATAAAATAAAAAAAAATAAATAAATAAATAAACTAACCTTAACGTGATGCCTGTACAGGTTGAGTAGAATTCAATTTGAAAAAATCTTATCATTTGAGAATTGGTGGGCCATGTTGTTATTAGGATAAGAAGAAAATAAAAAAAATAATAATAATAAAGTATAAACTTAACAGCAGTTGGAAATTTGGCTTGTGCCAAATATAAACCACCTAAATCACCAAACCCTCACATTAAAATAGAAGTCACTGTCACTGCCGTACACAACCATTATTGTGTATTGAGAAGGAAAATATACAGGTTATGAAGGAGTACAGCTTGCAGTGAGTGTTGAGTAGGAAGTCACATAAATTCAAGAATACCAGTTAGAAGGAAAGAAGGATTTTTGGTGATACACTAGGATTTGTTTTGAATAATATTTGGAGCTTTTGGAGATCTACGAAAGGTGAGTAAAATACCTTTTTTTCACCCTTTCATGGTACAAATATTTGGGATTTTTGGGTTTTAAAACCAATAACGATTTTGGGTGTTTGATTGGGGGGAAAATTGAGTTTTCTATGTTAGGGTTCAAGAAAGCTAAATTGATTTGGGGATTTTGTAATAATTTATGAATTAATATGTCATGTGTTGACAGTTTGCTATGATTACATGTTTTAGACTTGTGTGAGTGAAAACACTTTTTCTCACCCTTTCATGATACAATTAATTTGGTTTTGTAAATGTTGTTTTTTTTTTTTTTCTCTTTTCTCGATTACGCTACAAACTACAAAGCCAATCTCACATGATTGTTTGCTTTCCCCAATTCAATTTAGAATTCATACTCTATACGTAGGTTCTGTTTCAATTGTTAAAGTCAAATCACATGAAAATTTGCAATCAATATTTCTCCACCCCCTGATGCATCGTTACACCTCCTTGAGTTAACAAATTCTGAATTAAATTTTGTTTAATTATAGTATGAGTTATTCTGGATTTACAGGCTTATGTGTATACACACAAAAATATATATGTTGTGATGTTATAGTGTAGATTGGCATAACTTTTGGTCAATTATTATTGATGCATGGAGTTTGAGAACATATTTGGTAGTCATCTGGGATGAAATATTACATTATGCATGAGTTGGTCGTCACCTTCCGGGAAGGGATGGCGGTATACATTCTATTCTGGGAATAGGATGAGAGATATCATCTCTGGGATGAGATATCAAACTCTTAAAAATATCCACATCTGGGATGGGATATTAGATACCTCCATCTGGGATGGGGAAGGCAGTGGGACACCATTGCATGGATATGAGCTCATAAACCTTAGTGAATCTGGGATTCACACCGGTTCTGGGAACCAAGGAGTCAAGTCAAGTGATTCCGGGAATCACCGAGTCATGTTCATGGAGTTGCATTGCATAGAGCATCGGTGGTTGACATGATTAAATACTTGAGGTGTTGAGATATTTATTTGAATATAAATGATGTTGATGAATTTATGTATGCTTGATCAAAGGATTTTGTGTATGTATTTTCTGCGGGTACCATGATTGATTTTTCCGGATTGCCGCGCCGGCTGAGAACAACACTATTTATGAACCTTATTTAAATGTTTTTATTCACTGGGATTATAAATCTCATTAAAAGTGTTGTTTTCAGAGCACAAGGATATCACCATTGAGACAGAAGGACCTTGAAGACTAAGTGCATTTGGTTTAGCCATTTATTATATTTGGTTAGTATTATATTCAATAAGAAGCCGCTGGTGGCTAGGACCATACTCTTTTATTTTTTTTTGTTGGGATATTTTTAGTAGACGCCCGGATTTTGAGACAATTCATTTTATTTATATAAGGATTTATTACTAGTATTTTCTTTTAATAAGTATTGAGATATTTTCCGACTCTTATATTTATGAAAATTTTATTTAGCCATATTTGAATGGTGAATTTATTTTGGGTTACTGATGTAACCAAGGGTTTTACAAATTCGGCCGTTAAGAGGGTCAAAGAAGCAGAATACGCTAACTAGTCAGAATGTTGTGAGTTAAACAGCCTTGTGAATGTGCCCAGTGGATAACCAAACGTCTTAGCTTATTTAAGAAGCATCTAGTGAAGCTAACCAATCGTCTACTTAGAATACAGAACATTATGATGAATGGGGAAGAAAATTTGAGTGAAGTATTAAGATATTCATAGTCCAAGCTTGACCAGAAAATGAGGTACCATTTTCAATAAATTCTGAAGCGTCAAGTACTGTAACGAAAGAAGACAAAAGCTTCAGCAAATCTAACAGAAGAAAGATAAAAGAAGCCTGGACAATGTCAAAAGAACTTAAGTTGCAAAAGCAAAAACAATGAAGATTGAAGTCAAGCGTTTGCTGTCGACAATCAAGCGTCCGAAATGCTGTATTTTGAGGTACACTCGTCCAAATGAGGTGAAATCTTTTTAGTTATAAAGATATGATAAATACCCACGAGTTTCCGGAAGAAGTCGAAATATGAATCAATCTCTATCATAGTGAAATTCCTTCTTTAAGATGGAGATGTGATACAGTTCGTGACAATACGAACATGCAAGCATCTGCTGACAATTTCTGGAGCCTTAGGTTTTAAAATGCATCGATCATGGAATCTTTGGAAGGCTCAGAGAAATATCTGCACCTCTCATGCAGAGGTCGAAAGCAAAATCGATCTCTATCTTTGTCAAATTGTATACGAAATTTGGTGACGTGATGTTGTTCCTGACTGTTGTACCTTTGTAGCGTCTACTGGGCATATCTTAAGCTATAGGTGTCTGAATTAGATGAAACCAATGTCTAATTAAACCTAATTTCCATATATACAAGTTTCATGCAGACATCGAATCCTAATTCGGCCGTTAAGATGGTCAAGGAAGCAGAATACGCTAACTGATCAGAATGCTATGAGTTAAACAGCCTTGTGAATGTGCCCAGTGTTGGATCGAGCGCTTACCACTAGGCCAAAAGCTATAGCTGTTAGTCAGGGTGCAACCCTTTCTACTTAACCGTAACAGCCCAAGCGCCACGTGTCGACTGTGACTTGACCCCACTTAGGCCTCCGCCATGGGACAATTAATGCTACAACCCGACAACAATCTCCCCTTTAGCAATTGCTCCCGCTGGGAATCGAACACGTGACCTTGGCTCTGATACCAAATGTTGGATCGAGCGGTTACCACTAGGCCAAAAACTATAGCTGTTAGTCAGGGCGCAACCCTTTCTACTTAACTGTAACAGCCCAAGTGCCACGTGTCGAATGTGACTTGACCCCACTTGGGCCTCCAGCACGGGACAATTGATGCCACAACCCGGAAACACACAGTGGATAACCAAACGTCTTACCTAATTTAAGAAGCGTCCAGTGAAGCTAACCAATAGTCTACTTAGAATGCAGAACATTTTGATGAATGGAGAAGAAAATTTGAGTGAAGTAATAAGATATTCATAGTCCAAGCTTGACCAGAAAATGAGGTACCATTTTCAATAAAGTTCTAAAGCATCAAATATTGTAATAGAAGAAGACAAAAGCTTCAGCAACTCCAACAGAAGAAAGATAAAAGAAGCCTGGACAAAGATAAAAGAACTAAAGTTGCAAAAGCACAAACAATGAAGATTGAAGTCAAGCGTTTGTTGCCGACAATCAAGTGTTCGAAATGTCATATTTTGAGGTACACTCATCCAAATGAAGTGATCTCTGTTTAGTTATAAAGATAAGATAAATACCCATGAGTTTCTGGAAGAAGTCGAGATATGAATCAATCTCTATCATAGTGAAATTCCTTCTTTAAGATGGAGATGTGATACAGTTCGTGACAATACGATCATGCAAGCGTCTACTGACAATTTCTGGAGCCTTGCGTTTTAAAATGCATCGATCTTGGAATCTTTGGAAGGCTCAGAGAAATATCTGCAACTCTCATGCAGAGGTCGAAAGCAAAATCGATCTCTATCTTTGTCAAATTGTATACGAAATTTGGTGACGTGATGTTGTTCCTGACTGTTGTACCTTTGTAGCGTCTACTGGGCATATCTTAAGCTATAGGTGTTCGAATTAGATGAAACCAGTGTCTCATTAAACCTAATTTCCATATATACAAGTTTCATGCAGACATCGAATCCTAATTCGGCCGTTAAGAGGGTCAAGGTAGCAGAATACGCTAACTGATCAGAATGCTATGAGTTAAACAGCCTTGTGAATGTGCCCAGTGTTGGATCGAGCGCTTACCACTAGGCAAAAAGCTATAGCTGTCAGTCAGGGCGTAACCCTTTCTACTTAACCGTAACAGCCCAAGCGCCACGTGTCAACAGTGACTTGACCCCACTTGGGCCTCCGCCACAGGACAATTGATGCCACAACCCGGCAACAATCTCACCCTCAGCAATTGCTCTCGCTGGGAATCGAACATGTGACCTTGGCTCTGATACCAATTTTTGGATCGAACGCTTACCACTAGGCCAAAAGCTATACCTGTTAGTCAGGGTGCAACCCTTTTTACTTAATCGTAACAGCCCCAGCGCCACGTGTCGACTGTGACTTGACCCCACTTGGGCCTCCGCCACGGGACAATTGATGCCACAACCTGGCAATACCCAGTGGATAACCAAACGTCTTAGCTCATTTAAGAAGCGTCCAGTGAAGCTAACCAATTGTCTACTTAGAATACAGAACATTATGATGAATGGAGAAGAAAATTTGAGTGAAGTATTACGATATTTATAGTCCAAGCTTGACCAGAAAATGAGCTACCATTTTCAATAAAGTTCTCAAGCATCAAGTATTGTAACAGAAGCATACAAAAGCTTCAGCAACTCTAACAGAAGATAGATAAAAGAAGCCTGGACATATATAAAAGAACTAAAGTTGCAAAAGCAAAAACACTGAAGATTGAAGTCAAGCGTCTGTTGCCGACAATCAAGCGTCCGAAACGTCGTATTTTTAGGTACACTCGTCCAAATGAAGTGTTCTTTATTTAGTTAGAAATATATTTTAAATACCCGCAAGTTTCCCGAAGAAGTCGAGATCTGAATCAATCTCTATCGGAGTGGAAATCCTTCTTTAAGCAGTAGATGTGATACTGTTCGTGACAATGAAAGCATGCAAGCGTCTGCTGACAATTTTTGGAGCTTTAGGTGTTAAAATGCATCGATCTTAGTATCGTTGGAAGGCTCAGAGAAATATCTGCAACTCTCATGCAGAAGTCGAGAGCGAAATCGAACTCTATCGTTGTCAAATTGTATCAGTAATTTGGTGACGTGATGTTGTTCTTGACTGTCGTACCTTTGTAGCGTCTACTGGGCATATCTTGAGCTATAGGTGTCTAACTTGGATAAAACCGATGTCTCATTAAACCTAATATCCATATATACAAGTATCATGAAGAGATCGATTCCTAATTCGGCTGTTAAGTGGGTCAAGGAACCACTATATGCTAACTGGTCAGAACGCTATGAGTTAAACAGCCTTGTGAATGTGCCCAATGGATAACCAAGCATCTTAACTCATTTAAGAAGCGTCCAGTGAAGCTAACCAAACGTCTACTCAGAATACAGAACATTATGATGAATGGAGAAGTAACTTTGAGTGAAGTATTGTGATAATCAAAGTCAACGCTGGACCAGAAAATAAGGTACCCTATTCAATAAAGTTCTGAAGTATCAAGTACTACAACAGAAGAAGACAAAATATTCAGCAACTTTTTTTTTTTTTGACAAACAATAGGAGCCTCGTTAAAACCTTATGGTGCAAAACCCTTCTTAGGGAAAAAAACACTATTAAGGAAAAAAGAATACTCCTATTGACTATATTTTTAAAATAAAAGAAGAAATAGAAAATAAACATGGGGGGACCAAACTAAAACCCATGAAGGAATTATTTGAATCTATACCTAAGTAAGCCTAGCCTATTTCTAAAGAAATCAGCTTTTACAAAATCAGGTAGAACATCCATCCAAACAAGACCGTGAATGGTAAAACTATAAGATGCAAGCTTATCAGCACAAGCATTTCCTTTCCTATAAATATGAGAAGAAATAAATTTCATCCTCTTAGTAAATTCCATGCAGTTTATCCATCTGTTTCAGAGTTGCCATAGCACTAAATTAACATCCAAAAATGCATCAATGACAAGAGAAGAATCACACTCAATCCATAGAGTAAACCAACCTCTCAGAAAAGCTTGTTCAATAGCAACCGTAACACCAATGAGCTCGGCTTGAAGAGCAGAACATATTCCCAAATTCTGAGCAAAACAACCCATCAAAGCAACTTTTGAATCTCTGAATATACCTCCACAAGCAGCTGGACCAGGGCTGTCCCGAGCTGCCCCATCAGTATTGCATTTCACCATATTCGATAGAGGAGGCTGCCAAACTACTTCTTTAATAATAGGAGCAGAAGAAGGGTGAATAAGAACTCTGAAGTTCTTTAAAATGATGAGCTCTTCTATAGAATTTCACATACAACCACAGCTGTAATTTCCAGAGAGAGCCACAAGAGTTTGAATCTGAATAATGGCTCTTTGAATAGAGAAACTTTTGTTATCAAACCTGTTTTGATTCCTGCTGCTCCAAATCGACCATAGTACCTGAATAATACCAGATAGGATCACCTCCAGGGCTTGATCACTCTAGTTTCTATTTCAAAACTACAGTAAACTATCAAAGCTAGAGGTATCCAATTGATAACCAAATTGGCAGCTCAACCAATTCCAAAGCTGCTGAGCATAAGAACATTGCAAAAACAGATGCAAGGTTGTTTCTTCACAGCATCCCCAGAGAACATTGCAGAAACAGATGCAAGGTTGTTTCTTCACAGCATCCACAGAGATTGCATCTAGAAACTACAATGCATCCTTTATATCTTAAATTCTCATCAGTAGGCATGTTCTGATGCAATATTCTCCAAACCAAAAAAGATCGAGAAGGAGGGATACTGTTTTTCCAGATCAGTTTAGCCCAAGGAACTGCTTGACCAATCGGAACCTGAAACAAATAAGCTTCTTTGAAGGACAATGAACCAGAATTGGATGAGTTCCACCTTAAATTGTCTTCACAGGGAACAATAGGTATCACCATCTTCTCAATTTTAGCCTTCATAGCAGGAAAAAAAGCTGCAAAACTTTGAGGAAAAGACCAGTTGCCAGTAAATATAAAATCAGAGACCTTCTTGTCCAAGGTATGCATCTTATCAGGAGGAATACTTTGAATATCAAACTCTTTCCAAAACCTGATTTTCCCACCATCACCTAATTGCCAAACAACATTATCAAGAGCAGTTGAAATCACAGTTTTAATACTACTCCAAATGGAAGAACTGATATGATGATTGATCAAGCCATGCTTTGAGAAAACTCTAGCATGCAGCAAATTGACCCAATGAGTATCATTTTGCAGAAGATCCCAGACCAACTTCATTACACCAGCTTTATTAATGTTTTTCAGACTTCTAAGGCCTAAACCACCTTCCACAAAAGGGACACAAACCTTATTCCAGGCCACTGTTACAACTTTCTTAACATTAGAGTTTCTTGACCATATAAAGTTTCGAATCCACTTGTTTAGCATATTTAAAAGGGAAGCAGGCCAAGCATATATCGGAAAGCTATAAATTAGCATACCTTGAATAACAGACCTCACTAGCTGCACTCTACCCATGATTGATAGTAGATGACCTTTCCAGGAAGAAATTTTACTCTTGATTTTATCAGCAATAGGCATAAGGTGTTTCTTTCTAGGTTTCCCTTTGAATAGAGGAACACCTAAATAGAAAAAAGGAAAGCAACCAGCAGAGAAACCAAGCAAATTAGAAAGTTGTATGATCCGAGCATTAGAAATTGAGCCTGCATAAAATTTAGACTTGGCAGCACTGATAACTTGACCAGAGACAGCTGCATATTGAGTAAACAATGTTTTCAAACTAGCAATGCTTTGCTTGGATGCTCTGCTGAAAATCATAATATCATCCGCATAAAGGATATGACTAGGCATAACAAACCCTCTAGGACTAGACATCAGCAGCATTTTCCCCTCAACCACAAGCTTTGAGATTCCCTTACTTAGAACCTCTTCGGCCAAACAGAAAAGCAAAGGAGAAAGAGGGTCTCCTTGCCTAACCCCCTCCTACAATTAAAGAAACCAGCAGCTTTCCCATTGACACAAATAGAAAGCTTAGCTGAATGAAGAATAACATCTATCCATTTACAAAATTTCTAATTGAAACCAAAAGCCTTGAGGACCTTTAACAAGAATTGCCAATCCATTGTATCAAATGCCTTTTTAATGTCAATCTTCATAGCAACTTGACCACCAAAATTTCTTTTATCTAGCAGATTTAAGGACTCAGAAGCCAAACAAATGCAATCACCAATATTTCTGCCTTTAATAAATCCTCTTTGATTGTTGGAGATAATCTTGGGAGCAATAATTTCCAATCTATCCGCAAGCACCTTGGTAATAATTTTAAATTGGAAGTTTGCAAGAGCTATAGGCCTATAAATTTCAATCCTGTCAGCCTCCTTGCATTTAGGAATTAAAACAACAAGATTAGAATTTATGTTAGCTGGCAGCCAACCATGCTTGAAGAAATACCTAGTAGCATTTACCACATCCTCTTGGATAATATCCCAAAAATGTTGAAAGAAAAACCCTCCAAAACCATCGGGTCCTAGAGCACCATTGGTGTTCATAGAAAATACACCATTTTGAATCTCCTCAGGAGATGGTAAACTGGTAAGCAACCAGTTATCTTGAGCAGTGACCAAAGAAGGAATAACATCATCGATTAAAGTAGAATGGGAGCATGCATTGTCTGCTGCCAAAAGAGCTGTGAAGTACTACACTATGTGTTGCTCAATATCTGCATAAGAATGAAACACCTGATCCCCATCTTTCAAAACTGAGATCTGCTGAGTATTTTGTCTAATCTTGGCCATCCCATGAAAGAATTCAGTATTTCTGTCACCTTTAATGTGCCAATCAACTCTAGATTTCTCTTGCCAAAAATCCTCTTCATAAGCTAAGGCTTTTTGCAGTTGCAACTGAGCATTCCTCTCTTCCTCAAAAAGGTCATCAGAACTGCCATTTTCATCAATCCTACTTTGAACCCCCTCCACCAGAGACACTGCAGTCTTCACTTTCTGATGCACATCACCAAAAACCGACCAATTCCAATCCCTGAGCTTGTGCTTTAGTCTTTTCAGCTTTTGAGAAAGAATAGTGATAGGATTCCCAAACATAGGAAGTTTCCAATCCTCTGAAATAAGCTTGCTGTATTGAGGATGCTTAGCCCACATTTTTTGAAATTTAAAACTAGACGTATGTTGCCTTTCATCAATTTTCATAGACAGTAAGATGGGGTGATGATCAGATTGACATCTTACCAAAGTGCAGCAATCAACACTCGATCAGTGATCAATCCAATCTCCATTACAAAAAGCCCTATCAAGCCGTTTTTCAGTGTGGAACTGCCTTCTTCTACCATTGGACCAAGTAAATTGGGATCCTCTTGTGTGAATGTGAAGGAGACTATCCAGATCAGTCCATTGTTGGAACCCCTCACAAGAAATTTTATGAGGTAAACATCTACCTCTTTGCTCATGAACGCCAAGAATGGCAATAAAATCACCAACAAAACACCAAGGACCTTTATGATTCAGCTGAAGATTGTGCAGATCTAACCAGAGTTTCCTTCTAACAGTGTAATCAGTAGAAGCATAAACAGCGACCATATATAAATCTTTATCTCCAATTTTAATCGAAAAAGCAACAAATTGATTGGTAGTAAAAATTGCAGTTGGCTGCAGACTGTCTTTACACAAGCACCAAATGTTAGGATTTAGGTTATTCCTGCTATTCTCAGCAAACAAGGAAAGATTCATTTTATGCAAGTAAGAAGCAGGTAAATCAGTAGATTTAATCCAAGGCTCAAAGATTATAACAAAATCAGCTTGGTGCATTTTAATAAGCTTAGTCAACACTCTCCTGGTATTAGAATTACCAATACCTCTAGCATTCCAAAAGATGGTTTTCATTGATCACCAATAATTGGCCTTGCTCGAGACCTAGTTGCAACTCCATCAACTTGTTTATTTCTGTCAAGTTCAGCCTGCTTCTTTTCTTTCTTTTTCAGAGATCTCTGCTTAGATTTGCTCAAAACAATTATAAAATCAGATTCATCAGTAATCTTGTATTTCTCAGCCCTAGGGCTTGATTCTCACCACTGCCCCTATCTACAGAGTTATTATATTTTGCCTCAAACTCCTCCTCACTATTACAGAAAACACTTTTTACATCGGTTAAAAAGTACTTTTAACATCGGTTAAGAAGGCGACGTTAAGTAAAGGGATGTTAAAAGTGTGACTTTTAACATCGGTTGTAAACCGATGTTAAAAGATCGGTTAATAAAAAACCGGATGTTAAAAGTACACTTTAAACATCGGTTATAGTAACACCCGATGTTAAAACTGTGGTCTTAGTCAGAGATGTGCTCTGGTCAGTACACTTTTAACATCCATTGTATCTGAAATCGATGTTAAAAGTACACTTTTAACATCGGTTTTAGAAACACATGATGTTAGAAGTTTACTTTTAACATCGGTTATTAGAACAACCGATGTTAAAATTAAATTTTTTTTTTTTTTAAACGGTGTGTTACATTTATAGTTCTTTCCCACCCTACATATCAATCAGTATATCATCCACAATTTAGTACACAACATAATGCTAGAAACAGATTCAAACATGTAACTCATATATTGCTATTCCGGAATTACAATATTACAGTACTAGTTACACAAGTCCAGAATAATTAAACTAAATTATATGACATTACATATATACAGTGTTATAAGTGCAATAACCTAAAGTCCAAAATGTGTCACATGCAATACATACAAGTGCAAAAATCATATACAATCTACATTATGCTGCCTAGTATACTCATAAAAGAAATTAGCAAAACGATCTCTCAGGTCTTTCATCTCTTCTTTATCAAGTGGAGTTTGATCGTCAAAAGCCTGCACAAGTTTAAATAAACTCTACATTAAATCATCAACCAAAACAAAATATAATTTCAAAACTTTATATTTATTACCTGTTGCCATCCGTCAATAATAGTGGCGAAGACCACGTTCAACATATGTTTCATCGCGTAGTATCCACACTCCCAGCCGCCAGCTTGTCTACGAGACTACAAGGCAATATGAAATTGAATATCAATTACAGTACTAATATAATAATAATTACTGTTGTAATTTTTTTGTAAGAAATAATAAACTACTTACGAGTGGGATAATCCATTCAGGCTTTCTTTTTGACTTGGATGGCCTACTTTTGCCGTCTGCACAAGCCATGCTACTTGCGACCATAGCTCTATGATTAAAAATAATAATGTCAATTATGTTCATGTAATAAAGCAAAAGCAATTTGAATTACAAATTAAATTAAAGCTTACAT
Organism: Ammopiptanthus mongolicus; assembly: GCA_039655645.1. Taxonomy (NCBI): domain Eukaryota; kingdom Viridiplantae; phylum Streptophyta; class Magnoliopsida; order Fabales; family Fabaceae; genus Ammopiptanthus; species Ammopiptanthus mongolicus. Next base: position 40,597,557 of record CM077344.1, read on the forward strand.
GTCAATCGCGTCCTTCAATTCAGATGTCGGACTATAGTGCAACGAGCATAAGAAGACGACACGATGCTGGCTAGGATGAAGTATGAGCAACTGCCAATGGCCACTCCTAAGTATTGGTGCTAGATAAATATCTTTCTTTGTTCGACCAAGTAGCTTCAGGATGTATGTCTTCATCGCATCCCCATTAGTGCAGTAATTTCCCTGAATTACGCTTAGGTCTAATAATCCATACGTATTCTGGTTGCCTCTTTCCATAAATAAGCGATGAAGATACCTAAGATATTAGAATAAAATAATGTTAAATACCTAAGACATCGAAAAAAATAATAGAATTAAAATACCTAAGATGCATGTCAATAGTGTACTTACGTGCACCACATACTCAGAACGGTATTGGCTAGCCAATTACCAGGCAGACATATGTCACCTATATCCTTCCCAGAGAAAAAAAAGGCTGGCAAGTCGCAAGCGCCTTCGTGTTCCAAGGGAATAGCATACTCTTTATCTGGCGCATCCGCAGTAAATGCGGCCAAATGAGCTACATTTGATCTTAGCTTTTTATCAATGTTTTAAGCAACAAAGATAAGGCATTAGTTAAGTAATGTCATTTGTAAATAAATAAGACATAAGTAATTAAATGATTAATATGAAATTAATATGCATACCTGGGATAAAGGTATCTCAACTGGCTTATGTGCATCCTCACAGCTCCCCACGGTGCTCACATGCTGAGAAGGTTGACTCATTGGGCTTTGTTGGGAAATTGTAACCCCCTAAATGACATCTCCTTTATGAATGATTCCATAAGCTCTGGAAACATCTCTCTTCTAAGCTCCTCCTTAATGCTTTCCCTGTAACACCCCCCTCGCGGGTGCTACATACTCGGACTCTAATGCGGAAAATAAATCAAGAAAATAAAACGTTGGTTGCTTTCGGAAAAATACTTTAATTAAGTAGCTACGTTCGAAAACGCAGTTTTAAAAATTTTCTACATGCATAGGCAATACAAACTCAAGGTGAAGAAATAAACTTCTTACAGCACATCAATATTCACCGAATATATAACATATTACAAACTTGAAAACATAAGTTCAAAAGCGTGCAATAATATAAGACTGCTCAAAATAAAAGACTCCTAAGCTGGTCGGCTAAAAGTAGCCATTGGGGTACAACCCAAAGCCAACTTCATCAGAACGCTCCGTCATCCAAGTCCTCACGTCTCCGCGGGGACCTATGAACAACATCTGTACATGTGTTCCAAAAACACAACAAGGTGTCCAACATGTACAGGCAAAGGTGAGATACTCATATAATAAGTTTATCATGATAGCCACACAGGCGACAAACAGCATAAATACACTTATATGAACAGTTATTTATACAACACAATATAATATCTCAAACACAATCATGAGTTATAATAATGCATGAGACTTCAATATCATCTTTCTAATTCGTGTACTCCGGAGATTCCTACTACCCAACATCGAGCAATAGGCCGTAGTAACACCTGTAACACAATTGGTCTCATGAGTCGGCCTCTCTATTTAGGTCCGAACTCCAATTGTTCCAGGGTACCACGTCATAACCATATCCTGAATACGCCAGTCTCAGATCGAGTTCATTCGTGTTTGGCGGCCGATTTACCATGGCACGGGGTTGCTACGCCACCGGCCACTTGTGGGATCTCGAACACAGAATGCCCCTATAGTCCTAGTGGTCTTGACTGATTTTATTCTCAACTACTAGAGTTGTAGCTCGGTTTCAAATGGCACGTCTGCCGGTTCATGCATGTACACAGAAATTTTTCTGTTTTCTTCGCTTTCATTCTTTCAAATGTCGAGACATAAAGCCCACGACTCGTTTCAAAAAGGCATTAAGCCCACTCAAATCATTCAAATGTCGAGACATAAAGTCCACGACTCGTTTCAAAAAGGCATTAAGCCCACTCAAATCAAAAACACAGGACACGAAGTCCGAGTGCTCAATCCATAAAACACTAGCCCCGACGTCTCGGCCACTAGGTTTGGGTTCGTCTCAAAGGTTCATCATTTTTCTTTTCGGTCAAACTTTCTCAAAACAACTTTGGAAAACAAAATACACTTTTGTTTTCTTGAAATAAAACATTTCCATATTTTTTGGGAAAAACACCTTTCTTGAAAACAAAACCGTTTTCTAAGGTTTCACGCCCTTTTTAAAAACTTTACAGAATAAAACACATTTTGTATGACTTTTCACAAAACCACTCTTTAAAAGAACATACTTTTCAAAAAAACATACTTTTCCAAAGAACATATTTTTCAAAAGCACATACATTTCAAAAGAAGATACTTTTCAAAAGAACATACATTTCAAAAGGGAACTTAACTTTTCTTGAAAAGCAACACGTTTTCCGAAAGCCACTTTTAATTTCAAAACACGGTCTTCAAAACTTTGATTTCGATTCCGAGTCTTTTAACAATTATCGAGACATAGCCAGTCCTATGCTCATCCAGGATAAAAATATATGTGTATATATATATATATATATATATATATATATATATATATATATATATATATATATATATATATCAACAGTTCAATATCACAATAAGATATCATCCAAGGCATCCATGGCACAGTTATATCAAATAACCAACTATGCACAACACTTAACATCCAATCAATCCAGGATATAAGTATACATATACATCAACTCTTAATTAAATCATAACACACTAATAAATCATATGCCATGAGGCTACCAAACTCAAAATGAACTACCTCCCTTTACCTCACAAAAATGTTCACTCCAAACTAGATCGGTTCTCGGCTCCGGTTCCGGTTTCGTTCGCGTCGCCTAAAACAATCAAACACAATTCAATTCAAACAACAAAGCAACATCAATCTATAACATCAAAACATAAGTTTTCTTTACCAAGAAGGTATAGGGTTCGGCCATGAAAGGATAAAAAGGCTAGGGATCTCATTTGGTTCCAAACTTTTGGATGGTTGGTCCTTAAGCATGATTAACACTAAATCAAGTCTTATGACCCAAAAATTTGAGACAAAACTCATGGCTCTACACCCTATATGTTTCGGCCATAAAGAGGAGAAATAGGTTAGGATCTTTGGTTGATGTTTTGCTTTTGGGTTTAGGGTTCAAAGACATCAAGTAAGCTAGAACAAGTGCTATATAGCCAAAAATTGCAACAAAACCCATACTTGCACCATTAATAGGATTCGGCCCTCCCATGGAAGAATAGGGAGAAAATTTCCTTCGGGTTCATGCTTCTAGACACTCAAAGCACACATCATGATGGGTTCATAGAAATTGGTTTCATGATCATAGGATTTTTCTATAATTTTCTATGGATTTTCAAAGTTCTAGATCTAAACTTGGATCTTCATGAATCAAGTGATTCAAGAGATGAAATGGAGAGATTGAGAGAGTTAAGATGAGGATCATACCTCCTAGGATCAAAGATTAGTGAAGAAGAAACAAGTTTTCACTCAAAAACTTCAACTTTTGAAGATCAAACTAGGGTTTTTGTGAAGAACTTTTGATGAACACTCAAGAACACTCAAGAACTCACGAAGAACATGAAGAACAAGTGAGAGAAGATGAAGAACAAGAGAGAGAAGAGAGAGAAAGAGAGCTGGCCGAAATGGCCATGAGAGAGAAAGGGAGAAATATATATATTGATGTCATGGCAAACTTGTAAATAACCAAAAGGATAATTTGGTAATTCCTTCAAATATTAGGGGCATTTTGCTCATTTCCCTTATAAATATCTAGATATATCTAGAAAGGTAATGATGACATGGTGAGTCACAGGGTCAGAATGGTTATTCCATAAATTCTCAAGGGCAAAACGGCCTTTTCATTCAAGGGCAAATGGTAATTATGAAAAGGGTCAAGGGCATTTTAGTCATTTTACGTCCAGATATTTTCTAAACGTAATCATTACACTGATGAGTCACTGATGAGTCATAGCACACCATGTGACTTCAATCTTATCCGTAGCGGTTCACTGAAATCTCGTATTCAGCTCCGTTCTTCACTCGATTTAGGTTTTCGCCCAAGAAAGTCGTATGACGACTTTTATTTTGAATACTTTCAAAATAACCAATATTGTTGGAAATAAAATATAAAACCTAACTGTTTCGTTCATGAGTCGAAATTAGGTCTTGATAGTAGAAAAAGACCACTATCCGTGAAAAACGCAGACCGGGCTCCGTTTGAGCTTTCGCCCGAAACTTAACCATGGCTTCCTATGGTGGTGTAGGACATTCCTATCTAGTCAGAATATTTTATTGCCATTTCTAAGGCCTCGAATAAAATATAAGTTCATAATTACTGAATAATTAGGAAAACTCGAAAATCGGGGTGTTACATTACTACCCCTCTAAAAAAATTTCGTCCTCGAAATTTCGCGACTCAAAACTTGACAGGGTCCCCTTGATCCCCAGGTTCCACATCTCATCCACCACACCATACTTTAACAGAACGCCTAACTCTTCTCGTCTATCCTGCTGATAGGATGTTTGTAGTTAGAGTAATACACTTACTCCCACCCAGTCCTTCAAAGATCGAAACGTCTTCTTGCTCATCCACTTGAGTTAAGGGCAACCAGTTGGATTTGGTCGCTATTCGGCCCTCGAAGATTAAGGGAGAAATCTTCCGAAAGAAGAAAGTTTCTTGGTCTTACTCTCACAGGAAAGTATATAGAAGGATTTTATCTCTCGGAAACGAGTATAGGAATATCCAGTATGTAAAAAGATTCTTCAACAAATCAGGGAATCGAAATCTCAGACTGGATCACAGTTACCAACAGTAAAAGTGATTCGACTAAGTTTCATCAAGAAACTTTCAGTATCAGGAATTCTTTTGTGTTACAACTCAAGGAATAGTCCTAACAAATCTTTCGATAGAATGACATGAAAAATTTTAAGCCGAAGGTTACTTTTAAGCCAATCCACTCAAATGTCTAATACACTGAGGGTTACGCAGGAGTGTGAGTACAAAGGTTCGTCCAGAATCATTTTCCTCATCTCTGGGTTGCTCGGTACACAAACTCGTCCATTGTATCTCAAGATGCCATCAGTTCCCAAACTGAACTCTGCAGCTTTCTCTTGTCCCAGTAACTCCTTTTTCTCTTGGAGGTACTCATCAGTTACTTGTTGTTCACGGATCGTCTCCATCAGTCCACTAGATACCTTGATCATTCCCAAACAAATCTTCTCGTTGTTCACTTCCACATCCGGATCGAGATCACGAAACTGTTCTAACAAATCTAGCTCTTTAACTCAGAGCGTCTGCAATGATATTTGCTTCCCCGGGATGGTACAGCAAAGTGAAGTCATAGTCCTTAAAAAAGATTCCCTCCAACCTCTCTGCCTCATGTTAAGTTCCTTTTGATCGAACAGGTACTTCAAACTTTTGGCTCACTGAAGACGTCGAACTTGGATCCATACAAGTAGTGACTCCAGATCTTCAGCAGCTAACTCAAGGTCGTGCATTGGGTAATTCCTCTTATGAGTCATCAACTAGCGCGAAGCACACGCTATAACCTTCCGATGTTGCATAAGCACACATCCTAATCCTTGATGCGAAGCATCACAATACACTTCGTACGGTTCGTATGGTTTAGGTAATACTAACACTGGTGAGGTTGTCAAACGTTCCTTCATCGTTTGAAAACTTTCCTCACACTTGTCAGTTCACGCAAACGATTGGTCCTTCTTCGTTAGTTGAGTCAACGACGCAACAATCTTCGAAAATCCTTCGATGAACCTTCTGTAGTGACTAGCTAGTCCAACGAAACTGCGGATTTCTGTCACAGTCTTGGGTCTCTCCCATAAAAGTACTGCTTCTACTTTTGTAGGATCGACGGCAATTCCTTCCTTCGAAATCATGTGTCCCAAGAATTTGACTTCATCCAGCCAAAACTAGCACTTGGTTAGCTTTGCGTACAACTTCACCTTGTGAAGGATCTGCAAAATTTGTCGTAGGTGTTCCTCATGCTCCTCGAGACTTTTCGAGTAGATGAGAATATCATCTATAAACACGACGACAAACTGATCCAAAAACGGACGAAAAATCCAGTTCATGTAGTCCATGAAGATAGCAGGCACGTTCGTCACTCCGAAAGGCATCACGAGGTACTCATAGTGACCGTAACGAGTCCTGAAGGCAGTCTTAGGTACGTCCTCGTTCTTTACTCTGATCTGGTGATAACCGGATCTCAAATCAATCTTTGAAAAGACAGCGGCTCCCTGAAGTTGATCCATCAAGTCATCTATGCGGGGTAGAGGATACTTGTTCGTGATCGTAATCTTGATCAGTTGACGGTAATCCACACAGAGTCTTGAACTCCCGTCCTTCTTCTTCACCAACAACACTGGTGCTTCCCACGGGGACACACTTGGCCTCACAAACCGTTTAGACATCAGATCCTCTAGTTGAGTCTTCAGCTCGGCTAACTCCGTAGATAACATCCTATAAGGGGCTATAGAGATCGGACCGAATCTTGGAACTAAATCGATCATAAACTCGATGTCCCTCACAGGTGGCAAACCTGGTACGTCCTCTGGAAAAAATTCCAGAAAATCTTTCACAACCGGTACATCGCTCAAGACAGCGTGCCTCTCGATTTCTAAATAGGATAGAAGCATGTATCCCTGATCTCCTTCTTTCCAAGAAGCTCTTACTTGGTTGGCAGTTAAAAATCCAGAAATCTCAGGGTCAAGAAAAACTAAGGTTCTATGTGCACAGTCTAAAAGGATATGGTTGGAAGATAACCAATCCATGCCTAAGATCACATCCAATAGAGTCAAAGGCAAACGTATTAAGTCAACAAGGAAGTCCCTATCATGAATAGTAATAGGACAGTTTGGACAGACTGTATTAACAGTAACAGGTTTAGCAGTTGGAGTTGTGACAATCAAATCAAAGATAGCGAAGAAACAGGAAAGTCTAATTGTCTCACACAATCCAAAGAGATAAAAGAATGCATAGCACTCGAATCAAATAGTACAGTTAGGAGATTACCAGCTATGATGCAACTACCTTGTATGAGGTCATCAGATTTGGAGGCATCAGCGCCACTCATGGTATACGCTCTTCCCCTCACTATGGATCTAGCAGTTCGAACATTGTTGATAGTCAGCTTGGTTTTTGGTGTAGGGCACTCCCTCATGAAATGTCCTATCTTCCCGCATCGGAAACATAGAACTCCTTTCAGCTCGCAGCTGTTAGCTTGATGTCCGCGTTTCCCACATTTGAAACATCTCCGGATTTGGCCTTGGTTCTGGTCATTTCCACCCCCTCCACTGTAAGTAGAAGCGAAAGAACGATAAGGTTGCTGTTTCTGACCATTCCCTTGAGGTCGGGAATATGGCTTAGTCTGGGACTGCTTCCCTTTCTGGTTTGGGTACTGGCTTAGGTTCCTGGACCTAGAAGGCCCTCCTGCAGTACTCTTGTTCTCCCTTCCTTATCCGAAGGTACGGATCTCTAGTGGTAACACTGAATCCTTGATCTCGAAGCGCAGACCTCCTTCAAATCTCTCGCATTTCCAGTCTCCATGAAACTGCGGTGGATTATGAGCAGCAAGATCAGCTCCTTGTTGGTTCTATTGACTCTGTTGAACCATCGTAGGTGTCTGTTCAGCAACAGCAACCGCCATATCAGCCATGGTCTGGATAGCTCGATTGATGTTGTTGTCATCAACATTGTTGTCAGCAGTGCCGCAACCTCCACCACGACCACCTCTAAGATTCATGTTCCCCTACAAGGCAGACCAATCATACCTTAATAAGGAAACATAAATTCGTGCGTTAAGTGCTAGTGTGTCAACACACATTGCTTCAACATAGAAACAATTCAAACAAGGTTAACACAGAGATCACACAACAAAAACATAACAGACTCACTTCCCAAGAGTTCCCGAAAGACTCGACCAGCTCTGATACCACTAATGTAACACCCCCCTCGCGGGTGCTACATACTCAGACTCTAATACGGAAAATAAATCAAGAAAATAAAACCCTGGTTGCTTTCGGAAAAATACTTTAATTAAGTAGCTACGTTCGAAAACGCAGTTTTAAAAATTTTCTACATGCATACGCAATACAAACTCAAGGTGAAGAAATAAACTTCTTACAGCACATCAGTATTCACCTAATATATAACATATTACAAACTTGAAAACATAAGTTCAAAAGCGTGCAGTAATATAAGACTGCTCAAAATAAAAGACTCCTAAGCTGGTCGGCTAAAAGTAGCCATTGGGGTATAACCCAAAGTCAACTTCATCAGAACGCTCCGTCATCCAAGTCCTCACGTCTCCGCGGGGACCTATGAACAACATCTGTACATGTGTTCCAAAAACACAACAAGGTGTCCAACATGTACAGGCAAAGGTGAGATACTCATATAATAAGTTTATCATGATAGCCACACAGGCGACAAACAGCATAAATACAGTTATATGAATAGTTATTTATACAACACAATATAATATCTCAAACACAATCATGAGTTATAATAATGCATGAGACTTCAATATCATCTTTCTAATTCATGTACTCCGGAGATTCCTACTACCCAACATCGAGCGATAGGCCGTAGTAACACCCGTAACACAATTGGTCTCATGAGCCGGCCTCTCTATTTAGGTCCGAACTCCAATTGTTCCAGGGTACCACGTCATAAACATATCCTGAATACGCCAGTCTCAGATCGAGTTCATTCGTGTTTGGCGGCCGATTTACCACGGCACGGGGTTGCTACGCCACCGGCCACTTGTGGGATCTCGAACACAGAATGCCCCTATAGTCCTAGTGGTCTTGACTGATTTTATTCTCAACTACTAGAGTTGTAGCTCGGTTTCAAATGGCACGTCTGCCGGTTCATGCATGTACACAGAAATTTTTTTGTTTTCTTCGCTTTCATTCTTTCAAATGTCGAGACATAAAGTCCACGACTCGTTTCAAAAAGGCATTAGGCCCACTCAAATCATTCAAATGTCGAGATGTAAAGTCCACGACTCGTTTCAAAAAGGCATTAACCCCACTCAAATCAAAAACACAAGACACGAAGTCCGAGTGCTCAATCCACAAAACACTAGCCCCGACGTCTCGGCCACTAGGTTTGGGTTCGTCTCAAAGGTTCATCATTTTTCTTTTCGGTCAAACTTTCTCAAAACAACTTTGGAAAACAAAATACACTTTTGTTTTCTTGAAATAAAACATTTCCATATTTTTCGAGAAAAACACCTTTCTTGAAAACAAAACCGTTTTCTAAGGTTTCACGCCCTTTTTAAACACTTTACAGGATAAAACACATTTTGTACGACTTTTCACAAAACCACTTTTTAAAAGAACATACTTTTCAAAAAAACATACTTTTCCAAAGAACATATTTTTCAAAAGAACATACTTTTCAAAAGAAGATACTTTTCAAAAGAACATACATTTCAAAAGGGAACTTAACTTTTCTTGAAAAGCAACACGTTTTCCAAAAGCCACTTTTAATTTCAAAACAAGGTCTTCAAAACTTTGATTTCGATTCCGAGTCTTTTAACAATTATCGAGAGATAGCCAGTCCTATGCTCATCCAGGATATAAATATATCTATATCTATATCTATATATATATATATATATATATATATATATATATATATATATATATATATATATATATATATCAACAGTTCAATATCACAATAAGATATCATCCAAGGCATCCATGCCACAGTTATATCAAATAACCAACTATGCACAACACTTAACATCCAATCAATCCAGGATATAAGTATACATATACATCAAGTCTTAATTCAATCATAACACACTATCAATCATATGCCATGAGGCTACCAAACTCAAAATGAACTACCTCCCTTTACCTCACAAAAGTGTTCACTCCAAACTAGATCGGTTCTCGGCTCCGGTTCCGGTTCCGTTCGCGTCGCCTAAAACAATCAAACACAATTCAATTCAAACAACAAAGCAACATCAATCTATAACATCAAAACATAAGTTTTCTTCACCAAGAAGGTATAGGGTTCGGCCATGAAAAGATAAAAAGGCTAGGGATTTCATTTGGTTCCAAACTTTTGTATGGTTGGTCCTTAAGCATGATTAACACTAAATCAAGTCCTATGACCCAAAAATTTGAGACAAAACTCATGGTTCTACACCCTATATGTTTCGGCCATAAAGAGGAGAAATAGGTTAGGAGCTTTGGTTGATGTTTTGCTCTTGGGTTTAGGGTTCAAAGACTAGTAAGCTAGAACAAGTGCTATATAGCCAAAAATTGCAACAAAATCCATCCTTGCACCATTAATAGGATTCAGCCCTCCCATGGAAGAATAGGGAGAAAATTTCTTTTGGGTTCATGCTTCTAGACACTCAAAGCACACATCATGATGGGTTCATAGAAATTGGTTTCATGATCATCGGATTTTTCTATAATTTTCTATGGATTTTCAAAGTTCTAGATCTAAACTTGGATCTTCATGAATCAAGTAATTCAAGAGATGAAATGGAGAGATTGAGAGAGTTAAGATGAGGATCATACCTCCTAGGATCAAAGATTAGTGAAGAAGAAACAAGTTTTCACTAAAAAACTTCAACTTTTGAAGATCAAACTAGGGTTTTTGTGAAGAACTTTTGATGAACACTCAAGAACTCATGAAGAACATGAAGAACAAGTGAGAGAAGATGAAGAACAAGAGAGAGAAGAGAGAGAAAGACACCTGGCCGAAATGGCCGTGAGAGAGAGAGAGAAATATATATTGATGTCATGGCAAACTTGTAAATAACCAAAAGGGTAATTTGGTAATTCCTTCAAATACTAGGGGAATTTTGCTCATTTACCTTATAAATATCTAGATATATCTAGAAAGGTAATGATGACATGGTGAGTCACAGGGTCAGAATGATTATTCCATAAATTGTCAAGGGCAAAACGGCCTTTTCATTCAAGGGCAAATGGTAATTATGAAAAGGGTCAAGGGCATTTTAGTCATTTTACGTCCAGATATTTTCTAAACGTAATCATTACACTGATGAGTCACTGATGAGTCATAGCACACCATGTGACTTCAATCTTATCCGTAGCGGTTCACTCAAATCTCGTATTCAGCTCCGTTCTTCACTCGATTTAGGTTTTCGCCCAAGAAAGTCGTATGACGACTTTTATTTTGAATATTTTTAAAATTACCAATATTGTTGGAAATAAAATATAAAACCTAACTGTTTCGTTCATGAGTCAAAATTAGGTCTTGATAGTAGAAAAAGACCACTATTCGTGAAAAACGCAGACCGGGCTTTGTTTGAGCTTTCGCCCGAAACTTAACCATGGCTTCCTATGGTGGTGTAGGACATTCCTATCTAGTCAGAATATTTTATTGCCATTTCTAAGGCCTCGAATAAAATATAAGTTCATAATTACTGAATAATTAGGAAAACTCGAAAATCGGGGTGTTACATTACTACCCCTCTAAAAAAATTTCGTCCTCGAAATTTCGCGACTCAAAACTTGACAGGGTCCCCTTGATCCCCAGGTTCCACATCTCATCCACCACACCATACTTTAACAGAACGCCTAACTCTTCTCGTCTATCCTGCTGATAGGATGTTTGTAGTTAGAGTAATACACTTACTCCCACCCAGTCCTTCAAAGATCGAAACGTCTTCTTGCTCATCCACTTGAGTTAAGGGCAACCAGTTGGATTTGGTCGCTATTCGGCCCTCGAAGATTAAGGAAGAAATCTTCCGAAAGAAGAAAGTTTCTTGGTCTTACTCTCACAGGAAAGTATATAGAAGGATTTTATCTCTCGGAAACGAGTACAGGAATATCCAGTATGTAAAAAGATTCTTCAACAAATCAGGGAATCGAAATCTCAGACTGGATCACAGTTACCAACAGTAAAAGTGATTCGACTAAGTTTCATCAAGAAACTTTCAGTATCAGGAATTCTTTTGTGTTACAACTCAAGGAATAGTCCTAACAAATCTTTCGATAGAATGACATGAAAAATTTTAAGCCAAAGATTACTTTTAAACCAATCCACTCAAATGTCTAATACACTGAGGGTTACGCAGGAGTGTGAGTACAAAGGTTCGTCCAGAATCATTTTCCTCATCTCTGGGTTGCTCGGTACACAAACTCGTCCATTGTATCTCAAGATGCCATCAGTTCCCAAACTGAACTCTGCAGCTTTCTCATGTCCCAGTAACTCCTTTTTCTCTTGGAGGTACTCATCAGTTGCTTGTTGTTCACGGATTGTCTCCATCAGTCCACTAGATAACTTGATCATTCCCAAACAAATCTTCTCGTTGTTCACTTGCACAGCCAGATCGAGATCACGAAACTGTTCTAAAAAATCTAGCTCTTTAACTCAGAGCGTCTGCACCGATATTTGCTTCCCCGGGATGGTACAGCAAAGTGAAGTCATAGTCCTTAAAAAAGATTCCCTCCAACGTCTCTGCCTCATGTTAAGTTCCTTTTGATCGAACAGGTACTTCAAACGTTTGGGTCACTGAAGACGTCGAACTTGGATCCATACAAGTAGTGTCTCCAGCTCTTCAGCAGCTAACTCAAGGTCGTGCATCGGGTAATTCCTCTTATGAGTCATCAACTAGCGTGAAGCACACGCTATAACCTTCCGATGTTGCATAAGCACACATCCTAATCCTTGATGCGAAGCATCACAGTACACTTCGTACGGTTCGTCTGGTTTAGGTAATACTAACACTGGTGAGGTTGTCAAACGTTCCTTCATCGTCTGAAAACTTTCCTCACACTTGTCAGTCCACGCAAACGGTTGGTCCTTCTTCGTTAGTTGAGTCAACAACACAACAATCTTCGAAAATCCTTCGATGAACCTTCTGTAGTGACTAGCTAGTCCAACGAAACTGCGGATTTCTGTCACAGTCTTGGGTCTCTCCCATAAAAGTACTGCTTCTACTTTTGTAGGATCGACGGCAATTCCTTCCTTCGAAATCACGTGTCCCAAGAATTTGACTTCATCCAGCCAAAACTAGCACTTGGTTAGCTTTGCGTACGACTTCACCTTGTGAAGGATCTGCAAAATTTGTCGTAGGTGTTCCTCATGCTCCTCGAGACTTTTCAAGTAGATGAGAATGTCGTCTATAAACACGACGACAAACTGATCCAAAAACGGACGAAAAATCCAGTTCATGTAGTCCATGAAGATAGCAGGCACGTTCGTCTATCCGAAAGGCATCACGAGGTACTCATAGTGACCATGACGAGTCCTGAAGGCAGTCTTAGGTACGTCCTCGATCTTTACTCTGATCTGGTGATAACCGGATCTCAAATCAATCTTTGAAAAGACAGCGGCTCCCTGAAGTTGATCCATCAAGTCATCTATGCGGGGTAGAGGATACTTGTTCTTGATCGTAATCTTGTTCAGTTGACGGTAATCCACACAGAGTCTTGAACTCCCGTCCTTCTTCTTCACCAACAACACTGGTGCTCCCCACGGGGACACACTTGGCCTCACAAACCGTTTAGACATCAGATCCTCTAGTTGAGTCTTCAGCTCGGCTAACTCCGTAGATAACATCCTATAAGGGGCTATAGAGATCGGACCGAATCTTGGAACTAAGTCGATCATAAACTCGATGTCCCTCACAGGTGACAAACCTGGTACGTCCTCTGGAAAAACTTCCAGAAAATCTTTCACAACCGGCACATCGCTCAAGACAGCGTGCCTCTCGATTTCTAAATAGGATAGAAGCATGTATCCTTGATCTCCTTCTTTCCAAGAAGCTCTTACTTGGTTGGCAGTTAAAAATCCAGAAATCTCAGGGTCAAGAAAAACTAAGGTTCTATGTGCACAGTCTAAAAGGATATGGTTGGAAGATAACCAATCCATGCCTAAGATCACATCCAATAGAGTCAAAGGCAAACGTATTAAGTCAACAAGGAAGTCCCTATCATGAATAGCAATAGGACAGTTTGGACAGACTGTATTAATAGTAACAGGTTTAGCGGTTGGAGTTGTGACAATCAAATCAAAGATAGCGAAGAAACAGGAAAGTCTAATTGTCTCACACAATCCAAAGAGATAAAAGAATGCATAGCACTCGAATCAAATAGTACAGTTAGGAGATTACCAGCTATGATGCAACTACCTTGTATGAGGTCATCAGATTTGGAGGCATCAGCGCCACTCATGGTATACGCTCTTCCCCTCACTATGGATCTAGCAGTTCGAACATTGTTGACAGTCGGCTTGGTTTTTGGTGTAGGGCACTCCCTCATGAAATATCCTATCTTCCCGCATCGGAAACATAGAACTCCTTTCAGCTCGCAGCTGTTAGCTTGATGTCCGAGTTTCCCACATTTGAAACATCTCCGGATTTGGCCCTGGTTCTGGTCATTTCCTCCCCCTCCACTGTAAGTAGAAGCGACAGAACGATAAGGTTGCTGTTTCTGACCATTCCCTTGAGGTCGGGAACATGGCTTAGTCTGGGACTGCTTCCCTTTCTGGTTTGTGTAGTGGTTTAGGTTCCTGGACCTAGAAGGCCCTCCTGCAGTACTCTTGTTCTCCCTTCCTTATCCGAAGGTACGGATCTCTAGTGGTAACACTGAATCCTTGATCTCGAAGCGCAGACCTCCTTCAAATCACTCGCATTTCCAGTCTCCATGAAACTGCGGTGGATTATGAGCAGCAAGATCAGCTCCTTGTTGGTTCTGTTGACTCTGTTGAACCATCGTAGGAGTCTGTTCAGCAACAGCAGCCGCCATATCAACCATGGTCTGGATAGCTCGATTGATGTTGTTGTCATCAACATTGTTGTCAGCAGTGCCGCAACCTCCACCACGACCACCTCTAAGATTCATGTTCCCCTACAAGGCAGACCAATCATACCTTAATAAGGAAACATAAATTCGTGCGTTAAGTGCTAGTATGTCAAGTAACAGTGTTCTAGTGTACTAGTGTACTAGTGTGTCAACACACATTGCTTCAACATAGAAACAATTCAAACAAGGTTAACATAGAGATCACACAACACAAACATAACAGACTCACTTCCCAAGAGTTCCCGAAAGACTCGACCAGCTCTGATACCACTAATGTAACACCCCCCTCGCGGGTGCTATATACTCGGACTCTAATACGGAACATAAATCAAGAAAATAAAAAGCTGGTTGCTTTCGGAAAAATACTTTAATTAAGTAGCTACGTTCGAAAACGCGGTTTTAAAAATTTTCTACATGCATAGGCAATACAAACTCAAGGTGAAGAAATAAACTTCTTACAGCACATCAGTATTCACCTAATATATAACATATTACAAACTTGAAAACATAAGTTCAAAAGCGTGCAGTAATATAAGACTGCTCAAAATAAAAGACTCCTAAGCTGGTCGGCTAAAAGTAGCCATTGGGGTACAACCCAAAGCCAACTTCATCAGAACGCTCCGTCATCCAAGTCCTCACGTCTCCGCGGGGACCTATGAACAACATCTGTACATGTGTTCCAAAAACACAACAAGGTGTCCAACATGTACAGGCAAAGGTGAGATACTCATATAATAAGTTTATCATGATAGCCACACAGGCGACAAACAGCATAAATACAGTTATATGAATAGTTATTTATACAACACAATATAATATCTCAAACACAATCATGAGTTATAATAATGCATGAGACTTCAATATCATCTTTCTAATTCATGTACTTCGGAGATTCCTACTACCCAACATCGAGCGATAGGCCGTAGTAACACCCGTAACACAATTGGTCTCATGAGTCGGCCTCTCTATTTAGGTCCGAACTCCAATTGTTCCAGGGTACCACGTCATAACCATATCCTGAATACGCCAGTCTCAGATCGAGTTCATTCGTGTTTGGCGGCCGATTTACCACGGCACGGGGTTGCTACGCCACCGGCCACTTGTGGGATCTCGAACACAGAATGCCCCTATAGACCTAGTGGTCTTGACTGATTTTATTCTCAACTACTAGAGTTGTAGCTCGGTTTCAAATGGCACGTCTGCCGGTTCATGCATGTACACAGAAATTTTTCTGTTTTCTTCGCTTTCATTCTTTCAAATGTCGAGACATAAAGTCCACGACTCGTTTCAAAAAGGCATTAAGCCCACTCAAATCATTCAAATGTCGAGATGTAAAGTCCACGACTCGTTTCAAAAAGGCATTAAGCCCACTCAAATCAAAAACACAGGACACGAAGTCCGAGTGCTCAATCCACAAAACACTAGCCCCGACGTCTTGGCCACTAGGTTTGGGTTCGTCTCAAAGGTTCATCATTTTTCTTTTCGGTTAAACTTTCTCAAAACAACTTTGGAAAACAAAATACACTTTTGTTTTCTTGAAATAAAACATTTCCATATTTTTCGGGAAAAACACCTTTCTTGAAAACAAAACCGTTTTCTAAGGTTTCACGCCCTTTTTAAACACTTTACAGGATAAAACACATTTTGTACGACTTTTCACAAAACCACTTTTTAAAAGAACATACTTTTCAAAAAAACATACTTTTCCAAAGAACATATTTTTCAAAAGAAGATACTTTTCAAAAGAAGATACTTTTCAAAAGAACATACATTTCAAAAGGGAACTTAACTTTTCTTGAAAAGCAACACGTTTTCCAAAAGCCACTTTTGATTTCAAAACACGGTCTTCAAAACTTTGATTTCGATTCCGAGACTTTTAACAATTATCGAGACATAGCCAGTCCTATGCTCATCCAGGATGTAAATATATATATATATATATATATATATATATATATATATATATATATATATATATATATATATATATATATATATATATATATCAACAGTTCAATATCACAATAAGATATCATCCAAGGCATCCATGCCACAGTTATATCAAATAACCAACTATGCACAACACTTAACATCCAATCAATCCAGGATATAAGTATACTTATACATCAAGTCTTAACTCAATCATAACACACTAATCAATCATATGCCATGAGGCTACCAAACTCAAAATGAACTACCTCCCTTTACCTCACAAAAGTGTTCACTCCAAACTAGATCGGTTCTCGGCTCCGGTTCCGGTTCCGTTCGCGTCGCCTAAAACAATCAAACACAATTCAATTCAAACAACAAAGCAACATCAATCTATAACATCAAAACATAAGTTTTCTTCACCAAGAAGGTATAGGGTTCGGCCATGAAAGGATAAAAAGGCTAGGGATCTCATTTGGTTCCAAACTTTTGGATGGTTGGTCCTTAAGCATGATTAACACTAAATCAAGTCCTATGACCCAAATATTTGAGACAAAACTCATGGTTCTACACCCTATATGTTTCGGCCATAAAGAGGAGAAATAGGTTAGGAGCTTTGGTTGATGTTTTGCTCTTGGGTTTAGGGTTCAAAGACATCAAGTAAGCTAGAACAAGTGCTATATAGCCAAAAATTGCAACAAAACCCATCCTTGCACCATTAATAGGATTCGGCCCTCCCATGGAAGAATAGGGAGAAAATTTCTTTTGGGTTCATGCTTCTAGACACTCAAAGCACACATCATGATGGGTTCATAGAAATTGGTTTCATGATCATAGGATTTTTCTATAATTTTCTATGGATTTTCAAAGTTCTAGATCTAAACTTGGATCTTCATGAATCAAGTGATTCAAGAGATGAAATGGAGAGATTGAGAGAGTTAATATGAGGATCATACCTCCTAGGATCAAAGATTAGTGAAGAAGAAACAAGTTTTCACTCAAAAACTTCAACTTTTGAAGATCAAACTAGGGTTTTTGTGAAGAACTTTTGATGAACACTCAAGAACACTCAAGAACTCATGAAGAACATGAAGAACAAGTGAGAGAAGATGAAGAACAAGAGAGAGAAGAGAGAGAAAAAGAGCTGGCCGAAATGGCCATGAGAGAGAAAGAGAGAAATATATATATATTGATGTCATGGCAAACTTGTAAATAACCAAAAGGGTAATTTGGTAATTCCTTCAAATACTAGGGGCATTTTGCTCATTTCCCTTATAAATATCTAGATATATCTAGAAAGGTAATGATGACATGGTGAGTCACAGGGTCAGAATGGTTATTCCATAAATTCTCAAGGGCAAAACGGCCTTTTCATTCAAGGGCAAATGGTAATTATGAAAAGGGTCAAGGGCATTTTAGTCATTTTACGTCCAGATATTTTCTAAACGTAATCATTACACTGATGAGTCACTGATGAGTCATAGCACACCATGTGACTTCAATCTTATCCTTAGCGGTTCACTCAAATCTCGTATTCAGCTCCGTTCTTCACTCGATTTAGGTTTTCGCCCAAGAAAGTCGTATGACGACTTTTATTTTGAATATTTTCAAAATAACCAATATTGTTGGAAATAAAATATAAAACCTAACTGTTTCGTTCATTAGTCGAAATTAGGTCTTGATAGTAGAAAAAGACCACTATCCGTGAAAAACGCAGACCGGGCTCCGTTTGAGCTTTCGCCTGAAACTTAACCATGGCTTACTATGGTGGTGTAGGACATTCCTATCTAGTCAGAATATTTTATTGCCATTTCTAAGGCCTCGAATAAAATATAAGTTCATAATTACTGAATAATTAGGAAAACTCGAAAATCGGGGTGTTACATTCCCGCTCGTGGCTGCTGATTCGGCTTCCAACATGGACTCGTCGTCCGTGATATTGCCGAATGCCCACTAGCCGTCCAACACCCTTTACAAAGCCAGGGTGGTCATCTTTACCTAGGGCAATGCTCAGGATATCCCTACGTCCATGTGGAACGAATGATCCTTGCGAGCTTTATTCCACCAGCGATGTCTACAAGGGGAAATTCATAAAATATGTGTAAGGTAGTGTTTACTTAACTGTATTAATTACAAGTAGAAGTAATCTATTAATTACTTACAATCTTTTCAGTGACAATGCGTGTGGGCTCGGCTTTAAAATCTCCCGATTTTGTCTTTCGAGCTTCCATCCATGTTTCATGGCGTTCGGGTGGAGATGGAGGATTAACAACTATTTCTCCATCGGCTTCGGCTTCTCCATCAGCTCCACCTTCTTCTTGCTTCTTTTTGGCCTCTTCTTGCTTCTTTTTCATCTTCTCATCCATAATTTTCTGCCGAACCATACGATAGCCACCACGAGACATATGGTGTGGGTTTACATTGTTTTTCTGGATTTCCTTGGCCTTTTTCCTTTTCTCCTGTTACAAATAACACGTACTCAATTCAATTAAACAAATAAATTAGATAAGCCTATTATAAAAAATATAACGGGAAACTAACCAGAAAGGCAGGATCTTGTCGGCTCACAACCAACCTATCCCACATCTCCTTATCAATGAAAGAATATGTGTCAAGTGGAGATTTGTCGTCTTTCTTCTAAAAAATATATCTATTGCCCAAATAGGTCTTGAACCCCGTCCACCGCTTCGCGGCAAAAGAAAGCCATTTCTTCTTACATTCAGGAGTACTCTAAACATCAAAGGTCAACTATGTTACAAAACAAAATGGAGGAAATATTAGAGTATGATAATAATATAACTAAATACAATTTAGATACAAATAGAGAGGATAAAAGTAAAATACCGATTGAAGACCAAATTAGATCCTTCACCATACTTGACACCTGAGCCCATTCCTCAATCAGAATGCTAACCCTCTTTCGAGCTTCCAGGGCCACAAAACCGGTGAATTTGTCAGCATTCGGCCCTATGGCCCCCCATATGTATCAAACTCAACCGGAAGCCTCTGATCACCGCAACGACTCAGGGCCAACAATCGTAACTTTGTGGCTGCTCTACCCCTTTTTTTGGGGCGTGCACCACCTGACCCGCTATGTGAAGGAGAAGGAGGAATGCCTGCTGTATTAGTCATGTCTGCCTATTTAGACAAAAAGTAATAAATTAGGTTAGTATATAAGAATGGATAAATAAAAATAAGTCTACTATAACATGGATAAAAAAGCCTACTTTAACATGGATAAATAAAAATAAGTCAACATGGAGTCTACTTTAACATGGATAAATAAAAAAAGAATACTTTAATTTAAACATAACTTACACTATGGTCAAGTTTAGATCAATATCCCTTCATGATGATCATCACGAGTGGCAAGTACATCGTCCACTACATTTTCCTCGATGAAAATAGGCATCTGTGTTGAGAAAGAAGGAGTTTCTGGAATATCAAGAGTTGAATCTTGATTTTCATGGATACCATTATGCATGCTTTTTCCTTGGAGAACAACTGACCACCTTTTGTTAAAAGGATCATTGATATAAAACACTTGTTTTGCTTGGGAAGCCATGATGAAAGGCTCTTCCGTGTGACCTACTTTGTCAAGGTCTACCAATGTAAATCCTAATTCTTCAGTTTGCACACCACTGTTACTGTCAGCCCACTTACACTTAAAAACAGGCACTTGAAATTTAGTGTAATCGACCTCCCAAATCTCTTCAATGACTCCAAAGTAAGATTTCGATGACATAATGGGATTTGTATCTTTTGAACTAGAGAAGTGCATCGACTCAGATACGATCATAACCCCACTGTTTTGCCTGATACTCTTGTCATCTTGGGACTTTGTATAGAAGGAAAACATATTGATATCATATCCACTCCAACATATGACTTCAAGACGTGGCCCCTATGCTAGCCATTGTAATGTATCGGAAGCAGTATGATCATTTGTAATTTTTCTTTAAACCAGGCTACGAAAGTCTTGTTATGATGGTTCAACAACCATTTTTCGTTCCTTCTAGGGTTTTCTTCCTTGACCTCTTGTTTGTGAGCACATAAGTAAGGTGCAACCTCATCAGTGTTATTCAAAATGTGCAAATGGGCTTGAAACACTTCCTCCCGAGCCTTGCTATTAACCTTTATACCTCGTGTACCCTTACCAGCACATCTTCCCTCATGACGAGGCTTAGGAATCCCTATAGCCTCCACTTCTGAAAGGTAGTCTTGACAAAACTCAATAGCTTGTTCTGGAACGTACCTTTGAACAATAGATGCTTCAGGACGGTGTGGATTCTTCACATACCCTTTCAAGATCTTCATGTATCGCTCAACTGGGTACATCCACCTTAAATAAACGGGGCCACATAATCTAATCTCCCTCACTAGATGAACAATTAAGTGAACCATGATGTCGAAAAATGAAGGAGGAAAATACATCTCCAATTGGCACAAGATTATAGCAGCCTCATCTTTCAACTCATCCAACTTCTGGGGGTCAATGACTTTGCTACATATAGCATTGAAGAATGAGCACAACCTAGTTATGACATGTCTAACATTTTTAGGAGCAATACCACGAATAGCCACTGGTAGTAGGTGTTGCATCAAGACGTGACAATCATGAGACTTTAAGCCAACCAATTTTAGATCATTTGAGACAAGTCTCTTGACATTTGAAGAGTAACCTTGTGGCACCTTGACGCCCTGTAGACACTCACAAAAACTTGTTCTCTCTTTTTTTGACAAGGTTTGACATGCTGGAGGCAAATATGTCCGCTTACCATCCTTTGGTTGTGGGGCTAACTGCTCTCGTATACCCATCGCAACCAGATCTAGACGAGCATTCACATCGTCCTTTGTCTTACCCTGAATGTTGAGAAGCGTTCCAATTAGACTATTACATACATTTTTCTCCACATGCATGACATCAATACAATGTCTGACATCAAGTTTGCACCAGTATGGAAGATCAAAGAAGATCGACCTCTTCTTCCATATGTTTTTCTCGATAGCTTTCTTTTGAGCCTTTCCGAACATAACATTAATATCCTTCACCCTTTGATAAACTTTCTCTCCATTAAAGGCCGTCGGAGCAATTCCATTCTCTTGGAATCCATTGAAAGCTTTTTTCAATCTACGATATGGGTGATCACGTCTGAGAAATCTCCGATTCCCAAGGTAAACTGTCTTCCTTCCATGTTGCAATTGTGTGAAACATGTGCCTTCTTCACATATTGGGCATGCTTTATGCCCCTTAACACTATACCCGGACAAGTTCCCGTATGCTGGAAAGTCATTGATGGTGCAAAATAACATGGCACGCATCTTGAAAGTCTCTTTGTAATGGCCATCAAACACATCAACGCCTTCCACCCACAGCTTTCTCAAGTCTTCAATCAAGGGACTTGGATAACCTTCTAAGTCATTTCCTGGCTGTTTTGGGTCCAAAATCATCATAGATAACATCATGTATTTGCGCTTCAGGCACAACCAAGGAGGTAGATTGTAAATTACGAGGAGAACAGACCATGAACTATGGATACTACTTAAGGTACCATACGGATTCATTCCATCCGTAGCAAGTCCAAGCCTAAGGTTTCTTGGCTCATTTCCGAAATTCGGAAACAAACTATCAATTCTCTCCCATTGCATAGAATCAGCCGGATGGCGAAGCATTCCATCACATTTTCTCTCATCTGCATGCCATCTAATGTTCTTTGCGTCATTTTCATTAGCGAACAATCGCTTGAACCTTGGAATTATTGGAAGATACCACAACACCTTTGCAGGAGGACCCTTTGTGATCACATCACAACTAGAATCACCATCCTTCACTTTGTACTGCGATACCCCACACTTGGGGCAGTCGTGCATCCCTTCATACACACCCCTATATAGTATGCAATCATTAGGACATGCATGTATCTTCTTATACTCCATACCCATCGGACAGAGTATCTTCTTCGCCTCATAGTTATGATCTGGCAGTGTGTTGCCTTCTGGAAGCATGTTGTTCAACAACTCAAGCAATTCGGTGAAGCTTTTATCACTCCACCCATTTCTCGCCTTCACACTGAACAATTTTAAGACCGACGACAACCTTGTATAAGTAGTGCACCCCGGATACAAAGGCGTATCCGCATCACTGCACAAAGTATCATACACATGTGCTCGCTGAAATGACTCTTGTCCAATATCACAAATCATGTCCTCTAGTCGATCGTCCTCCATATCTACATCAACTTCTTCACTTTGGGACACACTTGGCATGTTTAACAAGTCTTCACCATGCCATATCCATCTTGTATAACTCTTGCAAATCCCTTCACAAATAAGATGATCACGTATTTGCTTAACTTCACATTTCCTCATACTCAAACATCTAACACAAGGACAATTAAATCTTCGATTACTATCAGGAAGATTTCTTTGAGCAAATTCTAGAAATTCTTCCACTCCCTCCCAATACTCATCACTTGTGCGTTTACTAACCATCCAACTACGGTCCATATCCACGTTCTGTAGATATACACATATTTATACAATATGAGCACAAGAGGGGAGACTCTCAAAGAGCAGTATTTGAAATTATAGGCCTAAACCTTTAGTCCTATAATAGAAACTAAACCCCTCGACTATTGATCAAACCAATCCAGATGACCTAACTTTTTAAAAGAACCCAAACCCCTTGACTATTGAGATTATAAGCAAAGCCTAAAAGTCTATGCTCAATATGTAACATCAAAGTGTTTAAGTTTAAAAAAACACAAAATGCATTTCATTATTTCATAAAATATTCAAATCATTAAAACAGAGAAAATGGTAAACACTAACTAACAGAGAAGGATTACCAAGTAGAAGGGGAGTTGGGGCGGTTCAAATGCGGTGGTCAGTTGTAGAAGAGAGGGAAATGGGGTGGTTCAGTTGCGATGGTTCAGTTCTAAATGGTTCTGAGCAAATATTAGCAAAAATGGTATTTAGCAAATGAGGGTTTCAGCAAATAAAAATAGGGAAGAGAGAGTTACGTACCTTTGCGAAGAGGAAGCTATGGTGGTGGTTCTACGGTGGCTCACGAACGGAGGAGAAGGAGGTCAGTGAAGAGAAGAGAAAAGTAGGTCGCGAGACAGAGAAGGTTTGAGAAAGTTAACGTTATACATTTTAATAACTTTTAACATCGGTTGTTAGAAAAAACCGATGTTAAAATTTATTTTAACATCAGTTATATAAAAAACCGATGTTAAAAATTGACTTTTAACATCGGTTCAATAAGAACCGATGTTAAAAAGTTAGCACCAGTAAATATGGAATGGAAGGAAGAAACTTTTAACATCGGTTTTACCAGAAACAGATGTTAAAAGTACATTTTAACATCAGGTTACTTATAACCGATGTTAAAAGTGTACTCCATAAGCTATTTATTTACAAGTTTGCCACCACGTCTATTTTTAACATCTGTTTTTCTTTAACAGATGTTAAAAGCTTGACGTGAAAAGTCTTTTTCCACTAGTGCCTCCTCCTCCTCATCCCATAACCTGCCTGAGATAGCAGTTGCTTTTTTCTGTAGGAATCCTTGCAGCTGAACAGGGGTTTCAGTGACATTCAGTGAATGTGTTTCTGTTGTATTCATTTCACTATCCTCCCTTTGCTCACTAGCTTGAAAAGCAAGAGTAGTAGCATTGGCTTCAAGGACATAAGGAACTGTTTCAACTAAATATGCACCCATGTTTTCCACAAATTTTGTTTCATCCTCGACCAGAATATTTTCAGGATCACTATCCGTCTTCTTGCTAGTCCCTCCTTGGATCACCACTTTAGGATTTGGATCAGGAGTATTATCAATAACAACAGACTTTCCTTTGTCTGCAACCTTTGGCACATATTTGACCTCAACCTTTCTATTAGCTGTTACCCCCTTATTATCTTTTTATTAGCACAATACGAACATGCAAGCGTTTGCTGACAATTTCTGGAGCTTTAAGTGTTAAAATGCATCGATCTTGGAATCGTTGGAAGGCTCAGAGAAATATCTGCAACTTTCATGCAGAGGTCGGGAGCAAAATCGATCTCTATCTTTGTCAAATTGTATCCGTAATTTGGTGACGTGATGTTGTTCCTAACTGTCGTACCTTGGAAGAGTCTACTGGGTATATCTTGAGCTATAGGTGTCTGAATTGGATGAAACTGATGTCTCATTAAACCTAATTCCACATATACAAGTTTCATGCAGACATCGAATTCTAATTTGTGACACCCGCTACCCCGCATACGATAAAATAAAATAAAGCATGCAAGTTAAATAAAATTTTAACATAAAAGGTAGCAAGTACCACATGATCCGAAAACATTTTAAACATAAAACAACTGCGGAAAAACGTTAACATAAACATAACCCGAAACCCGATGTCACATAATCAGAGTTGGTATACATATACCGATAATACATCTGAATAAAAACTAAACAACTGCACGTAAAACCTAACTACTACTACTAAGAGAGATCTCCACGGGATCACTCCTCATCAGCATGCTCACCCTCCTCTGCACATGCAACATCATATGCACAAGAACAACAAAAGATGGGGGTGAGAAATACGATCATAAATATATGTAAACAGAATGGAATAGTAATTAAGATGACATACAACATACATCAATCAACACATGTATAATCAATATATATATCAAAGATGCATGTCAATGCGAATGCAACATCACTACTCCGTATGAATGTGGCCAACAACTCTAACTCTGGGAAGGCGATTCGGAGTACATGTCCAGTTATCAACGTGGATGATATGCCAGACCATGGGCCATCCCCGAACACTCTCACTAATCCTGATAATGTATAGTGGTTAGTCAGGGTACTCAAGCTTATCCTTTAGGTCACTCCGACAATAGGTAGCTAGCCCATGTCACCTGGAATTTCCCTACCCAATGTACCCGGAAGGCCGGGATAACACCCATCGTGGCCTCCACTATCACGATTCATCGGTTGCTTTCCACCCAACATATCAACGTCAATGTATGATGCATGCTATGCTCAACAACGTGCAAACACATGTCCAACCATCCACCATCATACATGGCTATCAACTTTGACCAACAAGCATCAAAGATGATTTATCAACATCAAACTTGACCAATAAGCATCAAGAATGATTTAACCAACAACATCGGTAACAGTGCGTCGTTACCAATAACATCATCGTCTTACTAATTGTTCTCTTTGTTAAGTCTTAACTTAACATTACCTTTATTAAACATTGTACTTAATCTTATTATCTAAACCCTCAATCCTTATTTTATTAAGATTATAACTTAACCTTAATATTTATACCTCAAGTCATATATTTATTAAGATTATAACTTAATCTTAATATCTAAACCACAATTCATATCCTATTAAAATCATAACTTAATCTTAATATCTAAACCACAATTCATATCTTATTAAGATTATAACAAGCCTACATAACACTATCCATCAAGCATAAGGGGTCAAAACTACTTCTGGGAACATGAGAATCGATTTCCAATTCTCTGGAAGTCGATTTCAACATGTTCAAATCGATTTCCCCAATCGATTTTGAACAAGGAAAATCGATTCTAGGAATCGATTTCTACAAGGCCAAATCGATTTCCACACCTTGAAAATCGATTCTTGGTCGATTCAAATCGATTTCCATGTGCTGGAAATCGATTTCTGGGCGTCAAATCATACAGCAGCGGTTTCCTCCGCTATCAGACCAGTCTACGTTCTCTAATTAACATATCATTCGAGCCAAAGCTATTTATCACCAATTTGATTAGTCCAACACTCATAAATCATGACCTAGGGGTTCTCAAACTAATCCTTGGTCATCAATCTCACATCGCCTATTTATTTTCTCCCCATAACTATGTTCTTATAGTATAAGATTAACAAAACACCATATCATGGCATGAACAACATGTTCATCATCATCAATTCATAAACAATCATATAAATCATGTACTCATAGTTATAAACATGTTATAACATCAGATTATTCATCAATCAATACTCATATAGTCAGAAAACAGCATAACAACATTCATAGGCATACGCAGGCATACACAGGGGTCATGGATTAACCCCTTCATCTTAACCTATCCCAAAACCCACATATTCATGACCAAATTTTCTCCCCCCATACCTGATATGACGATTCACAGCCTAAGGGAAAGAGAACAGAGTCAAGTTCTGCTACGGTTCCTTCTTACGGGTTCAGCACTTGATCACGATCGCAACACTGGAAAGCAGAGTCGATCTTTAAGTCAAGGATTGAAAGGGAAAACAAATCTAGGGTTAGAAACTCATCTTGGTTCCTAACTTAGGAGATTAACTCTAGCAGCAGGGATAGACTAGCCAAACAACGGCGTGTTCTTGACGAAGAACACCAAAGCAGGATTCGTCCTTTGGGTTTTCTAGAGCAAGAGATCAATTAGGGCTCTTAGGGATGAGAAGAGGCAAAAAGTGTGTACAATAGGGTGTGGATACTAGGTTTAGGTCATACGCTATGTATATATAGCTGTTAGGGGCGTTTTAGGACGAATGGGTCGTACACCACATAGCCCGGTAATCAATTTCTTCACCTGGAAATCGATTTCCCAAATCGATTTCCCTTTCAGAAAACGTGTTTTTGGCCTCGACACCTGAATAAGAATTGTAGATAATTCTCTAAGCTTTCCAACACATCCAAGATCACCTAGATCGGATGTCTAGAACTCAAGATATGGCCAAACCCGTGAAACAGGTTATTTAGACTCAGATGGATTGATTATTCTAAAGGCTGAACTATTACAACTGTGGACTTATGCTCCAAAAACAAGCAAAAGCAACATATGCAAACATATATAAGCAAGTATTAACATGCATATACATAGAAGTGAAAAAGCAAGGTGTTACATAATTCGGCCGTTAAGAGGGTCAAGGAAGCAGAATACACTAACAGGTCAGAATGCTATGAGTTCAACAACCTTGTGAATGTGCCTAGCGGATCACCAAACGTCTTAGCTCATTTGAGAAGCGTCCAATGAAGCTAACCAATCATCTACTTAGAATACATAACATTATGATGAATGGGGATGAAAATTTAAGTGAAGTATTAAGATATTCAAAGTCCAAGCTTGACCAGAAAATGAGGTACCATTTCCAATAAAGTTTTGAAGCATCAAGTACTGTAACAGAAGAATACAAAAGCTTCAGCAACTCTAACAGAAGATAGCGAAAAGAAGCCTGGACAAAGACAAAAGAACTAAAGTTACAAAATCAAAAACAATGAAGATTGAATTCAAGCATCTGATGCTGACAATCAAGCGTCCGAAAAGTCGTATTTTGAGGTATACTTGTCCAACTGAAGTGATCTCTATTTAGTTATAAAGATAAGATAAATGCCCACGAGTTTTCGACAGAAGTCGAGATATGAATCAATCTCTATCATAGTGAAATTCCTTCTTCAAGGTGGAGATGTGATACAGTTCTTGACAATATGAACATGCAAGCGTCTGCTGACAATTTCTGGAGCCTTAGGTTTAAAAATGCATCGATCTTGGTATCGTTGGAACCCTCAGAGAAATATCTGCAACTCTCATGCAGAGGTCGAAAGCAAAATCGATCTCTATCTTTGTCAACTTGTATATGAAATTTGGTGACGTGATGTTGTTCCTGACAGTCATACCTTTGTAGCGTCTACATGCCATATCTGTAGCTATAGGTGTCCGAATTGGATGAAAGTGGTGTCTCATTAAACCTAATATCCATATATACAAGTTTCATGAAGACATCAAATCCTACTTCGGCCGTTAAGTGGGTCAAGGAAGCCGAATACGCTAACTGGTCAGAACGCTATGAGTTAAACAGCCTTGTGAATGTGCCCAATGGATAACCAAGCATCTTAGCTCATTTAAGAAGCATCTAGTGAAGCTAACGAAACACCTACTCAGAATGCAGAACATTATGATGAATGGGGAAGTAACTTTGGGTGAAGTATTGTGATAATCAAAGTCCAAGTCTAACACGAAAATGAGGTACCCTATTCAATAAAGTTCTGAAGTATCAAGTACTACAACAGAAGAAGAAAAAATCTTCAGAAACTCTAATAGAAGAAAGAGAAAAGAAGATTGAACAAAGACGAAAGTACTCATGTTGCAAAAGTAAAAACACTGAAGAGTGAAGTCAAGCGTCTGCTGCCGACAATCAAGCGTCCGAAACGTCATATTTTTAGGTACACTCATCCAAATGAAGTGATCTCTATTTAGTTAGAAATATAAAATAAATACCCACAAGTTTCCCGAAGAAGTCGAGATCTGAATCAATCTCCATCTGAGTGGAATTCCTTTTTTATGCAGCAGATGTGATACTGTAGGTGACAATGAGAACATGCAAGCGTCTGTTGACAATTTCTAGAGCTGTAGGTGTTAAAATGCATCGATCTTGGTATCATTGGAAGGCTCAAAGAACTATCTACAACTCTTATGCAGAGGTCGAGAGCGAAATCGAACTCTATCATTGCCAAATTGTATCAATGATTTGGTGACGTGATGTTGTTCCTGACAGACAAACCTATGTAGCGTCTACTCGCCATAACGTGGGCTATAGGTATCCGAATTGGATGAAACCATTGTCTCATTAAACCTAATTTCCTTATATAAAAGTTTCATGAAGACATCGAATCCTAATTCGGCCGTTAAGAGGGTCAAGGAAGCAGAATATGCTAACTGCTAAGAATGCTATGAGTTAACTAGCCTTGTGAATGTGCACAACGGATAACCAAGAATCTTAGCTTATTTAAGAAGCGTCCAGTGAAACTAACCAAGCATCTCCTCAAAATACAGAACATTATGATGAATGGAGAAGAACTTTTGAGTGACGTATTAAGATATTCGAAGTCCAAGCTTGACCAGAAAATGAGGTAGCATTTTCAATAAATTCTAAAGCATCAAGTACTGTAACATAAGAAGGCAAAAGCTTCAGCAACTTTAACAGAAGAAAGAGAAAAGAAGCCTGGATAAAGACAAAAGTACTAAAGTTGCAAAAGCAAAAAGACAAACGATTGAAGTCAGGCATCTGCTGCCGACAATCAAGCGTCCAAAACATCGTATTTTGAAGTACTCTCATCCAAATGAAGTGATCTCTGTTTAGTTATAAAGATCAAATAAATACCCACGAGTTTCGGGAAGAAGTCGAGATCTGAATCATTCTCTATCATAGTGAAATTCCTTCTTCAAGCTGGAGATGTGATACATTTCGTGACAATACGAGCATGCAAGCGTCTGCGACAATTTCTGGAGCCTTAGGTTTTAAAATGCATCGATCTTGGTATCTTTGGAAGGATCAGAGAAATATCTGCAACTCTCATGTAGAGGTCGAAAGCAAAATCGATCTCTATCTTTGTCAAATTGTATAAGAAATTTGTTGACGTGATGTTGTTCCTAACAGACATACCTTTGTAGCGTCTACTGACTATATCTAGAGCTATAGGTGTCCGAATCGGATGAAACCGGTGTCTCATTCAACCTAATATCCATATATACAAGTTTCACGAAGACATCGAATCCTAATTCAGCCGTTAAGAGAGTCAAGGAAGCAGAATACGCTAACTGGTCAGAACGCTATGAGTTGAACGGCCTTGTGAATGTGCTCAGTGGATAACCAAGCATCTTAGCTCATTTAAGAAGCATCCAGGGAAGCTAACCAAACGTCTACTCAGAATACAAAACAATATGATGAATGGAGAAGTTACTTTGAGTGAAGTATTGTGATAATCAAAGTCCAAGCTTGACCAGAAAATGAGGTACACTATTCAATAAAGTTCTGAAGCATCAAGTACTATAATAGAAGAAGACAAAATCTTCAGAAACTCTAACAGAAGAAAAATAAAAGAAGACTGAACAAAGACAAAAGTACTAAATTTGCAAAAGCAAAATCACTGAAGATTGAAGTCAAGCGTCTGCTGCCGACAATCAAGCGTTCGAAACGTCGTATTTTTAGGTACACTCGTCTAAATGAAGTGATCTGTGTTTAGTTAGAAATATAAAAAAAATACCCACAAGTTTCCCGAAGAAGTCGAGATCTGAATCAATCTCTATCTGAGTGGAAATCCTTCTTTGAGCAGTACATATGATACTGTTCGTGACAATGAGAATATTCAAGCGTCTGCTGACAATATTTGGAGCTTTAGGTGTTAAAATGCATCGATCTTGGTATCGATGGAAGGATCAGAGAAATATCTGCAAGTCTCATGCAGAGGTCGAGAGCGAAATCGAACTCTATCGTTGTCAAATTGTATCAGTAATTTGGCGACGTGATGCTGTTCCTAAATGTCGTACCTTGGTAGCGTCTAATGGGCATATCTTGAGCTATAGGTGTCCGAATTGGATGAAACCGATGTCTTATTAAACCTAATATCCATATATACAAGTTTCGTGAGGACATCGAATCCTAATTTGGCCGTTAAGTGGGTCAAGGAAGCAGAATACTCTAACTGGCTAGAAAGCTATGAGTAAAACAGCCTTGTGAATGTGCCCAGTGGATAACCAAGCATCTTAGCTTATTTAAGAAGCGTCCAGTGAAGCTAACCAAGCATCTACTCAGAATACAGAACATTATGATGAATGGAGAAGTATTTTGAGTGAAGTATTTAGATATTCAAAGTCCAAGCTTGACCAGAAAATGAGGTTGCATTTTCAATAAATATCTGAAGCATCAAGTACTGTAACAGAAGAATGCAAAAGCTTCAGCAACTCTAACAGAAGAAAGGGAAAAAAAGCCTGGATAAAGACAAAAGTATTAAAGTTGCAAAAGCAAAAACACAAAAGATTGAAGTCAGGCGTCTGCTACCGACAATCAAGCGTCCGAAACGTCGTATTTTTAGGTATACTCGTTCAAATGAAGTGATATCTGTTTAGTTAGAAATATAAAATAAAAACCCACAAGTTTCCCGAAGAAGTCGAGATCTGAATCAATTTCTATCTGAGTGGAATTCCTTTCTTTAAGCAGTAGATATGATATTGTTGGTGACAATGAGAACATGCAAGCGTCTGCTGACAATTTCTGCTTTAGGTGTTAAAATGCATCCATCTTGGTATCGTTGGAAGGCTCAGAGAAATATCTGCAACTCTCATGCAGAGGTCGAGAGCGAAATCGAACTCTATCGTTGTCAAATTGTATCAGTAATTTGGTGACGTGATGTTGTTCCTAACTATCGTACCTTGGTAGCGTCTACTGGGCATATCTTGAGCTATAGGTGTCTGAATTGGATGACACCAATGTCTCATTAAACCTAATATCCATATATACAAGTTTCATGAAGACATCGAATTCTAATTCGGCCGTTAAGAGGATCAAGGAAGCAGAATACGCTAATTGGTCAGAATGCTATGAGTTAAACAGCCTTGTGAATGTGCCCAGTGTATAACCAAGCATCTTAGCTTATTTAACAAGCGTCCAGTGAAGCTAAACAAGCATCTACTCAGAATACAGAACATTATGATGAATGGAGAGGTAAATTTGAGTGAAGTATTTAGATATTCAAAGTCCAAGCTTGACCAGAAAATGAGGTTGCATTTTCAATAAATATCTGAATCATCAGGTACTGTAACAAAAGAAGGCAAATGCTTCAGCAACTCTAACAGAAGAAAGAGAAAAGAAGCCTGGTTAAAGACAAAAGTACTAAAGTTGCAAAAGCAAAAACACAAAGGATTAAAGTCAGGCGTCTGCTGCCTACAGTCCAGCATCCGAAACGTCGTATTTTGAGGTACTCTCATCCAAATGAAGTGGTCTCTATTTATTTATAAAGATAAGATAAATACCCACGAGTTTCCGGAAGAAGTCGAGATATGAATCAATATCTATCATAGTGAAATTCCTTCTTCAACCTGGAGATGTCATACAGTTCGTGACAATACGAGCATGCAAGCGTCTGTGGACAATTTCTGGAGCCTTAAGTTTTAAAAGTCATCGATCTTGGTATCATTGGAAGGATCAGATAAATATAAGCAACTCTCGTGCAGAGGTCGAAAGCAAAATCGATCTCTATCTTTGTCAAATTATATACGAAATTTGTTGACGTGATGTTGTTCCTGATAGTCATACCTTTGTAGCGTCTACTGGCCATATTTGGAGCTATAGGTGTCCGAATCGGATGAAACTGGTGTCTCCTTAAACCTAATATCCATATATACAAGTTTCATGAAGACATCGAATCCTAATTTGGCCGTTAAGAGGGTCAAGGAAGCAGAATACGCTAACTCGTCAGAATGCTATGAGTTCAACAGCCTTGTGAAGCTGCCCAGTGGATAACCAAACGTCTTAGCTCATTTAAGAAGCTTCCAGTGAAGCTAACCAATTGTCTACTTAGAATACAGAACATTATGATGAATGGAGAAAAAATTTTGGTGAAGTATTTAGATATTCAAAGTCCAAGCTTGACCAGAAAATGAGGTACCACTTTCAATAAAGTTTTGAAGCATCAAGTACTGTAACAGAAGAAGACAAAAGCTGCAGCAACTCTAACAAAATAAAGAGAAAAGAAACCTGGACAAAGACAAAAGTACTAAAGTTACAAAAGCAAAAACAATGACGATTGAAGTCATGCGTCTGCTGCGGACAATCAAGCATCTGAAACGTCGTATTTTGAGGTACACTCGTCCAAATGAAGTGATCTCTGTTTAGTTATAAAGATAACATAAATACCCACGTGTTTCCGGAAGAAGTCGAGATATGAATCAATCTCTACCATAGTGAAATTCCTTCCTCAAGCCGCAGATGTGGTACAGTTCGTGACAATACGAGCATGCAAGCGTCTGCGGACAATTTCTGGAGCCTTAGGTTTTAAAATGTATCGATGTTGGTATTATCAGAAGGATCAGAGAAATATAAGCGACTCTCATGCAGAGGTCGAAAGCAAAATCGATCTCTATCTTTGTCAATTTATATACGAAATTTGTGACGTGATGTTGTTCCTGACAATCATACCTTTGTAGCGTCTACTGGCCATATCTGGAGCTATAGGTGTCCGAATCGGATGAAACCGGTGTCTCATTCAACCTAATATCCATATATACAAGTTTCATGAAGACACTGAATCCTAATTCGGCCGTTAAGAGGGTCAAGGAAGCAAAATACGCTAACTGGTCAGAACGCTATGAGTTGAATAGCCTTGTAAATGTGCTCAGTGGTTAACCAAGCATCTTAGCTCATTTAAGAAGCATCCAGTGAAGCTAACCAAACATATACTCAGAATACAAAACAATATGATGAATGGAGAAGTAACTTTGAGTGAAGTATTATGATAATCAAAGTCCCTGCTTGACCAGAAAATGAGGTACCCTTTCCAATAAAGTTCTGAAGCATCCAGTATTGTAACAAAAGAAGACAAGATCTTCAGAAACTCTAACAGAAGAAAGAGAAAATAAGACTGAACAAAGACAAAAGTACTAAAGCTGCAAAAGCAAAAACACTGAAGATTGAAGTCAAGCGTCTGCTGCCGACAATCAAGTGTCCGAAACGTCGTATTTTTAGGTACACTCGTCCAAATGAAGTGATTTCTGTTTAGTTAAAAATGTAAAATAATTACCCACAAGTTTCCCGAAGAAGTCGAGATCTGAATCAATCTCTATCTGAGTGGAATTCCTTCTTTAAGCTGTAGATGTGATAATGTTCGTGACACTGAGAACATGCAAGCGTCTGCTGACAATTTCTAGAGCTATAGGTGTTATAATGCATCGATCTTGGTATCATTGGACGGCTCAAAGAAATATCTGCAACTCTCATCCAGAGGTCGAGAGCGAAATCGAACTCTATCGTTGTCAAATTGTATCAGTAATTTGGTTACGTCATGTTGTTCCTGATAGACATACCTTTGTTGCGTCTACTCGCCATATCGTGCGCTATAGGTGTTCGAATTGGATGAAACCATTGTCTCATTAAACCTAATTTCCTCATGAGGACATCGAATCCAAATTTGGCCGTTAGGAGGATCAAGGAAGCATAATACGCTAACTGGTCAGAATGCTATGAGTTAAACAACCTTGTGAATGTGCCCAGCGGATAACCAAGAATCTTAGCTTATTTGAAAAGTGTCCAGTGAAGCTAACCAAGCATCTACTCAGAATACAGAACATTATGATGAATGGAGAAGTAATTTTGAGTGAAGTATTAAGATATTGAAAATCCAAGCTTGACCAGAAAATGAGGTTGCATTTTCAATAAATTTCTGAAGCATCAAGTATTGTAACAGAAGAAGGCAAAAGCTTCTGCAACTCTAACAGAAGAAAGAGAAAAGAAGCCTGGATAAAGACAAAAGTACTAAAGTTGCAAAAGCAAAAACCCAAAAGATTGAAGTCAGGCGTCTGCTGCCGACAATCAAGTGTTCGAAACGTCGTATTTTGAGGTACTCTCATCCAAATGAAGTGATCTCTATTTTGTTATAAAGATAAGATAAATACCCATGAGTTTCCAGGCGAAGTCGAGATCTAAATCAATCTCTGTCATAGTGAAATTCCTTATCCAAGCTAGAGATGTGATACTGTTGGCGACAATACAAATATGCAAGCATCTGCTGACAATTTCTGGAGCTTTAGGTGTTAAAATGCATCGATCTTGGTATCATTGGAAGGCTCAGAGAAATATCTGCAACTCTCATGCAGAGGTCGAGAGCGAAATCGAACTCTATCGTTGTCAAATTATATCCGTAATTTGGTGACGTGATGTTGTTCCTGACTGTCGTACCTTTTGTCGCGTCTACTGGGCATATCTTGAGCTATAGTTGTCCAAATTGGATGAAACCGATGTCTCATGAAACCTAATATCCATATGTACAAGTTTCATGAAGACATCAAATCCTAATTCGGTCGTTAAGAGGGTTATGGAAGTAGAATACGCTAACTGGTCAGAATGCTATGAGTTCAACAGCCTTGTGAATGTGCCCAGTGGATAACCAAACATCTTAGCTCATTTAAGAAGCGTCAAGTGAAGCTAACCAATCGTCTACTTAGAATACAGACCATTATGATCAATGGAGAAGAAATTTTGAGTGAAGTATTAAGATATTCAAAGTCCAAGCTTGACCAAAAAGTGAGGTACCATTTTCAATAAAGTTTTGAAGCATCAAGTACTGTAACAGAAGAAGACAAAAGCTTCAGCAACTTTAACAGAAGAAAGAGAAAAGAAGTGTAACATCCCGATTTTTCTGTGACTCTGATCGAGCTGGTTAACCTCGATCGGGGCTTTGGATGATTGTGTGAATTGTTGTGTGTTTGTTTTAGACCTAGTTTGAAGCTTAGGAATAGGCTTGAACAAGATTGGAGGTGCCTGATGCATTAAACGGGTAACTGTGGAAGCTAGAAGTTCTTCTCTCCCTGAGCTGACGCTCAAGCATGGGAGAATTCAACGCTTAAGCGTTACGACGCTTAAGCATGCGAGGAGACGGACGCTCCAGCGTGCTGAGTGCGTTGTGCCACTGTTCTGAGTTTGGACGTGTGTGAGACATGTGTCAGGTTAGGAAGCAAGCGGAGTGGACGAGGTCCCACGCTCGAGCATGGAGAGACCCCATGCTAGAGCGTGGCAACGCTCAAGCATGCAAATTGATGAACGCTTAAGCGTGCACAGCAGATCAAGTTAGTGGTGTTTTCTCTTCTTCCTCATTTTGCCCGAAAATCACTAAGTGTTCTGCAAGCTAGAGAGAGGAGCTCTGAGATTTCTAGAGAGAGAAAGCTCAGTTTTGAGACGATTGAAGTATCGGAACGCGATTCTGACAGCACCATTGTGATCGC
Organism: Ammopiptanthus mongolicus; assembly: GCA_039655645.1. NCBI lineage: Eukaryota > Viridiplantae > Streptophyta > Magnoliopsida > Fabales > Fabaceae > Ammopiptanthus > Ammopiptanthus mongolicus. The sequence goes on from CM077344.1 coordinate 40,634,106, forward strand.
GGCTGAGTTATCTACAACTCTGACATATTGGTTTTCCGATTCGCCTGAGGTAAACTCGAATCCCTAACACGTGTTCTTGGTGTTCTTCGAGTCTTTACCCTTTTTCTTTGATTTTTGAGCTTGCCCTGGGGCTAACACTATGGTGCATGTGTTGTGCTCGTGATTAGGGCAAAGTTCGTGCTCGCGGTGGTGCTAGATTTGGAGCTGTTCTTGGGCTGTTCCTGGAGCTGCCATTGAAGGTGGGCTGCGAGCTTGAGAGAGAGGAAGCAAGCTGGTGGATTTGCGTGCCGACAGTTCAGGTGTGGAGAAAGAAACTGTTATCGTCGGGAAGGCAATCGTAGTGTAGAATGTATGCATGTGTAGAGGAGCCTTAAACCCTACTAGAGGTTGAGCCCGTGGCAAAGTACCTAAACCATAGGTGTAGGTATCTTTGGGGCTATCACCATTATGTTAATACCCTAGGCTAAACGACGTTGTTGTTGAGGTTGATTTGATATGCATGCTAAAATGCCTATGTGGTTATTTGTGTATCTGCCTATATGATGATTTGTGTATTAGCATGCTTGTTGATATGATGATGTTATTATAGTTGTTGGCATTATGCTGTTTGCGATAATTGTCGTGTGGTGGCGGAATGCCGAAGAATTAAGTTTGGCTGTGTGCCGTGCTGTTTATCGGGTCGATACCGTGGATGGTGCCGTTGCTGTTATAATGTTGATTTGAGGCTGTGGCCGTGTTATTTGAGCTGTGGCTCGTGGACGCGTGACGTCGAGGCTGTGGCCGTGTGGATGCAGTGGCATCGTGTTATTTGTGATTGAGAGCTTAGGCGTGAGATCCGGTATCGAACCCGTTGAGGATGTTTGTGGCATATCATAGCATATTTGATCCCAATGGGGGATGCCCAAGTGGGGGCGAGATGTGTAACACCGATCCTGAGGCGAGACATCCAATTGGGGACGTTATTGATCCTTACGGGGATGTCCAAGTGGGGACGTATTCTATTGATCCCGACGGGGATATCCAATTGGGGACGTTGTTGATCTCGACGGGGATGTCCAACTGGGGGCGTGATGAAATCAGCCGACGTGCATATAGGGATTAGTATCCCTCGTACAGGTTTGATCTGAGAGAATAATTCCTTGTGATGGATGTGATGTGTGACTCGAGAGACGACTGTTGGAATGTTGCATGTTTTCTGTTGCTGTGTGCTACATGCGTATCTCCTATCCTATTGCCCCTCTCCCATGTTTGATGATATGTGTTTCTTATCTCCTCCTCTTTTCTCTATGTGCTTTTTTTTGTTTTATGGGAAGATCCCGTGGAGAAACCAGACGCTAAAAAGCTGGATGGCCCCCCTTACGAGCCGGATGCCGGTGGACGAGCTACGAACCCCAACCCTGAGAGGTTTTGAGTTTTCAGTACCAGAGGGGGATGAAGAACAGGGTAGTTCAGGATATCGCTGCCATCAGTGGCGGGATTTTCGCCAGTGCGTCTGTGCTAGGAGTGTGCTGTGAGGATTTTGATGTATTTTGAGCGGAGATGGTGAGTGCTGCTAGTATGAGAGTTTTTGATCTTTTGATGTATTTCTGTTATAGTCAGTTTTGTTAAACTTTGTGTGTATATATTACTGTAGCCCTACTGATGGGGCAGTTGATGCATGTATATACACTACAACATTTTTCATTTATGACATCTCAAAACCGTGGTCTAAAGCAAAAAAACCGTTGTCCTTTCAATAGGCAACGGTTATTGAACTGTGGTAGTCTAAGGCGTTGCCTTTACTTTATGCAACAGTTTTGTATACCTAACACAACAGTAACTAAAAACCGTTGCCTTTATATGTAATATAGACAACGGTTTTGCATTGGACTTCGGCAAGGATAGTATACCGTTGCCACTAATGGCAACGGGATAAACCGTTGCCTATGTGTTTATAGAATACGCATATAAAACTGTTGTTGTTGAGTTTAAACAACGGTTTTATAATTTTGGCAACGGTTTAACTATTATATTTATACAACACTTTATTTAATTAGGCAAGGAGATAAACCATTGCATATGTGTATATAGAGTATGCATATAAAACCGTTGTAGTTGAGTTTAAACAACGGTTTTATAATTTTGACAACGATTTAACTATTTGTTTAGACAACGGTTTTTTTAATTACGCAACGGTTTTAACATACCGTATAGACAACGATTTTTCTTATTATAAAACAATTTTACTATTATGTTTAGACAATGGTTTTTCAATCGTTTTACTATGATGTATAGACAACAATTTTCTTATTACAGTTATATTATGATGATGTTCAGACAACAAATATTATTAGGCAATGATTTTAACTTGATGTATAAACAACGGTTTTTCTTATAACACAATAATTTTTCTTATTAGACCATGATTGTATTTTCAAATATAAAAAACTTATATTCATGATCAAAACTACAAATATACCAATTAACACATTATTTGAATAAGTAGCAAACGAATGAGTCATATGACAAAAGACATAAAGTCATCAATTATCTATCACTAGCTAATTTCCAACATGCGATTGTAATCTAAAACATAAAGTCATGATATACTGATCAACTATCAAGATATGCATCTTCATCTTCTTCCACATCCAATAAGTTGTCATCCAAAGGATTTTGATTCGCAAGACCAATATTTGGCTACAATTAAATTATAAGAACAATAAGTTAATAAGCCTTAAAATACTCAAAAATGACATGACATTATATTTTCAATAACGGAAGCAAGAATTGAGATACATATGATAAACAAGATCTATTTGTCTTGTGCAGACTAATTAAAACACCGAAGATTGTGTGGCTAAATATTTAAATTTTCTTAATAAAAAGGTCAAGCTTGACAGTAGTTGTCAATTTTGTCTTGGCTCGATGCACTCACCCGAGCAGCCCGTATTTTAGGCTAACCTGTGATCCTCAAGTGTCAGTCCGAAAAAACCAGGTCTGTTTGGCCCAACCCGATTAGCCCGACGGGTTAGCCAGGTTGGCCCAATAAATAATAAAACAAAAAATTGGCCTAATAATATATTTGGCCCTGTATCCACTCAAACACTCTTCAACACACAACACAACCCAATATCCTCTTTCTCACTCAGCACTCTCCATGCACCGTACTATACTGATATTATTTTGCAGCTTATTTGAATACTGTTAAAAAAAATTACACAACTGTTCCACAGTAAATAAAACTGCCACAAAGCATGATCTATTATGGTTCCATTGAATCTTTTGAGGAATAACCACCTCAAATTAGAAACCAGCTACTTTTGAATGTAAGGTAGTTTTGGTGGTGTCAAGGTGCAACAATAAGATGTACTTGTTAACATAATCCTACATGTCAGAACAATACAGAAGTGTATAGAAAAAATAAAATGAACATGTTTGCTTATACTTTCTATAATTCAAGATAAAAAGGGTTAAGATTTTGAGATAAGGGCACATTGAATGATAATGTTAGTTTTGGGATTGGTTTGCCATATGATGAATTTGATACCATTTAGAGATTAAGATAACAAGAAATGGGAACTCTAAATATATTTTGGATTCTAGCCAAACATCTAATTCTAACAATACTACTAATTATATAATCAATGAATAAGAACACTGTAAGAGTTGAAAAATCTTACAGGGTTCCTATTCCTTGATTATATTAGTAGTATTGTTGGAATTAGATGTCCGGCTAGAATCCAAAATATATTGAGAGATCCCATTTTCTGTCTAGTGTACATGTAGTTTAATTAGTGCCTGGATGGGTGTTTAAAGAGGGCTGTTGGTAGAGCTGGATGGTGCTTCATTTGTGCTTCTCTGTTTCATCTTATTGAGTTGCTTTTTATCATGTCAGTTCCTGATGTGATGAGAATTGACTGAGACAAAGGAGGAGAGGTTGTGGCTGGAGGGACAGTTCTACAATGTCTGGATAAACATTATTGCTAGTACTCTGTCCATGCTTATTAGGACTGACTCAAAAGTTGTGAAAAAAGCAGTGAAATGTTACGCAATAACAAAAGCTACAAAACTATAATGTAGAGTTGAAAGGTGAGCAGTTGCAACTATACTTCCTACCTATTTGAAGACAATATGAAAGCATGGTCAATAGAGTTTTGTTACTGATATAAGTATCAGTCTATGCAGCATCTTGAGGTTTCAACTTTCAATAGATTTTGGACCCTAAAGTTTTTGGTCCTCATTTTTTACTTTGGGATATGCATGTGCTACTCTCTGACTTCATATAGGAACAGTGGCAATTTCGAATAATGTCAATTCCTATGATTAATCAAGAATGGCAGTAGATGTGTAACTTCTTGAAGCTTTATGAACTTATACAAGGTTTAATATATTTTGGCATATAAAATATTTAACCTCCTTCCCTATGACATTATTTGGTTGAATGCTCATTAATTATGCTTCAGAGATATCAATTAAAGTGTTTAGCCTGTGAACAGAATCAAAACACAAATGATAGGTATCCTGTTCCAATTGGACTAATCAAGTGAGCTTCAGATAATAAATTGCATTAAACAACTAATATCATTAGACTTTAATTGTTAAATTCACACGACTGAGAATAGTAAAGTAAATTCTCCTACAAACAATGGCAATAAGTTTAGTGAATAGAATAGGATTAGGAATCAAATTAGAAACCGAACATCTAAGGGAATACAACCACATGACAGTGAAAGACAAGAAAAGTCATTTTACCTTATAACTGTTTGGTGCATGAGTTGATGTAGAAGAACTTCGAACACTATTAGCATCACATGGAGTTGTTAAAAAAGCTGTCAAGGCATCCATATTTAGTCCAGAGTTGTTTTGATTTATCACCGTCCTTAGAAGAAGTTGTAATTTTTGATCCATTGCTGACATTTCTTGTTTATGCTTTGCCTCCATATCTTTAACCTTATCATTTAAATGTTTCACCTCATTAGCATGTCATTTCTCAATTTTTGCTATTTCTTCTTTTCTTTTCAAGAGAGTAGGTGTGGTAATTCTTCCATAGCAGCGCACTCTCCCTGGCTTTTCTTTCCCAAACACAGTTTGAAAAGCTTCTTGAGGAGGCTGACCAGAGCTTTCAATCAAGTCTTTAAGTTTTGTCTATCATATTAGAAAACAATATAGTTAGAGGTATTGATAATTATATTCGACTGCATAAAAACATAAAGAAAAACTTACAATTGCATCAGTTGTTTCTTGGTCCAACTGCTTTCCTTTCTTACTTTGTCGAGTTTCAACAAACATTGCAGCTTGAGGTCTCTTGATTCTCATTAGTAGCACCCTACACCAAGTGAAGAATAGTTTTAGCACAAAAGTTACTCCAAATAATTTAAATGTTCACTTACACTAATGAAAACATAATACCAATCTATCCTTTATAATAGCAAAGTTTACAGGCCCCGTTCGGTGTCTCCATTTCTGCTGAGCTCTATTTTTAGCATTTTTTTTTACTGATTTCCTATGTGCAACAATACAAAATTGACATTATTAAATTTGAAATGTATAAATCAAAATAACATGTAATTGTAATTGTATATATCTTACTTGAATAGCTTCTAGACTCCAATATTTCACCAATTCCTTGAAGTGTGCTTCTGGGACGTACTTAGGACGATTTTTCGCTGCTCACGGAAGGTTTTATACTTGCTGAAATGATTCTTCTTGATCAAGCATTTATGTCGCCTCCATGCATCATTTATAATAGCAAACACAACCTTCTTTCCTTTCTCTGGAATGATATATTTTTGCTACAAATATAAGAAGCATAATTAGAAAAATCTAAAGTGACACACACACACGGTAACACACACAACTTATAAGTTAATTATACATTGACATAAGCCCATATGAGCTCTTTGTTTGGTAGAGCCTTCCAATTAGTGTATGTAAGGGGACAAATATCTGCACTTCTAGCCAGTGTTCCCAAGAAATTGCTAAATTCAACAACTGTCTTTTGATCTGGTCCAATTGGCTCTCCTAATTCACTGAAGATTATTTCTTGTCTATCTTCAAGTGATCGTGCATGAACTTTCAAGCATTTTGTCTTTCCTCGTTTTCTTTTTGATGCTGCCCCTAATTGACATAGTTATAAGTAAAGAATATAAAATTCACAAATCAAGAATGTTACTAAAATAAGCAAAGATTATCAAAACACTAATGAGACAAAATCAAAACTAGTTTGGATGTTACCTTCTATTGTACTATCATTTGTTTCATTAACTTCGTCACCTTGATAGTTGATATCTCCTTCAACTTCTTGTTCCTTGTCATCTTCTTCTCCATCTTCATCTTCTTGCTCCTCTTCAACTTGTTTCTTATTCTTATTGAGGAAGTCATCAAGTGACATAGGTGGAAATTTTGGAGTAATCTTTTTCTTCTTAGTGACTTGTTGTTCCTCCATAGTAACTTGATCTTGATTTCCTATCGTGGTCATCAACTGCCTCTTACGGTCATTGTTTGCACTTCCAATGGTCAAAGGCTGCTTCCTTTGGTCTAGCTTATTATTTTGCATTTGAGTATGCCTTGGTATTTGGATTGCATTTTCATTATTACCAACTTGCTTTGATGTAGAACTTTTCTTCGGCTCTTGCTTTGAGCAACTTCCCTTAGTTTGAGTTATGCAAGTTGGCTTGTATTGCTTCTTCAAAGTTTTTGCATTTTCCACCTTAACTTTATATTTCTTAAGTAATTCAGCACTAGGCCTAGCTTGGAATTGAAGATCAAAACCCCTTCCGTTGCTCATTTTCTGGGCAAGTTTTGAAACAACATAAGTGTTAGAAGAGACAAAATTATAAGATCGTAATTATGGAAAAAATGCAGAGAAAAAACAAAAGCAACAGAGATGCAGTCATTATACAACAAAACAGTCTCAATTCCTTTTGGAAAACAAGTTCCCATAGGTTTCAAATATAAAATCTTGTTTATGAAGCTTGGGAGAGTAAATTATGATCGGTGGCATTCTAATAAAAGAGATTATCATTAAGTATACAAACTCTAAATCCGTATTATAAGAATTCTATTGTGAGAACTGAAAATTATAATTCCAATCCTCTTGTATAATTAAATTTGTATTACATACTAAGCACAGTTTAAAAATCCAATCCTCAAACAAAATGTTATTTCTATTAGGAGCAGGAGGACATAATTACCACATGAAAATTGAATCTAAAACATACATTAAAAGACCAGAACTATGACACGTTGATAAATATGTATATGTAGTAGAAAGTTTAATCGAAGGAGTAGAAGAAAGACAAGGTGAAAAGCAGCTTAAAAACTTGGAAAGTCCAACTTATTAGTGTAGTATTTCAGTACAATAATTAGGCAGCGAAGATGAAATACCAAATTGTCAATGTATTGAAGCAGATTAAAATTTTCAAGCAAAATAAAATGCAGCAACTGAAAAAATGGCAAGTACACTTCAGAATATAACAAATGCATATAATTTAGTGTCCTTTTCATCATATACTCATAGTAATTTGATGTCCATCCAAGCCCCATAGTAATTTGCTCTGTTTTTGGGTTACAATTTAGTGTCCTTTTCATCATATACTAGACTCATTTTCTAGTGTCTACCATCATAAAAATCCTCTTGTAAGTTGTAATCAGTATAATAAGTAAGAGGTACTGCTAATAAAAACAACCACATAGCTACACAATGAAAACTAAAAGCCTAAACGCTAATTCAAGTGGGAGACAAATACCCCACACTTTGCTTTTGTTGGATGCTCCAAGTTAATGTGGCACCACAACTATAGGAAACGTGAGAGATAAAATGGATTGTGGTTTGTGGATACTGATAGAGGGTGAAAAGATAAAATGGATGCTCAAGTCAATATGTCACCACGACCTGCCACCATAACATATGTTCCAAAGCAATATGGCACCACATAATAACCAACTTATTAATCAAAGTAGTGAAAAATATACCAATCAAATGAAGGAAAGCCTGCATGATTCAAACTTCATGATTACAAAAACAAACACCAAGGCAAGTTGAGTAGGAAAGTCCCAATTAAATTAAAAGAAACAGCACCTGCATTGTCGAAACATATGTTAATACGTAAATATGAATATAATCAAAATTTAAATGTGAAGTTGCAATAATTGAAGCTAATATATAAATTACAACATTACCTTATCATCATAAATAAATTATGTACAAATAAATTAATCCAAGTTGTCTCACAAAGAATCATCAAAATCAGAATCTCTTTCAGACTCTATTTCATTGGACACAAGCAAAGGATTTTCAATAATTGTTGGTGGCACATCATCCCTAACCAATTCAACTTCACCTCTTTCATCATCTATAGATAGATTTATTGCATGATCTGATGGCTCACTATGATACGATTCTTGGGCATTGGAATCTATTTGGTCTTTCATATTAAAATAGTCCCTACGAACAGTCTTCATAACATAATGCCTATTTGTATCAAAAGGATCTTGAATGTAGAAACATTGATGGACTTGAGAAGCCAACACAAAAGGATCATTTATGTAAAGTCTTTTATTGAAGTAAACACAAGTCAACCCATACTTGTCCTCTTCAACTTCAAACCAATCACATCTAAATAAAACAAATTTCAAATTGCCATAATAGTCTAGCTCAATTATTTCAGTGATTGATCCATAATAAGTTAATGGTTTGGTTGTCGGATTATCATCTTTTGTATTGAGTTATTGATACTAGTGTCACACCACTATTTTGTGTTTTGCATCTTGCATCACGTTGTTTAGTATGAAACCTGAAACCATTAATGACATAGCCAGAAAAACGCCTTGCCACAACATTTGGTCCTCTAGACAACTTTTTAAGTTGGTCAGATACATCATCCATCAAAACACGACTTTTGAACCATTCAATGAAATCTTCGCCTTGACTCTTTGCTTTGCTCCACTTTTTTCTTTTATTGAGATTTGTCATGTCATTTTCATGCTCTCTACAAGATAAATGACATTGTTAAAATAATTATAAAGGAGCTATTTAACACAATCAGACCCTACAACAAGCAGTTTTATTTACCTAATGAATTTTTGAACTTCATCGCAATTGAACACGATGTAACGATGGGCTTGTCTCCTTGATTTGCAATCTAAAGAAAATGCTTCACCCTTTTTCTTTCCTCCAATGGGATGACCAATGCTGGAAAAAAGTTTGAGTCTTCAGTTTCACAATGATCACATATATCACTATTTCTTGTCGTTCTATTAAGCCTTGTATCTACACCACTATGCAAATATCTTGAGCACAATGTCAAGCATTCTTCAACCAAGTATCCCTCGACAATAGAACCCTCTGGACGACTTTTGTTACGAACATAACCTTTCAATTTACCTAAATATCTTTCTGGAAAGTACATCCACCGAAATTGAACTAGTCCTCCTAATCTCATCTCATTCACTAGATGTATAGGAAAATGAACCATTACATCAAAGAAACTAGGAACAAAAATGGTCTCCAATTGGCAAAGTGTTTCTGCAATCTCTGATTCTAAGTTATTCAAATCTTTCACCTCAATATCTTGTTGGCATAAACAACGAAAAAATGAACAAAGACGAATTAAAGGATGGGCAACTTGGTTAGACATTACACTTCTCACTGCTACTTGAAGCAAATAATGTAGCATGAAATGTGCATCATGACTCTTGTAGCCATAAATTTTTCTTTCAGCAAGTTGAACACATCTTGAAATGTTTGATGCACAACCATCCGGTATTTTTGCATCCTTTAAGACACCACAAAAAATAGACTTCTCATTTGTTGTCATAGAGAAAAATGCTTTTGCAAACATTATATTTTTACCTTCATTTGTCTCTTTAGGATGAAGTTTTTTTCTAATGCCCATGTCTTGTAAGTCAAAACGAGCTTTTTCATGATCTTTTGTCTTCCCCAGTATATCCAACAAAGCCCCAATTGCATTGTCAAATACATTTGCTCTATATGCATTACATCAAGGTTATGGCATAAAGCATTGTCCTTCCAATATGACAACTCAAAAAAGATTGATTTTTTCTTCCACGGACCATCAATGGACTTCTTTTGCGTCTTTCCAAACACATTATTGAAGTTTTCTAACAATTCTAAGATATCTACCCCTTGTAATAAAGCAGGTGGAGGCCTAGATTCTTTTCTCCCATTAAATGCTCTCTTATTCAATCTATATTCATGATCCATAGGCAAAAAAACACAATGGTCCATATAACACATCTTTCGGCTATACTTCAAATAAGTTGAATTGGTACCATAATTACAACAGGGACATGCTAATTTCCCTTTAGTACTCCACCCACTCAACATAGCATACCCAGGGAAGTCACTAATAGTCCACAACAGAGCTGGTCGCATTTGGAAAGTTTGATTTTGTGAAGCATCATAAGTTTCTACACCTGAATCCCACAACACCTGCAACTCTTCAAATAATGGCTGGAGGTACACATCAATGTTATTCCCCGGAGATTGTGGTCCGGGGATTAGTAACGATAACATAGAATACTCAGCCTTCATGCACCACCAAGGTGGAAAATTATATGGTATTAATACCACAGGCCATGTACTGTGAGACATATTCATGGTTCTAAAAGGATTGAACCCGTCACTGGCCAATCCAAGCCTTATGTTACGTGAAACATCAGCAAAGTCAGGATGACATTTATCAAAGTCTTTCCATGCACCTCCATCTGTAGGATGCCTTAACTTCCCATCTTTCGAACGCTCTTCTTCATGCCACCTTAATGCGCTTGCTGTCTTTGAACACATAAACAACCTTTGGAGTCTAGGAATCAAGGGGAAATGCCTCAAATTTTTAGCTGAAACTTTGTGACCATCCTTTTTTCCCTCATGATCATAATCTCCTTTAGCATTTTCAATCCACCGTGGAGCACCGCATATATGGCAAGAGGGGTCATTCTTATGATTATTCCAATATAGCATGCAATCATTAGGACATGCATCAATCTTCTTATAATCAAGCCCCAAATCCCTTATCATGCCTTTAGCTTTATTAAATGATTCAGGAATATTCAAATGTGGCATAGCTTCTCTCAAGAGCTCTAACAAAGAGGTAAATAATGCATTGCTCCAACCATGAAGACATTTCAACAAGTACAATCGAATGGTGAATGAGAAGGTAGAGAAATCTTTGCAACCTGGGTACAACTCTTGATTTGCTTTCTCTATTAGATAATAGAATTTTTTAGCATCTTCATTAAGGCCCTCGTGAACTCCATATTCTTGTGGCACATCTCTAAATCTTTCATACAATAGTCCTTCAATATCATCAATTGAATCCTCTTCATCATCTATGCCACCATCAAGATCCATGGGGTTTAGCCCCTCACCATGACGAACCCATAAATTATATCCTTTTTCAAATCCCTAACCTATTAAATGGTCAACTACCACTGCCCTTGTTTCCCAACATGTATTGTGACATTTAGCACAAGGACACAAAATCTCTGCTCCTTGAGGTTTTCCTTTGGTGTAAGCATAATTTATGAAAAGGTCAACACCATCAATGTACTCTAGGCTGTAGCTTGGCAATTTCATCCACTCCTTATCCATCAAGTTTACTAGATAAATGACAAATAAAAAGTGTAATGACTGTCTAATTGTTACCAAATATATAATGAAAAGACCAACACAAAACTACTAGTGAAGTTAAGAGTGTTAGAGTCATTTTAATGACTACGGGAGCACCTACGTAAGCAGAGCAATCATTTTACATCAAAGTCTATTTTGAAACTTTTGATAGGAAAATAGAATATCTAAAAGAAGTAAATAGTTGATTTCAAAACATTAAAATTCTGTCTAATATTTATTTTTTAAAATTAGTACTAAGATGTGATATAAAATGTAGTGAGTAATTTTATTAGTCTCAGGACAATGTACTGCCAACTGTGGTAACAACTACTGCTAGTTCTTGTTTTTTGCTAGTACTGTTGGCAAGCAATAGGAGTTCTACACTAAGTTCTACAGATATTTAAGAGAATATTTGGAACTACCTCATCACCAAAAGGGCAGTTGATATATGAAGAGATTTTTAAGGAAAAAGCATCCAGAAGTAGCCTTAATGCTAAAGCAGTTTGACCACTCGAGATTTAGATAAACAGTAAATAAATTTCTGTTACATATATTAGAAATACATGTCAAACAAATTTGTGCTTACCCAAGTTTATGCTTCGACCAAGAGCTCCAAAAAACCTAATCCCACTCAAAGAAAAAATATTAGACTGTAACTGTTTGCCAAGCCCTTCATCGGCAGAGACATACATGCATGATCTCAGCTCTTGAAATGAAATCTGCAACAATTGAGGTTAAGATGTGGATTGACAATAAACAATTTTGACATTTATATAGCTTCTTATGCTTTCAGTTATAATCAAGAGCTATAGCCAAAGGAAGTAAAGAAAGAGGGAAAGAAAAATATGAGTTGTGGGTTGAGTTATTTTCTCCATAAATTTACACACATTCATGTTAATCACAAGGTTGTCACTAGAATACAACTAGAGTTATCTCATTTTGCAAAATAATGAAATGAAACTTCTTAATATGAAGACACTTCTTGCTAAATGGTTTCTCTTGTGAATATGAATTGAGAAATAAACAAATAATTAATATATATTTGACCATTATTATGCACATTATATACTACCTGTAACAGAGAACATGATTACAAGCAGCAAGTTGTTTTTAACGTTGGTGTTCCGGAAGAATTGATGATCTAATGTTATCTTTTACATGATTACATCAATTAACAAGAAGCTCTAGAGTCAAGACTAAAATACTGGTGGTTATAAAGCCTCACATGCACATAATGAGCTTCTCAAATTCAAGACATATAGTCAAACCACAATATGATGGATTACTGAGAAACTTGAAAACTAAAATCATATGGTGGAAGTCAAATAACAAATATCTTGATTAAAAATGTGTTCCACTAATAAAGTAATTTTGGTTTTCAGTTAATCTTCATACAATTTCTTTCCCTTTCGAGTGTTTCTACCTCATTTATGTAATTCTTCTAACCATCTTAACCAGCTATTTCTTACCCAGATATCCTCCATTTGACAACAAAAGTTATAAAAAAAGGCTATGAACTGAAAGACAAAATTCAATTAAACTTTCTTTTCAAAATATGTCATATACTTGACAACAAATTCTTTCCGAGAAGAAACCAAAACCCCAACCCAGTTCAATCAGAACCCAAACCAGAGCATAAACACCGTAACACATTTTATACAAGATGAACATCATGTTATTAAAAAGAGATATAATAATGGAAAGCTCACCCAAAAGCTGTAACTTGACCCATTTGACGGAATTCTAAACCCATAGAATGCACAGTACCAAACCCAAAAAAATAACCCAATAAACATGTACACCTTTGTCCAACTTGGTTGATAATATCTATTAGAACTTGAAGTTGAAAATAAAATAATTAATTAAATTAAAGAAAAAATTAAGATAACACTAAAAAGATTCCTCTTTTTGAAGATTATTGAAAGAATCTCACAACCTAGTTTAGCTATACAACCCCACAAAAACAAACACAGATTCCTCTATTCTTCTCCCAATCAAGCAAACAAGAACCCCCAATGACTTGAAGCACAAGAGCTTCTCAAAGCTAACCCTCCATTTTAATAAAAAGATGGATTTACACTATTCTTCATGAGAGAGGAAGAAAGCAAACCAGAGTACCAAATTTGACTCGACAAATTCCTTAAGCAAAAATTGAAGTCCGAACCAAAAAGCACTATACGGTGACAATGGTAGAATTGTTAAGCCAACCAGAGTACCAAAAATTGAAAAATTAAAATTAAAAATTAGATAGATAAATAAATAAAGGGGAGGAACAAACTAACCCTTACCTCATTTGGGATTTTATGCAATTCTGGAAATTCCTCTATGTACCAAAATTGACGCAAGATAGTAATTGATGATGATAATGAAACAACGTCCATGTTTTTGGAAGAGAATACGCTAGAAGAAGATGAGTTAGTTCTATGAATTAGTAGGAGAAGGAGCAGAGTGAGATAAAGAACGAGATAGTGGGATAAAGAGAGAGACCACACGAGCAGAGTGAGATAGAGGTTGGTGCGGAGAGAACGCCGAGTAGTGGGGAGGTTTGAGCTTCATATTTTTAGAGGGCGGGTACTAATTGGCGCTAACAAGTTATTATATCTACAACACTTACAAAAATATATGAAAGAACATTTACAAAACCATCCTCAAATCTCAAGAGAACGGTTTTTATGCGCAGTATAAGAAAGATTTTATCTGCAACGATTATATAGCCGTCTTAATAGAATAAAAAAAATAATGTATTAATAACCGTTGTCAATTCCTTTTTAAGAACAATTTTTAACTGTTGCATATTATAATTGTAAAAAAAAAAAAATCATTGAGCCAACAGTATTAAAAACCGTTGTCTATTGTACTTTAAAGCCACATTTTTTGAACTGTTGAAGAGAGAGGCATTGCCGTAGATCAAAAATATTGTAGTGATATATATACTTTATGTTTTATAGCTGTGTACTCTGATTTTATGCGTGCTTTAGTTTATTTCTCGTTTAGTTTTAATTATCCTTCCGCTTCGCTTCGCTTGTGTATAAAGCGCGCTAACGTTCATAATACGGTTTAAGGTTAGTTAATATCTTAGGTTCTTTAATGGGACGGTGGTTCGTCTCATTTGGTGGTATCAGAGCAGTTCGATTCTAATATCGGACTGTGAGGTCAAGTGTACTGGCTTTGATGGTTGATACCCGAGTTGTATCAACTATGTCGGGTTTTGGGTAGAGTGTCCGATGCACGAGTTATCGAAGTGTGATAACTGTTTTCATTCATAAGGCATAAGATGTGTTTAACTGTTAAGTGCTATTATATGTCTTATGAATTGGAAATGATAGTTCCTTTATACAAGAAGCTTGATGGCTAGAGGATGTGGAAGAGGAAGAGGTGGAAGGCCTGCTGCGACCGGAGGCAATGATAATAACAACAATGGTGATCACTCAGGGACATGAAGTGGTGGTGACACCTCCAAAGCAATGCGGGCCATGAGGGATTTGGCTACCGCAATGATGCAACAAATGCAATAGACTGCCCAGTATATGCAGAGGCAGGAAGAGAGGGAAGCTAGGCAAGATCAACTACACACAGTCAGAGGAAATGAGGCAGTGGATACCGGCCTCAATGCTTTTATGAAGGGAAACCCTCCCCAATTCCATGGAGAATATAACCCTGAAGCTGTAGAAATGTGGTTGCAAGAGGTAGAGAAGGTGTTCATGGCTGCACACTGCAGAGAGGATAGGAAGGTCACATACGCTGCTTTCATGCTAGTCGGAGCAGCAAAAGCGTGCTGGAGGAACAAGCAGAGACTCCCAGAGACTGAAGGGAGGATGCTGACTTGGGACATGCTCAGAGAGAGCTTCTTGGAAAAGTATTTTCCGAGGAGTATCCGTCAAGAGAAAGAGTTCCTGAACCTGAAACAGGAATAGATGTCAGTGGGGGAATATGCCATGAGGTTTGAGGCGCTGCTGAAATTCTCCCAATTCTATCAAGTGCACCTAGACGAGGATTGGGTGTGTAGAAGGTTTGAAGACGGGCTCAGGCCCGAGCTAAAGAGGGCGATGCTACCGTTAAGCATTCGATCGTTCCCAGAATTGATTGAAAAATGTACAGTACTGGAAGGGCATGATTAAGAGGGAGTTGCACCAGCTCAAGTGAAAAGTGGTGGACCGGTTAGAAGTAATAGCCAGAGAGGCAGTGGAGGAAGAGTTCAACAGAGGCCAAAGCCTTACAGTCGCCCGAATCAACAAACAACGAGTTATGGAAGAGGGAGTAACAATCAAGGCCAACCTGGATTTTCCATGTGCTTCTGATGCGGCGGACCGTATCGAGTGAGAGATTGTCCTCGAGCACTTGGTGTCAACTGTTTCCGTTGTGGCAAGTGGGGCCACTATGCCAACGAATGTTGACAAGGGAATGCTAGTGGGAGTCAAGTTCAATAGCAAGGCAGAACGGCTCAGGATGCGGAAACAAGACAACCCGTGGTGAGCCAGCAGGGCAGGCCAAAGACGACGGGAAGAGTGTTTGCTGTGAGAGGATCTGAAGCCGCTCAATGTCCCGATCTGATACAAGGTAAGTGCTTAGTAGCTGGGAGACTCTTATCTGTCTTGTTTGATTCAGGAGCTACACATTCCTTTATTTCTTTAGCTTGTGTGGATCATTTGAGTTTACCTGTTTCATCCTTACCCTATGATTTGACTGTTTCTACACCTATGAGTGATTCCCTAACAACCCTTTTAGTCTGTTTACAATGCCCAGTCATTATAGAGAACCGATCTTTTCTTGTAGACCTAGTCTGTCTGCCTATGCAGCAGATTGATGTTATCCTAGGCATGGACTGGCTTTCGGCCAACCATGTTGTACTAGACTGTTCAAATAAAACCCTTCGTTTCTCCGAGCAATCTGGATCATTGCCTGCCAATGATGGTATTTCAGAAGGTGTACAATCAGGAGAGTGAATGGTGCTGTTTTCTTTGGAAATCAAGGAGACTCCGAGTCTGGATGGTTTGCCAGTGGTGCGTGAGTTTCCAGACGTTTTCCCGGATGATGTGCTAGGATTGCCACCCGAGCGGGAGATAGAGTTCGCCATTGATCTTGTACTTGGAACCGGATCGATTTCAATAGCACCCTATCGAATTTCCCCAACAGAGTTGGCAAAACTGAAGAAGCAACTGGATGATATGCTGATGAAGTGGTTTATAAGACCCAGTGTTTGGCCGTGAGGAGCGCCGGAGTTGTTCGTTAAGAAGAAGGACGATAGTTCGAGGTTGTGTGTGGACTACCGACAGCTCAACAAGGTAACGATCAAGAATAAGTACCCATTGCCAAGGATTGACGATCTTATGGACCAGTTGAGGGGAGCAACGGTGTTCTCGAAGATAGATCTGAGATGCGGTTATCATCAAATAAGGGTGAAACAAGATGATATACCGAAAACAGCTTTTAGGAGTCGGTACGGACACTATGAGTATCTAGTTATGCCTTTTGGTGTGACTAATGCTCCAGCAGTGTTTATGGGCTATATGAACAGAATCTTTAGACCGTACCTTGATAAGTTTGTTGTTGTTTTCATCGATGACATCCTTATCTACTCCTCAAGAAAAGAAGAACATCAAGAGCATCTGAGGGTTGTACTTCAAGTTCTTAAGGATAGACAACTCTATGCCAAGTTGTCGAAGTGTGAGTTTTGGCTGGAAGAGGTACAATTCCTTGGACATGTGATCAACAAGGACGGCATAGCAGTAGATCCTGCGAAGGTAGAAGCTGTGGTTAAGTGGGAAAGCCCTAGGACGGTAAGTGAGATCCAAAGTTTTCTTGGGCTAGCAGGATACTACAGGAGGTTTATTGAGGGATTCTCAAAGATTGCGTTACCTCTGACGCAATTAACGAGAAAAGGAAAATCGTTTGAATGGACAGAAGAGTGTGAGGCTAGTTTCCAAGAGCTGAAAAGGAGGTTAACAACATCGCCGGTACTAGTCTTGCCAGATCCATCAACGTCATTTGATGTGTACTGTGACGCATCATATCAAGGCCTGGGTTGCGTACTCATGCAAGAAAGGAAAGTTGTGGCTTATGCTTCCAGACAGATATAAGAGCGCATAAACGGAATTACCCAACCCAAGACCTAGAGTTGGCAGCGATAGTGTTTGCATTAAAGATATGGAGACACTACCTCTATGGTGCTAAATTCAGTGTGTTTAGCGACCATAAGAGTTTAAGGTATTTGTTCAACCAGAAGGAGTTGAACATGAGGCAGAGGAGATGGATGGAATTCATAAAGGATTATGAATTTGATCTACAGTACCATCCAGGGAAGGCCAACGTGGTAGCGGATGCATTGAGTCGAAAATCTTTGCATATGTCCGCAATGATGGTGAAGGAGCTGGAACTGCTGGAACAGTTTAGAGACCTGAATCTGGATGTGAAGCTATCCAGAGATAAGATAAGTTTGGGAATGGTCACCATCACCAGTGATTTCCTGAATTTGATCTGGAAGAAGCAAGGAGAAGACCAATACCTACAGGAAGTGAACCAGATGGTAGAAGAAGCAAGGACCTCAGAGTTTAAGAAAGGTACTGATGGGATTCTAAAGTTTGGAGAAAGGATCTGTGTTCCAAAAGATAACGAAATCAAGAAGATGATCTTAGAGGAGGCCCATAAGAGCAAGCTAAGCTTTCATCCAGGAGCTACGAAGATGTACCAAGACCTGAAGAGGATGTTTTGGTGGCCAGGGATGAAGAAGGAGGTAGCAAAGTATGTCCAATCCTGTTTGCTTTGTCAAAAGGCAAAGATCGAACACCAGAAACCAGCAGGGTTATTGCAATCATTGGACGTCCCAGAATGGAAATGGGATAGCATTGCAACGGACTTTGTTTCCGGACTACAACAAACGCAATACGAGCATGCAAGCGTCTGTGTACAATTTCTGGAGCCTTAGGTTTTAAAATGCATCGATCTTGTTCTCGTTGGAAGGATCAGAGAAATATTTGCAACTCTCATGCAGAGGTCGAAAGCAAAATCGATCTCTATCTTTGTCAAATTATATACGAAATTTGGTGACGTGATGCTGTTCCTGATAGTCATACCTTTGTAGCATCTAATGGACATATCTAGAGATATAGGTGTCCGAATCGGATGAAACCGATGTCTCATTAAACCTAATATCCATATATACAAGTTTCATGAAGACATCGAATCCTAATTCGGCCGTTAAGAGGGTCCAGGAAGCAAAATATACTAAATGGTCAGAACGCTATGAGTTCTACGGCCTTGTGAATGTGCCCAGTGGATATCAAAACGTCTTAGCTCATTTAAGAAGCGTCCAGTGAAGATAACCAATCGTCTACTCAGAATACAGAACATTATGATGAATGGAGAAGTAACTTTGAGTGAAGTATTATGATAATCAAAGTCCAAGCTTGACCAGAAAATGAGGTATCGTTTTCAATAAAGTTCTGAAGCATCTAGTACTATAACAGAAGAAGACAAAATCTTCCGAAACTCTAACAGAAGAAAGAGAAAAGAAGACTGAACAAAGACAAAAGTACTAAAGTTGCAAAAGCAAAAACACTGAAGATTGAAGTCAAGTGTCTGCTGCCGACAATCAAGCGTCCGAAACATTGTATTTTTAGGTACACTCGTCCAAATGAAGTGATCTCTAGTTAGTTAGAAATATAAAATAAATACCCACAAGTTTCCCGAAGAATTCGAGATCTGAATCAATCTCTATCTTAGTGGAAATCCTTTTTTAAGCAGTAGATGTGATACTGTTCGTGACAATAAGAACATTCAAGCGTTTGCTGATAATTTCTAGAGCTTTAGGTGTTAAAATGCATCGATCTTGGTATCGTTGGAAGGCTCAGAGAAATATCTGCAACACTCATGCAAAGGTCGAGAGCGAAATCAAACTTTATCGTTGTCAAATTGTATCAGTAATTTGGTGACGTGATGTTGTTCCTGACTGTCATACCTTTGAAGCATCTAAGGGGCATATCATGAGCTATAGGTGTTCGAATTGGATGAAACCAATGTCTCATTAAACCTAATATCCATATATACAAGTTTCATGAAGACATCGAATCCTAATTTGGCCGTTAAGAGGGTCAAGGAAGCAGAATACGCTAACTGGCCAGAACGCTATGAGTTTTACGTCCTTGTGAATGTGCCCAGTGGATAACCAAGCATCTTAGCACATTTAAGAAGCATCCAGTGAAGCTAAACAAGCATCTATTCAGAATACAGAATATTATGACGAATGGAGAAGAAATTTTGAGTGAAGTATTAAGATATTCAAAGTCCAAGCTTGACCAGAAAATGAGGTAGCATTTTTAATAAATTTCTGAAGCATCAAGTACCGTAACAAAAGAAGACAAAAGCTTCAGCAACTCTAACAGAAGTAAGAGACAATAAGCCTGGATAAAGACAAAAGTACTAAAGTTGCAAAAGCAAAACACAAAAGATTGAAGTCAGGCGTGCCGACAATCAAGCGTCTGAAATGTCGAATTTTGAGGTACTCTCGTCCAAATGAAGTGATCCCTGTTTATTTATAAAGATAAGATAAATACCCACGAGTTTCCGGAAGAAGTCGAGATCTGAATCAATCTCTATTATAGTGAAATTCCTTCTTCAAGCTGGAGATGTGATACTGTTCGTGACAATACGAAAATGCAAGCGTCTGCTGACAATTTCTGGAGCTTTAGGTGTTAAAATGCATCGATATTGGTATCTTTGGAAGGCTAAGAGACATATCTACAACTCTCATGCAGAGGTCGAGAGCAAAATCGATCTCTATATTTGTGAAATTGTATCCATAATTTGGTGACGTGATGTTGTTCCTGACTGTCGTACCTTTGTAGCGCCTACTGCCCATATCTTGAGCTATGGGTGTCCGAATTGGATGAAATTGTTGTCTCATTAAACATAATATCCATATATACAAGTTTCATGAAGATATCGAATCCTGATTCGGCCATTAAGAGGGTCAAGGAAGCAGAATACGCTAACTAATCAGAATGCTATGAGTTCAACAGCCTTGTGATTGTGCCCAGTGGATAACCAAACGTCTTAGCTCATTTAAGAAGTGTCCAGTGAAGCGAACCAATTTGCCTAGTATGTTATGAATCAATGACCATAGTGAAATTCCTTCTTCAATCTGGAGATGTGATACAGTTCGTGACAATACGAGCATGCAAGCATTTGCGGACAATTTCTGGAGCCTTTGGTTTTAAAATGCATCGATCTTTGAAGATTGATGCAACCATCTTACTTACTTATGGTTTTATGACATAGGAACATTGTACTTGTCCTCCCAAATGTTTTAATTCATTAACTTAGGTTGAGTTCTCAAGTTTTGGTCCATTGTCCCTCACATCAACATAAGTTGTTCTTGGGGTAGTAAAACAACCCCCCAAATTTTCAAATTAATTGCATAATTACAATGTGAACAAATTAATACCTCTACAAAGATCCATTTAGTCTTTGATGATTTTGAAGATCGGGACTTGGCTCCCCTTTTGCATCCACGATGAATTGTCAAAGCACTGAAATGCAAAAACAAACAAATCCGTCAAGGTACACGTACAATTTGAATCACAACATATATGAGATAAATTTCAAATCATTTTTCTTAATCGTTAAAGATAGTCATAAGCATTTTCCGCTGTGTAAAGGGTACCTGCAATGGATCCAGGTAGAAGATTATGTCTTCATTGGGATTGATCGCTAACAATACCCAATGTCCCCTACAAAACAAGAAAATTAGTTAGCAAATCATAAACAGATAATTAATCACAATAAAATACAGTACCATGTCATTAATTATCTAAATGACTTACACTACGTTCACAGGTGCCAGAAACAGGGAATTGTCATCTGGACTTGCTAGCTCAAGGCGTTCAGCTATGTACTGTTTTTGTCCAGATATATATGGATGTAAAGCTATTTTATCTGGGCATAAGAATACAAAACTCCTGGTGTTATTCGCGGGGACCAACATCTCTCGGTATAAGTACCTTAAAACATGTATAATATGCGTTAATATATATTTAAATTATCAACATCTCCCAGTCTGATTGATTTCATCACGAGTGATAATCTTCTGGATTTCGTCTTTACCCACTGATAGCGTATGTTGAAAACCCAGAATTTCTTCATCTATCTCCAATTGTATTACGCGGCTCAAGCCTTTTTTTACCAGGATCCTCATGTAGGATATACAATCATATGAGATTGCGGTGATAGGAGGCCGGGAGGAGGACTGCTGCTTCTTAGGGGATGTAATGGACCCCTTTGTATGCTCCTTGTTAATTATAGGAGGTCAGGACTCCACAATCTTCTTGCCCTTGTCCTTGTCCTTGTCCTTAGATTTGGATTTTTCGGAGATAACCTACATATTGCAATAAAGTAGTTAGTGACCACCCAGTTTAATAAATATATACAACATATCATAAGGGATAGTAATTATTAACATACTTGCACGAGGTTGATTGGCCAAGCGACAAAGGTACGTATTGCATGATCCACTACCATGACATCAGCATGCTCAATTGGTACAGGCAATGGTGCATGCCCCTCCAGTGCAACTTCAATCTTCACTTTCACATGGCCAGGAGGTAATGGTAGGTTATGCAATGTGGCACCCTCCTCATTAAAGACCATCGCCCTAGCGACAATGCGATGAGTTGGGTGTCGTAGATACAAGTTGCACAGTTTTATGCCCTAAACAAATGATAAACGAAATATTAATTAATTAGTATGAATTAAACCTTCAATGCAATACATAAAATTACAAAATTATCATTGATAAGTATTATCTCGGAAAGAGGTATATGCGGTTGCACAACGGTGCAACTATCTCTGACACTGTGCGGGATAGGGGTAGGAGGATCACCAACTGGCTCAGAATCAGCCTACTTATCCTGCTTGCTAGCCTTTAACTCCTCTACTTCACGAGTTAGCTCAGCTAGCCTCCTTTGCGTCTCTAATTAAGTTAACATATCTTGATGTTTTGCTCGTTGTTGTGCGCCAAAAACAATCCTCTGGGAGACGGCAAACCACACACCCTTTAGGCGACCAGGGTATTCATCGATATTCAATGCTTGTGTAAGAATATCTTGACGGCCAATACAGTCTGTTATCTCCCCCTGTGATACAGACTCTGATAAGGACATCTGTGACACAAATATTAATGAACAAATTAATAAGATGTTAAACATAATTATAATAAGAAATGTACAAATGAACCAAGTTAATTAATAAGGGTGTATACTTACAATTCTGTCAGCCACTTCCTTAGTGGCGGGGTCCAAAATCTGGCCATCATGGCCCATGCGAGCTGTCATCCATAACGTACCCCGCTCAACAGCCTCGGTGGTAGGATCCCCTCCTGCCCTCTTCAGCTGTACATTTGAACACAAAATAAATAAAATTCATCAATGTTAAGGAAGAAATCATAAGTAGGTTACTCAACAAGTTATAAGGATATATTGTACTTACAATTTGTTCCTCGAGGCCATCATAACCCGTTGGCCCTGCCAAGTAAGGGTACGGAGGGTTTGACGCTGTAATTCGGTTTGCTTTACTTGTTTTCTACATATACACGGAAGTATATGTCAATGCATGATTTAATATATATAAATTAAGTTAACAAACAAAGTTAAATTGTACATACCTTAAATGTCTCGTTTTTCGTGTGTGTCGTTACAAAAGCTTTCAAGTCGTCCACCTTTATCATGTCTGCGTACTTTGGTGGAGGCTCATGTCTGACATTCCCACTCTTATCTTTTAAATACTTGGTGGTCAACTTTGTTCGGAATGACCGATGACATTTTCCGGCAATCTGGAGACATATTTTCCTCCAAGCCTCATCAATGTCAAAAATAGTCTGCAGAAATGATAAAGGTGTAAGTTTAAAAACATACATGTTAATTAAGAAACTAATGTTAATTAAATATTACTTATTTACCTGTATATCGCGCCATATGTGTGATTTGGCCTCGTTCAATGCTTTGTCCTTCCACGTCTTGCATGTAATTGGGACCGCTTGCCGGACTACAGCCCCAATGTAACTCTTTAGCTCCTTCCCATTATCACCAATGGGTTTGACTTTTGTATTCCAGGCAGTTATAAAATGAAACACTTGATTAATAAAATAACGAAACACCTAATTAATAAAACGAAAAAATTAATTAATAATGATCTTATATACCTGTAATCTCACGCCTCTGCTCCTCTTTAGGATAAGATTCTTCTTGAACGTCGGTCCACGGCGCTTCACTTGTGTTTCGGGTGCCTCTAGGGTAGAATCCGAACTATCATCATGATCACTAGATGAAGACATGATCTGCAACACAAGTAAAAATGTCAGATCAAAATATAAATTAGAAAAACATGTTTAAGTAAATTTAATTGACGAAGAAATTAAAAAAACAAAATCACGATGCTACATGTTTAAGTAAAAACGATGAATATTTTTTTAATTGATGAAGAAATTAAAACAAAAAAATCTGCTTACATGTTTAAGTAAATCTTTTCCTCTTCCTCGTTGGATTTAGACTTGTGTGTCCCTTATTGGTACGAAACAATGGATTGATCCAAAGACCCTCGTCATGATCATTTCTAATGTTCAAACCCTCATCTATAGTTGGATTGGACTGAAGTGATTGTGATGTCCCGGAGAAAGGATCATCCTCAATATTAGCATCTTCATGTGCTTGATCATCAATCCCATTAAAAATCATTTTGTTAGTCAATAGAACGATGGACCACTTCGTATCAACTGGATCGATGACATATAATACACTTGTTCAGCTTGCGATGCTAAAATAAAGGGCTCGTCATTATACCCTACCTTACTGAAATCCACACGCATGAACCCCAACTCATCCATCTGTATACCATTATTATTGTCAACCCACTTACATTGGAACACAAGCACCCAAAACATCGTATAATCCAACTCCCATATACGTTCAATTACCCCGAAATATTACATATTCGCGTATATGGGGTTTCTGTCTTTGGCACTTGAGATATGCATGGCTTGAGATACAAGAGTGACCCCGCTATTTTGCATTTTACTGTGATCATCTTGTTTTTTTGTATAAAATGTGAACCCGTTCATTAGATAACCACTGTAAGAGAATACATGTATTGTTGGACCTCTTTCTAACCATCTCAACCTTTCTGAAATCGATGTAGGATTTACATCAAACTCTGCAGAAATGTATTCTTTTAGCCACGGTATGAAACACCGATTGTGTTCTCTTATCAACCAATTCTGACTCTTATTGGGATACAAACCCTAAATTATGTGCTTGTGTTTTTCAACATATTACTCAACCTCATCGGCATTGTGCAGAACAAACAAGTGTGCTTGCTCCCATTTTGTCCACTGTATAGTCACTACTTCAGTTCTAGTGATACCTTGACCCATCGTTCTCCCTGTGTGACGATGAGACTTTGTTAACCCATTGGAATCAACATCAGTGAGGTACTCGGTACAAAACTCAACAGCTTCTTCGACTATGTAACGTTCAACAATACAACCCTCTGATCGTGATCGATTTTTCAAATACCCTTTCAATATCTTCATATAATGCTCAAAAGGGTACATCCATCTCATATAAGCAGTCCCGCACAATTGTGTCTCTCTGACTAGGTGAATGGTTAAATGAACCATTATATCAAAGAATGAAGGCGGGAAATACATTTCAAGTTCACACAAAGTCACAACAATCTCTTTCTGTAATGTCGGCAACTTCCCAGGGTCAATCACCTTACTACAAATTGCCTTGAAGAAGAAACAGAGTTTAGTCAAGGTCTCCCGTACTTTGTTAGGCAAAATTGACCATATGCCAATAGGTAGCAAATTCTCCATGAGGACATGGCAGTCATGGGACTTTAGTCCCTTTAACTTCAGATCTTTCATGCGAGGTTCCTAATGTTGGAAGAGTACCCCTCTGGAACCTTAACTCCATGAAGAAACTTACACAGAGCAATTTTCTCTTTTCTAGCTAGAGTATGAGCAGTCGGAGGTTGATATGTACGTTTCCCCTTCTTTACTGGTCCTAACTCTTGTCTCAATCCCATACTAACCAAGTCAAGCCTTGCATTGATGCCATCTTTAGTCTTGCTTGGCACATTAAGTAAAGTACCAATGACACTATCAAAGACATTTTTTTCAACATGCATAACATCAATGAAAAGTCTTACGTATAAGGATTTCCAATATGGCAGCTCAAAGAAGATCGACCTTTTCTTCCGCCCTCTTGTGGAAAGTTGTTGTGCAAAAGGTTTCCCGAATTCAATGTTCAAATCTTGTACCTTTTCAAACATTTGCGCACCCATCAACAGAGAAGGACTTCTACGGTTTTCTGTAATCCCATTGAATGCCTTTCGCCATAACCGATACTGATGATTTGATTGAAAAAATCTACGATGCCCAAGGAAGACATTATTTTTACCATGTTCCAATCGTATCCAATCTGTATCATCTTCACAAATAGGACATGCACACTGACCTTTGGTACTATATCCTGACAGATTACCATATGCCAGAAAGTCATTAATTGTGCTGAATATCATAGCTCTCAAGGTGAAACTTTCTTCTTTATACCCATCGTACACCTCTACACCCCTATCCCACATTTGCTTCAAGTCTTCAATTAAAGGAGCCAAGTATATGTCAATATCATTTCCTGGTTGTTTGGGCCCAGAAATTAACAAAGACAACATCATATATTTACGTTTCATGCATACCCATGGGGGTAGGTTGTAGATCACCAAGATCATAGGCCATGAACTGTGAGAGCTACTCTGAATACCATGCGGGTTAAATCCTTTAGTGGACAATGCAAGCCTTAGGTTTCTTGGTTGTTGTCCGAAATGAGGATAATCATGATCAATTCTTTTCCATTGAGGAGAATCTGCCGGGTGCCGTAACTTGCCATCTTTAATCCTTTCATCCTCATGCCATGTCAAGTGCTTTGCATCTTCTGAGCGGCGATACATGCGCCTAAATCTGGGAATTATGGGAAAATACCACAGAACCTTCTCCGGAGCTGATTCTTTCTTCTTATACCATGAGGCATTACACTTAGGACACATCTGTAAATTTGCATAATCCTTCCGAAATAAAATGCAATCGTTAGGACAAGCGTGTATCCTCTCATAGCTCATGCCAATAGAGCGTAACATTTGTTTAGCCTCATATGTCCTACTAGGAAGCACATTATCCTCCGGCAACATTTCTTTCAATAATGCGAGTAATTCCGTAAAGCTCTTATCTATCCATTCATTACCCGATTTCAAGTTATACAACCTTAACATCGCCGACAATCTTGTGAATTTAGTAAAACCCTCATACAACGGTTTCTTTGCATCACTTATCAACTTCTCAAACATTTGAGGACAATCACGAAGATCTTCTTCAACCATATGTGTCATCTCTTCAAAACGGTCGCCCTCATATGTATCTGTACCGGTATCATCCGCCGCATATCTTTCACTACTATTCCCAATATCACTAGATTCAACTCTTGTCTCACTATGCTTTGTCCAACAGGTATAACTTTGATCAATTCCATAGCACACTAAATGTCCTTCCAACTGAGCTACAGTAATTCGTCTTGTATAACAATAACTTAAACAGGGATATATGATTCTACTAGAGTCTTCGGCATGCCGAACCGCAAATCTAATAAAATCTTGCACTCCGTCTCTATATTCATTCGACAAATGATTGGCAGACATCCACTTCCGATCCATATTTTCCCGATCTACGGCAATTATTTTGAGTTTAGAGAGGTTGACGTCTACCTTTGATGAGAACTACAAGAATGCATGACGTACGCTTACTTCATACTACAGGGTGAGGGTCCTATCCTATCCAAGATTGTAAACTCCACATTATATTATTATAGTATGTCCTAATTACTTCTTGTTCTAAGAAAATTTCGGCAGCATTTCCCCTTAGTTCTCCAAGCACACAACTTAATTCAGGTGATATTATGACCCAAATTAAGTGTATGTGTACCCAAAGAACAATGAGAAAATGCAAACCAATGAAATTTTCGTAGATCAGAAGTAATATTTAAGGCATACAATAATATGTATTGAATGCGAAGTTTACAATCTTAGACTGTCCACTTTGGACAATTCAAGAACAAGTTGTATACTGTGCCATGCCACAATATACAAATCGTTCTTGAACAAGAAACTAAGCTTAATGCATGTGCATACCAATAAAAAATAAACATGCCTACTGCTATAAAACACAGGGGAAAAACATATATGTGTACTAGAGAGGTGATGGACAAAGAGGTGATGGACAGACGTGCCTGAGAGAATCCAAAATCCAAGTTTGATTCACAAGGTCAAGTACTTGATATCATTTCTTGAAATATTAAGGGACAACACGCATATGACGTTGAACAAATAATCAATTCAAAAGTAAAAATAAGATAGGGTCATATATATCTGCATTTAAAACCTAGGTATCTAATCACACAAGGCACTCCAAGCAGGCCATTAACCTTATGTGCAGTGAGAGTTTCAAGGGTCAGAGTTAAAAAGTGAAAACCCCACTGTATCAAAAAGGGTTAGTAGCCAGCAGTATTCCCACCCAGTTCACATGGTTATGTAAGATAGTATTTTGCTAAATACAAAAATAGAGAAGAATCTTACTTAATGTTAAGTCAGATGCAATTGATTGGAGGAGCATTTTCCCTATTGATAACATTGTTAAAGAAGTGCCACATAACATAAAGCAAGAATTATGGCCATATCGTGTAAGCAAACTTTTACACTTCAGCAAAGGTATCAAATGAATCAAATGAACTCCTCAATGTCCATAGCCAACATATCATGTCATAGGTAATATATATTTCGCTTGCAGTTTCATATATTAAAATAGTTCATAGAACAATACATGCAAGTTTCTAGAAAGGACAAGCACAACCAAATTCATCAGTAGGTAAAAATTCTGAAGACAATTACATTTTGTGTCAGGGTATTATGGAAACCAAAATGGCTGAAAGCCACAAAGAAATCTTTATAATATAAAGGACCAAGTAAGTATAATTCTAGTTGTTTCAATTAAACTCTTCTGTTAATGAAGAATTAATTATTGCTACAATATTGGGCAAGAAAGCCAAATTTTGCAGAGCTATTTTTAGAGGCAAAAAATGAGAAGAAATAAAAGGAACAAAAAAATCATCCCATTCTTGGAAACGTTCAATTCCTTTCTGGCTGTTTTGAAAAAGTTTGCGAAAATACAAAGAAAAAATGATAAACAGAGAAGCTATTGCAATGAAAAGAAGATCTTCCCAGAGACAATGTTGCATATAACAATAATGCTAAGAGCTCAACATGGGTTTGAGTAAAATTGCTCCACACTATTAGTCTATTACTATTATGAATTATGATTATTGGAGTAAGTTGAAATAATATCAAAAGATACTCCTCCATGTGATATAAAGAAACAAACTTGAAAACCTGAAGTTTGCAATTACAAAACCTGGGGTTATGTAAGGCACTCAAGCTCATTCACAACAAAAATAGAATTTCATTGATCAAAACTCCAATACAAAACAGTAACAGAGAAGAAAAAAATACCAATGACTAGTGCAGTAATAGATAGTAACAGCTTGCAGCTCACACGCTCAACTTCACAAATGCATTTTGTCTTTGCCTATGCACACCTTCACAAATGCAGTAACGGTGGAATGAGAGAAACCCTAACAACAGAGAGGGAAACGAGAGAGCTTACCTGAGAGTTAGGCTGAATGAGAGAGCTTACCAGAAGAGAAGCACATGTGAGGGAGGGACGTGACCTGAGGCAGGGAGGGAGAGAAGCTCGTGCAAGGGAGAGAAGGAGAAAGATGGAGAAGCTCGTGCGGTGGCATTCGCGTAGTGGTGGTGGCCAGAGAACCAAAATGGTGGTGGTTGTGGCAGTGTTCACGCGTGGAGGAGGCAGGGAGGGGTTAGGGAAAGGTTCGAAAGAAAGACAGAGTGTGAGGAGGGGAAGTGTACATTAATGAATTCGAACTGATGATAAATTAAAAAATTTTGAAAATGGGAATAGATAGCGCTTCCTCAAGGAAGCGCTATTATACGTTCACCGCCTTTTTTTAATAGCATTTCATTTAAAAACGCTATTATAGGTGCGATATTTAATCCTTTTTTTGGCGTAGTGGATGTTTCGGGTGCCTGTGTTCCAATGTAAGTGGGTTGACAATAATAACAGTGTACAGATGGATGAGTTGGGGTTCATGCGTGTGGATTTCAATAAGGTGGGGTATAAAGACGAGCCTTTTATTTTAGCATCGCAAGCTCAACAAGTGTACTATGTCATCGATCCAGCTAATACGAAGTGGTCCATTGTTCTATTGACTAACAAAATGATTGTTAATGGGATTGATGATCAAGCACATGAAGATGCTAATATTGAGGATGATCCTTTCTTCGGGACATCACAATCACTTCAGTCCAATCCAACCATAAATGAGGGTTTGTACATTAGAAATGATCATGACGAGGGTCTTTGGGTCAATCCATTGTTTCGTACCAATAAGGGACACACAAGTCTAAATCCAACGAGGAATAGGAAAAGATTTACTTAAACATGTAAGCAGATTTTGTTTTTTTAATTTCTTCATCAATTAAATTTATATTCATCGTTTTTACTTAAACATGTAGCATTGTGATTTTGTTTTTTTTTTAATTTCATCATCAATTAAATTTACTTAAACATGTTTTTCTAATTTATATTGTGATCTGACGTTTTTACTTTTGTTGCAGATCATGTCTTCATCTATTGATCATGATGATAGTTCGGATTCTAGCCTAGAGGCACCCGAAACACAAATGAGGCGTCGTGGACCGACGTTCAAGAAGAATCTAATCCTAAAGAGGAGTAGAGGCGTGAGATTACAGGTATATAAGATCATTATTAATTAAGTTTTTCGTTTTATTAATTTAGTGTTTTGTTATTTTATTAATCAAGTGTTTCATTTTATCAGGTTGCTTGGAATACAAAAGGCAAACCCATTGGTGATAATGGGAAGGAGCTAAAGAGTTACATTAGGGCCGTAGTCCGGCAAGTGGTCCCAATTACATGCAAGACGTTGAAGGACAAAGCATTGAACGAGGCCAAATCACACATATGGCACTATATACAGGTAAATAAGTAATATTTAATTAACATTAGTTTCTTA
This sequence comes from Ammopiptanthus mongolicus, assembly GCA_039655645.1. Lineage (NCBI taxonomy): Eukaryota > Viridiplantae > Streptophyta > Magnoliopsida > Fabales > Fabaceae > Ammopiptanthus > Ammopiptanthus mongolicus. Next base: position 40,664,916 of record CM077344.1, read on the forward strand.
ATTAACATGTATATTTTTAAACTTACACCTTTATCATTTTTGCAGACTATTTTTGACATTGATGAGGCTCGGAGGAAAATATGTCTCCCGATTGCCAGAAAATGTCACCGGACATTCCGAACAAAGTTGACGAGCAAGTATTTAAAAGATAAGGGTGGGAATGTCAGACATCAACCTCCACCAAAGTACGCAGACATGATAAAGGTGGACGACTGGAAAGCTTTTGTAATGACACACACAGAAAATGAGACATTTAAGGTATGTAAAATTTAACCTTGTTTGTTAACTTAATTTATATATTAAATCATGAATTGATATATACTTCCATGTCTATGTAGAAAACAAGCAAAGCAAATCGAATTCGAGCGTCAAACCCTCCGTACCCTTACAAAGGAGGGCGTACAGGTTATGATGGTCTCGAGGAACAAATTGTAAGTACATTAATATATATCCTTATAACTTGTTGATTAACCCACTTATGATTTCTTCCTTAGCATAAATTGTAAGTTTTTATTTAATTGTATGTACATTGATGATTTCTCCCTTAGGAACAAATTGTATGTACATTGATGATTTTTATTTAATTTGTGTGTTCTAATGTACAGCTAAAGAGTGCAAGAGGGGATCCGACCACCGAGGCAGTTGAGCGGGGTACTTTATGGATGACAGCCCGCATGGGCCATGATGGCCAGATTTTGCATCCCGCCACTAAGGAAGTGGCAGACAAAATTGTAAGTATATGCCTTCATTAATTTAGTTCATTTGTAATTTTATTATTATAATTTTGTTTAGCATCTTATTAATTTGTTCGTCAATATTTGTGTCATAGATGTCCTTATCAGAGTCTGTATCATAGGGGGAGATAACAAACTGTGTTGGCCGTCAAGACATTCTTGCATGAGCATTGAATCTCGAAGAATACCCTGGTCGCCTAAGGGGTGTGGGGTTTGCCGTCTCCCAGAGGATTGTTTTTGGTGCACAACAATGCGCAAAACATCAAGATATGTTGACCAAATTGGAGACACAAAGGAGGCTAGCCGAGCTGACTCGTGAAGTAGAGGAGTTAAAGGCTAGCAAGCAGGATAAGTAGGGACGTGCTGATTATGAGCCAGCTGTGATCCTCCTACCCCTATCCCGCACAGTGTCAGAGATAGTTGCACCATTGTGCAACCGCAAATACCTCTTCCGGAGGTAATACTTATCCATGATAATTTTTTAATTTTATGTATTGCATTGAAGGTTTAATTCATACTAATTAATTAATATTTCGTTTATCATTGGTTTAGGGCATAAAACTGTGCAACTTGTATCTACGACACCCAACTCATCGCATTGTCGCTAGGGCGATGGTCTTTAAGGAGAAGGGTGCCACATTGCATAACCTACCATTACCTCCTGGCCATGTGAAAGTGAAGATTGAAGTTGCACTGGAGGGGCATGCACCATTGCCTGTACCAATTGAGCATGTTGATGTCATGGTAGTGGATCATGCAATAGGTACCTTTGTCGCATGGCCAATCAACCTTGTGCAGGTATGTTAATAATTACTATCCATTATGATATGTTGTATACATTTATTAAACTGGGTGGTCACTAACTACTTTATTGCAATATGTAGGTTATCTCCGAAAAATTCAAATCCAAGGACAAGGGCAAGAAGATTGTGGAGTCCCAACCTCCTATAATTAACAAGGAGCATACAAAGGGGTCCATTATATCCCCTAAGAAGCAGCAGTACTCCTCCCAGCCTCCTATAGCAACAAGTTCATATGATTGTATATCCTACATGAGGATCCTGGTAAAATAAGGCTTGAGCCGCGTAATAGAATTGGAGATGGATGAAGAAATTCGAAGTTATCAACATACTCTATCAGTGGGTAAAGACGAAATCGAGGAGGTTATCACTCGTGATGAAATCAGTCAGACTGGTATTAGCGTATATCTCAGGTAATACATCAAACTTTAAAGTATATAACTTCTTTTATTCTTCATAAGTTAAATATATATTAACGCTTATTATACATGTTTTAAGGTACTTATACCGAGAGATGTTGATCCCCGCGAATAACAACGGGAGGTTTGTATTCTTATGCCCAGATAAAACAGCTTTATATCCACATATCTCTGGGCAAAAATAGTAAATAGTTGAACGCCTTGAGCTAGCAAGTCCAGATGGCAATTCCCTATTTCTGGCACCTGTGAACGTAGTGTGAGTCATTTAGTTAATGACATGATACTGTATTTTATTGTGATTAATTATCTGCTTATCATTTTCTAACTCATTTTCTTGTTTTGTAGGGGACATTGGGTATTGTTAGCGATCGATGCCAATGAAGACACAATCTACTACATGGATCCATTGCATGTACCCTTTACACAGCGGAAAATGCTTATGACTATCTTTAACAAGTAAGAAAAATGATTTGAAATTTATCTCATATATGTGATGATTCAAATTATACGCACACCTTAATGAATTTGTTTGTTTTTGCATTTCAGTGCTTTGACAATTCATCTTGGATGCAGAGGGGGAGCCAAGTCCTGATCTTCAAAATCATCAAAGACTAAATGAATCTTTGTAGAGGTATTAATTTGTTCACATTGTAATTATGCAATTATTTAAATTTAAAACCAATTAACTTGGTTTTTTTTGTTTTATAGTGTGCCTGCCAATACAACAGCATAGACTGTGGATACTACGTTCAAAGGTTCATTAAGGATATCATCGCTCATAACCAAATTCAAATCCCATCGTCGGCACGTAATTTAGGTTTAATTACACTTACATTGGACCATTTGAATATACTTTGATTCTAACTCAATTTACTTTTTGTATCGCATGCAGTACCTTCCCAATAGTAAATATGACACATACACCGATGATCAAGTATTTGAAATTTTGGATGAGTGGTGTAACTATATTATTATGAATCAAGGTAATTAAGTTTGTGTAACACCCCCCTTGGGCATTACATCTTAAACAGGTGCAGAATTAAATTTAAAAGAGAATTGCTGGTTGCTTTCGGAAAAAGGATAATTTACTTTAAGTTGGAAAACTCGGGTATAAAAATTTTCGGCATAATACTTCGCAACAGTGATACACACATCACAAGAAATAAAAATTATATTGTACTTAAAACACACTTAAACTGGGTTTATTCACAAACCCTCATCCATCACATATAAGTTTTCCTGAAATTGTTTTTCATTCTGAAGTTCCAAACTATACAAAGGTTGTCAAAACCACATATATAGACTTTCTCAACTTAAACATTGAAAATCCTAAGAGCTGGTTTGATAAAAGAACACTACGGACAATAGAACCTACTACCTAGTATACATCGTACCAATGAGACTGGGCCTCGTCGTCCGCAGTCCGCAAATCTTTGTCTTCGACATCAAGAAAAGCAAGCTACAGGGTCCCGAAGTGACCCAAATGACCATTGAGAAGCATCTGTACACATATCAAAAAACACAACAAGGTGTCCAACATGTACAGGCAAGGGTGAGTAACCAATATATGGATTTAAATGTGATAACTACATGCACGACATACAAGATAGCATATGAAAATATGTAGTATCAACAGTAAAAGTAACACAGGACAACACACTAGGTAACAACATGTCCAACATGCATACCATAAATCGCAATATGTCATATAAATCAACTAGCAGCATAAGACATCATCGAAAACGGAATAGTCATGTACAGTAAGTAAATGTAATCATCAACAGCCATGGAATGCGATGCGATGTACATGACACAATGCCATATGCCACAAGGGTAAACTCCGACCCCTACTCCATGGAGCTAACAAAAAGTCGGAGAGAGTGAATGGGAGGACATGTTCTGATTATTGCCAGCCATGGGCAGGATGCTACAACATTCGTAACGTGCACGTATCTGGCTTTATGGAAACACTCTCGACCAAACATGAAAAGTACGGCATCTACTAGAGGATATTAGGGTATTGCTCGGATTCGCCACGACACAGAAGAATCACCAACTGGTCTCATGTCAGCCCTTCCAACCCTGATACCTCCAAAGACCATTTAAGATAGTCACCATAAGATTCGCACCAGCATCTAGGTGTAAGCTCAAATCCTAGGCTCAAGGCCTTACAAACTCATGCAATGAAATGCCAATGCTTACACAAAGCAGATGCGATAAAGCAATGTCTATCCACCGGATAAACCTCAAGGTTCTCTACGGTTCTCTTCCTTAGGAACTATATACGTCTTTGTATTATAAAACTTTTATCCACCAGATAAATCTCGTGATTCCTCCAGGATCGAGTCATCACAAGACTAAAACAATTGAACGACTTTTCTTGGATCCGGACCACCGGTCCGTTATCGAACTACTATTTCAAAACCCAAAACGTTTCATGTTTGTGTTTGTGTCTTATCAATTATATCTCAAGTCCTAAGTATTATGAAGAAGGATTGAGAATCCTCTTAGATAAGTCTTTGATCCTTTCTAAGATATTAATTCCTTGAGTTTCAAATAAAGAAAAGAGTATTGATTCACTTAAGGCTTATGAAGTCCTTGATGAACTAAGTCATCAATGGTATAGTGCATGGTCTTGTCCCACCATATACTATACTTAATTATCTCTTTTCTTTTCTCTAATTTAATTACTTAACTTAGGTTTTCATGCGTAAAACTTTACGACTTGAGTTGAAACCTCTCGATTTAAGACTTTGCAAACCAAAACCTTTCTAATTGAAAACTCATTTGATTTAAAGAACATTGTTACTTGCTTGAAGTAAAGTACCTTAACTAATTTGAAAAGGTTTTTCCTTACTAACTTTGTGTAAAACCATGATTTAAGATAGCGTAAAAGAAATGGAATTTCATTTAGTGTTCCAACTATGATTCAATTAATTCAAACTTGAGGTCAAGGTCCTCTTTATAGTTGGAAGATTGAATGTTAACTTAGTTTCAAAGAGTGTGACATCCCATTAATCCTAAGGTAACTTCATATTACTTTTACTTTCATGAAATCATTTTCATCCCTTTTATTTTTGAAACACTTAGTTAATTGGATAAACTATGACTAAAGTAAAACATATTTTCACCTTAGTAAAAACACTTGAAAGTTGAAACTCTATTTGATCTTTGGATCAAAATCACTTCTTATTTTGTTTTGAAATATTAGTTACTAAAACACTTTTCTAACTTTTCAAAACAGTGAACGTTCAAGAACAACTCATGTTCTTCCATTTTCTAGTCAAGGCCGAATGCTCCCTTACATGGGATGTGAAGATTTTGCTTCACCAACTTGTCAATTAATAGCTCAAAAGCTCACAATATAATGATGAACAATAATCATGCATCATTCAATCATAATCAAGCATAAAAATCCTTACTTGATCTAGCGATCAAGCATGGTTTTCAACATACATGAAAACACTTTTCCATCCAAACATAGACTAAGTATAGAAACATTATTACAATCATACGAAGTTCAAACAGAACTACACAGACCAATCCCAGATAAAATATAGTTACCGGGAAAATCCCTCAGGCAAGCTCCCCTTACCCGTTGAAGTTATCCCCCGATCAAAAGTCGTCCGATCGGCTCGCGAATTCTCCCGATTCCTCGTCCGATTACTCAGCCACAACTACATACACATAATCAATCCAAACATCAATATTACACAACACAAATTTTCCTATTCCCCTCCAACTAGGGTTCGGCTATAGGGTCCAAAAATTAGCTAGGGATGTCTAAAAATCCCTATCTCTTTGGTGAAGGATCTATAGGTACCTTTAACACCAAATCAAGTGTCATTACCCAAAAATTGAAACAAAACTTATGCTTTCCCCTATATATAGGGTTCGGCCACTCCTTAATTAAAGGTGCTAGGGAAGTTCTTTGATCACATACTCTTGGATTCAAGACTCACTAAGCATGATAGAACTAAATCAAAGCTTATTATACAAAAGAAATGAAAAAAACTCTATTCACCCAAATGGATGAGATTCGGCCATGCTTAACCATTTGAGCTAGGGAGCTTGTGACATCCCCAAGTCCCACTCGAGGAAGCCCCATTATTTAGAACCCAATATACTTTTTAATTATAACTTAACGATTACGCGCTTGTTAAAAACAACGATAACATGTAATTAATTCAAAAGCACACAATATCAGAGTAAGCAAAACAGGTTATAAGTATCACATGCAGTACTGATATTTATACATGATGGCCCCATCAGTAGGGCTAAGTAATACTACAGACGAAAGTACATAAAAAGTTACTGAAAGCACAACCAAAGTAAATCTCAGGACCTCCAAAAAGAAGCTCTCAGGCTCACCAGCCCACTCCCCAGCCCACTCTCAAGTACATCAAAAACCTCTCCACACAATCCTAGGGACGCACTGGTTGGCTCTCACCCTCAATGGTGAGGATGCCCTGAACTACACTGTCCCTCTCCATGAGTGCGCCTATAAACCTGCATAGGCTCATACTCGGACGAGGAACTCGACACTACAATCCTGCGCCTCTGGGCTGCCCGCAAGTATCGCTCCGAGCGCCTGCGCTGTCCCCGGTGCACAAAGTTTCTCCTGCTGGATACGACGAAAGACTGGGGTGCCGCCCACAAGTAGTCCCGCTCTCTCTGCCTTGGAGGATGCCACACCCGAGAGAAGGGAAGAAACTGATACACTCGATAAGGTCCGATGATGTCTGCATATGGCGGAGTGCCGCCTCGGAAGATCAAGCTAACAGGTTCGGTATACACGACCAAAAAGGTCGAGGGGTCCACCTGCCATCCCCTCTCATCGTGGTAGACTATCTCAAGGTCTCCCAGCACCAGCATCCACGGTGCCCCTGTGATGAATGGGTGAAGTCTTGGGTCCATTCTGATCCTCTACTAACTCGTGGTCTGTCGGCAGAACCGAAAGTACACATACAAAGAAATACAGGGAGATAAGATATACATCACATCTATAACAGGGATGATGCAATGCAGAACATATAGCAAACACAATAATCTCTCAATATCACGACGCCACGGTCACTCCCTAGCTGGATGTAGACATACTCTTTCTATGCATGCCAGTCGATACTAAACACCCTACTAAGGGCAACATCTCGTCCACTTAACGGACAACAAGTTGGTTTGTTCCGGTAATCCGTTCCGCTCGCCGTGACCCATAAGAGTGTATCACCGCTCAACTGTCCCAGACAAAAAGGGCTAACTGGGCCTCCTCGGAAGATCCACCGGCAACTAGAAAGACTCAGGGTCCAGTCGGGATAGTAGGACGTGTCCAGGACCGCCACGACACGATAGGAGCTAACTCATCGGTCTCTTGTAGGTACACCTGTGTCCAGTATATCCCTGAGGTCACACAAACCTTCCCTTCCATTTTTCGTATCCGCACTCGGTGCACCAACCTCGTATGCCTCACAGCATACGGCTTGCCACTTAGCATCAAATGCATATGCTATGCATGTCATCCATCTCTCCTGAGCTGATATCGCAACACATGCAAACTTGCTCTTAGCAACATGAGCTCCAAGCTCCACAGGTACACATATGAGCTCCAAGCTCCAAGATACATACACGAGCTCCAAGCTCCCATCATAACCTTATGAGCTCCAAGCTCCACTATACCTCAGATCTTAACCATTATCAGCTCAAACATCCAACACGGGGTCAAAGCCCTAGTCATGCTAAACCTCCGAATCTCATATATACATGTATTTCCAAATATAGAGCAATATTTCATCAATTATCAACATACTCAATAAAGCAATAAACAGCATAACATACTAATATACCATAATCAACAATATTTCATGCATCTTTTGCATTTAACAGTTATCATAGATAACAGGTACACATATATCATCAAATATCACAAATATTCATGCTTCACAAATCTGCTAACTTAGGGTATCAAATACAACGGTGATAGCCCAAAGTAGACTAAACCTGGGGTTTAGATACTTTGTCAGGGCTCAACCTCAAATAGGGTTTAGGGTTCCCCTATACATATAAAATACACAATACAACTATATAGACTACTCTTGCCTCCGCGACGTGTGTAACTCTTTCTCCCCATCTGGTAGCGAATACGATGATAACTACGAACACCACGAGCACTCATTTGCTCCTCTCCTTGCCTTGCAGCTGCAGCCTCCTTGCTCCCCAAGGGCTCCGTACGCAGCTCCCAAACTGGCCCTAATCACGGAAATAACATGTAGACCATAGCATTAACCCTAATACGGAGTTAAAACCGTGAAAAGAAGCTTAAACCAAAAGATAACATTGTATAGGTACAATGTAGGTAGATACGGATCCTCTGCTTACCCTTGACGAATCACAAAAGTAAACCAGTAGAATTGGAGTAGAAGTTGCGCTGATCACGAAAACACGATCGAAATTGGGATCAGACGAACGAACTAATCACAACTTGGAATCAAAGCCTCAACCTCACCTCTGGACCTTCTCTCACGTTCTCTGTATATTCTAAGTTTCCAAAATTTCACTCTCGGTGAAAATGATGAAGTATTTATAGAGAAAGATTCTGTTGAGAACGCTTTAGCGTTCTGGAACTCCACGCTTTAGCGTTCCAACGCTTGGGCGTTGTCTTCCTCAATGCTTGAGCGTTGACGTTTCCTCACGGCTAAGGCACCGCCCATCACGTGCCAGCTGCGACGCGTTGTAACGCCCCGATTTTCACGTTTTCTATTTCTTCAGTGTTTTAATGTCTTTATTTTATTCGAGGTCTCAGGAATGGAAATAAAATATTCCGAGACCATAGTCATGCTCGACGATATCGTAGGAAGCTACGATTAAGTTTTGAGTCGAAAACTCAAACGGAGTCCGGTCTGCGTTTTTACACTGACAGTATGATTTTACTGCTCAGAAGACCTCAGATGGACCCGTGAACGAGACAATAAGTCTTAGAATTCGATTCTTTACGTTTGGTTAAATTTCACAAAAACTTCAGAAAAATCACTTCCTGACCTTCGTTCGGGCGGAATCCCCAATCGAGTGACGAACGGAGCCACATATGGTTTTACCGGGACTCGCCGACGAATAATCTTGATATCACATCATCCCAGGACACTTGGGAGAGTATGCCAGAGTCGTCATGACGTTTGGAATTATTTGGACGCAAAATGACCAAAATGCCCCTAACCTTCGTCTTTTACACTTTTACCATTTTACCCTTAAGTGAGCTTTTAAGAGGCTGAACTCAGACCCTCACTCTCTCATTTTCGCACAGCCCCTCCAAACATAGAGCTCCATAGTTGTTCTTGAGAGAAACTCCATTTTCATCCTTGAAAAGCTTGATTTCTTGTTGGAATCACTTGATTCCTTGAGCAATCTTCCTTCATTTCAAGGTAAGATCACTTCGATGATCTCTTAGCCTCTTGAATCTTTCTTTATTTCAAGATCAATCTTCATTTTCATGAAAAGAAATTCTTAGATCCAAAACTTTGAAAATCCATAGGAAATTGTAGAAAAATCCTTTTGAGGTAAGACCAAGTTCTTTGAACTCACATCATCATTCTCTACCTAAACCCAAGAGCTTATGATTCAACTCCCATCATAGCCCAAAATCCCTTTTTGGCCGAACCCTATTTGATGATGATGAATAGTGTTTTCATCAATTTTTGATTTTTAACACTTGATTTCATCCTTAGCTTTCCTAATGCCTTTGAATCCATGAAATGGAAAACCAAAACCAATTCCTAACCTTTTTAACCTAGGGTGGCCGAAATCCTCTTTGTTAGAATTGTTGAGATTGGCTTTTATTGTTGTTTAATGTTGGATTGCTGTGTTGTTGTAGTTGTTGACGATTGCCAGGAGGTTCACAAACCGATCAACTGACTTTGATCCAGGAATATGCTCATCAAAAGGTATGAGGGGATGAACCTCATCACACCAAGATGGTGGTAGTGAAGATGGTTGTTTAAGTTTATGTGTGGGTGAAACCCTTTAGTTTGGGTTCACTTTTATTTGTTAAGTCTTGTTAAGTTCTCTTGGAGAACAAGATTGTCATGATGAGTTTATGCTTTGGTATGTTGTAGTATGCTTTAGCATATGTTGATGATGAGATGATTGAATGAAAATCATTTTCATGTATGTTGGAAAACCTACTTTGATCACTAGATCAAGTATGGACTTTTATGCTTGATTATGAGACCATGATGTTTGATGGACTTATATGTTTGATTATGATGAGGTAATGTGTATTGTGGTTTATCATAATCGTGTGAGCTTTTGAGCTACATTTGCTTTGTTGGTGAAGCAAAGTCTCCATTTTTCATTGGAGAAGGCCTGTGGCCTTAGTAAGAGGAAAATGTAAGACTATGTGTTGTTCTTGTTTTGGCAAAGTTTTGATGCAACAAAACATGATTTCATAACCTATGTTTTCAAAGAGAAACAAAAGTGATTTTGATCCAAAGATCAAATGAAGTTTTAACCTCTAAAGTGTGTCACCAAAGTGGGAAAATGTCTTTTCTTTAGCCATAGGTCTTTTAATCAAACTAAGTGTTTCAAAAGAAGAAATAATGAAGGAGTTAGGGAAAATAAAAAACAGGGCACTCGCCCAGCGAACCTTGTCTCGCCCCACGAGACAGAGGGAAGACAAGGCATTCGCCAGGCTAACCTTGCCTCGCCTCGCGAGACAGTGGACTAGCCCGAGCAGCAAAGATGCAGCTTCTCGGCCTCACGTAGCGAAGTAGTTCTCGCCCCGCGAATCGCCTAAGTAGTGAAGATGCAGCTTCTCTGCCTCGCGTCGCGATACAATCCTCGCCTCGCGAAGCAGAAAGACTGTCTAAATAGTAAAGATAACTTCTCAGCCTCGCGTCGCGATATAGTCCTTCGCCTCGCGAGAAATGGTTTTGTTTATAAAGAGTGTTTTTCAACTCAAGTTGTAAAGTTTTACGCATTAAAAAACCTAAGTTAAGTAATTGACTTAGAGTTGAAGACAAGGGATAATTAAGTATAATATGTGGTGAAACAAAGACCATATACTATACCATTGATGACTTAGTGCATCAATGACTTCATAAGACATAAACACAAACATGAAACGTTTTGGGTTTTGAAACAGTAGTTCGGTGACGGACCGGTGATTCGGACCCCGATCAGTCATTCAATTGTTTCAGTCTTGTGATGACTCGATCCCGGAGGGATCACGAGATTTATTCGGTGGATAAAGGTTTTGTTTTTCAAAGACACGTATAGTTCCTAATGAAGAGAACCTTAGTGGAACTCGAGGTTTACCCCGGGGGTAGACATTGCTTGATCGCATCTGCTTTGTGTAAGCATTGGCATTTCATTTGCATAGTCGTAAGGCCTTGAGCCTAGGAGTTTAGCTTACACCTTGATGCGGGTGCGAATCTTACAGTGACGATCTTCAATGGTCTTTTTGGAGGTCTCAGGGTTGGAAGGGCTTACATGTGACCAGTTGGTAGCTCTTCTGTGTCGTGGCGAATCAGTGCAATACACTGATATCCTCTACTAGATGTCGTACTTTTCATGTTCGGTCGAGAGTGTTTCCGTAAAGCCAGATACGTGCACGTTACGAATGTTGTAGCATCTTGCTCATGGCTGGCAGAAACCGGAACATGTCCTCCCATTCACTGTCTCCAACGTTCTGTTAGCTCCATGGAGTAGGGGTCAGAGTAGTACCCAGTGGCATTGACATTGAGTCATATACATTGCATTGCATTGCATGGCTATTGATGTTTACATTCACTATTATACATCGTTGTACTGTTTAAGAGTGCCTTATATCATGCTGTTAGTTGTTTAACATAATATTATGCTGTCAACTGCTTAACATGATTTACATTGAGAATCTTAGTAAGCATGTTGGGTACGCTGTTACCCGGTGAGTCGTCCCATTTTTACTACTGCTGTTTTGTTGTGTTGATGAATGGGAATCTCACCCATATCTGTATGTTTTCTGCTGGTAATTGCTGTTGCTGCTTGAACAGATGGACGTGACGATGGTTCAGTTCAGTAGTCTCCTTGAGCCTGGAGGCGGACTTTTTTTGTGGTTTAGTTTTGTTGTCAGCCAGACTACGTCAGTTTTGTAGTACCTTTTGGGAGCTACGACTCCTAGTAATTATTGTATCTTTTTATGTCAGTTATACATTAGACCTATGTCTGTATACAGTAATGTTGGTTTTTCTGTTTCTGTTTTCTGTCCCTGTATTTATTATGCATTATGTTCTAGAAATACATGGCGAACCTAAGTTCGTTATTAGTATGATTTACCTTTACTAAATCCCATTACATCTTGTGAAAAGAAAAGAAAAAAAAAAAAGAAAACTGTATTTTCCGGATTAATAAATATTTTCGGCCTTATAAACGTTCGGGAATGTGACACTCGGGAAAGGGTGTTGCACGCGTAACTGAAGCGTGTCGCTTTACGTCCCATCATTGCCAGTCACTGGTCAGAGGGTCCATGCTTGAGCGTCCAAATCCATCCACGCTAGAGCGTCCTCCCGCTTGAGCATTCCACGGGTCCACGCTTGAGCATTCTGCCCCTGTTCCTTTGTCCTTTATCCTTTTCCTATCCTATGCATCTCTATTCTTAACATACTCTCTAAACGCACATTCAAGCCATAATAATAATCATAATAAAATATATAATTATCCAATTACAGCTTCCGAAAACTGGGATTTTATAGAGCTCTTTTGGTTTCATGCTCTTGGATAATGAAATAGGATGATGAAACTAGTTCATAGAATATGGTTTGACATTAAAGGGATTTTTCTACAATTTCCTATGAATTTATGAAGTTTAGGCTTCAAACTTAAACATAGCTTGAAACACATGATTCAATGGAGAAAAGATGAAGTTTGAGAGCTCAAGAATGGAGTTCAAACCTCCTTGGTGATGAGGATGAGCAAAGGATCAACTTTGCTTCACAATTTCCTTGAAGAATTAAAAGAAATGGAGAGAAAATGGAGGAGAAAGTGCAAGTGAAGGAGATTATGAAGGAGGGGGAGGGCGTGGTTATGAGGAGAAAGGGCAAGGAAGTCCACAAAAATTCACTTAAGGGGCAAAATAGTCTTTTCACCTTAGGACCTAAGTGTAATTTCCATAAAAGTCAGGGGTATTTTGGTCTTTTCGCATCCAGATATTTTGAAAATCATCATGCACTTGGCACGCATTCCTAGGTGATGTGACTTGATTTGCCTTCATGTTTATCCGTTAGCGGGTCCCGGTAAATCCATATCCAGCTTCGTTCGGCACCCGGTTTGAGAATTCGCCCGAATAGTTTATTAATATTCCGATTTTTAGTGCGCGAAACCAATTTTAGCAAAATTGTAGAGAATTCGATTCTAAGACTAACTGTCTTGTTCACGAGTGAAAATTAGGTCTTCTGAGTAGTAAAATACTACTGTCAGTGAAAAACGCAGAATGGGCTCCGTTTGAGTTTTCGACCCAAAATTTAACCGTAGCTTCCTACGATAGCGTAGAGCATGACTATGGTCTCAGATTATTTTAACTCACTCTGTAGACCCTCCAATAAAATACAAACACATAAATACTGTTTATTAACTTTAGAAAGCTTGAAAAATCGGGGTGTTACATTACTACCCCACTTAAAAAAAATTCGTCCTCGAAATTTCGTGAATTAAAACTAAACAGGATTTCTTAATCCCTATGTTCCACATTATACTCTCCATATGTAATCTCCCTTTATGTAACATTGGTAACCTAATTACAAACTTTATACTTATCCTCCGTTTGATTTACCGTTAAAAATCAAATCGTTTCTCCTCAATCTGTACTCCTTCTTCTTAATACTTTACCTTAATTTCTTCACATATGAGAAATATAATTAAAGCTTAACCACTTTTCTTCTAATACTAATCCATTTAGGAAAACCTTCCTCCGACATCTTTAACTCTTACTGTTAACACTAATATTTAAACTATGGTACACATTTCTTTTACAACACATCCATCAGTTCCGATCCAAGATATCCAATCTTACTCTTAGTTCCTTTTTAATGCAGTCCACCTCTCCAATTTACATCATAATGATGCATCTCAATCTTACAGAACATGATTGCACCTCTTAATGCAACTATAACCAAAAAGAAATCGCATCGGGTAGAATTATCCAAATTCATAGGTCTTGAACTTTTCTAACAACTTAGTTTTACTCAGGAACTCTTCTTTTCTGCTTATATTCAACATAGGTAAAACTGCTAAGGACACTTTCTTATAAACCTTCAAACTCATACAATCCATCTTAACCTCATACATTGGTCATTACCCTAGGTCTCTCAACTACTATTCTGCCTTGATCAATACTTGACTCACAGTAATTGTCTCACGTACTGAGATTGATGTTAAAGGTTCACATCTTATCGATCACAACTATATCTTCAACAAAACTCCCATCACTTCTTGCCTATTCTGCTGAAAGTATGTTCGCAGTTAGCTACTACACTTACTCCTAACCAACCTTTCAAAGATCAAATCATTTTTCTTGCTCGTCCACTCGAGTTAAGGATGATCAGTTGAACTCGGTCTCCGCTCGGTCCTTGAAAATTAAGGAAAGAAATTTTCAACAAAGGAAATTTTTTTTTCCTGGTCTTACTCTCATAAGAAAGTATAGAGAAGAATTTTACCACTCTGAAAAGAATGCAGGAATGTCCAGTATGTAAAAAGATTCTTCAGTAGGTTTGTGAGTGAAAAAATGCATAGCTAATACATGTTTACAACCATGACTCTAATATAGTTCCTTCTTTCACAAGAATCTTCTAGCGGATTAGGAAATCAAAAGATGAACAGTTTCGAACCCTAAGAGGATTCATTTTTAAAACAAGGTATTTACAAAACGACAATTTCAAAAGTATGGTAGTCTGGCAAAAAATCAGACTGGATCACATTTACCAAATGTAAAAGTGATTAGACCAAGTTTCATTAAGAAACTTCCAGTATCAAGAAGTCGTTTGTGTTACAACTCAAGAAATAGTCATAACAAATCTTTCAATGAAGTAATATGAAAATGTCCAGACCAATGGACACTAGTAAACCAATCCATTCAAATGTCTAATACACTGAGGATTATGTAGGAGTGTGAACACAAATGCTTCCTTGGGATGAGGCAGCACTATCACGGGTGAAGTAGTCAACCTTCTATTGAATCCTTGAAAATTTTCTTGCATGCTTCAGTCCAAGTCCTTGAAAATTGAAAGTATCGAAACAAAGAGTCAATAATATCTTCAGATAGTTGTCGTTGCAAGCGAGTCCAAACTTATCTGTCTTACTTATCTACACCGGTCACTATCTTAAGTTCTCTTAACGAGACACTATTCCTATCTCTGTAGGATCCATTGTAATTCTTTCCCCTACGGGTACCAGTCCTAAGGACATCCATTCTATATCCAAAATTCATACTTCCATTTTTGTTCACTCAGTCTCTGATCATTCATAACCTTCGGAAAAGTTATACTTAGGTATCATATGTACTCTTCACCATCATCAGCTTGGATTACAAGTCTACCCAAAATGCGTAACCCTTAATCGGTCCTAGTGGAGACAAATGCCCTATCCATCAAATTCACAAACAGCGGAGGTTCTAATCATTTCTTAAGAATACAATCAGAAGAAACTTCACGTGATTACCACACTTCGAGGGAAATCATTGCTGAATTATTATCAGGCTCCTAAGATTTTTCTCATCATTATAGGATTATCTATCCTTTCAAACACGGATCCTCATCAGGTGCAAATAACTCTAAAAAGTCCAATAATATCGGCCTATTCCAGTTAGTACAGCTCCTTCTACTGTCAACAAGCTATGGTGTGGTTAGTGTGACAACTTATCATCGAGTATTTGGAAAACTATCACTATTGTTTAGGCTAACTTAAATCATATGGTTAAACCAACATCGAATCATCACACTACAGTTATACAAATTCTCACTGTTCAAATCATCAAGTTTTCATTCTCCTATTCTATCCCCATGACTTAAGCGGTCGTCTAAAAATATGAGGGAATTAGTAACTTCTTAGTGGTTTTCCAATAGATTTCTGCGTCTGAGAATGCTCGATCTCATAATCACCGTCACATGTAACACCCCTTTTTCGTATGGGTGTGTATATGTTGCTATAATTATATGTACTATTATTATTATCGTTATGAGTAGTATAATATTTGACAATATGCTTGTTTACATCGTCACTACATTTTATAGTATCTATATGAATGTATAGTTATGTGTGTATATTTTAAGTGATAACATGCACTCTTATCTGTTTGTATAGTTAAAAGTGTGTTTACATTTTATATATTAAAATGTTATTATTATTATTATTATTATTATTATTATTATTATATATTTATATAATATGTAGGCTTAATTACAGTTTTGGTCCCTGTAGTTTCGTAAATGGGCAATTTTGGTCCCTGTGGTTTCAATTGCTCAAATTAAGTCCCTAAACTTTCAAAATCAAACATTTTTGGTCCTGCCGTTTGTCTTCCATCCAATTACTAACGGAGCTCGCTGACGTGGCCTCGTATTAGTGACATGGGATTAGTTAATTAATTTAATTATTTTAATTAGTTGAAATAAAAAATTAAAAAATAAAATGCATGCAAAGATAGTAAAACGCTGAGCACTCAACAATACTTAATATTCTAAATTTGAACTAAGACCTAAGAATAGCAAACAGAGGGAGGCGTGGGTTCCTGAGCAAAAAGGGTTAGGGATTTCAACTTGTTTTCTTGCTTCGAGTTTGACAAAGAAACTTAAGGGACCACAAGGTTGGTCAACACTGAAATGGCTGATGACGGTAGGGACAAATGTTGTTGGGGTGTAGAAAAGCTTCCTGACAACTACACATTCAGGTAAAAATTTTTACTATAGTGATATTTAAAATTGTCTTTGTGGTCCCAGATTGTTTGTTAAATGATAAACAATGGTCACTCTCTTACATCACTTTAATACTCTTGCTTTATTTACAGGTCGTCCACATGTAATAGAGTTAGGTTAAGAACACACCATGAGGGTTATTTTGTGTCTCATCCAGTTACTAAATATCTAGGTGGGCAGTGTAATGTAGACATGTGGGGGTGGGATATAGATGAGATGTTTGCCATAGAGATAGCAAAGTATGTAAAAAGCTTTGGTCATGCATTATTTAAGTGCATTTGGTATAAACATCCAAAATATGACCTAAGTAATAGGTTGAGGCCACTTAATAATGATGTTGAGGTCCTTCAATTTGAAAATGATGTAAAGGGGTATGATGAGGTAGATATTTATGTTGATCATTTAATAGATACACTCGTTTTAGGAGGGGAGAAAGTAGCAGAGAGGGGGGTTAATTTAGGAGGAGAAGAAGTGGTTGGAGGGGTGGGTGAAATACCTGTACATGAAATCTCTGGAAGTGAGACTGATGGTGATTTCTCTGGGGGAGAAGATTCTGAGAGCGAAGACGAATATTATGATGCAAACAAAGAAGATGAAGTGGATAGTGTGAGCAACGTATCGTTGGATGATAGTGACTACAATGAGAGCTGGGATTGGACCACTGTATTGCCTCTGGAGACAGTAAATCCACAAGGTACTCTCATTAACATTTTCATTGTGTTATATACATATCATATTTCACTATTTTTTTATCATATTAATGTGTCCTTTATTTTATCCACAAGGTATTCATACTGCAGCTTGCATCTTTACTGAAGGAGAAAATGTTGAGGAGAGTGTCGGCGGATCCTCTGTGAGAGCTGCAACTTTCTCAAGAAACCAAGAGCCCACAACAGCAGAAGATTTTGTTAATGAGGATGGTGACTCGGAAGATCTGGATAGTCCACGCCAAAGTGATGAAGAATATAATGTAAGGAAGAAATTTCCAAAATTTAAGATGCCCGTGGATAATTCAAAAGTACAGTTTGAGGTAGGTCTCATATTCAACTCAAAAGAGCTTGTGAAAGATGCGATGAAGGAATATGCTTTGATGGAAAAGAAAAATCTTCACTTAGTTAAGAATGATAAAACTAGGATGGTAATTAGATGCATGAAGGGGTGCCCGTTTTATGTTAGAGTTAGTAAGAGTAGTTTTTCCCATTATTTTCAATTTGTCAGTTGTGATATCACTCACACTTGCCATAGATCTCCAAAGAATAGGCAAGCTAAAACTCCTTGGCTTTCTAAGAAATTTGTTGATATTTTGAGCCACACCTCTGATATGAAAACAAAAGGGTTAATTACGGAGGCCAAGCAAAGATGAGGAGTGGTGTTGGATAGGCACAAAGCTTATAGGGCTGAGAGGAGGGCTCTTGAACATATACAAGGGGCGGGAAGTGAGCAATATAAGCACTTAAGGAGTTATGCAGAAGAATTAAGGAGGAGTAACGCTAATAGTACTATTATCATTATATGTGGTATGGGGAGTAAGGGCCCAATATTTGAGAGAATATATGTATGTTTTGAGGCATGTAAGGCTGCATTTGTGAGTACATGCAGACCTTTGATTGGATTGGATGGATGCTTTCTTAAAAGTATCTACGGTGGACAATTATTAACAGCTGTTGGTAAGGATGGAAATAACCAGATGTTTCCAATAGCCTTTGCAGTGGTGGAAGCTGAGACTAGAGACTCTTGGTCATGGTTTGTTGACCTACTCATGGAGGACTTAGGGTGGGGTGCAACCGAATAGATGGTCATTTATTTCAGATCAACAAAAGGTAGTGTGTTGTGATTCTTTATTTATTAATTATTCTTTATTGAATATAACTTTTGACACCATTCTATTATTATATAGGGGCAGTTCCTACATTGCAGAATCTGGTTGACAATGTGGATCATAGGCTGTGTGTGAAACACCTGTACGAGAATTGGAAGAAGAAATATCCCGGTGACATCATGAAGGATGCCTTGTGGAGGGCAGCCAGAGCTACTACAGTTCCAGAATTCACTAGAGCTATGGAAAAGTTAAAGAGGCTGAACGAGCAAGCGTGGAAGGACATGATGGATATACCACCTAAGATGTGGTCTAGATCTGCATATAGTAGTCACACACAATGTGATCTACAAGTTAACAATATGTGTGCGGCATTCAATAGTGCCATACTTAAATATAGGGATAAACCAATCATCAATTTGATAGAGGGGTTGAAGTTTTACATCACAAACCTGTTTGTGTCAAAGAGAGACAAAATCCTGAGGTATAAGGGAAATATTTGTCCATTGATTCAGTTGTTGTTGGAGAAGGCAAAGAGAGAAGCTGATGGGGCTGCCAACCTGGGCAGGGGATGATGCATATGCATTATTCGAGGTGTCAAAAGATGTTGACAGATATGTGGTGCATTTAGCAGAAAGAACTTGCAGCTGTAGGAAGTGGGATTTATGTGGAATTCCATGCAGCCATGTAGTGGCAGCGATGTGGTACAATAATTATGTTCCGGAAGATTATGTGGCTACTTGTTACAGGTACATATAATAAATGTTTGTTGAAGAATTTTATATATGCTATCTTAACCTGCTATCCTGTTTATTTGTGCAGTAAGCAAACTTTTCTGCGAACTTACTCACATATCATCATGTCGTCCAATGGGCCTAAATTATGGCCTATTATTAATAGTCAGCCAATCAATCCACCACTAATGAGAAGGGCACCAGGCAGGCCCAAGAAGTTACGAAATAAATCTAGTGACGAGCCTCGTAACCCACATAAGCTATCAAGACAACATACAACAGTTAAGTGCAGCGGGTGTGGAGAGAGAGGTCACAATAGTAGGAGCTGTAGAGGAAAAACTGCAGCAAATAGAGCAATTCCCAAAGGAGGAAATAAGGTAGATTTACATTACTTTTAGTGATAATTCTACATTTATAACCGACATGTTTTTAATTTTATCTTTATTCTACATTGCAGAAAAAGAAGACTAAAGCTGCACAAACACAGGCTAGTAGGGCAGCATCTCAACATGCACAAGGTTCACAAAGTGCATCTCTGTGGACAGAATGCTCACAGGCGGCATCAACTCAACCACAATTTATGCAAGCAGCCAGGGAAACAAGATAGTGTTAGTTTTAGTATGATTTTGAAATGTAACTAAACAGTGTTCTCCATTAGTACCAATAAGTGACTAAGAATGTCAATTTTAGTATGATTTTGGTGTACTTTGAACTCACTTTGGCTTCCATTAGTACCATTTTGATCAGCTGTAATGATGAATTTTCAGCACTATAAAGACATGAATATATTAGCAATGGAGTATTCAGTTTATATGTGCTCATATCAGTGTTTTTATCAGGTTTTGATTGTTCATATCAGTGTTCAGAACACTGTATGTATGTGGCTTTGTGTCAATATTAGTGTTCATATCAGTAACAAGTTAAAAATAAGTTTCAAAATCATGTTTGTGTCAATATCAGTGTTCAATAAATTCATGAACTGATCAGCATCAATTTTTGCAACAACAACAGTGTAAGAAAAAAGGTACTGTAAGATAACAGGTACTGATCAGCATCAATTTTTGCTTCAGCATCAATTTCTACTTTCATTTATATTGTTGGGAATTCTCCATTACAACTTGGGAATAACAAGTGAATGCTAGACTAAAACCAACCCATTACAGAAGAACCCCTGAAAATGACACTCTAAAGATGACTAACAATGCAATTTAGCGACACCCTATCAATAAGAGTGAATTCCCAATCCATTGAATTTGAATTTCCAACACCCTAAAGATGACTAAGACTACAACTCAGCAAAGCTTTTATATATAATGGGAATTCTGGGTATGAAACGATGGAGTCTGCAACTCTCAACTCATTGAATGTGAGTCACGATGGAGACAGAGTCTGCGTCTACTTCTACTTCCAGCGAAGGTTCAAGGCGCCGCCGTCGTTGAAGGTTCAGGATCAGATCCACCATCGTTGAAGGTTCGCGAAGGTTCAAGGCGTCTAGCAGGTCAGCTCCGCCGCTACCTCGCGGAGGTCTAGCAAGGTTCAATGCGTCCGGGATCAGCTCCGTCGTTGAAGAGGCGGCGCGCTCACAGAACCCATCAGCTCTGTCATTGAAGAGGCGGCGCGCTCGCGGAGGTTGAGAAGTCAGTAGACTCTGTTATGCGTTTCTTGATTTGGGTTTTTGGGTTATAATTTTTTATTTCAACTAATTAAATTAATTAAATTAATTAACTAATGCCATGTCACTAATACGAGGCCACGTCAGCGAGCTCTGTTAGTAATTGGATGGAAGACAAACGACAGGACCAAAAATGTTTGATTTTGAAAGTTTAGGGACTTGATTTGAGCAATTGAAATCATAGGGACTAAAATCGCCCATTTACGAAACTACAGGGACCAAAACTGCAATTAAGCCTAATATGTAATTTATTCTTATTGATATGTAAATGATTTATATTAATTATGCTTATATTAATATACGAATGACTGTATTAATAGATAATTGTGCATAGTTATATTTATATTATTAATTATTGATTATACTGCATGTATTAATACATGGTGTTATCGATATGAATATATAATTGATTATATTAGTATGTAAGTATGTGATCTCATGTGCTTATATGTGGTCTTGTATGGACTAATATGAAGTATGTAATTAATGTGTGATCGTATATTTATTTACATGTCATCGATTATATATATGTTTATATTAATACCGAATCACTTGTATTAATGCACAATAGAATTATATTAATAGACTCATCTGTATTCATATTTAGATCATGTTTATATTAATATAAGATATATATATATATATATATATATATATATATATGATAATTGTAGTTGTGTTGATATAAGATCAATTAGATGTCGTAGAGATTCAATCATTGAATAGATAACATTATCTTATCTTAATCTCCTAAAAATTCTATTTAGAAACAATTATATTTTTAACGCTGAACTTATAACGCATTTTTGACCCTCTTAGAGTCCGAAATAGGAATGGATCATGAAACATGATTTTGTAGGAAATTCTCTTAGCTTTCCAACGCCACCAAGAACATATAAATCGGATGATCGTAGCTCAAGTTAGGGCCAACACACCAGAACTCGTTTTGGACTCTTTTGGTCAGCCCGTTTCATCCCAATCCTTTTTATACCTCTTTTGCTCGACCTAAAACTCATAGCTATCAATCCTAAAATTAGAGATAGCCATATTTTACCTTTCTCTTGGGTTCCCATTAAATCCTTGAGCGTCCCCAATCCTTGTTTGGGTGTTCTTCGTCAAGAACACATCCCTGTGGTGATTGTTGTTGCGTTTGGGGTTAAGCTGCTAGCTTAGTGTTACTCTGAGGTAAGGTAACCAACCTTGTTAATCCTTTTCTTTGAATCCTTTGAGTTAGTGTTGAACCGCTTTGTCCCTGTCAAGCCAGACTTTGTTGTTTGTATGCCGGTGCTGTAAACGGCAACTAGTAGATTAGTTCCCCAGGAATCTAATCGAGGTATGTACATAACCCTTGTGTTAATTCCCTTCCTTTTTCTTGTTTGGGAATTAACTTATCCTTTTGGCTTGGCGCTCTTGGTCAAAGCTCGTTGAACTTGTTGAACCCGTTTAGTGGAGTCAAGCGTGGACTTCGTTTTGTTGGCTCATAGGTTGGAATCGTCACGGCAGGTATGGGGACAAGGGATTAGTATAACATATAGGTTCTAAGGTACCATAAGAGGAGGGTTAACCCATGACCCTATTTGTGTGTTATATGCCTTAATTGCCGTATGAAGTTGTTATGGTTGTTTCTATATGTTGTTAATTGTTTAAATGGTTTGTATGATCTTGGCATGACGTTTATGATGTTGTTTATGATGTTATTTATGATGGTGATGATATGCCATGATTGTATGAATTGGTGTGTTGGAACTGCCATTAAATCTATGTTAATAAAAGATATAGGGATGTTAGCGCTAAGCCTAAAACTAGGATTAGTCCAATTGATGTTCATAAACATGAAGATATGGATTGAGGTTTAGATATTAAGATTAAGTTATAACCTTAATAAATATATGACTTGAGGTTTAAATATTAAGATTAAGTTATAATCTTAATTAGATATGAATTGAGGATTAGATAATAAGATTAAGTATAACACTTAATAAAGATAATGTTAAGTTAAGACTTAACAAAGAGAACAATTAATAAGACGATGATGTTATTGGTAACGATGTACTATTACCGATGTTGTTGTTGAAATCATTCTTGATGCTTATTGGTCAAGTTTGATATTGATAAATCATCTTTGATGCTTGTTGGTCAAAGTAGCCATGTAATGGTGTTGATGATGGATGGTTGAACATGTGTTTGCATGTTGGTTGAGCATTGCATGCATCATGACATGGTGCTGTTAGTTGGGGGAAATTCATTCGAGAGTATGGCAAACAGGCAACTCGTGGGGATTCATCCGAGAGTATGGTGAATCGTTACTCATGGGGGTTCATCCGAGAGTAAGGTGAACAGCCAGTGCTGATCGTTCACCCGAGAGTTTGGTGGACAGGCAACTCGTGGGGATTCATCCGAGAGTATGGTGAATTGTTACTCATGGGGGTTCATCCGAGAGTAAGGTGAACAACCAGTGTTGATAGACAGGCAACTCGTGGGGATTCATCCGAGAGTAAGGTGAATCGTTACTCATGGGGGTTCATCCGAGAGTAAGGTGAACTGCCAGTGTTGATACATGATGGTCAACAAGTTGATGTACTCCGAATCGTTTTCCTGAGTTAGTTGTTGGATCCACATTGCATATGGAGTAGTGGAGTAGTATGCATCGCATAGCATGTTTATAATGTGATGTGATGGTGTGCATTATAATATGTATGTTATATTATGATATCTATATGTTGCATGATCATCTTGCTAACTGCTCTATTACCGTTTATGTTTATACGTACAATCCTTACTCCCTATCTGTTGTTGTTGTGTTTTGCATGTACCTTTGGTTATGCAGAGGATGGTGAGCTGCCAACTGAGGAGTGATCCCGAGGAGATTGCTTGCTCATAGTATAGTTTAGTTTATGTTTAGTTATGTTAGTTGTTTTCCGATGTAATATCGGTAGTGGTTACCAGCTTTGATTATGTGACATCGGGTTTCGGGTTTTGTTTATGTTTGTTTTTCCGCAGTCGTTACTTATGTTATAAATGTTTTCGAATCACGTGGCACTTGCTACCTTTTATGTTAAAGTTTTTATTTAACTTGCATGCTTTATTTAATATTATCGTATGCGGGGTAGCGGGTGTCACATCACATCTTTTCTCGAGGTCCACTAAGGTCTTACTACACTTCCATTGCTCTACCTGGATTCCATTCCAGTCTTTCAACTCTATTAGCGAGTATGACATTATCTTGCCATTCCTTTAGTCGCTTACTAGCTACCTATGCCTCTACTTTAAAAGCTTTTGGTATTCTTCTACCTGTCTAAGGCATACTTGTTCAAATGTCTGACATAATCCAAAAAGGATAAACGATGTGTCAACATGAATACAAGTACTATTTACTAAACATGAGTTCGTAAAAGGCCTCAACCTGATTAGAACCCATCAAAACACACATACTTGTGTGTCAACATACATTGTTTCGACAAGGAAACAATTCAATCAAGTTCAGGCAGAGATCACACAACAAAACCACAATAGACATATTCCCCAAGGTTCTCGAAAGACTCGACCAGCTCTGATACCAACTAATGTAACACCCCCTTGGGCATTACATCTTAAACACGTGCGGACTTAAATTTAAAAGAGAATTGTTAGTCGCTTTTGGAAAAAGGATAATTTACTTTAAGTTGAAAAACTCGGGTATAAAAATTTTTGGCATAATACTTCGGAACAGTAACACACACATCACAAAAAATAAAATTATATTATACTTAACAACACACTTAAACTGGGCTTATTCATAAACCCTCAACCATCACATATAAGTTTTCCTGAAATTGCTTTTCATTTTGAAGTT
The DNA here is from genome assembly GCA_039655645.1 of Ammopiptanthus mongolicus. Classification (NCBI taxonomy): domain Eukaryota; kingdom Viridiplantae; phylum Streptophyta; class Magnoliopsida; order Fabales; family Fabaceae; genus Ammopiptanthus; species Ammopiptanthus mongolicus. The sequence goes on from CM077344.1 coordinate 40,689,850, forward strand.
CCAAACTATACAAAGGTTGTCAAAACCACATATACCGACTTTCTCAACTTAAACATTGAAAATCCTATGAGCTGGTTTGATAAAAGAACTCTACGGATAATAAAGCCTACTACCTAGTATACATCATACCAATGAGACTGGGCCTCGTCGTCCACAGTCGCACATCTTTGTCGTCGACATCAAGAAACGCAAGCTACAAAGTCCCGAAGTGACCCAAATGACCGTTGCGAAGCATCTGTACACGTATCCAAAAACATAACAGGGTATCCAATATGTACAGGCAAGGGTGAGTAACCAATATATGGATTTAAATGCGATAACTACATACACGACATACAAGACAGCATATGAACATATGTAGTATAAACAGCAGACGTAACATAGGACAATACACTAGGTAACAACATGTCCAACATGCATACCATAAATCGCAATATGTCATATTAATCAACTAGCAGCATAAGACATCTTCGAAAACAGAATAGTGATGTACAGTAAGTAAATGTAATGATCAACAGTCATGCAATGCAATGCAATGTTCATGACACAATGCCATATGCCACAAGGGTAAACTCTGACCCCTACTCCATGGAGCTAACAAAAAGTCGGAGAGAGTGAATAGGAGGACATGTTCCAGTTATTGCTAGCCATGGGCAGGATGCTACAACATTCGTAACGTGTATGTATCTGGCTTTACGGAAACACTCTTGACCAAACATGAAAAGTACGGCACCTAGTAGAGGATATCAGTGTATTGCTCGGATTCGCCATGACACAGAAGAATCACCAACTAGTCTCATGTCAGCCTTTCCAACCCGGATACCTCCAAAGACCATTTAAGATTGACACCGTAAGATTTGCACCAACATCTAGGTGTAAGCTCAACTCCTAGGCTCGAGGCCTTACAAACTCATGTAATGAAATGCCAATGCTTACACAAAGCAGATGCGATAAAGCAATGTCTATCCACCAGATAAACCTCAAGGTTCTCTAAGGTTCTCTTCCTTACGAACTATACGTGTCTTTATATTATAAAACTTTTATCCACCGGATAAATCTCTTGATTCCTCCGGGATTGAGTCATCACAAGACTAAAACAATTGAACGACTTTTCTTGGTTCCGGACCACCGGTCCGTTATCGAACTACTGTTTCAAAACTTAAAACGTTTCATGTTTGTGTTTGTGTCTTATGAATTATATCTCAAGTCCTAAGTATTATGAAGAAGGATTGAGAATCCTCTTAGATAAGTCTTTGATCCTTTCTAAGATATTAATTCCTTGAGTTTCAAATAAAGAAAAGAGTATTGATTCACTTAAGGCTTATGAAGTCCTTGATGAACTAAGTCATCAATAGTATAGTGCATGGTCTTGTTCCACCATATACTATACTTAATTATCTCTTTTCTTTTCTCTAAGTTAATTACTTAACTTAGGTTTTCCTGCGTAAAACTTTACGACTTGAGTTGAAAACTCTCGATTTAAGACTTTGCAAACCAAACCCTTTCTAATTGAAAACTCATTTGATTTAAAGAACTTTGTTACTTGCTTGAAGTAAAGTACCTTAACTAATTTGAAAAGGTTTTTCCTTACTAACTTTGTGTAAAACCATGATTTAAGATAGCGTAAAAGAAATGGAATTTCATTTAATTTTCCAACTATGATTCAATTAATTCAAACTTGAGGACAAGGTCCTCTTTATACTTGGAAGATTGAATGTTAACTTAGTTTCAAAGAGTGTGACATCCCATTAATCCTAAGGTAACTTCATATTACTTTTACTTTCATGAAATCACTTTCATCCCTTTTATTTTTGAAACACTTAGTTAATTGGATAAACTATGACTAAAGTAAAACATATTTTCACCTTAGTAAAAACACTTGAAGGTTGAAACTCTATTGGATCTTTGGATAAAAATCACTTCTTATTTTGTTTTGAAATATAAGTTACTAAAACACTTTTCTAACTTTTCAATCATTGAATGTTCAAGAATAACTCATGTTCTTCCTCTTTCTAATCAAGGCTGAATGCTCCCTTGCACGAGATGTGAAGATTTTGCTTCACCAACTTGTCAAGTAATAGCCTAAAAGCTCACAATATAATGATGAACAATAATCATGCATCATTCAATCATAATCAAGCATAAAAATCCTTACTTGATCTAGAGATCAAGCATTGTTTTCAACATACATGAAAACACTTTTCCATCCAAACATACATCATCACAAACATATACTAAGTATAGAAACATTATTACAACCATACGAAGTTCAAAAACAACTACACAGATCAATCCCGGATAACATATAGTTATCGGGAAAATCCCTCAGGCAAACTCCCCTTACCCGGTGAAGTTATCCTCTAAGCAAAAGTCGTCCGATCGGCCCGCAAATTCTCCCGATTCCTCATCCGATTGCTCAACCACAACTACATACTCATTATCAATCCAAACATCAATATTACACAACACAAATTTTCCTATTCCCCTCCACCTAGGGTTCGGCCATAGGGTCCAAAAATTAGCTAAAGATGTCTAAAAATCCCTATCTCTTGGGTGAAGGATCTATAGGTACCTTTAACACCAAATCAAGTTTCATTACCCAAAAATTGAAACAAAACTTATACTTTCCCCCATATATAGGGTTCGGCCACTCCTTAATTAAAGGTGCTAGGGAAGTTCTTTGATCACATACTCTTGGATTCAAGACTCACTAAGCATGATAGAACTAAATCAAAGCTTATTATACAAAAGAAATGAACAAAACTCTATTCACCCAAATGGATGAGATTCGGCCATGCTTACCCATTTGAGCTAGGGAGCTCTTTTGGTTTCATGCTCTTGGATAATGAAATAGGATGATGAAACTAGCTCATAGAAATTGGTTTGACATTAAAAGGATTTTTCTACAATTTGCTATGAATTTATGAAGTTTAGGCTTCAAAATTAAACATTGCTTGAAACACATGATTCAGTGGAGAAAAGATGAAGTTTGAGAGCTCAAAAATGGAATTCATACCTCCTTGGTGATGAGGATGAGCAAAGGATCAACTCTGCTTCACAACTTCCTTGAAGAATCTTAAAAGAAATGGAGAGAAAATGGAGGAAAAGGTTGAAGTGAGGAGAAAGAAGTCATGGAGATTATGAAGGAGGGAGAGGGCGTGGTTATGAGGAGAAAGGGAAAGGAAGTCAACAAAAATTTACTTAAGGGGCAAAAGAGTCTTTTCACCTTAGGACCTAAGTGTAACTTCCATAAAAGTCAGGGGTATTTTGGTCTTTTCTCGTCCAGATATTTTGAAAATCATCATGACACTTGGCGCACATTCCTAGGTGATGTGACTTGATTTGCCTTCATGTTTATCCGTTAGAGGGTCCCGATAAATCCATATCCAGCTCCGTTCGACACCTGGTTTGAGAATTCGCCCGAATAGTTTATGAATTTTCCGATTTTTACTGCGCAAAACCAATTTTAGCAAAATTGTAGAGAATTCGATTCTAAGACTAACTGTCTCATTCACGAGTCAAAATTAGGTCTTCTGAGTAGTAAAATACTACTGTCAGTGAAAAACGCAGACAACGTAGACCGGGCTCCGTCTGAGTTTTCGACCCAAAATTTAACCGTAGCTTCCTACGATAGCGTAGAGCGTGACTATGGTCTCAGATTATTTTAATTCACTCTCTAAACCCTCCAATAAAATACAAAGACATAAATACTATTTATTAACTTTAGAGAGCTTGAAAAATCGGGGTGTTACAGTTTGTCTTTTTACTGTTATATTTAAGTTGCGAGTTGTGATGATTAAATTGAATTATACTTCAAGTTCACTTAATAGTTTGATTTGCCTCCAATTTTGCAAGTTGATGCTTTGCTGGAAGTTTTGGTTAATTAATAGCCAGCTAGTGTAGTGTATTGTAATGCCTGGGATTGTATATTGTAATATGTTTGAATTAGTTTGAATTGTGTATACTGTACTCTAGGTGTATATGTAACATTTTTAATGAATGAAATGAATTTATTTATACTGTGCCAATTATGTATACTGTACTGCTGTCTGGGTTTTGCGGAGTGTAGGGAAGAGTAGGAGAAAATAGAGCATATTATTAAAAAAAAAATATATGGGAAAAGACAGCACTTCCTTGAGGAAGCGCTATCTTTTCTACTTTCCATAGCGCTTATTTAAATGCCACTGTTTGTTCAACCTTTAATAGCGCTCTATTTAATAGCGCTTTTAAGCGCTATTAAATGCCAAAAATAAACGTTATTAAAAGTCTTTTCTGTTGTAGTGAAGGGTAGTAGCGTATGCTTCACGACAGTTAAGGGTTCACGAAAGGAACTATCTGATCCATGATCTGGATCTAGCAGCCATAGTGTTTGCTCTGAAGATATGGCGATACTACCTTTATTGAGCTAAGTTCATGGTGTATAGTGACCACAAAAGTTTAAGGTATCTGTTTAATAAAAAAGAATTGAACATGAGACAGAGGAGATGGATGGAATTCATATAGGACTATGAATTTGATCTACAATACCATCTAGGAAAGGCGAATGTAGTGGTGGATGCGTTAAGTGGGAAATCTTTACGTGTGCCTACGACGATGGTAAAAGAATTGGGACTGAATGAATAGTTTAGGAATCTGAACCTAAGTATGGAGATATGTAGAGATAAGATACACCTAGGAATGGTAACAGTAACGAGTAACGTTATGAAGACAATCAAGGAAAAGCAGGAGGATGATCAATATCTTCAGAAGATGAAAGAGCAAGTAACTGGTGGTAGGACTTCTGAGTTTAAGATGGATCCAAATGGAATGTTGAGATATGGTAATAGGATTTGTGTGCCCAAAGATGTAGAGCTTAGGAAGATAATCCTAGAAAAAGCACACAAGAGTAGGTTGAGTTTGCATCCCGGAGCTACCAAGATGTACCAAGACTTGAAGAAGATGTTTTGGTGGTCTGGAATGAAAAAGGAAGTGGCAGAGTATGTGTTGCCTTGTTTGGCTTGTCAGAAGCAAAGATAGAACATCTAAAGCCAGCAAGACTGTTGCAATCTTTGGATACTGTAACATCCAAGAAAATAAAATAAAATAAATAGGGATAATAATGTGAGAAAAATTACGGAGTTTTTGGGAGGTTTAGAATTCATGTTTTAAGCCCTTGAAGTAAATAATAGTGATTAAAAATAATTAAAATTGGTTAAGTGTGATTTTCTGAAGGAATTCACTTCATGACACGTGAGCACGCCCTTACTCGTGTGAGTACGCTCTTACTGAAGTAAGCACGACCGTGCTCAAGGGGAGCATGTAACACCCCCCTCGGGTGCTACATACACGAACTCAAAATGCTGAAATACATCAAGACATAAAACACTGGTTGCTTTCGGAAAATACTTTAATTAAGTAGCTACGTTCGAAAACGCGGTTCTAAGAATTTTCTGCATGCATACGTGATCCAATTCAAGACAAGGAAATAAACTTCTGAACACACCTCAATATTTAAAAACCATAGTAATATAATCATGACATAAAATCGGTCTAATATATTCTATTACAGACTCAGGACTTAAGTTTAACATACGTGCAGCAAATAACATAAGACTGCTTCAAAATAAAAGACTCTTATGCTGGTCGGGCTAAAAGAGTAGCCATTGGGATACAACCCCAAAGTCAGCTCCTTTAAAAGGCTCCATCATCCGAGTCCTCACATGTCCGCGGGGACCTATGATCAACATCTGTACATGTGTTCCGAAAACACAACAGGGTGTCCAACATATACAGGCAAAGGTGAGATACTCATATATAAGTTTATTGCGATAGCCGCACAAGCGACAAACAACAGTTACAGTCACACATAAATACAGTTATAATAACAGTTATTCATATGAAACAATATCTCAAACACTATGAGGAGTTATAATAATGCATGAGACTTCAATATCATCTTTCTAATTCATGTACTCCGGAGATTCCTGCTACCCTTCATTGAGCGATAGGCCGCAATAACACCCACAACACAATTGTTCTAATGAGTCGGCCTCTCAATTTAGGTCCGAACTCCAATTTTTCCAGGGTACCAAGTCATAACCATATCCTGAATAGTCCAATCTCTGATTGAGTTCATTCGTGTTTGGCAACCGATTTACCACGGCACGGGGTTGCAATGCCACCGTCCAGTTGTGGAGTTTCGAACATAGAATGCCCCTATAGACCCAGTGGCCTTAACTGGCTGAATTCTCAACTGCGTAAGTTGTAGCTCGTTTTCAAATGGCATGTCTTCCAGTTCATGTATGTACAGAGAAATTTTCTGTTTTCTTTTCGTTCATTCTTTCATTGTCGAGGCATATAGCTCACGACTCGTTTTAAAGGACATTATGCCCGTTCAAATCAAAACACAGGACGCGAAGTCCGAGTGCTCAACCCATAATATACTAGTCCAACGTCTTGGTCACTAGGTTTGTGTTCATCTCAAAGATTCCTCGTTTTACTTTTCAAAACAACTTTGGAAAACAAAACACACTTTTATTTTCTTGAACTAAGACATTTCTTTTTCAAAGAAAACATTTTCCGGGAAAAACACATTTTCATAACCAAAACCGTTTTCTAAAGGTTCTATTTCTTTGAAAACGTTTTTCGAAAAGGAAATTTACTTTACATTGACTTTTCCTACAAAAGGACTTTTTCTTTTTTAAAAAAAGAAACTAACTTTTCAAAAAGAGGCTATTTTAATTTTTTATCGAGTCATAGCCAGTCCTATGTGCATCCAGGATATATATATATATATATATATATATATATATATATATATATATATATATATATATATATATATCAAAACAGTCCAATATCACAATAATATTCATCAAAGGCATCCATGCCACAATTCTAAATCAAATGCTCAAGTACAAATTTCATCAAGTACATAAGTCAATCATTCACAACTTCCAATCATCAATCAACACTACCACATCTCATATAACAAATCAAATACCATGAAGCTATCAAACTCAAATGAACTACCTCCCTTTACCTTTCTAAGATGCTCAATTAAATCCCGAACAATTCTCAGCTCCAGCTCCAGTTTTGTCCGCGTCGCCTAAAACAATTAAGCACAATTCAATTCAAACAACAATCAATCATCAAATTACAACATCACAAAACAAATTTTCTTCCCCAAAAAGGTCCAAGGTTCGGCCAAGAAAAGATAAAAAGGATAGGGATCTCATTTGGTTCCAAACTTTTGGATGGTTGGTTTATAAACTTGGTTAACATTAAGACAAGTCTTAATACCCAAAAATATGAAACATGACTCATGATTTTTTTTCCACGAAGGTTTCGGCCATGAAGGGGAAAACTAGGGTAGGAATTGATTTGGTTTTCCATCACTTGGATTCAAAGACAATAGGAATGGTAAAGATGGAATCAAGAGTTAGAAATCAAAAATTTTGAGAAAAAACACTATTCACCAAAAACTATAGGGTTCGGCCACTTTGGGAAAATAGGCTAGGATGTGAGTTTGATCATATGCTCTTGGGTTTAGGTAGAGGATGATGAACTGAGCTCAACGAAATTGGTTTCCCATTAAAAGGATTTTTCTACAATTTCCTATGAATTTTTGAAGTTTTGGATCAAAAACTTGATTTTCAAGAAAACAAGATTTAACATGAGATAGGAAGAGATTCATGAAGCTAAGAGATCATAGAAGTGATCTTACCAAAGAAAGGATGAAGATTGATCAAGGATTCAAGCTTTTTCTTAAGGGAAAATGGAGTTTTGGTTCAAGGAAGAAGATGAAGTGTGAAGGTGCTCTCAAGACCAGATTTTGGGCGTGGATGAGGGGGGATGACCAGCCTATTAAACAACTCACTTAAGGGCTAAATAGTCATTTCCTTCAAGGATAAAATGGTAAAAGTGAAAAAAGGTTAGGTTAGGGGTATTTTGGTCATTTCGCGTCCAGAGATTTCCGAACGTCATGACGACTTTGGCATGCTCTCCCAAGTGATTTGACATGATGTGGCATCAAGATTATCCGTTGTCGGGTCCCGGTGAGTCTATATGCAGCTCCGTTCGTCACCCGATTGAAGATTTCGCTCGAACGAGTGTCAGCAAGTGATTTTTTTGAAATTTAACAAAAAAGTAGGAAATTAAATTCTAAGACTTACTATCTCATTCACGTGTTCATCTGAGGTCTCCTGAGCAGTAAAATCATACTGTCAATGTAAAAACATAGACCGGGCTCCGTTTGAGTTTTCCACTCAAAATTTAATCGTAGCTTCGTACGATAACGTTGAGCATGAATATGACCTCGGTTTATTTTATTTCATTTTCTATGTCCTTGAATAAAATATAAACTTAATTATATAACTTGTTGATTTAAAAGATAGTGAAAAAATCGGGGTGTTACAGAGCACGCACGTGTCAGAAATCGTGGAAAAAGTGACGCTGTTTAGCGCGCCCATGCTCATATCAGTACGCCCGTGCTGAACAAGGAGCACGGCCATGTTGAATAGGAGCACGCCCGTGTTCGACGTCAGTAATATCAGAAACGCGAGGGTTTTAGAAGGGAATGAATGTAACACTATTTATACCATCTTATAACACCCTAGTGCGGCTCGAGATTGTAACATCCCAAAAATCCTATACCTGCTTCTCTTAACTAATAATGAGCTTAATAATCATAAAATGTTATTTTGAACACGGTGTGCTGTTTTGAGTCGGAACCGGTAAAAATATATTTTTTTTAATCAGGACAGCTTTACCTTGGGATGCGTGCCAGGCCGGGGAAGTTGTTCTGGCCCAAAGTCGGGAGTAGTTCATGACTGCATCTCACGTTTCATGAGACATTGTCAACCATCCATCACCTTTTCATTCCTTTAACCATTGGATTAAATTCTTATGATTCATGGTTAATAACCTAGCATCTTTTCCTTTTATGGAGAAAGCTAACTAACCTATTTATGGTTAATCTCTAAACTTTGAATAAGAGCTCAACAACACATCTTACTCTTTAAATCCTAGCCATCCTTTTTCTTACACCATCAAGTCATTAGTCATAATACATCAACAAAACTTGGTGATCATGTGCATAAGGCCATTCAGCCATTTAGTGTGGGAAAACACACTTGCTCACTTGTTTTCTTCTCACCAAAGATCAAAACCTCTCTTAATGCAAGTTTCTTGAAAACCTCTCTTCTCCCTCTTCTCCTCTACATTCGGCCATACCATAAACCAACATCATCCAAACTTCATTTTTGATTTCAAAAACCATAGATCAACTAGTCTTGATCTCTAGATCATCTTTGATGAAGGAAGTTTTCTATTTGGAGCAACTTGGTTCTTAACCCTCAAGAACATCAACCTTGTTCATCATGTGTTCTTCACTAAGTAAGTCTCAAATCTTTCTTTTCTCTTCATATCTTTCTTAGAATCATGAAACAACTTCTTCTAGTTCATGATTTTGTGAAACAAGTTCAAGATCTTACCTTTTCTTTCTATGAAGGTTCGGCCTTGTCACTCTTTCTTGGAGATTGGAGTTTTGCTCATCCTAAAGATCTTCATTAAGGTAATGGGGGAGTGAACCTCATCACACCACATTGGTGGTGGTGAAAATGGTTTATGGGTTTGGTTTGGGGAAAACCCTAAACCAAGGGTTTCCTACTTTGTCTATTTTGTTCTCTATGAGAACAATGATGTAATAATTATTTATTGCTTGATTTGTGTTCATTGATGTGTTTGAATGGTTGAAAATAACTTTTATGTATGAGAAAACCCAAATCTAGATTTCCTCCATCTTTTTGTTGAAAAGAGTTTGAGAAAATGTGATTTTCGGATCTAACCTTGTGAGTCATTTCGGTTTTTCTCTCAACCTAGACCTTGGATTTCAAAACTTGTTTTTTGATCCAAAAACTAGACATCTTGGGCTTCAGTTTGAGGACAAATTTCATGTGTTTTCATAAAGATTTGACCCTTGAAAACTTGTTTCAATCTAAGCATAAAATTCTGTCTCGGATTCTGACTACAGTGACTTATTTAGTGAAACTTTACTAACTCAGTTAATTTTTTTGAAAATAAATTTTATATCCAAAAACTAGACATCCTAAGCTTTCATATGAGCCCACATTTTCTCAAATCCGAGTTGGTTTGGTCAATCAAATGTTTGTCACAAGTTGATGCTTGACATGCTGAAAATTCTGTATACGGGTTTGATGTTGAATTTTTGGAATTAGTTGTTATGTTATTATCCATGTTGATGCATTGATGATTACTCTTGTTCATGATGGATATTGGTGAAGCAAAATCTTCACATTAAACCTAGTATAGGATTTGGCCAAAGCATAAACAAAAATGATTTTCAACTTCAATCTTTGAAACTCAAATGATTTTACAACTCTAAAATGGAATCAATGAACGATGAACCAAAGCAAAACAAAGAAACCTTATTTGAATGAAACATAACATTCATTCAGGAGGTTCTTAGAACAAGGGAAAAAGTATTTTAATCTTAAGTTATAGCTTAAGTAAATCACATGACGTTGTGGAAAATTAATAAATCAAGTGTTCTCAATAACAAATGACTTTGAGAAAATCTTATGTAAGATTCGGTTACTAAGTAGGTTTTGAACGTAAAACCAATCTTTGAGTACAATACAATGTTTAGTTTCAAGTTTAAGTATAAATGATTTCAAGTTAAAAGGAATTTGGACTTAAGAAGATTTCTCTTCTTTAGTTTATACAAAAGAGTTTTAAACTCCAACTTCCGACTTTAAGTTTAATTGAAACTACATGCTTTTTGAAATAATATTTTCAAAGTATAAGATTTTGAATCAAAGGCACCAAGGCACTTTGCCAAGGTATAAAACAAATAAGTGTTTTGTACTCACCTTTTTACAAAAGTGTCTTGAACTCAAAACTAAAGATTTTCCTAAGTTAAAACCCTAAGTCAAATAATTGACTTAGAGCGAAATAAAGAGATAAGAAAGTGTAATGTGTGGTGGAACAAGACCAAATGTTACACCATTGATGATTCATTCATCAATCGACTCATAAGACTTAATGAATCAAGATGTATTTCATTACTCGAAAGACAAGTACCCTCTAACTTAGAAAGGATCTAAGACTTAACTAGAGGATTCTCAATCCTTCTTCATAAGACATTTAGGACTTGAGAAATATATCATAAGACACGCACACAAACATGAAACGTTTTGGTTTGGAACAGTAATTCGATGCCGGGCCGGTGAGTCGGACCCGAGGACATCGTCTAACTGTGTAGTCTTGTGATGACTCGATCCCGGAGGGATCACGAGATTTATCCAGTGGATAAAGGTTTTATAATACAAAGACGCGTATAGTCCCTAAGGAAGATAGCCTTAGTGAACCTTGAGGTTTATCTGGTGGATAGACATTGCTTTATCGCATCTGCTTTGTGTAAGCATTGGCATTTCATTGCATGAGTTTGTAAGGCCTTGAGCCTAGGAGATTGAGCTTACACCTAGATGCTGGTGCGAATCTTACGGTGACGATCTTAAATGGTCTTGGAGGTATCATGGTTGGAAGGGCTGACATGAGACCAGTTGGTGATTCTTCTGTGTCATGGTGAATCCGAGCAATACACTGATATCCTCTACTAGATGCCGTACTTTTCATGTTTAGTGTAGAGTGTTTCCGTAAAAGCCAGATACGTGCACATTACGAATGTTGTAGCATCTTGCCCATGGCTGGCATACACGGAACATGTCCTCCCATTCACTCTCTCCGACGTTTTGTTAGCTCTATGGAGTAGGGGTCAGAGTTTTACCCTTGTGGCATATCGCATTGAGTCATGTACATCGCATTGCACTGCATGACTATTGATGGATGCATTTACATGTTATACACTATTATCCTGTGTTGATGATGTCTTGTGCTGTTGATTGGATATTATGAGATATTGAGATGTATGATATGCATGACTAGTATTTTCTTGTCTTGTGTGTCGTACCGTTTTTACTTCTGCCATGTGTTGTGCTGATGAATGGAAATCTCACCTTATTACTTTGTATTGCATTGTTGTGTGCTTCTCTGGTTGTCTCCTGAGAAGGTCAGGTTACTGAGACTTCACCCGACGTTTTGGATGCACCTCTCTGTTGAGCCTCCTAGTGGTTTTGGCGTTTGGACATCTAGTCATGGTGAGCTTCTAGCAAAGTACAAGTGGAAAGCCACACTCACCATCCGCAAGGGTCGCAAAGGAAGAGTTCTTGACCGCTCCACAACCTGTCTTCATGTCGTCCGCTGTCAAGGTTGTACCCATAAGTGGAATGCTAGATGGACTTTTCCACTGATACGTTCAGTGCCTTCTCCCTCTATTAGGGGTAGGTTGCTTGTTAACAGAGTTGCTTCTAAGTCAACTTCTGTTATGTCTTCCATAGGAATGCCAGCAGTAGTCCTTGGTAGGGTTCCTGTTAGGTCTCGTTTGATGGGTCCTGGTTGGAAGGCGATGAGTGAAGAGACCAGGAGTGATGTGATTTATCCACACATTCCTATTTCTTTCGCTTATCTCTCTGTAAAGAAGAAGTCAGAGGAAGTATTCCATGGTTGATCCAAGGGATGTCTTCCCGTGTAGTCTGTAGTCGGCCAGTTTAGAGTGTCAGAGAGTCTGTACCTTTCTTTTATCTTTTGTGGAGCTGTGACTCATAGTATCTTATGTTTAGGAGCTGCGTCTCCAAGTATCTTATGTTTAGGAGCTGCGTCTACAATCTTTTATGATGAGTCTGTATCTTTCTGTTTTCTTTCTATAGTCGGGTTGGGTTTTTATGTAAGCCTTTACAAACATATATTATGAAATGTTTCTGTTTACCTTATACGCATGAACGGTTACAAGTTTTACAGTTATGTCTTGTGAAAAGGAAACATTTAGCCCATCTTTCTTAAATGATTTTATTTAACCCGTTTTTCGGCCTTATAGTTTTATAAAATGTCCGTTATGTGATGCCCCCGAAAAGGGTGTTACAGAGACCCTCTTTACACCCAAAAATGCTCTTTTGCTTGTCTTTGAGGATTGAAGAGCTTGGAGAAGGCAATTATAGAGTAGAAGGAGTGTAAAGAAGGAAGAAAGGGGAAGATTCTTGATGAGCTTCTTGGCGCGTTCATGACAAACGCTTGGAGCTTCTTGGAGGTCTTCAAGAGGTGAGTAGAAATACTCTTTCTCACCCTTTCCATGGTGCAATTTTCCTTGGGGTTGTGATATGCTTTCAAATCCTGATTTTCTAAATTTGGGGGTTTTTCCTTTAAAGTGTCCCTACCATGAATTTATATATTTATTCTGAGTTGATGCTATGATGTTTATGTTTCACACATGACTTGGTTGATTGACATGCTATATTTGGATTATATGATGATATATGTGGTATTGGCATGATTAATTAATTGTTATATGCGATGGTTGTTGTTTGCTGCAATACCGCCTATGATAGTGGTATCGAAAGTAACAACGCCAATGAATTGGGATGTCGAAAATATGAAATACTGTCATGATGGGGTATCGAAAGCAACATCGCCACACGTTGGGATGTCGAAATGAGTAATACCACCAGTGTACAATGGTTGGCATCGAAAATGAGTAATGTTACTGAAGAGAAGGTGACATCGAAATACCTTCATGAGTAATGTAGGCAATGGGACGCTATTCTTATATGAAGTTTGATAGTCATATGACATATGTGGTTAATTGGAATTATTTGATATATGAGATTTTGACATACTTGATTTATGATGTGTTGAGAATGATTGATTAATGCCAATAATAATTTATATTATGTTGGCCCAGACAACCATTTCCCAAGAGGGGGGTGAATTATGTAATCGTGTAATTGAAAACTTTTTGTGTAGTCAAAACGCCTTTTTGAAACTTAATCAGAGATAACAGCGGAATAAAATAAATTACAACGACGTTAAATAAAATGACTGAATGAATAGCACTATAAGTAAATTGCTTTAAGATAAAGAGCAATAATAAACTGCGATAATAAGAAGGATATGGAAAAAGATAACATGTAGATTTATCCTGGTTCGGCTACTAACTACTCCAGTAGCCTAAGTCCAGTCCCCAAGGTCAATCACCAAGGGTTTTCACTCAATAACTAGCTTTTAAATCAATTTCAACTAGAAAACTTCACAAAGAAGAGCACTTCTCACAGACCAGGGATATCACCTCCCCCAGTGAAAGAGCCTCAACCAAGCTTAACAGGTGTAACACCCTCTTGGGCATTACATCTTGAACATGTGCGGAATTAAATTTAAAGGAGAATTGCTGGTTGCTTTCGGAAAATAATAATTTACTTTAAGTCAGAAAACTCGAGTGTAAAAATTTTCGGCATAATACTTGGAAAAGTGATACACACGTCACAATCATAAAATCACATTATACTTGACGACTCACATAAACTGGGTTTATTCATAAATCATTTCACCATCACATATAAGCTTTCCTGAAATTGTTTTTCATTCTGAAGTTCCAAACTATACAAAGGTTTTCAAAATCACATATACCGACTTTCTCAACTTAAACATTGAAAATCCTAAGAGCTGGTCTAATAAAAAGAACTCTAAGGACATTATAGCATACTACCTAGCATACATCGCACCAATGAGACTAGGCCTTGTCGTTAACAGTTCACACATCTTCGTTGTCGACATCAAGAAACTCAAGCTACAGGGTGCCAAAGTGACCCAAATGACCATTGAGAAGCATCTATACACGTATCCAAAAACACAACAGGATGTCCAACATGTACAGGCAAGGGTGAGTAACCAATATATGGATTCAAACACGATAACTACATGCACGACACACTAAACAGCATATGAACATATGCAATATCAACACAGAACAGTAGCAGAAGTAACACAGGATGACACACAAGGTAACAACATGCCCAACATGCATACCATAAATCACAATATTTCATGTTAATCAATTAGCAGCATAAGACATCTTCGAAAGCAGAATAGTGATGTATAGTAAGTAAATGTAATCATCAATAGCCATGCAATGCAATGCGATGTACATGACTCAATGTCATATGCCACAAGGGTAAAACTCTGACCCCTACTCCATGGAGCTAAAAAAACGCCGGAGAGAGTGAATGGGAGGACATGTTGGGGTAAGCCCTAGTGGCCAATCTATTTTGAATAGATAATCATTTGTTTCATGACTTTGATCATATATTTGATATATGTTTAAGGCATTTATTTATTATGTTATATTTGATGATCATATTTATAGCATAATATAGTCCTTAGAATAGGTAGTTCATTTAATGGAACATCAAGTATGACTTGACCGTGAGATGCCATTAAATTATAGAACACTATTCTTAAATATCCATAGTCAAGTATTATTATTAATAAGGACAATAATAATACATTGAGACTATTATGTGACTGATGACCACATTTCAAGGGTCATAGATATAAGATATCAAGTCTTCACATAGGTATAAATATTAGTGGAATATTTATACTAGAGTGACCCTCTATGAGAACGCAACATAATAGTTATGTGTCATAAGCGATTCTCATGGTGACCATAGTGAAATAGTCCTTCGACTTGAAGTCACTACGATTCCTAACATATGTAGTTGTAGGCTTTAATACTATCAAACGTTACCTCTAACATGACAACTATAAAGATAGTTATTGGACCTGCAATGAAACATGTTGAGGAATGTGAGTGATGTAGATAGGATTTGTCCCTCCTACATAACAAGGGTAATGTCTATTGGCCTCTTGATGGCATGCGACGTAAAAATGCATGGCCATGCTAAGGTGGGACAATATGAGATATTGGGCCCACATGATCGTACGTCAATTACTATATCAAGAAATAAATAATTGGACTTAACAAGGATGACACATTTATGCCTTGTATTCAATTAAGACATTGAGACGAAAGGACGTTGACTTCACATTATATATGGTTACAATAAGGTTTTAATTGTATCACCAATATTCTAATTAATCGGGTAGCAATGATGTATTGCTAGATGCCGCTCATTGTTTATAATATTAATTGATTATTAATATGATTAATTATAATTAATATTATTGTCAATTAATTGAGAACCTATGGGGTCACACGTATAAAACAAATGTTTAGAGAATTAATTTAATTGATTAATTAAATAATATTTAATTAATAATTAAAATAGGATCAGTTTAATTGATTAATTAAATATGATTTAATTATTAAATTAAACATTGGGCCTGTAGCGTACAGTAGCCCAACTGGGAGGTTAAGTGAGTGACAGCTATTAGTAGGCTGTGCACGTCACATAAGGTACATACAACACAAAGCACTCATAACAGCCATTGTTCACCCTTGACAGTCGTGCCCTCTTTTCTCTCTCTGTGTGCTGCGCCTCTCCCAATCCTGATAGCTTGCACTATGCTATCTCTGACATTGGTTTGCTCGCGTGGACTGAGTAGAGGTATTGCTACTTTGCAATACTGGTGATAGAGAAGCCTTTCCTTATGGTGGTTGTGGCGGGACAGTTATCGTAATCTCGCGATCCAAGATTCGTTAAACGTTGGATCGGGCTGAATATTGGACAGTAGGTTCGTCACATGTGGTTCTACTTCTTCACCGTTCAATTTTTCAATACGAGGTCTAGAGAGAAAGTTAGTGAAATAAACAGATGTAAACACTAGAAGGGGGTTGAATTGTGTTTACCAGATTTATATGGAAATAAAATATTTTTCGTAAGCACAACAGAGAGAAGACGAGTGTTTTAAGACAAACCATTCAGATAGGCGACTTGTCTGACAGTTTTCTCAGAACAGCACATAATCATACAAGATAAAAACAAATTGATAAACACAGTTATAACTTCCTTAGTTAATTAAGGGCCACTTAAGATAAATAATCAAACTAAAGAGATAAGGGATAGAGAGATTAAACACAAAAGTTTTATCCTGGTTCACCCCTTAATAACTGAGGCTACGTCCAGTCCTTGGCAGCACCAAGTTTTCTCAACTATTAATCAGGTTACAGGACATACAAGTATTCTTTGCTCACCTAGCCTCTTTAGGCTCTAACATAAGTATTGTTTTCTCACCTAGCCTCTTCAGGATCACTTAGGTTTGTTTAACAGAAGATGTAAATTGATTACAACTTTTAAGTCTTTCACAATCACTCAGAAGAGTCTATTAAATGTGAAGGTCTGAAAGACTGCATATTAACTTCAAATGATTGAAGAATAAGGAATGAAAGAATGAAGATATAAATGCACAAAGTTATTTCTCTTTGAATACTGTGTTGATTCTCTATGAGGATCTTCAAAGTCTTCTTCATTAGATAGACTTCAAGGGTTTAAAGCCGTTAGAGACATTCCTTGAGTGCTTGGCCTTTTGTAGATCTTCATTAAATGCAAATAGAGTCGTTCTGGTCAGCCATTGATGCTTGAGGAACGTTGTTTGTGCTCTAACATAAGAAGGACAGAGTTTTCTGATACACCTCCAGTCATATCAGCTCTTTATGCTTTTTGTCCTTTACAGGCAATCTTTCCCTTTGTGTGTAACTTGCAGTTGTACTCAAGGATAAAGTACTTTTGTTGTACTTTCTTTTTAAGATACGAGGTAAATTTGTGACAACTGGACTTCTGATTTCTTGATCCTTGTGAGAAGACTTTAAAAGAAATTCTCACATGAACAAAAGTCTTCAATACGCTTCATTGATAGTCATTAGACGAGTGAAGATCTTCAGCTTTAGATAAGTTGACATGTAATAAGCTTTAGACGGGTGAGCTTGCTTGGTCAGACGAGTCATATATCTTTATCAGATAGGTAAGCTCCAGCTTAGACGAGTCTTGACTTAGTATAGACAAGTATCTAAAAGCTTATTATATAAATCTGACAACGTCTCCAAGTTCCACTCGAGGAAATCCCATTATTTTTAGAACCCACTTATACTGTTAACTATAACCTAGCGATATTATACATGCTTATTAAAAACAGACGGCAAAGGATAAAACCTACACCGTAAGCACATATATAAAAGCATGCATTAGAGTAAAGCACAACGGGAAAGGTAAAACGTATACATGCACTATATAAGTACGTGGTTGCCCCATCAGTAGGGCTACTGTAATACATACGTAAACTGTACAACCGTAAACTGAAAATAGACATATACATTAAGACCTCAAAAGAAAACTCTCTAGCACCCTCACCAGCACTCCCCAGCCCGCTCTCAAAAATACATCAGCCTTTCCACATAGTCCTAGAGACGCACTGGCTAAACCTCACCATTAGTGATGAGGATGTCCTGAGCTACGCTAACCCTCTCCGTGGGTACGCCTGTAAACCCGCATAGGCTCGTACTGGGATGAGGAACTCGACACTACGATTCGGCGCCTCAGAGCTGCTCTCAGGTATCGGTCTGAACGTCTCCGCTGACCGAGATACATGAAGCCCCTCCTACTGGATGCTACTGAAGACTGGGGTGCCACCCACCTGTAGTCCCGCTCTCTCTGTCTCGGTGGTCGCCAAACCCGTGGGAAAGGAAGAAACTGATACACACGGTAGGGTCCGATAATGTCCACGTACGGTGGGGTACCGCTCCTAAAGATCAGACTGACAGGTCCTGTGTATATTACCAAAAAGGTCGAGGGGTCCACCTGCCATCCTCTCTTGTCGTGATACACAATCTCAATATCCCCCAGCACCGGCATCCACGGCGCCCTTGTGATGAACGGGTGACGTCTTGGGTCCATCCGGTGGCTCTGCTGGCTTGTCGTCTGCTCGCACATCAATATACACATACAAAAAGAAGATAGGGAGATAAGATATACAGCACATCAAATATAGGGATGATGCAATGCAGAGTAAATATCAAGCACAACCATCTCTCAATGTCTCAACGCCACGGTCGTTCCCTAGCTAAATGTGACACATACTCTTTCTATGCTTGTCGGTCGGTACTAAACACCCTACTAAGGGCAACATCTCGTCCGGTCAATGGACCCCAAGTTGGTTTGTTCCGGTAATTCGTTCCGCTTGCCGTGACCCCTAAGAGTGCATCACCGCTCAACTGTCCCAGACAAAGAGGGCTATCTGGGCCTCCTCGGAAGATCCACCGGCAACTGGAAAGACTCAGGGTCCAGTCAGGATAGTAGGATTTGCCTAGGACCGCCACGACATGATAGGAGCTACCATACCGGTCTCTTGTGGGTGCACCTGTGTCCAGTTATCCCCGAGGTCAAACAGACCTCCCGCACTTGGTGCACCAACCTCGTATGCCTCACAGCATACGGCTCTCCACTTGGCATCATATGCATATGCTATGCATGTCATTCATCTTTCCTTGAGCTGATATAGCGACACAAGCAACTTGCTCTTAGCAACACGAGCTCCAAGCTCCAACTGTACTATATGAGCTCCAAGCTCCACCGTAACCATACGAGCTCCAAGCTCCACCGTAACCGTACGAGCTCCAAGCTCCATTGTAACCATCTGAGCTCCAAGCTCCGATCATAAACTTACGAGCCCCCAGCTCCAACTATAACCTTGAATCTCGACTATCAGCTCAAACGTCCACCACAGGGTCAAAGCCCTAATCAGACTAAACTTCCAATTCTCATGCATACACGAATTTCGAGATACATACAGTAGTTCATCATTACCAGCATGTTCAATAAAGCAGTAATTATTTCATACAACATCATGCCATCATATCATGCAGATACATCACATACCACAGTTAGTAGATATGCAATTACTTGCAAAGCAACCATACATACACCATGTCAATCAACACAACACAAGTCTGCTAACGTAGGATATCAACACAGCGGTGCTAGCCCGAAGTAAGCTAAACTGAGGGTTTAGGTACTCCGTCAGGGCTCAACCTCATGTAGGGTTTAGGGTTCCCTACACAACATAAAGTAGGTAACAGAGCTATATAAACTACTCTTGCCTCCCCGACGTGTGTAACTCTTTCTCCCCACATGAGCGGTTATGGCACGCTCGCCCATGTAACGCCCCGATTTTCACGTTTTATAATTCTTCAGTATTTTAACGTCTTTATTTTATTCGAGGTCGTAGGAATAGAAATAAAATATTCCGAGACCATAGTCATGCTCGACAATATCGTAGGAAGCTACGATTAAATTTTGAGTCAAAAACTCAAACGGAGTCCGGTCTGCGTTTTTACACTGACAGTATGATTTTATTGCTCAGAAGACCTCAGATGGACCCGTGAACGAGACAGTAAGTCTTAGAATTCGATTATCTACGTTTTGGTTAAATTTCGTAAAAATTTCAGAAAAATAACTTCCTGACCTTCGTTCGAGCGAAATCCTTAATCGGGTGACGAACGGAGCCACATATGGAGTTACCGAGACTCGCCAACGGATAATCTTGAGATCACATCATCCCAGGACACTTGGGAGAGTATGCCAGAGTCGTCATGACGATCGGGAAAATCTAGATGCAAAATGACCAAAATGCCCCTAACCTTAGTCTTTTGCACTTTTACCATTTTTACCCTTTTGGCAAATGACCATTTTGCCCTTAAGTGACTTGTTTTAAGGCTGAAATCAGCCCCATCCAGCCCCTCATTCACGCAGCCCAGCCCCTCTTGAAGAGTCAAGAACACCATCTTCAACTTTAGAGAGAAAACACCATTGTTGTTCTTGAGAAAAGCTTGAGTTCTTGTTGGAATCACTTGATTCCTTGAGCAATCCTCCTTCATTTTAAGGTAAGATCACTTCTATGATCTCTTAGCTTCTTGAATATCTCTTTATTTCAAGATCAAGATCCATTTTCATGAAAATCATTTCTTAGATCCAAAACTTTGAAAATCCATAGGAAATTGTAGAAAAATCATTTTGATGTGAGACCAATTTCTTTGAACTCACCTCATCATTCTCTATCTAAACCCTAGAGCTTATGATTCAACTCTCATCATAGCTCAAAAAGCACATTAGGGCCGAACCCTACTTGAAGATGATGAATAGTGTTTTCATCAATTTTTGATTTTTAACACTTGATTTCATCCTTAGCTTTCCTAATGCTTTTGAATCCATGAAATGGAAAACCAAGATCAATTCCTAGCTTTATTCTCTTTAGGGTGGCCGAAACCCTCTTTGTGAGAATTGTTGAGTTTGGTTTGATTGTTGTTTAACGATTGATTGTTTGGTTGTTTGTAGTTGGTGACAACTATCAGGAGGTTCACAAACCGATCAACCGACTTTAATCTGGGAATCTGCTCTTCAACAGGTATGGGGAAAAGAACCTCATCACACCAAGATGGTGGTGGTGAAGATGGTTGTTTAAATTATGTGTGGGTGAAACCCTTTAGTTTGGGTTCACTTTTATATGTTAAGTTTTGTTAAGTTCTCATGGAGAACAAGAATGTCATGATGAGTTTATGCTTTGGCATGTTGTAGTGTGCTTTAGCATATGTTGATGATGAGATGATTGAATGAAAAACCATTTTCATGTATGCTGGAAAACCTACTTTGATCACTAGATCAAGTATGGACTTTTATTGTTGATTATGAGACCATAATGTGTGATGGACTTGGATGTTTGATTATGATGTAGTAATGTGTATTATGGTTATCATGATTGTGTAAGTATTGTGAGCCATACTTTGATTGGTTGATGAAGTAAAACCTCACATTGATTCCTAGTTGGCTATAAGCCATGACCTTGAGGAAAGGAAGGATATGAATAGTTCTTGGACAAGTCAAGTTTTGATGTAAAGAAAGTGTTTTCAATAACTTGTGTTTTTCAAAGAAAAACCCTAAGTGACTTTAAATGGAATTAAATCTCAAAGTGCTTTCACCAAAGTGAAACATGTTTTATACCTTATCCTTAGTTCATCTAGCTAATCAAGTGACTCAAAATGACAAAAGAAGTGGTTTCATGAAGAGAATCAAAATGGTTCCCTAAGGTTGATGTCTTGTTTTAAGGCAACTTTTCGCTAAGCGAATTTACTTTTGCTACGCGAAAACAGGGAAAGTCTAAGTTGGGCATCACTGCCTCACTTTCGCTAAGCGAATTCATATTCGCTAAGCTAACCAAACAAGTTTCGCTACGCGAATTAGTCTCGCTGAGCGATCTAGAGAAGTCTCCAAAGGAGGTATAACCGCCTCCATTTCGCTAAGCGAAATTATACTCGCTAAGCGAATAAAGTGAAATTTCGCTACACGAATTCTGTTTCGCCGAGCGATCCAGAGGTGTTTCCAAAGAGGTGTAACCATCTGTACTTGCGCTAAGCGAATACATATTCGCTAAGCGAATACAATAAATTTCGCTACGCGATGGATGTTTCGCCGAGCGATCCAGAGGAGTTCCAAAGGAGGTATTACTGCCTCATTTCCGCTAAGCGAATGTAATTTCGCTAAGCGAATTTCATGTTTCAGAAAATGCTAGAAGTGAAGTAAGTAGTTCAAATGTTGTTTCAAATCAAATGAGTTTTTAATTGTAAAAGTTGTTTTGTTTACAAAGGAGTTTTCTAACTCAATCGTAAAGTTTTACGCGTGAAAAACCTAAGTTAAATAATTAACTTAGAGTTGAAGACAAGGGTTAATTAAGTATGGTATGTGGTGGAACAAGACCATGTACTATACCATTGATGACTTAGTACATCAATGAGTTCATAAGACTTAAGTGAAATCAACACTTGTTTCCTTAATTGAAAAACAAGGGATTAATATCTTAGAAAGGCTTAAAGACTTATCTAAGAGGATTCTCAATCCTTTTTCATAATGCTTAGGACTTGAGACTTAATTCATAAGATGTAAACACAAACACGAAACGTTTTGGTTTTTCAAAACAGTAGTTCGATGACGGACCGATGATTCGGATCCAGGTTAATCGTTCAATTGTTTCCGTCTTGTGATGACCGGAATGCGAGAGATCCTGAGATTGTGCAGGTATGGGACTGTACAGTGGAAGGAATCCTGAGGCTATGCAGGTATGGGACTGTATAGTTAAGGGAAGGCATATAAGAATTGATTGGTACTACCCATACCAACAAGATTTATCTTCTTTTCGGGAGCTTAGAACATAAGTACTTTTATAGTTAAGCGTGCTTGACTTAGAGTAATTATGGGATGGGTGACCTTCTGGGAAGTTTCCTAGAAAGCGTGTGAGTGAGGACAAAACACGCTGAAAAGACTTGTGTTGGTTTGTGGGGACAGTCGACGATTCTGAAAGCAGTCTGGATCATTCCAAAGGAATCACGAGATATTTATCCGATGGATAAATGTTTTATCCGATGGATAAATGTTTTATAAAACAAAGACGTGTGTGGTTTCTAAGGAAGAGAACCTTAGTGAACCTTGAGGTTTATCCAATGGATAAACATTGCTTTATCGCATCTGCTTTATGTAAGCATTGGCATTTCATGTGCATAGTTGTAAGGCCTTGAGCCTAGGAGTTGAGCTTACACCTTGATGCGGGTGCGAATCTTACGGTGACGATCTTCAATGGTCTTTTTGGAGGTATCAGGGTTGGAAGGGCTGACATGTGACCAGTTGGTGATTCTTCTGTGTCGTGGCGAATCCGTGCAATACACTGATATCCTCTACTAGATGCCGTACTTTTCATGTTTGGTCGAGAGTGTTACCGTAAAGCCAGATACGTGCACGTTACGAATGTTGTAGCATCTTGCTCATGGCTGGCAGAAACCCGAACATGTCCTCCCATTCACTCTCTCCGAATGTTTTGTTAGCTCCATGGAGTAGGGGTCAGAGTAGCACCCAGTGACATTGACATTGAGTCATATACATTGCATTGCATTGCATGGCTATTGATGTTCACATTTACTGTTATACGTCGTTGTACTGTTTAAGAGTACTTTATATTATACTGTTAACTGCTTAACATGATATTATGCTGTCAACTGCTTAATATGTTTGACATTGAGAATTCTTGTAAGCATGTTGGGTACGCTGTTACCCGGTGAGTCGTCCCGTTTTTACTACTGTTGTTTTGTTGTGTTGATGAACGGGAATCTCACCCATATCTGTATGTTTTTTTTGCTGGTACTTGTTGCTGTTTGAACAGATGGACGCGACGATGGTTCCGTTCCGCAATCCCTTTGAGTTCGGAGGTGGACTCTTTTGCTGTTTTAATTTTGTTGTCGGCCAGACTATGTCAGTTTTTGTAGTACCTTTTGGGAGCTATGACTCCTAGTACTTATTGTATTTTTCTTATGTCAGTCATACATTAGACTTATGTCTGTATATAGTAATGTTGATGTTTCTGTTTTTCGTTTTCTGCTTCTGTATTTATAATACAGTATGTCCTAGTAATGCATGATGAACCTAAGTTCACTTATTAGTATTATTTATTTACCTTTACTAATCCCATTACATCTTTATGAAAAGAAAAGAAAAAGAAAAATCGTATTTTCCGCATTAATAAATATTTTCGGCCTTATAAACGTTCGGGAATGTGACACTCGGGAAAGGGTGTTGCAACCCACGCGATCACTAACGCGACGATCATGCTCCTCCTTCCTCAAGCTCACAACTCGTCTTCAATGGTAGTCCCAAGCTCAACCGCGGCCTCAACCTTGCCGAAGCGCAAAATCGCGAGCACAAACTTCGCCTAATCACGAGCACAACATGGATACCACAGTGTTAGCCCTAGGGCAAGCTCAAAAGATCAAAGAAAAAGGTAAAGGCTCGAAGAACGCCAAGAACATGAAGAACACGTGTTAGTGATTCGAGTTTACCTTGGACGAATTGAGAAACTAATCCGCTAGAGTCGTAGAGAACTTCGTCGCGATCACAACAGTGCAGTCGAAATCGCGTTCCGGCGGCTCGATCACCTCTAACCTCAAGCTTTCTCTCACTACAAACTCAAAGCTTCTCTCTCTAGTTGCAGAAACACTAGGAAAATTCGTCCAAAATTGAAAAGAGAAAGGAACTCCCCCACCATGTTCAACTGTCCACGCTTAAGCGTGGCTCACTTTACATGCTTGAGCGTTCCCACGCTCTAGTGTGGGCTTTCTCCATGCTCGAGCGTGGAACTTTGTCCACTCCGCCTTCTCCCTGGCCTGACACGTATCTCACACGCGTCCAAACTCAGAACAGCTGGCACAGCGCACTCAGCACGCTGAAGTGCCCCAGCTCTCCCACGCCTAAGCGTTGCAACTCTTGAGCGTGGAGTACCCTCACGCTTTAGCGTCCAACTCAGTGGGAAAAGGGATTCCAGCCTTCTGACTCCCCCCAGTTAAAATTACACCTTAGGCACTTCCAACCTTATTCAAGCCTATTCCTTAACTTCCAACTAGGTGTCAAACGAGCGCACAAACAATCACACAATCATACGGACACCCAATCAAGGTTATCCACCTTAATTAGGGTTTCCGAAAACAGGGATGTTACATTACCACCCTCCTTACAGAGAATTTCGTCCCCGAAATTCCTCACTCATACCTGTAAACAAGGACGGATATTGTTGGCGCATCTGTGCTTCTCTTTCCCAAGTTGAATCTTCGGTCGCTGGGTCCCACTCAACCTTCACCAAGGAAATCTGCTTGTCGCGAAGCTCCTTGATCCTTCTATCCACTATCCGAGCAGCTAAAGCCTTGTATTCAAGGTTTTCTCTTAGCTGGATTGATTCGGGCTCTAACACATGCGATGGATCAGGGTAGTACTTTCTAAGTTGAGAGACGTGAAAGACATCATGAAGGTTTGACAAATTAGGCGGTAAGGCTATCTGGTAAGCTACTGGCCCAATTCGGCGAAGAATCTAAAATGGTCCTATAAACCTGGGTGTATGCTTTCTGGATCAAATTGCCCTGCCAACGCCAATCCTTGGAGTAACTCTTAGAAACACATGATCACCCTCCTGGAACTCTAAGGGTCTCCTCCGTTTGTCAGCGTAGCTCTTTTGCCTATCCCTTGCGGCTTTCATCTTTTCCCGGATTAACTTAACCTTTTCCGTCATCTGTTGCACCAACTCAGGACCTAACAACTGATTCTCTCCAGTCTCAAACCAGCACAACGGAGTCCTGCACTTTCTTCCGTACAAAGCTTCATACGGCGCCATCCCAATACTTGAGTGGTAATTATTGTTATAGGTAAACTCAATCAAAGGAAGAAACTCATCCCAACTTCCTATGTGTTCCAACGCACATGCTCTTAGCAAGTCTTCCAACGATTGAATCGTCCGTTCTGGCTGACCATTCGTTTGTGGTTGATAAGCAGAACTCAACCTTCACTTAGTTCCCAATGCTCCATTCAGACTTCTCCAAAACCTAGAAGTAAACCTCGGGTCTCGGTTCGAGATAATACTCGAAGGTACACCATGTAGCATCACCACCTCCTTGATGTAAATCTGAGTCAATCTTTCCAGAGAATAGTTCTGGTTGATAGGCAAGAAATGAGCACATTTCGTCAACCTATCTATGATGACCCAAATTGCATCATACCTCTTCTGAGTCCTTAGTAACCCAGAGACAAAGTCCATTGCAATGATGTCCCATTTCCACTCTGGAACATCCAGTGATTGCAATAATGCCGCTCGCTTTTGGTATTCAACCTTTGCCTTTTGACACACCAAGCAGGATAGGACATAAGCCGCCACATCCTTCTTCATCCCCGGCCACCAGAACAGAGATCTTGGTACATCTTAGTGGCCCCTGGATGAAAGCTTAATTTGCTCTTGTGTGCTTCCTCCAAGATCATATTCTTAACTTTGCTATCCGCAGGCACACAAACTCGATCACCAAACCTGATGAGGCCATCCGAACCTCTCTTGAACTCAAACGTCTCACCTTCCTCGATGAACCGATTAACCTCTTTAAGGTACACATCCTCAGCTTGCCTTCCCCAAAGCAGATTCAGGAAATCCCTAGTTACCTCAATCATTCCAAGATTCATCTTATCCTCAACGATTTCCACATCCAGATTCAAATCTCTAAACTGCTCTAACAACCCAAGTTCTCGTACCATCATGGCAGATACGTGTAGGGACTTCCTACTGAGCGCATCCGCTACAACATTCGCCTTACCTGGATGGTATTGCAGGTCGAATTCATAGTCCTTTATGAATTCCATCCACCTCCTCTGCCTCATGTTCAACTCTTTCTGGTAGAACAGATATTTCAGGCTTTTATGGTCGCTAAATACACTGAATTTAGCACCATACAGATAGTGTCTCCATATCTTCAATGCAAACACTATCGCAGCTAGCTCCAGATCGTGACTCGGGTAGTTCCTTTCATGCACTCTTAACTGCCTGGAGGCATAAGCCACCACTCTTCCTTCTTGCATGAGGACACAACTAAATCTTTAATATGACGCATCACAGTTCACGTCAAAACGTCCTAACGGATATGGCAAAACAACACCAGCGACGTGGTCAACCTCCGCTTCAGCTCTAAGAAACTTTGTTCACAAGCTTCCGACCACTCGAACGCCTTCCCTTTTCTCGTCAACTGCGTCATAGGCAACGCAATTTTAGAGAATCCCTCAATAAACTGCCTGTAGTAGCCCGCCAGCCCAAGAAAGCATCGAACCTCGCCCACAGACTTTGGGCTTTCCCATTTAACCACCGCTTCCACCTTAGCAGGATCCACCATGATTCCATCCTTGTTGATCACATGTCCTAAGAATTGTAGCTCTTCCAGCCAGAACTCACACTTTGACAGCTTTGCATACAACTGCTTGTCCTTCAACACCTGTAGCACCACTCGAAGATGCTCTTGATGTTCCTCTTTACTCGAAGAGTAAATAAGGATGTCATTGATAAACATGACAACAAACTTATCTAGGAACGGTCGGAATATCATGTTCATATAGCCTATGAACACGGCTGGAGCATTAGTCACACCGAAAGGCATAACCAAATACACATAGTGCCCATACCGACTTCGAAAAGCAGTCTTCGGTATATCCTCCCTTTTCACCCTGATGTGATGGTAACCAGATCGCAGGTCGATCTTTGAAAACATAGTTGCTCCCCACAACTGGTCCATCGAATCGTCGATCCTCGGAAACAGGTACTTGTTCTTTATCGTCACTTTGTTCAACTAACGATAGTCCACACATAACCTTGAACTTCCGTCCTTCTTCTTCACAAATAGTACTGGCGCTCCCCACGGAGATGCACTAGGTCTGATGAACTCTTTGCCTAGCATCTCATCCAACAGTTTCTTTAGCTCCTTCAGCTCGACTGGAGACATCCGATACGGCTCTATCGATATAGGCCCAGTCCCCGGCACAAGATCTATGCCGAACTCGATCTCCCTCTCCCATGGCAACCTAGGAACATCATCTGGGAAAACTTCCAGAAATTCCCGCACAACAGGCAGCGCTCCCACACTCGGAGTTTTCTTCGCTTCCAAGGATAACAGCACCATGTACTCTTCAGATCGTACACACTTCAGATTATTTTCGTTAGCAGGCGTCAATCTAGATAGCTCAGAAAAACAAAGGGTTTTGTTGGCACAGTTAAGCACCACATGGTTGGCCGAAAGCCAATCCATGCCTAGGATAACATCGATCTGCTGCATAGGCAAACAGACCAGGTCCACAAAGAAATGTCTGTTTTCTATTGTAATAGGGCATTTTAAGCATACAAACTGGGTAGTCAAAGAATCACCCATAGGTGTTGATATAGTAAGGTCATATGGTAAAGACGAAACCAGTAACCCTAAGTGATCCATGCATTCCATAGAAATAAACGAGTGGGTAGCCCCGAATCAAATAGAACAGATAAGAGCTTACCTGAAACTAAACACTTACCTTGAATTAGATCCGAGCATCGAGAGGATTCAGCTCCCTTCACGGCAAACACCCTTCCCGTAGCTTGTGGCCTCGTAGTCTACCCCATTGTCCCGGTTGGTCTGGCGTTCCTATGCCTGCAATCCCTTGCCATGTGTCCCGGCTTTCCATACGCATAACAGGTCATCATTCCTCCTGGTGCTTGATTCCTGCAGTCACGAGCCAGGTGTGGTCCCCCACACTTAAAGCATCCTTGTAATCCCTGAATTGCGCTCGGTCTCTGTCCTTCGGCCTTTCCTGCCCTCTAGTTGGGCCTCTGATAAGGTCCTCGACTTGACTGAAACTTTCTGCCTCTACCTCTCAGGTTACTGCGGATAGGTCCTCTACTCCTCGGAGTCAGTTATCTCCTTCTTTCGATGTTCTCAATCGCCAAACACCGATCCAGCATATTGGGAAATCGAGTAATTCCCAAGGATACAATAGACTTCTGGACTTCGTACTTCAGACCGTCCTCAAATCTGCGGCACATCCACTTTTCATCCGGATACCGCTGATAGAATTCGGAAAACTTAAGCAGTGCCTCGAACCTTGCTACATATTCCCCTACAGACATATTACCTTGCTTCAGGCTCTGGCATTCCTTGTCTTTCTCCCTCCTGGTCATCCGAGGGAAATATTTCTCAAGAAAGCATTCCCTAAGTAGCTCCCAAGGTTATCGCCCTTCCTTCTATCTCAAACAGTGTCTGCTTTCCCTTCCACCACATCTCCGCTCCTCCAACCAGCATAAACGATGCATAAGAGACTTTCTGAGCGTCTTCACAGTGTGTTACTGTGAAGATATTTTCTTACTCTTGTACCCATAGTTCTGCTACTTCGGGATTGTAGTCCCCGTTGAACTGAGGTGGTTTCCGCCTCATGAAAGCATCTAACCCGGCATCTTCTTTCCTGACATCTCTCTGTTGTTGTTGTTGCTGTTGGTTTTCACAAGTCAGTTGGATAAGCTGAGCATTCTGCTGAGTTTGTTGTAACATTGCAGTAGCCATATCCTTCATAGTTCTGTGGGTTTCCAACGCTTTAGCTCCGTTTCCCGTGTGCGAAGCAGCAGCCTCTGGACCTCTATTTGGACCCATTCTACCACCGCCTCTACCTCTACCTGACAACCAAATGGTGAGTTTGAGGTTGCCTTTTGAAGATCGTTTGGTTGAATTCAAAGCATTACAATTCGTGCTCTTCTTATGGAAACAAATGAAACAACATAAAAGTGAAGAAAACAAGAAAATGGTGAAGAAAGAGATGATGAAGGCGCCACAAACCAAGAAGGTTTGATAAGCCAAGTGATGTTCGCCACATGAACCTTGGATTCTTGATAAGAACTAAGTTTGGTTCAACCAAGAACCTAGGAGAAACAATTCTCACAAATGGAATTAATCCAAATTCAACATCCAAGTTATCTTATTCCATGTTTCTAGGTGCATACATATAGTAGTCATCTAACTCTTGGCATCCAAAGACAAGGCATAACCCCCACTTTGAATGGCCTAATTCCTAACTTAAATGACCACTAAAACAATTCAAGTCAGCCCCCAAACCCATTCATACACGCCTACCATTCCTTCATCATGGGTGGTTACACTTTGTTTTTCAAATTAAAAGTGTAACACCCAAACAATTGAAGGCAGCCACCAAGACACTCATAACTCACCATGAAGCAATTGAAGTCAGCCCCAAACACTCATATACACGCCTACTCTCCCTTCATTATGGGTGGTTACACTTTGCTTTTCAAATTAAAAGTGTAACACCCATAACTTACAATTTATTCACTCAACTTAATGAGGAGTTTCTTATAGCATGCAAGCCAAAGATTCCCTCCCCAAGACTCTCTAATTTCGTGTAAGACTATGAAGGAATCCAATTGTAACATTTAAAAAAATTGGACCCACATACACTTATTGAAAAATAAAAGAAAAACCACTAAAATTGGAAACTTCTTCATGTCATGCGCCCCACATTATGAATCTTCTAGTTAGATGATGCAAGATACCAACTTGGGCTCAATGTCTTCTTGTCCTGCACTTGGGCTTGTGTCCATTAAAAGATCCATTTGTTTTAGAACTTCTTGGGCTTTCTTGACTCTTGCTTTCGTCATAGGCTAAACAAGTCTTTGTAGTGCTTCTTGGTCCATATTCCTTAGTGGGCTCATATCATACCCTCCTTCTTTAAATGAATTCGACCTCGAATTCACCATCTTCATAACCTACATGAAAAAAAATTGAGAGTCAATCACATGAAGAACAATGTTAACCCTTCCACCGGGGTCAAATGGAAATTGAGAGAAATCGCCCATTGTAGCAAGTAGGTGACAAACATGTTCATCTTGTACAATCAACATCCCAACACATTCATAGCCAAGGTAGGGAATTTTAAAGGTAACCACAAAGTTATACCTCCATGAGTTGACATATATGACCAAATGTACCTTGCTAGGCTTGATCTTGGTGACAAAAGAGAAAGTAATTTGTCTTTGCAAAGACTCCAAGGCAAATTGAACCTCATTAATATTCTCCTCATCACAAACAAAGTACGGCCCTTTTTGAGACAAAACAAGCCCCTCAAACACATTAGGAGCATCATATGGAAGCTTAGAAGAATTCACAAGAATAGGTAGAGTAAGAAGGGGTGTAGTAGTGAACCTATCAATTAATGCCACATGCAAACCTTTAGTGCTCATAACAAACCTCAAATTGCTAACTTTATTTTGGATAAAAGAGTAAGTGGCCAAGTTAGCAAACAAGCTTTCTCTTAGAAATTCAACACAAACTTCCAAATTGTTGTCATGAACCAAGTGATCAATAGAGAGCACAACAACACACTTATCAAGGAATTCATTTAAGTCTAGGCTCCTAATCCTCAAATCAAGTGTAGAAGAATATTTTGTATTAACCACACCATGCCTTACGGTTTCAACACTTAAACTAGATTTATGGAGATAACACAAATTAGGCATTTTAACATGCAAATTTGCAAATCTAGCAAGCATAGGAGGAAAGCACTTCCCAAACAATTTAACACGAAACATATCAATTAAAGAAATGGAAGGCTTAAACATGCAAAGGGTTAAACCAATAAGTGCTTCACTTGATTCAACTTTTTCAAGACCCAAAATAGCCTTGCAAGCATCCTTTTGAGGAACCTTTGGAAACACATCACCAAATTCCTGCAAAAACTTTTCAACACCACTAGGCAAAAAGAGTTCATTAGGAGCATTAGCATTCAAACAAATTTCCCTACAATAGAGCATGTATAGGGGCTGCCTTGAGACCAATGCACTCTTTACCTCACTCTTTTTTGCAAGAAAGCTCTCTTCACTCTCTTTTTCCACTCGATTTTGTACACCTTTTTTCTCATGATTTTTTTTTTTGATTTTTCTTCACTCTTTTTCACTCTCTTTTTCTTTTCTCTCTTGCTCTCTCTTTTCTCTCATTTTTATTTGATCCTCACTAACTTGCTTTGGAGATAAAGGAGAAAGTATGACCTTTCGATCTAGATACATGAGAGTATACTTATTTGAGAACCCATCATGGATGGCCTTCTTGTCATATTGCCAAGGCCTTCCCAACAACAAGTGGCTTGCCTCCATAGGCACCACATCACAAAGTACACTATCCTCATACTTCCCAATTGAGAATGGAACCTCCACTTGTTTCTTCACCACCATTTCTCCTACCTCACTTAACCATTGAAGCCTATATGGTCTTGGATGTGCCTTAGTTACAAAATTTAGTTTTGACACTAATCTAGTACTTACAATATTGTCACAACTTCCTCCATCAATAATTAAAGAGCATACATTTCCTTGAATTAGGCATCTAGAATGAAAGATATTCTCCCTTTGGCTTGCTTTATGTTCTTTCACTTGACTCCCCAATAGCCTCCTTACCATAAGTAAATCACCATCCAGCATGAACACATCTTCTTCACTTTCCTCCCCACTTGAAACCTCGGATTGTGATACTACTTCACCATTTA
Source organism: Ammopiptanthus mongolicus (assembly GCA_039655645.1). Classification (NCBI taxonomy): domain Eukaryota; kingdom Viridiplantae; phylum Streptophyta; class Magnoliopsida; order Fabales; family Fabaceae; genus Ammopiptanthus; species Ammopiptanthus mongolicus. The sequence continues at coordinate 40,722,597 of CM077344.1, forward strand.
TGGTCACCATGGTTCTCTTTGTTGGACATTGGGCGGCTATGTGCCCATGGCCAAGGCATTTGAAACACTTTACTTCACGGCTCCTAGTGGTTGCCTCCATTGGTTTCTTGCCTTGAGAGGTGCTCACGGCTTCTTTGGTTGGTGCACCATCCTTCTTTTGCTTGTCCTTCCAATTTGATGATGGAAAGTTTGAAGAAGAAGAAGAAGAATATTTGAACTTCCTCCTCTTAATTTGTTGCTCCACCTTGATTGCTTGTTGCACCAAATCTTCAAACTCCACAAAATTTTGTAATTCTACAATGTCTTGAATATCTTGATTCAAGCCATGTAAGAATCTTGCCATGGTAGCCTCCCTATCTTCTTGAAAATTTGACCTAAGTAAGGCCAACTCCATCTCCTTGAAATATTCATCTACACTCTTGGTCCCTTGGGTAAGTCTTTGCAATTTGTTGTGAACGTCCCTTTGGTAATGATTTGGGACAAACCTCTTCCTCATGACATACTTCATCTCCTCCCAAGTGTCTATAGGCTCCCCTCCAAGTCTCCTCCTCTCTTTTTGTAATTGGTCCCACCACACAAGTGCATATTCTTTGAACTCAAGGGCGGCTACTTTTACCTTCTTTCCTTCATTGTAAGAATTACAATCGAAGACTTGTTCTATCTTTAGCTCCAACTCCAAGTAAGCCTCCGGATCGTTCTTCCCAAGAAAGGGAGGAACTTTGATTTTGACCCCCTCAAGCCTTTCATCACACCTCCTTCCTCTATGTCCTCCTCCTCTATGTCTTCCTCCTCTAGGCCTTCCTCTTTCACTTTCATTGCCACTAGACTCATCATTTTGAAGGTTGGCAAGTTGTTGATCATAGTTGGTTTGCATCGTCTCCTTTTGCCTTTGAAGGGCTTGCATTTGAGTAGTCATTCGTACAAAAAGGACCGCGGACCTTGGTGAAAGTGGTGGACTATCTTCATTGTTTGCCATGATTTATGTTTCCTCACTACACTCCCTCACTTGTCACACAAATGAATTTCACTCTTTTGGCTTTTTCCACACAAGAAGTAAATTTGCACTCTTGCCTTTTTCCTCTCAAATGTCCTCCTTTAGTTCTTAGAGGAATCAAACACAAAACACAAAAATACCAAAATTCAAGTAACAAAAATCACAAAACTTATCAAAACAAGGAAAAACGAAGAACAAAGGCTAGAAAAGAAAAGGTTTAGAAATAAGAAACAAAGGAAGTGCAGCACCCTTTCCCGAGTGCCACATTCCCGAACGTTTATAGGGCCGAAAATATTTCTTAATGCGGAAAATACGGTTTTCTTTTTTTTTTCTTTTCACAAGATGCAATGGAAAGGTAATAATACTAATAAACGAACTTAGGTTCGCCATGCATTTCTAGAACATACCACAGAACAGAAACAGAAATGGAAACGTCAACATTATTATATACAGACATAGGTCTAATGTATAACTAATACAATAAGAAATACAATATGTACAAGGAGTCGTAGCTCCCAAAAGTACTACAAAAACGACATAGTCTGGCCGACAACAAAACTAGACCACAAAAAGAAGGTCCTCCTCTGGCTCAAAGGAACTACTGGACTGAACCATCATCACGTCCATCTGTTCAAACAGCAACAGCAAGTACCAACAGAAAACATACAGATATGGGTGAGATTCCCGTTCATCAACACAGCAAAACAGCAATAGTAAAAACGGGACGACTCACCGGGTAACAGCGTACCCAACATACTTACAAGAATTCTCAATGTCAAATATATTAAGCAGTTGACAGCATAATATCATGTTAAGCAGTTAACAGCATAAAATAAGGTATTCTTTAACAGTACAACGATGTATAACAGTAAATGTAAACATCAATAGCCATGCAATGCAATGCAATGTATATGACTCAATGTCAATGTCACTGGGTACTACTCTGACCCCTACTCCATGGAGCTAACAAAACATTCGGAGAGAGTGAATGGGAGGACATGTTCCGTGCGCGCCAGCCTTGGGCAAGATGCTACAACATTCGTAACGTGCACGTATCTGGCTTTACGGAAACACTCTCAACCAAACATGAAAAGTACGACATCTAGTAGAGGATATCAGTGTATTGCACGGATTCGCCACGACACAGAAGAGCTACCAACTGGTCACATGTCAGCCCTTCCAACCCTGATACCTCCCAAAAGACCATTGAAGATCGTCACCGTAAGATTCGCACCCGCATCAAGGTGTAAGCTCAACTCCTAGGCTCAAGGCCTTACAACTATGCAAATGAAATGCCAATGCTTACACAAAGCAGATGCGATCAAGCAATGTCTATCCCCCGGATAAACCTCAAAGTCTACTAAGGTTCTCTTCCTTAGGAACTATACGCGTCTTTTGAAAACAAAACCTTTATCCACCTGATAAATCTCGTGATCCCTCCGGGATCGAGTCATCACAAGACTGAAACAATTGAACGACTGAGCGGGGTCCGAATCACCGGTCCGTCATCGAACTACTGTCTCAAAACCCAAAACATTTGTAAACCAGAACAACTTCTCAATTGAAAACTCATTTGATTTGAAACAATCTTTGAAACACTTACTTGCTCTATTTTTAGCATTTTCTGAACATGTAATTCGCTTAGCGAAATTTCATTCGCTTAGCGAAATTGAAACAAGAATGCCTCTTTTGGAACTCCTCTGGTTCGCTCGGCGAGACACAAATCGCGTAGCGAAATGCATTGGATTCGCTTAGCGAATATGAATTCGCTTAGCGCAATTTCAGACAGTTAAACCTCTTTGTAAACGCGAAATGTATTGTATTCGCTTAGCGAAAGTTCAGACGGTTAAACCTCTTTGTAAACGCCTCTGGATCGCTCGGCGAAACAGAATTCGTGTAGCGAAATGCATTGTATTCGCGTAGCGAAAATAATTTCGCTTAGCGAAATGGAGGCGGTTATACCTCCTTTGGAGACTTCTCTGGGTCGCTCAGCGAGATGTAATTCGCGTAGCGAAACTCGTTTGATTGGCTTAGCGAATATGAATTCGCTTAGCGAAAGTGAGGCAGTGATGCCCAACTTAGGCTTTCCCCTGTTTTCGCGTAGCGAGAGAAAATTCGCTTAGCGAAATGGTTGCCATAAACAAGACATCAACCTTAGGGAACCATTTTGATTCTCTTCATGAAACCACTTCTTTTCTCATTTTGAGTCCCTTGATTAACTATATGGACTAAGGATAAGGTATAAAATATGTTTCACTTTGGTGAAAGCACTTTGAGCTTTAATTTCCATTCAAAGACACTTAGGATTTTCTACACTTTCTTTACATCAAAACTTGACTTAATCAAGATCTACTCATGTTCTTCCTTTTCTCAAAGCCATGGCTAAAAGCCAACTAGGAATCAATGTGAAGTTTTACTCCATCAACCAAACAAAATATGGCTCACCATACTTACACAATCATGATAACCATAATACACATTACTACATCATAATCAAACATCCAAGTGCATCACACATTATGGTCTCATAATCAACAATAAAAGTCCATACTTGACCTAGTGATCAAAGTAGGTTTTTCAACATACATGAAAATGATTTTCATCAATCATATCATCATCAACTTATGATAAAGCACACTACAACATACTCAAGCATAAACACATCATAACAATCTTGTTCTCCAAGAGAACTTAACAAGACTTAACACATAAAAGTGAACCCAAACTAAAGGGTTTCACCCACACATAAACTCAAACAACCATTCTCACTACCACCATCTTGGTGTGATGAGGTTCTTCTCCCCATACCTCTTGATGAGCAGATTCCCGGATCAAAGTCGGTTGATCGGTTTCTGAACCTCCTGATAATCGTCAACAACTACACAACACAACAATTCAACATTAAACAACAATCAAAGCCAAACTCAACTATTACAACAAAGAGGGTTTCGGCCACCCTAGGTTAAAAAGGTTAGAAATTGGTTTTGGTTTCCATTTCATGGATTCAAAGGCATTAGGAAAACTAAGGATGAAATCTAGTGTTAAAAATCAAAACTTGATGAAAACACTATTCATCATCTTCCAAGAGGGTTCGGCCAAAAATGCTTTTTGAGCTATGATGAGAGTTGAATCATAAGCTCTTAGGGTTAGGTAGAGATTGATGATGTGAGTTCAAAGAACTTGGTCTTACCTCAAAAGGATTTTTCTACAATTTCCTATGGATTTTCAAAGTTTTGGATCTAAGAAATTATTTTCATGAAAATGAAGATTGATCTTGAAATAAAGAAAGATTCAAGAAGCTAAGAGATCATAGAAGTGATCTTACCTTGAAATGAAGAAAGATTGCTCAAGGAATCAAGTGAATCCAACAAAAACTCAAGCTTTTCTAGGTGAAAATGGAGTTTTCTCTCAAGAACAACTATGGAACTCTATGGTGTGAGGGGCTGTGCGAAAATGATGAAGTGAGGGGCTGAGTTCAGCCTCTTAAAAGTTCACTTAAGGGTAAAAAGGTCATTTGCCAAAAGGGTATAATGGTAAAAGTGTAAAAGACTAAGGTTAGGGGCATTTTGGTCATTTTGCGTCCAGAAATTTCCGAACGTCATGACGACTTTGGCATACTCTCCCAAGTGTCCTGGGATGATGTGATATCAAGATTATCTTTTGGCGAGTCCTGGTAAATCCATATGTGGCTCCGTTCGTCACCCGATTGAGGATTCCGCCCGAACGAAGGTCAGGAAATGATTTTTCTGAAATTTTTACGAAATTTAACCAAAACGTAGATAATCGAATTCTAAGACTTACTGTCTCGTTCACGGGTCCATCTGAGGTCTTTTGAGCAGTAAAATCATACTGTCAGTGTAAAAACGCAGACCGGACTCCGTTTGAGTTTTCGACTCAAAACTTAATCGTAGCTTCCTACGATATCGTCGAGCATGACTGTGGTCTCGGAATATTTTATTTCTATTCCTAAGACCTCATATAAAATAAAGACATTAAAATACTAAAGAAATAGAAAACGTGAAAATCGGGGCGTTACATTCCTACCCCTCTTAAAAGAATTTCGTCCTCGAAATTATACGTACCTCTTAAAACAAACTCGGATACTGTTGTTGCATGTCCTCTTCTCTTTCCCAGGTAGCATCACCTGTAGTCTCGTTCCAGATAGCTTTGACCAAAGCTATCTCCTTCCCTCGCAGTTTCTTGATCCTCCTGTCCTCGATCTTAACCGGCAATGTCTCATAGGTTAGGTTATCCTTCAGCTGTACTGAATCAGACTCTATGACGTGACTGGGATCAGGAATATACTTCCGCAATTGCGAAACATGAAAAACATTATGAAGGTTGGATAGAAAAGGCGGTAAAGCTATTTGGTAAGCTACTGGACCTATCCGACGAAGAATTTGATAAGGTCCAATGAATTTTGGAGTGAGTTTTCTGGACTTCAAGACCCTGCCCACCCCAGTCATCGGAGTGACTCTCAAAAACACATGATCCCCTTCCTCGAACTCAAGTGGCCTACGTCTTTTATCCGCATAACTCTTCTGTCGGCTCTGAGTCGTCCTCATCTTTTCTTGAATCAGTTTCACCTTCTCGGTTGTTTGTTGCACTAGTTCAGGTCCTAATGAAGCACTTTCTCCATCTTGGTACCAACACAAAGGTGTTCTGCAACGTCGTCCATATAAAGCTTCGTAGGGTGCCATCCCTATACTCGAATGATAACTGTTGTTGTAGGTAAACTCTATCAACGGTAGGAAATTCTCCCAACTACCGGCATGTTCCGACACACACGCCCTCAACAGATCCTCTAAAGACTGAATCGTCCTTTCCGATTGTCCATCAGTTTGAGGATGGTAAGCCGAACTTAATCGTAACTTTGTTCCTAAAGCTTCATGCAAACTTTGCCAAAAACGCGAAGTAAAACGCGGGTCTCTATCCGATATGATGCTTGAAGGTACTCCATGCAGTCTCACAATCTCACTGATATAAATCTGAGTAAGCTTTTCCATAGAATACTTGAGATTAATCGATAGAAAATGAGATGATTTCGTAAGCCTATCAATTATAACCCAAATGGAATCATATCCTTTAGGTGTCCTTGGCAAACACGTCACGAAATCCATTGCTATGCCGTCCCATTTCCACTCTGGGATATCCAACGGAAGTAACATTCCAGCTGGCCTCTGATGTTCAACCTTTGCTTTCTGACACACTAAGCAAGATGCCACATAATCGACTACATCTCTTTTCATCCCTTGCCACCAAAACAATCGCTTCAGGTCCTGGTACATCTTGGTTGACCCTGGATGCATACTTAACTTGCTTCTATGAGCTTCGTCCAGAATTAACCTCCTTATCTCTGGGTTGTTTGGCACACAAACCCGTTCTCCTCGTCTTAGGATTCCATCTGGTCCTTCTTTGTATTCCGACGTCATCCCTTTCTTTAGATTCCTTCGCTCTTTCTCCAGATACTGGTCGTATACTTGTTTCCCCCGAATCTGATCCATCAGATCACAAGATACTGTAACCATACCTACACATAGTCTTCCTGGCATACTAACCACGGACAGATGCATATCCCTGAACTGTTCCAACAGCTCGTGTTCCTTAACCATCATGGCAGACACATGTAACACTTTTCTACTCAGGGCATCCGCTACCACATTAGCTTTTCCCGGATGATACTGCAACTGGAAATCATAGTCCTTCAAAAATTCCAGCCACCGTCTTTGTCTCATGTTGAGCTCTTTCTGATCAAACAGATACTTCAAGCTCTTATGGTCACTGAAAACATTGAACGTCGAACCATACAAGTAATGCCTCCAAATCTTCAACGCAAAGACTACCGCTGCTAACTCCAGATCATGAGTTGGGTAGTTCTTCTCATGCATTTTCAACTGTCTCGAGGCATACGCTACTACCTTCCGATTCTGCATCAGAACACAGCCTAATCCTTGGTATGAAGCATCACAGTACACTTCAAAAGATTCGCTTGGATCTGGCAATATCAACACTGGCGATGTAGTTAGCCTCTTCTTCAACTCCTGAAAACTCTGCTCACAGGCTTCAGTCCATTCAAACGCTTTGTCCTTCCTCGTCAATTGGGTAAGAGGTCCTACAATCTTAGAGAATCCCTCAATGAACCTCCGATAATACCCAGCCAAACCCACAAAACTGCGTATTTCAGTCACTGTGGTTGGTCTTTCCCACTCAAGAACTGCTTCGACTTTCGACGGATCTACAGCAATTCCTTCTTTTGAAATTACATGACCCAAAAATTGCACTTCGTCGAGCCAAAACTCACACTTGGACAGTTTTGCATACAGCTGTTTCTCTTTCAGAACTTGAAGAACCACACTAAGATGTTCAGCATGTTCTTCCTGGTCTCGCGAATAGATAAGTATGTCATCTATGAAGACAACGACAAACTGATCTAGGTATGGACGAAAGATCCTATTCATATAGTCCATGAATATAGCTGGAGCATTCGTCACACCAAACGGCATCACAAGATACTCATAGTGCCCATAGCGTGTTCGAAACGCTGTCTTCGGTATATCTTCTGCTTTCACACGAATCTGGTGATAACCGGATCGCAAATCAATCTTGGAGAAAACTGCCGCTCCCCTCAACTGATCCATCAAGTCATCTATCCTCGGAAGTGGATACTTGTTCTTAATAGTAACTTTATTCAACTGGCGATAATCCACACATAGGCGAGATGTTCCATCTTTCTTTTTCACCAACAACACAGGTGCTCCCCACGATGACACACTGGGTCTAACAAACTGCTTCCCCAATAAGTCTACCAACTGTTCCTTCAACGTTTCCAACTCAGCAGGTGCCATACGATACGGTGCCATAGACACTGGTCCTGTTCCTGGCACAAGATCAATTGCAAACTCGATGTCCCGAACTGGCGGCAAACCTGGTACGTCTTCAGGAAAGACTTCCGGAAACTCATGCACGACAGGTATGCGCTCTAAGACTAGCTCGCTCTTGACCTCCAAAGAAGATAGTAACATGTATCCCTGAGCTCCTTCTCTCAAAGAAGCGTTTACTTGGTTGGCAGTCAAAAATCCAGAATTCTCACAACTAGGGAAAACTAAGGTTTTATTTGCACAGTCCAACAGGATATGATTAGAAGACAACCAATCCATTCCTAAGATTACATCCATTTGCGAGAGAGGCAAACAGATCAAATCAATCAAAAATCTTCTATCTTTAACAGAAATAGAACAATTCAAACAAACTTTAGCAGTTACAACAGGCTTTGCAGTAGGCGTAGAAATTACCAAATCAAAAGGTAAAGAAGACACAGGTAATCCCAACAGATTCACACAGTCATAGGCAATAAAAGAATGCGTTGCGCCTGAATCAAATAGTACAGTTAAGGTTTCACCTCCCATGACACACTGACCTTGGATCAAGTCTTCATTCTGAGGAGCTTCAGCACCACCCATAGTGTAGACTCTGCCCTTCATCTTAGGCCTTGCAGCTTGGACATTGTTAACAGAATGTTCCAACTTCGGTTGCATGCATTCACGTGAGATGTGTCCCGGCTTCCCACACTTGAAGCAGATAATCCCTTTGATCGAACAATCTCTGGTGATGTGATTGCTCTTCCCACACTTCATGCACTTGTTTGGGGCATTTCCAGACTGACTGAAACTCCCACTGCTCCCTCCAACAGAACGTTGTTGTCGATCTTGTTGCTTTGCATAGGGCTTCCATCGAGATTTGTTGTCTCGACCACCGCTTCCTCTCTGGAACTTGCTCGGTCCAGAACTCTGTACCCGCTTGTCCTTAGGCTCCAAACTCTCGATCAAACGACACTTTTCCATTAACCTCGGAAAAACAGAAATTTCCAATGGAACTACAGCTCTCTTCAAGTCGATCCTTAGACCTCCTTCGAATTTTCTGCACTTCCACTCCTCTCTTGGGTTGTCTAGAAAGTAATTTGAGAACTTTGCTAGACTTTCAAACTTAGCCCCGTATTCAGCTACGGTCATTCCCCCCTGTCTCAGCTGGAGGAACTCCATCTCTTTCTCGTGCCTTGCACTTGCAGGAAAATACTTTTCCAGGAATTTTCCCTTAAAAGCATTCCAGTCAGCAGCTTGTTGGTCATGCACCAGCATCTGACGGGCTCCTTCCCACCAGTATTCAGCATCCTCCACCAGCATATAGGTTGCATAGACAACCTTGTCATTCCCAATACATCTCATCGCTCCAAAGATTTTCTCTAGCGTTTGGATCCAGCATTCAGCCAACTCAGGATTGAATTCACCTTTGAATTGAGGTGGATTCCGACGAAGAAATTCGTCCAGTCCTCTACCTCCAGCAGCTCGTTCATCACGTTGAGCCATAGCAGCAGCCATGTCCCGTATGGCATTCACAGCAGCAGTCAGGTTTTGAGCAGCCATTGCTACCTTCAAAACCAGAACTATCAAACACAAGAACCACAACAAAACTAAAGCAAACAACAGAGAATCACACAGAGAACACAACACAAACAAGACAGACCATAACCTACAAACCCCAAAAAGGCTCGGCCAGCTCTGATACCAAACAATGCAACACCCTTTCCTGAGTGCCACATTCCCGAACGTTTATAGGGCCGAAAATATTTCTTAATGCGGAAAATACGGTTTTTTTTTTTTTTCTTTTCACAAGATGCAATGGAAAGGTAATAATACTAATAAACGAACTTAGGTTCGCCATGCATTTCTAGAACATACCACAGAACAGAAACAGAAATGGAAACGTCAACATTATTATATACAGACATAGGTCTAATGTATAACTAATACAATAAGAAATACAATATGTACAAGGAGTCGTAGCTCCCAAAAGTACTACAAAAACGACATAGTCTGGCCGACAACAAAACTAGACCACAAAAAGAAGGTCCTCCTCTGGCTCAAAGGAACTACTGGACTGAACCATCATCACGTCCATCTGTTCAAACAGCAACAGCAAGTACCAACAGAAAACATACAGATATGGGTGAGATTCCCGTTCATCAACACAGCAAAACAGCAATAGTAAAAACGGGACGACTCACCGGGTAACAGCGTACCCAACATACTTACAAGAATTCTCAATGCCAAACATATTAAGCAGTTGACAGCATAATATCATGTTAAGCAGTTAACAGCATAAAATAAGGTATTCTTTAACAGTACAACGATGTATAACAGTAAATGTAAACATCAATAGCCATGCAATGCAATGCAATGTATATGACTCAATGTCAATGTCACTGGGTACTACTCTGACCCCTACTCCATGGAGCTAACAAAACATTCGGAGAGAGTGAATGGGAGGACATGTTCCGTGCGCGCCAGCCTTGGGCAAGATGCTACAACATTCGTAACGTGCACGTATCTGGCTTTACGGAAACACTCTCAACCAAACATGAAAAGTACGGCATCTAGTAGAGGATATCAGTGTATTGCACGGATTTGCCACGACATAGAAGAGCTACCAACTGGTCACATGTCAGCCCTTCCAACCCTGATACCTCCCAAAAGACCATTGAAGATCGTCACCGTAAGATTCGCACCCGCATCAAGGTGTAAGCTCAACTCCTAGGCTCAAGGCCTTACAACTATGCAAATGAAATGCCAATGCTTACACAAAGCAGATGCGATCAAGCAATGTCTATCCCCCGGATAAACCTCAAAGTCTACTAAGGTTCTCTTCCTTAGGAACTATACGCGTCTTTTGAAAACAAAACCTTTATCCACCGGATAAATCTCGTGATCCCTCCGGGATCGAGTCATCACAAGACTGAAACAATTGAACGACTGAGCGGGGTCCGAATCACCGGTCCGTCATCGAACTACTGTCTCAAAACCCAAAACATTTGTAAACCAGAACAACTTCTCAATTGAAAACTCATTTGATTTGAAACAATCTTTGAAACACTTACTTGCTCTATTTTTAGCATTTTCTAAACATGTAATTTGCTTAGCGAAATTTCATTCGCTTAGCGAAATTGAAACAAGAATGCCTCTTTTGGAACTCCTCTGGTTCGCTCGGCGAGACACAAATCGCGTAGCGAAATGCATTCGATTCGCTTAGCGCAATTTCAGACGGTTAAACCTCTTTGTAAACGCGAAATGTATTGTATTCGCTTAGCGAATATGAATTCGCTTAGCGAAAGTTCAGACGGTTAAACCTCTTTGTAAACGCCTCTGGATCGCTCGGCGAAACAGAATTCGTGTAGCGAAATGCATTGTATTCGCGTAGCGAAAATAATTTCGCTTAGCGAAATGGAGGCGGTTATACCTCCTTTGGAGACTTCTCTGGGTCGCTCAGCGAGACGTAATTCGCATAGCGAAACTCGTTTGATTGGCTTAGCGAATATGAATTCGCTTAGCGAAAGTGAGGCAGTGATGCCCAACTTAGGCTTTCCCCTGTTTTCGCGTAGCGAGAGAAAATTCGCTTAGCGAAATGGTTGCCATAAACAAGACATCAACCTTAGGGAACCATTTTGATTCTCTTCATGAAACCACTTCTTTTCTCATTTTGAGTCCCTTGATTAACTATATGGACTAAGGATAAGGTATAAAATATGTTTCACTTTGGTGAAAGCACTTTGAGCTTTAATTTCCATTCAAAGACACTTAGGGTTTTCTACACTTTCTTTACATCAAAACTTGACTTAATCAAGATCTACTCATGTTCTTCCTTTTCTCAAAGCCATGGCTAAAAGCCAACTAGGAATCAATGTGAAGTTTTACTCCATCAACCAAACAAAATATGGCTCACCATACTTACACAATCATGATAACCATAATACACATTACTACATCATAATCAAACATCCAAGTCCATCACACATTATGGTCTCATAATCAACAATAAAAGTCCATACTTGACCTAGTGATCAAAGTAGGTTTTTCAACATACATGAAAATGATTTTCATCAATCATATCATCATCAACTTATGATAAAGCACACTACAACATACTCAAGCATAAACACATCATAACAATCTTGTTCTCCAAGAGAACTTAACAAGACTTAACACATAAAAGTGAACCCAAACTAAAGGGTTTCACCCACACATAAACTCAAACAACCATTCTCACTACCACCATCTTGGTGTGATGAGGTTCTTCTCCCCATACCTCTTGATGAGCAGATTCCCGGATCAAAGTCGGTTGATCGGTTTCTGAACCTCCTGATAATCGTCAACAACTACACAACACAACAATTCAACATTAAACAACAATCAAAGCCAAACTCAACTATTACAACAAAGAGGGTTTCGGCCACCCTAGGTTAAAAAGGTTAGAAATTGGTTTTGGTTTCCATTTCATGGATTCAAAGGCATTAGGAAAACTAAGGATGAAATCTAGTGTTAAAAATCAAAGCTTGATGAAAACACTATTCATCATCTTCCAAGAGGGTTCGGCCAAAAATGCTTTTTGAGCTATGATGAGAGTTGAATCATAAGCTCTTAGGTTTAGGTAGAGATTGATGATGTGAGTTCAAAGAACTTGGTCTTACCTCAAAAGGATTTTTCTACAATTTCCTATGGATTTTCAAAGTTTTGGATCTAAGAAATTATTTTCATGAAAATGAAGATTGATCTTGAAATAAAGAAAGATTCAAGAAGCTAAGAGATCATAGAAGTGATCTTACCTTGAAATGAAGAAAGATTGCTCAAGGAATCAAGTGAATCCAACAAAAACTCAAGCTTTTCTAGGTGAAAATGGAGTTTTCTCTCAAGAACAACTATGGAACTCTATGGTGTGAGGGGCTGTGCGAAAATGATGAAGTGAGGGGCTGAGTTCAGCCTCTTAAAAGTTCACTTAAGGGTAAAAAGGTCATTTGCCAAAAGGGTATAATGGTAAAAGTGTAAAAGACTAAGGTTAGGGGCATTTTGGTCATTTTGCGTCCAGAAATGTCCGAACGTCATGACGATTTTGGCATACTCTCCCAAGTGTCCTGGGATGATGTGATATCAAGATTATCTTTTGGCGAGTCCCGGTAAATCCATATGTGGCTCCGTTCGTCACCCGATTGAGGATTCCGCCCGAACGAAGGTCAGGAAATGATTTTTCTGAAATTTTTACGAAATTTAACCAAAACGTAGATAATCGAATTCTAAGACTTACTGTCTCGTTCACGGGTCCATCTGAGGTCTTCTGAGCAGTAAAATCATACTGTCAGTGTAAAACGCAGACCGGACTCCGTTTGAGTTTTCGACTCAAAACTTAATCGTAGCTTCCTACGATATCGTCGAGCATGACTGTGGTCTCGGAATATTTTATTTCTATTCCTAAGACCTCAAATAAAATAAAGACATTAAAATACTAAAGAAATAGAAAACGTGAAAATCGGGGCGTTACAGGAAGAACGGAAAACAATATTCAAGACACAAATTGCTCAAATGAAACTTTCTCTCTTTTTTTTTTTTTTAAACGAATTTTTTATTTATTTTTAAACTTGTTTAAGAGAATTACTCTTGAAAACTTTGTTTTTGGAGCAATACACAACAACCATGAATTTTCCCTTCAAGAAAAAGATCAAAGTAACTTTTGTTTTTTTGGTTTTGAGAAGAAAAGAAGAAAGAGTAGAAGATGAAGAACAAAGATAGATTCAAGAACACACAAAAACAAATTCAACCAAAGCCTAAGCTTTGATACCACTTGATGACAACCAAATGGTGAGGTTGAGGTTGCCTTTTGAAGATCGTTTGGTTGAATTCAAAGCATTACAATTCGTGCTCTTCTTATGGAAACAAATGAAACAACATAAAAGTGAAGAAAACAAGAAAATGGTGAAGAAAGAGATGATGAAGGCGCCACAAACCAAGAAGGTTTGATAAGCCAAGTGATGTTCGCCACATGAACCTTGGATTCTTGATAAGAACTAAGTTTGGTTCAACCAAGAACCTAGGAGAAACAATTCTCACAAATGGAATTAATCCAAATTCAACATCCAAGTTATCTTATTCCATGTTTCTAGGTGCATACATATAGTAGTCATCTAACTCTTGGCATCCAAAGACAAGGCATAACCCCCACTTTGAATGGCCTAATTCCTAACTTAAATGACCACTAAAACAATTCAAGTCAGCCCCCAAACCCATTCATACACGCCTACCAATCCTTCATCATGGGTGGTTACACTTTGTTTTTCAAATTAAAAGTGTAACACCCACACAATTGAAGGCAGCCACCAAGAAACTCATAACTCACCATGAAACAATTGAAGTTAGCCCCAAGCACTCATATACACGCCTACTCTCCCTTCATTATGGGTGGTTACACTTTGCTTTTCAAATTAAAAGTGTAACACCCATAACTTACAATTTATTCACTCAACTTAATGAGGAGTTTCTTATAGCATGCAAGCCAAAGATTCCCTCCCCAAGACTCTCTAATTTCGTGTAAGACTATGAAGGAATCCAATTGTAACATTTAAAGAAATTGGCCCCACATACACTTATTGAAAAATAAAAGAAAAACCACTAAAATTGGAAACTTCTTCATGTCATGCGCCCCACATTATGAATCTTCTAGTTAGATGATGCAAGATACCAACTTGGGCTCAATGTCTTCTTGACTTTCCTTGGGCTTGTGTCCAATAAAAGATACATTTGGTTTAGAACTTCTTGGGCTTTCTTGACTTTTGCTTTCGTCATAGGCTCAACAAGTCTTTGTAGTGCTTCTTGGTCCATATTCCTTAGTGGGTCATATCACTACCTCTACCTCATGCCATTGGTTTCTGATTCAAGTAACCGTTAGCTCAAAGTTCAAACATGGAGAAACAATTCTCACAAATGGAATTCATCCAAATTCAACATCCAAGTTATCTTATTCCATGTTACTAGGTGCATACATATAGTAGTCATCCAACTCTTGGCATCCAAAGACAAGGTATAACCCCCACTTTGAATGGCCTAATTCCTAACTTAAATGACCACTACAACAATTCAAGTCAGACCCCAAACCCATTCATACACGCCTGCCATTCCTTCATCATGGGTTGTTACACTTTGTTTTTCAAATTAAAAGTGTAACGCCCAAACAATTGAAGGCAGCCACCAAGACACTCATAACTCACCATGAAACAATTGAAGTCAGCCCCAAGCACTCATATACACGCCTACTCTCCCTTCATTATGGGTGGTTACAATTTGCTTTTCAAATTAAAAGTGTAATACCCATAACTTAAAATTTATTCACTCAGCTTAATGAGGAGTTTCTTATAGCATGCAAGCCAAAGATTCCCTCCCCAAGACTCTCTAGTTTCGTGTAAGACTATGAAGGAATCCAATTATAACATTTAAACAAATTGGTCCCACATACACTTATTGAAAAATAAATGAAAAACCACTAAAATTGGAAACTTCTTCATGTCATGCGCCCCACATTATGAATCTTTTAGTTAGATGATGCAAGATACCAACTTGGGCTTAATGTCTTCTTGACTTTCCTTGGGCTTGTGTCCAATAAAAGATACATTTGGTTTAGAACTTCTTGGGCTTTCTTGACTTTTGCTTTCGTCATAGGCTCAACAAGTCTTTGTAGTGCTTCTTGGTCCATATTCCTTAATGGGTCATATCACTACCTCTACCTCATGCCATTGGTTTCTGATTCAAGTAACCGTTAGCTCAAAGTTCAAACATGGAGAAACAATTCACACAAATGGAATTCATCCAAATTCAACATCCAAGTTATCTTATTCCATGTTACTAGGTGCATACATATAGTAGTCATCCAACTCTTGGCATCCAAAGACAAGGTATAACCCCCACTTTGAATGGCCTAATTCCTAACTTAAATGACCACTAAAACAATTCAAGTCAGACCCCAAACCCATTCATACACGCCTGCCATTCCTTCATCATGGGTTGTTACACTTTGTTTTTCAAATTAAAAGTGTAACGCCCAAACAATTGAAGGCAGCCACCAAGACACTCATAACTCACCATGAAACAATTGAAGACAGCCCCAAGCACTCATATACACGCCTACTCTCCCTTCATTATGGGTGGTTACACTTTGCTTTTCGTGTAACACCCATAACTTAAAATTTATTCACTCAGCTTAATGAGGAGTTTCTTATAGCATGCAAGCCAAAGATTCCCTCCCCAAGACTCTCTAGTTTCGTGTAAGACTATGAAGGAATCCAATTGTAACATTTAAACAAATTGGTCCCACATACACTTATTGAAAAATAAATGAAAAACCACTAAAATTGGAAACTTCTTCATGTCATGCGCCCCACATTATGAATCTTCTAGTTAGATGATGCAAGATACCAACTTGGGCTTAATGTCTTCTTGTCTTTCCTTGGGCTTGTGTCCATTAAAAGATCCATGTGGTTTAGAACTTCTTGGGCCTTCTTGACTCTTGCTTTCGTCATAGGCTCAACAAGTCTTTGTAGTGCTTCTTGGTCCATATTCCTTAGTGGGTCATATCACTGCCTCTACCTCATGCCATTGGTTTCTGATTCAAGTAACCGTTAGCTCAAAGTTCAAACATGATAAGCAACATAAATACATATTTCTACTTATCACTTAAACAAGCATCATTACAATCGATCGCACTCCTTCTAACCTTCTAGACACGGTCGTACTCTCTTGCAGAGACGATCAGCTTAGCCAATGCAACTTCCTAACACTCGCAGTTTTAGTCTCTGACTTCCACAGTTCCCCATCTTAATAGGACTGTGCTATATCAACAACCCCCAAGGTCCGTTGTAGGACTAAACTGCTCTGATACCACCTTAATGTGACGTCCCCAAGTTCCACTCGAGGAAATCCCATTATTTTTAGAACTCACTTATACTGTTAACTATAACCTAGCAATATTATAAGCGCTTATTAAAAGCAAATGGCAAATGATAAAACATACACCATAAGCACATATATAAAAGCATGCATCAGAGTAAAGCACAACGGGAAAGGTAAAACGTATACATTCACTATATAAGTACACGGTTGCCCTATTAGTATGCTACTGTAATACATACATAAACTGTACGACCGTAAACTGAAAATAAACATATACATCAAGATCTCAAAAGAAAACTCTCTAGCACCCTCACCATCACTCCCCAGCCCGCTCTCAAAAATACATCAGCCTCTCCACACAGTCCTAGAGACGCACTGGCTAATCCTCACCATCAGTGATGAGGAAGTCCTGAGCTACCCTGCCCTTCTCCGTGGGTATGCCTGTAAACCCGCATAGGCTCGTACTCGGACGATGAACTCGACACTTCAATTCGGTGCCTCAGAGCTGCTCTCAGGTACCGGTCTGAACGTCTCCGCTGACCTCGGGACACGAAGCCCCTCCTGCTGGATACTACTGAAGACTGGGGTGCCACCCACCTGTAGTCCTGCTCTCTTTGTCTCGGTGGTCGCCACATCCCTGGGAAAGGAAGAAACTGATACACACGGTAGGGTCCGATAATGTCCACCTATGGTGGGGTACCTCTCCTGAAGATCAGGCTGACAGGTCCTATGTATACTACCAAAAAGGTCGAGGGGTCCACCCGCCATCCCCTCTCGTCGTGATACACGATCTCAATATCCCCCAGCACCGTCATCCATGGTGCCCCTGTGATGAACAGGTGATGTCTCGAGTCCATCCTATGGCTCTGCTGGCTCGTCGTCTGCTCGTACACCAACATACACATAGGGAGATAAGATATACAGCACATCAAATATAGGGATGATGCATTAATGCAGAGTATATAGCAAACACAACCATCTCTTAATGGCTTGACGCCACGGTCGTTCCCTAGCTAGATGTGACATGTACTCTTTCTATGCATGTCAGCCGGTACTAAATACCCTACTAAGGGCAACATCTCCTCCGCTCAATGGACCACAAGTTGGTTTGGTCCGATAATGTGTTCTGCTCGCCGTGACCCATAAAAGTGCATCACCGCTCAACTTTCCCAGACAAAGAGGGCTATCTAGGCCTCGTCGAAAGATCCACTGGCAACTGGAAAGACTTAGGGTCCAGTCGGGATAGTAAGACGTGCCCAGGACCGCCACGACACAAAAGGAGCTACCATACCAGTCTCTTTTGGGTACACCTGTGTCCAGTATATCCCCGAGGTCAAACAGACCTTCCCTTCCGTTTTTCGCACCCGCACTCGGTGCACCAACCTCGTATGCCTCACAGCATACGGCTCGCCACTTGGCATAATATGCATATGCTATGCATGTCATTCATCTTTCCTTGAGATGATATAGCAACACATGCAACTTGCTCTCAGCAACACGAGCTCCAAGCTCCAACTGTACTATATGAGCTCCAAGCTCCACCATAACTGTACGATCTCCAAGCTCCACTGTAATCATCTGAGCTCCAAGCTCCCATTATAAACTTACGAGCTCCCAACGCCAAATATAACCTCGAATCTCGACTATTAGCTCAAACGTCCACCATAGGGTCAAAGCCCTGATCAGACTAAACTTTCAATTCTCATGCATACACACATTTCGAGATACATACAGCAGTTCATCATTACCAGTATGTTCAATAAAGCAGTAATCATCTCATACAACATCATGCCATCATATCATGCAGATACATCACATACCTAGTAGATATGCAATTACTTGCAAAGCAACCATACATACACCACGTCAATCAACACAACACAAAGTTTGCTAACCTAGGGTATCAACTGCGGTGCTAGCACGAAGTAAGCTAAACCGAGGGTTTAGGTACTCCGTCAGGGCTCAACCTCACGTAGGGTTTAGGGTTCTCCTACACAACATAAAGCAGGTAACAGAGCTATATAAACTACTCTTGCCTCCCCGACGTGTGTAACTCTTTCTCCCCACCTAAGCAGTTATGGCACGCTCACCCATGCGATCATGAACGCGACGATCACGCTCCTCGTTCCTCAAGCTCGCAGCTCCTCTCCAATGGCAGCCCCAAGCTCTGCCGCGGCCTTAACCTTGCCGACGCCCAAAATCGCGAGCACAAACTTTGCCCTAATCACGAGCAGAACCCGGATACCATAGTGTTAGCCCTAGGGCAAGCTCAAAAGATCAAAGAAAAAGGTAAAGGCTTGAAGAACGCCAAGAACACGAAGAACACGTGTTAGGGATTCGATTTTACCTTGGGCGAATCGAGAAACTAATCCCCTAGAGTCGTAGAGAACTTCGTCGCGATCACAATAGTGCGGTCAAAATCGCGTTCCTACGGCTCGATCACCTCTAACCTCAAGCTTTCTCTCACTACAAACTTAGAGCTTCTCTTTCTAGTTGCAGAAACACTAGGAAAATTCGTGCAAAAGTGAGAAGAGAAAGGAACTCCCCCACCATGTTCAGTTGTCCATGCTTAAGCGTGGCTCACTTTGCACGCTTGAGCGTTCCCACGCTCTAGCGTGGGCTCTCTCCACGCTCGAGCATGGAACCTCGTCCACTCCCCCTGGTCTGACACGTGTCTCACATGCGTCCAAACTCAGAACAGCTGGCACAGCTCACTCAGCACGCTGAAGCACCCCAGCTCTCCCATGCCTAAGCGTTGCAATGCTTGAGCATGGAGTACTCGCACGCTTTAGCGTCCAACTCAGGGGGAAAAAGGGCTTCCAGCTTTCTAACTCCCCCTAGTTTCTCGTATTATACCTTAGGCACTTCCAACCTTATTCAAGCCTATTCCTTAACTTCCAACTTGGTGTCAAACTAGCACACAAACAATCACACAATCATACGGACACCCGATCAAGGTTATCCACCTTAATTAGGGTTTCCAAAAATAGGGATGTTACAATCTGCACACTAAGTAGACAGGTCAGCAACCACAGATGAGTTCAATAAAATCATTGAATAAGTGTTTAGTTTTTATCAAAACTTAGGTAAATGCACATTAGACATTTTAGAGACTAAACAATCTCCCCATTTTTGATGATGACAAAC
Organism: Ammopiptanthus mongolicus; assembly: GCA_039655645.1. Classification (NCBI taxonomy): domain Eukaryota; kingdom Viridiplantae; phylum Streptophyta; class Magnoliopsida; order Fabales; family Fabaceae; genus Ammopiptanthus; species Ammopiptanthus mongolicus. Next base: position 40,742,496 of record CM077344.1, read on the forward strand.
ATTTTAAAATGATTTAATGAAAAAATATTTCAAGAACATTAATAACATCAATACAGACTGGTATCATAGAAAATAACATAAGATCTATGTTTATGCTATCAGAATAGCTTCTATCAAAGGCTAAAGTTGTTTACTTGCTTTTCTCTGTTATTTTAGCATGATGCATATTATTATTATTATTTCTTTCAAGTTAATATGCTAGCATTGATATTTAACAATTTTAGTTTTCCCCCCCTTTTGACATCAGCAAAAAGCAAGAATAAAATGGAAAACAAAGCCTTATTTATTTATCAATCATTGGCTATGTACAGAGCTGTTTACAAAATTATTATAGATAAGTACTAAAAAGAACAAATAGAGCTTCTACTCTATCTTCTAGATCATTTCTAGCTCTCATTTCTTCAGCAAGATCTCTATAAGCAGCCTCTACCAAAGTCCTCAAGGATGCTACTTTATATTGCAAAGCCTAAAAGGCTCGTCTGTTAACAATAATGTTGTCATCAGAGTCTTCTGAATGCCAAGGAAGAGCATAGATAGGTGGTGCACAAGGGACGGAGAAAGGTGAAGATTGCGAAGAATAATAGATGAATAGATGAGGATTGCGATAGTAAATAAAAGCAAGTTTAGAAAAGACAGGTTGAGTAGGGAGAGAGTGTCCTTTAGGAGATGGAAAAATAGAGGATAGACGGGTAAAACGAGAGGGATGAGAGATGATGATTGGTTCATGTGAAGGTAAAGGTTCATCAGAGTATGATCTAGGATAAGGTATTAACAGGTCGACATATACTATGAAGGAATAAGAACCAGTAATAAGAATAAAAAGAGGTCTAGAAGGGTTGGGTAGCATAACTACTGAGTTATGGTAGGTAATACTAGGATTAGGGTGATGAAAAAGGATGACAATAGGATACATCAAGTAAATGTCCCTACAAGAGTTGATAAAGTGAGGAGGAGGAGGAGGAGGAATGACAGACAGGTTAGAAAAACTGGCAGACATTAAGAGTTGAAAATCAGATATGAACAAGGAAGATGAAATGGCAACTAATCGGTTGGGAGTGAAATCCCTTGGAACAGGAACATGACATACATCAGATACAAATATATAAGATGAAGATCGGATGTTATGGGAAGAGATAGGTGAAGAGGGAATATCTACAGGAGATGAAGAGGATGAAGTTGAAGGCACATAGTCTGTAAGAAAGGTGGAGTTCTCTGACATCCTGAGCTTCTTGACACGTCTAGGAGCCTCTAGAGCAATAGCTGGTGCAACAACAGGAGCTTCTACAACAGTAGCAGCAGCTTCAACTGGTACTCCAGATCTCTTCCTCTTAGGAATAACCCCAGGACAAAAGGCTTGCTTTTCCTTGGGTTTTTCTGAAGACTTCCCCGTCTGCTCCCCCTGAGCAGGTACATCCTCTCTACTGGGGATAGACTTGACTTGTCTATTGGCAGTAGAGGTCTTTTTCAGCAGAATCTTCTTTGAAGGTTGAGTAGATGTAACTTCAGCATCCTCCTCAACAGAAGCTTTCTTCTTAGGAAGCAACTTCCTTATTTGAAAGGTCAGAGGTTGAACACTGTCCTTTATCTCATAATAAGGGGTTGGCTTCTTAGAGGAAGGCCTCTGATCTTGTCTAGCAACCTTTCCTGCTAGCTCCCACAACTTTTCAGATACAGATGCCTCAGACTTATCTGCTGATTCAGCAGGAGCTTTGGTATGCTGTTCTTTTGAAACTTGATTTGATGAAGCTTGGGTAGGAGTAGAGAACCTCATCATAGACAAAGTCTTCGTGTCCAGAGCAAGGGCCAAGTCCACAAAGGCAGCATCTTCAGGAACAAAGATTTTTATTCGGAAGAGCATGGTCAAGAGCATTCCATAAGGATAAGTACGAGCGGTAGGTCTCCTAACTAGAGTCATGAAATGCTTAAAGATGAGATTGTTTAGGTCAATCTTTATCTTGTGGATAAGATGATAGAGAGCGAACTTGTCCATCTTAGAGATATTGTCTCTAGATATCTTTCTAGGCAACACACATTCTTGCAGAAGTTTGAGCAAGAACCGGCATTTAGGAACTAAGGTTATGGATTTGAAGTTTGGAGGGTGTCGAGTACCATATAAGGCAATGTTGATATCATCCGAACTCTGAGAGTTTTCCCGTTCTTCTATAAAGCCAGCTCCAAGCCTAGGGTAACCAGTTGCGTTCTCCAATGTGTTGAGGGAAAAAGAGAAATGTTGACCATGAACATGTGCTTGAATCTCAATGGGAAGGCCATTTGGCGACCGAATGATTATAGCGCTTGTCTAAAAGTCTCTTACCATCTTGGGGTGCACGAGCTCCTTCATTTTGAAGAATGGAGTCTATGTGGAGTATTCAAGTTCCTCATGCACATCCATTCCCAGGCGCCTCAGAGCCCCAAGATCCACAGTTTTTCCAGTGATGATCTTTTCTACATCCTCTATGTCCATATCGTACCTTTGAGCAATATCAGGAGAAGATAGCTTCTTCTTTGGTGCCATAGTACAAGGTTTAGGGTTATAGAGTTTTGGAGGGAAGAAGAGAGAAGATGAAGAGTTGTAGTGAAGAGAGGGTTTTGAAAAACTTAAGGGAGAAGGATCGTTTTCTTTAAAGATATATAAAAAATAGGTTTCTTTTAAGTCTAAAATGGTTTAAAACACTTAAAAAAAACATGGTATTTTAAAAAGAAATAACTGTCATGTACACGTTTTGCCTCAGATAATTAAATGGCATTAAGGAATAAAAACCATTTAAATTTTTAGGTTCAAATAAGAGTATGACTCAACAGGGTCGGACAGGTAAGCACAGACAGGTAATGCAATACTCATTAGACATGTTAATCAACAATGCAATGCATGTTTAGATTATCTCTAATATACTTAAACCTATCTTCAGCTAAGGGTTTTGTGAAGATATCAGCCCATTGATTCTCAGTTTTAATAAACTTGACATCAAACACACCTTTTTGAACATAATCCCTTATAAAGTGATGTTTAATTTCTATATGCTTATGGTTAGAATGTTGTATAGGATTTTTAGTTAAGCAAATAGCACTTGAATTATCACACTAGACCGATATATTATGGTCAAATATAGAGTAATCTTCGAGTTGATGTTTTACCTATAAGAGCTGTGAGCAGCAACTTGCAGTAGAGACATATTCTGCTTCTGCAGTTGAGAGTGCAATAGTTGTCTGTCTTTTGCTTGACCAAGAGACTAAGTTTGCTCCAATGAAGTGACATCCTCCACTAGTGCTTTTTCTTTCAATTTTGTCTCCAGCGAAGTCAGCATCACAGAAACCAACTAACCTGTATTCTTGTGTTCTTAAATACAGTAAACCAAGATTAGTGGTTCTAAGCAAATATCTAAATATTCTCTTAACAGCCTTAAGATGGGACTCGCGAGGATCATATTGAAATCTAGCACACATACAGACACTAAACTGAATATCAGGTCTGCTAGAAGTTAAGTATAGTAAAGATCCAATCATGTAGACAGTTTGGTCTACCTTTTCACCTTCCTCATCTTTGCTTAGATTAGTATTGGGTTGCATGGGAGTTTTCATAGCCTTTGAGCTATCCATTTTGTATTTCTTTAGAATTTCCTTGGTGTATTTTTGTTGATGGATGTAGATACCATCACTTGTCTGCTTGATTTGCAGCCCAAGGAAGAATTTTAATTCTCCCACCTTGCTCATCTCAAATTCTGCTTGCATCAGCTTAGAAAATTCTTTGCAAAGCTTTTCATTAGTAGCTCCAAAAATAATATCATCAACATATATTTGAACTACTATGAAGTTATCTTTGGAGCATTTTTAAAATAAGGTTGTATCGACTTTCCCTCTAATAAAACCATTATTCATGAGAAAATAACTAAGTCTATCATACCATGCTCTAGGTGTTTGTTTCAAACCATATAAAGCCTTTTAAGTTTGAAAACATGATCTGGTTTTTCAGTATCTTCAAAATTAGGAGGTTATTTAACATATACTTCTTCTTCAATTATACCATTTAAAAAAACACTTTTTACATCCATTTGAAATAAAGTGATTTGATGTTGTGCAGCATATGACATGAGTATGCGTATAGCTTCTATCCTAGCTACAGGTGCAAAAGTATCTGTATATTCAATACCTTCTTGTTGGTTATAGCCTTGAGCTACTAACCTTGCTTTGTTTCTGACAACTTTGCCATCCTCATCTAACTTGTTTCTGAAAACCCATCTCGTTCCAATGACAAACTTGTCTATTGGTTTGGAGACAAGTTTCCACACATCATTCCTTTTGAACTGATTTAGTTCTTCTTGCATGGCAAGAATCCAGCTTTCATCTTCTAGAGCTTCTTCAATATGCTTTGGTTCAATTTCAAATAGAAAAGCCATATTGCTTGATTCTCTTAAGACAGATCTGGTTCTAACACCTTCAGAGGGACTTCCAATGATAAGATCTTCAGCATGATGAACTTTGAATTTCCAGTCTCTCCTGAGAATTATATCATCATGCTGATGTTGATTTTTCTGTTGACTTGTCTGCTCCACTTGTCTGACAGATTCTTCAACAGGTTCCTTTTTAGACAAGTCTGGTTGTTGACTGTCATGTCTGGTTCAGTCAAGTCCTACAAGATCATCTTCTAGATCTCATAGTTCCCTTTCAGTCTTTAAACCATCATTGAACTTCACGTGAATGGATTCCTCAACCACAGAGGTTCTAGAATTAAAAACTCTATATGCTTTAGACATTTCACAATATCCGATGAAGATACCTTTATCCACTTTGGAATCAAACTTTCCAAGTTGATTCCTAGTGTTTAGGATGAAGCATTCACATCCAAATGCATGAAAATAAGATATGTTGGGTTTTCTTCCTTTCCACAATTCATAAGGAGTCTTTTTTAAGAAAGACCGTATAAGTATTCTGTTTTGTACATAACATGCAGTGTTTACTGCTTCAGCCTAGAAGTACTTAGGGAGATTATTTTCATTGAGCATAGACCTAGCCATGTCTTGCAGAGATCTATTCTTTCTCTCAACCACTCCATTTTACTGTGGAGTTCTAGGTGCAGAGAAGTTGTGAGAGATTCCATTCTCTACACAGAATAGTCTGAAATGCTCATTTTCAAATTCTCCCCCATGATCACTTCTAAGGGTTGAAATACAAAAACCTTGCTCATTCTGTACTTTCTTACAGAATACAGAGAAAGCCTTAAAAGACTCATCTTTGTGAGTTAAGAAAAGTACCCATGTAAATCTAGAATAGTCATCAACTATGACAAATCCATATTTTCTTCCAGCTAACCTAGCAACACTAACTGGTCCAAATAGATCCGTGTGTAACAACTGAAGAGGTCTAGGGGTTGATACAAGGTTTTTTTTATTTGAAACTTGATTTTACTTGTTTACCTCTCTAACATGCATCATATAAAACATCTTTCTTAAAACAGATATCAGGCAATCCTTTCACTAGGTTATCCCTTTTTAATTTCGAAATAAGTTTCATACTAGCTTGTCCTAGTTTCTTATGCCATGACCATCTTTCATCCTCTTTAGACATCAGACAAGTTACCCTTTGATCTGAGAGTTCAGTTAGCTGAATCTTATAAAGATTTTGCTATCTATTAGCTGAAAAGAGGGTCTTGCCACTCTTGTCTTTGACTATGCATTCATTCTTAGTGAAAGAGACATCAAATCCACTATCACATAATTGACTTATACTAAGTAAGTTGTGTCTTAATCCTTCAACCATAAGTACATTAGAGATAGAGGGAAGAGAGGGTTTACCACCAGTTGTACCAACACCAATTACCTTTTCCTTTTGGTTGCCTCCGAAGGCAACATATCCACCACTTTTAGGTTGGAGGTCTTGGAACATAGACCTTTCTCCTGTCATGTGTCGCGAGCAGCCACTGTCCAGGTACCAGCAAAGGAGTTTGCTTTGTCCTATTAAGGATATCTGCAACAGAGATTATTTTGTCTTTAGGTACCCATATCATTCTGGGTCATTTTCTGTTAATTCTAGGAGTCTGTGAAGACTTCCTTTTCTTCTTGTGAGTACACTTAGACATAACATGTCCAGCTTTTCCACAGAAGTTACAGACAGATCTAGTTTTAATTGAAACTGGTTCAACAGATACTGTTGAGATTCTTGTTGATACTTTATGATGAGCTTGATGATCAAAACCAATACCGTCTTTGTTAAGAGAGTGTCTCTGACATCTAAGTAATTTATTCAAATTATCTCTGCCATTAACAAATCTGGCAAGATCAGAAGTGAGCTCCTTCATTTTCTGTTGAAGTTCAACAACTTCTTCAGAATGTGATGTTTCACGTGAGATCATAGCTTCATTAGACTTTTCAGTCTTCAGCTGGCTGTTCTCTTTGGCCAACATTTCACACTCTTGAGATTTTTGTTTATGCTCATTAAGGAGTTTAACATACTCTCTCTTGAGGGATTTGAAAGCCTTAGATAAGCCTTTGGATTCCTCTACCAGCTCTTCATAAGCATTATGCAATTCCTCAAATTCAGAATGTACCTTAGTTTCAGGTTCTGAATCTTCTTTAGCCATCAGACAGAGATTGGCTTCCTCCTCTATCTCTTCTTCTTCAGACGATGTACACTCGAGATCTTCCCACGGGGCCATCATACCTTTCTTCTTCTTTTTGAAGAACTTCTTTTTAGGAGCTTTCTTTAAGTGGGGGTACTCAGATTTGATATGACCAGTTTTCTTGCATTCATAGCAGACAATAGGATTCTGGTCTGTTGATATGGATTCCTTGTTGAGTTTACTAAAGGGCTTCTCCTTTTGAAACTTCTTCTTTTTCCAGAGTTTTCTCATCTTTCCAGTCATGAGAGATGTTTCTTCATGACTATCAGAATCCTAGTCTTCAGCCTCGTTTGCATCACTAGCAGACTCGTCTACCTTTGAAGCTTTTAAGGCTTTAGATGCTTTTAAATCAACCTTTAGAGCAATGGCCTTGCCCTTTTTGATTGACACATCTTCATTGAGCTCTTGCTCATGAACAGTGAGAGTGCCAAGAAGTTCATCCATAGTCAAGGTAGTAAGATCCTTGGCTTGAGATAATTACAAGAGACAGTATTTTTGCTATTTATGTAGAATAAATTATGCAATGTAGGATTGTCCTCTTGATTCCTTGTTAACAACTCTGTCCAATACAAAATTGAGAGATATTGGTACTTTAACATTATGAAAATCATAACAGTAGTATATTGTAGATGTATGCAACCATACACATCACAAAATGCGGAACATATGATAAGTTACAATGGGGAGACAGCACCCTGGCTTAGACACACCAATACAGCCTGTTAAGAATAAAATGCAAGAAACTAATTCCACAGTATTGCAAATTAATAAGCCCAAAGTAGCAAATCTGAAACATGACTAGGCTAGTTGTGGAAAAAGAAAGTAAGCATATAACAGCAACTATCCCTCCAAATTAAAGCCCGAATTGAATGTTCTCTGTAGCTTCTGTCCTCATCCTTTCCCAACAACACAGACGCACCCCTATTTGTTTCAGAATTTATAGTACCTATCTCAATTTTCACCTTGTGGCAAAGTTGATAATCTTTTGGGTTGTTCTAGGTTTGTGTTTGATCATAATTTAGAAGATTAAAGCTTTTGTCGCTCATTCCACACAGGCATTTGATATGATACAACTTCACCAAAAAAGACAATCTTGAATATTTTGTACACCCTTCGTACAAGGGTTCTTTTACATCTCTAGCTAATTCACATAATTCTTCAGCTTCATGTTGTTCTTGAGCTGTATTTGGCATCGCATCTACATCTTGATCATTCTCTACATTTGATGCAATGGGTACTTCGTTTGCAAGGTGCCTATCAACTCCAAATGCATCAATATTGCTCATGTTCTGTATAAGATCCTCAACAATAGTGGTATCTTGAATTACATTAGGAATATGACTAGGTGAGATATTACTAGTTTCTATTGTTCTAGACTCCCCGTGATAGAACCAACAAGTGTATCCTGTTGGAAATGGTGTACAGTGCAACACCCTTTCCCGAGTGTCACATTCCCAAACGTTTATAAGGCCGAAAATATTTCTTAATGCGGAAAATACGGTTTTTTTTTTTTCTATTCACAAGATGTAATGGGATTTAGTAAAGGTAAATAATACTAATAAACGAACTTAGGTTCGCCATGCATTTCTAGAACATAATGCATAATAAACACAGAACAGAAACAGAAACGTCAACATTACTATATACAGACATAGGTCTAATGTATAACTGACATAAGAAATACAATAAGTACTAGGAGTCGTAGCTCCCAAAAGGTACTACAAAAACTGACACAGTCTGGCCGACAACAAAACTAAACCACAAAAAGAAGGTCCGCTTCAGGGCTTAAGGAAACTACTGGACTGAACCATCGTCACGTCCATCTGTTCAAACAGCAACAGCAAGTACCAACAGAAAACATACAGATATGGGTGAGATTCCCATTCATCAACACAACAAAACAGGAGTAGTAAAAACGGGACGACTCACCGGGTAACAGCGTACCCAACATGCTTACAAGAATTCTCAATGTCAAACATATTAAGTAGTTGACATCATAATATCATGTTAAGTAGTTAACAGCATAAAATAAGGTACTCTTAAACAGTACAACGATGTATAACAGTAAATGTAAACACCAATAGCCATGCAATGCAAATGTAATGTATATGACTCAATGTCAATGTCACTGGGTACTACTCTGACCCCTACTCCATGGAGCTAACAAAACGTCGGAGAGAGTGAATAGGAGGACATGTTCCGGTTTCTGCCAGCCATGAGCAAGATGCTACAACATTCGTAACGTGCACGTATCTGGCTTTACGGAAACACTCTCGACCAAACATGAAAAGTACGGTATCTAGTAGAGGATATCAATGTATTGCACGGATTCGCCACGACACAGAAGAGCTACCAACTGGTCACATGTAAGCCCTTCCAACCCTGATACCTCCAAAAAGACCATTGAAGATCGTCACCGTAAGATTCGCACCCGCATCAAGGTGTAAGCTCAACTCATAGGCTCAAGACCTTACGACTATGCAAATGAAATGCCAATGCTTACACAAAGCAGATGCGATCAAGCAATGTCTATCCCTCGGATAAACCTCGAAGTCTACTAAGGTTCTCTTTCTTAGGAACTATATGCGTCTTTTGAAAACAAAACCTTTATTTGCAGGATAAATCTCGTGATCCCTCCGGGATCGAGTCATCACAAGACTGAAACAATTGAACGACTGATCGGGGTCTGAATCACCGGTCCCTCATCGAACTACTGTTTCAAAACCCAAAACGTTTCATGTTTGTGTTTATTTCTTATGAAGTCATTGATGTACTAAGTCATCAATGGTATAGTATATGGTCTTGTTTCACCACATATTACACTTAATTATCCCTTGTCTTCAACTCTAAGTCAATTACTTAACTTAGGTTTTTAAAGCGTAAAACTTTATAGTTTGAGTTAAAAACTCCTTTGTAAACCCAAACATCTTCTCAATTTAAAACTAATTTGATTTGAAACAACTTTTGCATCACTTACTTACTCTATTTTTAGCATTTTCTGAAATATGAAATTTGCTTACCGAAATTATATTCGCTTAGCGAAATTGAACCAATAATGCCTCCTTTGGAACTCCTCTGGATCGCTCGGCGAGACATAATTCGCGTAGCGAAATTCCACTTTATTCACTTAGCGAGTATCAGTTCGCTTAGCGAAATGAAGGCGGTTATACCTCTTTTGAGACTCCTCTGGATCGCTCGGCGAGACATAATTCGCGTAGCGAAATTCGCTTGGTTCGCTTAGCGAATATTAATTCGCTTAGCGAAAGTGAGGCAGTGATGCCCAACTTAGAATTCCTCTGTTTTCGCTTAGCGAAAATAAATTCGCTTAGTGAAAAGTTGCCTTAAAACAAGACATTAACCTTATGGAATCATTTTGATTCTCTTCATGAAACCACTTCTTTTCTCATTTTGAGTCACTTGATTAACTAGATGGACTAAGGATAAGGTATAAAGCATGTTTCACTTTGGTGAAAACACTTTGAGATTTAATTCCATTCAAAGTCACTTAGGGTTTTTCTTTGAAAAACACAAGTTATTGAAAACACTTTCTTTACATCAAAACTTGACTTGTCCAAGAACTACCCATATTCTTCCTTTTCTCAAGGTCATGGCTAATAGCCAACTAGGAACCAATGTGAAGTTTTACTTCATCAACTAATCAAAGTATGGCTCACAAAACTTACACAATCATGATAAACCATAACCCACAACATTGCATCATAATTAAGCACATAAACACAAAAGTCTATACTTGATCTAATAATCAAAGTAGGTTTTTCATCATGCAAGAAGTCATTTTCTCACCTAGACAACATCATCATAAAACACATGATAAGGCATAAAACACATGATAAGGCATAACTACAAATATCACACATTGTTCTCTTGCAGAACTTAACATAACTTAACCATTAAAAGTGAACCCAAACTAAAGGGTTTCACCCACACATAACTTAAACAACCATCTTCACCACCACCATCTTGGTGTGATGAGGTTCATCTCCCCATACCTGTTGATGAGCAGATTCCCGGATCAAAGTCGGTTGATCGGTTTGTGAACCTCCTGATAATCGTCAACAACTACAACAACACAACAATCCAACATTAAACAACAATCAAAGCCAATCTCAACTATTCTAACAAAGAGGATTTCGGCCACCATAGGTTAAAAAGGTTAGGAATTGGTTTTGGTTTTCCATTTCATGGATTCAAAGGCATTAGGAAAGCTAAGGATGAAATCAAGTGTTAAAAATCAAAAATTGATGAAAACACTATTCATCATCATCAAATAGGGTTCGGCCAAAAAGTGATTTTTGAGCTATGAGGAGAGTTGAATCATAAGCTCTTGGGTTTAGGTAGAGATTGATGATGTGAGTTCAAAGAACTTGGTCTTACCTCAAAAGGATTTTTCTACAATTTCCTATGGATTTTCAAAGTTTTGGATCTAAGAATTTCTTTTCATAAAAATGAAGATTGATCTTGAAATAAAGAAAGATTCAAGAAGCTAAAAGATCATAGAAATGATCTTACCCTGAAATGAAGGAAGATTGCTCAAGGAATCAAGTGATTCCAACAAGAACTCAAGGAGCTTCAAGACCAACAATGGTGTTTTCTCTAAAGAACAACTATGGAGCTCTAAATGGGAGGGGGCTGTGCGTGAAAGTGCGAGGGTGAGGGGCTGAGTTCAGCCTCTTAAAAGCTCACTTAAGGGTAAAAAGGTCATTTGCCAAAAGGGTATAATGGTAAAAGTGTAAAAGACTAAGGTTCAGGGCATTTTGGTCATTTTGCGTCCAGATATTTCCGAACGTCATGACGACTCTGGCATACTCTCCCAAGTGTCCTGGGATGATGTGATATCAAGATTATCCATTGGCGAGTCCCGGTAAATCCACATGTGGCTCCGTTCGTCACCCGATTGAGGATTCCGCCCGAACGAAGATTAGGAAGTGATTTTTCTGAAGTTTTTGTGAAATTTAAACAAAACGTAGATAATCGAATTCTAAGACTTACTATCTCGTTCACGGGTCCATCTGAGGTCTTCTGAGCAGTAAAATCATACTGTCAGTGTAAATACGCAGACCGGACTCCGTTTGAGTTTTCGACTCAAAACTTAATCGTAGCTTCCTACGATATCGTCGAGCATGACTATGGTCTCGGAATATTTTATTTCTATTCCTAAGACCTCGAATAAAATAAAGATGTTAAAATACTGAAGAAATAGAAAACGTGAAAATCGGGGCGTTACATACAGATTAAGTGATCATACACCACATCCCTACTCTGCCATTTTTTGAAGCCACATCATTTACAAGGGCAAAATGTTTTACCATTTACTGATTGATGTTCAAAGGCAAAATCAATAAATCCCCTAACCCCTTAGTCATATTCAACTGAGTTTCGTGGCCTCATAATCCATTAATTATCCATTGCTTCAAAATATTAAATCTGGATTTAAAAATAACACACTACTTCATAGTTAAAATATAAGAAAATATTCTGAAACAGTTTTATATTAAACATATAATACTGTAAAAAATAGTTAAAATATTGATAGTAAATGAAAATGAAATCCACTGAACATTGTTAAATAGTTAACCAAGATAAAAGCAAAAAATTAAACATATCTCATTAGTGCTTCAAACAGTTTCATCATTTAACTTATCCTTTATTTCAACTCAATAAATTAAAAGGATGCATGAATCAAAATCACATGAAGTGTCAATTCATTTCCACTATCAATATCACATGAAGCTTAACAATCAATAGAAAATGTGTATCCATTCAGATGAATCACTAACCCAATTGAACAAGCAGGATATAAAAGCACAAGAAAAACTCCAAATTGAAGCATAAGCTCAAGCGCACTAATATCAACAATTTAGCCATTGAAATAGTAACATGTATATAAATCACAAGCAATTAAATCACTGACTTAGATACCCAAAAAGTAAAGTTACTGACATTGAAATAATACATCCATATCAATGAGGTGTCAATTTATTTCTACTATGAAGAACACAACAAACTTAACAATCAACTGAAAAATGTGTTGTCAATGGGTTGTGAATTCATTTCTAATTTCATGAAGCTTAACCCAAATGGAAAGGAGGCAATGAGGGTTTCCTCAATTTGCTTGGAAACCTAGAAACTGTGTCTCTTTCGTCAATTTACATCCTTTCAAAACCATCAAAATTGATGAGAATTAGGGAGGAAGAAGAAGAAAAGAAATGTGAACCTTACCTGAACAGAAGCTCGCTGGACGAAGGACAACGACCACTGGCGGAAGGCGACCGCAAACGAAGAAGCAGAAGAATGGCGAAGCAGAGGAACGACAAAATAACCCTAAGCGAAGCAAAATAAGATGAGAGAAGAAGAAAAAGAAGAAGAAGAAGAAGAAGAGGAGGAGGAGGAGGAGGAGGAGGAAGATGCCATACCTTTGCGCAGGAAGAGGAGAGAACCAGTGGGCGATCGAGAGGGGAGTGAAAAAATTAGAGGGGAAAGTGAAAAAAGGATTGTTAATGAAGCGTGGGTGATCGAGAGGGGAGTGAAAAAATTAGAGGGAAGTGAAAAAAGAAGTGGTAATTCCAATTAATTCAAAACCGCCGCTAACTTATCTTGAACCGCTGTAATATTTTATTTTTGCGACGGTTTCAAAAAACCGCCGTGGAAACCGCCGCAAATGCAAAGTGTCTGACGCAAATTGCATATTTTCTTGTAGTGAGGTCTCCACTGCCTTGGAATACTTCTAAGAATTTTGGCAACTTTTTCAGCTTTTGTATATATTTTACCAAGAGATTTCAAACCATTAGTAATAGTTTGGAATCTTCCAATCATCTGAGCAACAGATTCACCTTCATCCATGGTGAATAGTTCATATTTTCTTACAAGCATAGAAATTTTAGATTCTTTTACCTTTGCAGTTCCTTCATGTGTGACAGATATAGAGTCCCACATTTCTTTAGTAGAGTCACAAGCACATACCTTTTCAAATTCTTCTGGACTGAGAGCAAAGATTATAGCATATCTGGCTTTGTGGTTTAGATCCCACGTTGTCTTTTCTGCAGGTGTCCACTGAGCTTTAGGCTTATCTGAGTTATCATCATTCTTAGGAGTGTAAGGACCATCAGTAATGACATCACAAAGATCGGAGTTTGTTGACAGAATGAACCAGTCAAATCTTTCTTTCCAATAGTTGTAGTTTACACCATTGGACAAAGGAAGTCTGGTCATGGAGCCTCCTTTAGGTTAGGTGTTTCCACTTGAGCTTGCTCCAGTAGTCATGTCTATTCTTTAGGATCTTTTGTCTACACTGTTAGGTGCTCAACCCAGAGGCTGAGCTCTGATACCAACTGAAATAGACAGATGTAAACACTAGAAGGGGGTTGAATTGTGTTTACCAAATCTAAATGGAAATAAAATCTTTTTCGCAAGCACAACAAAGAGCAGACGAGTGTTTTAAGGCAGAGCAGTCATACAGGCAACTTGTCTAAAGGTTTTCGCGGAAAAGCACACAATCATGCAAGATAAACACAGTTATAACCTGTGACGTCCCCAAGTCTCACTCGAGGAAGCCCCATTATTTAGAACCCAATATACTTATTAATTATAATTTAACGATTACGCGCTTGTTAAAAACAACGATAGCATGTAATCAATTCAAAAGTGCACAATATCAGAGTAAGCATAATAGGTTATAAGAAACACATGCAATACTGATATTTATACATGATGGCCCCATCAGTAGGGCTAAGTAATACTACAGATGAAAGTACATAAAGAGTAATTGAAAGCATAAACAAAGTACATCTCAGGACCTCCAAAAAGAAGCTCTCAGGCTCACCAGCACACTCCCCAGCCCACTCTCAAGTACATCGAAACTTCTCCACACAATCCTAGGGACGCACTGGCTGGCTCTCACCCTCAATGGTGAGGATGCCCTGAACTATCCTGTCCCTCACCATGAGTGCGCCTACAAACTTGCATAGCCTCATACTCGGACGAGGAACTCGACACTACAATCCTGCTCCTCTAGGTTGCCCGCAAGTACCGCTCCGAGCGCCTGCGCTGTCCCCGGTGCACAAAGCCTCTCTGCTAGATACGACGGAAGACTGTGGTGCCACCCACAAGTAGTCCCGCTCCCTCTGCCTCGGAGGGTGCCACATCCGAGAGAAGGGAAGAAACTGATACACTCGATAAGGTCCGATGATGTCTGCATATGACAAAGTGCCGCCCCAGAAGATCAAGCTGACAGGTCCGGTATACACGGCCAAAAAGGTCGAGGGGTCAACCTGCCATCCCCTCTCATCGTGGTAGAATATCTCAAGGTCTCCCAACACTATCATCCGCGGTGCCCCTGTGATGAATGGATGAAGCCTCGGGTCCATTCTGATCCTCTACTAACTCGTCGTCTATCGACAGAACCGAAAGTACACATACAAAGAAATACAGGGAGATAAGATATACAACACATCTATAACAGGGATGATGCAATGCAGAAGATATAGCAAACACAATCATCTCTCAATATTACGACACCACGGTCGCTCCCTAGCTAGATGTACACATACTCTTTCTATGCATGCCGGCCAGTACTAAACACCCAACTTGTAACACCCCGATTTTCTTAATCTTTTTATTTAACTAGTATTTAAGTAATTGTATTTTATTTGAGGGTCTAGAAAATTAAATAAATTATTCCGAGGCCATAGTCACGCTCTATGCTATCGTAGGAAGCTATGGTTAAGTTTTGGGTTGAAAACTCAGACAGAGCCCGGTCTGCGTTTTTCCTTGACAGTAGTGCTTTACTACTATCGAGACCTAATTTGGAACCGTGAAAGAGATAGTTAGTCTTAGAATCACGTTTCCTATATTTTCGAAAAATTTCATCCTGACGTTCGAAAATGAAAATAATATATTATATACAGGCCGATAATCGTTCTAGGAGACGATTCGTGTTGTCTTAGGGTTTTTCGAGAACCTTGAGCCAATGATTTTCATACCAGGGCTATGATAAATCATTTGGGGACTCCTACAAATGTCGTGAGGATTTTCAAATTATCGTGACGTGAATTGACCAAATTGCCCTTGGTTAGTTTTTACTAATTACCTACTAGTATTTAAGTAATTGTATTTTATTTGAGGGTCTAGAAAATTAAATAAATTATTCCGAGGCCATAGTCACGCTCTACGCTATCGTAGGAAGCTATGGTTAAGTTTTGGGTTGAAAACTCAGACAGAGCCCGGTCTGCGTTTTTCCTTGACAGTAGTGCTTTACTTCTATCGAGACCTAATTTGGAACCGTGAAAGAGACAGTTAGTCTTGGAATCACGTTTCCTATATTTTCGAAAAAGTTCATCCTGACGTTCGAAAATGAAAATAATATATTATATACGGGCCGATAATCGTTCTAGGAGAAGATTCGTGCTGTCTTAGGGTTTTTCGAGAACCTTGAGCCAATGATTTTCATACCAGGGCTATGATAAATCATTTGTGGACTCCTACAAATGTCGTGAGGATTTTCAAATTATCGGGACGTGAATTGACCAAATTGCCCTTGGTTAGTTTTTACTAATTACCTACTATTACTTTTACCTTTCTTAACCCTTAAGTCTTCTTAAATATCAAAAATTCTCTCACCCACTCACCTTTTCTCCCCCTCATTCACATTGGCTGCTGGCTGCTGCTTTTCTTCTTCTTCTTTATTCTTCCTTCTTCTTCTTTCTTCTTCCTTCTTCTTCCTCCATTTTCAACCTCAATTTTCTCAAGCTTCCTCAAGATTTTTCAAGAAAGTTTGTGAAGTAAAGTTGCTCCTCTCATCCTCCTCTATCACCTAGAAGGTATAGATTTCATCCTTGAGCTCTCAATCTTTATTTTCTCCATTTATTTTCATGAATTTCAATTTCTAGATCTAAACTTCAAAAATCTCTAGAACGTTGTAGAAAAATCATTTTGATGCCAAACCAATTCCTATGAGCTAGTATCATCCCCTACTATCATAATCCAAGAGCTTGAAATCAAATAAGCTCTCTAGCCTATTTTTCTTAAAGAGGCCGAATGAGTGTATATTTGGAGAAAATGAGATTTTACATCCTGCAGCAATTTCGCTTAGCGAAATAAAATCACTTAGCGAAATTCTGACAGCTTTACTTCCTTTCAAATTTCGCTTAGCGAAATCATATCGCTCAGCGGATTTCTGCCAGTTTTACTTCCTTTCTTAAATTATCTTCATTTCAACCTATACACAAGATACAGGGAGTTTATGATTTAATTATATAAATTTGGGGTTGCGTTTTGTGGTATAGAGTCGGACAGGGCTCAGACATTCGATCGCGCGCCCGATTGAAAGTTGCAGAGCCGTATTCGGAATATCTTGGGAAAATCACTAAGGTGGGGGAAAGAACCGCAATATCGTCGGGGAGGCAAGCTTTAACTAATATATATTGATATGCGTAGGGCGACCCAAACCCTACTAGAGGTCGGTTGACCGTTAGGTTGATTTTACTGCATATTGAGGATGTATGCTCTGTGATTGGTATGTGATATATGTTATGCTTACTATATGCTCTTGATTGATTAAACATGATTTATCTGTAAGTTGATTTTAATATTGTGTATATGCTGTTGTGACTGCTGATGTCTGAGTAGAACTAGGCAGTGATTTCTGATAAATCGGGCGATGAATGTGTAGTGAGAAAGTCGAGGTTATATATATGTTGTAGTGCTCAACCGAGGGATATAGTTGATCTATCGATGTCGTGATGTGAGTTGATACCTGGTTAAGCCGGATGAAAGTTGGTCGTGGTTGCATATAAGTCGTGGTTGAGGCACTAAGTGTAAATCCTGAAATGAGTCAGTGAGATTCATGTTGTATAGTTGTTATTCATCATTGTGTTGGCATACGGGCGATTTCGATCTTACCTGCGGGGAGATGGTCGTACCGATTAGTTTGGCGTAGTGGCGATTTCGATCTTACCTGCGGGGAGGTGGTCGTACCCATTAGTCGAATTGTAGACGGACGGGCGCATATCTCGACCTAGCCTGCGGGCGGGGGGATATGTCGTTACCGAAAGTTGAGTTGTTAACGAACGGGTGAATGCTCCGACCTAGCCTGCGGGCGGGGGAACATGTCGTTACCGTAAGTTGCGTTGTTGATGGGCAAATATTCCGACCTGGCCTGTGGGTGGGGGAATATGTCGTATCCATGAGACGATTTGGGCCTAAGGGCTTTAGACCGAACCCTACCTTTTTGGGGCTGGCATAGTGATGATTGGGACACCTTAATCCATTGGGGATGTCGCGTCGTGATCGCGTCCATATAGTCGTTAGTTGCATGAGTGTGAGGGACAGTAGTTAAGGGAAAAATTATGTTGGGGGACCTTGAGAGCCAAGAGATGAAGTTGGAGTGCATTTTGTTCTGATGTTATGTTTTTAGTTTTTTTTTTTTATTTCGTACTCGGAAGTATTTTATATTTGGTATCAGTGTTGTAGGCTCTACGGATGGAGCCAGTACTATTACGTATATATACTTTTATTATGGTATCAATATGTATTGTATGTTCTAATATTTCCGCAAATTTTATACTGCTACACTAGGCTATAACGCTAATAATTATAAGTGGGGTCACCAATGGGACCTCCTAGGAAGGGGTTGTCTCATTTTATGGTATCAGAGCAGTTTGATTCTTAATCAAGGATTGCTTGGGTTAGGTTGTGATTTTTGGCTGTGTCTAGTTGAACCCGCATTGGGTATTGACTATGCTTAGAAGTTGGGTAGAGCGTCTGATGTGCAGGTTAACGAGTGTGATAACTGCATTAAGACATATGATGTACGTGCCTGGCTTTCTGTCTCACGAGGCGAGATTTGGTTTGCTAGGCGAGGCCGAAAGGCTGCATTTTATTCCTCGAACAGACCTTCTGGATCGCGAGGCAAGAGTTGGTTCGCGTCGCGAGGCCGAGAGGCTGTACCCTATTGATCAGCCTAGCCTTCTGTCTCGTGTGGCGAGATTTTTGTCGCATCGCGAGGCCGAAGGACTGTATCTACTACTCGGTCTTATCCGCTGGATCGCGAGGCGAGCATTATTTCGCGTCGCGAGGTCGAGGGATTATATTTTTCTACTGGGATTGATCCTCTGGCTCTCGAGGCGATCATCGTGTCGCGGGGCGAGTGTCTTTTCCATTGTTTTCTAGCCTTTTCTGGCAAAAATAAAATAAAATAAAATAAAATAATATTTGCTTTTGAACCAAAGCTAATATTTTTCTTCACCAGGAAAGAATGGTTCGCGGACGACCTAGAGGACGTGGTGGAAGGG
Organism: Ammopiptanthus mongolicus; assembly: GCA_039655645.1. Lineage (NCBI taxonomy): Eukaryota > Viridiplantae > Streptophyta > Magnoliopsida > Fabales > Fabaceae > Ammopiptanthus > Ammopiptanthus mongolicus. The sequence continues at coordinate 40,761,417 of CM077344.1, forward strand.
CCACAGCGAGTGCCGCTGAACTCGGAATTGGTAATGAAGCAAGTTCCCACGCTGTCGACGGGATAGAATCAACTGAAACCCTGAGGACAGTTAGGGAACTGGCAACGGCAATGCTGCACAAAACGCAGCAGAATGCTCAACTGCTATAGTTGACTATGAAACAACAGCAGAGACAAAATCAGCAAGGTGAAGCTGTGAGGGAAGACACCGGGCTGAATACTTTTCTAAAAGGGAAGCCACCGCAGTTCAATGGCGACTTCAACTCGGAGGGAGCTGAGCTCTGGATACAAGAGCTGGAGAAAATCTTTGCGGCGATTCACTGCCGTGAGGACAGAAAGGTAACATATGCATCCTTCATGCTGATAGGAGTTGCAGAACTGTGGTGGAAATGCTAGCAAAGGATGCTTGGAGCTGAAGACAGACTCATCAAGTGGGAACTGTTTCGGGAATGCTTTCTAGAGAGGTATTTCCCCAAGATGATGAGAAGAGAAAAAGAGAAGGAGTTCATGGGTCTGAAGCAAGGGAACATGTCTGTCGGGGAGTACTCTGCAAGGTTTGAAGCGCTGCTCAAATTTTCTGAATTTTACCAGAGGTTCCCTGACGAAGAGTGGGTTTGCCATCGTTTTGAGGATGGCCTGAAATATGAACTGCAAAGGGTGATTGCACCACTGAACATCACCCGACTTCCTGAGATGCTGGAGAGATGTTCTATCATTGAGAACATAGACAAAAAGCAAGAGCTGCAGCAAGGCAGAACCGGAGGGCCTACTCGGAGGTTTGACCAGAGAGGTCGAGGCGGAAAGGGGAGAATCCAGGCGGGATGAAGACCTTATGACCGTCAGACCGCAAGACAGACTGCAGCACAACTCCAACCAATTGGCTGCTTCAGGTTTGGGGCAGCACATACAATTCGGGATTGTCCAATAAAGGAAACTCGCCAGTGTTTCCGATGTGGCCAAGTGGATCACATAGCGCCAGAATGGACACAAGGAGCGAGATACAACACGGGAGGGCAAGGCCCAGTGATCAGAACCCAAGGAACATGACAGCAAGCAGCGAGACCACAAGCCACCGGAAGGGTGTTTACCATACGAGGAGCTGAATCCTCTCAATCCCCTGATCTGATACAAGGTATGTGCCTAGTGTCAGGTAAACTCTTATCTGTATTGTTTGACTCGGGAGCTACTCATTCTTTCATATCCCAAGAGTGTGTGGATCATTTGAAGTTGCCTGCCTCTTTACTTCCCCATGACTTAACTGTTTCTACTCCTACCAGTAATTCCTTGACAACCATAACTGTCTGTTTAAATTGTCTTATTGTCATTGAAAATCAAACTTTTTCTGTTGATCTCATTTGCTTACCTATGCATCAACTTGATATAATTTTAGGCATGGATTGGCTTTCGGCTAACCATATAATGTTAGACTGTTCTAAAAAGACCTTATCTTTTTCTGAGCAATCTAGATTAATGCCTGCCAAGGATAGTAAGCTAGGTAGTAAATCTCAGAAACACGTGTTGCTACTCTCTGTGGAAGCTAAGGAATCTCCTACGTTGGATTCGTTGCCTGTAGTGCGGGAGTTTCCGTTCCCTGATGACGTTCTGGGTTTACCACCGGAGAGAGAAATAGAGTTCGCTATAGATCTGGTACCGGGAACTGGACCAATTTCGATAGCACCTTATCGAATGGCTCCAGCGGAGTTAGTGGAGCTAAAAAAGCAATTGGACGATATGTTGGATAAGGAATTTATAAGACCGAGTGCTTCACCTTGGGGAACGCCAGTGCTGTTCGTCAAAAAGAAGGACAGAAGTTCGAGGCTGTGCGTGGATTATCGATAGCTGAACAAGGCGACAGTTAAGAATAAGTATCCGTTGCCTAGGATTGACGATTTGATGGACTGATATGATCCAGATCCGGACCGCCTTGAAGTTTCAGGAAAAGGAATGGATATTGACGCCACACTCAAGATGTAGGTGAGAAGGTGAGTGATAAGTCATGTGTTTGATCGCCACAAGTTGCCTTGATAAGATCGAATTTAGTTATTTTACCCAAGAACCCAAGGGAAGCTCTCACAATAGAGAAAACTCTTCAAATTTCATTATCCAAAACTGATTTGAGTAGTACATGAGTTCCCTATTTATAGGCTAAGCTTAAACTCTTGAGATACTAGGAATAAATTCCCACTACCATGCATTTACCTAGACAGTAAGCATAAACATGATGATAAATCCCTACTAGCCACTATAATGACTTAGAACACTACTAGGAAGCATTTAGAGAGGCTAGGAGGATGCAAAAGGTCATCATAAAATTCAGCCTAAAAAATAGTACGAAAATTAAAAATAAAATGATAAAAATTGGACTTAATTATTATCTAATAAACACACTAATAATTAATAGTCCACTAATCAACCCATGAATGCTTCTTGTCATGTGAATTGGGCTTTCCATTGTGTTGTCTTCAAGATGAACTCAAAGCATCTTCAACAAATTGAAGAAAAGTAACCCATTGGTTATCCTTCAACTGAGCTTATCAAAGTAAACTTGAACCGGATCCGAATATGCTTCTTTCCACATGCTTAATGAATTCATGATCACATCATTCTCCCCTTCTTCAAAAGGATTTGTCCTCAAATCTTCATAATATTCTTCAAATAAAAACTTGGACTTGAGATACCTCTTTTTGTATGAATGAGACCACAAATTTCCTGGATCAAAGACTAGTCTTGCTTCCTCAATATGATTGTCCTTCACCTCATAATAAATTTTAAGATCAGAATCAATAAATGATTTACCAACATTAGGATCACAAAAATATTTCATGTGAGGACTTGGGACTAGAGCAATGGGAACTGGAACAAAATCTGCCTTCGATGTGTTGAAACCATCCATTTTTGCATCATTCCCCTCCTCTTGAAAGGGATTTGACCTCAAATCTGTACCTACAACAAAAGATTGTGGGTTATGTAAAAATATTTCTGCTTTTTGTTCACCACTTTCTTTTTCACCAGAACTGAATCTTTCCTCCTCCTGAAAATTTTCATCTTTCTCAAACTCATCTTTCTTTTTTTCATGGACCATACTCTCTTGTTTTTCTTTCTCAATCTCATCTTTCTTTTTCTCTTGGACCATACTTTTTTCTTTCTCTTCAACACGACGTGCTTGTCATTGATGCCTCCATGGACGCCCAAGTAGCAAGTGCCTTGTTTTTGTAGGCACCACATCACATAGTACCACATCTTCATTTCCCTCAAATTTAAACGACACATAGTACTTGTTTGGTCACCATCACAGCACCCATATCTTTAAATTCCGGATCCTCGAAACTTTCAAGTCTATAAGGGTGAGGATACTCGAAAAAGAGGAAGTCCCAACTTCTCCACCATGATTGTACTGGCCATATTGATCCAATACTTTCTATCAATGTCCAACTTGTATATCTTATCTTTCACACGGCACAAAGTATAGACAATACTCTTCTTTTTCTTGACTTCCATGACGTACAACCACAAAATAATTTTTTTTTATTTTCGTTTTTTTATAGGACAAAAAAGAACAAAGGAAGATAGCACCTGAATTTCAAGGAACCTAAGCTTTGATTACCAAATGATATGATCCAGATCCGGACCGCCTTGAAGTTTCAGGAAAAGGAATGGATATTGATGCCACACTCAAGATGTAGGTGAGAAGGTGAGTGACAAGTCATGTGTTTGATCGCCACAAGTTGCCTTGATAAGATCGGATTTAGTTCTTTTACCCAAGAACCCAAGGGAAGCTCTCACAATAGAGAAAACTCTTCAAATTTCATTATCCAAAACTGATTTGAGTAGTACATGAGTTCCCTATTTATAGACTAAGCTTAAACTCTTGAGATACTAGGAATAAATTCCCACTACCTGTGAATAAGATTTCCTTCTTAAACTTGGCTGGGTTTAGATGATGACAAGATTGCTGATCAAAAAGAAGAAAAGCCTCCGATAGATCAAGTCAACGATTCTACAGAGACTTTAATTATGTATTGTCAATTCTCTGTAAGTATGGTTTGTATCTTTGACATATTACATGCTGTGATTATATAACTTAGATGTGCTCAAACAAATCATTCCTTAAGTTTAAAACTTACTCTAAGTTATTTTCAAAGTTAAGTGTTGAAGCAATCCTTTTGAAATCTCAAGAAAAAACTTTTTGTTTTAATTGCAGTAATCGATTACCTCAAAGCTGTAATCGATTACCTAAAGTCTCGGTGATGTGGATGTAATCGATTACCTAAAAGGTGTAATCGATTACATCAACTAAATTTTTGAATAACTGATTTTCAACGTACACATGTAATCGATTACCACAACGACGTAATCGATTACCACTGTTTCAAAATCAAATTTTCTGAAACGTTATGATTTCAAATGGTGTGTTTTGGTCCCTGGAAAGTTGCCAAACGATCACCTTGCTTCAGACACACTCTGATGATTATATATATACCTTTCTTTTACATCAGAACATATACAACTTTCATTCTTTCAATCATAAGAGTTCAATATCATTTTACAAGTTCTAAACTTTCAAAACTTTCTTGCCTAGAACTTTGATACTATTTTCATATTCTGAAAAAGTTCCTGAGCACTAAGTTGTATAGTTACAAAGTGATATTGATCTGATACAGCCATATGCTTTACCATTCTTCACAATTATTAAACTCATCCTTGTGTTGGGTTTTGGTTTGAAAAGATAGTGGGGTGCTATCTTGTTGTATAGAGATTGTTAGGGAGCCTTGGGGTGAGGCTTGCTTGTAACAAGAATTTCTATCATAGTGAATTGCTCTGCAGGTGTCAGAAGAACTGGATGTACCCAAGTGGTTAGGGGAACCAGTATAAATTCTTGTGTCTCAATCTTCTTCCTTATCCTTTTACTTTTGTTTATCAATCAAACTCCATCTATCTATCCATAAAACAAAAGAACGAAAAATCTCTAAAAGTCACTCGAAAATCGTTCAACCTAATTCACCCCCCTCTTAGGTTGTATACCAGACTTACATTTGGTATCAAAGCGGGTTAAGGTAACCTGCTCCTTCGATCCATGGCTTCCGCAAGCAACAATCCTACTTTTAGAGATGGTGGCAGTAACAACAAGCCTCCATGTTTCGTTGGAGAACACTATGACTTCTGGAAGATTCGCATGCAATCCTATCTTGAAGCACAAGGAGAAGAAATATGGGATGCTGTAGAGAATGGTCCTTATGTGCCTACAACAGTCATCAACAATGAAGTGCAAGATAAAGTCAAAACCTCATGGACGGATGATGACAAGAAGAGAGTGCTCTACGAAAAAAAGGCCAAGAACATTCTACAGTCAGCATTAGGTATGGATGAATTCTTTCGTATCTCACATTGTAAAACTGCTAAAGAGATTTGGGATACTCTAGAAGTAACCCATGAAGGAACAGTAGAAGTAAAGAGATCTAAACTGAATACTCTATCACAAGAGTATGAAATGTTTAGAATGCAGCCCGGTGAATCAATACTTGATTTGCAAAAGAGATTCTCTCATTTGACAAATCACTTAATGGCTCTTGGAAAGACCTTTACCAATGATGAGTTGAATCTTAAAATTCTTCGATCATTGACTCGGCAATGGCAACCAAAGGTTACAGCAATTTTTGAAAAGAAAAGTCTGTCAAAAATGACCTCTGCGGCATTATTTGGAAAACTCCAAGAACATGAATTGGAACTTGGAAGATTGGAAGAGACTGAAGTCAAAGAGAAGAAGAACAAAAGCATTGCCTTAAAGGTTGAAACCAGAAAACAACATGAAGAAGAAAGCACTGATGAAGATGAGAACATCACCCTCCTGGTAAAAAGGTTTGGAAAATTTCTTAAGAAAGACCAAAATATTAAATTTGATAACAAAAAGAAATTTTTTAAGAAAAGGGATACATCCACTTCAAATCAGAACTTCACATGTTTTGAATGCGGTAAGGAAGGACATATGAAAGCCGAATGTCCTAATCTGACAAAGAAGAAGTACTTCAAAGGGAAAAAGGAATTCAAATCCAAAAAGGCCTACATTGCATGGAATGACAATGAAGTAAGTACGTCCTCCGATTCAGAAAGTGGAGAATCTGAAGTCAAAGCACTAAAGGCATCACATCACTCAGATGATGAACAAGAGAAATGCCTGAACAGCACCAGCAACACATGGTATCTTGATAGTGGCTGTTCGAGGCACATGACTGGTGATTGTACAAAGTTTACAACTCTGAAGCTGAAATCTAAAGGATATGTCACATATGGAGATAAAAATAGAGGAAAGATTCTTGGGATTGGAAAGATTGGAGCTTCTCCCTTCACAACTATTGATGATGTCCTATATGTCGAAGGTTTGAAGCACAATTTGATTAGCATAAGTCAACTCTGCGATAAAGGATTCAGAGTAAACTTCATCAAGGAAAAATGTATCATTGAAAATGAAGCCTCTCCTGAAGAGAAGTTAGTGGGAAATAGAATCGACAACTCCTATAAGGTATGTCTAGATGATTTATCTTTGAAGATTAAATGTCTAGTGGTAAACAATAATGATGCATGGCTTTGGCACAAAAGAATAGCACATATTCACATGGAACATTTGAATAAGCTTGTCAAACATGATCTTGTTATTGGATTACCCAAAATGAAATTTGTCAAAGATAGATTATGTGACGCATGCCAAAAGGGGAAACAAACAAAATCCTCTTTCAAACCAAAGAATGTGGTATCAACTACAAGACCACTTCAGTTGATTCACATGGATCTGTTTGGTCCCTCAAGAACTAGAAGCTTTGGAGACATCTTCACAAAGCCATTAGCCAAAGAACCCTTCTTCAAGATAAGAAGAGAACTTGGCATTTTGGATGAAAAGGATATATGAGACCAACACATTTGGTGACAGGTTCTTTCATTTAACCTATATGCTTTTATTGTGTCATTCTAGTGTATGTATGTGTTTTTAATCATAAATCTATGTGATATGTATGTTATACATAGAATAGATACTCACACATTGCATGTTTTATCAATAATTTTTCATTTTTTACAATGTGTAATCGATTACAGTATCAGGGTAATCGATTACATGTTCAAAAAGTTCAGTTTTTCGCACAACAGACCCGACGTGTAATCGGTTACCACTTGGGTGTAATCGATTACATCCGCGAAAATTTGCGCACACTGACAGGTTTTCTGCATAAAATCAGTTTACACATCATTTCATTCATTTCTTGCAATCGGTTACCTCTCATCCTTTCTCACCCACACACCTTCAAATCCTCATTTCTACCATTGTTGCTCAACTCTTTCACTTCTAATCCCTAATCCTCTTCCATTTTGTGGCCCTCTTCTGTTTTTCTCCAAATTTCGAATCCCTAACCTCTCTTTCCACACTATCATCACCATGGAACATTCAAGGAAGTTCAGAAGCAAGAATCCTTCTGTGAATGATGCAAGGAGAGCGAATCCCGATCCTCTGGACTTATCAAGGCTGTTGGCTAACACTGATCAACGAACTTGATTCCAACAGTTCATTGGTAGGAAACTCATCACTCCAAAGTATGTGAGTCTTATTGCCTTTGCTGGGTTCAATTTTCCTTCATTGCTGGAAAGTCAGGAAGTGACACCACTTGCTATTGATTTTGGAAAATATTACCCTGATCTTGTTAGAGTGTTCTATTGCAATTTAGAGGCTCAGGGTAGTGGTCTGGCTTCTTGGGTAAAAGGGGTTCCTATTAAATTATCCTTGAAGCAAATTGGAGAGTTTCTTGAAATTCCATTTGAGGGAGACAGGATTCATACTGATTTCATATGTGATTGGGAGGAGTATGACAAGAGAGACTTCTATTTATCCATGTGTCGATATGATGAGACTGAAATTGCCCACAAAAGACAAAGGTCTGGTGCAGCCTCATCTGCTAGAACTATTCTCTCTGTAGGACCTTGAACGTTGATGATAGACTTCTTCATTATGTTCTCTGCTATGTTTTAGTACCTAAGGCCTCAAACTACTCTCAAATCAATGATTTTGAAATGCAAATCCTGTATGCTATCAAGAATAACAAACCTATCAACTGGGCCTATTTGGTTGTGAATCACATGTTGTCACTAAAGAAGCGAACTACAAGTTTGCCTTATGCTAGACAAATCTCCCGATTGTTGGAGTGCTGCAATGTAGACACCAACAATGAGGTTTCTATGGAAATGACACCTGCTGAAAATGAAATCCATATGGATATCTTACCAAAGATGGGTATAAACTGGGATGCTGCTGAACGAGTCTACAAGGATCGAAGCGATCTGCTACACCCTCCTGCACAAGAAGATGAAGAACCTCAAGATGGTGCGGTCACAAATCAAATGATTTTGGATGAGCTTCGGAGTGTCCGTGGTTACATGGCTGAGAGGTTTGATCAACTGTCTGCTCGCTTGGACCGTCTTGAAGCTTTTGGAAATGACAATGAGGAGGATGAAGAGTAGCCTGATTTGCTTCATCATGCATGCATCATATTATCATTATGTCATACTTGTTTATGTTGGATTTCTAGTTATGTAATTCTTTCTTTAATTTTACTTTGATTTCTGCTTTTTATTTGGACTTTACTCCGTAGGACCTTTACAATGTTTGTATGGATGTTTCATATTAAGTTTTTAGTTTGTGTTTGCCTGAGCTTGGTAACTATATGCGCTTTCTTATGTTTATGTTTTCTTTCTCCTTTTTGATAATGTCAAAAGGGGGAGGGAGATATTATCTGTATATCTTGTAGATTACTCACTTTTCAGGTTTCCCAACTCCAATACAAAGGGGGAGATATACAAGACAGGGGGAGCTTTTCCGTTCGCAAAGCATTAACAAGATTGGTGTTTGTCATCATCAAAAAGGGGGAGATTGTGAAGAAGATTTCCTTCTTAAACTTGGCTGGGTTTAGATGATGACAAGATTGCTGATCCAAAAGAAGAAAACCCTCCGATAGATCAAGTCAACGATTCTATAGAGACTTTAATTATGTATTGTCAATTCTCTGTAAGTATGGTTTGTATCTTTGACATATTACATGCTGTGATTATATAACTTAGATGTGCTCAAACAAATCATTCCTTAAGTTTAAAACTTACTCTAAGTTATTTTCAAAGTTAAGTGTTGAAGCAATCCTTTTGAAATCTCAAGAAAAAACTTTTTGTTTTAATTGCAGTAATCGATTACCTCAAAGCTGTAATCGATTACCTAAAGTCTCGGTGATGTGGATGTAATCGATTACCTAAAAGGTGTAATCGATTACATCAACTAAATTTTTGAATAACTGATTTTCAACGTACACATGTAATCGATTACCACAACGACGTAATCGATTACCACTGTTTCAAAATCAAATTTTCTGAAACGTTATGATTTCAAATGGTGTGTTTTGGTCCCTGGAAAGTTGCCAAACGATCACCTTGCTTCAGACACACTCTGATGATTATATATATACCTTTCTTTTACATCAGAACATATACAACTTTCATTCTTTCAATCATAAGAGTTCAATATCATTTTACAAGTTCTAAACTTTCAAAACTTTCTTGCCTAGAATTTTGATACTATTTTCATATTCTGAAAAAGTTCCTGAGCACTAAGTTGTATAGTTACAAAGTGATATTGATCTGATACAGCCATATGCTTTACCATTCTTCACAATTATTAAACTCATCCTTGTGTTGGGTTTTGGTTTGAAAAGATAGTGGGGTGCTATCTTGTTGTATAGAGATTGTTAGGGAGCCTTGGGGTGAGGCTTGCTTGTAACAAGAATTTCTATCATAGTGAATTGCTCTGCAGGTGTCAGAAGAACTAGATGTACCCAAGTGGTTAGGGGAACCAGTATAAATTCTTATGTCTCAATCTTCTTCCTTATCCTTTTACTTTTGTTTATCAATCAAACTCCATCTATCTATCCATAAAACAAAAGAACGAAAAATCCCTAAAAGTCACTCGAAAATCGTTCAACCTAATTCACCCCGCCTCTTAGGTTGTATACCAGACTTACACTACCATGCATTTACCTAGAAAGTAAGCATAAACATGATGATAAATCCCCACTAGCCACTATAATGACTTAGAGCACTACTAGGAAGCATTTAGTGAGGCAAGGAGGATGCAAAAGGTCATCATAAAATTCAGCCTAAAAAATAGTACGAAAATTAAAAATAAAATGATAAAAATTGGACTTAATTATTATCTAATAAACCCACTAATAATTAATAGTCCACTAATCAACCCATGAATGCTTCTTGTCATGTGAGTTGGGCTTTCCATTGTGTTGTCTTCAAGATGAACTCAAAGCATCTTCATCAAATTGAAGAAAAGTAACCCATTGGTTATCCTTCAACCGAGCTTATCAAAGGAAACTTGAACCGGATCCGAATATGCTTCTTTCCACATGCTTAATGAATTCATGATCACATCATGGACTAGTTGAAAGGAGCGGTAGTATTTTCGAAGATTGACTTAAGGTCTGGTTACCACCAGATTCGAGTCAAGAGAGAGGATATATCGAAGACGGCATTTAGGAGCCGGTATGGACACTACGAGTATCCGGTTATGCCCTTTGGTGTAACTAATGCTCCAGCAGTGTTCATGGATTACACGAACCGGATTTTCCGATCGTTCTTAAATAAGTTTGTTGTTGTGGTTATCGATGACATCCTTGTTTATTCCCTTAATCGGGAAGAACATCAGGAACATCTTAGGATTGTGCTTCAAGTGGTAAAGGAAGGACAACTTTATGCAAAGTTGTCCAAGTGTGAATTCTGGTTGGAGGAAGTACAATTCTTAGGTCATGTGATTAATCGTGATGGGATAGCGGTAGATCCAGCAAAGGTTGAAGATGTGGTACAATGGGAAAGTCCTAAGTCGGTAAGTGAGATATGGAGTTTCCTAGAACTAGCTGGATATTACCGAAGGTTCATCGAAGGATTCTCGAAAATCGCGTTGCCAATGACGCAGCTAACAAGGAAGGGGGTATCCTTTGAATGGACGGATGAGTGCGAAAAGAGTTTTCAGGAACTGAAAAGGAGGTTGACTATGTCACTAGTATTGACGTTACCGAATTCTTCAGGACAGTTTGACTTATTCTGTGATGCGTCATACCAAGTATTGGGTTGTGTCTTAATGCAAGACCGGAGAGTGGTAGCATATGCTTCGCGGTAGCTAAGAATTCATGAGAGGAATTCTCCGACTCATGATTTGGAGCTAGCAGCTATAGTGTTTGCTTTAAAGATATGGCGACACTATTTATATGGAGCTAAGTTTATAGTATACAGTGACCATAAGAGCTTAAGGTATCTATTTGATCAGAAAGAGTTAAATATGAGGCAAAGGAGATGGATGGAATTCATAAAATATTATGAATTCGATCTACAATACCATCCAGGAAAAGCGAATGTAGTAGCGGATGCGTTAAGTAGGAAATCCTTGCACGTATCTGCTATGATGGTGAAAGAGCTGGAACTGGTTGAACAGTTTAGAGATTTGAATCTAGGCATGGAAATATCTAGGGATAAGATACACCTAGGAATGGTCACAGTAACGAGTGACTTTTTGAAGACAATCAACGAGAAGCAGGAGGTTGATCAGTATCTTCAGAAAGTAAAGGAACAAGTGACGGAAGGCCGAACTTCTGAGTTTAGGATGAATCAAGATGGAGTCTTGAGGTATGGTGATAGGGTTTGTGTGCCAATGGATATAGAACTAAGAAGAATGATCTTAGAGGATGGGCACAAGAGTAGGTTGAGTTTTCATCCAGGGGCTACCAAGATGTACCAAGACTTAAAGAAAATGTTTTGGTGGCCCAGAATGAAGAAGGAGATAGCCGAGTATGTGTTGGCTTGCTTGGTGTGTCAGAAGGCGAAGATAGAACACCAAAAGCCAGCAGGACTGCTACAATCTTTAGATATCCCAGAATGGAAATAGGATGGAATATCTATGGATTTCGTGGTTGGTTTGCCGACGACTAACAAGAGGCATGATGCCATTTGGGTAATCATTGATAGGTTAACGAAGTGTGCTCACTTCCTACCTATTGGCGAAAGTTATACGTTGGAAAAGTTAACCCACATCTACATCAAGGAAGTTGCAAGGTTGCATGGAGTGCCTTCTAGTATTGTTTCCGATAGAGATCCTAGATTTACATCTAGATTCTGGAAGCAATTACATGAGGCTTTGGGAACTAAGTTAAGGTTGAGTTCTGCTTATCATCCTCAGACGGATGGTCAGTCGGAGCGAACGATTCAATCGTTGGAAGAACTCTTAAGAGCGTGTGTTTTGGAACACACAGGAAGTTGGGAAGAGTTCTTACCATTGGTTGAGTTCACCTATAACAATAGTTTTCATTCAAGTATGGGTATGGTAACTTACGAAGCATTGTATGGCAGGAAGTGTAGAATGCCATTGTGTTGGTATGAGAATGGAGAAAGTCAAGTGTTAGGACCGGAGGTAGTGCAACAGATGACGGAACAGATCAAGAGGATACGGGAAAAGATGAAAATCGCACAGGACAGGCAGAAGAGTTACAGCGATAAGAGGAGAAGACCGTTAGAATTCCAGGAAGGAGGCCATGTTTTTCTGAGAGTGACTCTGAGAACTGGAATCGGTATGGCAATAAAATCTAGAAAGCTTACTCCTAGGTTCATTGGACCTTTTCAAATTCTTCGCCGAATTGGTCCTGTGGCCTATCACATTGCTTTACCCCCAAACTTATCCAACCTTAATGACGTCATTCATGTCTCTCAGTTAAGAAAGTACTACCCTGATCCATCACACATCTTAGAACCAGAGTCAATACAATTAAGAGATAACCTTGAGTATGAAGCTTTACCTGTTAGGATCGCGGATAGAAGGACAAAGGAACTCCGAGGTAAACATATTCCGTTGGTCAAGATCATATGGGATGAAGTTACCAGAGATGCTACCTGGGAACGCGAAGAGGACATGCAACAACAATATCCGAGCCTATTTTTAAAAAGGTATGTCGAATTTCGGGACGAAATTCTTTTAAGGGGGTAGTAATGTAACACCCCGATTTTCTTAATCTTTTTATTTAACTAGTATTTAAATAATTGTATTTTATTTGAGGGTCTAGAAAATTAAATAAATTATTCCGAGGCCATAGTCACGCTCTACGCTATCATAGGAAGCTATGATTAAGTTTTGGGTCGAAAACTCAGATAGAGCCCGATCTGCGTTTTTCCTTGACAGTAGTGCTTTACTACTATCGAGACCTAATTTGGAACCGTGAACGAGACATTTAGTCTTAGAATCACGTTTCCTATATTTTCGAAAAAGTTCGTCTTGACGTTCGAAAATGAAAATAATATATTATATACGGGCCGATAATCGTTCTAGGAGACGATTCGTGCTGTCTTAGGGTTTTTCGAGAACCTTGAGCCAATGATTTTCATACGAGGGATATGATAAATCATTTGGGGACTCCTACAAATGTCGTGAGGATTTTCAAATTATCGGGACGTGAATTGACCAAATTGCCCTTGGTTAGTTTTTACTAATTACCTACTATTACTTTTAACTTTCTTAACCCTTAAGTCTTCTTAAATATCAAAAATTCTCTCACCCACTCACCTTTTCTCCCCCTCATTCACATTGGCTACTGGCTGTTGCTTTTCTTCTTCTTCTTTCTTCTTCCTTCTTCTTCCTTCTTCTTCGTCCATTTTCAACCTCAATTTTCTCAAGCTTCCTCAAGATTTTTCAAGAAAGTTTGTGAAGTAAAGTTGCTCCTCTCATCCTCCTCTATCACCTAGAAGGTATAGATTTCATCCTTGGGCTCTCAATCTTTATTTACTCCATTTATTTTCATGAATTTTAATTTCTAGATCTAAACTTCAAAAATCTCTAGAAAATTGTAGAAAAATCATTTTGATGCCAAACCAATTCCTATGAGATAGTATCATCCCCTACTATCATAATCCAAGAGCTTGAAATCAAATAAGCTCTCTAGCCTATTTTTATTAAAGAGGCCGAATGAGTGTATATTTGGAGAAAATGAGTTTTTACATCCTGGAGCAATTTCGCTTAGCGAAATAAAATCACTTAGCGAAATTCTGACAGCTTTACTTCCTTTCAAATTTCGCTTAGTGAAATAAAGTCGCTTAGCGAAATTCTGACAGCTTTACTTCCTTTCAATTTTCACTTTACGAAATCAAATTGCTCAGCGGATTTCTGCCAGTTTTACTTCCTTTCTTAAATTATCTTCATTTCAACCTATACACAAGATATAGGGAGTTTATGATTTAATTATATAAATTTGTGGTTGTGTTTTGTGGTATTGAATCGGACAGGGCTCAAACATTCGACCGTGCACCCGATTGAAAGTTGTAGAGCCGCATTCGAAATCTCTCGGGAAAATCACTAAGGTGGGGGAAAGAACCGCAATATCGTCGGGGAGGCAAGTTTAAATAATATATATTGATATGCGTAGGGCGACCCAAACCCTACTTGATATGATCGAAGAAGGAATCATCAAGATTTAGGATCTATCCTTGAACTTGTTTAGGATTATTTGCAAAGAACAAAGAAGAAGATGAAAAGGTTCTTTGCAAATAATCCTAAACAAGTTCAAGGATAGATCCTAAATCTGATGATTCCTTCTTGGATCATATCATGTGGTATCTAGAGCCAAGGATCCTAGAACTTATTTTTCGTTTGGGATTATGAAAAGTCTAGTTTCTGTGTTCTTGAGCCTTCATACCAATTTGTCTCATCTTTTTGGGATTTGAGCCACTTTGATCTTGATGAATTTCATGAAATGATGTTAGATTGTTAATCAACATCTTGATTGAAAGATCTTTTTAAGTGGATTCAAGTTATACCATTGTTTTCTTCAAGAAGCATGAATTGATTAAGAACTAGTTGATACAAAATCCAAGGTCATGATTTCCAATACCTTTTTTGTTCATCATGTTCACGCTTCAAAAGGCTATTTGATCTTTGTGACACTCTTCAAATCTGTTTGGGGTGTTTGTGCAATTTTCTGAAAGTTTTGTGGCCCAAGTAGAATTAAACAAAAGTAAAGGTCCCAATCTGCAAAAAAAAAAAAAATTCGTGCAAATACAGTAAAATGCAAAGGGACCATTCTGCAATTATAAAAAAAGGTTAAAAAAAAAATTCGCAGAATTTTAAATTAGGCCACAAACTTAGTTGTTGATATGCTAGCCTTAAAATGGTATTAACTTGATGTTTTGGACATATTTTTGGCTCAAATTCTATTCTTAAACACTTTTCCTAGAGTCTTGTCACATAAATTCCAATTAGAGTGTGCTTTTCTTGTTTGTTTTCCTTGTTTGTCTTCTAAATACTTAGTTTTGTCTTTGTAGTTTTGTTCTTTTTGAAATTCTTGATTGATACCTTGTGTGGATTTTCACAAAGATTTGTTACTTGTTTAAATTCTTGAATTAGTATAGTTCTTTTCCAAGGATATTGAAAGAGGACTTTGAGTGGAAAAAAGCAAGAGTGCAAAACAAACCAATGGTATGAAAAAAGCCAATTTGAGTGAAACACTTAGTGAGAAAAATGGTGAGACCTTTAGATAGGATTGAGGGAGTGAAAATTAAAATACCTACTTTCCAAGGAAGAAATGACCCCCAAGCCTACTTAGAATGGGAGATGAAAATAGAACAAATCTTCTCTTGTGACCACTATAGTGAACAAAAGAAGATGAAGATAGCATCTCTTGGGTTTATTGATTATGCACTAGTTTGGTGGGATCTGTAACACCCCGATTTTTGAGTTTTCCTAATTATTCAGTATTTATGAACTTATATTTTATTCGAGGCCTTAGAAATGGCAATAAAATATTCTGACCAGATAGGAATGTCCTACACAACCATAGGAAGCCATGGTTAAGTTTCGGGCGAAAGCTCAAACAGAGTCCGGTCTGCGTTTTTCACGGATAGTAGTCTTTTTCTACTATCAAGACCTAATTTCGACTCGTGAACGAAACAGTTAGGTTTTATATTTTATTTCCAAAATATTGGTTATTTTGAAAATATTCAAAATAAATAAGTCGTCATACGACTTTCTTGGGCGAAAACCTAAAGCGGGTGAAGAACGGAGCTGAATACGAGATTTCAGTGAACCGCTACGGATAAGATTGAAGTCACATGGTGTGCTATGACTCATCAGTGACTCATCAGTGTAATGATTACGTTTAGAAAATATCTGGACGTGAAATGACTAAAATACCCTTGATCCTTGATATGACGCATCACAATATACGTCCAAACATTCTAACGGGTCTGGCAAAACCAGCACCGGCGACGTAGTCAACCGACGCTTCAGTTCTTCGAAACTTTGCTCACAAGCTTCCGTCCACTCGAACACCTTTCCTTTTCTCGTCAATTGCATCATAGGCAACGCAATCTTAGAGAATCCCTCAATAAACCGCCTGTAGTAGCTCGCCAAACCAAGAAAACTGCGAACCTCGCTCACAGACTTCGGTCTTTCCCATTTGACTACCACTTCCACCTTGGCAGGATCCACCATGATTCCATCCTTGTTGATAACGTGTCCTAGAAACTATACTTCTTCCAACCAGAACTCACACTTGGATAATTTAGCATATAACTGCCTATCCTTTAGTACTTGCTACACTACTCGAAGATGTTCTTGATGTTCCTCTCTATTCGGAGAGTAGATAAGGATGTCGTCGATAAACCCGACAACAAACTTGTCTAGGAACGGTCAGAAAATCCTGTTCGTATAATCCATGAAGACAGCCGGAGCATTAATCACACCAAACGGCATAACCAAATACTCGTAATGCCCATACCGACTTCGAAAGGCAGTCTTCGGTATATCCTCCTTCCTTACTCTGATTTGATGATATCCAGAGCGCAGATCGATCTTAGAAAACACAGTTGTTCCCCTCAACTGATCCATCAACTTATCTATCCTCGGCAACGGATACTTATTCTTTATCGTCACTTTATTAAGCTAACGATAGTCCACACATAACCTTGAACTCTCATCCTTCTTTATCGTCACTTTATTAAGCTAACGATAGTCCACACTTAACCTTGAACTCTCATCCTTCTTTATCGTCACTTTATTAAGCTAACGAAGTTGGTATGGGCATTACGAGTATTTGGTTATGCCGTTTGGTGTGACTAATGCTCCGGCTGTCTTCATGGATTATACGAACAGGATTTTCCGACCGTTCCTAGACAAGTTTGTTGTCGTATTTATCGACGACATCCTTATCTACTCTCCGAATAGAGAGGAACATCAAGAACATCTTCGAGTAGTGTAGCAAGTACTAAAGGAAAGGCAGTTATATGCTAAATTATCCAAGTGTGAGTTCTGGTTGGAAGAAGTACAGTTTCTAGGACACGTTATCAACAAGGATGGAATCATGGTGGATCCTGCCAAGGTGGAAGTGGTAGTCAAATGGGAAAGACCGAAGTCTGTGAGCGAGGTTCGCAGTTTTCTTGGTTTGGCGGGCTACTACAGGCGGTTTATTGAGGGATTCTCTAAGATTGCGTTGCCTATGACGCAATTGACGAGAAAAAGAAAGGTGTTCGAGTGGACGGAAGCTTGTGAGCAAAGTTTCGAAGAACTGAAGCGTCGGTTGACTACGTCGCCGGTGCTGGTTTTGCCAGACCCGTTAGAATGTTTGGACGTATATTGTGATGCGTCATATCAAGGATTGGGTTGTGTTCTCATGCAAGAAGGAAGAGTGGTGGCGTATGCCTCCAGACAGTTGAGAGTGCATGAGCGGAACTACCCGACTCACGATCTGGAGCTAGCTGCGATAGTGTTTGCATTAAAGATATGGAGACATTATCTGTATGGTGCTAAATTTAGCGTATTTAGCGACCATAAGAGCCTAAAGTATTTGTTCGACCAGAAGGAGTTGAACATGAGACAGAGAAGGTGGATGGAATTCATAAAGGACTATGAGTTCGACCTGCAATACCATCCAGGAAAGGTGAATGTCGTAGCGGATGCGCTCAGTAGGAAGTCCCTACACGTATCGGCAATGATGGTGCGAGAGTTTGAGTTGTTAGAGCAATTTAGAGATCTGAATCTGGACGTAGAAATCGTCAAGGATAAGATGAATCTTGGGATGATTGAGGTTACTAGCGATTTCTTGGATCTGCATTGGAGAAGACAAGCTGAGAATGAGTACCTTAAAAAGGTTAATCAGTCGATCGAGGAAGGTGAAACGTTTGAGTTTAAGAGAGGTTCGGATGGTCTTATCAGGTTTGGCAATCGAATCTGTGTGCCTGAGGATAGTGAAGTTAAGAATATGATTTTGGAGGAAGCGCATAAGAGCAAGTTGAGTTTTCACCCAGGGGCTACTAAGATGTATGAGGACTTGAAAAAGTTATTCTGGTGGCCAGGGATGAAGAAAGATGTAGCAGCTTATGTTTTATCCTGTTTGGTGTGTCAAAAAGCAAAAGTTGAGCCCCAGAAGCTAGCAGGGCTATTGCAATCGTTGGATGTTCCAGAATGGAAGTGGGATAGTATTGCAATGGACTTTGTTTCTGGGTTACCAAAGACTCAGAAGAGATGTGATGCAATTTGGGTCATCATAGACAGGTTGACGAAATGTGCTCCTTTCTTACCTATCAACCAAAGTTATTCTCTAGAAAGATTGACTCAGATTTACATCAGGGAAGTGGTGAAGCTACATGGTGTACCTTCAAGTATTATATCGGACCGAGACTCGAGGTTTACTTCGAGGTTCTAGAGAAGCTTGAATGATGCGTTGGGAACTAAGTTAAGATTGAGTTCTGCTTATCATCCCCAAATAGATGGTCAGTCAGAACGGACGATTCAATCGTTGGAAGATTTGTTAAGAGCTTGTGTGTTGGAACACATAGGAATTTGGGACGATTTTCTTCCTTTGATTGAATTTACCTATAACAATAGTTATCACTCGAGTATCGGGATGGCACCATATGAAGCTTTATACGGAAGAAAATGTAGGACTCCGTTGTGCTGGTTTGAGACTGGAGAGAATCAGTTGTTAGGTCCGGAGTTGGTGCAACGGACGACGGAACAAGTTAAATTGATTCGGGAAAAGATGAAAGCCGCAAGGCATAGACAGAAAAGCTATGCTGACAAACGGAGGAGACATTTAGAATTCTAGGAGGGCGATCATGTATTTGTAAGAGTTACTCCAAGGACTGGTATTGGCAGGGCAATTCAATCCAGAAAGCTTACACCCAGATTTATAGGACCATGGCGATGCACTAGGCCTGATGAACTCCTTGCCTAGCATTTCATCCAACTGTTTCTTCAACTCCATCAACTCCGCTGGAGACATTCAATAAGGTGTTATCGAAATAGGTCCAGTTCCTGGTACAAGATCTATGGTAAACTCAATCTCCCTTTCCGGCGGTAACCCTGGAACATCATCCGGAAACACCTCCGGAAATGCCCGCACAACTGGCAACGCTTCCATGTTCCGAGTTTCCTTTGCTTCCAAGGAGAACAGTACCATGCACTCTCCAGATCGTACATCCTTTGGAATACTTTCATTAGCAGGCGTCAATCCAGATTGCTCAGAGAAACAAATAGTCTTATTAAAACAGTCCAAAATCACACGGTTAGCCGAAAGCCAATCCATGCCTAAGATAACATCAAGCTGCTGCATAGGCAGACAGACCAGGTCAACAATGAAATGCCTGTTTTCTACTATGATAGGACATTTCAAACACACAAACAGGGTATTCAACGAATCACCAGTAGGTGTGGAAACAGTAAGGTCATAAGGCAAAGATGAAACTGGTAACCCTAAATGATCCATGCACTCCATAGAAATAAATGAATGAGTAGCCCCCAAATCAAATAACACAGATAAGAGTTTCCCCGAAACTAAACACTTACCTTGTATCAGATCTGGGCATCGAGAGGATTCATCTCCCCTCATGGCAAACACTCTTCCTGCAGCTTGCGGTCTCGCCATCTGTCCAGTCACACCGAACGGTCTTGCATTTCCCTATTTGCAATTCTTAGCCATGTGTCCTAGCTTCCCACATGCATAACAAGTCATGGTCCTCCCCGACGCCTGACTCCTGCAATCTCGAGCCATGTGTGGTCCTCCACACTTAAAACATCCTTGCAACCCCTATGTTGTACTTGGTCCTTGATGTTTCGCATCCCCGGTTCTTTGTACCGGTCTCTGATATGGCCCCCGGCCACTCTACAACTTTCCATCTCTGCCTCTCTGGTTGCTGCGGATAGGTCCTCCGCTCCTATCTGCCACCTCTCTTCTCCTTTCGATGTTCTCAATTGCCGAACACCGATCCAGCATGTCAGGAAATACAGAAATCCCTGACGGTACTATTGCCTTCTGAATCTCGTAATTCAGTCCATCTTCAAACCTGCGGCACATCCATTCTTCATCTGGGTACCGCTGATAAAACTCTAAGAATTTAAGCAGCGCCTCAAACCTTGCTGCATATTCCCCGATTGTCATGTTGCCTTGCTTTAGACTCTGAAACTCTTTATCTTTTTCCCTCCTGGTCATCCGAGGGAAATATGTCTCGAGGAAACATTCTCAGAACATTCCCCAAGTTACAGCCCCTCCTTCAGCTGCAAACAGCATCTGCGTCCCTTTCCACCACATCTCTGCTCCTCCCACTAGCATGAAAGAAGCATAAGAAACCTTCTGAGTTTCGTCACAGTGTGTTGCTGCAAAAATCTTCTCCAGTTCTTGAATCCATAACTCTGCCCCCTCGGGATTGTAATCCCTGTTAAACTGTGGAGGTTGTCGCCTCATGAATGCATCTAAACCTGCATCCTTATTCCTCACATTCCTCTGTTATTGCTATTGTTGCTGATTCACGCGAGTCAATTGAATGAGTTGAGCATTCTGTTGTGTTTGCTGTAGCATAGCAGCAGCCATATCCTCTTAGTCTTGAGGGTTTCCAAAGATTCGGCCCCATTTCCCATGTGTGAAGCAGCAGCCTCTGGACCTCCTTTGGGTCCGGTCTTACCCCTGCCTCTACCTCTTCCTCGAGCCATTGGTTCTTGATAAAAGTAACCGTTAGCTCAAAAGTCAAACATGATAAGCAACATAATTAATTATATCCACTTATCATTCATACAACATTACAATCGATCGTACTCCTATTACCCTTCTAAACACAGTCGCACTCCCCTTGCAGAGACGACCAACTTAGCCAATTCAACTTCCCAACACCCGCAGTCTGATTTAGAATCAAACTGCTCTGATACCACCTTAATGTGACGTCCCCAAGTCCCACTCGAGGAAGCCCCATTATTTAGAACCTAATATACTTATTATTTATAATTTAACGATTACGCGCTTGTTAAAAACAACGATAGCATGTAATCAATTCAAAAGCGCACAATATTAGAGTAAGCACAAGAGGTTATAAGAAACACATGCAGTACTGATATTTATACATAATGGCCCCATCAGTAGGGCTAAGTAATACTACAGACGAAAGTACATAAAGAGTAATTGAAAGCATAAACAAAGTACATCTCAGGACCTCCAAAAAGAAGCTCTCTGGCTCACCAGCACACTCCCCAGCCAACTCTCAAGTACATCAAAACCTCTCCACACAATCCTAGGGACGCACTGGCTGGCTCTCACCCTCAATGGTGAGGATGCCCTGAACTACCCTGTCCCTCTTCATGAGTGCGCCTATAAACCTGCATATGCTCATACTCGAACGAGGAACTTGACACTACAATCCTAAGCCTCTGGGCTGCCCGCAAGTACTGCTCCGAGCGCCTGCGCTGTCCCCGGTGCACAAAGCCTTTCCTGCTAGATACGATGGAAGACTGGGGTGCCACCCACAAGTAGTCCCGCTACCTCTGCCTCAGAGGGTGCCACATCCGAGAGAAGGGAAAAAACTGATACACTCGATAAGGTCCGATGATGTCTGCATATGACGGAGTGCCGCCCCGGAAGATCAAGCTGACAGGTCCGGTATATACGGCCAGAAAGGTCGAGGGGTCCACCTGCCATCCCCTCTCATCGTGGTAGACCATCTCAAGGTCTCCCAGCACCGGCATCCGCGGTGCCCCTGTGATGAATGGGTGAAGCCTCGGGTCCATTCTGATCCTCTACTAACTCGTCGTCTATCGGCAGAACCAAAAGTACACATACAAAGAAATACAGGGAGATAAGATATACAACACATCTATAACAGGGATGATGCAATGCAGAACATATAGCAAACACAATCATCTCTCAGTATCACGACGCCACGGTCGCACCCTAACTAGATGTACACATACTCTTTCTATGCATGCCGGCCGGTACTAAACACCCTACTGTCCGCTTAACGGACCACAAGTTGGTTTGTTCTGGTAATCCGTTCCGCTCGCTGTGACCCGTAAGAGTGCATCACCACTCAACTGTCCCAAACAAAGATGGCTAATTGGGCCTCCTCGGAAGATCCATCGGCAACTGAAAAAGACTCAGGGTCTAGTCGGGATAGTAGGACGTGCCCAGGACCGCCACGACATGATAGAAGCAACCTCATCGGTCTCTTGTGGGTACACTTGTGTCCAGTATATCCCCGAGGTCACACAAACCTTCCCTTCCGTTTTCCGTGCCCGCACTCGATGCACCAACCTCATATGCCTTACAGCATACGGCTTGCCACTTGGCATCAAATGCATATGCTATGCGTGCCATCCATCTCTCTCGAGCTGATATCGCAACACATGCAAACTTGCTCTTAGCAACATGAGCTCCAAGCTCCATAGGTACACATACGAGCTCCAAGCTCCAAGATACATACACGAGCTCCAAGCTCCCATCATAACCTTATGAGCTCTAAGCTCCACTATACCTCACATCTTAACCATTATCAGCTCAAACATCCAACACGGGGTCAAAGCCCTAATCATGTTAAACCTCCGAATCTCATACATACATGTATTTCCAGATACAGTGCAATATTTCATCAATTATCAACATGCTCAATAAAGCAATAAACAGCATAACATACTAATATACGATCATCAATAATATTTCATGCATCTTTTGCAGTTAAAAGTTATCATAGATAGCAGGTACACATATATCATCAAATATCACATATATTCATGCTTCACAAATCTGCTAACTTAGGGTATCAAATACAACGGTGATAGCCCAAAGTAGTCTAAACCTAGGGTTTAGGTACTTTGTTAGGGATCAACCTCACATAGGGTTTAGGGTTCCCCTATACACATAAAACACACAATACAACTATATGGACTACTCTTGCCTCCCCGACGTGTGTAACTCTTTCTCCCCACCTGGTAGTGAATACGGTGATAACTACGAACACCATGAGCACTCCGTTGCTCCTCTCCTTGCCTCACGGCCGTAGCCTTCTTGCTCCCCAAGGGCTCCGTACGCAGCTCCCAAACTTGCCCCAATCACGGAAATAACATGTAGACCATAACATTAACCCTAATACGGAGTTAAAACCGTGAAAAGAAGCTTAAACCAAAAGATAACATTGTATAGGTACAATGTAGGTAGATACAGAACCTCGGCTTACCCTTGGCGAATCACAAAAGTAAACCGGTAGAATTGGAGTAGAAGTTGCGCTGATCACGAAAATATGATCAGATTGGAATCGGATGAACGAACTGATCACAACTTGGAATCAAAGCCTCAACCTCACCTCTGGACCTTCTCTCACGTTCTCTGTATATTCTGAGTTTCCAAAATTTCACTCTCGGTAAAAATGATGAAGTATTTATAGAGAAAGATTTTGCTGAGAACGCTTTAGTGTTCTGGAACTCCACACTTTAGCGTTCCAACGCTTTAACGTTGTCTTCCTCAACGCTTAAGCGTTGACGTTTCCTCACCGCTAAGGCACCGCCCATCACATGCCAACCGCAACACGTAACCGACGCTTGTCACTTTACGTCCCATCATTGTCAGTTGCTGGTCAGAGGGTCCACGCTTGAGCTTCCAATTCCCTCCAGGCTAGAGCGTCCGCACGCTTGAGCGTTCTGCTCCTGATCCTTTATTCCTCATCTCTCTCTCATTCTATGTATTTCTACTCTCAGTATATCCTCTAAACATACTTTCAAGCCATAACAATAATTATAAGAAATATATATAATTACCCAATTACAGCTTCTGAAAATCGGGATATTACATAACCTCCTTAGTTAAAGGCCAGTTAAGATAAATAATCAAACTAAAGAGATAAGGGATAGAGAGAATAAACAAAAAAGTTTTGTCCTGGTTCACCCCTTAATAACTGAGGCTACGTCCAATCCTTGGCTGCACCAAGTTTTCTTAACTATAACTGATCAGGTTACAGGACAGACAAGTATTCTTTGCTCACATAGCGTCTTCAAGCTCTAAAACAAGTATTGTTTTCTCACCTAGCCTCTTCAGGGTCACTCAAGTTTGTTTAACAGAAGATGTAAATTGATTACAAGTTGCAAGTCTCTCACAATCACTCAGAAGAGTGTATTAAATGTGAAGGTCTGAAAGACTGCGTATTAACTTCAAATGATTGAAGAATAAGAAATGAAAGAATGAAGTTATAAATGCACAGAGTTATTGCTCTTTGAATACTGTGTTGGTTCTCTATGAGGATCTTTAGAGTCTTCTTCATTAAATCGGCTTCAAGGGATTAAAGCCATTAAAGACATTCCTTGAGAGCTTGGCCTTTTGAAGATCTTCATGAAATGCAAATAGAGTTGTTCTGGTTAGCCATTAATGCTTGAGGAACGTTGCTTGTGCTCTAACATAAGAAGGACAGAGTTTTATGATACACCTCTAGTCATATCAGCTCTTTACATATGTTTTTTGTCCTTTACAGGCAATCTTTCCCTTTGCATGTAACTTGCAGTTGTACTCAGGGATAAAGTACTTTTGTTGTAATTTCTTTTTAAGATACGCGGTAACTTTGTGACAACTGGACTTCTGATTTCTTGATCCTTGTAAGAAGACTTTAAAACAAATTCTCACATGAACAAAAGTCTTCAATGCGCTTCATTGATAGTCATTAGACGAGTGAAGATCTTCAGCTTTAGACAAGCTGACATTTAATAAGCTTCAGACGGGTGAGCTCGTTTGGTTAGACGAGTCATATATCTTTGTCAGATAGCTAAGCTCCAGCTTAGACGAGTCTTGACTTAGTCCATACAAGTATTTAAAAGCTTATTATATAAATCTGCACACTAAGTAGAAAGGTCAGCAACCACAGACGAATTCAATAAAATCATTGAATAAATGTTTAGTTTCATCAAAAATTAGGTAAATGCACATTAGACATTTTGGAGACTCAACAGTTAGGAGCATCGGAATTAGTAGCGTTTTTGGCTAATCGGTGTCGTTGGCACGCTCACAGTGTTCGCGGTAAAGCTACGCTTCAAGAGGTAAACATAATATCCTTGTGATTCATGTGCAATGCATGGTCCTTTTGTAAAGGGGTTTTGCCGCTCAAGAGGTTAGTGAAAATTGTTTTTGAAAATTATCCCTCTTGAAACCCCAACAATGGTATCAGAGTGTCTGGTCGTAGTTTGCCATGTATCCTAGGTTTGTTTGCCATTATATGATAACATGTTTATTGCTTTTAAATATGATTTGTAAGTTTAAAAGCATGTTTGTATGATTTGTATGTGATATAAATCTCTTTAAACATGTTATGTGTGCTTGGTTATGCTCCTAACATAAACAAGGATTTGTTTTTGGAATCCTGCTGCCCCGTTTGGCATGACCGTGCTCCTTGTAGCAGGGCTGTGCACGTTTGAGTTAGCGTTAGTGAACGCATAGCACAGCCGTGCGTCGTCTGGCACGACCATGCCACTTTTGAATAGCGTCAGCGAGTTTTTAGCACAGCTGTGCGCCGTTTGGCATGGCCGTGCACATGTTGAACAGCGTCAGCAAGTTTTCAGCACGACCGTGCTGATGGACAAAATGTGATTTTGTTCCGTTTGCATATTTATAAATTTTTTATTAAATGTGCGGTATGTGGTTATGGCCTTAGTTTTGGTGCTTAATTTTATTTGGTAAATATGGCCTGTGTAACATCCCAATTTTCAAATCGTTAAAGTATACAAATCTTATTTGAGTCACAGTGGCAAAGTTGTAAATATCAAGATATTTTGGAGAAGTAATCATGACTACTGTAGAAAAGTAATCATAACATGGATGACTCATGGTGGTGAGTCATGGTGGGGTAATCATGATAGTGATGAGTCATGGTGATGACTCATCCACTGACTCATCATATTCACGAACCACGTTTCTCGTCCACTGTTTGATTTTATCTCTACGTATCCACTTTTTGGATACAACACAGATATTGTTTTACTCTATATTACTGGTAGAGAATTATGGTTAAGGTTTGGGTTGACGGCTCAAACGAAACCCGATCTGCATACGAGATTACCGGAACCGGTAACAGATAAGCATAAGGTCGCTTTCACCTTATCCTTATCCATTAGTCATAATGACATGAGTGAGGTGAGTCACCATGATAATGATGACCATGGCTGAGTCACATGGGTGACTCACCATAGTAATAATCATGGTGTGAAAATTACAACTTTGCCCCTAAGAGGAAATGACCTTTTTGCCCTTAAGCAAATTTTATACAATCCTTACCCATATTTTATATGAAACCCAGGCCATTCATATATATATATATATATATATATATATATATATATATATATATATATATATATATATGTTCCATCTCATATTCCTTTCTCCTTCACTTTATTCTTTAAGTTCAAGTGTTGAAGTTTCTAGTACAACTTTTGATACAATTCCAATTTTGTTCGTAGGTGAAGTTACTTTTCTACCCTTAAGTGATAATTATCATATTCTTATCCTTTATTTTTATATGGGCCACGAAATTTCCTCCTTCATTCTCCTTCTTACATTTCATTCTTAACCTTTAAGTATTCAAGTTAATTTTGATAGAATTCCAATTTTGTTCTTAAGGAAAATTATCCTTTCTAACCTTAAGTCTATCTTATCCTTATCTTTTCTATCCTTATCCTCATCCTTTTTCTTCTATACATATCTTACCTCATGCCTCTATCTTTCTTTTTACCTTCTAATTTTCTTTCTTCTCCATCTCCTTCACTTCAAGAACACCTTCAAGCTTTCAACTCCAATTTCTCTCCATTCTTCAAGGTTTCTTCAAGATATTTGTGAAGCGAACTTGCTTAGAATCATCTTCTCTATCATCTAAGAGGTAGAAATCTCTTCTTTGAGCTCTAAATCTTCATTTCTATCTATGGAAACTCTATGTGTTCATAGTTGTTCTTCAACTTCTAAAATTCATGAAAAATTGTAGAAAAATCATTTTAATGTCAAACCAATTTTCTTGATCTAGATTCAATGTCTTCTATCATTAATCTAAGAGTTTGTAATCATAAAAGCTTTCTAAACCATTTGGGGTGAGATGGCCGAAACCCTAGATTAGTGAATCCATGAAGTTTTGTTCAATTTTTTGCTTAAAGAAGTGTTGAATTGAGTTCTATTACACTTAGATGTCCTTGAATTCAATTGATCATGCTCAAAAAACTTTCTTACCCTAATTTTCTAAGTCATGGCCGAAACCCTATGCTTGGTGTATCTTGAGTTTTGTTTCACATTCTTGAATAAAAAGACTTACAAGAGTGTTATCTATGCTTAAGGATCATAAATCCAAGAGTTTGTGAAATTTTAACACTTCTAGCAATTTTTTCTATATGGGGCCGAAACCTAGTTCATGAGACCTAGGTGCATTTTGTTTGATTTTACTAATTGTGATTATGATTTGTGATGAAGGATTAGACCGTGTTTCATCGTTCAAAAGCGTATATGGGTACCGGTGGTGGAACGGGGCTGCGGCCATGAACAAGTGTTCGTGGGTTCGTGAGAGTTACTGCATTGCTCTAAGGTGGGGAGAAAGAATCTCACATCCATCGGGAAGGCAAGAGTAGAATAATATATATTTAAATGTGTAGAGGAGCCCTAAACCCTACTAGAGGTTGAGCCCTGACAAAGTACCTAGACCCTAGGTGTAGGTATCTTTGGGCTATCACCACTACAAATATACCCTAGACTAGATGACTATTGTTGGATGGATGATTGACATGTTTGGTGTGATTGTGAATGTATGCTCTATGTGCTTTATGTGTTTATAAGCTTAGAATGATATGCTCGAAAATATGACTATATGCTTTATGTGTTTTAAGTGTACAATGATATGCTCACTAGTATAATGTATGATGTTATATGTTTGAGTTGGTATGTTGACATGTATGCATATTTTATGATGTATGCATATTTTATGATTGATGATGATATGGATAGTGAATGAAAGTGCCACAATGCATATGTGAGAAAAAGTGATGGATATTGATAAAGTGATGGATACAATGGTATCATGAATACAGTGATATGAGGATTGAAATGAGATGAATATTGAGATATTGGTGGCACAAGTGATGGTTGACATGCATAGCATAATCATTTGCCAAGTGGTGAGCCGTATGGTATGGGACACACGAGGTTAGTGTACTTGAGTGCGGGTACGGATTACGGAAGGGACGACCTTCGTGATCTTGGGGATGTAATCGTGCTCGGGACTTATCACAAGTTACGGATAGGGTTGCTTCTATCGTGTCGTGATGCCCGCTGGAGCCTGGTTATCCCGACTGGACCCTGAGTATTCCATATCGCAGGTGGACTTTTCGAGGCGGCCAAGATACCTCTCCTAAGAGTTGGAGCGGGATGCACTCTTATTGGTCACGATGAGCGGAAAGGTTCCCTGGACAACTAACTATAGTTCTCTGAGACTGAGAACGAGATTTGAGATATCGGCCGACATGCATGTAGGAATGAGATACATATAGTATAGGTATTGATCATGAGTGACGTAATTGTGAGATGTTTGTGTATATATTTATGTGATGTGTATGATGTTTATATATGTCATTCTATGAGTTTCTTTCCCATATATGATGTTTGTGTTAGATCCTTATTTCCTTATATTTTTCTATGTATGTTTTCTTTTATGACTCGTGGAGAAGACACTTCAGTTGAGGATCCTATTCCTGGAGAGGATGGCATCTCTTATGAACCAGATACAGGTGGAAGATCCGTCGATGCTAGTGGTGAAGAATTCAGAAATAGAGGATAGTTTATATTAGCGTCTGGCCAGTACAGTATGTACGAGAGTTTTGAGTATTTGTATTTTGGTGAGAGGACTGGAATAATATATTAGTGGTTTTTAGTGTGACTGGTTATGTATCTTCAGTGTTGAAAGTTGGTGTAATAATTATATGGTCTTTAGTAGCGCACTCTGATTAATGTACTTAAGGATAATGATACTTATACATATGTATATATGCTAATTGTTATGCATCTTAAGTTTCTAAATTTTCATATGTTTTAGGATTAGATAATTAGGTTACAATGGGATTATCCTACGTAAGTGGGGTCGTCTCAGCCTGCGTGTCGTGACATTTACTTTATTTATTTTATTTTAAATTTTGTAAATTGCTCGGTTGACATGGAGGCAACACCAAATCATGACGCCAGTGGGGGGAACTTTGGAAGTTTGCTCGAGGGTCAAAGATTGTAATAATTAGTTTTAATTATTGCACATTAGGAGGCCATAATCATAATACCTTTTATATATCTTGTATGTTTTTGTATGTGACACATGAAATGTATGAGATGTATGATTTAAATTTGGAATTTAAATTATATGATAGTATGTATGTCATTGCATGCTTAATATGTTTTGAATGTATGTAAGCTAGTATGCCATGTATGCTATGAGAGACGTTTATATGATAAACAAGCCGGTGAGATCACTTAATTATTAAATTCTCTCAATAAATTAAGTTATTAAATGTCTCCTGATGCATGGCACCCGTCAAGGCCAGAATCATTTAAGTGTGGGTCATGCTACAGCTGAGCACCTTAATATATTCCGGTGAGACGCGAAAGGTGAAATAACCAACTGCCAACCATTAGGTTGAACTTAACTAAGTGTATTCAATAGGATTGAAATGGCTTAGAGGCATTGGGTTGGGAATTAATCCATATGATGGATTAGAATAAGGAGTTATTCACCCAACTGGTCCAAGAATTACATTGGATGTAATTGGAAAGGATTTTCCTACCTAAATAGCTGAGTTCTGGGCGATCAGCCATAGCTGACTCAGAACGAGGTGAAATATGGATCTTGGTCCCACTAGAAAATCTTTCAACGGGATTTTTCGAGTCAATGATGAGGGTCATTGATTTGAGTAAAATAATGAGAGCGTATTTAATCAAAGACCTATTAAATATGTTTTAATCATGATACTTATATTCTGTATGTTTCTGTATTAAATAACCATGGCTACAAACACAACTTTTATTTTATTGTTGCGATACATCCTTGAGAAGGATGAGTTATCTAGAATTAATTTTCTGCATTGGTACATATTTTGAGGATTGTCCTCAAGTATGAGAAAAGAACTATATGTTCTCAAGCAATTTGTTGCTACTGCCATAAGGATCGAAAGGGATGCTCAATAGACGCAACAAGTCGATGCCATTGGTGTACGATGTCTCATGCTTGCAATCATAGACACGTGTGATATGATCATACACCTTATGATTGTCTAACAAGAGCTAGGAAGGCATAAGAGGTACTAGAAAGAGTATAAAGACAAGAAAGGAAATATGACTTCCTGCTCAAGCATATTTATTATAAAAGTCAACATATCTACTCCAACATTATGGGTATTGGATACCGCATATGGATCTCACATTAATGTGAAGGATCAAAGGGAGTAGGACATTGACTAAAAGGTAAAGGTCAACCCTAAGAGTGGAGATGAAGCAAAAGTTGCTACATTGACTATAGAAGTTTGAATTTACCATTATGTAAAGTTCTACTCTATGAGTGGAAATGGAGCAAAAGTTGCTACATTAACTATAAGAGTTTGAATTTGCCTTATGGGCATTAATGGAAGTAAATAACTGTTATTTTATTCCAGTTGATAATAGAAACATCATTTCTATATCTTGTATAGACAAGAAAGAATTTTCAGTTGCAATAAATGGACAATTGTTGTTCCATTTATTCAACGGATGTCTTCTATGCTAGTATTCATATGAGATATGGACTTTGTGTCCTTGATCTCTATATGCCCATCTATAACATAAATGCGAATAGGGTCAAACCAAGTGATTTGGACCCTCTATGTCTTTACCAATATCTTTAGACCATATAAGTAAGAAACACATTTCCAAGCTCCACTAATATGGACTCTTGGACTCATCCAATTATGAATTGTTTGAGGTCTGCGAATCTTACTTGCTTGGAAAGATGACTAAGCTCCATTCACTCGTAAGGTGGAAGGGCTGGTAATCTTTTGGCATGATACATTGTGATGTATGAGGACCTCTAAACAAGTTTTCTAGAAGACAATCTTCCGTACTTCGTCTCATTTATTGATGACTTCGGTAAAGATGGATTTGTGTATGACACAAGTCAAAAATCTGTGAAATGTTCAAAGAAATCAAGAACGAAGTGGAGAACTAATTTTGGAAGAGTATAAACATCATGCGATCAGATCGTGGTGGTAAGTACTTAAGACAACTGTTTGATGACTGTCTGAAGGAGTGTGAGATGACTTCTGGAACACCATAATGGAATCGTTTGTCCGAGAGGATAAAATCGAACCTTATTGGACATGGTACGATCTATGATGAGTCAATCAGACTTCTCTGACTCTTTCAGGGGATATGCTTTACATACAACAGCTTTCACAGCTAACCGTGTTCCATCTAAAATGGTTGAAAGACACCATATGAGATATGGACTGATATGCGACCAAGTATGTCTTTCATTAAGATTTGGGGTGTCAAGTTTATTGAAACGTTTGGTTTCAAATAAGCTTAGACCCAAGTGGGACATATGTATCTTTGTGGGGTGTCCTAAAGAAACAAACGGGCGCTATTTCTACAACATCTCCGAGGACAAAATGTTTGTCGCTAGGACTGGAGTGTTCCTTAAGAAGAAAAACATCTCCAAGGGAGACAGCGGGAGGAATGTAGAACTTGGATAAATCCGAGTACCACATAGTACTGACCCGCCTGCAATGGAACAAGAATCGGCTCCACAAGATGTTGCGGTCCAACCACCAGTTCAAGTAACACAAGACTCAGGTAAGTCAAATAGGACACGTCATCAACTTAAGAGATATGGAATACTCTTAACTCAAGAAGGTGATGAACCGCTCATGGATCATGATGAGCCTGTGACTTATCATGGAGGCTATCATTGGCCTAGATTTTGAGAAGTGGCTAGGAGCCATGGGATCCGAAGTAGAATCCATGTAGATCAACCGGGTATGGACCTCGATTGAGTCCCCTGAAAGAGGTAAAACCCATAAGGTGCAAGTGGGTCTTCAACAAGAAGACTAACATGGATGGGAAGGTGAATACCTTCAAGACGCGACTGATTGCGAAAGGTTTCAAGCAAATTCATATTATGACTATGATGAGACCTTTTGTCCAGTTGTATTGATTTAGGTCCCACTTGCTATTGCTTCATAGTATGACTATGAGATCTGGCAAATGAATGTCAAAATAACATTCCTTGATAGGAATCTTCTCGAGGATGTGTACATGACACAACCTGAGAGTTTTGTCTATTCAGAGAATGCCGGAAAGGTTTTGCAAGTTGCAAACATCCATTTATGGATTAGAGCAAACTTCTAGAAGTTGGAATCTTCGTTTTGATGTAAACTGTAAGACAGTTTGGATCCATCAAAGAACGAGGATGGACAATGTGTGTACAAGAAGGTTAGTGGGAGCATAATTATTTTTTTCTCATATTGTATGTGTATGACATACTACTTATGGAAACAATATTCCTACACCACAAATTGTGAAAACATGGTTAAGGAATTATTTTTCAATGAAGGACTTAGGCGAAACGTCCTATGTATTAGGAATCAGGATCTATGGAGATAGATCGCTGAAATTGTTAGGCCTTAGGCAAAGGTACATAAATTGACAAAGTGCTTGGGCGCTTTAAATATGCATGATTCCAAAAGGGTATCTTGCCTATTTCATGTGGCATATACCTGTTCGAGGGACAATCCCTGTTACATCAGATGTAAAGGGAATGCATGAATAATATTCTATATGCTTCGGCAATTGAATATGTTATGTATGCCATGATATGTACTCGAACGGATGTCTCGTATGCTTCGAACATGATGAGAAGGTACCAATCCAATCCCTATGAAGGTCACTGGGCCAAAGTCAAGAATATCCTTATGTACTTGAGAAGAACTAAGGATTCATTCTTGATCTGAAATGGTGAGGAAGAGCACATTGTAATGGGTTACACTGATGCTAGCTTCCAAACCAATAAGGATAACTATAGATCGCAATCTGGTTTTGTGTTTTGCCTTAATGGTGGCACTGTGAGCTTGAAAAGGTTTCAAGCTTGAGACAGTTGCTGATTTTATTATAAGGGTCGAGTATATAGTTGCCTTAAATACAGATTTAGAAGCCGTTTGGATTAGAAACTTCATTTATGAACTAATCGAAGTTCCTAACTCTGCGAACTCCATTGATCTCGTTGCGATGATGATGGAGTAATCGCCTACGCTAAGGAAACTTGATCTCACTAGTGATCCGAACATATACTTACGTGCTTCCATCTCATTCAATGGATGATTGATAGAGGAGATGTGAAGATGTGCTGAAAACTACAGATGTAGTTGCCTTAAATACAGATTTAAAGGTCGTTTGGATCAGGAAGTTCATTTATGAACTAATCGAAGTTCCTAACTTTGTGAACCCCATTGATCTCATTGCAATGATGATGGAGTAATCACGTAAGCTAAGGAAACTTGATCTCACCAGTGATCTGAACATATAATTGGGTGCTTCCATCTTATTCGATAGATGATCGATAAAGGAGGTATGAAGATGTCCAGAATGACAACACTGAACAATCCACAATTGGAGTCTGTTTCTTAGTGGTAGCATGACACTCACACTAGACTGATGGGTGTTATATTGATGCCCGATTGGCTCTAGTGCTAGTGGGAGATTGTTAGGGTAAGCCCTAGTGGCCAATCTATTTTTGAATAGATAATCATTTGTATCATGACTTTGACCATATATTTGATATATGTATAAGGCATTTATTTATTATGTTATATTTGATGATCATATTTATAACATAATAAAGTCCTTAGAATAGGTAGTTCATTTAATGGAACGTCAAGTATGACTTGACCGTGAGATAATACATTGAGACTACTCTTAAATATCCATAGTCAAGTATTATTATTATTATTAATAAGGACAATAATAATACATTGAGACTATTATGTGAGTGTACTGATGGCCACATTTCACGGGTCATCAAGTCTTCACATAGGTATAAATATTAGTGGAATATTTATACTGGAGTGACCCGCTATGAGAACGCTGCATGATAGTTATGTAAGTGTCATAAGCGATTCTCATGGCAACCATAGTGAAGTAGTCCTTCGACTTGAAGCCACTACGATTCCTAACATATGTAGTTATAGGCTTTAGTACTATCAAACATTGTTTGTAATAGGACAACTATAAAGATAGTTATTGGGCCTGCAATGAAACATGTTGAGGAATGAGAGTAATGTAGATAGGATTCGTCCCTCCTATATAACAGGGGTAATGTCTATAGGCCTCTTGATGGTATGCAATGTAGAAATGCATGGCCATATTAAGGTGGGACAATATGAGATATTGGGCCCACATGATCGTACATCAATTACTAGATCAAGATATAAATAATTGGACTTAACAAGGATGACACATTTATGCCTTGTGTTCAATTAAGACATTGAGATGAAAGGATGTTGACTTCACATTATATATGGTTACAATAATGTTTTAATTGTATCACCAATATTCTAATTAATTGGGTAGCAATGATGTATTGCTAGATGCCGCTCATTGTTTCTAATATTAATTGATTATTAATATGATTAATAATAATTAATATTATTGCTAATTAATTGAGAACCTATAGGGTAACACGCATAGAGCAAATGTTCAGAGAATTAATTTAATTGATTAAAATGATTTAATTAATAATTAAAATGGGATCAGTTTAATTCATTAATTAAATATGATTTGATTAATAAATTAAACATTGGACAGCAGGTTCGTGACATGTGGTTCTACATCTTCACTGTTCAGTTTTCCAATACGAGGTCTAGAGAGAAAGTTATGAGCATCGCAATTAGCAGCGTTTTTGGATAACCGGTGTGGTTAGCACGCTCACAGTGTTCGCGGTAAAGCTGAGTTTCAAGAGGTAAACACAATATCCTTGTGATTCATGTGCAATGCGTGGTCTTTTTGTAAAGGGGTTTTTCCACTCAAGAGGTTTTTGAAATTGTTTTTGAAAATTCTCCCTCTTAAAACCCCAACACGTGTTCCGTGTATGCCAGCCATGGGCAAGATGCTGCAACATTTGTAACGTGCACGTATTTGGCTTTTACGGAAACACTCTACACCAAACATGAAAAGTACGGCATCTAGGAGAGGATATCAGTGTATTCCTCGGATTCGCCACGACACAGAAGAATCACTAACCAGTATCATGTCAGCCCTTCCAACCCTGATACCTCCAAGACCATTTAAGATTGTCACCGTAAGATTCGCACCAGCATCTAGGTGTAAGCTCAATCTCCTAGGCTCAAGGCCTTACAAACTCATGCAATGAAATGCCAATGCTTACACAAGGCAGATGCGATAAAGCATTGTCTATCCACCGGATAAACCTCAAGTTTCACTAAGGTTCTCTTCCCTAGGAACTGTACGCGTCTTCGTATTATAAAACTTTTATCCACCGGATAAATCTCGTGGTCCCTCCGGGATCGAGTCATCACAAGACTGAAACAATTGAACGACTTTTCTTGGATCTGGACCACCGGTCTGTTATCGAACTACTGTTTCAAAACCCAAAACGTTTCATGTTTGAGTTTTTGTCCTATGAATTACACCTCAAGTCCTAAGTATTATGAAGAAGGATTGAGAATCCTCTTCGATAAGTCTTCGATCCTTTCTAAGATATTAATTCCTTGAATTTCAAGTAATGAAAAGTATATTGATTTACGTCAGTCTTATGAAGTCATTGATAAACTAAATCATCAATGGTATAGTGCATGGTCTTGTTCCACCGTATACTATACTTAATTATCTCTTTTCTTTTTGCACTAAGTTAATAACTTAACCTAAGTTTCCCTGCGTAAAACTTTATGACTTGAGTTGAAAACTCTCGGTTTAAGACTTTCTAATCCAAAACCTTTCTAATGGAAAACTCATTTGATTTAAGAGAACTTTGTTACTTGCTTGAAGTAAAGTACCTTAACTAATTTGAAAAGGGTTTTTCCTTACTAATTTGGTGTGAAACCGTGATCTAAGTTAGTATAAAGAAATGGAATTTTATTTCATTTTCAAACTATGATTCAATTAAGTCAAAAATTTAGGACAAAGTCCCCGTTATACTTTGAAGGTTGAATGTTAACTTAGTTTTTAAAATGATTGTGACATCCCATTAAGCCTAAGGTGACTTCATATTAATTTTATTGTTATGAAATCACTTTCATCATTTTATTTTTAAAACACCTACTTGATTGAATGCACTATGACTAAAGTAAAACAAATTTTCACCTTAGTTAAAAAACCTAAGGGTCGAAATCCTAGTAGAACTTTGGATCAAAATCACTTCTTGTGTTTTTTTGAAATACAAGTTACTAAAACACTTATTTGCTTTCAAAAACATTAAAGTTCAAGAACAAGCTCATGTTCTTCATTTTGTAACCATTATGGCCGAATGCAATACCATGTGGAATGTGAAGATTTTGCTTCACTAACATGTCAAGTAATAGCTCAAAATGATCACAATATTATGATAAACAATAATCATACATCATTCAACCATAAAGAAGCATAAAAATCTTTACTTGATCTAGAGATCAAAGTATTGTTTTGAACATATGCAAACATTTTTCCATCCTAGCATACATCATCATAATATATACTAACTGTAGGAAATTATTACAACTACAACGAAGCTCAAACAGAACTACACGGATCAATCACGGATACCATATAGTTATCGGGAAAATCCCTCGAGCAAACTCCCCTTACCTCTTGAAGTCAAGTAAGGTTCTTTCCCTTCTATCTGTCAACACTTCCCTCTACACCACCAATCACCAACTCCATCAAATCAAGTGAAGCTACCAAGTGGTGTTCATGGTCTTTGGTTTGAAACGATCCTCCGAAGCTCAGAGTATTCCACGAATCACCAAACTACAACTACTTAACAAATCCTTCACCAAACAATATAGCACAAGTTAATCTTTGAGAAGACTTATTAATCCACTATGAAGTAGCTTCGGCCTTCATTAATTAATTAGGCTAAAGATGTTGAAATTTTACTAACTCTTGGATTAATGATCCGTAAGTATGATGAAGACATAATCACTAATCATTTGTCAAAGATTTGAATCAAAACTCACCCAACCAACATGGTTAGGATTTCGGCCATTCTTGGAAAAATAGGGAAGAAATTTTAGTTTGATTCATGCTCTTGAATGATGAACATAGAGGTCTTCATGAGTTCATAGAAATTGGTTTCATGATCATAGGATTTTTCTATGATTTTCTAAATATTTTTGAAGAAAGTTTCATCAAAGTGGATGATGATGATTCATTGCATAATCTTAAAAAATGAATTAAGAAGAGATCATGATTGATCAGGGAGAAAAGAGATTACCTCTTGGTTGATGGAAAAATTGTAAGAATCAAGCAAGTTGTGCTTCACAAATTTGGTTATGGATCACTTGAGAAAATAAAACACATAGATGTCAAGACGATGAAGCAAGGAACAAGTTTACTGACTTGAGTCAAGAGAGTTTACCTCTTGATTGGTGGGAAAATGGAGTGAAAGTGAAGAACACTGAAGAACAAGGGAGAGAAAACTAAAATTCTAACTTTGATCTTTAAAAATCATTACACAAGCAAGGTTTTGTGTTTGCAGCCAAAATGAGGGAATGGAGGGTTAGTGAGGGCAATATAGGCGTGATAAAACA
This sequence comes from Ammopiptanthus mongolicus, assembly GCA_039655645.1. Taxonomy (NCBI): domain Eukaryota; kingdom Viridiplantae; phylum Streptophyta; class Magnoliopsida; order Fabales; family Fabaceae; genus Ammopiptanthus; species Ammopiptanthus mongolicus. The sequence continues at coordinate 40,799,550 of CM077344.1, forward strand.
AGGGACAAAGAGGTCCAAGCTTTGTTCGTTTACGGACAAAAGGGTAAATTCACTTAGGGACAAAATTGTCATTTAAACAAAAGACTAAGGACATAAACGTAATTTCATCTCTAACGCCATAAATATCTAGATATTTTTCTAGAGGTAATGATGACGGGTGATGAATCACAAGGCCAAAAATGTCTTTTCATAAATTCCCAGGGGCAAAAGTGTAACACCCCCCTCGCGGGTGCTACATACTCGGACTCTAATGCGGAAATAAATCAAGAAAATAAAAAGCTGGTTGCTTTCGGAAAATACTTTAATTAAGTAGCTACGTTCGAAAACGCGGTTCTAAAAATTTTTCTGCATGCATAGGCAATACAAACTCAAGATGAAGGAATAAGCTCCTCACAGCACATCAGTATTCACTGTTCACTGTTCATAAAACATAAACAAAACATGAAACCTGGTCTAATATATAACATATTACAGATTTAGAAATAATTTCAACATATGTGTAGTAATATAATATAAGACTGCTCAAAATAAAAGACTCCTAAGCTGGTCGGCTAAAAGTAGCCATTGGGATACAACCCAACGTCATCTTCATCAGAACGCTCCATCATCCGAGTCCTCACGTCTCCGCGGGGACCTATGATCAACATCTGTACATGTGTTCAAAAAACACAACCAGGTGTCCAACATGTACAGGCAAAGGTGAGATACTCATATAATAAGTTTATCACGATAGCCGCACAGGCGACAAACAGCATAAATACAGTCATATGAACAGTTATCTATACAACACAATATAATATCTCAAACACAATCATGATTTATAATAATGCATGAGACTTCAATATCATCTTTCTAATTCATGTACTCTGGAGATTCTAACTTCCCAACATCGAGCGATAGGCCGTAGTAACACCCGTAACACAATTGTTCTCATGAGTCGGCCTCTCTATTTAGGTCCGAACAACAATTGTTCCAGGGTACCACGTCATAACCATATCCTGAATAGTCCAGTCCCTGATCAAGTTCATTCGTGTTTGGCAGCCGATACCACGGCACGGTGTTGCAACGCCACCGGTCACTTGTGGGATCTCGAACATAGAATGCCCCTACAGACCTAGTGGTCTTAACCGGTTCCATTCTCAACTACTAGAGTTGTAGCTCGGTTTCAAATGGCACGTCTGCCGGTTCATGCATGTACAAAGAAGGTTTTCTGTTTTCTTTGCGTTCATTCTTTCAAATGTCGAGACATAAAGTTCACGACTCGTTTCAAAAAGGCATTAAGCCCACTCAAATCAAAAACACAGGACACGAAGTCCGAGTGCTCAATCCACATTTATTCTTTCAAATGTCGAGACATAAAGTCCACGACTCGTTTCAAAAAGGCATTAAGCCCACTCAAATCAAAAACACAGGACACAAAGTCCGAGTGCTCAATCCACAAAACACTAGCCCCGACGTCTCGACCACTAGGTTTGGGTTCATCTCAAAGGTTCATCATTTTTCTTTTCGGTCAAACTTTCTCAAAACAACTTTGGAAAACAAAATACACTTTTGTTTTCTTGAAATAAAACATTTCCACATTTTCCGGGAAAAACACCTTTCTTGAAAACAAAACCGTTTTCTAAGGTTTCACGCCCTTTTTAAACACTTTACAGAATAAAACACATTTTGCACGACTTTTCACAAAACCACTTTTTAAAAGAACATACTTTTCAAAAGAACATACATTTCAAAAGAACATACTTTTCAAAAGAACATACATTTCAAAAGGGCATACTTTTCAAAAGAACATACATTTCCAAAGAACATACTTTTCAAAAGAACATACATTTCAAAAGGGCATACTTTTTTTGAAAAGTAACACGTTTTCCAAATACCACTTTTCGATTTTCAAAACACGGTCTTCAAAACTTTGATTTCGATTCCGAGTCTTTTAACAATTATCGAGACATAGCCATTCCTATGCTCATCCAAGATATAAATATATGTATAGATATATATATCAACAGTTAAATATCACAATAAGATATCATCCAAGGCATCCATGCCACAATTATATCAAATAACCAACTATGCACAACACTTAACATCCAATCAATCCAGGGTATAAGTAAACATATAAATCAAGTCTTAACTCAATCATAACACACTAATCAATCATATGCCATGAGGCTACCAAACTCAAAATGAACTACCTCCCTTTACCTCACAAAGGAAGTTCAATGCAAACTCGATCGGTTCTCGGCTCCGGCTCCGGTTCCGTTTGCGTTACCTAAAACAATCAAACACAATTCAATTCAAACAACAAAGCAACATCAATCTATAACATAAGTTTTCTTCCCCAAGAAGGTATAGGGTTCGGCCATGAAAAGATAAAAAGGCTAGGGATCTCATTTGGTTCCAAACTTTTGGATGGTTGGTCCTTAAGCATGATTAACACTAAATCAAGTCTCATGACCCAAAAATTTGAGACAAAACTCATGGTTCTACACCCTATATGTTTCGGCCATGAAGAGGAGAAATAGGTTAGGAGCTTTGGTTGATGTTTTGCTCTTGGGTTTAGGGTTCAAAGACATCAAGTAAGCTAGAACAAGTGTTGTATAGCCAAAAATTGCAACAAAACCCATCCTTTCATCATGATTAGGATTCGGCCCTCCCATGGAAGAATAGGGATAAAATTTATTTTGGGTTCATGATTCTAGATACTCAAAGTACACATCATGATGGTTTCATAGAAATTGGTTTCATGATCATAGGATTTTTCTACAATTTTCTATGGATTTTCAAAGTTCTAGATCTAAACTTGGATCTTAATGAATCAAGTGATTCAAGAGATGAAATAGAGAGATTGAGAGAGTTAAGATGAGGATCATACCTCCTAGGATCAAAGATTAGTGAAGAAGAAACAAGTTTTCACTCAAAAACTTCAACTTTTGAAGATCAAACTAAGGTGTTTGTGAAGAACTTTTGATGAACACTCAAGAACTCATGAAGAACATGAAGAACAAGTGAGAGAAGAGATATAAAGAGAGCTGGCCGAAATGGCCATGAGAGAGAAAGAGAGAAATATATATATATTGATGTCATGGCAAACTTGTAAATAACCAAAAGGGTAATTTGGTAATTCCTTCAAAGACTAGGGGCATAAATGTCATTTCCCCTATAAATATCTAGATATTTCTAGAAAGGTAATGATGACATGGTGAGTCACAGGGTCAGAATGGTTATTCCATAAATTCTCAAGGGCAAAACGGTCTTTTCATTCAAGGGCAAATGGTAATTATGAAAAGGGCCAAGGGCATTTTAGTCATTTCACGTCCAGATATTTTCTAAACGTAATCATTACACTGATGAGTCACTGATGAGTCATAGCACACCATGTGACTTCAACCTTATCCGTAGCGGTTCACTGAAATCTCGTATTCAGCTCCGTTCTTCACCCGATTTAGGTTTTCGCCCAAGAAAGTCGTAGGACGACTTATTTATTTTGAATATTTTCAAAATAACCAATATTGTTGGAAATAAAATATAAAACCTAACTGTTTCGTTCACAAGTCGAAATTAGTTCTTGATAGTAGAAAAAGACTACTATCCGTGAAAAACACAGACCGGACTCCGTTTGAGCTTTCGCCCGAAACTTAACCATGGCTTCCTATGGTTGTGTAGGACATTCCTATCTGGTCAGAATATTTTATTGCCATTTCTAAGGCCTCGAATAAAATATAAGTTCATAATTACTGAATAATTAGGAAAACTCGAAAATCGGGGTGTTACATTACTACTCCTCTAAAAAAAATTTCGTCCTCGAAATTTCGCGACTCAAAACTTGACAGGACCCTCTTGATCCCCCAGGTTCCACGTCTCATCCACTACGCCATACTGTAACAGAACGCCTAACTCTTCTCGTCTATCCTGCTGACATGATTTTCGTAGTTACAGTAATACACTTACTCCCACCCAGTCCTTCAAAGATTGAAACGTCTTCTTGCTCGTCCACTTGAGTTAAGGGCAAACAGTTAGATTTGGTCACTATTCGGCCCTCGAAGATTAAGGAAGAAATCTTCCGACCGAAGAAATTTTCTTGGTCTTACTCTCACAGGAAAGTATATAGAAGGATTTTATCCCTCGGAAACAAGTACAGGAATATCCAGTATGTAAAAAGATTCTTCAGTAGGTTCGTGAGAGTAAAAATGCATAGCTAATACATGTTTACAACCATGACTCTAATAAAGTCCCTTCTTTCATAAGAATTCTCCAACAAATCAGGAAATCGAAAGGTAAACAGTCTGGCAAAAGTTTCAGACTGGATCACAGTTACCAATAATAAAAGTGATTCGACTAAGTTTCATCAAGAAACTTTCAGTATCAGGAATTCGTCTGTGTTACAACTCGAGGAATAGTCCTAACAAATCTTTCGATAGAACGACATGAAAAAGTTTAGGCCAAAGGTTACTTTTAAACCAATACACTCAAATTTCTAATACGCAGGAGTGTGAGTATAAAGGTTCATCCAGAATCATTTCCCTCATCTCCGGTTTGCTCTGTACACAAACTCGTCCATTGTATCTCAAGATGTCATCAGTTTCCAAACTGAACTTTGTAGCTTTCTCTTGTCCTAGTAACCCCTTTTTCTCTTGGAGGTACTCATTAGTTGTTTGTTGTTCACGGATCGTCTCCATCAGTCCACTAGATACCTTGATCACTCCCAAGCTAATCCTCTCGTGGTTCACTTCCACAGTTAGATTGAGATCACGAAACTGTTCTATCAATTCTAGCTCTTTAACCATCATTGCAGAGATGTGCAGGGTCTTCCGACTCAGAGCGTCTGCAACGACATTTGCTTTCCCGGGGTGGTACAGCAAAGTGAAGTCGTAGTCCTTAAGAAACTCCATCCAACGTCCCTGCCTCATGTTAAGTTCCTTTTGATCGAACAGGTACTTCAAACTTTTGGGTTACTGAAGACGTCGAACTTGGATCCATACAAGTAGTGTCTCCAGATCTTTAGTAGCTAACTCAAGGTCGTGCGTCGGGTAATTCCTCTCATGAGTCTTCAACTGGCGTGAAGCATACACTATAACCTTTCGATGTTGCATAAGCACACATCCTAACCCTTGATGTGAAGCATCACAGTACACTTCGTACGGTTCGTCTGGCTTAGGTAGTACTAACACTAGTGAGGTTGTCAAACGTTCCTTCATCGTCTGAAAACTTTCCTCACATTTGTCATTCCACGTAAATAGTTGGTCCTTCCTCGTTAGTTGAGTCAACGACGCAACAATCTTCAAAAATCCTTCGATGAACTTTCTATAGTAACCAGCTAGTCCAAAGAAACTGCAGATTTCTATCACAGTCTTGGGTCTCTCCCATAAAAGTACTGCTTCTACTTTTGTAGGATCGACGGCAATTCCTGCCTTCGAAATCACATGTCTCAAGAATTTGACTTCATCCAGCCAAAACTCGCACTTGGGTAGCTTTGCGTACAACTTTTCCTTGTGAAGGATTTGCAAAACTTGACGTAGATGTTCCTCTTGCTCCTCGGAACTTTTCGAGTAGATGAGAATATCGTCGATAAACACGACAACGAACTGATCCAGATACGGACGAAAAATCTGGTTCATGTAGTCCATGAAGATAGCAGGTGCGTTCGTCACTCCGAAAGGCATCACGAGATACTCATAGTGACCATAACGAGTCCTGAAAGCAGTCTTAGGTACGTCCTCGTTCTTTACTCTGATCTGGTGATAACCAGATCTCAGATCAATCTTTGAAAAGACAGAGGCTCCCTGAAGTTGATCCATCAAATCATCTATGCGGGGTAGAGGATACTTGTTCTTGATCGTAATCTTGTTCAGTTGACGGTAACCCGCACAGAGTCTAGAACTCTCGTCTTTCTTCTTCACCAACAACACTGGTGCTCCCCACGGGGACACACTTGGCCTCACAAACCGTTTAGACATCAGATCCTCTAGTTGAGTCTTCAGCTCGGCTAACTCCTAGTTGAGTCTTCAGCTCGGCTAACTCCATAGGTGACATCCTATAAGGGGCTATAGAGATCGGACTGAATCTTGGAACTAAGTCGATCACAAACTCGATGTCCCTCACAGGTGGCAAACCTGGTACGTCCTCTGGAAAAACTTCCGGAAAATCTTTCACAACCGGCACATCGCTCAAGACAACATCCCTCTCGATTTCTAAGCAGGATAGAAGCATGTATCCCTGAGCTCCTTCTTTCAAAGAATCTCTTACTTGGTTGGCAGTTAAAAATCCAAAAATCTCAGGGTCAGGAAAAACTAAGGTTCTATGTGCACAGTCTAAAAGGATATGGTTTGAAAATAACCAATCCATGCCTAGGATCACATCCAATTGAGTCAAAGGCAAACATATTAAGTCAACAAGGAAGTTCCTATCATGAACAATAATAGGACAGTTCAAACATACTGTATTGACAGTAACAGGTTTGCCAGTTGGAGTAGTGACAATCAAATCAAAAGACAACGGAGAAACAGGCAAGTCCAAACGCCTCACACAGTCCAAAGAGATAAACGAATGCATAGTACCCGAATCAAATAGTACAGTTAGGAGATTACCAGCTATGATGCAACCACCTTGCATGCGATCATCCGAAGCATCAACGCCAGTCATGGTATAAACCCTTCCCCTCGCTGTGGGTCTAGCAGTTCGAACATTGTTGACAGTCGGCTTGGTTTTTGGTGTAGGGCACTCCCTCATGAAATGTCCTATCTTCTCGCATCGGAAACATAGAACTCCTTCCAGCTCGCAGTTGTTAGCTTGATGTTCGTGTTTCCCATATTTGCAACATCTCCGGATTTGGCTTTGGTTCTGGTCGTTTCCACTCCCTCCACTGTAAGTAGAAGCGACAGAACGATAAGGTTGCTGTTTCCGACCATTCCCTTGAGGTCGGGAATATGGCTTAGTCTGGGACTGCTTCCCTTTCTGGTTTTGGTACTGGTTTGGGTTCCTGGACCTAGACGGCCCTCCTGCAGTACTCTTGTGCTCCCTTCCTTGTCCGAAGATACGGATCTCCAGTGGTAACACTGACTCCTTGATCCCGAAGCGCAAACCTCCTTCAAATCTCTCGCACTTCCAGTCCCCATGAAACTGCGGTGGATTAAGAGCAGCAAGATCAGCTCTTTGTTGGTTCTGTTGACTCTGTTGAGCCATCGTAGCTGTCTGTTCAGCAACAGCAGCCGCCATATTAGCCATGGCCTGGATAGCCCGATTGATGTTGTTGTCATCAACATTGTTGTCAGCAGTGCCGCAACCTCCACCACGACCACCTCTAAGATTCGGCCTTATAAACGTTCGGGAATGTGACACTCGGGAAAGGGTGTTGCAACCCACGCGATCACTAACGCGACGATCATGCTCCTCCTTCCTCAAGCTCACAACTCGTCTTCAATGGTAGTCCCAAGCTCAACCGCGGCCTCAACCTTGCCGAAGCGCAAAATCGCGAGCACAAACTTCGCCTAATCACGAGCACAACATGGATACCACAGTGTTAGCCCTAGGGCAAGCTCAAAAGATCAAAGAAAAAGGTAAAGGCTCGAAGAACGCCAAGAACATGAAGAACACGTGTTAGTGATTCGAGTTTACCTTGGACGAATCGAGAAACTAATCCGCTAGAGTCGTAGAGAACTTCGTCGCGATCACAACAGTGCAGTCGAAATCGCGTTCCGGCGGCTCGATCACCTCTAACCTCAAGCTTTCTCTCACTACAAACTCAATGCTTCTCTCTCTAGTTGCAGAAACACTAGGAAAATTCGTCCAAAATTGAAAAGAGAAAGGAACTCCCCCACCATGTTCAACTGTCCACGCTTAAGCGTGGCTCACTTTGCATGCTTGAGCGTTCCCACGCTCTAGTGTGGGCTTTCTCCATGCTCGAGCGTGTAACTTTGTCCACTCCGCCTTCTCCCTGGCCTGACACGTATCTCACACGCGTCCAAACTCAGAACAGTTGGCACAGCGCACTCAGCACGCTGAAGTGCCCCAGCTCTCCCACGCCTAAGCGTTGCAACTCTTGAGCGTGGAGTACCCTCACGCTTTAGCGTCCAACTTAGTGGGAAAAGGGCTTCCAGCCTTCTGACTCCCCCCAGTTAAAATTACACCTTAGGCACTTCCAACATTATTCAAGCCTATTCCTTAACTTCCAACTAGGTGTCAAACGAGCGCACAAACAATCACACAATCATACGGACACCCAATCAAGGTTATCCACCTTAATTAGGGTTTCCGAAAACAGGGATGTTACATTACCACCCTCCTTACAGAGAATTTCGTCCCCGAAATTCCTCACTCATACCTGTAAACAAGGACGGATATTGTTGGCGCATCTGTGCTTCTCTTTCCCAAGTTGAATCTTCGGTCGCTGGGTCCCACTCAACCTTCACCAAGGAAATCTGCTTGTCGCGAAGCTCCTTGATCCTTCTATCCACTATCCGAGCAGCTAAAGCCTTGTATTCAAGGTTTTCTCTTAGCTGGATTGATTCGGGCTCTAACACATGCGATGGATCAGGGTAGTACTTTCTAAGTTGAGAGACGTGAAAGACATCATGAAGGTTTGACAAATTAGGCGGTAAGGCTATCTGGTAAGCTACTGGCCTAATTCGGCGAAGAATCTAAAATGGTCCTATAAACCTGGGTGTATGCTTTCTGGATCAAATTGCCCTGCCAACGCCAATCCTTGGAGTAACTCTTAGAAACACAAGATCACCCTCCTGGAACTCTAAGGGTCTCCTCCGTTTGTCAGCGTAGCTCTTTTGCCTATCCCTTGCGGCTTTCATCTTTTCCCGGATTAACTTAACCTTTTCCTTCATCTGTTGCACCAACTCAGGACCTAACAACTGATTCTCTCCAGTCTCAAACCAGCACAACGGAGTCCTGTACTTTCTTCCGTACAAAGCTTCATACGGCGCCATCCCAATACTTGAGTGGTAATTGTTGTTATAGGTAAACTCAATCAAAGGAAGAAACTCATCCCAACTTCCTATGTGTTCCAACGCACATGCTCTTAGCAAGTCTTCCAACAATTGAATCGTCCGTTCTGGCTGACCATTCGTTTGTGGTTGATAAGCAGAACTCAACCTTCACTTAGTTCCCAATGCTCCATTCAGACTTCTCCAAAACCTAGAAGTAAACCTCGGGTCTCGGTCCGAGATAATACTCGAAGGTACACCATGTAGCATCACCACCTCCTTGATGTAAATCTGAGTCAATCTTTCCAGAGAATAGTTCTGGTTGATAGGCAAGAAATGAGCACATTTCGTCAACCTATCTATGATGACCCAAATTGCATCATACCTCTTCTGAGTCCTTAGTAACCCAGAGACAAAGTCCATTGCAATGATGTCCCATTTCCACTCTGGAACATCCAGTGATTGCAATAATGCCGCTCGCTTTTGGTATTCAACCTTTGCCTTTTGACACACCAAGCAGGATAGGACATAAGCCGCCACATCCTTCTTCATCCCCGGCCACCAGAACAGAGATCTTGGTACATCTTAGTGGCCCCTGGATGAAAGCTTAATTTGCTCTTGTGTGCTTCCTCCAAGATCATATTCTTAACTTTGCTATCCGCAGGCACACAAACTCGATCACCAAACCTGATGAGGCCATCCGAACCTCTCTTGAACTCAAACGTCTCACCTTCCTCGATGAACCGATTAACCTCTTTAAGGTACACATCCTCAGCTTGCCTTCCCCAAAGCAGATTCAGGAAATCGCTAGTTACCTCAATCATTCCAAGATTCATCTTATCCTCAACGATTTCCACATCCAGATTCAAATCTCTAAACTGCTCTAACAACCCAAGTTCTCGTACCATCATGGCAGATACGTGTAGGGACTTCCTACTGAGCGCATCCGCTACAACATTCGCCTTACCTGGATGGTATTGCAGGTCGAATTCATAGTCCTTTATGAATTCCATCCACCTCCTCTGCCTCATGTTCAACTCTTTCTGGTTGAACAGATATTTCAGGCTTTTATGGTCGCTAAATACACTGAATTTAGCACCATACAGATAGTGTCTCCATATCTTCAATGCAAACACTATCGCAGCTAGCTCCAGATCGTGACTCGGGTAGTTCCTTTCATGCACTCTTAACTGCCTGGAGGCATAAGCCACCACTCTTCCTTCTTGCATGAGGACACAACTAAATCTTTAATATGACGCATCACAGTTCACGTCAAAACGTCCTAACGGATATGGCAAAACAACACCAGCGACGTGGTCAACCTCCGCTTCAGCTCTAAGAAACTTTGTTCACAAGCTTCCGACCACTCGAACGCCTTCCCTTTTCTCGTCAACTGCGTCATAGGCAACGCAATTTTAGAGAATCCCTCAATAAACTGCCTGCAGTAGCCCGCCAGCCCAAGAAAGCATCGAACCTCGCCCACAGACTTTGGGCTTTCCCATTTAACCACCGCTTCCACCTTAGCAGGATCCACCACGATTCCATCCTTGTTGATCACATGTCCTAAGAATTGTATTCCAGCCAGAACTCACACTTTGACAGCTTTGCATACAACTGCTTGTCCTTCAACACCTGTAGCACCACTCGAAGATGCTCTTGATGTTCCTCTTTACTCGAAGAGTAAATAAGGATGTCATTGATAAACATGACAACAAACTTATCTAGGAACGGTCGGAATATCATGTTCATATAGCCTATGAACACGGCTGGAGCATTAGTCACACCGAAAGGCATAACCAAATACACATAGTGCCCATACCGACTTCGAAAAGCAGTCTTCGGTATATCCTCCCTTTTCACCCTGATGTGATGGTAACCAGATCGCAGGTCGATCTTTGAAAACATAGTTGCTCCCCACAACTGGTCCATCGAATCGTCGATCCTCGGAAACAGGTACTTGTTCTTTATCGTCACTTTGTTCAACTAACGATAGTCCACACATAACCTTGAACTTCCGTCCTTCTTCTTCACAAATAGTACTGGCGCTCCCCATGGAGATGCACTAGGTCTGATGAACTCTTTGCCTAGCATCTCATCCAATAGTTTCTTTAGCTCCTTCAGCTCGACTGGAGACATCCGATACGGCTCTATCGATATAGGCCCAGTCCCCGGCACAAGATCTATGGCGAACTCGATCTCCCTCTCCCATGGCAACCTAGGAACATCATCTGGGAAAACTTCCAGAAATTCCCGCACAACAGGCAGCGCTCCCACACTCGGAGTTTTCTTCGCTTCCAAGGATAACAGCACCATGTACTCTTCAGATCATACACACTTCAGATTATTTTCGTTAGCAGGCGTCAATCTAGATAGCTCAGAAAAACAAAGGGTTTTGTTGGCACAGTTAAGCACCACATGGTTGGCCGAAAGCCAATCCATGCCTAGGATAACATCGATCTGCTGCATAGGCAAACAGACCAGGTCCACAAAGAAATGTCTGTTTTCTATTGTAATAGGGCATTTTAAGCATACAAACTGGGTAGTCAAAGAATCACCCATAGGTGTTGATATAGTAAGGTCATATGGTAAAGACGAAACCAGTAACCCTAAGTGATCCATGCATTCCATAGAAATAAACGAGTGGGGTAGCCCCGAATCAAATAGAACAGATAAGAGCTTACCTGAAACTAAACACTTACCTTGAATTAGATCCGAGCATCGAGAGGATTCAGCTCCCCTCACGGCAAACACCCTTCCCGTAGCTTGTGGCCTCGTAGTCTACCCCATTGTACCGGTTGGTCTGGCGTTCCTATGCCTGCAATCCCTTGCCATGTGTCCCGGCTTTCCATACGCATAACAGGTCATCATTCCTCCTGGTGCTTGATTCCTGCAGTCACGAGCCAGGTGTGGTCCCCCACACTTAAAGCATCCTTGTAATCCCTGAATTGCGCTCGGTCTCTGTCCTTCGGCCTTTCCTGCCCTCTAGTTGGGCCTCTGATAAGGTCCTCGACTTGACTGAAACTTTCTGCCTCTACCTCTCAGGTTACTGCGTATAGGTCCTCTACTCCTCGAAGTCAGTTCTCTCCTTCTTTCGATGTTCTCAATCGCCAAACACCGATCCAGCATATTGGGAAATCTAGTAATTCCCAAGGGTACAATAGCCTTCTGGACTTCGTACTTCAGACCGTCCTCAAATCTGCGGCACATCCACTTTTCATCCGGATACCGCTGATAGAATTCGGAAAACTTAAGCAATGCCTCGAACCTTGCTACATATTCCCCTACAGACATATTACCTTGCTTCAGGCTCTGGCATTCCTTGTCTTTCTCCCTCCTGGTCATCCGAGGGAAATATTTCTCAAGAAAGCATTCCCTAAGTAGCTCCCAAGGTTATCGCCCTTCCTTCTATCTCAAACAGTGTCTGCTTTCCCTTCCACCACATCTCCGCTCCTCCAACCAGCATAAACGATGCATAAGAGACTTTCTGAGCGTCTTCACAGTGTGTTACTGTGAAGATATTTTCTTACTCTTGTACCCATAGTTCTGCTACTTCGGGATTGTAGTCCCCGTTGAACTGAGGTGGTTTCCGCCTCATGAAAGCATCTAACCCGGCATCTTCTTTCCTGACATCTCTCTGTTGTTGTTGTTGCTGTTGGTTTTCACAAGTCAGTTGGATAAGCTGAGCATTCTGCTGAGTTTGTTGTAACATTGCAGTAGCCATATCCTTCATAGTTCTGTGGGTTTCCAACGCTTTAGCTCCGGTTCCCGTGTGCGAAGCAGCAGCCTCTGGACCTCTATTTGGACCCATTCTACCACCGCCTCTACCTCTACCTGACAACCAAATGGTGAGTTTGAGGTTGCCTTTTGAAGATCGTTTGGTTGAATTCAAAGCATTACAATTCGTGCTCTTCTTATGGAAACAAATGAAACAACATAAAAGTGAAGAAAACAAGAAAATGGTGAAGAAAGAGATGATGAAGGCGCCACAAACCAAGAAGGTTTGATAAGCCAAGTGATGTTCGCCACATGAACCTTGGATTCTTGATAAGAACTAAGTTTGGTTCAACCAAGAACCTAGGAGAAACAATTCTCACAAATGGAATTAATCCAAATTCAACATCCAAGTTATCTTATTCCATGTTTCTAGGTGCATACATATAGTAGTCATCTAACTCTTGGCATCCAAAGACAAGGCATAACCCCCACTTTGAATGGCCTAATTCCTAACTTAAATGACCACTAAAACAATTCAAGTCAGCCCCCAAACCCATTCATACACGCCTACCATTCCTTCATCATGGGTGGTTACACTTTGTTTTTCAAATTAAAAGTGTAACACCCAAACAATTGAAGGCAGCCACCAAGACACTCATAACTCACCATGAAGCAATTGAAGTCAGCCCCAAACACTCATATACACGCCTACTCTCCCTTCATTATGGGTGGTTACACTTTGCTTTTCAAATTAAAAGTGTAACACCCATAACTTACAATTTATTCACTCAACTTAATGAGGAGTTTCTTATAGCATGCAAGCCAAAGATTCCCTCCCCAAGACTCTCTAATTTCGTGTAAGACTATGAAGGAATCCAATTGTAACATTTAAAAAAATTGGACCCACATACACTTATTGAAAAATAAAAGAAAAACCACTAAAATTGGAAACTTCTTCATGTCATGCGCCCCACATTATGAATCTTCTAGTTAGATGATGCAAGATACCAACTTGGGCTCAATGTCTTCTTGTCCTGCACTTGGGCTTGTGTCCATTAAAAGATCCATTTGTTTTAGAACTTCTTGGGCTTTCTTGACTCTTGCTTTCGTCATAGGCTAAACAAGTCTTTGTAGTGCTTCTTGGTCCATATTCCTTAGTGGGCTCATATCATACCCTCCTTCTTTAAATGAATTCGACCTCGAATTCACCTCCTTCATAACCTACATGAAAAAAAATTGAGAGTCAATCACATGAAGAACAATGTTAACCCTTCCACCGGGGTCAAAGGGAAATTGAGAGAAATCGCCCATTGTAGCAAGTAGGTGACAAACATGTTCATCTTGTACAATCAACATCCCAACACATTCATAGCCAAGGTAGGGAATTTTAAAGGTAACCACAAAGTTATACCTCAATGAGTTGACATATATGACCAAATGTACCTTGCTAGGCTTGATCTTGGTGACAAAAGAGAAAGTAATTTGTCTTTGCAAAGACTCCAAGGCAAATTGAACCTCATTAATATTCTCCTCATCACAAACAAAGTACGGCCCTTTTTGAGACAAAACAAGCCCCTCAAACACATTAGGAGCATCATATGGAAGCTTAGAAGAATTCACAAGAATAGGTAGAGTAAGAAGGGGTGTAGTAGTGAACCTATCAATTAATGCCACATGCAAACCTTTAGTGCTCATAACAAACCTCAAATTGCTAACTTTATTTTGGATAAAAGAGTAAGTGGCCAAGTTAGCAAACAAGCTTTCTCTTAGAAATTCAACACAAACTTCCAAATTGTTGTCATGAACCAAGTGATCAATAGAGAGCACAACAACACACTTATCAAGGAATTCATTTAAGTCTAGGCTCCTAATCCTCAAATCAAGTGTAGAAGAATATTTTGTATTAAACACATCATGCCTTACGGTTTCAACACTTAAACTAGATTTATGGAGATAACACAAATTAGGCATTTTAACATGCAAATTTGCAAATCTAGCAAGCATAGGAGGAAAGCACTTCCCAAGCAATTTAACACGAACATATCAATTAAAGAAATGGAAGGCTTAAACATGCAAAGGGTTAAACCAATAAGTGCTTCACTTGATTCAACTTTTTCAAGACCCAAAATAGCCTTGCAAGCATCCTTTTGAGGAACCTTTGGAAACACATCACCAAATTCCTGCAAAAACTTTTCAACACCACTAGGCAAAAAGAGTTCATTAGGAGCATTAGCATTCAAACAAATTTCCCTACAATAGAGCATGTATAGGGGCTGCCTTGAGACCAATGCACTCTTTACCTCACTCTTTTTTGCAAGAAAGCTCTCTTCACTCTCTTTTTCCACTCGATTTTGTACACCTTTTTTCTCATGATTTTTTTTTTTGATTTTTCTTCACTCTTTTTCACTCTCTTTTTCTTTTCTCTCTTGCTCTCTCTTTTCTCTCATTTTTATTTGATCCTCACTAACTTGCTTTGGAGATAAAGGAGAAAGTATGACCTTTCGATCTAGATACATGAGAGTATACTTATTTGAGAACCCATCATGGATGGCCTTCTTGTCATATTGCCAAGGCCTTCCCAACAACAAGTGGCTTGCCTCCATAGGCACCACATCACAAAGTACACTATCCTCATACTTCCCAATTGAGAATGGAACCTCCACTTGTTTCTTCACCACCATTTCTCCTACCTCACTTAACCATTGAAGCCTATATGGTCTTGGATGTGCCTTAGTTACAAAATTTAGTTTTGACACTAATCTAGTACTTACAATATTGGCACAACTTCCTCCATCAATAATTAAAGAGCATACCTTTCCTTGAATTAGGCATCTAGAATGAAAGATATTCTCCCTTTGGCTTGCTTCATGTTCTTTCACTTGACTCCCCAATAGCCTCCTTACCATAAGTAAATCACCATCCAGCATGAACACATCTTCTTCACTTTCCTCCCCACTTGAAACCTCGGATTGTGATACTACTTCACCATTTATGGTCACCATGGTTCTCTTTGTTGGACATTGGGCGGCTATGTGCCCATGGCCAAGGCATTTGAAACACTTTACTTCACGGCTCCTAGTGGTTGCCTCCATTGGTTTCTTGCCTTGAGAGGTGCTCACGGCTTCTTTGGTTGGTGCACCATCCTTCTTTTGCTTGTCCTTCCAATTTGATGATGGAAAGTTTGAAGAAGAAGAAGAAGAATATTTGAACTTCCTCCTCTTAATTTGTTGCTCCACCTTGATTGCTTGTTGCACCAAATCTTCAAACTCCACAAAATTTTGTAATTCTACAATGTCTTGAATATCTTGATTCAAGCCATGTAAGAATCTTGCCATGGTAGCCTCCCTATCTTCTTGAAAATTTGACCTAAGTAAGGCCAACTCCATCTCCTTGAAATATTCATCTACACTCTTGGTCCCTTGGGTAAGTCTTTGCAATTTGTTGTGAATGTCCCTTTGGTAATGATTTGGGACAAACCTCTTCCTCATGACATACTTCATCTCCTCCCAAGTGTCTATAGGCTCCCCTCCAAGTCTCCTCCTCTCTTTTTGTAATTGGTCCCACCACACAAGTGCATATTCTTTGAACTCAAGGGCGGCTACTTTTACCTTCTTTCCTTCATTGTAAGAATTACAATCGAAGACTTGTTCTATCTTTAGCTCCCACTCCAAGTAAGCCTCTGGATCGTTCTTCCCAAGAAAGGGAGGAACTTTGATTTTGACCCCCTCAAGCCTTTCATCACACCTCCTTCCTCTATGTCCTCCTCCTCTATGTCTTCCTCCTCTAGGCCTTCCTCTTTCACTTTCATTGCCACTAGACTCATCATTTTGAAGGTTGGCAAGTTGTTGATCATAGTTGGTTTGCATCGTCTCCTTTTGCCTTTGAAGGGCTTGCATTTGAGTAGTCATTCGTACAAAAAGGACCGCGGACCTTGGTGAAAGTGGTGGACTATCTTCATTGTTTGCCATGATTTATGTTTCCTCACTACACTCCCTCACTTGTCACACAAATGAATTTCACTCTTTTGGCTTTTTCCACACAAGAAGTAAATTTGCACTCTTGCCTTTTTCCTCTCAAATGTCCTCCTTTAGTTCTTAGAGGAATCAAACACAAAACACAAAAATACCAAAATTCAAGTAACAAAAATCACAAAACTTATCAAAACAAGGAAAAACGAAGAACAAAGGCTAGAAAAGAAAAGGTTTAGAAATAAGAAACAAAGGAAGAACGGAAAACAATATTCAAGACACAAATTGCTCAAATGAAACTTTCTCTCTTTTTTTTTTTTTTTAAACGAATTTTTTTTTTTATTTTTAAACTTGTTTAAGAGAATTACTCTTGAAAACTTTGTTTTTGGAGCAATACACAACAACCATGAATTTTCCCTTCAAGAAAAAGATCAAAGTAACTTTTGTTTTTTTGGTTTTGAGAAGAAAAGAAGAAAGAGTAGAAGATGAAGAACAAAGATAGATTGAAGAACACACAAAAACAAATTCAACCAAAGCCTAAGCTTTGATACCTCTTGATGACAACCAAATGGTGAGGTTGAGGTTGCCTTTTGAAGATCGTTTGGTTGAATTCAAAGCATTACAATTCGTGCTCTTCTTATGGAAACAAATGAAACAACATAAAAGTGAAGAAAACAAGAAAATGGTGAAGAAAGAGATGATGAAGGCGCCACAAACCAAGAAGGTTTGATAAGCCAAGTGATGTTCGCCACAAGAACCTTGGATTCTTGATAAGAACTAAGCTTGGTTCAACCAAGAACCTAGGAGAAACAATTCTCACAAATGGAATTCATCCAAATTCAACATCCAAGTTATCTTATTCCATGTTTCTAGGTGCATACATATAGTAGTCATCCAACTCTTGGCATCCAAAGACAAGGCATAACCCCCACTTTGAATGGCCGAATTCCTAACTTAAATGACCACTAAAACAATTCAAGTCAGCCCCCAAACCCATTCATACACGCCTACCAATCCTTCATCATGGGTGGTTACACTTTGTTTTTCAAATTAAAAGTGTAACACCCACACAATTGAAGGCAGCCACCAAGACACTCATAACTCACCATGAAACAATTGAAGTTAGCCCCAAGCACTCATATACACGCCTACTCTCCCTTCATTATGGGTGGTTACACTTTGCTTTTCAAATTAAAAGTGTAACACCCATAACTTACAATTTATTCACTCAACTTAATGAGGAGTTTCTTATAGCATGCAAGCCAAAGATTCCCTCCCCAAGACTCTCTAATTTCGTGTAAGACTATGAAGGAAAACAATTGTAACATTTAAAGAAATTGGCCCCACATACACTTATTGAAAAATAAAAGAAAAACCACTAAAATTGGAAACTTCTTCATGTCATGCGCCCCACATTATGAATCTTCTAGTTAGATGATGCAAGATACCAACTTGGGCTCAATGTCTTCTTGACTTTCCTTGGGCTTGTGTCCAATAAAAGATACATTTGGTTTAGAACTTCTTGGGCTTTCTTGACTTTTGCTTTCGTCATAGGCTCAACAAGTCTTTGTAGTGCTTCTTGGTCCATATTCCTTAGTGGGTCATATCACTACCTCTACCTCATGCCATTGGTTTCTGATTCAAGTAACCGTTAGCTCAAAGTTCAAACATGGAGAAACAATTCTCACAAATGGAATTCATCCAAATTCAACATCCAAGTTATCTTATTCCATGTTACTAGGTGCATACATATAGTAGTCATCCAACTCTTGGCATCCAAAGACAAGGTATAACCCCCACTTTGAATGGCCTAATTCCTAACTTAAATGACCACTAAAACAATTCAAGTCAGACCCCAAACCCATTCATACACGCCTGCCATTCCTTCATCATGGGTTGTTACACTTTGTTTTTCAAATTAAAAGTGTAACGCCCAAACAATTGAAGGCAGCCACCAAGACACTCATAACTCACCATGAAACAATTGAAGTCAGCCCCAAGCACTCATAGACACGCCTACTCTCCCTTCATTATGGGTGGTTACAATTTGCTTTTCAAATTAAAAGTGTAATACCCATAACTTAAAATTTATTCACTCAGCTTAATGAGGAGTTTCTTATAGCATGCAAGCCAAAGATTCCCTCCCCAAGACTCTCTAGTTTCGTGTAAGACTATGAAGGAATCCAATTGTAACATTTAAACAAATTGGTCCCACATACACTTATTGAAAAATAAATGAAAAACCACTAAAATTGGAAACTTCTTCATGTCATGCGCCCCACATTATGAATCTTCTAGTTAGATGATGCAAGATAACAACTTGGGCTCAATGTCTTCTTGACTTTCCTTGGGCTTGTGTCCAATAAAAGATACATTTGGTTTAGAACTTCTTGGGCTTTCTTGACTTTTGCTTTCGTCATAGGCTCAACAAGTCTTTGTAGTGCTTCTTGGTCCATATTCCTTAATGGGTCATATCACTACCTCTACCTCATGCCATTGGTTTTTGATTCAAGTAACCGTTAGCTCAAAGTTCAAACATGGAGAAACAATTCTCACAAATGGAATTCATCCAAATTCAACATCCAAGTTATCTTATTCCATGTTACTAGGTGCATACATATAGTAGTCATCCAACTCTTGGCATCCAAAGACAAGGTATAACCCCCACTTTGAATGGCCTAATTCCTAACTTAAATGACCCCTAAAACAATTCAAGTCAGACCCCAAACCCATTCATACACGCCTGCCATTCCTTCATCATGGGTTGTTACACTTTGTTTTTCAAATTAAAAGTGTAACGCCCAAACAATTGAAGGCAGCCACCAAGACACTCATAACTCACCATGAAACAATTGAAGTCAGCCCCAAGCACTCATATACACGCCTACTCTCCCTTCATTATGGGTGGTTACACTTTGCTTTTCAAATTAAAAGTGTAACACCCATAACTTAAAATTTATTCACTCAGCTTAATGAGGAGTTTCTTATAGCATGCAAGCCAAAGATTCCCTCCCCAAGACTCTCTAGTTTCGTGTAAGACTATGAAGGAATCCAATTGTAACATTTAAACAAATTGGTCCCACATACACTTATTGAAAAATAAATGAAAAACCACTAAAATTGGAAACTTCTTCATGTCATGCGCCCCACATTATGAATCTTCTAGTTAGATGATGCAAGATACCAACTTGGGCTCAATGTCTTCTTGTCTTTCCTTGGGCTTGTGTCCATTAAAAGATCCATGTGGTTTAGAACTTCTTGGGCCTTCTTGACTCTTGCTTTCGTCATAGGCTCAACAAGTCTTTGTAGTGCTTCTTGGTCCATATTCCTTAGTGGGTCATATCACTGCCTCTACCTCATGCCATTGGTTTCTGATTCAAGTAACCGTTAGCTCAAAGTTCAAACATGATAAGCAACATAAATACATATTTCTACTTATCACTTAAACAAGCATCATTACAATCGATCGCACTCCTTCTAACCTTCTAGACACGGTCGTACTCTCTTGCAGAGACGATCAGCTTAGCCAATGCAACTTCCTAACACTCGCAGTTTTAGTCTCTGACTTCCACAGTTCCCCATCTTAATAGGACTGTGCTATATCAACAACCCCCAAGGTCCGTTGTAGGACTAAACTGCTCTGATACCACCTTAATGTGACGTCCCCAAGTTCCACTCGAGGAAATCCCATTATTTTTAGAACTCACTTATACTGTTAACTATAACCTAGCAATATTATAAGCGCTTATTAAAAGCAGATGGCAAATGATAAAACATACACCATAAGCACATATATAAAGGCATGCATCAGAGTAAAGCACAACGGGAAAGGTAAAACGTATACATTCACTATATAAGTACACGGTTGCCCTATTAGTATGCTACTGTAATACATACATAAACTGTACGACCGTAAACTGAAAATAAACATATACATCAAGATCTCAAAAGAAAACTCTCTAGCACCCTCACCATCACTCCCCAGCCCGCTCTCAAAAATACATCAGCCTCTCCACACAGTCCTAGAGACGCACTGGCTAATCCTCACCATCAGTGATGAGGAAGTCCTGAGCTACCCTGCCCCTCTCCGTGGGTATGCCTGTAAACCCGCATAGGCTCGTACTCGGACGATGAACTCGACACTTCAATTCGGTGCCTCAGAGCTGCTCTCAGGTACCGGTCTGAACGTCTCCGCTGACCTCGGGACACGAAGCCCCTCCTGCTGGATACTACTGAAGACTGGGGTGCCACCCACCTGTAGTCCTGCTCTCTTCGTCTCGGTGGTCGCCACATCCCTGGGAAAGGAAGAAACTGATACACACGGTAGGGTCCGATAATGTCCACCTATGGTGGGGTACCTCTCCTGAAGATCAGGCTGACAGGTCCTATGTATACTACCAAAAAGGTCGAGGGGTCCACCCGCCATCCCCTCTCGTCGTGATACACGATCTCAATATCCCCCAGCACCGTCATCCATGGTGCCCCTGTGATGAATAGGTGATGTCTCGGGTCCATCCTGTGGCTCTGCTGGCTCGTCGTCTGCTCGTACACCAACATACACATAGGGAGATAAGATATACAACACATCAAATATAGGGATGATGCATTAATGCAGAGTATATAGCAAACACAACCATCTCTTAATGGCTTGACGCCACGGTCGTTCCCTAGCTAGATGTGACATGTACTCTTTCTATGCATGTCAGCCAGTACTAAATACCCTACTAAGGGCAACATCTCCTCCGCTCAATGGACCACAAGTTGGTTTGGTCCGATAATGTGTTCTGCTCGCCGTGACCCATAAAAGTGCATCACCGCTCAACTTTCCCAGACAAAGAGGGCTATCTAGGCCTCGTCGAAAGATCCACTGGCAACTGGAAAGACTTAGGGTCCAGTCGGGATAGTAAGACGTGCCCAGGACCGCCACGACACAAAAGGAGCTACCATACCGGTCTCTTTTGGGTACACCTGTGTCCAGTATATCCCCGAGGTCAAACAGACCTTCCCTTCCGTTTTTCGCACCCGCACTCGGTGCACCAACCTCATATGCCTCACAGCATACGGCTCGCCACTTGGCATAATATGCATATGCTATGCATGTCATTCATCTTTCCTTGAGATGATATAGCAACACATGCAACTTGCTCTCAGCAACACGAGCTCCAAGCTCCAACTGTACTATATGAGCTCCAAGCTCCACCATAACTGTACGATCTCCAAGCTCCACTGTAATCATCTGAGCTCCAAGCTCCCATCATAAACTTACGAGCTCCCAACGCCAAATATAACCTCGAATCTCGACTATTAGCTCAAACGTCCACCATAGGGTCAAAACCCTAATCAGACTAAACTTTCAATTCTCATGCATACACACATTTCGAGATACATACAGCAGTTCATCATTACCAGTATGTTCAATAAAGCAGTAATCATCTCATACAACATCATGCCATCATATCATGCAGATACATCACATACCTAGTAGATATGCAATTACTCGCAAAGCAACCATACATACACCACGTCAATCAACACAACACAAGTTTGCTAACCTAGGGTATCAACTGCGGTGCTAGCACGAAGTAAGCTAAACCGAGGGTTTAGGTACTCCGTCAGGGCTCAACCTCACGTAGGGTTTAGGGTTCTCCTACACAACATAAAGCAGGTAACAGAGCTATATAAACTACTCTTGCCTCCCCGACGTGTGTAACTCTTTCTCCCCACCTAAGCAGTTATGGCACGCTCACCCATGCGATCATGAACGCGACGATCACGCTCCTCGTTCCTCAAGCTCGCAGCTCCTCTCCAATGGCAGCCCCAAGCTCTGCCGCGGCCTTAACCTTGCCGACGCCCAAAATCGCGAGCACAAACTTTGCCCTAATCACGAGCAGAACCCGGATACCATAGTGTTAGCCCTAGGGCAAGCTCAAAAGATCAAAGAAAAAGGTAAAGGCTTGAAGAACGCCAAGAACACGAAGAACACGTGTTAGGGATTTGATTTTACCTTGGGCGAATCGAGAAACTAATCCCCTAGAGTCGTAGAGAACTTCGTCGCGATCACAATAGTGCGGTCAAAATCGCATTCCTACGGCTCGATCACCTCTAACCTCAAGCTTTCTCTCACTACAAACTTAGAGCTTCTCTTTCTAGTTGCAGAAACACTAGGAAAATTCGTGTAAAAGTGAGAAGAGAAAGGAACTCCCCCACCATGTTCAGTTGTCCATGCTTAAGCGTGGCTCACTTTGCACGCTTGAGCGTTCCCACGCTCTAGCGTGGGCTCTCTCCACGCTCGAGCATGGAACCTCGTCCACTCCCCCTGGTCTGACACGTGTCTCACATGCGTCCAAACTCAGAACAGCTGGCACAGCTCACTCAGCACGCTGAAGCAGCCCAGCTCTCCCATGCCTAAGCGTTGCAATGCTTGAGCATGGAGTACTCGCACGCTTTAGCGTCCAACTCAGGGGGAAAAAGGGCTTCCAACTTTCTAACTCCCCCTAGTTTCTCGTATTATACCTTAGGCACTTCCAACCTTATTCAAGCCTATTCCTTAACTTCCAACTTGGTGTCAAACTAGCACACAAACAATCACACAATCATACGGACACCCGATCAAGGTTATCCACCTTAATTAGGGTTTCCAAAAATAGGGATGTTACAATCTGCACACTAAGTAGACAGGTCAGCAACCACAGATGAGTTCAATAAAATCATTGAATAAGTGTTTAGTTTTTATCAAAACTTAGGTAAATGCACATTAGACATTTTAGAGACTAAACAATCTCCCCATTTTTGATGATGACAAACATTTTAAAATGATTTAATGAAAAAATATTTCAAGAACATTAATAACATCAATACAGACTGGTATCATAGAAAATAACATAAGATCTATGTTTATGCTATCAGAATAGCTTCTATCAAAGGCTAAAGTTGTTTACTTGCTTTTCTCTGTTATTTTAGCATGATGCATATTATTATTATTATTTCTTTCAAGTTAATATGCTAGCATTGATATTTAACAATTTTAGTTTTCCCCCCCTTTTGACATCAGCAAAAAGCAAGAATAAAATGGAAAACAAAGCCTTATTTATTTATCAATCATTGGCTATGTACAGAGCTGTTTACAAAATTATTATAGATAAGTACTAAAAAGAACAAATAGAGCTTCTACTCTATCTTCTAGATCATTTCTAGCTCTCATTTCTTCAGCAAGATCTCTATAAGCAGCCTCTACCAAAGTCCTCAAGGATGCTACTTTATATTGCAAAGCCTAAAAGGCTCGTCTGTTAACAATAATGTTGTCATCAGAGTCTTCTGAATGCCAAGGAAGAGCATAGACAGGTGGTGCACAAGGGACGGAGAAAGGTGAAGATTGCGAAGAATAATAGATAAATAGATGAGGATTGCGATAGTAAATAAAAGCAAGTTTAGAAAAGACAGGTTGAGTAGGGAGAGAGTGTCCTTTAGGAGATGGAAAAATAGAGGATAGACGGGTAAAACGAGAGGGATGAGAGATGATGATTGGTTCAGGTGAAGGTAAAGGTTCATCAGAGTATGATCTAGGATAAGGTATTAACAGGTCGACATATACTATGAAGGAATAAGAACCAGTAATAAGAATAAAAAGAGGTCTAGAAGGGTTGGGTAGCATAACTACTGAGTTATGGTAGGTAATACTAGGATTAGGGTGATGAAAAAGGATGACAATAGGATACATCAAGTAAATGTCCCTACAAGAGTTGATAAAGTGAGGAGGAGGAGGAGGAGGAATGACAGACAGGTTAGAAAAACTGGCAGACATTAAGAGTTGAAAATCAGATATGAACAAGGAAGATGAAATGGCAACTGATCGGTTGGGAGTGAAATCCCTTGGAACAGGTACATGACATACATCAGATACAAATATATAAGATGAAGATCGGATGTTATGGGAAGAGATAGGTGAAGAGGGAATATCTACAGGAGATGAAGAGGATGAAGTTGAAGGCACATAGTCTGTAAGAAAGGTGGAGTTCTCTGACATCCTGAGCTTCTTGACACGTCTAGGAGCCTCTAGAGCAATAGCTGGTGCAACAACAGGAGCTTCTACAACAGTAGCAGCAGCTTCAACTGGTACTCCGGATCTCTTCCTCTTAGGAATAACCCCAGGACAAAAGGCTTGCTTTTCCTTGGGTTTTTCTGAAGACTTCCCCTTCTGCTCCCCCTGAGCAGTTACATCCTCTCTACTGGGGATAGACTTGACTTGTCTATTGGCAGTAGAGGTCTTTTTCAGCAGAATCTTCTTTGAAGGTTGAGTAGATGTAACTTCAGCATCCTCCTCAACAGAAGCTTTCTTCTTAGGAAGCAACTTCCTTATTTGAAAGGTCAGAGGTTGAACACTGTCCTTTATCTCATAATAAGGGGTTGGCTTCTTAGAGGAAGGCCTCTGATCTTGTCTAGCAACCTTTCCTGCTAGCTCCCACAACTTTTCAGATACAGATGCCTCAGACTTATCTGCTGATTCAGCAGGAGCTTTGGTATGCTGTTCTTTTGAAACTTGATTTGATGAAGCTTGGGTAGGAGTAGAGAACCTCATCATAGACAAAGTCTTCGTGTCCAGAGCAAGGGCCAAGTCCACAAAGGCAGCATCTTCAGGAACAAAGATTTTTATTCGGAAGAGCATGGTCAAGAGCATTCCATAAGGATAAGTACGAGCGGTAGGTCTCCTAACTAGAGTCATGAAATGCTTAAAGATGAGATTGTTTAGGTCAATCTTTATCTTGTGGATATGATGATAGAGAGCGAACTTGTCCATCTTAGAGATATTGTCTCTAGATATCTTTCTAGGCAACACACATTCTTGCAGAAGTTTGAGCAAGAACCGGCATTTAGGAACTAAGGTTATGGATTTGAAGTTTGGAGGGTGTCGAGTACCATATAAGGCAATGTTGATATCATCCGAACTCTGAGAGTTTTCCCGTTCTTCTATAAAGCCAGCTCCAAGCCTAGGGTAACCAGTTGCGTTCTCCAATGTGTTGAGGGACAAAGAGAAATGTTGACCATGAACATGTGCTTGAATCTCAATGGGAAGGCCATTTGGAGACCGAATGATTATAGCGCTTGTCCAAAAGTCTCTTACCATCTTGGGGTGCACGAGCTCCTTCATTTTGAAGAATGGAGTCTATGTGGAGTATTCAAGTTCCTCATGCACATCCATTCCCCGGCGCCTCAGAGCCCCAAGATCCACAGTTTTTCCAGTGATGATCTTTTCAACATCCTCTATGTCCATATCGTACCTTTGAGCAATATCAGGAGAAGATAGCTTCTTCTTTGGTGCCATAGTACAAGGTTTAGGGTTATAGAGTTTTGGAGGGAAGAAGAGAGAAGATGAAGAGTTGTAGTGAAGAGAGGGTTTTGAAAAACTTAAGGGAGAAGGATCGTTTTCTTTAAAGATATATAAAAAATAGGTTTCTTTTAAGTCTAAAATGGTTTAAAACACTTAAAAAAAAACATGGTGTTTTAAAAAGAAATAACTGTCATGTACACGTTTTGCCTCAGATAATTAAATGGCATTAAGGAATAAAAGCCATTTAAATTTTTAGGTTCAAATAAGAGTATGACTCAACAGGGTCGGACAGGTAAGCACAGACAGGTAATGCAATACTCATTAGACATGTTAATCAACAATGCAATGCATGTTTAGATTATCTCTAATATACTTAAACCTATCTTCAGCTAAGGGTTTTGTGAAAATATCAGCCCATTGATTCTCAGTTTTAATAAACTTGACATCAAACACACCTTTTTGAACATAATCCCTTATAAAGTGATGTTTAATTTCTATATGCTTATGGTTAGAATGTTGTATAGGATTTTTAGTTAAGCAAATAGCACTTGAATTATCACACTAGACCGATATATTATGGTCAATTATAGAGTAATCTTCGAGTTGATGTTTTACCTATAAGAGCTGTGAGCAGCAACTTGCAGTAGAGACATATTCTGCTTCTGCAGTTGAGAGTGCAATAGTTGTCTGTCTTTTGCTTGACCAAGAGACTAAGTTTGCTCCAATGAAGTGACATCCTCCACTAGTGCTTTTTCTTTCAATTTTGTCTCCAGCGAAGTCAGCATCACAGAAACCAACTAACCTGTATTCTTGTGTTCTTAAATACAGTAAACCAAGATTAGTGGTTCTAAGCAAATATCTAAATATTCTCTTAACAGCCTTAAGATGGGACTCGCGAGGATCATATTGAAATCTAGCACACATACAGACACTAAACTGAATATCAGGTCTGCTAGAAGTTAAGTATAGTAGAGATCCAATCATGTAGACAGTTTGGTCTACCTTTTCACCTTCCTCATCTTTGCTTAGATTAGTATTGGGTTGCATGGGAGTTTTCATAGCCTTTGAGCTATCCATTTTGTATTTCTTTAGAATTTCCTTGGTGTATTTTTGTTGATGGATGTAGATACCATCACTTGTCTGCTTGATTTGCAGCCCAAGGAAGAATTTTAATTCTCCCACCTTGCTCATCTCAAATTCTGCTTGCATCAGCTTAGAAAATTCTTTGCAAAGCTTTTCATTAGTAGCTCCAAAAATAATATCATCAACATATATTTGAACTACTATGAAGTTATCTTTTGAACATTTTTAAAATAAGGTTGTATCGACTTTCCCTCTAATAAAACCATTATTCATGAGAAAATAACTAAGTCTATCATACCGTGCTCTAGGTGTTTGTTTCAAACCATATAAAGCCTTTTAAGTTTGAAAACATGATCTGGTTTTTCAGTATCTTCAAAATTAGGAGGTTATTTAACATATACTTCTTCTTCAATTATACCATTTAAAAAAACACTTTTTACATCCATTTGAAATAAAGTGATTTGATGTTGTGCAGCATATGACATGAGTATGCGTATAGCTTCTATCCTAGCTACAGGTGCAAAAGTATCTGTATATTCAATACCTTCTTGTTGGTTATAGCCTTGAGCTACTAACCTTGCTTTGTTTCTGACAACTTTGCCATCCTCATCTAACTTGTTTCTGAAAACCCATCTCGTTCCAATGACAGACTTGTCTATTGGTTTGGAGACAAGTTTCCACACATCATTCCTTTTGAACTGATTTAGTTCTTCTTGCATGGCAAGAATCCAGCTTTCATCTTCTAGAGCTTCTTCAATATGCTTTGGTTCAATTTCAAATAGAAAAGCCATATTGCTTGATTCTCTTAAGACAGATCTGGTTCTAACACCTTCAGAGGGACTTCCAATGATAAGATCTTCAGCATGATGAACTTTGAATTTCCAGTCTCTCCTGAGATTTATATCATCATGCTGATGTTGATTTTTCTGTTGACTTGTCTGCTCCACTTGTCTGACAGATTCTTCAACAGGTTCCTTTTTAGATAAGTCTGGTTGTTGACTGTCATGTCTGGTTCAGTCAAGTCCTACAAGATCATCATCTAGATCTCATAGTTCCCTTTCAGTCTTTAAACCATCATTGAACTTCACGTGAATGGATTCCTCAACCACAGAGGTTCTAGAATTAAAAACTCTATATGCTTTAGACATTTCACAATATCCGATGAAGATACCTTTATCCACTTTGGAATCAAACTTTCCAAGTTGATTCCTAGTGTTTAGGATGAAGCATTCACATCCAAATGCATGAAAATAAGATATGTTGGGTTTTCTTCCTTTCCACAATTCATAAGGAGTCTTTTTTAAGAAAGACCGTATAAGTATTCTGTTTTGTACATAACATGCAGTGTTTACTGCTTCAGCCTAGAAGTACTTAGGGAGATTATTTTCATTGAGCATAGACCTAGCCATGTCTTCCAGAGATCTATTCTTTCTCTCAACCACTCCATTTTACTGTGGAGTTCTAGGTGCAGAGAAGTTGTGAGAGATTCCATTCTCTACACAGAATAGTCTGAATTGCTGATTTTCAAATTCTCCCCCATGATCACTTCTAAGGGTTGAAATACAAAAACCTTGCTCATTCTGTACTTTCTTACAGAATACAGAGAAAGCCTTAAAAGACTCATCTTTGTGAGTTAAGAAAAGTACCCATGTAAATCTAGAATAGTCATCAACTATGACAAATCCATATTTTCTTCCAGCTAAGCTAGCAACACTAACTGGTCCAAATAGATCCGTGTGTAACAACTGAAGAGGTCTAGGGGTTGATACAAGGTTTTTTTTATTTGAAACTTGATTTTACTTGTTTACCTCTCTAACATGCATCATATAAAACATCTTTCTTAAAACAGATATCAGGCAATCCTTTCACTAGGTTATCCCTTTTTAATTTCGAAATAAGTTTCATACTAGCTTGTCCTAGTTTCTTATGCCATGACCATCTTTCATCCTCTTTAGACATCAGACAAGTTACCCTTTGATCTGAGAGTTCAGTTAGCTGAATCTTATAAAGATTTTGCTATCTATTAGCTGAAAAGAGGGTCTTGCCACTCTTGTCTTTGACTATGCATTCATTCTTAGTGAAAGAGACATCAAATCCACTATCACATAATTGACTTATACTAAGTAAGTTGTGTCTTAATCCTTCAACCATAAGTACATTAGAGATAGAGGGAAGAGAGGGTTTACCACCAGTTGTACCAACACCAATTACCTTTTCCTTTTGGTTGCCTCCAAAGGCAACATATCCACCATTTTTAGGTTGGAGGTCTTGGAACATAGACCTTTCTCCTGTCATGTGTCGCGAGCAGCCACTGTCCAGGTACCAGCAAAGGAGTTTGCTTTGTCCTATTAAGGATATCTGCAACAGAGATTATTTTGTCTTTAGGTACCTATATCATTCTGGGTCATTTTCTGTTAATTCTAGGAGTCTGTGAAGACTTCCTTTTCTTCTTGTGAGTACACTTAGACATAACATGTCCAGCTTTTCCACAGAAGTTACAGACAGATCTAGTTTTAATTGAAACTGGTTCAACAGATACTGTTGAGATTCTTGTTGATACTTTATGATGAGCTTGATGATCAAAACCAATACCGTCTTTGTTAAGAGAGTGTCTCTGACATCCAAGTAATTTATTCAAATTATCTCTGCCATTAACAAATCTGGCAAGATCAGAAGTGAGCTCCTTCATTTTCTGTTGAAGTTCAACAACTTCTTCAGAATGTGATGTTTCACGTGAGATCATAGCTTCATTAGACTTTTCAGTCTTCAGCTGGCTGTTCTCTTTGGCCAACATTTCACACTCTTGAGATTTTTGTTTATGCTCATTAAGGAGTTTAACATACTCTCTCTTGAGGGATTTGAAAGCCTTAGATAAGCCTTTGGATTCCTCTACCAGCTCTTCATAAGCATTATGCAATTCCTCAAATTCAGAATGTACCTTAGTTTCAGGTTCTAAATCTTCTTTAGCCATCAGACAGAGATTGGCTTCCTCCTCTATCTCTTCTTCTTCAGACGATGTACACTCGAGATCTTCCCACGGGGCCATCATACCTTTCTTCTTCTTTTTGAAGAACTTCTTTTTAGGAGCTTTCTTTAAGTGGGGGCACTCAGATTTGATGTGACCAGTTTTCTTGCATTCATAGCAGACAATAGGATTCTAGTCTGTTGATATGGATTCCTTGTTGAGTTTACTAAAGGGCTTCTCCTTTTGAAACTTCTTCTTTTTCCAGAGTTTTCTCATCTTTCCAGCCATGAGAGATGTTTCTTCATGACTATCAGAATCCTAGTCTTCAGTCTCGTCTGCATCACTAGCAGACTCGTCTACCTTTGAAGCTTTTAAGGCTTTAGATGCTTTTAAATCAACCTTTAGAGCAATGACCTTGCCCTTTTTGATTGACACATCTTCATTGAGCTCTTGCTCATGAACAGTGAGAGTGCCAAGAAGTTCATCCATAGTCAAGGTAGTAAGATCCTTGGCTTGAGATAATTACAAGAGACAGTATTTTTGCTATTTATGTAGAATAAATTATGCAATGTAGGATTGTCCTCTTGATTCCTTGTTAACAACTCTGTCCAATACAAAATTGAGAGATATTGGTACTTTAACATTATGAAAATCATAACAGTAGTATATTGTAGATGTATGCAACCATACACATCACAAAATGCGGAACATATGATAAGTTACAATGGGGAGACAGCACCTTGGCTTAGACACACCAATACAGCCTGTTAAGAATAAAATGCAAGAAACTAATTCCACAGTATTGCAAATTAATAAGCCCAAAGTAGCAAATCTGAAACATGACTAGGCTAGTTGTGGAAAAAGAAAGTAAGCATATAACAGCAACTATCCCTCCAAATTAAAGCCCGAATTGAATGTTCTCTGTAGCTTCTGTCCTCATCCTTTCCCAACAACACAGACGCACCCCTATTTGTTTCAGAATTTATAGTACCTATCTCAATTTTCACCTTGTGGCAAAGTTGATAATCTTTTGGGTTGTTCTAGGTTTGTGTTTGATCATAATTTAGAAGATTAAAGCTTTTGTCGCTCATTCCACACAGGCATTTGATATGATACAACTTCACCAAAAAAGACAATCTTGAATATTTTGTACACCCTTCGTACAACGGTTCTTTTACATCTCTAGCTAATTCACATAATTCTTCAGCTTCATGTTGTTCTTGAGCTGTATTTGGCATCGCATCTACATCTTGATCATTCTCTACATTTGATGCAATGGGTACTTCGTTTGCAAGGTGCCTATCAACTCCAAATGCATCAATATTGCTCATGTTCTGTATAAGATCCTCAACAATAGTGGTATCTTGAATTACATTAGGAATATGACTAGGTGAGATATTACTAGTTTCTATTGTTCTGGACTCCCCGTGATAGAACCAACAAGTGTATCCTGTTGGAAATGGTGTACAGTGCAACACCCTTTCCCGAGTGTCACATTCCCAAACGTTTATAAGGCCGAAAATATTTCTTAATGCGGAAAATACGGTTTTTTTTTTTTTCTATTCACAAGATGTAATGGGATTTAGTAAAGGTAAATAATACTAATAAACGAACTTAGGTTCGCCATGCATTTCTAGAACATAATGCATAATAAACACAGAACAGAAACAGAAACGTCAACATTACTATATACAGACATAGGTCTAATGTATAACTGACATAAGAAATACAATAAGTACTAGGAGTCATAGCTCCCAAAAGGTACTACAAAAACTGACATAGTCTGGCCGACAACAAAACTAAACCACAAAAAGAAGGTCCGCTTCAGGGCTTAAGGAAACTACTGGACTGAACCATCGTCACGTCCATCTGTTCAAACAGCAACAGCAAGTACCAACAGAAAACATACAGATATGGGTGAGATTCCCGTTCATCAACACAACAAAACAGGAGTAGTAAAAACGGGACGACTCACCGGGTAACAGCGTACCCAACATGCTTACAAGAATTCTCAATGTCAAACATATTAAGCAGTTGACAGCATAATATCATGTTAAGTAGTTAACAGCATAAAATAAGGTACTCTTAAACAGTACAACGATGTATAATAGTAAATGTAAACACCAATAGCCATGCAATGCAAATGTAATGTATATGACTCAATGTCAATGTCACTGGGTACTACTCTGACCCCTACTCCATGGAGCTAACAAAACGTCGGAGAGAGTGAATAGGAGGACATGTTCCGGTTTCTTCCAGCCATGAGCAAGATGCTACAACATTCGTAACGTGCACGTATCTGGCTTTACGGAAACACTCTCGACCAAACATGAAAAGTACGGTATCTAGTAGAGGATATCAATGTATTGCACGGATTCGCCACGACACAGAAGAGCTACCAACTGGTCACATGTAAGCCCTTCCAACCCTGATACCTCCAAAAAGACCATTGAAGATCGTCACCGTAAGATTCGCACCCGCATCAAGGTGTAAGCTCAACTCATAGGCTCAAGACCTTACGACTATGCAAATGAAATGCCAATGCTTACACAAAGCAGATGCGATCAAGCAATGTCTATCCCCCGGATAAACCTCGAAGTCTACTAAGGTTCTCTTTCTTAGGAACTATATGCGTCTTTTGAAAACAAAACCTTTATTTACAGGATAAATCTCGTGATCCCTCCGGGATCGAGTCATCACAAGACTGAAACAATTGAACGACTGATCGGGGTCTGAATCACCGGTCCCTCATCGAACTACTGTTTCAAAACCCAAAACGTTTCATGTTTGTGTTTATTTCTTATGAAGTCATTGATGTACTAAGTCATCAATGGTATAGTATATGGTCTTGTTTCACCACATATTACACTTAATTATCCCTTGTCTTCAACTCTAAGTCAATTACTTAACTTAGGTTTTTAAAGCATAAAACTTTATAGTTTGAGTTAAAAACTCCTTTGTAAACCCAAACATCTTCTCAATTTAAAACTAATTTGATATGAAACAACTTTTGCATCACTTACTTACTCTATTTTTAGCATTTTCTGAAATATGAAATTTGCTTAGCGAAATTATATTCGCTTAGCGAAATTGAACTAATAATGCCTCCTTTGGAACTCCTCTGGATCGCTCGGCGAGACATAATTCGCGTAGCGAAATTCCACTTTATTCACTTAGCGAGTATCAGTTCGCTTAGCGAAATGGAGGCGGTTATACCTCTTTTGAGACTCCTCTGGATCGCTCGGCGAGACATAATTCGCGTAGCGAAATTCGCTTGGTTCGCTTAGCGAATATTAATTCGCTTAGCGAAAGTGAGGCAGTGATGCCCAACTTAGAATTCCTCTGTTTTCGCTTAGCGAAAATAAATTCGCTTAGTGAAAAGTTGCCTTAAAACAAGACATTAACCTTATGGAATCATTTTGATTCTCTTCATGAAACCACTTCTTTTCTCATTTTGAGTCACTTGATTAACTAGATGGACTAAGGATAAGGTATAAAGCATGTTTCACTTTGGTGAAAACACTTTGAGATTTAATTCCATTCAAAGTCACTTAGGGTTTTTCTTTGAAAAACACAAGTTATTGAAAACACTTTCTTTACATCAAAACTTGACTTGTCCAAGAACTACCCATATTCTTCCTTTTCTCAAGGTCATGGCTAATAGCCAACTAGGAACCAATGTGAAGTTTTACTTCATCAACTAATCAAAGTATGGCTCACAAAACTTACACAATCATGATAAACCATAACCCACAACATTGCATCATAATTAAGCACATAAACACAAAAGTCTATACTTGATCTAATAATCAAAGTAGGTTTTTCATCATGCAAGAAGTCATTTTCTCACCTAGACAACATCATCATAAAACACATGATAAGGCATAAAACACATGATAAGGCATAACTACAAATATCACACATTGTTCTCTTGCAGAACTTAACATAACTTAACCATTAAAAGTGAACCCAAACTAAAGGGTTTCACCCACACATAACTTAAACAACCATCTTCACCACCACCATCTTGGTGTGATGAGGTTCATCTCCCCATACCTGTTAATGAGCAGAATCCCGGATCAAAGTCGGTTGATCGGTTTGTGAACCTCCTGATAATCGTCAACAACTACAACAACACAACAATCCAACATTAAACAACAATCAAAGCCAATCTCAACTATTCTAGCAAAGAGGATTTCGGCCACCCTAGGTTAAAAAGGTTAGGAATTGGTTTTGGTTTTCCATTTCATGGATTCAAAGGCATTAGGAAAGCTAAGGATGAAATCAAGTGTTAAAAATCAAAAATTGATGAAAACACTATTCATCATCATCAAATAGGGTTCGGCCAAAAAGTGATTTTTGAGCTATGAGGAGAGTTGAATCATAAGCTCTTGGGTTTAGGTAGAGATTGATGATGTGAGTTCAAAGAACTTGGTCTTACCTCAAAAGGATTTTTCTACAATTTCCTATGGATTTTCAAAGTTTTGGATCTAAGAATTTCTTTTCATAAAAATGAAGATTGATCTTGAAATAAAGAAAGATTCAAGAAGCTAAAAGATCATAGAAATGATCTTACCCTGAAATGAAGGAAGATTGCTCAAGGAATCAAGTGATTCCAACAAGAACTCAAGGAGCTTCAAGACCAACAATGGTGTTTTCTCTCAAGAACAACTATGGAGCTCTAAATGGGAGGGTGCTGTGCGTGAAAGTGAGAGGGTGAGGGGCTGAGTTCAGCCTCTTAAAAGCTCACTTAAGGGTAAAAAGGTCATTTGCCAAAAGGGTATAATGGTAAAAGTGTAAAAGACTAAGGTTCAGGGCATTTTGGTCATTTTGCGTCCAGATATTTCCGAACGTCATGACGACTCTGGCATACTCTCCCAAGTGTCCTGGGATGATGTGATATCAAGATTATCCATTGGCGAGTCCCGATAAATCCACATGTGGCTCCGTTCGTCACCCGATTGAGGATTCCGCCCGAACGAAGATTAGGAAGTGATTTTTCTGAAGTTTTTGTGAAATTTAAACAAAACGTAGATAATCGAATTCTAAGACTTACTATCTCGTTCACGGGTCCATCTGAGGTCTTCTGAGCAGTAAAATCATACTGTCAGTGTAAAAACGCAGACCGGACTCCGTTTGAGTTTTCGACTCAAAACTTAATCGTAGCTTCCTACGATATCGTCGAGCATGACTATGGTCTCGGAATATTTTATTTCTATTCCTAAGACCTCGAAAAAAATAAAGATGTTAAAATACTGAAGAAATAGAAAACGTGAAAATCGGGGCGTTACATACAGATTAAGTGATCATACACCACATCCCTACTCTGCCATTTTTTGAAGCCACATCATTTACAAGGGCAAAATGTTTTACCATTTACTGATTGATGTTCAAAGGCAAAATCAATAAATCCCTTAACCCCTTAGTCATATTCAACTGAGTTTCGTGGCCTCATAATCCATTAATTATCCATTGCTTCAAAATATTAAATCTGGATTTAAAAATAACACACTACTTCATAGTTAAAATATAAGAAAATATTCTGAAACAGTTTTATATTAAACATATAATACTGTAAAAAATAGTTAAAATATTGATAGTAAATGAAAATGAAATCCACTGAACATTGTTAAATAGTTAACCAAGATAAAAGCAAAAAATTAAACATATCTCATTAGTGCTTCAAACAGTTTCATCATTTAACTTATCCTTTATTTCAACTCAATAAATTAAAAGGATGCATGAATCAAAATCACATGAAGTGTCAATTCATTTCCACTATCAATATCACATGAAGCTTAACAATCAATAGAAAATGTGTATCCATTCAGATGAATCACTAACCCAATTGAACAAGCAGGATATAAAAGCACAAGAAAAACTCCAAATTGAAGCATAAGCTCAAGCGCACTAATATCAACAATTTAGCCATTGAAATAGTAACATGTATATAAATCACAAGCAATTAAATCACTGACTTAGATACCCAAAAAGTAAAGTTACTGACATTGAAATAATACATCCATATCAATGAGGTGTCAATTTATTTCTACTATGAAGAACACAACAAACTTAACAATCAACTGAAAAATGTGTTGTCAATGGGTTGTGAATTCATTTCTAATTTCATGAAGCTTAACCCAAATGGAAAGGAGGCAATGAGGGTTTCCTCAATTTGCTTGGAAACCTAGAAACTGTGTCTCTTTCGTCAATTTGCATCCTTTCAAAACCATCAAAATTGATGAGAATTAGGGAGGAAGAAGAAGAAAAGAAATGTGAACCTTACCTGAACAGAAGCTCGCTGGACGAAGGACAACGACCACTGGCGGAAGGCGACCGTAAACGAAGAAGCAGAAGAACGGCGAAGCAGAGGAACGACAAAATAACCCTAAGCGAAGCAAAATAAGATGAGAGAAGAAGAAAAAGAAGAAGAAGAAGAAGAAGAAGAAGAAGAAGAAGAAGAGGAGGAGGAGGAGGAGGAAGATGCCATACCTTTGCGCAGGAAGAGGAGAGAACCAGTGGGCGATCGAGAGGGGAGTGAAAAAATTAGAGGGGAAAGTGAAAAAAGGATTGTTAATGAAGCGTGGG
Source organism: Ammopiptanthus mongolicus (assembly GCA_039655645.1). Taxonomy (NCBI): domain Eukaryota; kingdom Viridiplantae; phylum Streptophyta; class Magnoliopsida; order Fabales; family Fabaceae; genus Ammopiptanthus; species Ammopiptanthus mongolicus. The sequence goes on from CM077344.1 coordinate 40,836,126, forward strand.
TGATCGAGAGGGGAGTGAAAAAATTAGAGGGAAGTGAAAAAAGAAGTGGTAATTCCAATTAATTCAAAACCGCCGCTAACTTATCTTGAACCGCTGTAATATTTTATTTTTGCGACGGTTTCAAAAAACCGCCGTGGAAACCGCCGCAAATGCAAAGTGTCTGACGCAAATTGCATATTTTCTTGTAGTGAGGTCTCCACTGCCTTGGAATACTTCTAAGAATTTTGGCAACTTTTTCAGCTTTTGTATATATTTTACCAAGAGATTTCAAACCATTAGTAATAGTTTGGAATCTTCCAATCATCTGAGCAACAGATTCACCTTCATCCATGGTGAATAGTTCATATTTTCTTACAAGCATAGAAATTTTAGATTCTTTTACCTTTGCAGTTCCTTCATGTGTGACAGATATAAAGTCCCACATTTCTTTAGTAGAGTCACAAGCACATACCTTTTCAAATTCTTCTGGACTGAGAGCAAAGATTATAGCATATCTGGCTTTGTGGTTTAGATCCCACCTTGTCTTTTCTGCAGGTGTCCACTGAGCTTTAGGCTTATCTGAGTTATCATCATTCTTAGGAGTGTAAGGACCATCAGTAATGACATCACAAAGATCGGAGTTTGTTGACAGAATGAACCAGTGAAATCTTTCTTTCCAATAGTTGTAGTTTACACCATTGGACAAAGGAAGTCTGGTCATGGAGCCTCCTTTAGGTTAGGTGTTTCCACTTGAGCTTGCTCCAGTAGTCATGTCTATTCTTTAGGATCTTTTGTCTACACTGTTAGGTGCTCAACCCAGAGGCTGAGCTCTGATACCAACTGAAATAGATAGATGTAAACACTAGAAGGGGGTTGAATTGTGTTTACCAAATCTAAATGGAAATAAAATCTTTTTCGCAAGCACAACAAAGAGCAGACGAGTGTTTTAAGGCAGAGCAGTCATACAGGCAACTTGTCTAAAGGTTTTCGCGGAAAAGCACACAATCATGCAAGATAAACACAGTTATAACCTGTGACGTCCCCAAGTCTCACTCGAGGAAGCCCCATTATTTAGAATCCAATATACTTATTAATTATAATTTAACGATTACGCGCTTGTTAAAAACAACGATAGCATGTAATCAATTCAAAAGTGCACAATATCAGAGTAAGCATAATAGGTTATAAGAAACACATGCAATACTGATATTTATACATGATTGCCCCATCAGTAGGGCTAAGTAATACTACAGATGAAAGTACATAAAGAGTAATTGAAAGCATAAACAAAGTACATCTCAGGACCTCCAAAAAGAAGCTCTCAGGCTCACCAGCACACTCCCCAGCCCACTCTCAAGTACATCGAAACTTCTCCACACAATCCTAGGGACGCACTGGCTGGCTCTCACCCTCAATGGTGAGGATGCCCTGAACTATCCTGTCCATCACCATGAGTGCGCCTACAAACCTGCATAGCCTCATACTCGGACGAGGAACTCGACACTACAATCCTGCTCCTCTAGGTTGCCCGCAAGTACCGCTCCGAGCGCCTGCGCTGTCCCCGGTGCACAAAGCCTCTCTGCTAGATACGACGGAAGACTGGGGTGCCACCCACAAGTAGTCCCGCTCCCTCTGCCTCGGAGGGTGCCACATCCGAGAGAAGGGAAGAAACTGATACACTCGATAAGGTCCGATGATGTCTGCATATGACAAAGTGCCGCCCCAGAAGATCAAGCTGACAGGTCCGGTATACACGGCCAAAAAGGTCGAGGGGTCAACCTGCCATCCCCTCTCATCGTGGTAGAATATCTCAAGGTCTCCCAACACTATCATCCGCGGTACCCCTATGATGAATGGGTGAAGCCTCGGGTCCATTCTGATCCTCTACTAACTCGTCGTCTATCGACAGAACCGAAAGTACACATACAAAGAAATACAGGGAGATAAGATATACAACACATCTATAACAGGGATGATGCAATGCAGAAGATATAGCAAACACAATCATCTCTCAATATTACGACACCACGGTCGCTCCCTAGCTAGATGTACACATACTCTTTCTATGCATGCCGGCCAGTACTAAACACCCAACTTGTAACACCCCGATTTTCTTAATCTTTTTATTTAACTAGTATTTAAGTAATTGTATTTTATTTGAGGGTCTAGAAAATTAAATAAATTATTCCGAGGCCATAGTCACGCTCTATGCTATCGTAGGAAGCTATGGTTAAGTTTTGGGTTGAAAACTCAGACAGAGCCCGGTCTACGTTTTTCCTTGACAGTAGTGCTTTACTACTATCGAGACCTAATTTGGAACCGTGAAAGAGACAGTTAGTCTTAGAATCACGTTTCCTATATTTTCGAAAAATTTCATCCTGACGTTCGAAAATGAAAATAATATATTATATACAGGCCGATAATCGTTCTAGGAGACGATTCGTGTTGTCTTAGGGTTTTTCGAGAACCTTGAGCCAATGATTTTCATACCAGGGCTATGATAAATCATTTGGGGACTCCTACAAATGTCGTGAGGATTTTCAAATTATCGTGACGTGAATTGACCAAATTGCCCTTGGTTAGTTTTTACTAATTACCTACTAGTATTTAAGTAATTGTATTTTATTTGAGGGTCTAGAAAATTAAATAAATTATTCCGAGGCCATAGTCACGCTCTACGCTATCGTAGGAAGCTATGGTTAAGTTTTGGGTTGAAAACTCAGACAGAGCCCGGTCTGCGTTTTTCCTTGACAGTAGTGCTTTACTTCTATCGAGACCTAATTTGGAACCGTGAAAGAGACAGTTAGTCTTGGAATCACGTTTCCTATATTTTCGAAAAAGTTCATCCTGACGTTCGAAAATGAAAATAATATATTATATACGGGTCGATAATCGTTCTAGGAGAAGCTTCGTGCTGTCTTAGGGTTTTTCGAGAACCTTGAGCCAATGATTTTCATACCAGGGCTATGATAAATCATTTGTGGACTCCTACAAATGTCGTGAGGATTTTCAAATTATCGGGACGTGAATTGACCAAATTGCCCTTGGTTAGTTTTTACTAATTACCTACTATTACTTTTACCTTTCTTAACCCTTAAGTCTTCTTAAATATCAAAAATTCTCTCACCCACTCACCTTTTCTCCCCCTCATTCACATTGGCTGCTGGCTGCTGCTTTTCTTCTTCTTCTTCTTTATTCTTCCTTCTTCTTCTTTCTTCTTCCTTCTTCTTCCTCCATTTTCAACCTCAATTTTCTCAAGCTTCCTCAAGATTTTTCAAGAAAGTTTGTGAAGTAAAGTTGCTCCTCTCATCCTCCTCTATCACCTAGAAGGTATAGATTTCATCCTTGAGCTCTCAATCTTTATTTTCTCCATTTATTTTCATGAATTTCAATTTCTAGATCTAAACTTCAAAAATCTCTAGAACATTGTAGAAAAATCTTTTTGATGCCAAACCAATTCCTATGAGCTAGTATCATCCCCTACTATCATAATCCAAGAGCTTGAAATCAAATAAGCTCTCTAGCCTATTTTTCTTAAAGAGGCCAAATGAGTGTATATTTGGAGAGAATGAGATTTTACATCCTGCAGCAATTTCGCTTACCGAAATAAAATCACTTAGCGAAATTCTGACAGCTTTACTTCCTTTCAAATTTCGCTTAGCGAAATCATATCGCTCAGCGGATTTCTGCCAGTTTTACTTCCTTTCTTAAATTATCTTCATTTCAACCTATACACAAGATACAGGGAGTTTATGATTTAATTATATAAATTTGGGGTTGTGTTTTGTGGTATAGAGTCGGACAGGGCTCAGACATTCGATCGCGCGCCCGATTGAAAGTTGCAGAGCCGTATTCGGAATCTCTTGGGAAAATCACTAAGGTGGGGGAAAGAACCGCAATATCGTCGGGGAGGCAAGCTTTAACTAATATATATTGATATGCGTAGGGCGACCCAAACCCTACTAGAGGTCGTTTGACCGTTAGGTTGATTTTACTGCATATTGAGGATGTATGCTCTGTGATTGGTAGTTAATGTGATATATGTTATGCTTACTATATGCTCTTGATTGATTAAACATGATTTATCTGTAAGTTGATTTTAATGTTGTGTATATACTGTTGTGACTGCTGATGTCTGAGTAGAACTAGGCAGTGATTTCTGATAAATCGAGCGATGAATGTGTAGTGAGAAAGTCGAGGTTATATATATGTTGTAGTGCTCAACCGAGGGATATAGTTGATCTATCGATGTCGTGATGTGAGTTGATACCTGGTTAAGCCGGATGAAAGTTGGTCATGGTTGCATATAAGTCGTGGTTGAGGCACTAAGTGTAAATCCTGAAATGAGTCAGTGAGATTCATGTTGTATAGTTGTTATTCATCATTGTGTTGGCATACGGGCGATTTCGATCTTACCTGCGGGGAGATGGTCGTACCGATTAGTTTGGCGTAGTGGCGATTTCGATCTTACCTGCGGGGAGGTGGTCGTACCCATTAGTCGAATTGTAGACGGACGGGCGCATATCTCGACCTAGCCTGCGGGCGGGGGGATATGTCGTTACCGAAAGTTGAGTTGTTAACGAACGAGCGAATGCTCCGACCTAGCCTACGGGCGGGGGAACATGTCGTTACCGTAAGTTGCGTTGTTGACGGGCAAATATTCCGACCTAGCCTGTGGGTGGGGGAATATGTCGTATCCATGAGACGATTTGGGCCTAAGGGCTTTAGACCGAACCCTACCTTTTTGGGGGTGGCATAGTGATGATTGGGACACCTTAATCCATTGGGGATGTCGCGTCGTGATCGCGTCCATATAGTCGTTAGTTGCATGAGTGTGAGGGACAGTAGTTAAGGGAAAAATTATGTTGGGGGACCTTGAGAGCCAAGAGATGAAGTTGGATTGCATTTTGTTCTGATGTTATGTTTTTAGTTTTTTTTTTTTTATTTCGTACTCGGAAGTATTTTATATTTGGTATCAGTGTTGTAGGCTCTACGGACGGAGCCAGTACTATTACGTATATATACTTTTATTATGGTATCAATATGTATTGTATGTTCTAATATTTCCGCAAATTTTATACTGCTACACTAGGCTATAATGCTAATAATTATAAGTGGGGTCACCAATGGGACCTCCTAGGAAGGGGTTGTCTCATTTTATGGTATCAGAGCAGTTTGATTCTTAATCAAGGATTGCTTGGGTTAGGTTGTGATTTTTGGCTGTGTCTAGTTGAACCCGCATTGGGTATTGACTATGCTTAGAAGTTGGGTAGAGCGTCTGATGTGCAGGTTAACGAGTGTGATAACTGCATTAAGACATATGATGTACGTGCCTGGCTTTCTGTCTCACGAGGCGAGATTTGGTTTGCTAGGCGAGGCCGAAAGGCTGCATTTTATTCCTCGAACAGACCTTCTGGATCGCGAGGCAAGAGTTGGTTCGCGTCGCGAGGCCGAGAGGCTGTACCCTATTGATCAGCCTAGCCTTCTGTCTCGTGTGGCGAGATTTTTGTCGCATCGCGAGGCCGAGGGGCTGTATCTACTACTCGGTCTTATCCGCTGGATCGCGAGGCGAGCATTATTTCGCGTCGCGAGGTCGAGGGATTATATTTTTCTACTGGGATTGATCCTCTGGCTCTCGAGGCGATCATCGTGTCGCGGGGCGAGTGTCTTTTCCATTGTTTTCTAGCCTTTTCTGGCAAAAATAAAATAAAATAAAATAAAATAATATTTGCTTTTGAACCAAAGCTAATATTTTTCTTCACCAGGAAAGAATGGTTCGCGGACGACCTAGAGGACGTGGTGGAAGGGCCACAGCGAGTGCCGCTGAACTCGGAATTGGTAATAAAGCAAGTTCCCACGTTGTCGACGGGATAGAATCAACTGAAACCCTGAGGACAGTTAGGGAACTGGCAACGGCAACGCTGCACAAAACGCAGCAGAATGCTCAACTGCTATAGTTGACTATGAAACAACAGCAGAGACAAAATCAGCAAGGTGAAGCTGTGAGGGAAGACACCGGGCTGAATACTTTTCTAAAAGGGAAGCCACCGCAGTTCAATGGCGACTTCAACTCGGAGGGAGCTGAGCTTTGGATACAAGAGCTGGAGAAAATCTTTGCGGCGATTCACTGCCGTGAGGACAGAAAGGTAACATATGCATCCTTCATGCTGATAGGAGTTGCAGAACTGTGGTGGAAAGGCTAGCAAAGGATGCTTGGAGCTGAAGACAGACTCATCAAGTGGGAACTGTTTCGGGAATGCTTTCTAGAGAGGTATTTCCCCAAGATGATGAGAAGAGAAAAAAAGAAGGAGTTCATGGGTCTGAAGCAAGGGACCATGTCTGTCGGGGAGTACTCTGCAAGGTTTGAAGCGCTGCTCAAATTTTCTGAATTTTACCAGAGGTTCCCTGACGAAGAGTGGGTTTGCCATCGTTTTGAGGATGGCCTGAAATATGAACTGCAAAGGGTGATTGCACCATTGAACATCACCCGACTTCCTGAGATGCTGGAGAGATGTTCTATCATTGAGAACATAGACAAAAAGCAAGAGCTGCAGCAAGGTAGAACCGGAGGGCCTACTCGGAGGTTTGACCAGAGAGGTCGAGGCGGAAAGGGGAGAATCCAGGCGGGATGAAGACCTTATGACCGTCAGACCGCAAGACAGACTGCAGCACAACTCCAACCAATTGGCTGCTTCAGGTTTGGGGCAGCACATACAATTCGGGATTGTACAATAAAGGAAACTCGCCAGTGTTTCCGATGTGGCCAAGTGGATCACATAGCGCCAGAATGGACACAAGGAGCGAGATACAACACGGGAGGGCAAGGCCCAGTGATCAGAACCCAAGGAACATGACGGCAAGCAGCGAGACCACAAGCCACCGGAAGGGTGTTTACCATACGAGGAGCTGAATCCTCTCAATCTCCTGATCTGATACAAGGTATGTGCCTAGTTTCAGGTAAACTCTTATCTGTATTGTTTGACTCGGGAGCTACTCATTCTTTCATATCCCAAGAGTGTGTGGATCATTTGAAGTTGCCTGCCTCTTTACTTCCCCATGACTTAACTGTTTCTACTCCTACCAGTAATTCCTTGACAACCATAACTGTCTGTTTAAATTGTCTTATTGTCATTGAAAATCAAACTTTTTCTGTTGATCTCATTTGCTTACCTATGCATCAACTTGATATAATTTTAGGCATGGATTGGCTTTCGGCTAACCATATAATGTTAGACTGTTCTAAAAAGACCTTATCTTTTTCTGAGCAATCTAGATTAATGCCTGCCAAGGATAGTAAGCTAGGTAGTAAATCTCAGAAACACGTGTTGCTACTCTCTGTGGAAGCTAAGGAATCTCCTACGTTGGATTCGTTGCCTGTAGTGCGGGAGTTTCCGTTCCCTGATGACGTTCTGGGTTTACCACCGGAGAGAGAAATAGAGTTCGCTATAGATCTGGTATCGGGAACTGGACCAATTTCGATAGCACCTTATCGAATGGCTCCAGCGGAGTTAGTGGAGCTGAAAAAGCAATTGGACGATATGTTGGATAAGGAGTTTATAAGACTGAGTGCTTCACCTTGGGGAACGCCAGTGCTGTTCGTCAAAAAGAAGGACAGAAGTTCGAGGCTGTGCGTGGATTATCGACAGCTGAACAAGGCGACAGTTAAGAATAAGTATCCGTTGCCTAGGATTGACGATTTGATGGACTGATATGATCCAGATCCGGACCGCCTTGAAGTTTCAGGAAAAGGAATGGATATTGATGCCACACTCAAGATGTAGGTGAGAAGGTGAGTGATAAGTCATGTGTTTGATCGCCACAAGTTGCCTTGATAAGATCGAATTTAGTTATTTTACCCAAGAACCCAAGGGAAGCTCTCACAATAGAGAAAACTCTTCAAATTTCATTATCCAAAACTGATTTGAGTAGTACATGAGTTCCCTATTTATAGGCTAAGCTTAAACTCTTGAGATACTAGGAATAAATTCCCACTACCATGCATTTACCTAGACAGTAAGCATAAACATGATGATAAATCCCCACTAGCCACTATAATGACTTAGAACACTACTAGGAAGCATTTAGAGAGGCTAGGAGGATGCAAAAGGTCATCATAAAATTCAGCCTAAAAAATAGTACGAAAATTAAAAATAAAATGATAAAAATTGGACTTAATTATTATCTAATAAACCCACTAATAATTAATAGTCCACTAATCAACCCATGAATGCTTCTTGTCATGTGAATTGGGCTTTCCATTGTGTTGTCTTCAAGATGAACTCAAAGCATCTTCATCAAATTGAAGAAAAGTAACCCATTGGTTATCTTTCAACTGAGCTTATCAAAGTAAACTTGAACCGGATCCGAATATGCTTCTTTCCACATGCTTAATGAATTCATGATCACATCATTCTCCCCTTCTTCAAAAGGATTTGTCCTCAAATCTTCATAATATTCTTCAAATAAAAACTTGGACTTGAGATACTTCTTTTTGTATGAATGAGACCACAAATTTCCTGGATCAAAGACTAGTCTTGCTTCCTCAATATGATTGTCCTTCACCTCATAATAAATTTTAAGATCAGAATCAATAAATGATTTACCAACATTAGGATCACAAAAATATTTCATGTGAGGACTTGGGACTAGAGCAATGGGAACTGGAACAAAATCTGCCTTCGATGTGTTGAAACCATCCATTTTTGCATCATTCCCCTCCTCTTGAAAGGGATTTGACCTCAAATCTATACCTACAACAAAAGATTGTGGGTTATGTAAAAATATTTCTGCTATTTGTTCACCACTTTCTTTTTCACCAGAACTGAATCTTTCCTCCTCCTGAAAATTTTCATCTTTCTCAAACTCATCTTTCTTTTTTTCATGGACCATACTCTCTTGTTTTTCTTTCTCAATCTCATCTTTCTTTTTCTCTTGGACCATACTTTTTTCTTTCTCTTCAACACGACGTGCTTGTCATTGATGCCTCCATGGACGCCCAAGTAGCAAGTGCCTTGTTTTTGTAGGCACCACATCACATAGTACCACATCTTCATTTCCCTCAAATTTAAACGACACATAGTACTTGTTTGGTCACCATCACAGCACCCATATCTTTAAATTCCGGATCCTCGAAACTTTCAAGCCTATAAGGGTGAGGATACTCGAAAAAGAGGAAGTCCCAACTTCTCCACCATGATTGTACTGGCCATATTGATCCAATACTTTCTATCAATGTCCAACTTGTATATCTTATCTTTCACACGGCACAAAGTATAGACAATACTCTTCTTTTTCTTGACTTCCATGACGTACAACCACAAAATAATTTTTTTTTTATTTTCGTTTTTTTATAGGACAAAAAAGAACAAAGGAAGATAGCACCTGAATTTCAAGGAACCTAAGCTTTGATTACCAAATGATATGATCCAGATCCGGACCGCCTTGAAGTTTCAGGAAAAGGAATGGATATTGATGCCACACTCAAGATGTAGGTGAGAAGGTGAGTGACAAGTCATGTGTTTGATCGCCACAAGTTGCCTTGATAAGATCGGATTTAGTTCTTTTACCCAAGAACCCAAGGGAAGCTCTCACAATAGAGAAAACTCTTCAAATTTCATTATCCAAAACTGATTTGAGTAGTACATGAGTTCCCTATTTATAGACTAAGCTTAAACTCTTGAGATACTAGGAATAAATTCCCACTACCTGTGAAGAAGATTTCCTTCTTAAACTTGGCTGGGTTTAGATGATGACAAGATTGCTGATCAAAAAGAAGAAAAGCCTCCGATCGATCAAGTCAACGATTCTACAGAGACTTTAATTATGTATTGTCAATTCTCTGTAAGTATGGTTTGTATCTTTGACATATTACATGCTGTGATTATATAACTTAGATGTGCTCAAACAAATCATTCCTTAAGTTTAAAACTTACTCTAAGTTATTTTCAAAGTTAAGTGTTGAAGCAATCCTTTTGAAATCTCAAGAAAAAACTTTTTGTTTTAATTGCAGTAATCGATTACCTCAAAGCTGTAATTGATTACCTAAAGTCTCGGTGATGTGGATGTAATCGATTACCTAAAAGGTGTAATCGATTACATCAACTAAATTTTTGAATAACTGATTTTCAACGTACACATGTAATCGATTACCACAACGACGTAATCGATTACCACTGTTTCAAAATCAAATTTTCTGAAACGTTATGATTTCAAATGGTGTGTTTTGGTCCCTGGAAAGTTGCCAAACGATCACCTTGCTTCAGACACACTCTGATGATTATATATATACCTTTCTTTTACATCAGAACATATACAACTTTCATTCTTTCAATCATAAGAGTTCAATATCATTTTACAAGTTCTAAACTTTCAAAACTTTCTTGCCTAGAACTTTGATACTATTTTCATATTCTGAAAAAGTTCCTGAGCACTAAGTTGTATAGTTACAAAGTGATATTGATCTGATACAGCCATATGCTTTACCATTCTTCACAATTATTAAACTCATCCTTGTGTTGAGTTTTGGTTTGAAAAGATAGTGGGGTGCTATCTTGTTGTATAGAGATTGTTAGGGAGCCTTGGGGTGAGGCTTGCTTGTAACAAGAATTTCTATCATAGTGAATTGCTATGCAGGTGTCAGAAGAACTGGATGTACCCAAGTGGTTAGGGGAACCAGTATAAATTCTTGTGTCTCAATCTTCTTCCTTATCCTTTTACTTTTGTTTATCAATCAAACTCCATCTATCTATCCATAAAACAAAAGAACGAAAAATCTCTAAAAGTCACTCGAAAATCGTTCAACCTAATTCACCCCCCTCTTAGGTTGTATACCAGACTTACATTTGGTATCAAAGTGTGTTAAGGTAACCTGCTCCTTCGATCCATGGCTTCCGCAAGCAACAATCCTACTTTTAGAGATGGTGGCAGTAACAACAAGCCTCCATGTTTCGTTGGAGAACACTATGACTTCTGGAAGATTCGCATGCAATCCTATCTTGAAGCACAAGGAGAAGAAATATGGGATGCTGTAGAGAATGGTCCTTATGTGCCTACAACAGTCATCAACAATGAAGTGCAAGATAAAGTCAAAACCTCATGGACGGATGATGACAAGAAGAGAGTGCTCTACGAAAAAAAGGCCAAGAACATTCTACAGTCAGCATTAGGTATGGATGAATTCTTTCGTATCTCACATTGTAAAACTGCTAAAAAGATTTGGGATACTCTAGAAGTAACCCATGAAGGAACAGTAGAAGTAAAGAGATCTAAACTGAATACTCTATCACAAGAGTATGAAATGTTTAGAATGCAGCCCGGTGAATCAATACTTGATTTGCAAAAGAGATTCTCTCATTTGACAAATCACTTAATGGCTCTTGGAAAGACCTTTACCAATGATGAGTTGAATCTTAAAATTCTTCGATCATTGACTCGGCAATGGCAACCAAAGGTTACAGCAATTTCTGAAAAGAAAAGTCTGTCAAAAATGACCTCTGCGGCATTATTTGGAAAACTCTAAGAACATGAATTGGAACTTGGAAGATTGGAAGAGACTGAAGTCAAAGAGAAGAAGAACAAAAGCATTGCCTTAAAGGTTGAAACCAGAAAACAACATAAAGAAGAAAGCACTGATGAAGATGAGAACATCACCCTCCTGGTAAAAAGGTTTAGAAAATTTCTTAAGAAAGACCAAAATATTAAATTTGATAACAAAAAGAAATTTTTTAAGAAAAGGGATACATCCACTTCAAATCAGAACTTCACATGTTTTGAATGCGGTAAGGAAGGACATATGAAAGCCGAATGTCCTAATCTGACAAAGAAGAATTACTTCAAAGGGAAAAAGGAATTCAAATCCAAAAAGGCCTACATTGCATGGAATGACAATGAAGTAAGTACGTCCTCCGATTCAGAAAGTGGAGAATCTAAAGTCAAAGCACTAATGGCATCACATCACTCAGATGATGAACAAGAGAAATGCCTGAACAGCACCAGCAACACATGGTATCTTGATAGTGGCTGTTCGAGGCACATGACTGGTGATTGTACAAAGTTTACATCTCTGAAGCTGAAATCTAAAGGATATGTCACATATGGAGATAACAATAGAGGAAAGATTCTTGGGATTGGAAAGATTGGAGCTTCTCCCTTCACAACTATTGATGATGTCCTATATGTCGAAGGTTTGAAGCACAATTTGATTAGCATAAGTCAACTCTGCGATAAAGGATTCAGAGTAAACTTCATCAAGGAAAAATGTATCATTGAAAATGAAGCCTCTCCTGAAGAGAAGTTAGTGGGAAATAGAATCGACAACTCCTATAAGGTATGTCTAGATGATTTATCTTTGAAGATTAAATGTCTAGTGGTAAACAATAATGATGTATGGCTTTGGCACAAAAGAATAGCACATATTCACATGGAACATTTGAATAAGCTTGTCAAACATGATCTTGTTATTGGATTACCCAAAATGAAATTTGTCAAAGATAGATTATGTGACGCATGCCAAAAGGGGAAACAAACAAAATCCTCTTTCAAACCAAAGAATGTGGTATCAACTACAAGACCACTTCAGTTGATTCACATGGATCCGTTTGGTCCCTCAAGAACTAGAAGCTTTGGAGACATCTTCACAAAGCCATTAGCCAAAGAACCCTTCTTCAAGATAAGAAGAGAACTTGGCATTTTGGATGAAAAGGATATATGAGACCAACACATTTGGTGACAGGTTCTTTCATTTAACCTATATGCTTTTATTGTGTCATTCTAGTGTATGTATGTGTTTTTAATCATAAATCTATGTGATATGTATGTTATACATAGAATAGATACTCACACATTGCATGTTTTATCAATAATTTTTCATTTTTTACAATGTGTAATCGATTACAGTATCAGGGTAATCGATTACATGTTCAAAAAGTTCAGTTTTTCGCACAACAGACCCGACGTGTAATCGGTTACCACTTGGGTGTAATCGATTACATCCGCGAAAATTTGCGCACACTGACAGGTTTTCTGCATAAAATCAGTTTACACATCATTTCATTCATTTCTTGCAATCGGTTACCTCTCATCCTTTCTCACCCACACACCTTCAAATCCTCATTTCTACCATTGTTGCTCAACTCTTTCACTTCTAATCCCTAATCCTCTTCCATTTTGTGGCCCTCTTCTGTTTTTCTCCAAATTTCGAATCCCTAACCTCTCTTTCCACACTATCATCACCATGGACAATTCAAGGAAGTTCAGAAGCAAGAATCCTTCTGTGAATGATGCAAGTAGAGCGAATCCCGATCCTCTGGACTTATCAAGGCTGTTGGCTAACACTGATCAACGAACTCGATTCCAACAGTTCATTGGTAGGAAACTCATCACTCCAAAGTATGTGAGTCTTATTGCCTTTGCTGGGTTCAATTTTCCTTCATTGCTGGAAAGTCAGGAAGTGACACCACTTGCTATTGATTTTGGAAAATATTACCCTGATCTTGTTAGAGTGTTCTATTGCAATTTAGAGGCTCAGGGTAGTGGTCTGGCTTCTTGGGTAAAAGGGGTTCCTATTAAATTATCCTTGAAGCAAATTGGAGAGTTTCTTGAAATTCCATTTGAGGGAGACAGGATTCATACTGATTTCTTATGTGATTGGGAGGAGTATGACAAGAGAGACTTCTATTTATCCATGTGTTGATATGATGAGACTGAAATTGCCCACAAAAGACAAAGGTCTGGTGCAGCCTCATCTGCTAGAACTATTCTCTCTGTAGGACACTTGAACGTTGATGATAGACTTCTTCATTATGTTCTCTGCTATGTTATAGTACCTAAGGCCTCAAACTACTCTCAAATCAATGATTTTGAAATGCAAATCCTGTATGCTATCAAGAATAACAAACCTATCAACTGGGCCTATTTGGTTGTGAATCACATGTTGTCACTAAAGAAGCGAACTACAAGTTTGCCTTATGCTAGACAAATCTCCCGATTGTTGGAGTGCTGCAATGTAGACACCAACAATGAGGTTTCTCTGGAAATGACACCTGCTGAAAATGAAATCCATATGGATATCTTACCAAAGATGGGTATAAACTGGGATGCTGCTGAACGAGTCTACAAGGATCGAAGCGATCTGCTACACCCTCCTGCACAAGAAGATGAAGAACCTCAAGATGGTGCGGTCACAAATCAAATGATTTTGGATGAGCTTCGGAGTGTCCGTGGTTACATGGCTGAGAGGTTTGATCAACTGTCTGCTCGCTTGGACCGTCTTGAAGCTTTTGGAAATGACAATGAGGAGGATGAAGAGTAGCCTGATTTGCTTCATCATGCATGCATCATATTATCATTATGTCATACTTGTTTATGTTGGATTTCTAGTTATGTAATTCTTTCTTTAATTTTACTTTGATTTCTGCTTTTTATTTGGACTTTACTCCGTAGGACCTTTACAATGTTTGTATGGATGTTTCATATTAAGTGTTTAGTTTGTGTTTGCCTGAGCTTGGTAACTATATGCGCTTTCTTATGTTTATGTTTTCTTTCTCCTTTTTGATAATGTCAAAAGGGGGAGGGAGATATTATCTGTATATCTTGTAGATTACTCACTTTTCAGGTTTCCCAACTCCAATACAAAGGGGGAGATATACAAGACAGGGGGAGCTTTTCCGTTCGCAAAGCATTAACAAGATTGGTGTTTGTCATCATCAAAAAGGGGGAGATTGTGAAGAAGATTTCCTTCTTAAACTTGGCTGGGTTTAGATGATGACAAGATTGCTGATCCAAAAGAAGAAAAGCCTCCGATAGATCAAGTCAACGATTCTACAGAGACTTTAATTATGTATTGTCAATTCTCTGTAAGTATGGTTTGTATCTTTGACATATTACATGCTGTGATTATATAACTTAGATGTGCTCAAACAAATCATTCCTTAAGTTTAAAACTTACTCTAAGTTATTTTCAAAGTTAAGTGTTGAAGCAATCCTTTTGAAATCTCAAGAAAAAACTTTTTGTTTTAATTGCAGTAATCGATTACCTCAAAGCTGTAATCGATTACCTAAAGTCTCGGTGATGTGGATGTAATCGCTTACCTAAAAGGTGTAATCGATTACATCAACTAAATTTTTGAATAACTGATTTTCAACGTACACATGTAATCGATTACCACAACGACGTAATCGATTACCACTGTTTCAAAATCAAATTTTCTGAAACGTTATGATTTCAAATGGTGTGTTTTGGTCCCTGGAAAGTTGCCAAACGATCACCTTGCTTCAGACACACTCTGATGATTATATATATACCTTTCTTATACATCAGAACATATACAACTTTCATTCTTTCAATCATAAGAGTTCAATATCATTTTACAAGTTCTGAACTTTCAAAACTTTCTTGCCTAGAACTTTGATACTATTTTCATATTCTGAAAAAGTTCCTGAGCACTAAGTTGTATAGTTACAAAGTGATATTGATCTGATACAGCCATATGCTTTACCATTCTTCACAATTATTAAACTCATCCTTGTGTTGGGTTTTGGTTTGAAAAGATAGTGGGGTGCTATCTTGTTGTATAGAGATTGTTAGGGAGCCTTGGGGTGAGGCTTGCTTGTAACAAGAATTTCTATCATAGTGAATTGCTCTGCAGGTGTCAGAAGAACTGGATGTACCCAAGTGGTTAGGGGAACCAGTATAAATTCTTGTGTCTCAATCTTCTTCCTTATCCTTTTACTTTTGTTTATCAATCAAACTCCATCTATCTATCCATAAAACAAAAGAACGAAAAATCTCTAAAAGTCACTCGAAAATCGTTCAACCTAATTCACCCCCCTCTTAGGTTGTATACCAGACTTACACTACCATGCATTTACCTAGAAAGTAAGCATAAACATGATGATAAATCCCCACTAGCCACTATAATGACTTAGAGCACTACTAGGAAGCATTTAGAGAGGCAAGGAGGATGCAAAAGGTCATCATAAAATTCAGCCTAAAAAATAGTACGAAAATTAAAAATAAAATGATAAAAATTGGACTTAATTATTATCTAATAAACCCACTAATAATTAATAGTCCACTAATCAACCCATGAATGCTTCTTGTCATGTGAGTTGGGCTTTCCATTGTGTTGTCTTCAAGATGAACTCAAAGCATCTTCATCAAATTGAAGAAAAGTAACCCATTGGTTATCCTTCAACCGAGCTTATCAAAGGAAACTTGAACCGGATCCGAATATGCTTCTTTCCACATGCTTAATGAATTCATGATCACATCATGGACCAGTTGAAAGGAGCGGTAGTATTTTCGAAGATTGACTTAAGGTCTGGTTACCACCAGATTCGAGTCAAGAGAGAGGATATATCGAAGACGGCATTTAGGAGCCAGTATGGACACTACGAGTATCCGGTTATGCCCTTTGGTGTAACTAATGCTCTAGCAGTGTTCATGGATTACACGAACCGGATTTTCCGATCTTTCTTAAATAAGTTTGTTGTCGTGGTTATCGATGACATCCTTGTTTATTCCCTTAATCGGGAAGAACATCAGGAACATCTTAGGATTGTGCTTCAAGTGGTAAAGGACGGACAACTTTATGCAAAGTTGTCCAAGTGTGAATTCTGGTTGGAGGAAGTACAATTCTTAGGTCATGTGATTAATCGTGATGGGATAGCGGTAGATCCAGCAAAGGTTGAAGATGTGGTACAATGGGAAAGTCCTAAGTCGGTAAGTGAGATAGGGAGTTTCCTAGAACTAGTTGGATATTACCGAAGGTTCATCGAAGGATTCTCGAAAATCGCGTTGCCAATGACGCAGCTAACAAGGAAGGGGGTATCCTTTGAATGGACGGATGAGTGCGAAAAGAGTTTTCAGGAACTGAAAAGGAGGTTGACTACGTCACCAGTATTGACGTTACCGGATTCTTCAGGACAGTTTGACTTATTCTGTGATGCGTCATACCAAGTATTGGGTTGTGTCTTAATGCAAGACCGGAGAGTGGTAGCATATGCTTCGCGGCAGCTAAGAATTCATGAGAGGAATTCTCCGACTCATGATTTGGAGCTAGCAGCTATAGTGTTTGCTTTAAAGATATGGCGACACTATTTATATGGAGCTAAGTTTATAGTATACAGTGACCATAAGAGCTTAAGGTATCTATTTGATCAGAAAGAGTTAAATATGAGGCAAAGGAGATGGATGGAATTCATAAAATATTATGAATTCGATCTACAATACCATCCAGGAAAAGCGAATGTAGTAGCGGATGCGTTAAGTAGGAAATCCTTGCACGTATCTGCTATGATGGTGAAAGAGCTGGAACTGGTTAAACAGTTTAGAGATTTGAATCTAGGCATGGAAATATCTAGGGATAAGATACACCTAGGAATGGTCACAGTAACGAGTGACTTTTTGAAGACAATCAACGAGAAGCAGGAGGTTGATCAGTATCTTCAGAAAGTAAAAGAACAAGTGACGGAAGGCCGAACTTCTGAGTTTAGGATGAATCAAGATGGAGTCTTGAGGTATGGTGATAGGGTTTGTGTGCCAATGGATATAGAACTAAGAAGAATGATCTTAGAGGATGGGCACAAGAGTAGGTTGAGTTTTCATCCAGGGGCTACCAAGATGTACCAAGACTTAAAGAAAATGTTTTGGTGGCCCAGAATGAAGAAGGAGATAGCCGAGTATGTGTTGGCTTGCTTGGTGTGTCAGAAGGCGAAGATAGAACACCAAAAGCCAGCAGGACTGCTACAATCTTTAGATATCCCAGAATGGAAATGGGATGGAATATCTATGGATTTCGTGGTTGGTTTGCCGATGACTAACAAGAGGCATGATGCCATTTGGGTAATCATTGATAGGTTAACGAAGTGTGCTCACTTCCTACCTATTGGCGAAAGTTATACGTTGGAAAAGTTAACCCACATCTACATCAAGGAAGTAGCAAGGTTGCATGGAGTGCCTTCTAGTATTGTTTCCGATAGAGATCCTAGATTTACATCTAGATTCTGGAAGCATTTACATGAGGCTTTGGGAACTAAGTTAAGGTTGAGTTCTGCTTATCATCCTCAGACGGATGGCCAGTCGGAGCGAACGATTCAATCGTTGGAAGAACTCTTAAGAGCGTGTGTTTTGGAACACACAGGAAGTTGGGAAGAGTTCTTACCATTGGTTGAGTTCACCTATAACAATAGTTTTCATTCAAGTATGGGTATGGCAACTTACGAAGCATTGTATGGCAGGAAGTGTAGAATGCCATTGTGTTGGTATGAGAATGGAGAAAGTCAAGTGTTAGGATCGGAGGTAGTGCAACAGATGACGGAACAGATCAAGAGGATACGGGAAAAGATGAAAATCGCACAGGACAGGCAGAAGAGTTACAGAGATAAGAGGAGAAGACCGTTAGAATTCCAGGAAGGAGACCATGTTTTTCTGAGAGTGACTCTGAGAATTGGAATCGGTATGGCAATAAAATCTAGAAAGCTTACTCCTAGGTTCATTGGAACTTTTCAAATTCTTCGCCGAATTGGTCCTGTGGCCTATCACATTGTTTTACCCCCAAACTTATCCAACCTTAATGACGTCTTTCATGTCTCTCAGTTAAGAAAGTACTACCCTGATCCATCACACATCTTAGAACCAGAGTCAATACAATTAAGAGATAACCTTGAGTATGAAGCTTTACCTGTTAGGATCGCGGATAGAAGGACAAAGGAACTCCGAGGTCAACATATTCCGTTGGTCAAGATCATATGGGATGAAGTTACCAGAGATGCTACCTGGGAACGCGAAGAGGACATGCAACAACAATATCCGAGCCTATTTTTAAAAAGGTACGTCGAATTTCGGGACGAAATTCTTTTAAGGGGGTAGTAATGTAACACCCCGATTTTCTTAATCTTTTTATTTAACTAGTATTTAAATAATTGTATTTTATTTGAGGGTCTAGAAAATTAAATAAATTATTCCGAGGCCATAGTCACGCTCTACGCTATCGTAGGAAGCTATGGTTAAGTTTTGGGTCGAAAACTCAGATAGAGCCCGATCTGCGTTTTTCCTTGACAGTAGTGCTTTACTACTATCGAGACCTAATTTGGAACCGTGAACGAGACATTTAGTCTTAGAATCACGTTTCCTATATTTTCGAAAAAGTTCGTCTTGACGTTCGAAAATGAAAATAATATATTATATACGGGCCGATAATCGTTCTAGGAGACGATTCGTGCTGTCTTAGGGTTTTTCGAGAACCTTGAGCCAATGATTTTCATACCAGGGCTATGATAAATCATTTGGGGACTCCTACAAATGTCGTGAGGATTTTCAAATTATCGGGACGTGAATTGACCAAATTGCCCTTGGTTAGTTTTTACTAATTACCTACGATTACTTTTAACTTTCTTAACCCTTAAGTCTTCTTAAATATCAAAAATTCTCTCACCCACTCACCTTTTCTCCCCCTCATTCACATTGGCTACTGGCTGCTGCTTTTCTTCTTCTTCTTTCTTCTTCCTTCTTCTTCCTTCTTCTTCGTCCATTTTCAACCTCAATTTTCTCAAGCTTCCTCAAGATTTTTCAAGAAAGTTTGTGAAGTAAAGTTGCTCCTCTCATCCTCCTCTATCACCTAGAAGGTATAGATTTCATCCTTGGGCTCTCAATCTTTATTTACTCCATTTATTTTCATGAATTTTAATTTCTAGATCTAAACTTCAAAAATCTCTAGAAAATTGTAGAAAAATCATTTTGATGCCAAACCAATTCCTATGAGATAGTATCATCCCCTACTATCATAATCCAAGAGCTTGAAATCAAATAAGCTCTCTAGCCTATTTTTCTTAAAGAGGCCGAATGAGTGTAGATTTGGAGAAAATGAGTTTTTACATCCTGGAGCAATTTCGCTTAGCGAAATAAAATCACTTAGCGAAATTCTGACAGCTTTACTTCCTTTCAAATTTCGCTTAGTGAAATAAAGTCGCTTAGCGAAATTCTGACAGCTTTACTTCCTTTCAATTTTCACGTTACGAAATCAAATCGCTCAGCGGATTTCTGCCAGTTTTACTTCCTTTCTTAAATTATCTTCGTTTCAACCTATACACAAGATACAGGGAGTTTATGATTTAATTATATAAATTTGTGGTTGTGTTTTGTGGTATTGAATCGGACAAGGCACAAACATTCGACCGTGCACCCGATTGAAAGTTGTAGAGCTGCATTCGGAATCTCTCGGGAAAATCACTAAGGTGGGGGAAAGAACCGCAATATCGTCGGGGAGGCAAGTTTAAATAATATATATTGATATGCGTAGGGCGACCCAAACCCTACTTGATATGATCGAAGAAGGAATCATCAAGATTTAGGATCTATCCTTGAACTTGTTTTGGATTATTTGCAAAGAACAAAGAAGAAGATGAAAAGGTTCTTTGCAAATAATCCTAAACAAGTTCAAGGATAGATCCTAAATCTGATGATTCCTTCTTGGATCATATCATGTGGTATCTAGAGCCAAGGATCCTAGAACTTATTTTTCGTTTGGGATTATGAAAAGTCTAGTTTCTGTGTTCTTGAGCCTTCATACCAATTTGTCTCATCTTTTTGGGATTTGAGCCACTTTGATCTTGATGAATTTCATGAAATGATGTTAGATTGTTAATCAACATCTTGATTGAAAGATCTTTTTAAGTGGATTCAAGTTATACCATTGTTTTCTTCAAGAAGCATGAATTGATTAAGAACTAGTTGATACAAAATCCAAGGTCATGATTTCCAATACCTTTTTTGTTCATCATGTTCACGCTTCAAAAGGCTATTTGATCTTTGTGACACTCTTCAAATCTGTTTGGGGTGTTTGTGCAATTTTCTGAAAGTTTTGTGGCCCAAGTAGAATTAAACAAAAGTAAAGGTCCCAATCTGCAAAAAAAAAAAATTGAGCAAATACAGTAAAATGCAAAGGGACCATTCTGCAATTATAAAAAAAGGTTAAAAAAAAAAGATTCGCAGAATTTTAAATTAGGCCACAAACTTAGTTGTTGATATGCTAGCCTTAAAATGGTATTAACTTGATGTTTTGGACATATTTTTGGCTCAAATTCTATTCTTAAACACTTTTCCTAGAGTCTTGTCGCATAAATTCCAATTAGAGTGTGCTTTTCTTGTTTGTTTTCCTTGTTTGTCTTCTAAATACTTAGTTTTGTCTTTGTAGTTTTGTTCTTTTTGAAATTCTTGATTGATACCTTGTGTGGATTTTCACAAAGATTTGGTACTTGTTTACATTCTTGAATTAGTATAGTTCTTTTCCAAGGATATTGAAAGAGGACTTTGAGTGGAAAAAGGCAAGAGTGCAAAACAAACCAATGGTATGAAAAAAGCCAATTTGAGTGAAACACTTAGTGAGAAAAATGGTGAGACCTTTAGATAGGATTGAGGGAGTGAAAATTAAAATACCTACTTTCCAAGGAAGAAATGACCCCCAAGCCTACTTAGAATGGGAGATGAAAATAGAACAAATCTTCTCTTATGACCACTATAGTGAACAAAAGAAGATGAAGATAGCATCTCTTGGGTTTATTGATTATGCACTAGTTTGGTGGGATCTGTAACACCCCGATTTTCGAGTTTTCCTAATTATTCAGTATTTATGAACTTATATTTTATTCGAGGCCTTAGAAATGGCAATAAAATATTCTGACCAGATAGGAATGTCCTACACAACCATAGGAAGCCATGGTTAAGTTTCGGGCGAAAGCTCAAACGGAGCCCGGTCTGCGTTTTTCACGGATAGTAGTCTTTTTCTACTATCAAGACCTAATTTCGACTCGTGAATGAAACAGTTAGGTTTTATATTTTATTTCCAAAATATTGGTTATTTTGAAAATATTCAAAATAAATAAGTCGTCATACGACTTTCTTGGGCGAAAACCTAAATCGGGTGAAGAACGGAGCTGAATACGAGATTTCAGTGAACCGCTACGGATAAGGTTGAAGTCACATGGTGTGCTATGACTCATCAGTGACTCATCAGTGTAATGATTACGTTTAGAAAATATCTGGACGTGAAATGACTAAAATACCCTTGATCCTTTTCATAATTACCATTTGCCCTTGAATGAAAAGACCGTTTTGCCCTTGAGAATTTATGGAATAACCATTCTGACCTTGTGACTCACCATGTCATCATTACCTTTCTAGAAATATCTAGATATTTATAAGGGAAATGACCAAAATGCCCCTAGTCTTTAAAGGAATTACCAAATTACCCTTTTGGTTATTTACAAGTTTGCCATGACATCAATATATATATTTCTCTCTTTCTCTCTCTTGGCCATTTTCGGCCACACACTCTCTCTCTCGTCTTTCTCTCACTTGTTCATCCAAATTCATAGAGTTCTTGAAGTTCTTCATGTGTTCTTCATAAGTTCTTCACAAAAACCCTAGTTTGATCTTCAAAAGTTGAAGTTTTTGAGTGAAAACTTGTTTCTTCTTCACTAATCTTTGATCCTAGGAGGTATGATCCTCATCTTAACTCTCTCAATCTCTCTATTTCATCTCTTGAATCACTTGATTCATGAAGATCCAAGTTTAGATCTAGAACTTTGAAAATCCATAGAAAATTGTAGAAAAATCCTATGATCATGAAACCAATTTCTATGAAACCATCATGATGTGTACTTTGAGTGTCTAGAAGCATGAACCCAAAAGAAATTTTCTCCCTATTCTTCCATGGGAGGGCCGAATCCTAATGAAAGGATGGGTTTTGTTGCAATTTTTGGCTATATAGCACTTGTTCTAGCTTACTTGATGTCTTTGAACACTAAACCCAAGAGCAAAACATCAACCAAAGCTCCTAACCTATTTCTCCTCTTCATGGCCGAAACATATAGGGTGTAGAACCATGAGTTTTGTCTCAAATTTTTGGGTCATAGGACTTGATTTAGTGTTAATCATGCTTAAGGACCATCCATCCAAAAGTTTAGAGGACCATCCATCCAAAAGTTTAGAACCAAATGAGATCCCTAGTCTTTTTATCCTTTCATGGCCGAACCCTATACCTTCTTGGGGAAGAAAACTTATCTTTTGATGTTATAGATTGATGTTGCTTTGTTGTTTGAATTGAATTGTGTTTGATTGTTTTAGGCGACGCGAACAGAGCCGGAGCCGGAGCCAAGAACCGATCAAGTTTGCATTGAACTTCCTTTGTGAGGTAAAGGGAGGTAGTTTATTTTGAGTTTGGTAGCCTCATGGTATATGATTGATTGGTGTGTTATGATTGAATTAAGACTTGATGTATATGTATACTTATGTCCTGGATTGATTGGATGTTAAGTGTTGTGCATAGCTGGTTATTTGATATAACTGTGGCATGGATGCCTTGGATGATATCTTATTGTGATATTGAACTGTTGATATATATATATCTATACATATATTTATATCCTGGATGAGCATAGGACTGGCTATGTCTCGATAATTGTTAAAGGACTCGGAATCGAAAACAAAGTTTTGAAAAACGCGTTTTGAAATTAAAAGTGGCTTTTGGAAAACGTGTTGCTTTTCAAGAAAAGTTAAGTCTCCTTTTGAAATGTATGTTCTTTGAAAAGTATGTTCTTTTGAAATGTATGTTCTTTGAAAAGTATGTTCTTTTGAAATGTATGTTCTTTTGAAAAGTATGTTCTTTGGAAAAGTATGTTCTTTTGAAATGTATGTTCTTTTGAAAAGTATGTTCTTTTGAAAAGTATGTTATTTTAAAAAGTGGTTTTGTGAAAAGTCGTGCAAAATGTGTTTTATTCTGTAAAGTGTTTAAAAAGGGCGTGAAACCTTAGAAAACTGTTTTGTTTTCAAGAAAGGTGTTTTTCCCGGAAAATGTGGAAATGTTTTATTTCAAGAAAACAAGAGTGTATTTTGTTTTCCAAAGTTGTTTTGAGAAAGTTTGACCGAAAAGGAAAGTGATGAACCTTTGAGATGAACCCAAACCTAGTGGCCGAGACGTCGGGGCTAGTGTTTTGTGGATTGAGCATTCGGACTTCGTGTCCTGTGTTTTGATTTGAGTGGGCATAATGCCTTTTTGAAACGAGTCGTGGACTTTATGTCTCGACATTTGAAAGAATAAATGTGGATTGAGCACTCGGACTTCATGTCCTGTGTTTTTGATTTGAATGGGCTTAATGCCTTTTTGAAATGAGTCGTGGACTTTATGTCTCGACATTTGAAAGAATGAACGCAAAGAAAACAGAAAACTTTCTGTGTACATGCATGAACCGGCAGACGTGCCATTTGAAACCGAGCTACAACTCTAGTAGTTGAGAATGGAACCGGTTAAGACCACTAGGTCTGTAGGGGCATTCTGTGTGTCGAGACTCCACAAGTGGCCGGTGGCCTCGCGACTCCGTGCCGTGGTGAGTCGACTACCCAGCACGAATGAACTCGATCAGGGACTGGACTATTCAGGATATGGTTATGACGTGGTACCTTGGAACAATTGTTGTTCGGACCTAAATAGAGAGGCCGACTCATGAGAACAATTGTGTTACGGGTGTTACTACGGCCTATCGCTCGATGTTGGGAAGTTAGAATCTCCGGAGTACATGAATTAGAAAGATGATATTGAAGTCTCATGCATTATTATAACTCATGATAGTGTTTGAGATGTTATATGGTTTTATATAGATAACCTGTCATATATCTGTAATTATCTGTAGATGTTTATACTGCTGTTTGTCGCCTATGCGGCTATCGTGATAAACTTATCATATGAGTATCTCACCTTTGCCTGTACATGTTGGACACGTTGTTGTGTTTTTGGAACACATGTACAGGATGCTGTTCATAGGTCCCCGCGGAGACGTGAGGACTCGAATGATGGAGCGTTCTGATGAAGTTGACGTTGGGTTGTATCCCAATGGCTACTTTTAACCGACCAGCTTAGGAGTCTTTTATTTTGAGCAGTCTTATATTATATTACTGCAAGCTTTTGAACTTATGTTTTCAAGTTTATAATAACTTATATATTAGACCAGGATTTATATTATGATTATGTTTTACGAACAGTGAATACTGATGTGCTGTAAGAAGCTTATTCCTTCATCTTGAGTTTGTATTGCCTATGCATGCAGAAAATTTATAGAACCGCGTTTTCGAACGTAGCTATTTAATTAAAGTATTTTCCGAAAGCAACCAGCATTTTATTTTCTCGATTTATTTCCGCATTATAGTCCGAGTATGTAGCGCCCGCGAGGGCGGTGTTACAGTATCAATTGCAAAAGGATCGAAGGAGGTATGGAGAGGAACCAATTGAGACTTGGGCAGAAATGAAGAGGATCGTAAGAAGGAGATATGCACCATCACATTACCATAGAGATCTTCATAACAAATTGCAAAGATTGACACAAGGAACCAAGAGTGTGGATGAGTACAGCAAAGAAAAATGCATAGAAAATGAGAGATATGAAAGAACAAAGATCAATCAAAAGAAGGAGGGTTCCCATTTAGGGGTCAAAGAGGCCGTGAGCACTAATAGCAAAAGATCTAGCAATGTCCTTTCTACTCCAACTCTTAAGACTAGAAGTAGGGATATGAAGTGCCTAGTGTGTTTGGGATGGGGGCATTTGGATTATCAATGCCCAAATGAAAAGGAAATATTGCCAAGAGAAGTATGCAAGGATATTATGGAGTATGAAAAAAGGGTGACAAAAGAGGAGAAAATGAAAATAAATATTGCTAATTTTGATGCATATTGGGAGAAAATGTCTAAAACAAAAATTCAAGAGAAAGAGGAAAGACAAAAAAACAAAGAGAGTGAGAAAAAAATTGAGAGAAAAGAAGTGAGTTTCTTTGAAAAAGAAGGTGAGGTGAAAGAAAAACAAGAGAGTGAGGTCCAAGTTAAGAGAAGCCTTGAGAAGGAAGTGAATGAAAATTTAGAGAATTTGCTCATTTTTGAGTGAGAGTTGAGCAATATGGCTCCTCTTCAAGTTCTTGGATTAGAACTTGCTTGATTCTTATCAAGGAGTTCCATCTCTTTGTGGCGAATCCTCACTTGGCTTATCAATCTTCCAAATCCATTGGATTATTGTGGCGCCTTCTTTCCATCTCCTATCTCTTCCACTTTCATCTTTTCTTATTTCCTTTATGCTTAATTCCCCACGCCCATTTATACGCTTTTTTCCTTATCTTGTTATTTCCTTTATAGTTACTTTGTTCTTCATCTTATCCTATTGATAGTTGTCTTTGTTATTTTGACCTTTTATATTTCGGGTTCCGAAGAACCTTTTCATCTTCTTCTTTGTTCTTTGCAAATAATCCTAAACAAGTTCAAGGATAGATCCTAAATCTTGATGATTCCATCTTGGATCATATCAGCAAATGATATGATCCAAATCCAGACCGCCTTGAAGTTTCAGGAAAAGGAATGGATATTGACGCCACACTCAAGATGTTGGTGAGGAGGTGAGTAATAAGTCATGTGTTTGATCGGCACAAGTTGCCTTGATAAGATCAGATTTAGTTCTTTTACCCAAGAACCCAAGGGAAGCTCTCACAATAGAGAAAACTCTTCAAATTTCATTATCCAAAACTGATTTGAGTAGTACATGAGTTCCCTATTTATAGGCTAAGCTTAAACTCTTGAGATACTGGGAATAAATTTCCAATACCATGAATTTACCTAGAAAGCATAAACATGATAATAAATCCCCACTAGCCACCATAATGACTTAGAGCACTACTAGGAAACATTTAGTGAGGCTAGGAGGATGCAAAAAGGTCATCATAAAATTCAGCCTAAAAAAAAGTACAAAAATTAAGAAATAAAATGATAAAAAATTGGACTTAATTATTATCTAATAAACCCACTACTAATTAAGAGTCCACTAATCCACCCATGAATGCTTCTTGTCATGTGAGTTGGGCTTTCCATTGTGTTGTCTTCAAGATGGACTCATAGCATCTTCATCCAATTATTGAACTGGATCAAAGGAAACTTGAGCCGGATCTGAATATGTTTCTTTCGACATGCTTAATGAATTCATGATCACATCATTCTCCCCTTCTTCAACAAGATTTGTCCTCAAATCTTCAAAATATTTTTCAAATAAAAACTGGGACTTCAGATACCTCTTTTTGTATGAATGAGACCACAAATTTCTTGGATCAAAGACTAGTCTTGCTTCCTCAATTTGATTGTGCTTTACCTCATCATAAATTTTAAGATCAGAATCAATAAACAATTTACCAACATTAGGATCACAAAAATATTTCAGGTGAGGTCTTGGGACTAGAGCAATGGGAACTGGAGCAAAATCTGCCTTCGATGTGTTGAAACCATCCATTTTTGCATCACTACTAGAGGTCGTTTGACCGTTAGATTTATTTTACTGCATATTGAGGATGTATGCTCTGTGATTGGTAGTTAAGGTGATATATGTGATATATGTTATGCTTACTATATGCTCTTGATTGATTAAACATGATTTATCTGTAAGTTGATTTTAATGTTGTGTATATATTGTTGTGATTGCTGATGTCTCAGTAGAAGTAGGCAGTGATTTCTGATAAATCGGGCGATAAATGTGTAGTGAGAAAGTCGAGGTTATATATATGTTGTAGTGCTCAACCGAGTGATATAGTTGATCTGTCGATGTCGTGATGTGAGTTGATACCCGGTTAAACCGGATGAAAGTTGGTCGTGGTTGCATATAAGTCGTGGTTGAGGCACTAAGTGTAAATCCTGAGATGAGTCAGTGAGATTCATGTTGCATAGTTGTTATTCATCACTGTGTTGGCATACAGGCTATTTCAATCTTACCTGTGGGGAGATGGTCGTACCGATTAGTTTGGCGTAGGGGCGATTTCGATCTTACCTGTGGGGAGGTGGTCATACCCGTTAGTCGAATTGTAGACAGACGGGCGCATATCTCGACCTAGCCTGCGGGCGGGGGGATATGTCGTTACCGATAGTTGAGTTGTTAACGAACGGGCGAATGCTCCGACCTAGCCTGCGAGCAGGGGAACATGTCGTTACCGCAAGTTGCATTGTTGACGGGCGAATATTCCGACCTGGCCTGCGGGCGGGGGAATATGTCGTATCCATGAGACGATTTGGGCCTGCGGGCTTTAGACCAAACCCTACTTTTATGAGGGTGGCATAGTGATGATTGGGACACCTTAATCCGTTGGGGATGTCGCGTCGTGATCGCGTCCTTATAGTCGTTCTTTGCATGAGTGTGAGGGACAGTAGTTAAGGGAAAAATTATGTTGGGGGACCTTGAGCGCCAAGAGATGAAGTTGGAGTGCATTTTGTTCTGATGTTATGTTTTTAGTTTTCATTTTATTTCGTACTCAGAAGTATTTTATATTTGGTATCAGTGTTGTAGGCTCTACTGATGGAGCCAGTACTATTATGTATATATACTTTTATTATGGTATCAATATGTATTGTATGTTTTAATATTTCCGCAAATTTTATACTGCTACACTACGCTATAACACTAATAATTATAAGTGGGGTCACCAATGGGACCTCCTAGGAAGGGGTTGTCTCACTACTAAGGGCAACATCTCATCCGCTTAACGGACCACAAGTTTGTTTGTTCCGATAATCCGTTCCGCTCGCCGTGACCCATAAGAATGCATCACCGCTCAACTGTCCTAGACAAAGAGGGCTAACTGGCCCTCCTCGGAAGATCCACCGGCAACTGGAAAGACTCAGTGTCTAGTCGGGATAGTAGGACGTGCCCAGGACCGCCTCAGGGTCTAGTCGGGATAGTAGGACGTGCCCAGGACCGCCACGACACGATAGGAGCTACCTCATCGATCTCTTGTGGGTACACCTGTGACCAGTATATCCCCGAGGTCACACAAACCTTCTCTTCCGTTTTCCGCACTCGCACTCGGTGCACCAACCTCATATGCCTCACATCATACCTCTCGCCACTTGGCATCAAATGCATATGCTATGCATGTCATCCATCTCTCTCGAGATGATATCGCAACACATGCAAACTTGCTTTTAGCAACATGAGCTCCAAGCTCCACAGGTACACATACTAGCTCCAAGCTCCAAGGTACATACACGAGCTCCAAGCTCCACTATACCTCACATTTTAACCATTATCTGCGCAAACATCCAACACGGGGTCAAAGCCCTAATCATGCTAAACATCCGAATCTCATACATACATGTATTTCTAGATACAGTGCAATATTTAATCAATTATCAACATGCTCAATAAAGCAATAAACATCATAACATACTAATATACCATCATCAATAATATTTCATGCATCTTTTGCAGTTAACAGTTATCATTGATAGCAGGTACACATATATCATCAACTATCACATATATTCATGCTTCACAAATCTGCCAACTTAGGGTGTCAAATACAACGGTGACAGCTAGCCCAAAGTAGACTAAACCTAGGGTTTAGGTACTTTGTCAGGGCTCAACCTCACATAGGGTTTAAGGTTCCCCTATACACATAAAACACACAATAAAACTACATGGACTACTCTTGCCTCCCCGACGTGTGTAACTCTTTCTCCCCACTTGGTAGCGAATACGGTGATAACTACGAACACCACGAGCACTCCTTTGCTCCTATCCTTGCCTCACAGCCGCAGCCTTCTTGCTCACCAAGGGTTCCGTATGCAGCTCCCAAACTTGCCCTAATCACGGAAATAACATGTGGACCATAGCATTAACCCTAATACGGAGTTAAAACCGTGACAAGAAGCTTAAACCAAAAGATAACATTGTATAGGTACAATGTAGGTAGATACAGAACCTCGGCTTACCCTTGACGAATCACAAAAGTAAACCGGTAGAATTGGAGTAGAAGTTGCGCTGATCACGAAAACACGATCGGAATTGAAATCAGACGAACGAACTTATCACAACTTGGAATCAAAGCCTCAACCTCTCCTCTGGACGTTATCTCACGTTCTCTGTATATTCTGAGTTTCCAAAATTTCACTCTCAGTGAAAATGATGAAGTATTTATAGCGAAAGATTCTGCTGAGAACGCTTTAGCATTTTGGAACTCCACGCTTTAGCGTTGGAACGCTTAAGCGTTGTCTTCCTCAAAGCTTGAGCGTTGACGTTTCCTCACCGCTAAGGCACCGCCCATCACGTGCCAGCCGCGAAGCGTTCTGCTCCTGATCCTTTATTCCTCATCTCCTTCTCATCCTTTGTATTTCTACTCTCAGCATATCCTCTAAACATACTTTCAAGCCATAACAATAATTATAAGAAATATATATAATTACGCAATTTCAGCTTCTAAAAAATGGGATGCTACATTACCACCCCCCTTAAAGAGAATTTCGTCCCCGAAATTCCTCGTTCATACTTGTAAACAAAGACTGATATTGTTGGCGCATCTAGGCCTCTCTTTCCCAAGTTGAATCTCCGGTCACGGGGTCCCATTCCACTCTTCCAAAGGAATTTGTTTACCGCGAAGCTCCTTGATCCTTCTATCCACTATCTGAGCAGGTAAAGCCTCGTATTCAAGGTTCTCTCTTAACGGGATTGATTCGGGCTCCAACACATGCGATGGATCAGGGTAATATTTTCTAAGCTAGGATACATGAAAAACACCATGGAGTCTTGACAAGTTAGGTGGTAAGGCTATCTGGTAAGCTACTGGACCAATTCGGCGAAGAATTTGAAATGGTCCTATAAATCTGGGTGTAAGCTTTCTGGATTGAATTGCCCTGCCAATACCAGTCCTTGGAGTAACTCTTACAAACACATGATCGCCCTCCTGGAATTATAAATGTCTCCTCCGTTTGTCAGCATAGCTTTTCTGTCTATCCCTTGCGGCTTTCATCTTTTCCCGGATCAATTTAACTTGTTCCGTCGTCCGTTGCACCAACTCCGGACCTAACAACCGATTCTCTCCAGTCTCAAACCAGCACAACGGAGTCCTACATTTTCTTCCGTATAAAGCTTCATATGGTACCATCCCGATACTCGAGTGATAACTATTGTTATAGGTAAATTCAATCAAAGGAAGAAAATCGTCCCAAATTCCTATGTGTTCCAACACACAAGCTCTTAACAAATCTTCCAACGATTGAATCGTCCGTTCTGACTGACCATCTATTTGGGGATGATAAACAGAACTCAATCTTAACTTAGTTCCCAACGCATCATTCAAGCTTCTCTAGAACCTCGAAGTAAACCTCAGGTCTCGGTCCGATATAATACTTGAAGGTACACCATGTAGCTTCACCACTTCCATGATGTAAATCTGAGTCAATCTTTCTAGAGAATAACTTTGGTTGATAGGTAAGAAAGGAGCACATTTCGTCAACCTGTCTATGATGACCCAAATTGCATCACATCTCTTCTGAGTCTTTGGTAACCCAGAAACAAAGTCCATTGCAATACTATCCCACTTCCATTCTGGAACATCCAACGATTGCAATAGCCCTGCTAGCTTCTGGGGCTCAACTTTTGCTTTTTGACACACCAAACAGGATAAAACATAAGCCGCTACATCTTTCTTCATCCCTGGCCACCAGAATGACTTTTTCAAGTCCTCATACATCTTAGTAGCCCCTGGGTGAAAACTCAACTTGCTCTTATGCGCTTCCTCCAAAATCATATTCTTAACTTCACTATCCTCAGGCACACAGATTCGATTGCCAAACCTGATAAGACCATCGGAACCTCTCTTAAACTCAAACGTTTCACCTTCCTCGATCGACTGATTAACCTTTTTAAGGTACTCATTCTCAGCTTGTCTTCTCCAAAGCAGATCCAAGAAATCACTAGTAACCTCAATCATCCCAAGATTCATCTTATCCTTGACGATTTCTACGTCCAGATTCAGATCTCTAAATTGCTCTAACAACTCAAACTCTCGCACCATCATTGCAGATACGTGTAGGGACTTCCTACTGAGCGCATCCGCTATGACATTCGCCTTTCCTGGATGGTATTGCAAGTCGAACTCATAGTCCTTTATGAAATCCATCCACCTTCTCTGTCTCATGTTCAACTCCTTCTGGTCGAACAAATACTTTAGGCTCTTATGGTCGCTAAATACGCTAAATTTAGCACCATACAGATAATGTCTCCATATCTTTAATGCAAACACTATCGCAGCTAGCTCCAGATCGTGAGTCGGGTAGTTCGGCTCATGCACTCTCAACTGTCTGGAGGCATACGCCACCACTCTTCCTTCTTGCATGAGAACACAACCCAATCCTTGATATGACGCATCACAATATACGTCCAAACATTCTAACGGGTCTGGCAAAACCAGTACCGGCGACGTAGTCAACCGACGCTTCAGTTCTTCGAAACTTTGCTCACAAGCTTCCGTCCACTCGAACACCTTTCCTTTTCTCGTCAATTGCATCATAGGCAACGCAATCTTAGAGAATCCCTCAATAAACCGCCTGTAGTAGCCTGCCAAACCAAGAAAACTGCGAACCTCGCTCACAGACTTCGGTCTTTCCCATTTGACTACCACTTCCACCTTGGCAGGATCCACCATGATTCCATCCTTGTTGATAACGTGTCCTAGAAACTATACTTCTTCCAACCAGAACTCACACTTGGATAATTTAGCATATAATTGCCTATCCTTTAGTACTTGCTACACTACTCGAAGATGTTCTTGATGTTCCTCTCTATTCGGAGAGTAGATAAGGATGTCGTCGATAAACACGACAACAAACTTGTCTAGGAACGGTCAGAAAATCCTGTCGTATAATCCATGAAGACAGCCGGAGCATTAGTCACACCAAACGGCATAACCAAATACTCGTAATGCCCATACCGACTTCGAAAGGCAGTCTTCGGTATATCCTCCTTCCTTACTCTGATTTGATGATATCCAGAGCGCAGATCGATCTTAGAAAACACAGTTGTTCCCCTCAACTGATCCATCAACTTATCTATCCTCGGCAACGGATACTTATTCTTTATCGTCACTTTATTAAGCTAACGATAGTCCACACATAACCTTAAACTCTCATCCTTCTTTATCGTCACTTTATTAAGCTAACGATAGTCCACACTTAACCTTGAACTCTCATCCTTCTTTATCGTCACTTTATTAAGCTAACGAAGTCGGTATGGGCATTACGAGTATTTGGTTATGCCGTTTGGTGTGACTAATGCTCCGGCTGTCTTCATGGATTATACGAACAGGATTTTCCGACCGTTCCTAGACAAGTTTGTTGTCGTGTTTATCGACGACATCCTTATCTACTCTCCGAATAGAGAGGAACATCAAGAACATCTTCGAGTAGTGTAGCAAGTACTAAAGGATAGGCAGTTATATGCTAAATTATCCAAGTGTGAGTTCTGGTTGGAAGAAGTACAGTTTCTAGGACACGTTATCAACAAGGATGGAATCATGGTGGATCCTGCCAAGGTGGAAGTGGTAGTCAAATGGGAAAGACCGAAGTCTGTGAGCGAGGTTCGCAGTTTTCTTGGTTTGGTGGGCTACTACAGGCGGTTTATTGAGGGATTCTCTAAGATTGCGTTGCCTATGACGCAATTGACGAGAAAAGGAAAGGTGTTCGAGTGGACGGAAGCTTGTGAGCAAAGTTTCGAAGAACTGAAGCATCGGTTGACTACGTCGCCGGTGCTGGTTTTGCCAGACCCGTTAGAATGTTTGGACGTATATTGTGATGCGTCATATCAAGGATTGGGTTGTGTTCTCATGCAAGAAGGAAGAGTGGTGGCGTATGCCTCCAGACAGTTGAGAGTGCATGAGCCGAACTACCCGACTCACGATCTGGAGCTAGCTGCGATAGTGTTTGCATTAAAGATATGGAGACATTATCTGTATGGTGCTAAATTTAGCGTATTTAGCGACCATAAGAGCCTAAAGTATTTGTTCGACCAGAAGGAGTTGAACATGAGACAGAGAAGGTGGATGGAATTCATAAAGGACTATGAGTTCGACCTGCAATACCATCCAGGAAAGGCGAATGTCGTAGCGGATGCGCTCAGTAGGAAGTCCCTACACGTATCGGCAATGATGGTGCGAGAGTTTGAGTTGTTAGAGCAATTTAGAGATCTGAATCTGGACGTAGAAATCGTCAAGGATAAGATGAATCTTGGGATTATTGAGGTTACTAGCGATTTATTGGATCTGCTTTGGAGAAGACAAGCTGAGAATGAGTACCTTAAAAAGGTTAATCAGTCGATCGAGGAAGGTGAAACGTTTGAGTTTAAGAGAGGTTCGGATGGTCTTATCAGGTTTGGCAATCGAATCTGTGTGCCTGAGGATAGTGAAGTTAAGAATATGATTTTGGAGGAAGCGCATAAGAGCAAGTTGAGTTTTCACCCAGGGGCTACTAAGATGTATGAGGACTTGAAAAAGTTATTCTGGTGGCCAGGGATGAAGAAAGATGTAGCAGCTTATGTTTTATCCTGTTTGGTGTGTCAAAAAGCAAAAGTTGAGCCCCAGAAGCTAGCAGGGCTATTGCAATCGTTGGATGTTCCAGAATGGAAGTGGGATAGTATTGCAATGGACTTTGTTTCTGGGTTACCAAAGACTCAGAAGAGATGTGATGCAATTTGGGTCATCATAGACAGGTTGACGAAATGTGCTCCTTTCTTACCTATCAACCAAAGTTATTCTCTAGAAAGATTGACTCAGATTTACATCAGGGAAGTGGTGAAGCTACATGGTGTACCTTCAAGTATTATATCGGACCGAGACTCGAGGCTTACTTCGAGGTTCTAGAGAAGCTTGAATGATGCGTTGGGAACTAAGTTAAGATTGAGTTCTGCTTATCATCCCCAAATAGATGGTCAGTCAGAACGGACGATTCAATCGTTGGAAGATTTGTTAAGAGCTTGTGTGTTGGAACACATAGGAATTTGGGACGATTTTCTTCCTTTGATTGAATTTACCTATAACAATAGTTATCACTCGAGTATCGGGATGGCACCATATGAAGCTTTATACGGAAGAAAATGTAGGACTCCGTTGTGCTGGTTTGAGACTGGAGAGAATCAGTTGTTAGGTCCGGAGTTGGTGCAACGGACAACGGAACAAGTTAAATTGATTCGGGAAAAGATGAAAGCCGCAAGGCATAGACAGAAAAGCTATGCTGACAAACGGAGGAGACATTTAGAATTCCAGGAGGGCGATCATGTATTTGTAAGAGTTACTCCAAGGACTGGTATTGGCAGGGCAATTCAATCCAGAAAGCTTACACCCAGATTTATAGGACCATGGCGATGCACTAGGCCTGATGAACTCCTTGCCTAGCATTTCATCCAACTGTTTCTTCAACTCCATCAACTCCGCTGGAGACATTCAATAAGGTGTTATCGAAATAGGTCCAGTTCCTGGTACAAGATCTATGGTAAACTCAATCTCCCTTTCCGGCGGTAACCCTGGAACATCATCCGGAAACACCTCCGGAAATGCCCGCACAACTGGCAACGCTTCCATGTTCCGAGTTTCCTTTGCTTCCAAGGAGAACAGTACCATGCACTCTCCAGATCGTACATCCTTTGGAATACTTTCATTAGCAGGCGTCAATCCAGATTGCTCAGAGAAACAAATAGTCTTATTAAAACAGTCCAAAATCACACGGTTAGCCGAAAGCCAATCCATGCCTAAGATAACATCAAGCTGCTGCATAGGCAGACAGACCAGGTCAACAATGAAATGCCTGTTTTCTACTATGATAGGACATTTCAAACACACAAACAGTGTATTCAACGAATCACCAGTAGGTGTGGAAACAGTAAGGTCATAAGGCAAAGATGAAACTGGTAACCCTAAATGATCCATGCACTCCATAGAAATAAACGAATGAGTAGCCCCCAAATCAAATAACACAGATAAGAGTTTCCCCGAAACTAAACACTTACCTTGGATCAGATTTGGGCATCGAGAGGATTCATCTCCCCTCATGGCAAACACTCTTCCTGCAGCTTGCGGTCTCGTCATCTGTCCAGTCACACCGAACGGTCTTACATTTCCCTATTTGCAATTCTTAGCCATGTGTCCTAGCTTCCCACATGCATAACAAGTCATGGTCCTCCCCGACGCCTGACTCCTGCAATCTCGAGCCATGTGTGGTCCTCCACACTTAAAACATCCTTGCAACCCCTATGTTGTACTTGGTCCTTGATGTTTCGCATCCCCGGTTCTTTGTACCGGTCTCTGATATGGCCCCCGGCCACTCTGCAACTTTCCATCTCTGCCTCTCTGGTTGCTGCGGATAGGTCCTCCGCTCCTAGCTGCCACCTCTCTTCTCCTTTCGATGTTCTCAATTGCCGAACACCGATCCAGCATGTCGGGAAATACAGAAATCCTTGACAGTACTATTGCCTTCTGAATCTCGTAATTCAGTCCATCTTCAAACCTGCGGCACATCCATTCTTCATCTGGGTACCGCTGATAAAACTCTAAGAATTTAAGCAGCGCCTCAAACCTTGCTGCATATTCCCCGATTGTCATGTTGCCTTGCTTTAGACTCTGAAACTCTTTATCTTTTTCCCTCCTGGTCATCCGAGGGAAATATTTCTCGAGGAAACATTCTCAGAACATTCCCCAAGTTACAGCCCCTCCTTCAGCTGCAAACAGCATCTGCGTCCCTTTTTCCACCACATCTCTGCTCCTCCCACTAGCATGAAAGAAGCATAAGAAACCTTCTGAGTTTCGTCACAGTGTGTTGCTGCAAAAATCTTCTCCAGTTCTTGAATCCATAACTCTGCCCCCTCGGGATTGTAATCCCTGTTAAACTGTGGAGGTTGTCGCCTCATGAATGCATCTAAACCTGCATCCTTATTCCTCACATTCCTCTGTTATTGCTATTGTTGCTGATTCACGCGAGTCAATTGAATGAGTTGAGCATTCTGTTGTGTTTGCTGTAGCATAGCAGCAGCCATATCCTCTTAGTCTTGAGGGTTTCCAAAGATTCGGCCCCATTTCCCATGTGTGAAGCAGCAGCCTCTGGACCTCCTTTGGGTTCGGTCTTACCCCTGCCTCTACCTCTTCCTCGAGCCATTGGTTCTTGATAAAAGTAACCGTTAGCTCAAAAGTCAAACATGATAAGCAACATAATTAATTATATCCACTTATCATTCATACAACATTACAATCGATCGTACTCCTATTACCCTTCTAGATACAGTCGTACTCCCCTTGCAGAGACGACCAACTTAGCCAATTCAACTTCCCAACACCCGCAGTCTGATTTAGAATCAAACTGCTCTGATACCACCTTAATGTGACGTCCCCAAGTCCCACTCGAGGAAGCCCCATTATTTAGAACCTAATATACTTATTATTTATAATTTAACGATTACGCGCTTGTTAAAAACAACGATAGCATGTAATCAATTCAAAAGCGCACAATATTAGAGTAAGCACAAGAGGTTATAAGAAACACATGCAGTACTGATATTTATACATGATGGCCCCATCAGTAGGGCTAAGTAATACTACAGACGAAAGTACATAAAGAGTAATTGAAAGCATAAACAAAGTACATCTCAGGACCTCCAAAAAGAAGCTCTCTGGCTCACCAGCACACTCCCCAGCCAACTCTCAAGTACATCAAAACCTCTCCACACAATCCTAGGGAAGCACTGGCTGGCTCTCACCCTCAATGGTGAGGATGCCCTGAACTACCCTGTCCCTCTTCATGAGTGCGCCTATAAACCTGCATATGCTCATACTCGAACGAGGAACTTGACACTACAATCCTAAGCCTCTGGGCTGCCCGCAAGTACTACTCCGAGCGCCTACGCTGTCCCCGGTGCACAAAGCCTTTCCTGCTAGATACGATGGAAGACTGGGGTGCCACCCACAAGTAGTCCCGCTACCTCTGCCTCAGAGGGTGCCACATCCGAGAGAAGGGAAAAAACTGATACACTCGATAAGGTCCGATGATGTCTGCATATGACGGAGTGCCGCCCCGGAAGATCAAGCTGACAGGTCCGGTATATACGGCCAGAAAGGTCGAGGGGTCCACCTGCCATCCCCTCTCATCGTGGTACACCATCTCAAGGTCTCCCAGCACCGGCATCCGCGGTGCCCCTGTGATGAATGGGTGAAGCCTCGGGTCCATTCTGATCCTCTACTAACTCGTCGTCTATCGGCAGAACCGAAAGTACACATACAAAGAAATACAGGGAGATAAGATATACAACACATCTATAACAGGGATGATGCAATGCAGAACATATAGCAAACACAATCATCTCTCAATATCACGACGCCACGGTCGCACCCTAACTAGATGTACACATACTCTTTCTATGCATGCCGGCCGGTACTAAACACCCTATTGTCCGCTTAACGGACCACAAGTTGGTTTGTTCCGGTAATCCGTTCCGCTCGCTGTGACCCGTAAGAGTGCATCACCACTCAACTGTCCCAAACAAAGATGGCTAATTGGGCCTCCTCGGAAGATCCATCGGCAACTGGAAAGACTCAGGGTCTAGTCGGGATAGTAGGACGTGCCCAGGACCGCCACGACACGATAGAAGCAACCTCATCGGTCTCTTGTGGGTACACCTGTGTCCAGTATATCCCCGAGGTCACACAAACCTTCCCTTCCGTTTTCCGTGCCCGCACTCGATGCACCAACCTCATATGCCTTACAGCATATGGCTCGCCACTTGGCATCAAATGCATATGCTATGCGTGCCATCCATCTCTCTCGAGCTGATATCGCAACACATGCAAACTTGCTCTTAGCAACATGAGCTCCAAGCTCCATAGGTACACATACGAGCTCCAAGCTCCAAGATACATACACGAGCTCCAAGCTCCCATCATAACCTTATGAGCTCCAAGCTCCACTATACCTCACATCTTAACCATTATCAGCTCAAACATCCAACACGGGGTCAAAGCCCTAATCATGTTAAACCTCCGAATCTCATACATACATGTATTTCCAGATACAGTGCAATATTTCATCAATTATCAACATGCTCAATAAAGCAATAAACAGCATAACATACTAATATACCATCATCAATAATATTTCATGCATCTTTTGCAGTTAAAAGTTATCATAGATAGCAGGTACACATATATCATCAAATATCACATATATTCATGCTTCACAAATCTGCTAACTTAGGGTATCAAATACAACGGTGATAGCCCAAAGTAGTCTAAACCTAGGGTTTAGGTACTTTGTTAGGGATCAACCTCACATAGGGTTTAGGGTTCCCCTATACACATAAAACGCACAATACAACTATATGGACTACTCTTGCCTCCCCGACGTGTGTAACTCTTTCTCCCCACCTGGTAGTGAATACGGTGATAACTACGAACACCACGAGCACTCCGTTGCTCCTCTCCTTGCCTCACGGCCGTAGCCTTCTTGCTCCCCAAGGGCTCCGTACGCAGCTCCCAAACTTGCCCCAATCACGGAAATAACATGTAGACCATAACATTAACCCTAATACGGAGTTAAAACCGTGAAAAGAAGCTTAAACCAAAAGATAACATTGTATAGGTACAATGTAGGTAGATACAGAACCTCGGCTTACCCTTGGCGAATCACAAAAGTAAACCGGTAGAATTGGAGTAGAAGTTGCGCTGATCACGAAAACATGATCAGATTGGAATCGGATGAACGAACTGATCACAACTTGGAATCAAAGCCTCAACCTCACCTCTGGACCTTCTCTCACGTTCTCTGTATATTCTGAGTTTCCAAAATTTCACTCTCGGTAAAAATGATGAAGTATTTATAGAGAAAGATTTTGCTGAGAACGCTTTAGTGTTCTGGAACTCCACGCTTTAGCGTTCCAACGCTTTAACGTTGTCTTCCTCAACGCTTAAGCGTTGACGTTTCCTCACCGCTAAGGCACCGCCCATCACATGCCAACCGCAACACGTAACCGACGCTTGTCACTTTACGTCCCATCATTGTCAGTTGCTGGTCAGAGGGTCCACGCTTGAGCTTCCAATTCCCTCCAGGCTAGAGCGTCCGCACGCTTGAGCGTTCTGCTCCTGATCCTTTATTCCTCATCTCTCTCTCATTCTATGTATTTCTACTCTCAGTATATCCTCTAAACATACTTTCAAGCCATAACAATAATTATAAGAAATATATATAATTACCCAATTACAGCTTCTGAAAACCGGGATATTACATAACCTCTTTAGTTAAAGGCCAGTTAAGATAAATAATCAAACTAAAGAGATAAGGGATAGAGAGATTAAACACAAAAGTTTTGTCCTGGTTCACCCCTTAATAACTGAGGCTACGTCCAATCCTTGGCTGCACCAAGTTTTCTTAACTATAACTGATCAGGTTACAGGACAGACAAGTATTCTTTGCTCACATAGCGTCTTGAAGCTCTAAAACAAGTATTGTTTTCTCACCTAGCCTCTTCAGGGTCACTCAAGTTTGTTTAACAGAAGATGTAAATTGATTACAAGTTGCAAGTCTCTCACAATCACTCAGAAGAGTGTATTAAATGTGAAGGTCTGAAAGACTGCGTATTAACTTCAAATGATTGAAGAATAAGAAATGAAAGAATGAAGTTATAAATGCACAGAGTTATTGCTCTTTGAATACTGTGTTGGTTCTCTATGAGGATCTTTAGAGTCTTCTTCATTAAATCGGCTTCAAGGGATTAAAGACATTCCTTGAGAGCTTGGCCTTTTGAAGATCTTCATGAATTGCAAATAGAGTTGTTCTGGTTAGCCATTAATGCTTGAGGAACGTTGCTTGTGCTCTAACATAAGAAGGACAGAGTTTTATGATACACCTCTAGTCATATCAGCTCTTTACATATGTTTTTTGTCCTTTACAGGCAATCTTTCCCTTTGCATGTAACTTGCAGTTGTACTCAGGGATAAAGTACTTTTGTTGTACTTTCTTTTTAAGATACGCGGTAACTTTGTGACAACTGGACTTCTGATTTCTTGATCCTTGTAAGAAGACTTTAAAACAAATTCTCACATGAACAAAAGTCTTCAATGCACTTCATTGATAGTCATTAGACGAGTGAAGATCTTCAGCTTTAGACAAGCTGACATTTAATAAGCTTCAGACGGGTGAGCTCGTTTGGTTAGACGAGTCATATATCTTTGTCAGATAGCTAAGCTCCAGCTTAGACGAGTCTTGACTTAGTCCAGACAAGTATTTAAAAGCTTATTATATAAATCTGCACACTAAGTAGAAAGGTCAGCAACCACAGACGAATTCAATAAAATCATTGAATAAATGTTTAGTTTTCATCAAAAATTAGGTAAATGCACATTAGACATTTTGGAGACTCAACAGTTAGGAGCATCGGAATTAGTAGCGTTTTTGGCTAATCGGTGTCGTTGGCACGCTCACAGTGTTCGCGGTAAAGCTACGCTTCAAGAGGTAAACATAATATCCTTATGATTCATGTGCAATGCATGGTCCTTTTGTAAAGGGGTTTTTCCGCTCAAGAGGTTAGTGAAAATTGTTTTTGAAAATTATCCCTCTTGAAACCCCAACAATGGTATCAGAGTGTCTGGTCGTAGTTTGCCATGTATCCTAGGTTTGTTTGCCATTATATGATTACATGTTTATTGCTTTTAAATATGATTTGTAAGTTTAAAAGCATGTTTGTATGATTTGTATGTGATATAAATCTCTTTAAACATGTTATGTGTGCTTGGTTATGCTCCTAACATAAACAAGGATTTGTTTTTGGAATCCTGCTGCCCCGTTTGGCATGACCGTGCTCCTTGTAGCACGGCTGTGCACGTTTGAGTTAGAATTAGTGAACGCATAGCACAGCCGTGCGTCGTCTGGCACGACCATGCCACTTTTGAATAGCGTCAGCGAGTTTTTAGCACAGCTGTGCGCCGTTTGGCATGGCCGTGCACATGTTGAACAGCGTCAGCAAGTTTTCAGCACGACCGTGCTGATGGACAAAATGTGATTTTGTTCCGTTTGCATATTTATAAATTTTTTATTAAATGTGCGGTATGTGGTTATGGCCTTAGTTTTGGTGCTTAATTTTATTTGGTAAATATGGCTTGTGTAACATCCCAATTTTCAAATCGTTAAAGTATACAAATCTTATTTGAGTCACAGTGGCAAAGTTGTAAATATCAAGATATTTTGGAGAAGTAATCATGACTACTGTAGAAAAGTAATCATAACATGGATGACTCATGGTGGTGAGTCATGGTGGGGTAATCATGATAGTGATGAGTCATGGTGATGACTCATCCACTGACTCATCATATTCACAAACCACGTTTCTCGTCCACTGTTTGATTTTATCTCTACGTATCCACTTTTTGGATACAACACAGATATTGTTTTACTCTATATTACTGGTAGAGAATTATGGTTAAGGTTTGGGTTGACGGCTCAAACGAAACCCGATCTGCATACGAGATTACCGGAACCGGTAACAGATAAGCATAAGGTCGCTTTCACATTATCCTTATCCATTAGTCATAATGACATGAGTGACTCACCTAGGTGAGTCACCATGATAATGATGACCATGGCTGAGTCACATGGGTGACTCACCATAGTAATAATCATGGTGTGAAAATTACAACTTTGCCCCTAAGAGGAAATGACCTTTTTGCCCTTAAGCAAATTTTATACAATCCTTACCCTTATTTTATATGAAACCCAGGCCATTCATATATATATATATATATATATATATATATATATATATATATATATGTTCCATCTCATATTCCTTTCTCCTTCACTTTATTCTTTAAGTTCAAGTGTTGAAGTTTCTAGTACAACTTTTGATACAATTCCAATTTTGTTCCTAGGTGAAGTTACTTTTCTACCCTTAAGTGATAATTATCATATCCTTATCCTTTATTTTTATATGGGCCACGAAATTTCCTCCTTCATTCTCCTTCTTACATTTCATTCTTAACCTTTAAGTATTCAAGTTAATTTTGATAGAATTCCAATTTTGTTCTTAAGGAAAATTATCCTTTCTAACCTTAAGTCTATCTTATCCTTATCTTTTCTATCCTTATCCTCATCCTTTTTCTTCTATACATATCTTACCTCATGCCTCTATCTTTCTTTTTACCTTCTAATTTTCTTTCTTCTCCATCTCCTTCACTTCAAGAACACCTTCAAGCTTTCAACTCCAATTTCTCTCCATTCTTCAAGGTTTCTTCAAGATATTTGTGAAGCAAACTTGCTTAGAATCATCTTCTCTATCATCTAAGAGGTAGAAATATCTTCTTTGAGCTCTAAATCTTCATTTCTATCTATGGAAACTCTATGTGTTCATAGTTGTTCTTCAACTTCTAAAATTCATGAAAAATTGTAGAAAAATCATTTTAATGTCAAACCAATTTTCTTGATCTAGATTCAATGTCTTCTATCATTAATCTAAGAGTTTGTAATCATAAAAGCTTTCTAAACCATTTGGGGTGAGATGGCCGAAACCCTAGATTAGTGAATCCATGAAGTTTTGTTCAATTTTTTGCTTAAAGAAGTGTTGAATTGAGTTCTATTACACTTAGATGTCCTTGAATTCAATTGATCATGCTCAAAAAACTTTCTTACCCTAATTTTCTAAGTCATGGCCGAAACCCTATGCTTGGTGTATCTTGAGTTTTGTTTCACATTCTTGAATAAAAAGACTTACAAGAGTGTTATCTATGCTTAAGGATCATAAATCCAAGA
This sequence comes from Ammopiptanthus mongolicus, assembly GCA_039655645.1. NCBI lineage: Eukaryota > Viridiplantae > Streptophyta > Magnoliopsida > Fabales > Fabaceae > Ammopiptanthus > Ammopiptanthus mongolicus. The sequence goes on from CM077344.1 coordinate 40,879,715, forward strand.
GTTTGTGAAATTTTAACACTTCTAGCAATTTTTTCTATATGGGGCCGAAACCTAGTTCATGAGACCTAGGTGTATTTTGTTTGATTTTACTAATTGTGATTATGATTTGTGATGAAGGATTAGACCGTGTTTCATCGTTCAAAAGCGTATATGGGTACCGGTGGTGGAACGGGGCTGCGGCCATGAACAAGTGTTCGTGGGTTCGTGAGAGTTACTGCATTGCTCTAAGGTGGGGAGAAAGAATCTCACATCCATCGGGAAGGCAAGAGTAGAATAATATATATTTAAATGTGTAGAGGAGCCCTAAACCCTACTAGAGGTTGAGCCCTGACAAAGTACCTAGACCCTAGGTGTAGGTATCTTTGGGCTATCACCACTGCAAATATACCCTAGACTAGATGACTATTGTTGGATGGATGATTGACATGTTTGGTGTGATTGTGAATGTATGCTCTATGTGCTTTATGTGTTTATAAGCTTAGAATGATATGCTCGAAAATATGACTATATGCTTTATGTGTTTTAAGTGTACAATGATATGCTCACTAGTATAATGTATGATGTTATATGTTTGAGTTGGTATGTTGACATGTATGCATATTTTATGATGTATGCATATTTTATGATTGATGATGATATGGATAGTGAATGAAAGTGCCACAATGCATATGTGAGAAAAAGTGATGGATATTGATAAAGTGATGGATACAATGGTATCATGAATACAGTGATATGAGGATTGAAATGAGATGAATATTGAGATATTGGTGGCACAAGTGATGGTTGACATGCATAGCATAATCATTTGCCAAGTGGTGAGCCGTATGGTATGGGACACACGAGGTTAGTGTACTTGAGTGCGGGTACGGATTACGGAAGGGACGACCTTCGTGATCTTGGGGATGTAATCGTGCTCGGGACTTATCACAAGTTAAGGATAGGGTTGCTTCTATCGTGTCGTGATGCCCGCTGGAGCCTGGTTATCCCGACTGGACCCTGAGTATTCCATATCGCAGGTGGACTTTTCAAGGCGGCCAAGATACCTCTCCTAAGAGTTGGAGGGGGATGCACTCTTATTGGTCACGATGAGCGGAAAGGTTCCCTGGACAACTAACTATAGTTCTCTGAGACTGAGAACGAGATTCGAGATATCGGCCGACATGCATGTAGGAATGAGATACATATAGTATAGGTATTGATCATGAGTGACGTAATTGTGAGATGTTTGTGTATATATTTATGTGATGTGTATGATGTTTATATATGTCATTCTATGAGTTTCTTTCCCATATATGATGTTTGTGTTAGATCCTTATCTCCTTATATTTTTCTATGTATGTTTTCTTTTATGACTCGTGGAGAAGACACTTCAGTTGAGGATCCTATTCCTGGAGAGGATGGCATCTCTTATGAACCAGATACAGGTGGAAGATCCGTCGATGCTAGTGGTGAAGAATTCAGAAATAGAGGATAGTTTATATTAGCGTCTGGCCAGTACAGTATGTACGAGAGTTTTGAGTATTTGTATTTTGGTGAGAGGACTGGAATAATATATTAGTGGTTTTTAGTGTGACTGGTTATGTATCTTCAGTGTTGAAAGTTGGTGTAATAATTATATGGTCTTAGTAGCGCACTCTGATTAATGTACTTAAGGATAATGATACTTATACATATGTATATATGCTAATTGTTATGCATCTTAAGTTTCTAAATTTTCATATGTTTTAGGATTAGATAATTAGGTTACAATGGGATTATCCTACGTAAGTGGGGTCGTCTCAGCCTGCGTGTCGTGACATTTACTTTATTTATTTTATTTTAAATTTTGTAAATTGCTCGGTTGACATGGAGGCAACACCAAATCATGACGCCAGTGGGGGGAACTTTGGAAGTTTGCTCGAGGGTCAAAGATTGTAATAATTAGTTTTAATTATTGCATATTAGGAGGCCATAATCATAATACCTTTTATATATCTTGTATGTTTTTGTATGTGACACATGAAATGTATGAGATGTATGATTTAAATTTGGAATTTAAATTATATGATAGTATGTATGTCATTGCATGCTTAATATGTTTTGAATGTATGTAAGCTAGTATGCCATGTATGCTATGAGAGACGTTTATATGATAAACAAGCCGGTGAGATCACTTAATTATTAAATTCTCTCAATAAATTAAGTTATTAAATGTCTCCTGATGCATGGCACCCGTCAAGGCCAGAATCATTTAAGTGTGGGTCATGCTACAGCTGAGCACCTTAATATATTCCGGTGAGACGCGAAAGGTGAAATAACCAACTGCCAACCATTAGGTTGAACTTAACTAAGTGTATTCAATAGGATTGAAATGGCTTAGAGGCATTGGGTTGGGAATTAATCCATATGATGGATTAGAATAAGGAGTTATTCACCCAACTGGTCCAAGAATTACATTGGATGTAATTGGAAAGGAGTTTCCTACCTAAATAGCTGAGTTCTGGGCGATCAGCCATAGCTGACTCAGAACGAGGTGAAATATGGATCTTGGTCCCACTAGAAAATCTTTCAACGGGATTTTTCGAGTCAATGATGAGGGTCATTGATTTGAGTAAAATAATGGGAGCGTATTTAATAAAAGACCTATTAAATATGTTTTAATCATGATACTTATATTCTGTATGTTTCTGTATTAAATAACCATGGCTACAAACACAACTCTTATTTTATTGTTGCGATACATCCTTGAGAAGGATGAGTTATCTAGAATTAATTTTCTGCATTGGTACATATTTTGAGGATTGTCCTCAAGTATGAGAAAAGAACTATATGTTCTCAAGCAATTTGTTGCTACTGCCATAAGGATCGAAAGGGATGCTCAATAGACACAACAAGTCGATGCCATTGGTGTACGATGTCTCATGCTTGCAATCATAGACACGTGTGATATGATCATACACCTTATGATTGTCTAACAAGAGCTAGGAAGGCATAAGAGGTACTAGAAAGAGTATAAAGACAAGAACGGAAGTATGACTTCCTGCTCAAGCATATTTATTATAAAAGTCAACATATCTACTCCAACATTATGGGTATTGGATACCGCATATGGATCTCACATTAATGTGAAGGATCAAAGGGAGTAGGACATTGACTAAAAGGTAAAGGTCAACCCTAAGAGTGGAGATGAAGCAAAAGTTGCTACATTGACTATAGAAGTTTGAATTTACCATTATGTAAAGTTCTACTCTATGAGTGGAAATGGAGCAAAAGTTGCTACATTAACTATAAGAGTTTGAATTTGCCTTATGGGCATTAATGGAAGTAAATAACTGTTATTTTATTCCAGTTGATAATAGAAACATCATTTCTATATCTTGTATAGACAAGAAAGAATTTTCAGTTGCAATAAATGGACAATTGTTGTTCCATTTATTCAACGGATGTCTTCTATGCTAGTATTCATATGAGATATGGACTTTGTGTCCTTGATCTCTATATGCCCATCTATAACATAAATGCGAATAGGGTCAAACCAAGTGATTTGGACCCTCTATGTCTTTACCAATATCTTTAGACCATATAAGTAAGAAACACATTTCCAAGCTCCACTAATATGGACTCTTGGACTCATCCAATTATGAATTGTTTGAGGTCTGCGAATCTTACTTTCTTGGAAAGATGACTAAGCTCCATTCACTCGTAAGGTGGAAGGGCTGGTAATCTTTTGGCATGATACATTGTGATGTATGAGGACCTCTAAACAAGTTTTCTAGAAGACAATCTTCCGTACTTCGTCTCATTTATTGATGACTTCGGTAAAGATGGATTTGTGTATGACACAAGTCAAAAATCTTTGAAATGTTCAAAGAAATCAAGAACGAAGTGGAGAACTAATTTTGGAAGAGTATAAACATCATGCGATCAGATCGTGGTGGTAAGTACTTAAGACAACTGTTTGATGACTGTCTGAAGGAGTGTGAGATGACTTCTGGAACACCATAATGGAATCGTTTGTCCGAGAGGATAAAATCGAACCTTGTTGGACATGGTACGATCTATGATGAGTCAATCAGACTTCTCTGACTCTTTCAGGGGATATGCTTTACATACAACAGCTTTCACAGCTAACCGTGTTCCATCTAAAATGGTTGAAAGACACCATATGAGATATGGACTGATATGCGACCAAGTATGTCTTTCATTAAGATTTGGGGTGTCAAGTTTATTGAAACGTTTGGTTTCAAATAAGCTTAGACCCAAGTGGGACATATGTATCTTTGTGGGGTGTCCTAAAGAAACAAACGGGCGCTATTTCTACAACACCTCCGAGGACAAAATGTTTGTCGCTAGGACTGGAGTGTCCCTTAAGAAGGAAAACATCTCCAAGGGAGACAGCGGGAGGAATTTAGAACTTGGATAAATCCGAGTACCACATAGTACTGACCCGCCTGCAATGGAACAAGAATCGGTTCCACAAGAAGACTCAGGTAAGTCAAATAGGACACGTCATCAACTTCAGAGATATGGAATACTCTTAACTCAAGAAGGTGATGAACCGCTCATGGATCATGATGAGCCTGTGACTTATCATGGAGGCCATCATTGGCCTAGATTTTGAGAAGTGGCTAGGAGCCATGGGATCCGAAGTAGAATCCATGTACATCAACCAGGTATGGACCTCGATTGAGTCCCCTGAAAGAGGTAAAACCCATAAGGTGCAAGTGGGTCTTCAACAAGAAGACTAACATGGATGGGAAGGTGAATACCTTCAAGACGCGACTGATTGCGAAAGGTTTCAAGCAAATTCATATTATGACTATGATGAGACCTTTTGTCCAGTTGTATTGATTTAGGTCCCACTTGCTATTGCTTCATAGTATGACTATGAGATCTGGCAAATGAATGTCAAAATAACATTCCTTGATAGGAATCTTCTCGAGGATGTGTACATGACACAACCTGAGAGTTTTGTCTATTCAGAGAATGCCGGAAAGGTTTTGCAAGTTGCAAACATCCATTTATGGATTAGAGCAAACTTCTAGAAGTTGGAATCTTCGTTTTGATGTAAACTGTAAGACAGTTTGGATCCATCAAAGAACGAGGATGGACAATGTGTGTACAAGAAGGTTAGTGGGAGCATAATTATTTTTTTCTCATATTGTATGTGTATGACATACTACTTATGGAAACAATATTCCTACACCACAAATTGTGAAAACATGGTTAAGGAATTATTTTTCAATGAAGGACTTAGGCGAAACGTCCTATGTATTAGAAATCAGGATCTATGGAGATAGATCGCTGAAATTGTTAGGCCTTAGGCAAAGGTACATAAATTGACAAAGTGCTTGGGCGCTTTAAATATGCATGATTCCAAAAGGGTATCTTGCCTATTTCATGTGGCATATACCTGTTCGAGGGACAATCCCTGTTACATCAGATGTAAAGGGAATGCATGAATAATATTCTATATGCTTCGGCAATTGAATATGTTATGTATGCCATGATATGTACTCGAACGGATGTCTCGTATGCTTCGAGCATGATGAGAAGGTACCAATCCAATCCCTGTGAAGGTCACTGGGCCAAAGTCAAGAATATCCTTATGTACTTGAGAAGAACTAAGGATTCATTCTTGATCTGAAATGGTGAGGAAGAGCACATTGTAATGGGTTACACTGATGCTAGCTTCCAAACCAATAAGGATAACTATAGATAGCAATCTGGTTTTGTGTTTTGCCTTAATGGTGGCACTGTGAGCTTGAAAAGGTTTCAAGCTTGAGACAGTTGCTGATTTTATTATAAGGGTCGAGTATATAGTTGCCTTAAATACAGATTTAGAAGCCGTTTGGATTAGAAACTTCATTTATGAACTAATCGAAGTTCCTAACTCTGCGAACTCCATTGATCTCGTTGCGATGATGATGGAGTAATCGCCTACGCTAAGGAAACTTGATCTCACTAGTTATCCGAACATATACTTACGTGCTTCCATCTCATTCAATGGATGATTGATAGAGGAGATGTGAAGATGTGCTGAAAACTACAGATGTAGTTGCCTTAAATACAGATTTAAAGGTCGTTTGGATCAGGAAGTTCATTTATGAACTAATCGAAGTTCCTAACTTTGTGAACCCCATTGATCTCATTGCAATGATGATGGAGTAATCACGTAAGCTAAGGAAACTTGATCTCACCAGTGATCTGAACATATAATTGGGTGCTTCCATCTTATTCGATAGATGATCGATAAAGGAGGTATGAAGATGTCCAGAATGACAACACTGAACAATCCACAATTGGAGTCTGTTTCTTAGTGGTAGCATGACACTCACACTAGACTGATGGGTGTTATATTGATGCCCGATTGGCTCTAGTGCTAGTGGGAGATTGTTAGGGTAAGCCCTAGTGGCCAATCTATTTTTGAATAGATAATCATTTGTATCATGACTTTGACCATATATTTGATATATGTATAAGGCATTTATTTATTATGTTATATTTGATGATCATATTTATAACATAATAAAGTCCTTAGAATAGGTAGTTCATTTAATGGAACGTCAAGTATGACTTGACCGTGAGATAATACATTGAGACTACTCTTAAATATCCATAGTCAAGTATTATTATTATTAATAAGGACAATAATAATACATTGAGACTATTATGTGAGTGTACTGATGGCCACATTTCACGGGTCATCAAGTCTTCACATAGGTATAAATATTAGTGGAATATTTATACTGGAGTGACCCGCTATGAGAACGCTGCATGATAGTTATGTAAGTGTCATAAGCGATTCTCATGGTAACCATAGTGAAGTAGTCCTTCGACTTGAAGCCACTACGATTCCTAACATATGTAGTTATAGGCTTTAGTACTATCAAACGTTGTTTGTAATAGGACAACTATAAAGATAGTTATTGGGCCTGCAATGAAACATGTTGAGGAATGAGAGTAATGTAGATAGGATTCGTCCCTCCTATATAACAGGGGTAATGTCTATAGGCCTCTTGATGGTATGCAATGCAGAAATGCATGGCCATATTAAGGTGGGACAATATGAGATATTGGGCCCACATGATCGTACATCAATTACTAGATCAAGATATAAATAATTGGACTTAACAAGGATGACACATTTATGCCTTGTGTTCAATTAAGACATTGAGATGAAAGGATGTTGACTTCACATTATATATGGTTACAATAAGGTTTTAATTGTATCACCAACATTCTAATTAATTGGGTAGCAATGATGTATTGCTAGATGCCGCTCATTGTTTCTAATATTAATTGATTATTAATATGATTAATAATCATTAATATTATTGCCAATTAATTGAGAACCTATAGGGTAACACGCATAGAGCAAATGTTCAGAGAATTAATTTAATTGATTAAAATGATTTAATTAATAATTAAAATGGGATCAGTTTAATTCATTAATTAAATATGATTTGATTAATAAATTAAACATTGGACAGCAGGTTCGTGACATGTGGTTCTACATCTTCACTGTTCAGTTTTCCAATACGAGGTCTAGAGAGAAAGTTATGAGCATCGCAATTAGCAGCGTTTTTGGATAACCGGTGTGGTTAGCACGCTCACAGTGTTCGCGGTAAAGCTAAGTTTCAAGAGGTAAACACAATATCCTTGTGATTCATGTGCAATGCGTGGTCTTTTTGTAAAGGGGTTTTTCCACTCAAGAGGTTTTTGAAATTGTTTTTGAAAATTCTCCCTCTTAAAACCCCAACACGTGTTCCGTGTATGCCAGCCATGGGCAAGATGCTGCAACATTTGTAACGTGCACGTATTTGGCTTTTACGGAAACACTCTACACCAAACATGAAAAGTACGGCATCTAGGAGAGGATATCAGTGTATTCCTAGGATTCGCCACGACACAGAAGAATCACCAACTAGTCTCATGTCAGCCCTTCCAACCCTGATACCTCCAAGACCATTTAAGATTGTCACCGTAAGATTCGCACCAGCATCTAGGTGTAAGCTCAATCTCCTAGGCTCAAGGCCTTACAAACTCATGCAATGAAATGCCAATGCTTACACAAGGCAGATGCGATAAAGCAATGTCTATCCACCGGATAAACCTCAAGTTTCACTAAGGTTCTCTTCCCTAGGAACTGTACGCGTCTTCGTATTATAAAACTTTTATCCACCGGATAAATCTCGTGGTCTCTCCGGGATCGAGTCATCACAAGACTGAAACAATTGAACGACTTTTCTTGGATCTGGACCACCGGTCTGTTATCGAACTACTGTTTCAAAACCCAAAACGTTTCATGTTTGAGTTTTTGTCCTATGAATTACACCTCAAGTCCTAAGTATTATGAAGAAGGATTAAGAATTCTCTTCGATAAGTCTTCGATCCTTTCTAAGATATTAATTCCTTGAATTTCAAGTAATGAAAAGTATATTGATTTACGTAAGTCTTATGAAGTCATTGATAAACTAAGTCATCAATGGTATAGTGCATGGTCTTGTTCCACCGTATACTATACTTAATTATCTCTTTTCTTTTTGCACTAAGTTAATTACTTAACCTAAGTTTCCCTGCGTAAAACTTTACGACTTGAGTTGAAAACTCTCGGTTTAAGACTTTCTAATCCAAAACCTTTCTAATGGAAAACTCATTTGATTTAAGAGAACTTTGTTACTTGCTTGAAGTAAAGTACCTTAACTAATTTGAAAAGGGTTTTTCCTTACTAATTTGGTGTGAAACCGTGATCTAAGTTAGTATAAAGAAATGGAATTTTATTTCATTTTCAAACTATGATTCAATTAAGTCAAAAATTTAGGACAAAGTCCCCGTTATACTTTGAAGGTTGAATGTTAACTTAGTTTTTAAAATGATTGTGACATCCCATTAAGCCTAAGGTGACTTCATATTAATTTTATTTTTATGAAATCACTTTCATCATTTTATTTTTAAAACACCTACTTGATTGAATGCACTATGACTAAGGTAAAACAAATTTTCACCTTAGTTAAAAAACCTAAGGGTCGAAATCCTAGTAGAACTTTGGATCAAAATCACTTCTTGTGTTTTTTTGAAATACAAGTTACTAAAACACTTATTTGCTTTCAAAAACATTAAAGTTCAAGAACAAGCTCATGTTCTTCATTTTGTAACCATTATGGCCGAATGCAATACCATGTGGAATGTGAAGATTTTGCTTCACTAACATGTCAAGTAATAGCTCAAAATGATCACAATATTATGATAAACAATAATCATACATCATTCAACCATAAAGAAGCATAAAAATCTTTACTTGATCTAGAGATCAAAGTATTGTTTTGAACATATGCAAACATTTTTCCATCCTAGCATACATCATCATAATATATACTAACTGTAGGAAATTATTACAACTACAACGAAGCTCAAACAGAACTACACGGATCAATCACGGATACCATATAGTTATCGGGAAAATCCCTCGAGCAAACTCCCCTTACCTCTTGAAGTCAAGTAAGGTTCTTTCCCTTCTATCTGTCAACACTTCCCTCTACACCACCAATCACCAACTCCATCAAATCAAGTGAAGCTACCAAGTGGTGTTCATGGTCTTTGGTTTGAAACGATCCTCCGAAGCTCAGAGTATTCCACGAATCACCAAACTACAACTACTTAACAAATCCTTCACCAAACAATATAGCACAAGTTAATCTTTGAGAAGACTTATTAATCCACTATGAAGTAGCTTCGGCCTTCATTAATTAATTAGGCTAAAGATGTTGAAATTTTACTAACTCTTGGATTAATGATCCGTAAGTATGATGAAGACATAATCATTAATCATTTGTCAAAGATTTGAATCAAAACTCACCCAACCAACATGGTTAGGATTTCGGCCATTCTTGGAAAAATAGGGAAGAAATTTTAGTTTGATTCATGCTCTTGAATGATGAACATAGAGGTCTTCATGAGTTCATAGAAATTGGTTTCATGATCATAGGATTTTTCTATGATTTTCTAAATATTTTTGAAGAAAGTTTCATCAAAGTGGATGATGATGATTCATTGCATAATCTTAAAAAATGAATTAAGAAGAGATCATGATTGATCAGGGAGAAAAGAGATTACCTCTTGGTTGATGGAAAAATTGTAAGAATCAAGCAAGTTCTGCTTCACAAATTTGGTTATGGATCACTTGAGAAAATAAAACACATAGATGTCAAGACGATGAAGCAAGGAACAAGTTTACTGACTTGAGTCAAGAGAGTTTACCTCTTGATTGGTGGGAAAATGGAGTGAAAGTGAAGAACACTGAAGAACAAGGGAGAGAAAACTAAAATTCTAACTTTGATCTTTAAAAATCATTACACAAGCAAGGTTTTGTGTTTGCAGCCAAAATGAGGGAATGGAGGGTTAGTGAGGGCTATATAGGCGTGATAAAACAAGGGACAAAGAGGTCCAAGCTTTGTTCATTTACGGACAAAAGGGTAAATTCACTTAGGGACAAAATTGTCATTTAAACAAAAGACTAAGGACATAAACGTAATTTCATCTCTAACGCCATAAATATCTAGATATTTTTCTAGAGGTAATGATGACGGGTGATGAATCACAAGGCCAAAAATGTCTTTTCATAAATTCCCAGGGGCAAAAGTGTAACACCCCCCTCGCGGGTGCTACATACTCGGACTCTAATGCGGAAATAAATCAAGAAAATAAAAAGCTGGTTGCTTTCGGATAATACTTTAATTAAGTAGCTACGTTCGAAAACGCGGTTCTAAAAATTTTTCTGCATGCATAGGCAATACAAACTCAAGATGAAGGAATAAGCTCCTCACAGCACATCAGTATTCACTGTTCACTGTTCATAAAACATAAACAAAACATGAAACCTGGTCTAATATATAACATATTATAGATTTAGAAATAATTTCAACATATGTGCAGTAATATAATATAAGACTGCTCAAAATAAAAGACTCCTAAGCTGGTCGGCTAAAAGTAGCCATTGAGATACAACCCAACGTCATCTTCATCAGAACGCTCCATCATCCGAGTCCTCACGTCTCCGCGGGGACCTATGATCAACATCTGTACATGTGTTCCAAAAACACAACCAGGTGTCCAACATGTACAGGCAAAGGTGAGATACTCATATAATAAGTTTATCACGATAGCCGCACAGGCGACAAATAGCATAAATACAGTCATATGAACAGTTATCTATACAACACAATATAATATCTCAAACACAATCATGATTTATAATAATGCATGAGACTTCAATATCATCTTTCTAATTCATGTACTCTGGAGATTCTAACTTCCCAACATCGAGCGATAGGCCGTAGTAACACCCGTAATACAATTGTTCTCATGAGTCGGCCTCTCTATTTAGGTCCGAACAACAATTGTTCCAGGGTACCACGTCATAACCATATCCTGAATAGTCCAGTCCCTGATCAAGTTCATTCGTGTTTGGCAGCCGATACCACGGCACGGGGTTGCAACGCCACCGGTCACTTGTGGGATCTCGAACATAGAATGCCCCTACAGACCTAGTGGTCTTAACCGGTTCCATTCTCAACTACTAGAGTTGTAGCTCGGTTTCAAATGGCACGTCTGCCGGTTCATGCATGTACAAAGAAAGTTTTCTGTTTTCTTTGCGTTCATTCTTTCAAATGTCGAGACATAAAGTCCACGACTCGTTTCAAAAAGGCATTAAGCCCACTCAAATCAAAAACACAGGACACGAAGTCCGAGTGCTCAATCCACATTTATTCTTTCAAATGTCGAGACATAAAGTCCACGACTCGTTTCAAAAAGGCATTAAGCCCACTCAAATCAAAAACACAGGACACAAAGTCCGAGTGCTCAATCCACAAAACACTAGCCCCGACGTCTCGACCACTAGGTTTGGGTTCATCTCAAAGGTTCATCATTTTTCTTTTCGGTCAAACTTTCTCAAAACAACTTTGGAAAACAAAATACACTTTTGTTTTCTTGAAATAAAACATTTCCACATTTTCCGGGAAAAACACCTTTCCTGAAAACAAAACCGTTTTCTAAGGTTTCACGCCCTTTTTAAACACTTTACAGAATAAAACACATTTTGCACGACTTTTCACAAAACCACTTTTTAAAAGAACATACTTTTCAAAAGAACATACATTTCAAAAGAACATACTTTTCAAAAGAACATACATTTCAAAAGGGCATACTTTTCAAAAGAACATACATTTCCAAAGAACATACTTTTCAAAAGAACATACATTTCAAAAGGGCATACTTTTTTTGAAAAGTAACACGTTTTCCAAATACCACTTTTCGATTTTCAAAACACGATCATCAAAACTTTGATTTCGATTCCGAGTCTTTTAACAATTATCGAGACATAGCCATTCCTATGCTCATCCAGGATATAAATATATGTATAGATATATATATCAACAGTTAAATATCACAATAAGATATCATCCAAGGCATCCATGCCACAATTATATCAAATAACCAACTATGCACAACACTTAACATCCAATCAATCCAGGATATAAGTAAACATATAAATCAAGTCTTAACTCAATCATAACACACTAATCAATCATATGCCATGAGGCTACCAAACAAAAAATGAACTACCTCCCTTTACCTCACAAAGGAAGTTCAATGCAAACTCGATCGGTTCTCGGCTCCGGCTCCGGTTCCGTTTGCGTTACCTAAAACAATCAAACACAATTCAATTCAAACAACAAAGCAACATCAATCTATAACATAAGTTTTCTTCCCCAAGAAGGTATAGGGTTCGGCCATGAAAAGATAAAAAGGCTAGGGATCTCATTTGGTTCCAAACTTTTGGATGGTTGGTCCTTAAGCATGATTAACACTAAATCAAGTCTCATGACCCAAAAATTTGAGACAAAACTCATGGTTCTACACCCTATATGTTTCGGCCATGAAGAGGAGAAATAGGTTAGGAGCTTTGGTTGATGTTTTGCTCTTGGGTTTAGGGTTCAAAGACATCAAGTAAGCTAGAACAAGTGTTGTATAGCCAAAAATTGCAACAAAACCCATCCTTTCATCATGATTAGGATTCGGCCCTCCCATGGAAGAATAGGGATAAAATTTATTTTGGGTTCATGATTCTAGATACTCAAAGTATACATCATGATGGTTTCATAGAAATTGGTTTCATGATCATAGGATTTTTCTACAATTTTCTATGGATTTTCAAAGTTCTAGATCTAAACTTGGATCTTAATGAATCAAGTGATTCAAGAGATGAAATAGAGAGATTGAGAGAGTTAAGATGAGGATCATACCTCCTAGGATCAAAGATTAGTGAAGAAGAAACAAGTTTTCACTCAAAAACTTCAACTTTTGAAGATCAAACTAAGGTTTTTGTGAAGAACTTTTGATGAACACTCAAGAACTCATGAAGAACATGAAGAACAAGTGAGAGAAGAGATAGAAAGAGAGCTGGCCGAAATGGCCATGAGAGAGAAAGAGAGAAATATATATATATTGATGTCATGGCAAACTTGTAAATAACCAAAAGGGTAATTTGGTAATTCCTTCAAAGACTAGGGGCATAAATGTCATTTCCCCTATAAATATCTAGATATTTCTAGAAAGGTAATGATGACATGGTGAGTCACAGGGTCAGAATGGTTATTCCATAAATTCTCAAGGGCAAAACGGTCTTTTCATTCAAGGGCAAATGGTAATTATGAAAAGGGCCAAGGGCATTTTAGTCATTTCACGTCCAGATATTTTCTAAACGTAATCATTACACTGATGAGTCACTGATGAGTCATAGCACACCATGTGACTTCAACCTTATCCGTAGCGGTTCACTGAAATCTCGTATTCAGCTCCGTTCTTCACCCGATTTAGGTTTTCGCCCAAGAAAGTCGTAGGACGACTTATTTATTTTGAATATTTTCAAAATAACCAATATTGTTGGAAATAAAATATAAAACCTAACTGTTTCGTTCACAAGTCGAAATTAGTTCTTGATAGTAGAAAAAGACTACTATCCGTGAAAAACGCAGACCGGGCTCCGTTTGAGCTTTCGCCCGAAACTTAACCATGGCTTCCTATGGTTGTGTAGGACATTCCTATCTGGTCAGAATATTTTATTGCCATTTCTAAGGCCTCGAATAAAATATAAGTTCATAATTACTGAATAATTAGGAAAACTCGAAAATCGGGGTGTTACATTACTACCCCTCTAAAAAAAATTTCGTCCTCAAAATTTTGCGACTCAAAACTTGACAGGACCCTCTTGATCCCCCAGGTTCCACGTCTCATCCACTACGCCATACTGTAACAGAACGCCTAACTCTTCTCGTCTATCCTGCTGACATGATTTTCGTAGTTACAGTAATACACTTACTCCCACCCAGTCCTTCAAAGATTGAAACGTCTTCTTGCTCGTCCACTTGAGTTAAGGGCAAACAGTTAGATTTGGTCACTATTCGGCCCTCGAAGATTAAGGAAGAAATCTTCCGACCGAAGAAATTATCTTGGTCTTACTCTCACAGGAAAGTATATAGAAGGATTTTATCCCTCGGAAACAAGTACAGGAATATCCAGTATGTAAAAAGATTCTTCAGTAGGTTCGTGAGAGTAAAAATGCATAGCTAATACATGTTTACAACCATGACTCTAATAAAGTCCCTTCTTTCATAAGAATTCTCCAACAAATCAGGAAATCGAAAGGTAAACAGTCTGGCAAAAGTTTCAGACTGGATCACAGTTACCAATAGTAAAAGTGATTCGACTAAGTTTCATCAAGAAACTTTCAGTATCAGGAATTCGTCTGTGTTACAACTCGAGGAATAGTCCTAACAAATCTTTCGATAGAACGACATGAAAAAGTTTAGGCCAAAGGTTACTTTTAAACCAATACACTCAAATTTCTAATACGCAGGAGTGTGAGTACAAAGGTTCATCCAGAATCATTTCCCTCATCTCCGGTTTGCTCTGTACACAAACTCGTCCATTGTATCTCAAGATGTCATCAGTTTCCAAACTGAACTTTGTAGCTTTCTCTTGTCCCAGTAACCCCTTTTTCTCTTGGAGGTACTCATTAGTTGTTTGTTGTTCACGGATCGTCTCCATCAGTCCACTAGATACCTTGATCACTCCCAAGCTAATCCTCTCGTGGTTCACTTCCACAGTTAGATTGAGATCACGAAACTGTTCTATCAATTCTAGCTCTTTAACCATCATTGCAGAGATGTGCAAGGTCTTCCGACTCAGAGCGTCTGCAACGACATTTGCTTTCCCGGGGTGGTACAGCAAAGTGAAGTCGTAGTCCTTAAGAAACTCCATCCAACGTCCCTGCCTCATGTTAAGTTCCTTTTGATCGAACAGGTACTTCAAACTTTTGGGTTACTGAAGACGTCGAACTTGGATCCATACAAGTAGTGTCTCCAGATCTTTAGTAGCTAACTCAAGGTCGTGCGTCGGGTAATTCCTCTCATGAGTCTTCAACTGGCGTGAAGCATACACTATAACCTTTCGATGTTGCATAAGCACACATCCTAACCCTTGATGTGAAGCATCACAGTACACTTCGTACGGTTCGTCTGGCTTAGGTAGTACTAACACTGGTGAGGTTGTCAAACGTTCCTTCATCGTCTGAAAACTTTCCTCACATTTGTCATTCCACATAAACAGTTGGTCCTTCCTCGTTAGTTGAGTCAACGACGCAACAATCTTCAAAAATCCTTCGATGAACTTTCTATAGTAACCAGCTAGTCCAAAGAAACTGCGGATTTCTGTCACAGTCTTGGGTCTCTCCCATAAAAGTACTGCTTCTACTTTTGTAGGATCGACGGCAATTCCTGCCTTCGAAATCACATGTCTCAAGAATTTGACTTCATCCAGCCAAAACTCGCACTTGGGTAGCTTTGCGTACAACTTTTCCTTGTGAAGGATTTGCAAAACTTGACGTAGATGTTCCTCATGCTCCTCGGAACTTTTCGAGTAGATGAGAATATCGTCGATAAACACGACAACGAACTGATCCAGATACGGACGAAAAATCTGGTTCATGTAGTCCATGAAGATAGCAGGTGCGTTCGTCACTCCGAAAGGCATCACGAGATACTCATAGTGACCATAACGAGTCCTGAAAGCAGTCTTAGGTACGTCCTCATTCTTTACTCTGATCTGGTGATAACCAGATCTCAGATCAATCTTTGAAAAGACAGAGGCTCCCTGAGGTTGATCCATCAAATCATCTATGCGGGGTAGAGGATACTTGTTCTTGATCGTAATCTTGTTCAGTTGACGGTAACCCGCACAGAGTCTAGAACTCTCGTCTTTCTTCTTCACCAACAACACTGGTGCTCCCCACGGGGACACACTTGGCCTCACAAACCGTTTAGACATCAGATCCTCTAGTTGAGTCTTTAGCTCGGCTAACTCCTAGTTGAGTCTTCAGCTCGGCTAACTCCATAGGTGACATCCTATAAGGGGCTATAGAGATCGGACTGAATCTTGGAACTAAGTCGATCACAAACTCGATGTCCCTCACAGGTGGCAAACCTGGTACGTCCTCTGGAAAAACTTCCGGAAAATCTTTCACAACCGGCACATCGCTCAAGACAACATCCCTCTCGATTTCTAAGCAGGATAGAAGCATGTATCCCTGAGCTCCTTCTTTCAAAGAATCTCTTACTTGGTTGGCAGTTAAAAATCCAAAAATCTCAGGGTCAGGAAAAACTAAGGTTCTATGTGCACAGTCTAAAAGGATATGGTTTGAAAATAACCAATCCATGCCTAGGATCACATCCAATTGAGTCAAAGGCAAACATATTAAGTCAACAAGGAAGTTCCTATCATGAACAATAATAGGACAGTTCAAACATACTGTATTGACAGTAACAGGTTTGCCAGTTGGAGTAGTGACAATCAAATCAAAAGACGACGGAGAAACAGGCAAGTCCAAACGCCTCACACAGTCCAAAGAGATAAACGAATGCATAGTACCCGAATCAAATAGTACAGTTAGGAGATTACCAGCTATGACGCAACCACCTTGCATGCGATCATCCGAAGCATCAACGCCAGTCATGGTATAAACCCTTCCCCTCGCTGTGGGTCTAGCAGTTCGAACATTGTTGACAGTCGGCTTGGTTTTTGGTGTAGGGCACTCCCTCATGAAATGTCCTATCTTCTCGCATCGGAAACATAGAACTCCTTCCAGCTCGCAGTTGTTAGCTTGATGTTCGTGTTTCCCATATTTGCAACATCTCCGGATTTGGCTTTGGTTCTGGTCGTTTCCACTCCCTCCACTGTAAGTAGAAGCGACAGAACGATAAGGTTGCTGTTTCCGACCATTCCCTTGAGGTCGGGAATATGGCTTAGTCTGGGACTGCTTCCCTTTCTGGTTTTGGTACTGGTTTGGGTTCCTGGACCTAGACGGCCCTCCTGCAGTACTCTTGTGCTCCCTTCCTTGTCCGAAGATACGGATCTCCAGTGGTAACACTGACTCCTTGATCCCGAAGCGCAAACCTCCTTCAAATCTCTCGCACTTCCAGTCCCCATGAAACTGTGGTGGATTAAGAGCAGCAAGATCAGCTCTTTGTTGGTTCTGTTGACTCTGTTGAGCCATCGTAGCTGTCTGTTCAGCAACAGCAGCCGCCATATTAGCCATGGCCTGGATAGCCCGATTGATGTTGTTGTCATCAACATTGTTGTCAGCAGTGCCGCAACCTCCACCACGACCACCTCTAAGATTCACGTTTCCCTCACAAGGCAGACCAATCATACCTTAATTAACAGTGTTCTAGTGTACTAGTGTGTCAACACACATTGCTTCAACATAGAAACAATTCAAACAAGGTTAAAATAGAGATCACACAACACAAACATAACAGACTCACTCCCCAAGGATTCCCGAAAGACTCGACCAGCTCTGATACCACTAATGTAACACCCCCCTCGCGGGTGCTACATACTCGGACTCTAATGGGGAAATAAATCAAGAAAATAAAAAGCTGGTTGCTTTCGGAAAATACTTTAATTAAGTAGCTACGTTCGAAAACGCGGTTCTAAAAAATTTTCTGCATGCATAGGCAATACAAACTCAAGATGAAGGAATAAGCTCCTCACAGCACATCAGTATTCACTGTTCACTGTTCATAAAACATAAACAAAACATGAAACCTGGTCTAATATATAACATATTACAGATTTAGAAATAATTTCAACATATGTGCAGTAATGTAATATAAGACTGCTCAAAATAAAAGACTCCTAAGCTGGTCGGCTAAAAGTAGCCATTGGGATACAACCCAACGTCAACTTCATCAGAACGTTCCATCATCCGAGTCCTCACGTCTCCGCGGGGACCTATGAACAACATCTGTACATGTGTTCCAAAAACACAACCAGGTGTCCAACATGTACAGGAAAAGGTGAGATACTCATATAATAAGTTTATCACGATAGCCGCACAGGCAACAAACAGCATAAATACAGTCATATGAACAGTTATCTATACAACACAATATAATATCTCAAACACAATCATGATTTATAATAATGCATGAGACTTCAATATCATCTTTCTAATTCATGTACTCCGGAGATTCTAACTTCCCAACATCGAGCGTTAGGCCGTAGTAACACCCGTAACACAATTGTTCTCATGAGTCGGCCTCTCTATTTAGGTCCGAACAACAATTGTTCCAGGGTACCACGTCATAACCATATCCTGAATAGTCCAGTCCCTGATCGAGTTCATTCGTGTTTGGCAGCCGATACCACGGCACGGGGTTGCAACGCCACCGGCCACTTGTGGGATCTCGAACACAGAATGCCCCTACAGACCTAGTGGTCTTAACCGGTTCCATTCTCAACTACTAGAGTTGTAGCTCGGTTTCAAATGGCTCGTCTGCCGGTTCATGCATGTACAAAGAAAGTTTTCTGTTTTCTTTGCGTTCATTCTTTCAAATGTCGAGACATAAAGTCCACGACTCGTTTCAAAAAGGCATTAAGCCCACTCAAATCAAAAACACAGGACACGAAGTCCGAGTGCTCAATCCACATTTATTCTTTCAAATGTCGAGACATAAAGTCCACGACTCGTTTCAAAAAGGCATTAAGCCCACTCAAATCAAAAACACAGGACACAAAGTCCGAGTGCTCAATCCACAAAACACTAGCCCCGACGTCTCGGCCACTAGGTTTGGGTTCATCTCAAAGGTTCATCATTTTTCTTTTCGGTCAAACTTTCTCAAAACAACTTTGGAAAACAAAATACACTTTTGTTTTCTTGAAATAAAACATTTCCACATTTTCCGGGAAAAACACCTTTCTTGAAAACAAAACCGTTTTCTAAGGTTTCACGCCCTTTTTAAACACTTTACAGAATAAAACACATTTTGCACGACTTTTCACAAAACCACTTTTTAAAAGAACATACTTTTCAAAAGAACATACATTTCAAAAGAACATACTTTTCAAAAGAACATACATTTCAAAAGGGCATACTTTTCAAAAGAACATACATTTCCAAAGAACATACTTTTCAAAAGAACATACATTTCAAAAGGGCATACTTTTTTTGAAAAGTAACACATTTTCCAAATACCACTTTTCGATTTTCAAAACACGGTCTTCAAAACTTTGATTTTGATTCCGAGTCCTTTAACAATTATCGAGACATAGCCATTGCTATGCTCATCCAGGATATAAATATATGTATAGATATCACAATAAGATATCATCCAAGGCATCCATGCCACAATTATATCAAATAACCAACTATGCACAACACTTAACATCCAATCAATCTAGGATATAAGTAAACATATAAATCAAGTCTTAACTCAATCATAACACACTAATCAATCATATGCCATGAGGCTACCAAACTCAAAATGAACTACCTCCCTTTACCTCACAAAGGAAGTTCAATGCAAACTCGATCGGTTCTCGGCTCCGGCTCCGGTTCCGTTTGCGTTACCTAAAACAATCAAACACAATTCAATTCAAACAACAAAGCAACATCAATCTATAACATAAGTTTTCTTCCCCAAGAAGGTATAGGGTTCGGCCATGAAAAGATAAAAAGGCTAGGGATCTCATTTGGTTCCAAACTTTTGGATGGTTGGTCCTTAAGCATGATTAACACTAAATCAAGTCTCATGACCCAAAAATTTGAGACAAAACTCATGGTTCTACACCCTATATGTTTCGGCCATGAAGAGGAGAAATAGGTTAGGAGCTTTGGTTGATGTTTTGCTCTTGGGTTTAGGGTTCAAAGACATCAAGTAAGCTAGAACAAGTGTTGTATAGCCAAAAATTGCAACAAAACCCATCCTTTCATCATGATTAGGATTCGGCCCTCCCATGGAAGAATAAGGAGAAAATTTATTTTGGGTTCATGATTCTAGATACTCAAAGTACACATCATGATGGTTTCATAGAAATTGGTTTCATGATCATAGGATTTTTCTACAATTTTCTATGGATTTTCAAAGTTCTAGATCTAAACTTGGATCTTAATGAATCAAGTGATTCAAGAGATGAAATAGAGAGATTGAGAGAGTTAAGATGAGGATCATACCTCCTAGGATCAAGGATTAGTGAAGAAGAAACAAGTTTTCACTCAAAAACTTCAACTTTTGAAGATCAAACTAAGGTTTTTGTGAAGAACTTTTGATGAACACTCAAGAACTCATGAAGAACATGAAGAACAAGTGAGAGAAGAGATAGAAAGAGAGTTGGCCGAAATGGCCATGAGAGAGAAAGAGAGAAATATATATATATTGATGTCATGGCAAACTTGTAAATAACCAAAAGGGTAATTTGGTAATTCCTTCAAAGACTAGGGGCATAAATGTCATTTCCCCTATAAATATCTAGATATTTCTAGAAAGGTAATGATGACATGGTGAGTCACAGGGTCAGAATGGTTATTCCATAAATTCTCAAGGGCAAAACGGTCTTTTCATTCAAGGGCAAATGGTAATTATGAAAAGGGCCAAGGGCATTTTAGTCATTTCACGTCCAGATATTTTCTAAACGTAATCATTACACTGATGAGTCACTGATGAGTCATAGCACACCATGTGACTTCAATCTTATCCGTAGCGGTTCACTGAAATCTCGTATTCAGCTCCGTTCTTCACCCGATTTAGGTTTTCGCCCAAGAAAGTCGTAGGACGACTTATTTATTTTGAATATTTTCAAAATAACCAATATTGTTGGAAATAAAATATAAAACCTAACTGTTTCGTTCACAAGTCGAAATTAGTTCTTGATAGTAGAAAAAGACTACTATCCGTGAAAAACGCAGACCGGGCTCCGTTTGAGCTTTCGCCCGAAACTTAACCATGGCTTCCTATGGTTGTGTAGGACATTCCTATCTGGTCAGAATATTTTATTGCCATTTCTAAGGCCTCGAATAAACTATAAGTTCATAATTACTGAATAATTAGGAAAACTCGAAAATCGGGGTGTTACAAAAAGAGTCATTTCCCCTAGGGACAAAATTGGAATTTCATCAAATGGTTAAGGACATAATGGTCCTTTCACCATCTCATCATTTATGAACTTGGTGAGTCACTTGCATGACTCACCTAGGTGAGTTGTCATTGAAGTGATTTCATGTTTATCCGTTAGCGGGTCCCGGAAATCCCGTATTCAGCTCCGTTGTTCACTCGATTTAGGTTTTAAGCCCGAACAAAGTGTAATAGCTTATTTATTTTGAAAATTTTCAAAATAACCAATATTGTTGGAAATTCGATTTAAAACATAACTGTTTCGTTCACGAGTCAAAATTAGGTTTTCTTATCAGTAAAATCTTACTGTCAGTGAAAACACAGACCGGGCTCCGTCTGAATTTTTAACCCAAAATTTAACGGTAACTCTCTACGATAATGTAGAGTATGAATATGATTTTGGTTTATCCAAAATCATTTTCTAAATCTCGGATAAAATATAAACTTGTTTATATAAATTACCGATCTTAGAAAGCAGTGAAAATCGGGATGTTACATTCCTACCCCACTTACAAAAAATTTCGTCCTCGAAATTTCGTGGCTTAAAACTAAACAGGATTTCTTAATCCCTAGGTTCCATATCATACTCTCCGTATGTAATTCTCCCTTAGGTAATATTGGTAACCTAATAACAAACTTCATATTTATTCTCCGTTTGATTTACCATTAAAAATCAAATCATTTCTCCTCTATCCATACTCCTTCTCCTTAATACCTTATCTTAATCTCGCACATATGAGAGATATAATTAAAATTCAACCACTTTTCCTTCAATACTAATCCATTTAGGAAATCTTCCTCCAACATCTTTAACTCTTACTGTTAACACCATGATTTAAACTACGATACACATTCTTTTTACAAAACAACCATCAGTTCCGATCCAAGGTATCCAATCTTAGTCTTAGTTTCTTTTTGAACGTAGTCCACCTCTCCAATTTACATCATAATAACGCATCACAACCTTAAAGGACATGATTGCACCTCTTAATGCAACTACAACCAAAAAGAAATTGTATCGGGTTCAGTTATCCAAAATCATAAATATTGAACTTTTCTTTCAACTTAGTTTTACTCAGGAACTCCTCTTTTCTGCTTATATTCAGCTTTGGTAAAACTGCTAAGGACACTTTCTTATAAGTCTTCAAACTCATACAATCCATCTTAACCACATACATTGATCATTACCCTAGGTTCTCCAACGATTATTCTGCCTCGATCAATATTTGATTTATAATGATTGTCTTACTTACTGAGATTGATCTTAAGGCCTCACATCTTATTATTCACAACTATACCTCAACAAAACTCCCATCACTTCTTGTCTATCCTGCTAAAAGGATGTTCGCAGTTAGATACTACACTTACTCCTAACCAACCTTCCAAAGATCAAATCGTTTTCCTTGCTCATCCACTTGAGTTAAGGGTGATCAGTTGAACTCAGTCTGTCCTTGGTCCTTGAAGATTAAGGAAAGAAATTTTCAGCAAATGAAAATTTTGTTGGTCTTACTCTCATAGGAAAGTATATAGAAGAATTTTACCACTCTGAAAAGAATATAGGAATATCCAGTATGTAAAAAGATTCTCCAGTAGGTTCGTGAGTGTAAAAATGCATAGCCAATACATGTTTACAACCATGACTCTAATAAAGTCCCTTATTTCACAAGAATCTTCTAGCGGATTAGGGAATCAAAACATGAACAGTTTCGAACCCCACGAGGATTAATTTTTAATACAAGGAATTTACAAAATGACAATTTCTAAAAGTAGGATATTCTGGCCAAAAATCAAACTGGATCACATTTACCAAGAGCAAAAGTGATTAGACTAAGTTTCATCAAGAAACTTCCAGTATCAAGAAGTCGTTTGTGTTACTACACAAGAAATAGTCATAACAAATCTTTCAATGAAGTAATATGAAAATGTCCAAACCAATGGATACTGTTAAACCAATCCACTCAAATGTCTATTAAGTTTGTTTTTAGAAAATCATTTATGTGTGTGTGTGTGTGATTATTTTTAGTTATGAGGGCTTTACTACTACTTACAACATGATCAAAATAGACAATTCAAATAATGAAAATTCCCTTAACCCCATCTTGAAAGACTTGATCTTCATCAAATTCATTTTTGCTTTTTGCAGTCTAGTCCTTCTGGGATTTCCTTTTGTCTATCATCATGTTCATATTCTCCTCGACATCTTTTGTCATTCATATCCTTTGAGGAATCCTTTGTCAATCATCAAACTAAATTAATCCTGTCAAGGCATATATTCACATTCTCCCCCTTTTTGATGATGACAAACATCTCAAGGAGGGATTACTCAAAGTAATAGGTTAGTATGATAAAATAGCATTATATCAGAGATAAGTGCAGAATTACTCCTATTACTCCCCATCACTTTATGCATTTGAATTTGAATTTCATAATTCCAGAAATCGTTCCCCCTTAATCATACAATGATATCTCTCCCCCCTTTTGGCATTATCAAAAAGCGGGATTTAATCGTTTAAATGTATGCATGAGTCAAGGAATATATTTATGTCATCTCATAACCAAGCCATAAATATGGACACCACTTGTTAAGATAAAACAGTTGTTTATAATGATGCACAAAACATTTATTACACTTGTGATGAAGAAAACATTTATTATGATAAACCACTTGTGGTCGAACCATTTATAACACTTGTTATTCTTCCAAGTTAATACCACTTGTTGTTTCATATGCTTGTTTCTCTCTCCTATGTATCTCATGATTTCAAAGGAAATACAATTAATCAAGACTTATAAAATCATCTCCCCTATTTGATAACAACAAAAAGGATCTAAATCTCCCCATAAAACTATGTATTTATTATAAAGGTTTCTCCCCCTCAAGATTTGATTTTACTGATTATGAGAACTTTTTTATTTTAGGAACAAGTTTAGATTTAATGCACAAGGGTTTTATCAATTAATTGCATTTCATATTTAATTTCCTCAAACCAAATTCAAATATATATATATATATATATATATATATATATATATATATATATCCCATATTATGATTTTTCAATACCTTAACGAGGGATACATTCATGATGTGAGCAATTTTCTCTTGCTATAATAAATATCATCATTCCAACAAGCTTTTTCTAAAATTTCAAATATTTAATTAATACTCAATGGCTTCTATGCAATTATATGATATTTTAATATTTCCCTCTCTTTATAGAAGCACCAAGTGTGACACCCCCTTTTGGGGCACCACATGGTTACCCGTTGAGGAAAATAAACTTTAATTAATTGTGCTGATTACTTTCGGAAAATAAGATTTTCTAAGTATTTAATTTATTTCGAATTCGTGATATATTTTTTTTCTTCTAACTTAGCTTACCATATATCGGCGTAACTTAAACACGCAGGTAAATAAACATCAAACAGAGTATATATAATAAGGTACCAAAATATACTACATAGGCCTTATACATACGGCCATTCAAAACAGTCAAGGCTTTCAATAGCCAGAGCAACTAACTAACTGTTGTCCAAAATAAAATAGGACATATCCTATAGCTGGTCTTACTACTAAAACACTGTGACTTCTCGTACGTCACCCTCCTCCGCATAGTCAAGCGTCAGGGAATGAATCCCTGAATGTTCCGGCGGCATCTTGTAACTCATCTAAAGATGTAAGGGTGAGATACCAATATATGGATTCACACACGATAACAACAAATATTACACATCAATAACATATAAGCATAGATAATCATTATGCATAAAGTATCATAGGGTTTCTTACCCAACAGTCATCATTGTTTTCACAAGAGATGCATGACACTTAAATATTCATCATCTAATTCTTTACTTAATCTCAACACCATTTTATAAAAATTGAGCTGATCAAGCTCAAGGTACATTGGCCCTAGGCACAATGACTAGCACCTAAGTGCTTATTCGGAAGTACATGAACACCATGACATTACGCGATTACATGGAATTACATTCAGCGGTACTTGATAAATCGTAAATGGTCATACGATATTGTCCAACTCAAGGCACAATAATCATCAGTTGTATGACACCATTGTCCATCAAGGCACAATGTTACACTATGACTTAAAGTCATCACAGGGTTCCCTGCCATCAAGGTCCCTCAATCTAGATGGCACATTTGCCTAAAAACAAATGCATGAGAAAAACGTTTCAAGTCTTGCCACTTTTCTTTATGTTCGTTCTTTCGTTGTCGTAGCTCTAAGGCTACCTACTATTCAGAATTTACACTGTTTTGAAACTTCTTACCGCTTACTATTAACACAGGACGAAACGTCCGAGTGCTCAATCGCGGAGCCCTAAACCGATGCACCAGCCCAAGGTCGGTGGAAATAGAAAACATTATTCAGCTTTGATTTCGTTTCCTCATAATAAGAGGAGGACACATAGTCCATAGGACACGCAGTCCATAAAATTGTTGCACGGCTTCTCGTGTTATTTTTACAGAACACTAGCGTCTCGACGTCTCGTACGCTAGGTTCATGTTTTCATTGTTGTTCACCATTTTTCGTTCTATGAAACACAAATTCAAAACAAAATCTTCGCAACTCGTCAGATTTTACACTGTTGGGAAAACTAGTTTTACAAAAAAACTTTTCTGTTTGGAAATTGTTTTGTAAACCATTGACTTTCTGGTAAAACTCATCTTTTATTGACAGTCCCTCCCCAAAAACCAATTTTTGAAAGGAAACAGCTGAGACCAAAAACATCATCCCAGAACAGTATTATTGTTTTTTTGAAAACATTTTCCGTAAAACTTTTCAGAATTAAAACATCGTTTTAACGTTAAAAACATCCTAAGTTCCAACGACTTGACTTTTTCCTCTTAATGTTACATTTTCCACATAAAGATTAATTTATTCATAAAAACTAACTTTTCCTACTAACTTCATAAATTACTTTTGGATCCACTTTTCTTTTAGAAAAATAGCGTCGTTGAAAATTCCCAACGTTTCCCAAATAAATCCTTATTAATTAATCCAAAGCTTTTTAAGGTTTTTATCCCTGTTAATTAATTGAGAACTGACCAATGTCAGGCTTCCCACTCAGCAATCAACATCATAACATACTTATAGCAGATAATACAGTTAAATTGCATATTCAACTACTGTACCACATATTAACAAGCAATTATCAATAAATCAAATAATTACCAAAAGTAAATAAATCAATCACCACACAACTGAATTACATATATACAGATCAAATATAATGACATGCAATCATCGGGAGAATCCCTCAGGCATTTTCTCCCTTACATCTTGAAGTTCCTGGTAAGCGAAAAGTCGTCCGATTGATCCGGAAGTCGCCCGGTTTCTTGTCCGATCACTCGTCGACAACTACAAATATACAATCAATCAATATATCAACTTTAAATCACAAAATATTCCCTAATCCTCTTCACCTATGGTTCGGCCTTAGCTAGAAAAGTCAGCTAGGGAGTTCCAAAAATTCCTATCTCTTGGATTCTATCCTTACTAGGTGTGGCAAGGCTAGATCAAAGCCTATTACACCAAAACTTGAACCAAAATCTTATCCTCCCACACATAGGGGTTTCGGCCCCAAAAATCCATATGAGCTAGGAAGCTCATTTGGTTTCCAACTCTTTGATCAATGATCCTCAAGTACACACAACACTAGATTAAGTTACATTACTCAAAAATTTGAAGTAAAACTCTTGTTTTTCAACAAGGGTGGGTTCGGCCCCTCCTAGAAACAACTAGCTAGACATGTTATTTGATTACATGCTCTTAGATAGTGATAGAGAATGATGAAACTAGATCATAGAAATTGATTTCACATTAAAAGGATTTTTCTATGATTTCTTATGGATTTTTGAAGTTCATGGTAAAAACTAAACTTCCATGAATCTTTGAGATCAAAGAGAGAAGTAGAGAGATTAAGAGATCAAGGAGGGAAGTTATACC
Organism: Ammopiptanthus mongolicus; assembly: GCA_039655645.1. Taxonomy (NCBI): domain Eukaryota; kingdom Viridiplantae; phylum Streptophyta; class Magnoliopsida; order Fabales; family Fabaceae; genus Ammopiptanthus; species Ammopiptanthus mongolicus. Next base: position 40,907,175 of record CM077344.1, read on the forward strand.
TCCTAGATGACAAAGCTTGAGAAGAAAACCACTTTGCTTCACCAAATCCTTGAAGAATTAGATAAGATTTGAATGGAAAGTATGGAGGAAATGAAGAATAAGGAGAAGGAAGATGAGAAGAGAAAGAAGAAGAAGAAGAGGAGGCGTGAGGGAGAGAAGAAAAAGAGGTGAGGTGAGATATTTTCTTTTATATTATGGCAAAATTGTAATTAAGTGCAAGGGTATTTTGGTAATTTTACTCAAAGTCCTATAAATATCTAGATATTTCTCTAGACGTAATGCTGGTGATGATAAGGTGATGTGTCTTCAACCTTATCCGTATCGGGTCCCGATAAATCCTATATTTAGCTCTGTTGTCCACCCGATTTAGGTTTTATGCCCAAAAAAGTCATGAGGGCTTATTGATTTTGAATATTTTCAAAATCGCCGATATTGTTCGCAATTTTATTTAAAACCTAACTGTTTCGTTCACAAGTCAAAATTAGGTCATTTGATCAGTAAAATCATACTGTCAGTGTAAAACGTAGACCGAGCTCCGTCTGAGTTTTCTTCCAAAATTTAACCATAGCTTCCTACGATAGCGTAGAGCGTGACTATGGTCTTCGATTATTTTATTTCACTTTCTAAACCCTCTAATGAAATGCAAACGAATAAATACTGTTTAATTAAAACAAAAAGCTCGAAAGCTTGAAAAATCGGGGATGTTACACCAAGAATTTTCTCATTTGAAATTTCAATCATTTATATCATATTTCTAAAGGTTCTATCTTTCTTATGGAAACATTTAAAACTTTATCACAAGATTGATATGTTTCTCATAATTAAGTTTAGAGGATCTTTCTAATTAATTTGCATTTACTCTTGATCCTTCATTTTTTTTTTTAGCAAAAAAAAAAAAGAAGGATTGGAGCCTCGTTAAAACCTTTTGATGTAAAACCCTCCTTAGTGAAAAAAAACCATAAAGGAAAAAGAGTACTCCACCCTATATTTATTAAAAAAATAATACAAGAGGACCTTGGGGGCATTAACCAAACCCAAAAGTAAATCATTTAAACCTATAACTAGCCAGATTTAATCTATTTCTAACAAAATCTTCCCTAACAAAGTCTGGAATTAAATCCCACCAGACAAAACCAGAAATATGAATTCCATGATTTGCAAGCTTGTCATCACAAGCATTACCTTCCCTGTATATATGAGACACCAGAAACCTCATTTGTTTTGTAAGTTCCACACAATTCATCCATTTGCTTTTAATCTTCCAAGGAACAAGGTCAAAGTTGTTAAAGGCCCGAACTACTAGCTTAGAATCACATTCTATCCAAAGAGAAAACCAACCCTTTGAATAAGCTAGTTCAATAGCAATCATTGCTCCATTAAGCTCTGCATACAAAGCAGAAACAGGCTCCAAGTTAGCAGCATAGCATCCTAAGGTGGCTGCACTCTTATCTCGAAAAATACCACCACAAGCACCTCTAGCTAGATTGATCTTAGCAGCACCATCAGAATTGCATTTTATCATATTACAAGCTGGAGGATACCACCTAATTTCTCTGATTAAAGGAGCAGCAGGAGGATGGCCATTTACTTTATAATATCTCAGTAAGACAAACTCAGAAACCGAATTGGACATTACCCCTGATGAAAGATTTCCAGTCAAAGAAACTTGAGAAACAATCCTGGCAATGGCAATGTGAAGATTAATTATTGCATCAGAAAACCTTGTTTGATTCCTGCAAAAGCAAACTGTGGCGAAGGTGTTTAAGATACCAACAACTATAATTTTCAAAAGCTGAGAACTCCATCCTTTTTTTGCAAACTAACAGAATCGAATAAAATGAAGAAGTGTCCACATTTAAACCAATGCTAGCACCAAACCATCTCTATAAATCAGAAGCAAAAGAACACTCCAAGAAAAGATGCTTTATAGATTCAGCAACACAACCACAAATATTGCAGACAGAAACCACAACACAACCTCTCTTCCAAAGATTTTCATCAATCGGCAGCTTATCATGAAGAATTCTCCAAAAAAGAAAAGATCTAGATGGAGGGATACTCTTAATGCAGATCAATTTATGCAAAGGAACAATTGTTCCTAATGGAAAATGAAAGAGATAAGCTTCCTTAAGGGAGAGATCTCCTGAGTCATTTTTAGTGCATCTCAGCTTGTCAGCACAAGGCAAAATAGGAATGATGATGTTCTCAATCTCGGGCTTGAGAAGAGGAAAATGGGAGACTAAAGATCTAGGAATAGACTAAGTACCATTAACAATAAAATCACTCACCTTAGCATCAAGAAGCCTATGAATGTCAGTTGGAATATGTAGTAAATTCACAACTGTATCAGACAACCATTTATCATGCCAGAAATTTATTTTCTGACCATTCCCAACCTGCTAAACAAAAATTCTCTAAAATTGAAGAGATGCAGCTTTTGATGCCAGGCCAAATGGATGACTTAATATGATAAACTACTATCGAGTTATTTCTGAAAACTCTAGATCTGATAAGAGCAAACCATGGAGCTACAGAAGTCATCATGTCCCAGCCCAGCTTTAAAAGGCCAGCCTTATTAACAGCCTTGATTGATCGAATGCCAAGGCCTCGTTCTGAAAAAGGCATACAAACTTGTTTCCAAGAAACAGTGACAATCTTCTTAGTGTTGATATCTCAACTCCAAACAAAATTTCTGATCCAGCAGTTCAACATGTTCATAAGACTGACAGGCCAAGCATAAATTCTGAAACTATAAATGAGCATTCCAAAAATAACTGACTTGATTAAATGAACTCTTCCCATGATGAACAGCATAGCTCCTTTCCATTTGGATAGTTTACATTTGATTTTATCAATTATAGACATCAAGTGAATTCTTCTAGGCTTTCCTTTAAATAGAGGAACTCCAAGATATATGAAAGGAATTGAACCTGTTGAGAAACCAAGCAAAGTAGAAATGCTAGCAATCCTTGAAGCAGATAAAGAGCCATGAAAAAATTTTGACTTTTCTGAACTGATGACTTGCCCTGATGCCTGCTCATAGGCTGTGAATAGAGATTTAAGGCTTTGCAAACTCCTTTGAGAAGCTCTACAAAAGATCATTATATCATAAAACATGACTAGGCATACAAATACCTCAAGGACCAGCCATTAGTTGCAATTTCCCATAAGAAACCAGTTTGGAAATACCCCTGCTTAACACCTCTCCTGCCAGACAAAAAAGCAAGGGAGACAATGGATCACCCTGCCTCACACCCCTCTTGCAGCTAAAAAAACCAATGGCATGACCATTAACAGAAACCAATAGCTTAGCTGATTGTAAAATAATGCTAATCCAGGAGCAAAACTGACTATTAAAGCCAAAAGCATGTAGAACCTTGATCAGAAATTACCAATCAATGGTATCAAAAGCATTTTTGATATCAATCTTCATAGCTATTTGACCACCATAAGCCTTCTTATCCAACATATTGATGGATTCAAAAGCAGTACATATGGAGTCCACAATTTGCCTTCCTTTCACAAAACCTCTTTGGTTATCAGATATTATACTAGGAGCAACCATAGCTAATCTATCGGCAATAACTTCAGTGATTATCTTAAACTGAAAATTAGATAAGGCAATAGGCCGATACAAATCAATCCTGTCAGCACCTGCCACCTTAGGAATCAGAACCACTAGATTCGAGTTTAAATTTGGGAGGATCCATCCCTGCTAAAAAAACTGCAAGGTAGCTGCATAAACATCTGAAGCAATAATATCCCAAAAATGATGATAGAAAAAGCCACCAAAACCATCCGGGCCAGGAGCACTATTACCATTAAGAGAAAAAACAGCTTGCTTAACTTCCTCAAATGATGGCAAGTTTGTAAGCATAGCATTATCCTAAATTGAAATCAAAGAAGGAACAACTTCAGTCACAATTTCCAGGTCATTGACAACATTCTCATAAGCAAAAAGATTTTTGTAGTAATCAAGGATATGATTCTCAATCTCCTCTGAGGTTTCCAATAGTTGCTCCCCATTCTTCATAATTGAAATTTGTTTTGTAACATTCCTGATTTTAGTCATTCTATGAAAAAACTCAGTATTTCCATTTAGATGCCAATCAATTCTGGATTTTTCTTGCCAAAAATCCTCTTCCATTGACAAAGCTTGTTGCGAATGCACTTGAGCCTCTTTTTCCTTGTCAAACAAATCCTCAGACCCTCCATCTCTGCTAATTTGTCCTGAACATCATCAACCAAAATCATAGCTGCCTTGACCTTCAAATGTACAAGTGTACTGTGATCATTACAAATAGATCTATGAAGTCTTTTCTCTGTGTAGTGATCTCTTTTTCGACTATTAGACCAAGTGTACTGTGATCCTTTAGTATCAGTGTGAATTAGATTATCCATATCAGTCCAAGATTTAAACTCATCACAAGACAATCTTGAAGGCAAACATCTCCCTCTTTGCTCATGAGATCCAAGAATGGCATTGAAATCCCCAACAAAACACCAAGGAGCCTTATATTTAGTCCGAAGATGCCTACTGCTAATATAATCAGTAGCAGCATATACAGCAGACATATGTAAATTTTTATTATCAACCTTAAAACAAAAGGAAACTTGTTGAACAGTAGAAGAAATAACCACTGGATCCAGAGAAACATGACAGAGACACTAGAGATTAGATACCATATTATCTCTATCATTCTCAGCAAAGACTTTAAGATTCATTTTGTTCCAAAAACCGGAAGGAATATCAGCAGAAGAAATCATAGGCTCTGCTATAAACATGAAATCAGGCTTGTGCAAGGAAACTAAATTTTTCAACACTAACCTTGAGTCTTTGTTTCCCAAGTCTCTCACATTCCAAAAAAGAACTTTCATTGAGGAATATTTCCCTGGCCTGCTCGGGACCTTGTTAATCTGACCACTTGATTAACAATCTCCTTAGAAGCAATTTTCTTTTGTCCTTTTCCCTGAGATTTGGAAAGCACCACAGTAAAACCAGCTGCAGCTTCCTGATCATCAATCCAATATTTAGAAGCCTGGTTATCTGAGACATTTCCATCCTGATTATCAACAACATCTAGATCATCTTCTTCATTTGCATTATCATTGTCAGCCCATAACCTACCAACCAATGCTTGTATATTTTTGTTTACCACATCATTAGCATGAGTTTCTGGAGTATCCATCGAAACAATAGGTGATATAAAACCACCGACGTTAGATTTTTTATTAGAAATCGGAAGAGAGTCTGAAACATGAGAAACAACTGGCATAGCAACCTGCTCCTCAAGAACAGAAGGCACCTTATTCGACAAAAAAGAACCATTATTACCATCTTTAATAGGAATATCTTCTATCTCCAAAATCTGTGCATTGTTAGTATCTAAAGATTGAGCAGTCACTCTTGCTTCCAAATCTTGAACCTCTTGATTATTCAAATCCTTTTGCATACTTGTGTCCCCCTTTAACAGAATACCATTAGTAGAAACAACAAAATAGGATCTTTCCCTTTACTGTTAACTGTTTTTGAATCAAGCTTTGGAACATACCGGATAACCGATTTCTTGGGAGGCAAGAAATTTGAATTTTCCTTTCTATATGGCACACGATCTTTCTGATTAAAGAAACACTTTTGATAGTCTTGATCTGCATGACTAATTGTTGAACATTGAGAACAAAATAATGGAAGATATTCATAATCAATGTCCACATAAAAACCATAACTATCCCTCTCAACCAGAATTTGATATTGAATAGGATTGGTTAAATCAATATCTACCAAGACCCTTGCATAATGACCAAAAGTCCTATTTGTAGTGGCATCATCCAATGATAAAGGTGTCCCGATGCCCCTGGCTATAGCATAAATAATTTTTGGATGCCAATATTCTTGTGGCAAACCAAGAATCTTTACCCAAACTTGTACATTCGATTGCTTCACAAGGTTAGGATTGAAGTCTTGAGTCCATGAGAAGAGCCTCAATGAACCAGGATTCAAATTCAATGTTCCTCTGGCTAACACCCTTCTTAAATCCTCAACAGAGGAAAAAGAAAATTCATAATAAACTTTCCCTATCGGAACCAGTTTCCAATCACTAATCGGTTTCCACAAATTCAATAACTTCTGTCGCAAGTCATTGAGTTTTAGAGGTGAGTCCCCTTTAGCAAGTAACAGCCTTCCATGAAGGTTATTTTTGCATCCATCAAGCCCGGCTTTGTACTCATCTTCAGGAATTTTCACCGCAATTGCATCACCTTTGACACAAGGGATCGGCAATTGGCTTAAAGGAACATCACATGCATTCTTTAATACTTGAGCAAAAGACTTGGGTGGAGGCGGTGAAGAAGGAGAGGGTTTAAGAGAAGAGGAAGAAGAGGTAGAAGATGGAGGAAGAAGGAATTCTTGAAAAAGATCTTGCCAAGGAGAGGCAGCCATGGTGCAAAAAGGGAACAACCATGCAAAACAACTTGATCCTTCATATTTTAAGTAAGTTTCAAGATTCAAATTTTAAAAACATTTGAATTTTGAATTTTGAAATCTTTGATTAATTTGGCAAGAGATACTCAAGTATAAAAGGTGCCAAAATTCATTTAATATCTTTCCTTGTTGACCACAATCTCTATAAATTTTTATTTAAGCATTTGTGGTACATTTAAAGATTTTCATAAATTAGACAATTTTTTTTATTAATTTCAAATTGTATGTCTAATTTTATTTATCATCTGAACTTTTAAATTCAATCCTTAATTTATGAGACAAATTTTCCATTGGTTTGTTTTTCAAATTTTGAGCATATTAGGAAATATTCTCTTAATAAATTTTCAAATTAATTAGCATTAAGGATTTATTACCACAATCATAATGATTTTTCAATTTGAATGGATTTGGTTAATTAACTCATGAATAAAATTATTTTCCAATAAAGTATGATAATGAATTAAGTTAATAAATTATTCTTGAATTAATTCTTCAATCAAGACATTTCACTTTTATAGAAAAGGGAAGAATTAATTATTTAAATGATTTTGTATAATAAGAGAATTTAAATTTTTGATCCAATAAATTAATTCTCTTTATTAGGATATCTTCATTATTCCTAGAATCCTATTTTAATTTGTCTCATTTATTATGTAGGGATTTTAGTTACAATCTTTAATATATTCAAATAATATTAATGTAATATGATAACCTATGAATCATTAAGATCATATTTGGTACCCTTTAATCTTTGCACATTTAAGGAATTTGTCAATTTTTATTTTCTTTTGATTTTTCAAAGATTTGAGTTTGATTTGATGTGCATTTGAAATATTTTGAATTTTGAAATCTTTCTTTAGGAGAGAGTGAACAAGAACAGATTTTGTCTCCTAATAAGACATTAAGTAGGGAATTAATTAAGATTTGATTTATACGTATTTTAGACATATTTTTCCCATTATTTTGTTTTTCGAACTATAATCAATTATGCTTCCTGCAATAATCGGTTATGTTGCCTGTGGTTTCTTACCATGGCATAGCTCATTTTCATAATTGATTTCCCTAATCGATTATGAGCTTTTTGTTTTGTGGGAATTTTCTAGCATTTTTCTCTAATCAATTATCATAATCGATTATAAAGCTTCTGTTTCTCTCCCTGGTTTTCTCGAGGAACTATAATCGATTATATAATCGATTATCCTATTCGATTTTCACATTTTCATAGCAAGGGAGATTTGATTGTTTTTCTATGCAGCCCTATAATTTCTTGTTGAGAATTCCTAGGTTTTCTAGAGATATTTGACCCATATAATTGATTCTAAGCACAAAATTCAAATGTCATTTTGTATTCACCAAGAGTTTCATAATCAAGTAATCATATTCAAGTTGGGATTATTGCATGGAATATATCCCTGTTTCATCTTGATTGATTTCATATAGACATCTTTATCAACATACCTCCATTTAGCAAGTTTCACATTCGAGCATGTATAGGAAGTAGATGATAAAGTTGCCTCGTTGCCTGAAATCACAAGACGATTCTTTCTTACCCACATTCGATTGTTCTTGAATCTAGCTTTTACATCGCCTATCTTATGCTTGTCTGAGTTTCTCATCAAGAGACCTTTGCTTTTTTTGGTAGCAATTGCATTTTCGAGATTGTGAAGCATTCTTCTTGATGTCATCTACTTTTGCATGCAAGATTGTTTCTCAATTTTGGATTTTTCCTGCACATTTGAAGAACTAGAGAAAATTTTTGGTTCCCATTTCATATTGGGTCCTTGATGGTTAGTGGACAAGTTATTTGCACGTTTAGGTGCCCAAACAAGTTTATTTCTCATACAATGATTTTTTCTATAGATGTACATGTGAGAAATATGTCCTAACTTACCACAATAATTGCATGTCATACTCCTTTCATTTTTCATATAATAATTTTCATTTCCAACTATTGAGTGATCATGATCTTGATGAATGCCATGTTTAACAATAGATAAATTATAGTTGGCATGAATTTCTTCTTTTCCATATGAAGGTTGTACACGTGTGGAATCTTTTGTTTTTGTAATTTCATGAAATAAATCCTCACCTTGATTATCAAGAGATATGTAATTTACATAACATGGTAAGGATTCAAATTTCATAAGATTTTCTTCATCAAGAAAAATATATTCCTTTCTTAAATTATCTATATCATTTTCAATTGAGGAAGTATTTTTCAATCAATTTAAACTTTTATTTTCTAAACTCATCTATCCATCATATACATCATTTAATGCATATAACCATTCACCATTTAATAACTTGAGTTTAGTATCATTTACCTCTATTTCTCTTTGAGTCATTTTGAGAATAGTTTCTACTTTCTGCACCTTTGACTCTTGATCATAAGACACTTTTTCTTGGCATGATCTTGAGGATGATTCTCCTCCAATGAATTTTGCCCTTACCTGCATTTACTTTTAATCTCAAAATTGTTAGTGACAAGGTAATGATGATCAAGTATATTCAAAATGTCCTTGGCACAATAACAATTTTTAATTCTCTCATAAGCATCATCGCACAAACAATTTCAAAGAATTTGCATAGCTTTGAGATTCAAACAAAAACAGTTTGTGTCAAACTCAGTCTAATGTTCTTTGGATTTAAGAATGAGTTCATCGACTCCAATAACCCATAAGTCCACATCAATTGGCTGCATAAAGATTTTGATTCTCATTTTCCAATAACTAAAATTCTCACCAACAAAGAATGGTGGTTTATTAATTCAAAACCATACATGTAATACCCCAATGTACATTAGGATACTACTTACTTTTAATTACGCATGCTAGGGCAAAAAATTCAGTTTTCATAACACATCTCATATAAAATCTTATACATCACAGTTTGTACATGCCAATTACAACTATAACATTATAACTCTAAACTCCAATCCGGCAACGACCTCAAGAACCCCAGCTTACATTGGGACAACTGCCAAGTATTTCCGGAGATACTTCAGAGTTCCCAACATAGTAAAGGAACAACCTGGAACAAAAGGATGAAAGGGTGAGATACGAAATCTCAGTGAGTTCCCTGCAACAAGGCACTCAATTCCATATATATATATATATATATATATATAAAACAAACTTGTACACATTGCATCATATATATAAATCACACAATTGGACATCCCGTATACTTTTATCAGTGAAAAACATCGCTGTCCCCCGTGCACCAAGGTACTTAAGAGGGACTAGCTCTATGATGTAAGGCAGATCATATGTCGATGACCACAAGTGGCGTCCCACTTGCTTTGCACTTACCTTCTTGCCTTCCAAACGAGAAGGACTTTGTGATTGCCTTCCAAACGGAAAGGACTATATGATTGACATCTGAAATGTCCTTGATAACCATTTTAATTCGAATCATGTCGGGCATAAGATGGCTACCGCTGTTGGATGTCAAGTGATGATTTACATATCTATCATTCTACTGCATAATTGAATTAACTCAGCCAATGCAGCCCTCAAACAAGTAATTAACAAGAAATTGCATCAACAACATATGCAGAATTCCTGCAGTTTTTAGCCAACTTCTATGATTTTATTAAAATACCAAACGATGTCGGATTTAGGCAAACGATCCCTCTATGGAAAGCTTAACATGTCTAGTTTATAAATAAAATTTTAATTTTTAGAAAAAGATGCCCAAAAATTACAGCTTTAACCACAAGCTACTGCATTCGAAAAACAGGACAGCAACTGTTCTCTGACTTGTAACAGGTTTTTCTTTATCAATACTCAATGCAAAATAGAAAAATCAGTGCCTAAACTGTAGAAAATCGAGCCTAGTTTCCGAAAAAAGAAGAATCATTTAAAAAGGAGTCCTACAAAAACAGTTATAAGCAAAATACTGAACCTATGTCAATACGGGTTTGAGGACAGCAACCATAGCATTTCCTAATAAGCAATATAACAAACACCTATCAAGCAGGATTTTTATCATGTCTATTCTCATATGTTGGCATATCAAAACCACCCCAAAATCAAAACCAATTTACAATTACACATGCCTTTCCAGAAATTAACTACAACATACCAACTAATAATCATATCATAACAATATGCATGCAACACAAAGAACATCTTTAAAGAGTAGTACCTATGCTTGGGTTTATGGTTACCAAGCTCTAAGACTAAGGAGGAACTCACCAAGACTGAATTGGAATTTAATAGCAACTATGTGAAGTTGGATGTTGGATTTAAAAGCTTTCCTTTTGCTTCCTATTCCTACCCTAGCTCAAACCCTTGATCCTTTGCCTTCAAACTAAAAACAAGAACTCCCTCTTCTATCCTCCAAGAATGCACAATCCTAGGGGCTTAGGTGAAGAGAAGTTATTGTTGGGTTGTGTTCTTGCTTGGGTATGTGAGAATTTTGATTAGATGAAGAAATGATAGAAATAAGGAGTGAGAGAAGGGAATATGGTTTTGGGGAGTGAAGGATGAATGGGAGAGCTTTTCTTTCTTTTCTATTTAGTGTGAGTTGGTGGGTGCATGTGTTATGAGTGGTTAGAATTTTGAGTGAGAGTGAGGTGTGGATATGTGTTTTTGTTTGTAAGTGAGTGGTTATTTGAGTGTGAGGGAGTGTTATCTCTTGGGCACAAAAAATTAACTAGAGCTTAGTCCTACTTTGTTAATTACACCCCCATAAATTGCTACCCAATGATAACATTAAAATACTAACCATGATGCAAAATAATTAATCAATTTACAAACACTTCATAAATATGATCAATTAATCATAACTGAAAGATTAAAGCTAGGGATATTACAATACATTTTAGAAAAAACCTTTTAAATGGTTGCCAACAAAAAGATCATTAACTCTAAGCTGTTAAGCTACTAACCAGAGCCGAAGCTCTGATACCACATGTTGGCCATGGCAACCATTACCCAAAAGGGGGGTCAATTGGGTGATCGTGTAATTCAAAACTTTTTGTGCAATCAAAACGTCTTTTTAAAACTTAATCAGAGATATTAGCGAAATAAAATAAATTACAGTGACATTAAATAAAATGACTAAATGAAGAGCACTATAAGTAAATTGCTTTAATATAAAGAGCAATAATAAACTACGATAATAAAAAGGATAAGGAAAGAGAGAACACGCAGATTTATCCTAGTTCGGCTACCAACTGCCCCAGTAGCCTACGCCCAGTCCTCAAGGTCAACCACCAAGGGTTTTCACTCAATAACTAGCTTTTAAATCAGGTTCAGCTAGAATCCTTCACAAAACAAAGCACTCCTCACAGACAAGGGATATCACCTCCCCCAGTGAAAGAGCCTCAACCAAGTTTAACAGGTGCTAGTAACCTTCCAAGCACTCCTCACAGACCAGGGATATAATCTCCCCCAGTGACAGAGTCTCAACCAAGCTTAACAGGTGTTGGTAACCTTTAGAGAACTCCTCACAGACCAGGGATATAACCTCCCCCGGTGAAAGAGCCTCAAACAACCCAAGAGATATCACCTCTCTTGTCAATTTGGTAACCAAAAGTTGGTTTGAGTCATTTGACTCTTACCACAATATAGCACTCTTAATAGTGTGGATAAGAAAACAAATTGAAATTGAAACACGATACAATTTAAACTATATGGAGTAAAAGCACTCTCTCAATATAAGTATAATCAAAGTGTATAGAGTAGTGAGAGTGATAAAAGAATTAAACAGAGTTTTAGCACAACTAGGACTAGTGAGTGGTACTTAGATGGTTGTGTAACATCCCAAAAATCCTATGTCTGCCTTTTAACTGTTTGTGTGAATAACTTGACTGAGAACATAATTTCATTAATCATAATAAAAAAAGGCTTAATTGCATTTTTGGTCCCTCAGGTATTACGATTGTGCAATTTTAGTCCCCCGGGTTTTAATTGCGCCAATTGGGTCCCCCAAGTATCAAGATTGTACAATTTTGGTCCCCCTGATTTCAATTGAGCCAATTGGGTCCCCCAAATATCACGATTGTGTAATTTTGGTCATCTAAGTATCACGATAGTGCAATTTTTAACATCAATAGCCTACGAAACACATGTGGAAGTGATTTAGCACATAGTGGGGCCAGTTTGACAGCTTTCGTGTCATTTCTATGTGGTACTTAGTGATATGCATTTGACCGTTAAAGTGTGTGAGATGTCAATGATGCCACATAAGAATGCCCCTTAAGCTTCCAAGTTGACCTTACTAAGTGCCAAATCAGTCCCACGTGGGCCACGTAAATTACTGGCGTTAAAAATTGCACTATCGTGATACTTGGGGACCAAAATTGCACAATTGTGATACCTGAGGGACCCAATTGGCGCAATTGAAACTTGGGGGACCAAAATTGTACAATCGTGATACTTGGGGGACCTAATTGGCGCAAGTAAAACCCGGGGGACTAAAATTACACAATCGTAATACCTGGGGGACCAAAAGTGCAAGTAAGCCTAAAAAAAATAGTTAATAATTGGAAATTCATATTTGAATTTCAATTATGAACTTAATAATCATAAAATGTTGTTTTGAGCCTGTTATGTTGTTTTGAGGCGGAACCGATAAAAATATTATTATTTTAATCGGGGTCGCTTCTTACCTTGGGATGCATGCCAGGGTCGAGAAGTAATCTGGCCTTGGGTCGGGAAGTTGTTCTAGCCTAGTGCCGGGAGTAGCTCATGACTGTATCTCATGCTTCACGAGACGTTGTCAAACATCCATCACCTTTTCATTCCTTTAACCAATGGATTAAATTCTTATGACTCTTGGTTAATAACCTAGCATCTTTTCCTTTTATGGAGAAAGCAACTTAACCATTTATGGTTAATCTCTACACTTTTGATGTGGAGTCAACAAGTATCTCCCTCTTTAATCCTTAGCCCTTAAATTACTTACACAAATTTCCGTCAAGTTGTCACTAACTCATCAACCAAGAATATGGTCATAAACACATCAACTTAACTTTGGTATCCATTTTGCAAAGGCCATTCGGCCATGACACTTCAAAAACCCCCTTCCATTTGCTTTTTACTCATCCAAAGGATTAAACACATTATTTCTCAAGTTCTTGAAGAATTCTATCTTCTCTCTAAGCTCTCATATTCGGCCATCAACCAAGCATCAACCTCCAAACTTCATCTTTTAATTCTAAGACCATAGTTGTTCTTGTCTTAGCCTCCTAATCATCTTTGGTGAAAAAAGTTTCTTGATTGGAGGAAGTTGGTTCTTGAACCTCAAGAACACCAACCTTGATCTTCAAGGTGATCTTCACTAAGTAAGTTTATAAACTCATTTTCTCTTCATTTCCTTTCTTAGAATCATGAAACAACTTCTTTAGTTCATGATTCTTCAAAACAAAGTTTCAAACCTTGTTATTTTGTTCCTAGTAGGTTCGGCCTTCTCTTTTGCTCTTGGTGCTTGGATTTGTCTCATTCACAAAGGATCTTCATTGAGTTAATGGGGGAGTGAACTTCATCATACCACATTGGTGGTGGTGAAGATGGTTTATGGGTTTGGTTTTGGGAGGAAAACCCTAAACCAAGGGTTTCCTACTTTGTCTATTTGGTTCTCTATGAGAAAAATGTTGTAATAATTATTTGTGGCTTGATTTGTGTTCATTGATGTGTTTGAATGGTTGAAAACAACTTTTATGTGAGGGAAAAACCTACTCTAGGGTTCCTCCATCTTTTTGTTGAAAAAGAGTTTTTGAAAATGTGACTTTCGGATCTGACCTTGTGTGAGTCATTTCGGTTTTCTCTCAACCTAGACTTGGATTTCAAAACTTGTTTTTGATACTGAAACTAGACATCTGGGGCTTCATTTTGAGCACAAGTTGCATGTGGTTTCATGGAGATTTGACCTTTGACAATCTATTTCAATCTAGGACTAAATTTCTGTCTTGGATTCTGACTACAGTGGCTTATTTCGTGAAAATATACTAACTAGGTTACTGTTTGTGAAAATAAACGTTATAAACAACAAGTAGACATCCTAAGCTTTCATATTATTCCTCATTTGCTCAAATCGGAGTTCGTTTGGTCAGTCAAATGTTTGTCACAAGTTAACGCTTGAAATGCTGAAATTTTCTGTATACGGATTTTGATTTTTGGAATTGTATGTTATGATGTTGGTGTGACTATTTGTAGCTGAGTGTTAGTGTGAAATCAATTTGGCATGGTGAAAAACTATTCTTAGGTTCAAGACCTAAGGATAGGATTTTTCAATGATGAGCTTGTTCATGCTTTCAATACTTGATGAAATGACTATATGTTGAGATGATTTTCATGATGCTAGAATATCGTTGGATGGCTTGTATTTTGTTGAAAAACATCATGTATGGTTCGGCATTGTTGAGTTAAAAAGGGAAGCCAAAGCTTCTATGTTCAAGTAATGGTGTAATGGACTTAAATGGTTCCAAGAAGGCAAAGAAAATTAAAAAGACCTACCTTACTTACATGGAGGCATTCGGCCATACCATAGTAACTAGGGCTAGGAACCTAAAATGTTGATACTAAGGGGTTTAATGTGTTCATACTAAGGTATAACGGAAATAGAAATGAAAAAGGTTTTCAAAGAAATCAAGTTTTAGTTCTAAGGAACCAAGTGTTGGGAAAATGATTATCTTTGAAGTTACATGAAAAATATTTGAAGAATAGGAAAGTTTGAAGTTAATTAACCACTTATTCTAACATGTTGTTTCAAGGAAAATATTTTCAAGAACAAAGAGTTTTCTAAATGATTCGTGTGATTTCCAAAGTTTTTGGTTAGTTAACCTACTTTCAAGAGAAATGAGAATTCTTGTAAATGTTTTCTTTAAAACAATGAGTCTTTACACTACTATGATTAATTTTGGAATCTTACAAAACAAATGAGTTATAGTTTTCATTTGAAAATGAAAATGTGATTTTTAAAGGACAAGTTTTCCCTTTTTACGCTAAGTAAAAGAAATAAGTATTATTTCAAATGAAGTTTTACGCTAGTTTGGCAAAAGACAAAGTACTATGTATCTTGATGTTTTGGATACCTTACGAGTATACGTATAAGTTTTCAAACTATGTTTGATAAAGGAGATTTCGTGAAGTAGTTTACTACCAAGGAAAGTATTTTAAAGACTTTACTATCATAGGGCAAATACGTAATATCTCCTAAGGAATGCAATGAGTTCCATAATGGAATCACAAAGACTAACTAAAAGGCATGTACCTATTCCTTGTGGTCATGGAAAACCATGTACTACACCCTTGATGATTTAGGTCATCTAAGGATCCATAATGCTTAACCACAAAGAGTTACTTATACAAAATAAGTAATGTTTCCCTTGATAGAAAGTGAGAAGGCATGATGAAGGAATCCTTGTGGATCCTGTTTTCCATAATACGCTTAGGATATGGAATGATATATCATAAGACTTGAACATCGTTTTATGAACGACGGAGTTGTACGTGGATGCATGGAACGGAACCAAGATTTGGCGACTGATGGCAAGTCGTGTGAAAGTGGGTCTCGTGGGGGTGCCCTATGGTTATCAAGAGATAGACGTGGTGCTACAGTAATAGTGTAGTATGTGTTTGTGTTGTGGCATTTCTTGACATGCATACGCATTTGTGCATGAGTTGGGCGTTATGCTTGGGAGTTGAGCTTACACCTTTGTGCAGATGCGATTGTTGGAGGTGACGATCTTGGAGATCTTGAGGATGTTGGGGTTGGGATGACCACATGTCGCCAAAGAGTAGCTCCTCTGTGTCCTGGGTACCTGTCGAAAAACGCTGACGTCCTGATTGGACACTGGACAAATCACGATTTGGGTAAAGAACGTCTGGCGTGAGCCATAAAAGCGAATTCGCAATCTTGTTGAGATAGCACATGTTGGGCTGAGATAACGCAGACAGTGTTCTCCCAATCACTCACTCCAGTTATGTTTAGCTCCATGGAGTAGGGGTCAGAGTCTTACCCTTGTGGCATATGGCATTGAGTCACGTACATCACATTGCATTTCATGACTGTTGATGGATACATTTTCATATTATACATTATTATACTGTGTTGATGATGTATGATGTTGTTGATTGAATTATAGGAGATATTGAGATGTATGATATTCATGATTAGTATGTCGTTATCTTGCGTGTCATACCGTTTTTACTTCTGCCATGTGTTGTGTTGATGAATGGGAATCTCACCTCATTACTTTGTATTGCATCGTTGTGTGCTTCTCTGGTGGTCTCCCGAGAAGGTCGTGATACCAAGATTCCACCTGGCGCTTCAGATGCATCTCTCTGTTGAACTTCCCAGTGGTTTCGACAGTTAAACACCTAGTCATGATAGGCTTCTAACAACATACATGTGGAGAGCCACACTCATCGTCCGCATCGGTTGCAGAGGAAGGGTTCTTAACCGCTTCACCACTTGTCTTCTGTCGTTTGCCGTCAAGGCTGTGGTCGTAAGTGGAATGCTAGGTGGGCTCTTTCATCGGAGTGTTCAATGCCTTCTCCCTCTGTTAGGGATAGGCCGCTTGTCAGCAAAGTTGCTTCTAAGTCAACTTTTATGATGTCTTCCCTAGCAACGCCGGCAGTAGCCCCTGCTAGGATTCCTTTAGGCCTCGTTTGACGGGTCCTGGTTGGAAGGCGAGAAGCGAGGAGATTAGGAGGGAGGTGATCTATC
The DNA here is from genome assembly GCA_039655645.1 of Ammopiptanthus mongolicus. NCBI lineage: Eukaryota > Viridiplantae > Streptophyta > Magnoliopsida > Fabales > Fabaceae > Ammopiptanthus > Ammopiptanthus mongolicus. The sequence continues at coordinate 40,924,336 of CM077344.1, forward strand.
TACGCATTCCTATTCCTCTCGCATGTCCCTCCATTAGGGGAAGTTAGTGGAAGCATTCAGTGGTTGATCCGAGGGATGTCTTTTCGTGTAGTCTGTTGTCGGCCAGTCTAGGGTGTTAGAGTGTCTGTATCTTCCTTTTATCTTTTGTGGAGCTGCGTCTCCATCATCTTGTGCTTAGGAGTTGCGTCTCCAATCCTTTATGTTGAGTCTATATCTTTCTGCTTTGTTTCTATAGTCGGGTTGGGTTCATATGTAAACCTTTATGAACTTATGAACATATATTATGAAATGTTTCTATTTACCTTACACGCATAAATGGTTATCATCTTTTACAGCGATGTCTTGTGAAAAGCAAAAATTCACCCCATCTTTCTTAAATTTTTTTAAATAACCCGTTTTTCAGCCTTAGAGTATTATAAAATGTTCGTAAATGTAATGCCCCTGGAAAGGGTATTACAGGCTACCTCAACATCCCTATTTATAGAAAAACATTTAAGCCTATAGGAATTAGGTTAAGCCCATTTAGAAGACAAGCTAACCGCGTCATAATTGACTATTTCAAGGACATAATCGATTATCTGATTTATTTTAGAAAACACGCTGGAGAGGCAGTTGCATCATAATTGATTATATGGGTTCTCTTTTTTAAAGCTCACTTGCACGCATAGGAGCATCATCGATTACCTAATCAATTATTTCTTCTCTGTTTTAGTTACACAAACACATGTAGATATATAATCGTTTATGCTAATCGATTACTTGTTCTCTGTTTTAAAACCAGATTTTCAGATATATGATAATCGATTATTAGAAAATCTCTAATCAATTATTCTCATTAAAAACCAACTGATTTTAAACTTAACGGCTGTCAATGATTTATCCAATTAAAAATCTCAAGGCCTATTAAGTTTTTTTTTTTTTAGAAAATCATTTATGTGTGTGTGTGATTATTTTTAGTTGTGAGAGCTTTACTACCACTTACAACATGATCTAAACACACAATACAAATAATGAAAATTCCCTTAACCCCATCTTGAAAGACTTGATCTTCATCAAATTCTTTTCCGATTTTTGCAGTCTAGTCCTTCTGCGATTTCCTTTTGTCTATCATCATGTGCATATTCTCCTCGACTTCTTTTGTCATTCATATCCTTTGAGGAATCCTTTGTCAATCATCAAAACTAAATTAATCCTATCAAGGCATATATTCACAGGGGACTCCTTATGTTGTTTTGTTTTGGCCATGTTGTGTCCTATTGTCAGTTATACCTTTTGAGGAGCTGTGACTCCCAGTACTTACTTATGCAATTATTTTCAGTTAGGCTTGGACCTATGTTTGTATTCAGTATTGTTTCTATTTCTGCACTTTACTTTTGAATGATTCCTAGAAATGCATGGTGAACCTAAGTTTATTATTATTACTCAATTGACAAATCTCATTGCATCATTGCGAAAAGAAAAAAAAAACCTATATTTTCCGCATTAATATTATTTTCATCCTTATAATCCTTCGGGTATGTGACATTCGGGTATGGGTATTACATAACGCACAAAGGATTTATCATTCAATTGAATTTCATATTTAATTTCCCCAAACCAAATGCAAATATCTTATCAAATATATTATCTTATATTATGATTTTTCAATACCTTAACGAGGGATACATTTATGATGTGAGCAATTTTCTCTTTCTTTCATAAATATCATCATTCTTGTAGCATGAGACAGCCCGCCGTCCCATCAGTAGAACCTAAGATATTAACTAATCTTAATCACATAATAAACGTTAGCGCGCCTTATTAATACGAAGCGAAGCGAAAAATTTAGCGCGGAAGTAAAACGATTTACGGCACGCTATACCTCAGAGTACACAACTTTAAATATAAAGAAATATATCACATACATCATTGCCCCATCAATAGGGCTACAGTATTAAAGTAGTACATACAGAGTATATTATTACAAACCAAAATAAAAGTACGAAAGATAGGCCGAGAGATAGCTCTTCGGCTAATCACGATCACTGCCCAACCTCTCAAGGCTAGGGTTCGTGGCCCGTCCTCCGGCGTCAGGCTCGTACGGAATGCCATCCAGTTCCTCAGCAACTGGTTCCTCTTCGGGATCTTCCCATTAAATAAAGTAACACATATAGAAAATAAATAGAGATAAGAAACATAATTCATCAATATGGGAGAGGGGCATCAATACAGCATATATATATATACATCACACAACACAGATAACATATACAACACAACATGACCCATCTCTTAAGTCACCCATCACAATCATCTCAAACATCATTCTCTCAAATAAGCCTATAAGAGGGATACTAGTCCCTATGTATATGCTGACTTCCCTAGATGCATGTCGGCCGATACATCACGTCCCCAATTGGACATCCCTGTCGGGATTTTAAGTAACGTCCCCAATTGGACATCCCCCTTTGGGACCAAATGCTTTGGTATGAAATGATATGAAAATGCAACGAACATCCATCGCAGGTTGATATCGGGACCTCACGCCTAAGCACTCGTCCACGGCCATGACACATCGCATCACATCAACATCAACATCAACATCACATCATCATCAACATCACATCAGCATCACGACGCCTTGCGTCTAAGAGCCACAGCTCCACGGTCGGGGCCACAACGATATCAACCCGAACCACATCATCACTCACCATACTCTCATCAACGCTCAACCACCAGTCAAATCACAATAACATTACAACAATAATTCATCCAATGCAGATATCATTATAAAGCCAGATAATAGTAAATTACTCCAACAGTTTAACACAACAGGTAAACAGATAATCAATTAAACAAATCAACACATCAACCTCAATCAATTTTATCATCCATGATATCAACTTAGTGGTGATAGCCCAAAAGTACCTACACCCAGGCTCCAGGCACTTTATCCAGGGCTCAACCTCTAGTAGGGTTTAAGGGTTCCCCTACACAGATATATATACTCTATATTAAGCTTGCCTTCCTGACGATATTAGTTCTTTCTCCACACCTTAGTGATTTCCTCGTGCAGCTCCGGCTACGACTCCGTAGCTGTCAGTCGGGTGCGCTGTCTGATGTTCGAGTCCTGTCCGATTCTATACAACAGAGCACAACCATAAATTAATACAGTTAAATCAAAAACTCCCTAATTCCCTAGGATTAGCTACTACCCCTATTTAATTAATTAGGCTAGGGGTGTCTAAAAATTCCTAACTCTTGGATCCATGATCCTTAGGTAACCCTAAACATAATCAATGAAGGCATTAGCTCATAAAAATAAAGATTTCTCCTACTGCATTACCCTTAGGGTTCGGCCCTATTGAATGAAAAATATGAAAAATAGCTAGGGAGCTCCAAAAATTCTCATTTCTTGGATAACACCCTAACTAAGTGTGATAACCCTAGATATCAACTCAAAACATCAAAAACCAACCAAAAACCCTACCCTACACAATAGGGGGTTTCGGCCTCTCTCCCAAAGAAATGGCTAGAGAGATTTCTTGGCTCTAATCTCTTGGATCATGCAAGTATGTCATGAACCTAGGCCATAGAAATTGGTTTGGCATTGAAATGATTTTTCTACAATTTTTCATTGAATTTTGAAGATTTGGGGGGTAAAAATCCTAACATTTCTAATCATGGGAATTTGAGGAGAATAAAGAGAGATTGAGAGAGATAGAGAGAGCTAGCTGCCTCCTAGGATGATCTCCTTCAAAAATGAGTGAAGGTTGCTTCAAGAAATTTCAAGGATTAAGCTCCAAAAATGGAGTTTTGTGAGGAGGAAATGAGGAGAAAAAGAGAGAAAGAAGAAGAAGGGGTCTGGAGGGCTGTCTTGCTCGAAAATTTTTGGGAAAAAGAGTGAAGAAATATTGGATATTTAATGTGAAGACTTAATAGTAAAGTCATGGTAAAAGAAATGGTAAAAGGTAGTTAGTAAAAACTAACCAAAGGCAATTTAGTCAATTCATATCCCGACATTTTGAAAAATCCTCACGACATTGGTAGGAGTCCACAAATGATTTAACATAGCCCTGGTATGAAAATTATTGGCTCAAGGTTCTCGAAAAACCCCAAGACAGCTCGAATCGTCTACCCGATCGATTTTCGGTCCGAATATAAAATATTATTTATATTTTTGGACGTCAGGACACATTTTAGCAAAAAGATAGAGGATTGAATTTTAAGACTAATGGTTCTGACCGTTAGTCAAAATGGGGTCTTGATAGTAGAAAAACACTATCATCCGAAAAAACATAGATCGGGCTTCGTTTGAGTTTTCGGTCCAAAACTTAACCATAGCCTCCTACGATGGCGTAGAGTGTGACTATGGCCTCGGAGTAATTTATTTAATTTTCTAGACCCTCCAATAAAATATAATTACTTAATTACTGATTAATTAAAAAGATTGAGAAAAATTGGGGTGTTACATAACACCCCTCCTTCTGGTGTCACTTTCGTAACCCCAAACACTATAAAGTAAAAGAAAAGATTTGCTGGTTCACTTTCGGAAAAAGATTTTCTTTACTTATATCTTACTTACTACGAAAATCGTGATGAAATTTTTCTTCTTATAACATTAAAGAACATTAGCATAACTCACGACAACGCTAGCATAACTCACAAATATATATATATATATATATATCCATTAAAATCCATCAGTCTACCACACGGCCATCAGGAGCCAATAACGGACTAACCCAAAAGTAACTACCTCAAAATAAACCTAAGCTGGTCTGACAAAAGAAGTCTACAGATAATAAGGTGCACTCCCCCGACATCAGTCGTACCAAAGGGACAGGGTCGCGTCGTCACCAATCCACACCTCTTCGTCGTCAACCTCCAGCACTCAAGCTATAGGGTTCCGGAGCGATTCAAAGGACTGTTAACAAACATCTATACATGTATCAAAAAACACAACAGGGTGTCCAACATGTACAGGCAAGGGTGAGACACCAATATATGAACTCAAAATACAACTACTGCATACCCAAAACACAAACAGCAGATGCATATAGGTATATCAAACACAGTCATTAAGCATGATAAACATAACACAGAATATCATGACAATACAAATAAATCAAGGGTCTCATACCCAACGATCAGCATCGTTTTCAAAACACTATACAAGACACTCCCAGATATATCCTCTAATACTCGATTCTGGATTTCCGGAAATTCCATCACCAAATGAATGAGTTGATCAAGCTCGGGGTACATTGGCCATCAGGCAGCAATGTCTAGCATCAACGTGCCGTAATAACTAGCACCATCGTGCCATAACTAGCACCAACGTGCCATCACTACATTGTCCAACTCAAGGTACAATGTATATATATCGAATGACATAAAGTCACCATTGGGTTCCCTCTCATCAAAGTCTCCCTTTTCATGGCACGTCTTCCTAACAACAAATGCATGAGAAAACCTTTTGTTTTCGTAAGTTTTTCTGTGCCGTATCATTATTTCCTCGTTGAAGCTCAAAGCTATCAACCACCACAATTTTTCTTTGACTTTTAAGTCTTTTCACATTTTCTCAAAAGGGACACACAGTCCGATTAACCAAAAGAGGTCACACAGTCCAAAAACAGCCCAAACCCAAAAACCACCAACCGATGCACCGGTCTCGGATTTTGGATTCTAGAGCACCCAAAACGCCCACAAGCCTACAGGACCACAAGGATTGTCCACAAGCTTACCGGACCAAAAACTAACACGGATCCTTGATTCACATGTTCTGTAGAACACTAGAACCCCGACGTCTCAGTTTCTAGGTTCCCATCCAAAATAACCTTTTTCCTTGAAACACAAAACCCACATCTCCGAAGCTTACACTCGAAGCCTTCGGGATCGGTTTTCCATAAAACCAACTCCTGGATCAAAACCATTTTTCTTTTGAAAACAAACTCTTAGCAAAACCTTATCACTTCAAAACATAGTTCATGAACACTCTTGGTCAAAACTATTCTCCTTTGAAACATCTTGGTAAAATCACCAAAACCTTGAAATACAGCTCGTGAAAACTCTTTTTCTTGGATAAAACAATTTATTTTGAAACAACATTTCTGAAAGCACTTTTGCTTTGAACCAATTCACTTTATTACTTTAAAAACGTCGATGTCTCCAAAACACACTTTTTACTTCAAACCTTACTTTTCTCAAACTAAAGTTATATTTCTCCTTTTTCCCTTTATGTCAACTCATCTCCCAATAAAGTAGTTTCTATTCTTCTTTATTCTCAAAAAGCGCATTAGTTTCCTTAGGTTTCCAAAATTCTTTGAACTTTAACCTCTCCTTTTATTATTTTTCGTTCCAAGTTTTTTTGAAGCTTTTAACTTTATACAATTTCGAACTCTAACCGATGTTAGGTTCCTTAGCGCAATTACCAATCACTATTCAATCACCACATCATGTTAAGCATACATAGGCATGATCAAACATGCTTGAGCATAATAACACACAATTATACCTACTTAAGCAAAATTAAGCATGAGCATATATAATTAAGCGATAAATAAATCACTCCACAAAATAATTACAATTACACACCACTACACAATTTCCACCAAATACACAACACAGACAGTATACAGCCATCGAAAATTGAATTCCTCAGGTTATCTCCCCTTACATCTCGAAGTATCCTCCGGATGAAAAGTCGCTCGGTCGATCCGCGAACTCTCCCGATTTCTCGTCCGATTACCCAACCACAACTACAAACACATAATCCATTCAAACATTAACATTAAACAACACAAAATCTCCTAATCCCATGTATATGGGGTTCGACCATATAGCTAGAAAATTAGCTAGGGAGCTCCAAAAATTCCTATCTCTTGGATTTAATTCCTACTAGGTGTGATAAGACTAGATTCAAGCTCATTACACCAAAACTTCAACCAAAACCCTATTCACCCAACTATGGCAGGTTCGGCCCCTCTTACCCATTTGAGCTAGAGAGCTCTTTTGGTTTCCATCTCTTGGATTATGAAAGAAGACACTGAATCTAGCTCAAAGAAATTGGTTTGACATTAAAAGGATTTTTCTACAATTTTTGATGGATTTTTGAAGTTTAAGCTTCAAAACCTAAACTACCATGAATCATGAAAGTGAATGGAGAAATAGAGAGATTGAGAGATCAAGGATGGAAGTTATACCTCCTAGATGACAAAGCTTAAGGAGAAATCAACTTGCTTTCACAAAATTCTTGAAAGCTTAGAAGAAATTTTGAGAGAAATGGTGGAGGAAATGAAGAAGAAGAAGAAAGAAAGTGAAGGGAGAAAAAGATGAAGGGGGGCGTGGGAGTGAGAGGGTGAAGAGATAAGGAGGTCAAAAATTTTCACTTAGGGGTAATTTGGACATTTCACCATGGTTTAATGGTAAATTCATGGAAACTCAAGGGCGTTTTGGTCATTTCTCGTCCAGATATTTTATGAAAACCATCATGACACTGACACGCATTCTTAGGTGACTTGACCTGATGTGACTTCAAGATTATCCGTTAGCGGGTTCCGTTAAATCCATCTATAGCTTTAGTCATCTCCCGGTTCGAGTTTTCGCCCGAATAATTTATATTATTTTCACTTTTTAACGTTAAGAACCAATTTTAGGAAAATTATAGAGAATTGAATTCTAAGACTAACTGACTCGTTCACGAGTCAAAATTAGGTCTCTATAGTAGTAAAATACTACTATCAGTGAAAACGCAGACCGGGCTCCGTCTAAGTTTTCGACCCAAAATTTAACCGTAGCTTCCTATGATCACATGGATCATGAATATGATTTTAGTTTTCCCAAAATCATTTTCTAAAAAATAGATAAAAATATAAACTCATTTATATAGTTTACCGGTCTTAGAAGGCGTGAAAATCGGGGTGTTACAATTCTAACAAGCTTTTTCTAAAATTTCAAATATTTAACTAATACTCAATGGCTTCTATGCAATTATATGATATTTTAATATTTCCCTCTCTTTATAGGAAGCACCAAGAATTTTCTCATTTGAACTTTCAAACATTTATCTCATACAATAATTCTAGATGGTATGAAACGAAAGGAAACGAATTAGCTGACATCTTATATTTTAATTTCTTGATTGTATTCTAGAATTAGTTAAGAATAAGATAAAAACATCAAACTTCACTGCGGCTTTGTTTTAAAGACATTCGTATTGTTCGTCAAAAATCTTTTCGCACCATATAGCATTACTGTATCTCATATTTCTAAAGGTTCTACCTTTCTTATGGAAACATTTAAAACTTTATCATAAGATTGATATGTTTCTCATAATTAAGCTTAGAGGATCTTTCTAATTAATTTGCATTTAGTCTTGATCCTTCATATTTTAAGTAAGTTCCAAGATTCAAATTTTAAAAACATTTGAATTTTGAATTTTCAAATATTGGATTAATTTGGCAAGAGATACTCAAGTATAAAAGGTGCCAAAATTCATTTAATATCTTTCCTTGTTAACGACAATCTCTATAAATATCCATTTTAAACATTTGTTGTGTATTTAAAGACTTCCATAAATTGGACAAATTGTGAATTTCAAAGGGTGTGGTCTAATTTCATCATAATTGTATTGATCATCTACACTTTTAAATTCAATCCTTAATTTATAAGACAGATTTTCTATTGATTTATTTTTCAAATATTAGGCATATTAGGAAATAGTCTCTTAATAAAAATTTCAAATCAATTAGCATTAAGGATTTTATTACCACAATCATAATGATTTTCAAATTTTGAATATTTGTGGTATATTTATTCATGATTAGAAACTAATTATCCAATATAATATGATGATCATGGATTAAGTTAATAATTTATTCTTGAATTAATTCTTTAGTCAAGATATTTCACTTTTATAGAAAAGTGGAGAATTAATTATTTAAATGATTTTGTATAATAAGAGAATTTTAATTTTTGACCAAATAAATTAATTCTCTTTATTAGAATATCTTCGTTATTCCTTGAATCCTATTTTAATTTGTCTCATTTATTATGTAGGGTTTTTAATTACAATCTTTAATATATTTAAATAATATTAATGTAATATTACAACCTATGAATCACTGAGATCATATTTGGTACCCTTTAATTTTGTGCACATTTAAGGAATTTATCAATTTTTATTTTCTTTTGATTTTTCAAAGATTTGAGTTTGATTTGATGTGCATTTGAAATATTTTGAATTTTGAAATCTTTCTTTAGGAGATAGTGAATAAGAATAGATTTTGTCTCCTAATAATAAATTAATTAGGGAATTAATTAAGATTTGATTTATAAGTATTTTAGGCATATTTTTCCCATTATTATTGTTTTTCGAACAATAATCGATTATGCTTCCTACAATAATCGATTATGTTGCCTCTGGTTTCTTACTATGGCATAGCTCATTTTCATAATCGATTTCCCTAATCGATTATGAGCTTTCTGTTTTGTGGGAATTTTCTAGCATTTTTCTCTAATCAATTATTATAATCGATTATAAAGCTTCTGTTTCTCTCCCTAGTTTTCTCGAGGAACTATAATCAATTATATAATCAATTACCCTATTCGATTTTCACATTTTCATAGCAATGGAGATTTGATTGTTTTCTATGAAGCCCTATAATTACTTGTTGAGCATTCCTAGCTTTTCTGGAGATATTTGACCCACTAGTATAAACATAACATGGTTGAAATAATATTTAACCATATAAGCATCACAAGCACATATGACATATAATTGATTCTCAGCAGAAATTTCAAATGTCATTTTGTATTGACCAAGAGTTTCATAATCGAGTAATCATATTTAGGTTGAGATTATTGCACGAAATATATCTATGTTTCATCTTGATTGATTTCACATAGACACCTTTATCAACATAACTCCATTTAGCAAGTTTCACATTTGAGCATCTATAGGAAGTACAGGATAAAGTTAACTCGTTGCGTGAATTCAAAGGAGGATTCTTTCTTACCCACTATCGCTTGATCTTGAATCTGGCTCTTACATTGTCTATCATGTTCTTGTTTCAGTTGTTCATCAAGAGACTTTTGCTTCTTTTGGTAGCAATTGCATTCTCGAGATTGTGAAACATTCTTCTTGTTGTCATCTCCTTTTGCAAGCTAGATTGTTTCTCAATTTTGGATTTGTCCTGCACATTTGAAGAACTAGAGAAACGTTTTGGTATCCATTTCACAGGATGAGGATTCCCTGCATTCACTATTTCTATCTCTCTCCTACTTATATTTTTCAACATTTTTTGATAAATCAATCAAGGGATGGGATTACAACAGAAACATGTCCAATGGCTAACATTATTTTGACTGTAAGGACTTTAGGATTCACTTACTGCAGTGAATCCAGGTCCCATTTCATATTGGGTCCTTGTTGGTTAGTGGACAAGTTATTTGCACGTTTAGATGTCCAAACCCAAACAAGTTTATATTTCATTCAATGATTTTTCCTATAGATGCACATGTAACGCCCCGATTTTCAAGTTTTCTAATTTTTCAGTATTTTAACGTCTGTATTTTATTCGAGGTCTTAGGAATAGAAATAAAATATTCCGAGACCATAGTCATGCTCGACGATATCGTAGGAAGCTACGATTAAGTTTTGAGTCAAAAACTCAAACGGAGTCCGGTCTACGTTTTTACACTGACAGTATGATTTTACTGCTCAGAAGACCTCAGATGGACCCGTGAACGAGACAATAAGTCTTAGAATTTGATTCTCTACCTTTTGGTTAAATTTCGTAAAAATTTCAGAAAAATAACTTCCCGACCTTCGTTCAGGCGGAATCCTCAATCGGGTGACGAACGGAGCCACATATGGACTTACCGAGACTCGCCAACAGATAATCTTGATATCACCACATCCCAGGACACTTGGGAGAATATGCCAGAGTCGTCATGACGATCGGGAAAATCTAGACGCAAAATGACCAAAATGCCCCTAACCTTAGTCTTTTGCACTTTTACCATTTTACCCTTTTGGCAAATGACCTTTTTGCCCTTAAGTGACTTGTTTTAAGGCTGAACTCAGCCCCTCACACTCTCATTTTCGCACAGCCCTCTCAAAAAGAGAAGAACACCATAGTTGCTCTTGAAGAAACACCATTGTTGGTCTTGAAGCTCCTTGATTTCTTGTTGGAATCACTTGATTCCTTGAGCAATCTTCCTTCATTTTAAGGTAAGATCACTTCTATGATCTCTTAGCTTCTTGAATATCTCTTTATTTCAAGATCAAGATCCATTTTCATGAAAATCATTTCTTAGATCCAAAACTTTGAAAATCCATAGGAAATTGTAGAAAAATCATTTTGATGTGAGACCAATTTCTTTGAACTCACCTCATCATTCTCTACCTAAACCCAAGAGCTTATGATTCAACTCTCATCATAGCTCAAAAAGCACTTTATGGCTGAACCCTTCTTGATGATGATGAATAGTGTTTTCATCAATTTTTGATTTCTAATACTTGATTTCATCCTTAGCTTTCCTATGCCTTTGAATCCATGAAATGGAAAACCAAGATCAATTCCTAGCTTTATTCTCTTTAGGGTGGCCGAAACCCTCTTTGTGAGAATTGTTGATTTTGGTTTGAGTGTTGTTTAATGATTGATTGTTTGGTTGTTTGTAGTTGGTGACAACTATCAGGAGGTTCACAAACCGATCAACTGACTTTGATCTGGGAATCTACTCTTCAACAGGTATGGGGAGAAGAACCTCATCACACCAAGATGGTGGTGGTGAAGATGGTTGTTTAAATTATGTGTGGGTCAAACCCTTTAGTTTGGGTTCACTTTTATGTGTTAAGTTTTGTTAAGTTCTCTTGGAGAACAAGATTGCCATGATGAGTTTATGCTTTAGTATGTTGTAGTGTGCTTTAGCATATGTTGATGATGAGATGATTGAATGAAAAACCATTTTTCATGTATGTTCGAAAACCTACTTTGATCACTAGATCAAGTATGGACTTTTATTGTTGATTATGAGACCATAATGTGTGATGGACTTGGATGTTTGATTATGATGTAGTAATGTGTATTATGGTTATCATGATTGTGTAAGTGTTGTGAGCCATACTTTGATTGGTTGATGAAGTAAAACTTCATATTGATTCCTAGTTGGCTATTACCCATGACCTTGAGGAAAGGAAGAATATGAATAGTTCATGGACAAGTCAAGTTTTGATGTAAAGAAAGTGTTTTCAATAACTTGTGTTTTTCAAAGAAAAACCCTAAGTGACTTTAAATGGAATTACATCTCAAAGTGCTTTCACCAAAGTGAAACATGTTTTATACCTTATCCTTAGTTCATCTAGCTAATCAAGTGACTCAAAATGAGAAAAGAAGTGTTTTCATGAAGAGAATCAAAATGGTTCCACAAGGTTGATGTCTTGTTTTAAGGCAACTTTTCGCTAAGCGAATTTACTTTCGCTAAGCGAAAAACAGGGAAAGTCTTAGTCGGGCATCACTGCTTCACTTTCGCTAAGCGAATTCATATTCGCTAAGCTAACCAAATGAGTTTCGCTACGCGAATTATGTCTCGCTGAGCGATCCAGAGAAGCCTCCAAAGGAGGTATAACCGCCTCCATTTCGCTAAGCGAAATTATACTCGCTAAGCGAATAAAGTGAAATTTCGCTACACGAATTCTGTTTCGCCGAGCGATCCAGAGGTGTTTACAAAGAGGTGTAACTGCCTGTACTTGCGCTAAGCGAATACATATTCGCTAAGCGAATACAATACGTTTCGCTACGCGATGGATGTTTCGCCGAGCGATCCAGAGGAGTTCCAAAGGAGGCATTACTGCCTCATTTTCGCTAAGCAAATGGAATTCCGCTAAGCGAATTTTATGTTTCAGAAAATGCTAGAAATGAAGTAAGTAGTTCAAATGTTGTTTCAAATCAAATGAGTTTTTAACTGTAAAAGTTGTTTGGTTTACAAAAAGAGTTTTCTAACTCAATCGTAAAGTTTTACGCGTGAAAAACCTAAGTTAAGTAATTAACTTAGAGTTAAAGACAAGGGTTAATTAAGTATGGTATGTGGTGGAACAAGACCATGTGCTATACCATTGATGACTTAGTACATCAATGACTTCATAAGACTTAAGTGAAATCAACACTTGTTTCCTTAATTGAAAGACAAGGGATTAATATTTTAGAAAGGCTTAAAGATTCATCTAAGAGGATTCTCAATCCTTATTCATAATGCTTAGGACTTGAGACATAATTCATAAGACGTAAACACAAACACGAAACGTTTTGGTTTTTGAAACAATAGTTCGATGACGGACCGGTGATTCGGATCCAGGTTAATCGTTCAATTGTTTCCGTCTTGTGATAACTGGAATGAGAGAGATCCCGAGGCTGTGCAGGTATGGGACTGTACAGTGGAAGGAATCCTAAGGCTATGCAGGTATGGGACTGTATAGTTAAGGGAAAGCATATAAGGATTGATTGGTACTACCCATACCAACAAGATTTATCTTCTTTTTGGAAACTTAGAACATAAGAACTTTATAGTTAAGCGTGCTTGACTTAGAGTAATTATGGGATGGGTGACCTTCTGGGAAGTTTCCTAGAAAGCGTGTGAGTGAGGACAAAACACGCTGAAAAGACTTGTGTTGGTTTGTGGGGACAGTCGGCGATTCTGAAAGCAGTCTGGATCATTCCAAAGGAATCACGAGATATTTATCCGATGGATAATTGTTTTATCCGATGGATAAATGTTTTATAAAACAAAGATGTGTGTAGTTCCTAAGGAAGAGAACCTTAGTGAACCTTGAGGTCTATCTAATGGGTAGACATTGCTTTATCGCATCTGCTTTGTGTAAGCATTGGCATTTCATGTGCATAGTTGTAAGGCCTTGAGCCTAGGAGTTGAGCTTACACCTTGATGCGGGTGCGAATCTTATGGTGACGATCTTCAATGGTCTTTTTAGAGGTATTAGGGTTGGAAGGGCTGACATGTGACCAGTTGGTGATTCTTCTGTGTCGTGGCGAATCCGTGCAATACACTGATATCCTCTACTAGATGCCGTACTTTTCATGTTTGGTCGAGAGTGTTTCCGTAAAAGCCAGATACGTGCACGTTACGAATGTTGTAGCATCTTGCCCAAGGCTGGCGCGCACGGAACATGTCCTCCCATTCACTCTCTCCGAATGTTTTGTTAGCTCCATGGAGTAGGGGTCAGAGTAGTACCCAGTGACGTTGACATTGAGTCATATACATTGCATTGCATGGCTATTGGTGTTTACATTACTGTTATACATCATTGTACTGTTTAAGAGTACCTTACTTTATGCTGTTAACTGCTTAACATGATGTTATGCTACATTGAGAATTTTAGTAAGCATGTTGGGTACGCTGTTACCCGGTGAGTCGTCCCGTTTTTACTACTGCTGTTTTGTTGTGTTGATGAACGGGAATCTCACCCATATCTGTATGTTTTCTGCTGGTACTTGCTGTTGCTGCTTGAACAGATGGACGCGACGATGGTTCGGTTCAGCAGTCCCTTTGAGTTCGGAGGTGGACTCTTTTACTGTTTTAGTTTTGTTGTCGGCCAGACTATGCCAGTTTTTGTAGTACCTTTTGGGAGCTACGACTCCTTGTACTTATTGTATTTTCTTATGTCAGTCATACATTAGACTTATGTCTGTATATAGTAATGTTGATGTTTCTGTTTTTCGTTTTCTGTTTCTGTATTTATAATACTGCATGTATGTCCTAGTAATGCATGATGAACCTAAGTTCACCTATTAGTATTATTTATTACCTTTACTAATCCCATTACATCTTTATGAAAAGAAAAGAAAAAGAAAAATCGTATTTTTCCGCATTAGTAAATATTTTCGGCCTTATAAACGTTCGGGAATGTGACACTCGGAAAAAGGTGTTGCAGCACATATGAGAAATATGTCCCAACTTACCACAATAATTGCATGTTACACTCTTTTCATTTTTCATATAATAATTTTCATTTCCAACTATAGAGTGATCATGATATCAAGAGATATGCAATTTACATAACATGGTAAGGATTCAAATTTCATAAGATTTTCTTCATCAAGAAAAGTATATTCCTTCCTTAAATTATCTATATCATTTTCAATTGAGGAAATATTTTTCAAGCAATTTATTTTCTAAACTCATCAATCCATCATATACATCATTTAATGCATATAACCATTCATCATTTAATAATTTGAGTTTTGTATCATTTACCTCCATTTCTCTTTGAGTCATTTTGAGAATAGTTTCTATTTTATGCACTTTTGACTCTTTGATCAAGGGACGCTTTTTCTTGTCATGATCTTCAGGATGATTCTCCTCCAATGAATTTTGCCGTTCCCTACGTTTACTTTCAATATCAAGATTGTTTGTGACAAGGTAATGATGATCAAGTATATTCAAAATGTCCTTGACACGATCACGATTTTTAATTCTCTCATAAGCATCAACGCACAAACAATTCCGGAGAATTTGCATAGCTTTGAGATTCAAACAAAAACAGTTTTTGTCAAACTCAGTCTGATGTTCTTTGGGTTTAAGAATGAGTCCATCGACTCAAATATCCCATAAGTCCACATCAATTGACTTCATAAAGATTTTGATTTTGATTTTCCAATAAATAAAATTCTCACCATCAAAGAATGGTGGTTTTTCAATTTCAAAACCATACATTTTGAAAAATCTTTTAAATGGTTGCCAGGAAAGAGGATCTTAACTCTAAGCTGTTAAGCTACTATCCAGAGCCGAAGCTCTGATACCACATGTTGGCCCAGGCAACCATTACCTAAGAGGGGGATGACTTGGGTGATCGTGTAATTGAAAACTTTTGTGCAGTCAAAACGCCTTTTTAAAACTTAATCATAGATAACATCGGAATAAAATAAATTACAACGGCGTTAAATAAAATGACTGAATGAAGAGCACTATAAGTAAATTGCTTTAAGATTGAGAGCAATAATAAACTGCGATAATAAAAAGGATAGGGAAAGAGAGAACACGTAGATTTATCCTGATTCGGCTACTAACTACCCCAGTAGCCTACGTCCAGTCCCCAAGGTCAACCACCAAGGGTTTTCACTCAATAAATAGCTTTTAAATCAGGTTCAGCTAGAAACCTTCACAAAGAAGAGCATTCCTCACAGACCAGGGATAAGAGCCTTAACCAAGCTTAACAGGTGCTGGTAAGCTTCAGGGCACTCCTCACAGACCAGGGATATCATCTCCCCTAGTGACAGAGTCTCAACCAAACTTAACAGGTGATGATAACATTTAGAGCACTCCTCACAGACCAGGGATATAACCTCTCCCAATGAAAGAGCCTCAAACAACCCACGAGATATCACCTTTCTTGTCAATTTGGTAACCACAAGATAGTTTGAGTCGTTTGACTCTCACCACAATATAGCACTCTTAATAGTGCAAATAAAAAATAAATTGAAGCATAATACAATTCAAACTATATGGAGTAAAAGCTCTCTCTCATTATAAGTAAAATCAAAGTGTATAGAGTAGTGAGAGTGATAAAAGAATTAAACAGAGTTTTAGCGCAACTAGGACTAGTGAGTGGTACTTAGAGAGCTACCAAAACATTGCTATTTATGGAGAAATAATTAAGCCCATAGGAATTAGGTTAAGCCCAATAGGAATTTTTAATTTCCATCGCATCATAATCGATTATACACAAGGTCATAATCGATTATCTCTCTTAAGTATAAAAGGCGTAGGGAGGCAGTAGCCTTATAATCGATTACTCCAATCGATTAGGACCTTTTTGTTTAAGGATCCTTTTACACGCGTATGATTATAATCGATTATGTAATTGTTTATATCTTTTCTGATTTTAGTTCAATTTCACGCATGGCTGCATAATTGATTATGCTAATCGATTATTTCTCCTTTGTTTGTAAAATTAGTTTTTCATATAGATGGTAATCGATTATTAGACATCCTATAATCGATTATACTTATTAAACCAACTGATTTTAAACTTAGCGGCTATTAATTGATTTTATCCAATTAGATCGCTTGAAGCCTATTAAGTTTATTTTATGTGTGTGTGTGATTGATTTTAGATTGAGAGATCCTAAAAACATAGATTACAAGAAAGAAAATTTCCCATAACCCAGTGTTGAAGAACTTGATCTCCTTGATGCTCTTTTTCCCTTTTTGCATTTTTGTCCTTCTAGGACTCCTTTTGTCAATCATCATATTCACATTCTCCTTGATTCTCTTTGTCATTCATGTCCTTTGAGGAATCCTTTGTTAATCATCAAAACTAAATTAATCCTGTCAAGGCATATATTCACATATTATTACTATTATTTTTATTATTCATTATCGCACCGGCTGAGAACAATGCTTTTCTGAAATCTCTTTATAACTGTATTTCTGTTCATTAGGATTTTATATCTCATTAGTAGTATTATTTTCAGAGCCTGAGGACGACCTTGTTGAACAACTAGATGTTTGAAGACTTTAGTCTAGTAGTTTAGCTTGGTTAGTATTGTATGACATATGCGAAGAGGACGTTTATTATTGTTTAGTTATTTTCCTTATGCGATATGTAATAGACGCCCGGTTTTGAGGCTTTGAAACTTATTATGTTATTTTAGTTTTTAATTGATGTAAACAATTATTTTGGATTATTATTATATAAAGTATTTATTCAGTATTTATTTAAGAAATTTTTTATTTACCTTGTTTTACTTAAATAATTATTTTGGGTTACTAATGTAACGAAGGGCGTTACATTTTTGGTATCAAAGCAGTTCAATCCTACATTGGATTATGGTAATGGGTTTTTCTAAAAATCAAAACTTGGGCGCATAGGATGCTTGTTAGAGTTAAGAACGTTGCTTGCTGTGCTTTGAATATTGTGCCTAGCCAACTCAGTGTTTTTTGGTAGTGAGAAGATTTATAGCGACTAATAGGCGAGGGACGGATGATGCACTTGCAGCAGCTTTGGATTGTGTGACCAAAGCTGTGCAAGAGCAGACAAAGGCTCTCCGTCATATGAGGAGAAATGGAGTGGTAGCACCCCAAGAACCTCGGTACGTGGGGTTATCGATTTTTCAAAGGATGATCCGCCATCTTCCTGAGACAACTCAGATCCTATAGAAGCTGGAGAAGCTAAAGTGGAATTGTGCTTATAACAAGAAGTGATCATATTGTTTGATTCAGGAGCAACCCATTCTTTCATATCTCTTAGTTGTGTTAAAAATTTGGAGTTGTCTATCTCTAAACTACCTTTTGACTTGTGTGTTTCTGCCCTTGCCAAAGATAAATTGGTTACATCTATTTCCTGTTTGAAATGTTCCTTAATATACCAAAATTTATCTTATGATGTTGATCTGATATGTTTACCTATGTCGGGTTTAGATGTCATACTTCGCATGGATTGGTTGTCACATAATAATGTTGTTATAAATTGTTCTTCCCGAACCATATCTTTTCTTCCACAACCAATGTCTATTGACCCTTCAGTGTCGAATTACCTTTTATCTGTCGTGTCTTGCCACAAGATCTTAGTTGAGGGAGCTCAAGGATACATACTTCTCTTTTTTGCTAAGCTAGAGGTTGAAAGTGATGTAGCGGCATTACCTGTTGTGTGCGAGTTTTTAGATGTATTCCCTAAGGAGCTCTCTAGCTTACCACTGGGTAGGGAGGTAGAGTTTAACATAAATATTATGCCTGGGAGTGGACCTGTATCTGTACCGCCTTATAGAATGGCACCTGTAGAGTTGAGCGAGCTTAAGAAACAGTTAGAGGAGTTGTTTGATAAGGGGTTTATTAGAAAGAGTGTGTCACCTTAGGGAGCGTCGATTCTTTCAGTGAAAAAGAAATATGGGAGTATGAGGTTGTGCGTTGATTATAGGCAGCTAAACAAAGTGACCATAAAGAATAAGTACCCTTTGCCTAGGATAGATGACCTGTTAGATCAGCTGAGGGGAGCGCCAGTGTTTTCCAAAATAGATCTAAGATTAGGGTACCATCAGATTATAGTTGGGTGTGAGGAAATCCCTAAGACAACCTTTAGAACAAGGCATGGGCATTATAAGTACGTAGTGATGCCCTTCGGAGTGACGAACGCTACAGCCGTTTTCATGGACTACATGAATCGGATCTTTAGACCCTTCTTAGATAAGTTTGTGGTGGTGCTGATAGATGATATTATGATATAATCTAGAACACCTGTGGAGCATGAGGAGCATCTGAGGGTAGTGTTAAAGATCTTGAGGGATGAGTGTTTGTACGCTAAGCCGGAGAAATGTGAGTTTTGGCTAGATGAGGTGAAGTTTTCGGGACACACCATTTATGAGAATGGTGTAGCAGTTGATTCTTCTAAAGTGTGCTAGAGTGGGGATCACCTAAGACGGTAATGTTGGGGTTTCAAGAGCGATAATTTTTAAAAACAAATTATAAAAACCTCTTGAGCGGAAAAACCCCTTTACTAAAGGACCACGTATTGCACATGAATAATAAGGATATTGTGTTTACCTCTTGAAGCTTAGCTTTACCTCGAACACTGTGAGCACGTCAGAAGCACTGGTAAATCACGAACACTGCTACGGTGTGAATGACAACTTGATCTACACAGCTACAGGGCAGCAGATCCGAGGAACACAGCTGCTATTACCACAAAGGGAGAGGTTCTTCTCTATCACCAGTATTGCAAAGTAGAATACCTCTACTCAGTCCATGCGAGCAAACTAACGTCAGAGATAGCATAGTGCTAGCTATCAGGATTGGAAGAGGCGCGGCACACAGAGAGAGAAAGGAGGCGCGGCTGTCAATAGAGTACAGCGCCTGTTATGAGTGCTCTGTGTTGTGTGTAGCTTAAATGATGTGCACAGCTTACTAATAGCTATCACTTACTTAACCTAACCCACTTGGGCTATTGTACGTTACAGGCCCAATGTCTAATTATTAATTAAATCATATTTAATTAATCAATTAAATCAATCCCATTTAATTATTAATTAAATCATATTTAATTAATCAATTAAACTAATTCTCTGAACATTTGGTCTATGCGTGTGACCCTATAGGTTCTCAATTAATTGGCAGTAATATTAGTTATTATTAATCATATTAATAATCAATAATATTATAAACAATGAGCGGCATCTTGCAATAGATCATTGCTACCCAATTAATTAAAATATTGGTGATACAACTAAACCGTATTGTAACCATATGTAATGTGAAGTTAACATCCTTTCGTCACAATGTCTTATTTGAACACAAGGCATGAATATGTCATCCTTGTTAAGTCGAATTATTTATTTCTTGATCTAGTAATTGACGTATGATCATGTGGGCCCAATATCTCATATTGTCCCATGTTAGCATGGCCATGCATTTCTACGTCGCATACCATCAATAGGCCTATAGACATTACTCCTGTTATCTACATCACTCACATTCCTCAACATGTTTCATTGCAGGCCCAATAACTATCTTTATAGTTGTCCTATTATAGACAACGTTTAATAACATCAAATCCTACAACTACATATGTTAGGAATCGTAGTGACTTCAAGTCGAAGGACTACTTCACTATGGTCACCATGAGAATCGCTTATGACACTTACATAACTATTATGCAACGTTCTCATAGCGGGTCACTCCAGTATAAATATTCCACTAATATTTATACCTATGTGAAGACTTGATATCTTATATCTATGACCCGTGAGATGTGGTCATCAGTGCACTCACATAATAGTCTCAATGTATTATTATTGTCCTTATTAATAATAATACTTGACTATGGATATTTAAGAATAGTGTTTTATAATTTAATGGCGTCTCACGGTCAAGTCATACTCGACGTTCCATTAAATGAACTACCTATTCTAAGGACTGTATTATGCTATAAATATGATCATCAAATATAACATAATAAATAAATGCCTTATACATATATCAAATATATGATCAAAGTCATGATACAAATGATTATCTATTCAAAATTGATTGGCCACTAGGGCTTACCCCAACAATCTCCCAATAGCACTAGAGCCAATCGGGCATCAATATAACACCCATCGGTCTAGTGTGAGTGTCATGCTACCATTGAGCAAGAGACTCCAATAGTGGATTGTTTAGTGTTGTCATTCTGCACATCTTCATATCTCCTCTATCGATCATCTATTGAATGAGATGGAAGAACCTAAGAATATGTTTCGGATCACTGGTGAGATCAAGTTTCCTTATCATCGCAACGAGATCAATGGAGTTCGCAAAGTTAGGAACTTCGATTAGTTCATAAATGAACTTTCTGATCCAAACGGCCTCTAAATCTATATTTTAAGCAACTATATACTCCGCCTCTGTTATAAAATCAACAACTGTCTCATGCTTGGAACCTTTTCAAGCTCACAGTGTCAGGACCCAACTTAGGCATCCCTGACCGGCCAGAATGGAACTCCGTTGTTCCATTCCCAAGGCCTTTCAAGAACGTATAAGTCACATCATAGAAAGATATGTAACATATCAGTAGTAATTATCAGAGTAAACGATTATACAAAACATAAGCCATGGCGGCCCTGAGTTAAAATACCGAAGTTTAAAAAATAAAATAAAGAAACAACCAAAAGAGTTTACAAATCATAAGGAGGTTGAAAACTCTAAAGCAAGGAGATTTCCCATATGACAAAACCAAACAAAAGGAACCAGCAGCAGCTACCCAAGCACTACACACGTGCGAGGATTTCCTGAGATGACTTCCTTCATGAAGTACCTGAATCTGGACCAAAAAGGGCGGGGGTGAGTCCCATAACTCAGTGAGGGATAAACAAAATATAACATCAAATGGTATAACATATAACCATATGCCAATATGTAAATTACAAAGTACGAAACCATCCATAGCTGATCATTTCTTGCCATGATGTCAAATTAGCATTGGGCAAGATGCTTGTGTATCCCCTTGGAGTTGTTCGCTAGAGTCTCCCACTCCGACGGTCGCATTTCTATCCCGGTCGAAACCGTTGACCGGCAAGTGACCTCGGTCACTACACAACATCCCTCCAAACTCCGGGGTTGTTCACTATAGTCCCCTTCTCCAGCGGTCACATTTATACCCCGGTCGTGTCCGCTAACCGGTCGGATACATCAAGTCTTGCTCAATTTCCAAAACCAAACCCCTTTTCATATGCATGGCATGTTCATGCAAATCAACTCTCAATATCACATCTTCACTATATGCCTCAACATAGCTTACATAACCATTACAACGGTAGTCAATAAATTTTATAATGATCGCAATCATAATTACATGTAGACAATATTATAGTCATTTCACTCCCAAATTAGAAGCATCTTACCAATTAGTTTCAACACTTGCTTCATATGCAAATACATAGTTGAGTCAATAGACCTTACCTTGACATTTGTCAATAATTTCACGGCAAACCTTGTTCACCACAATAAGCATTTGTTTCGCTTTCGAAGCTTAAAAATCAATATACAAAAAGTACAATAACCTCATAACTGAATAAACACGTGAATAAAAGGCCATTGCCCATATACCATCATAAACATAGAACACAACAATAGTTCACATATACATCTACTTCATTTTCACTTAATTACTTTCTTCATAATACTTGTATACATTGACCGTCTTAACTAACGTTCCTTATCGTATTTAGCACAGTTACTCAATAACGCTCACAACTATACTCTCTTCTTTTCATAAGAACCAACTTAATCATAAGGAAGAACCATTCTTAGGTTCAACAAGAATATAAACATTGACTATCCCACTGTAAACAAACACTTGCACCACATAACAATCCTACCTCTACATTTGTCTATTTCACCATCATATAGCTTCATTCCAGTTTTCATACATTCCTCTTCATCCCTTTGTGTTTCGTAATCTCACATCCTATAAAATAGTCCGCAATTATGTTCCTCTCCTTTGATATTATTACTTTACACCAACTAAAAAAAATAAGTCGTTCACGATCCTTAAACACATTCTCACATTAATCAATCATACTCAAGATTATAAGACAACACCAGCTGTACTTCTCTTAATTACACGTCTTAACCCTACTTATAATAACACTAAAGCCGTATTATCATGTTATCTCCCAAATCTCTCATTTTATTGGCACATCATAACTATCCCATCATGTGTATATGTTCGACATTTCATCAACTTATTTGTCATCCCACACTATGCCACAAAGAACTTTAACGTATAGTTCATCAGTTTTTATAATTCAAATCATCCATGTTCATATCTCTACATACATGTCACTTCATGACAATTTTCCTTTTATCACCAATTTCACCATAATCTTTTCTAACATGTTTTTAATAAACCTCCCTTGATATCATAGTACTTCACATTTAATTTACTTTGTTTATACCCATTGTAATTCCTTACCTCTTCAAGAGCAAGAGTAGAGAAACACAAATGCCTAAATAATTAATTTGCTGACTGGTACTAGCGCTCAGCGTAGGTAAAGTGGTGCTGGGCGCAGGGGTCGAGTTTTCAGGTCTTGCTCTCGGGTGCTCCAGCGCTCCGCGCTGGTTTTTGGGCGCTCAGCGCTGGATATCATTCCTTCTCTGTCATCCTAGCGCTCAGCGCTGGGTTCCTGGCGCCCAGCGCTGGAGCGATTTCTGCAGAATCGCAGAGACGCGAGTTCCGCAGAAATCCAACCATTTCAATGCACAAAAATAACTCGAATACATGAAGAAAAACTCAAAACTCTCTATATATCATCATACTTGACTAACCAAACAACATTACTCATATATATCAACAATATCAAACCGATTTAACACAAACTTCATGCCAAAAACACACAGTGTGATAACCTAAAATCCCCAAATTATCATACCACCAATTTTCCCCCAAAAATACATCATTAATCCAACCTCAAATCTAAATCCCTCACCTTGTTTGACGTTTTTGAGTCTCTATTTTCTTCCTTCCTATGCCGTTTGGTACTCTCTCATCTTCTCCTTCTCTTTTCCCCTTTATTCTTCTCTTCTTCTTCTTCTTCTTCTTCTTCTTCTTCTTCTTCTTCTTCTTCTTCTTCTTCTTCTCTCATCATTTGTTCTCTTCTGCTAGGGTTGTCAATGCTGCACATCCTCTTTTATCTAACTATTTATACCTAGTTACTTTCACTGAAAAGCTCATGATGTTAAGTTAACTCATAACTTAACACTTGGACCGAAAGAGAAATATGTTCATATCTTTATCTTGATAACCACCAAATTTTATTTGTATTCTTATGTACATTAATATATTTATTTATTTATTTTTATTTAAACTATAATAATATTTTCATGTTATAAATAATTAATAACATGCCAAACAAATTTTGAAACTTTCTTCTCTATTTCTTTATTTATTTATTTTTAATTAAACCTTATGTCATTTTTGGCGGGTCTTACACACAGTGACACCATTAAGGCAAAACACAAAACCAGACTGCGATCTAAAGTTATCCTTATCGGTTTGGAAGCTAGCATCAGTTTAACCCATTACAATGAGCTCTTCCTCACAATTTCAGATCAAGAATGAATCCTTAGTTCTTCTCAAATACTTAAGGATATTCTTGACTTCGGTCCAGTGACCTTCACTGGGATTGGATTGGTACTTTCTCATCATGCTCGAAGCATACGTGACATCTGTTCTAGTACAAATCATGGCATGCATAATAGATTCAATTGCTAAAGCATATCGAATCTTATTCATGCGTTCCCTCTACATCTGATGTAACAGGGACTATCCATTGGACAGGTATACGCTACGTGTCATAGGCAAGACACCCTTTTTGGAATCATGCACATTTAAAGCGCCCAAGCACTTTGTCAATTTATGTACCTTTGACTAAGGCCTAACAATTTCAGCGATCAAGGTCCATAGATCCTGATTCCTAATACATAGGACGTTTCGCCAAAGTCCTTCATTGAAAAATAATTCCTTAACCATGTTTTCACATTTTATGGTGTAGAAATATTGTTTCCATAAGTAGTATGTCATACACATACAATACGAGAAAAAATAATTATGCTCCCACTAACCTTCTTGTACACACAAGGTCCATCCTCGTTCGTGATGAATCCAAACTGTCTTACAGTTTACATCAAAACAAAGATTCCAACTTCTGGAAGTTTGTGTTAATCCATAAATGGATGTTTGCAACTTACAAAACCTTTCGAGCATTCTCTGAATAGACAAAACTCTCAGGTTGTGTCATTTACACATCCTCGAGAAGATTCCTATCAAGGAATGCTGTTTTGATATTCATTTTCTAGATCTCATAGTCATACTTGAAGCAATAGCAAGTGGGATCTGAATCAATGCAACTGGACAAAAGGTCTCATCATAGTCGTACTATGAATTTGCTTGAAACCTTTCGCAATTAGTCGCTCCTTAAAGGTATTCATCTTCCCATCCATGTTAGTCTTCTTGTTGAAGACCCACTTGCACCTTATGGGTTTTGCCCCTTTCAGGTGACTCAACCAAGGTCCATACTTGGTTGGTGTACATGGATTCTACTTCGAATCCCATGGCTCCTAGCCACTTCTCAGAATCCAGGCCAATGACGACCTCCTGGTAAGTCACAGGCTCATCATGATCCATGAGCGGTTCATCACCTTCTTGAGTTAGGATTACTCCATATCTCTCAGGTCGATGACGTGTCCTGTTTAACCTACACGAGTTTTGTGATACTTGAACTGGTGGTTGGATCACAACATCTTGTGGAACCGGTTCTTGTTCCATTGCAGACAGGTCAGTACTCTGTGGTGCTTGGATTAATCCATGTTCTATATTCCTCCCACTGTCTCCCTTGGAGATGTGTTCCTTCTCAAGGAACACACCAATCCTAGCGACAAACATTTTGTCCTCGAAGGTGTTGTAGAAATAGTGTTCGTTTGCATCCTTAGGATACCCCACAAAGATACATTTGTCACACTTGGGTCTAAGCTTATTTGAAACCAAACGTTTCAATAAACTTGACATCCCAAATCTTAATGAAAGACATACTTGGTCGCATACTAGTCCGTATCTCATATGGTGTCTTTCAGCTGTCTTCGATGGAACACGGTTAGGCGCGGAAGTTGTTGTATGCAAAACATATCCGTTGAAAGAGTTAGAGAAGTCTGATTGACTCATCATAGATCGTACCATGTCCAACAAGGTGCGATTTCTCCTCTCGGACACACCATTCCATTACGGTGTTCCAGGAGGAGTGAGTTGAGATATAATCTCATACACCTTCAAATAGTCATCAAACAGTTGGCTTAAGTACTTACCACCACGATCTGATCGCATGATCTTAATACTTTTCCAAAATTATTTCTCCACTTCGTTCTTGAATTCTTTGAACATTTCAAAGATTTCTAACTTGTGTCATACACAAATCCGTCTTTACTGAAGCTATCAATAAACGAGACGAAGTACGAAATCTTGTCTTCTAGCAAACTTGTTTAGAGGCCCTCATACATCACAATGTATCATGCCAAAAGATTACCAGCCCTTTCACCTTACTAGTGAATGGAGCTTAGTCATCTTTCCAAAAAAGTAAGATTCGCAGACCTCAAACAATTCATAATTGGATGAGTCCAAGAGTCCATATTAGTGGAGCTTGGAAATGTGTTTCTTACTTATATGGTATAAAGATATTGCTGAAGACATAGAGGGTCCAAATCACTTGGTTTGGCTGTATAGGCATTTATGTTATAGATGGGCATATCGAGATCAAGGACACAAAGTCCATATCTCATATGAATACAAGTATATATGACATCAGTTGAATAAATGGAATAACAATTGTCCATTTATTGCAACTTAAAATTCTTTCTTGTCTATACAAGATATAGAAATGATGTTTCTATTATCAACTAGAATAAAATAACAGTTATTTACTTCTATTAATGCCCATAAGGCAAATTCAAACTCTTATAGTTAATGTAGCAACTTTTGCTCCATTTCCAATCATAGAGTAGAACTTTACCTAATGGTAAATTCAAACTCCTATAGTCAATGTAGCAACTTTTGCTTCATCTCCACTCATAGGGTAGACCTTTACCTAATGGTCAATGTCCTACTCCCTTTGATCCTTCACATTAATGTGAGATCCATATGCGGTATCCAATACCCATAATGTTGGAGTAGATTTGTTGACTTTTATAACAAATATGCTTGAACAAGAAGTCATACTTCATTTCTTGTCTTTATACTCTTTCTAGTACCTCTTATGCCTTGCTAGCTCTTGTTAGAGCATCATAAGGTGCATGATCATATCACACGTCTCTATGATTGCAAGCATGAGATGTTGTACACCAATGGCATCGACTTAATGCTTCTATTAAGCATCCTTTTCGACCCTTATGGCAGTAGCAGCAATTGCTTGAGAATTATTTTCTTGAGAACATACAGTTCTTTTCTCGTACTTGAGGATAATCCTCAAAATATGTACCAATCCAGAAAATTAATTCCGGATAACTCATCCTTCTCAAGGATGTATCACAACAATAAAATTATAGTTGTGTTTGTAGCCATAGTTATTTAATATAGAAACATACAGAATATAAGTATCATGATTAAAACATATTTAATAGGTCTTTTAGTAAATACACTCCCACTATTTTTTTCAAATCAATGACCCTCATCATTGACTCGAAAAATCCTGTTGAAAGATTTTCTAGTGGGATCAAGATCCATATTTCACCTCGTTCTGAGTCAGCTATGGCTGATCGCCCAGTACTCAGCTATTTAGGTAGGAAACTCCTTTCCAATTATATCCAATGTAATTCTTGGACCGGTTGGGTGAATAATTGCTTATTCTAATTCATCATATGGATTAATGCCCAACCCCATGCCTCTAAGCCATTTCAATCCTATTGAACACGCTTAGTTAAGTTCAACCCAATGGTTGGCAGTAGGTTATTTCACCTTTCGCGTCTCACCGGAATATATTAAGTTGCTCAGCTGTGGCATGACCCACACTCAAATGATTATGGCCTTGACGAGTGCCACGCATCAGGAGAGGCATTTAATAACTTAATTTATTGAGAGAATTTAATAATTAAGTGATCTCATCGGCTTGTTTATCATATAAACGTCTTTCATAGCATACATGGCATACTAGCTTACATACATTCAAAACATATTAAGCATACAATGACATACATGCTATCATACAATTTAAGTTCCAAATTTAAATCATACATCTCATACATTTCATGCATTACATACATAAATATACAAGACATATAAAAGGTATTATGATTATGGCCTCCTAATGTGCAATAATTAAAACTAATTATTACAATCTTTGATGCTCGAGCAAACTTCCAAAGTTTGTTCCACTGGCGTCATGATTTGGTGTTGCCTCCATGTCAACCCGAACAATTTACAAAATTTAAAATAAAATAAATGTCACGACACGCAGGCCGTATTTATAAAATAAATACAATAAATCACGACACGCAAGCCGTGTTTACCAAATAAAATTAAACACCAAAACTAGGACGATAACCATATACTGCACATTTAATAAACAATTTATAAATATGCAAAAGGGACAAAATCACATTCTGTCCATTAGCACGGCTGTGCCAAACGGCACACGGCCGTGCTGAAAACTCGCTGACACTGTTCAACATGTGCACGACCGTGCCAAATGGCACACGACCATGCTGAAAACTCGCTAACGCTGTTCAAAAGTGGCACGGTCATGCCAAACGACGCACGGCCGTGCTATGCGTTTACTAACGTTAACCCAAACGTGCATAGCCGTAATAAATGGAGCACGGCCGTGCCAAACGGCGCAACAGGATTCCAGAAGCGAATCCTTGTTTATGTCAGGAGCACAACCAAGCACACAAAACATGTTCAAAGAGATTTATATCACATACAAATCATACAAACATGCTTTTAAACACACAAATCATATTTAAAAGTAATAAACATGTTATCATACAAAGGCAAACAATCCTAGGATACATGGCAAACTACGACCAGACGCTCTGATACCATTGTTGGGGTTTCAAGAGGGATAATTTTTTAAAAACAATTTATAAAAACCTCTTGAGTGGAAAAACCCTTTTACTAAAGGACCACGTATTGCACATGAATCACAAGGATATTGTGTTTACCTCTTGAAGCGTAGCTTTACCTCGAACACTGTGAGGACGTCAGCAGCACTGGTAAATCACGAACATTGCTACGGTGTGAATGACAACTTGATCTACACAGCTACAGAGTAGCGGATCCGAGGAACACTGCTGCTATCACCACAAAGGGAGATGTTCTTCTCTATCACCAGTATTGCAAAGTAGCAATACCACTACTCAATCCACGCGAACAGACCAACATCAGAGATAGCGTAGTGCTAGCTATCAGGATTGGAAGAGGTGCGGCACACAGAGGGAGAAAGGAGGCGCGACTGTCAATAGAGTATAGTGGCCGTTATGAGTGCTCTGTGTTGTGTGTAGCTTAAGTGACGTGCACAGCTTACTAATAGCTATCACTCACTTAACCTAACCCACGTGGGCTACTGTATGTTACGGGCCCAATGTCTAATTATTAATTAAATCATATTTAATTAATCAATTAAACATATCCTCATTTAATTATTAATTAAATCATATTTAATTAATCAATTAAACTTATCCTCATTTAATTATTAATTAAATCATATTTAATTAATCAATTAAATCAATCCCATTTAATTATTAATCAAATCATATTTAATTAATCAATTAAACTAATTCTCTGAACATTTGCTTTATGCATGTGACCCTATAGGTTCTCAATTAATTTGCAATAATATTAATTATTATTAATCATATTAATAATCAATTAATATTATAAACAATGAGCGGCATCTAGCAATACATCATTGCTACCCAATTAATTAGAATATTGGTGATACAATTAAAACCATATTGTTACCATATATAATGTGAAGTCAACGTCCTTTCGTCACAATGTCTTAATTGAACACATGGCATAAATGTGTCATCCTTGTTAAATCCAATTATTTATTTTGTGATCTACTAATTGACGTACGGTCATCTGGGCCCAATATCTCATATTGTCCCACCTTAGCATGGTCATGTATTTTTACGTCGCAATCCATCAAGAGGCCTATAGACATTACTCATGATATGTAGGAGGGACGAATGCTATTTACGTCACTCACATTCCTCAACATGTTTCATTGCAGGCCCAATAACTATCTTTATAGTTGTCCTATTACAGACAACGTTTAATAGCATCAAAGCCTACAACTACATATGTTAGGAATCATAGTGACTTCAAGTCGAAGGACTACTTCACTATGGTCACCATGAGAATTGCTTCTGACACTTACATAACTATTATGCAGCGTTCTCATAGCGGGTCACTCCAGTATAAATATTCCACTAATATTTATACCGATGTGAAGACTAAATATCTTATATCTATGACCCGTGAGATGTGGTCATCAGTGCACTCGCATAATAGTCTCAATGTATTATTATTGTCCTTATTAATAAAAATACTTGACTATGGAAATTTAAGAATAGTGTTCTATAATTTAATGGCATCTCACGGTTAAGTCATACTCGACGTTCCATTAAATGAACTACCTATTCTAAGGACATTATTATGCTATAAATATGATCATCAAATATAACATAATAAATAAATGCCTTATACATTTCAAAGTCATGATACAAATGATTATCTATTCAAAATAGATTGGCCACTAGGGCTTACCCAAACAGGTAAATAAGGTGAGGAGTTTCCTAAGATTGGCAGGTTACTATATGAAGTTTATAGAAGGTTTTTCTAAGCTAGCTTTACCTTTGACCCAGTTGACTATGAAGGGAAAACCTTTTGTTTGGGACTAGGAATATGAGGA
Organism: Ammopiptanthus mongolicus; assembly: GCA_039655645.1. Classification (NCBI taxonomy): domain Eukaryota; kingdom Viridiplantae; phylum Streptophyta; class Magnoliopsida; order Fabales; family Fabaceae; genus Ammopiptanthus; species Ammopiptanthus mongolicus. Next base: position 40,955,265 of record CM077344.1, read on the forward strand.
TAACTTCCAAGAGTTTAAGAAAAGATTGGTGGCAGGGCCTGTCTTGACTATATCGGACCCTTTAGTGAGTTTTGTGGTTTATTGCGACGCATCTAAGAATGGTTTAGGATGTGTTTTGATGCAAGAAGGCAAGGTTGTAGCTTACGCATCTAGGCAGCTTTGACCATGATTTAGAGTTGGCAACAGTAGTGTTTGCTCTTAAGATTTGGAGGCATTATCCTTATGGAGAAATGTTTGAGGTTTTTAGTGACCATAAGAGTCTTAAGTACCTGTTTGATGAGAAGGAGATGAATATGAGGCAAAGAAGGTGGATGGAGTTCCTTAAAGACTATGACTTTGAGTTGAAGTACCATCCAGGGAAAGCCAATGTAATGGCTGATGCCCTTAGTAGAAAGTCACTACATGTGTCTAGTTTAATGGTGCAAGAGATGAATCTGTTGGAGGAGTTTGGAGACATGAATCTTAATGTGTCTTTGAATGCCTTGGGTTTGGAGTTGAATAGGTTGGAAGTCTGTAGTGACCCCAGGGAGGAGATTAAGCCTGAATAGCTTTTAGACTAGGAGTTGCAATCTTTGTCGGGACAAGAAAAGTATGTGTTGTCTGCTAACGGGTTAGTAATATTTAAAAATAGGATCGCTGTTCCTAAGGAGGGGAGCCTTAGAGAGACAGTGTTAGAAGAACTAATAAGGGTAAGTTCACCATACATCCAGGGATAGCCAAGATGTACCAGGACCTTAAGAAGATGTATTGGTGGACAGGGATGGAAAAGGATGTAGCTAGTTTTGTGACCAAGTGCTTGGTGTGCCAAAAGTTTAAGATACAACACCAAAGACCTTCGGGCTTGTTGCAGCCCTTAGAAATTCCAGAGTGGAAGTGGGAGAAGATCTGTATGGACTATGTCATGGGGTTACCCAGGATTCGTTTGGGTTTAGATGCCATCTGGATAATAGTAGATAGGTTGACCAAGTCTGCTCGCTTCTTGCCAATCAAGGCAACCTATAGCTTAGATAAGTTGGTAGACCTTTACATCAGGGAGATAATTTAGCTTCATGGTATACTCACCTCCATAGTGCCAGATAGAGACCCGAGGTTTACCTCTAGATTTTGGAGAGCTTTCCAACAAGCCTTTGGATCTAAGTTGAGCTTTAGTACAGCCTACCACCCCCAAACAAATGGTCAGTCAAAGAAGAGAATTCAGACCCTGGAGGACATGCTTAGAGAGTGTGTTTTAGATGAAGGTGGTAGTTGGGATAAATTGTTGCCTCTCATTGAGTTTGCGTATAACAATAGTTATCACGGTAGCATAGGCATGTCTCCCAATGAAGCCCTTTGTGGAAGGAAGTGTAGGTCCCCTTTATGTTGGTGTGAGGTGGGTGAGAAAACCTTGATAGGACTTGAATTGGTTCAAGAGACCACAGAAAGAATCAGAGTGATTAGGGAGAGGATGCACGCAACGCAGAGTAGACAGAAGAGTTATGCCGACAAACGGAGAAAGCCTCTAGATATCCAGGAAAGTGAGCACATATTATTGAAATTCACTCCTAAGACTGGGGTGGGAAGGTTGATGAAAGTTAGAAAACTTAATTCTCGTTTCATCGGTCCCTTTCAAATTCTAAAAAGGGTCAGGCTTGTTGCTTACCAATTAGCTCTTTCACCACAATTGTCAAATCTCCATGATGTTTTCCATATCTCACAACTCAGAAAATATGTACCTGATGTGTCTCATGTGATAGCTCCTGTGTCAATACAATTAAGAGATAACTTGATCTTTAAGCCCAGACCTAGTCAGATTATCGACAAGAGCACTAAGACTCTACGGAACAAGACAATTCCTTTGGTGAAGGTGGTTTGGGAAGGACTCCTGAGGAAGCTACTTGGGAACTTGAGAAAGATATCATGCGCCAGTATCGAATATTATCAGTCAAGGTACTTTAAACGTTTCGCTCTGTGCATATTTTAAGTTTTTGAACGAGTGTGTATAGAGTTAATTTCGGGGACAGAATTCTTAAAGGAGGGGAGAAAATGTAACATCCTAGAAAATAAAATAAATAGGGATAATAATGTGAGGAAAATTACAGAGTTTTTGGGAGGTTTAGAATTCATGTTTTAAGCCCTTAAAGTAAATAAAAGTGATTAAAAATAATTAAAATTGGTTAAGTGTGATTTTCTGAAGGAATTCACTTCCTGACACGTGAGCACGCTCGTGCTCATGTAGCGCGCCCTTACTCGTGTGAGTATGCCCTTACTCGAGTAAGCATGGTCATGCTCAAGGGGTGCACGCCCGTGTCGGAAATCGTGGAAAAAGTGACGCTGTTTAGATTGCCCATGCTCAGATTAGTACGCCCATGCTCGACGTCAGTAACGTCAGAAACGCGAGAGTTTTAGAAGGGAACGAGTGTAACACTATTTATATCATCTTATAACACCCTAGTACGGCTATAAACCCTCTTTAAACCCTAAAACACTCTCTTGCTTGCCTTTGAGGATTGAAGAGCTTGGAGAATGCGATTCTAGAGTAGAAGGAGTGTAAAGAAGGAAGAAAGGGGGAGATTCTTGAGGAGCTTCTTGGCGCGTTCGTGACAAACGCTTGGAGCTTCTTGGAGGTCTTCAAGAGGTGAGTAGAAATACTCTTTCTTGCAACAACCCTGCTGGCTTCTGGTGTTCAATCTTTGCTTTTTGACACACCAAGTAGGTTAGGACATACGCCGCCACCTCTTTCTCCATCCCTGGCCACCAGAACAACTTCTTCAAGTCCTGGTGCATCTTGGTAGCCCCCGGATGAAAACTCAGCTTGCTCTTGTTTGCTTCCTCCAAGATCATTTTCTTAACTTCGCTATCCACTGGCACACAAACCCTGTCACCATACCTAAGCAGACCATCAGTTCCTCGCTTAAATTCCGAAGTCTTACCTTCTTCTATTAGCCTGTTTACATTCTCAGCTTGCTTCTCCCATAAAAGATCCAGGAAATCGCTAGTCACTTTAATCATCCCCAAGTTCAGCCTATCCACGACGATTTCGGTCTCAAGATTCAAATGTCTAAACGCCTCTAAGAACTCTAGCTCCTTTACCGTCATTATAGATACGTGTAGGGATTTCCTGCTGAGCGCATCCGCTACTACATCCGCCTTACTTGAGACGACCTGCCGTCCCATTAAAGAACCTAAGATATTAACTAACCTTAAACCATATATAAATGATAGAGTGCTTTATAAAACAGACGAAGCGAATCGGAAACGGAACTAAACTAAAGCACACATACATCAGAGTACACAGCTATAAAACATAAAAGATATATACACATGCATCAACTGACCCATGAATAGGTCTACAGTAGTAATATATACACACAGAGTACATCAGTACTAGCTATAATCAAAATACATTAGAAGACAAAGAGAAAACTCTCGGACTGACAACATTCACCACCCCCACTCAAAATACATCAAAATCCTCACAACACACTCCTAGCACAGACGCACTGGCGGAAATCCCGTCACCGACAACGGCGATATCCTGAACTACCTTGTCCCTCACAATAAGTGAACCTATAGACCCGTAGGAGCAAAATAATCTAATGAGGAACTCGCATCCTCCTCTGGTACGGAAACTCAAAAACTCTCGAGAATGGGATTCATAGCTCGTCCACCAGCGTCAGGCTCGTAAGGAGTGTCATCCAACTCCTCAGTGACTGGTTCCTACATGGGGTCTTCCCGCAAAATAAAAGAAACACACTGAGAAAAGACAGGGAGATAAGAAACATGCATCATCAAACATGGGAGAGGGGCAATAATATAGTCTATACACATGTAGCACACAGCAATGGAAGAACATGCAACATTCCAGCAGACATCTCTCGAGTCAAATGTCACATCCATCTCCAAGATTATTCCCACAGATCAAACCTCTACGATGGATACTAATTCCTGTATGCATGTCAGCCGATTTCATCACATCCCAGTTGGACATCCCCGTCAGGATCAACAACGTCCGCAATTGGACATCCCTGTCGGGATCAATCAAACACGTCCTCACTTGGACATCCTCATAAGGATAAATAAATCAGGTCCCCACTTGGACATCCCCATAAGGATCAATAACGTCCCCCAATTGGACATCCCACCTCGGGATTGGTGGTACACATCTCGCCCCCATTTGGGCATCCCCCATTGGGAATATGTAACAAACATCCATCACAGGTTGATATCGGAACCTCACGCCTAAGCACTCGGCCACACCCACGATGCATTGCATCCACATCAAATCAACATCAACATTAGCACGATGCCTTGCGTCCACGAGCAATAACTCCACAGTCAAAATCACGACGGTATCAACCAGTTCAACACATTAACCTCACCATACTCTCGTCAACATCAAAATCAACCTGTCAACCACAATAACATCATCATAGCAATAAGCATGCTAATACACATACCATCATCTAGGAAGATAAACAAATAATTACACAGGCAAAGTAGCATGCATATCACATCAATCTCAACAATAGCGTCATCTAGCCTAGGGTATTATCTTAGTGGTGATAGCCCCAAAGATACCTGCACCTAGGGTTTAGGTACTTTGCCACGAGCTCAACCTCTAGTAGGGTTTAAGGTTCCCCTACACATGTATACATTCTATACTACGCTTGCCTTCCCGATGATAACAGTTCTTTCTCCCCACCTGAAGGATTACGCGACCGCGACTACGAACACGATCACGAGCACACCACCACCACCACAACCACCACGAAAATCACCTCAAGTCAGCCACCACCACGTGGTTCCTCAGCCCAAGCTCGCAGCTGCAACCTCCTCCGGGAGCTCGCACGATTACAAACTTTTGCCCTAATCACGAGAACAACGTGTAAACAATCATCATTAACCTTAGGGCAATACCAAAATCAAAGAGATTCAAGGGGAAAAGCTCGAAGAAAATGAAGAACGTAAAGTCGACGTGCTAGGGATTCGAGCTTACCTTCGAGAAATCAAGAAATCAATCGATGAATCTTGAAGTACTCGAAGCCCTGATCGCAGTGGTGTAGTCGGAATCACGATCCGATGCCTCAATCTTCCCCAAATCTCACTTTCTCTCTTTAGACCTTAGTTTTCTCTCTCTCTCTTAAGCTCTCTGGACTAAAAAATTCACAAGTGTTTCGTCCCCAAAGAAAAGAGAGCAGAAAACTTAAGTGATACTGTCAGGCTGTCCATGCTTGAGCGTGGGAAAACTCCACGCTTCAGCGTGGGCACGCTCTGACGTGGGAAAACTCCACGCTTGAGCGTGGACCGCTAATTGCCACGTCTCTGCCACGCGTCGCATGCGCGCTGACACGTGTACTCTCACGCGTCCACTTTCCACGTTTTGACGTGCAACTACCCACACTCAAGCATCAACGGTCAACGTTAGAGCATGGGATCTCTCCATATCTAAGCGTTGGACATAGATCAAAACTGTTCTTGCACGTTTTTTCATGTTCTGAGCTCATTCGAAGGCCAAATTGTTCCAAATTTGAACCATGGCTTTCTCAAAACATAAGGAACATAATTAAGCCCTTAAACATTCTTAATTAATGTCCCACACCTTAAACATGAAAACGAGGTGTTACATTACTGCCCCCTTAAAAGAATTTCGTCCCCGAAATTCGTCGTACCTTTAAGACAGACTTGGGTACTGTTGTCACATGTCCTCTTATCGTTCCAATGTTGCATCTCTTGTTGTTGCATCTCATATGACCTTGACTAAGGGAATCTGCTTTCGGTGGAGTTCTTTCGCCCTCTTGTCTTCGATCCTTACAGGTAGCGCCTCATATTCCAAGTTCTCTCTTATCTATATTAATTCAGGCTCTATCACGTGTGATGGAGCGGGATAGTTTTTCCTGAGTTGGGAAACATGGAAAACATCATGGATATTAGATAGGTTGGGAGGTAAGGCAATTTGGTAGGCAATTGGACGAATTCGATGAAGGATTTGAAATGGTCCAACGAATCTAGGGGTAAGCTTTCTGGATTTAATTGCCCAATCCAATTCCAGTTCTTCGAGTGATTCTCATAAAGACATGGTTGCCTTCCTGGAACTCTAAGGGTCTCCTCCTCTTATCACTGTAGCTCTTTTGCCGATCCCGTGCGACTTTCATCTTTTCCCAAATCTTATGTACTTGCTCCGTTGTCGGCTGCACCATCTTCGGGCCTATCAACTGATTCTCCCCGGCTTCATACCAACAGAGTGGGGTCCTGCACTTTCTTCCATATAGTGCCTCGTATGGCGCCATGCCGATACTCGAGTGGAAACTATTGTTCTATGTGAATTCAATCAGTGGAAGGAAATCGTCCTAACTTCCTATGTTTTCCAAAACACACGCCCTTAACAGATCCTCCAAAGATTGAATTGTCCTTTCAGACTGACCATCCATATGCGGATGGTAAGCTGAACTCATCCTTAGCTTAGTTCCCAAAGCACTGTTCAAGCTCTACCAAAACCTGGATGTAAATCTCGGATCTCGGTCCAAAATTATACTTGAAGGTACTCCATGCAATCTCACCATTTCCTTGATGTAAATCTGGGTTAACCTCTCCAAAGAATAACTCTGGTTGATTGGCAAGAAATGGGCACATTTCATAAGCCTATCAACGATTACCCAAACTGCATCGCACCTCTTTTGCGTCCTTGGCAATCCGGACACGAAGCCCATATCAATACTATCCCATTTTCATTCTGGGACGTCTAATGGTTGCAATAATCCTGCTGGCTTCTGGTTTCCAATCTTTGCCTTTTGACACACCAAACAGAATTGGACATACTCTGCTACCTCCTTTTTCATCCCTGGCCACCAAAACATTCTCTTCAAGTCTTGGTACATCTTTGTAGCCCCTGGATGAAAGCTTAGCTTGCTCTTATGTGCCTCTTCCAAGATCGTCTTCCTAATTTCTCTATGCTCTGGCACACATATCCGGCTTCCTTGAGATTCCATCGGTACCTCTATTGAACTCCGAAGTCCTACCTTCTTCCACCACCTGGTTCGTCTCGTGTAGGTACTGGTCTTCCCCTTTCTTCTTCCAGATCAAGTTCAAGAAATCACTGGTAATAGTGACCATTCCTAAACTCATCTTATCATTGGATAGCTCCACATCTAGATTCAGATCTCTGAATTGTTCCAACAGTTCCAGCTCTTTCACCATCATCGCGGACATAGGCAAAGATTTTCGACTCAATGTATCTGCTACCACGTTAGCCTTCCCTGGATGGTACTGCAGATCAAACTCATAATCCTTTATGAATTCCATCCATCTCCTTTGCCGCATGTTGAACTCCTTCTGGTCGAACAGATACCTCAAACTTTTATGGTCGCTAAACACACTGAATTTAGCACCATACAGATAATATCTCCATATTTTCAATGCAAACACTATCACAGCCAACTCCAGGTCATGGGTTGGGTAATTCCGTTCATGTACTCTTAATTCTTTGGAGGTGTAACATCCCTATTTCTGAAACCGTAATTAAGGTGGATAACCTTAAGCGCGTGTTCGTATGATTGTGTGATTGTTTGTGTGTTAGTTTGACACCTACTTGGAAGTTTAGATATAGGCTTGAATAAGGTTGGAAGTGCCTAAGGTGTAATACGAGAAATTCGAGGAGTCAGAAGGCTGGAAGTCCTTTTCCCGCTGAGTTGGACGCTCAAGCGTGGGGAGACTCCATGCTCAAGCATTGCAGCGCTTGCGCGTGGGAGATCTGGCACGCTTCAGCGTGCTGAGTGCGCTGTGCTAGCTGTTCTGAGTTTGGACGCATGTGAGACACGTGTCAGGCCAGCGAGAAGGCAGAGTGTATGAGGTTCAACGCTCGAGCGTGGAAGGAGCCCACGCTAGAGCGTAGTAATGCTCACGCGTGAAAAGTGATCCACGCTTAAACGTGGACAGCTGAACATGTTGGGGGAGTTTCTTCCTCTTCTCTCTTTTGCACGAAATTACAAGGGTTCTCTGCAACTAGAGAGAGAAGCTCTGAACTGGTAGTGAGAGAAAGCTTGAGGTTAGAGGTGTTCGAGCCGCTAGAACGCGATTTCGATTGCGTCGTTGTGATCGCGATGAAGTTTTCTACGACTCTAGCGGATTAGTTTCTCAATTCGTCCCAGGTAAACTCGAATCTTGAACACGTGTTCTTCGTGTTCTTCGCATTCTTCGAGTCTTACATTTGAGCTTGCCCTAGGGCTAACACTATTGTATACGTGTTTTGCTCGTGATTAGGGCAAAGTCCGCGCTCGTGATTGCTCGTGAGTTTGGGCTTGAGGTCGCGGCTGTGAGGGAGGTTCGTGGTTGTTCCTAGTGAAGGGAGCTACGAACTTGAGGAAGGAGGAACGTGATCGTTGTGTTTGTGATCGCGTGGGTGTTCGTGCCACAACTGTTCAGGTGGGGAGAAAGAGTTACACACGTCGGGGAGGCAAGAGTAGTTTATATAGCTCTGTTAGCTGCTTTATGTTGTACAGGGAAACCCTAAACCCTACGTGAGGTTGAGCCCGACGAAGTACCTAAACCCTCGGTTTAGCCTACTTCGGGCTAGCACCGCTGTGTTGATACCCCTAGGTTAGCAGACTTGTGTTGTGTTGATTGACGTGATGTATGTATGATCGCTTTGTGAGTAATTGCATATCTGCTAAGTGTGTATGTGATATATCTGCATGATATGATGGCATGATGTTGTATAAGATGATCACTGCTTTATTGAACATTCTGGTAATGATGAACTGCTTCAGGTGTCTCGAAATGCGTGTATGCACGAGAATTGGAAGTTTAGTCTGATTTGGGCTTCGACCCCGTGGTGGATGTTTGAGCTAATAGTCGAGATTCGAGGTTATAGTTGGAGCTTGGAGCTCGTAAATTTATGATGGGAGCTCGGAGCTCAGATGGTTACAAGTAGAGCTTGGAGCTCGTATGGTTACAGTGGTGCTTGGAGCTCATATGGTACAGTTGGAGCTTGGAGCTCGTGTTGCCAAGAGCAAGTTGCATGTGTCGCTATATCAGCTCAAGAGAGATGGATGACATGCATAGCATATGCATATGATGCCAAGTGGCGAGCCGTATGCTGTGAGGCATACGAGGTTGGTGCAATGAGTGCGGGTGCAGAAAACGAAAGGGAAGGTTTGTGTGACCTCGGGGATATACTGGACATAGGTGTACCCATAAGAGACAGGTATGGTAGCTCCCATCTTGTCGTGGCGGTCCTGGGCAAGTCCTACTATCCTGACTGGACCCTGAGTCTTTCTAGTAGCCGGTGGATCTTCTAAAGAGGCCGAAATAGCCCTCCTTGTCTGGGATAGTTGAGCGGTGATGCACTGTTATGGGTCACGGCGAGCGGAACGGATTACCGGAACAAACCAACTTGTTGTCCGTTGAGAAGACGAGATGTTGCCCTTAGTAGGGTGTTAAGTATCGGCCGACATGCATAGAAAGAGTACGTGTCACATCTAGCTAGGGAACGACTGTGGCGTCGAGACATTGAGAGATGGTTATGTTTGCTATATACTCTGCATTGCATCATCCTTATATTTGATGTGCTGTATATCTTATCTCCCTGTGTTTTCTTTGTATGTGTACTTTGGTTTCGGCAAGCAGACGACGAGCTAGCAGAGCCACAGGATGGGATGAGACATCACCCATTTATCACGGGAGCACCGCGGTTGCCGGTGCTGGGGGATATTGAGATCGTGTATCACAACGAGAGGGGATGGCGGGTGGACCCCTCGACCTTTTTGGTGGTATACACAGGACCTGTCAGCCTGATCTTCAGGTGCGGTATCCCACCGTACGTGGACATTATCGGACCCTACCGTGTGTATCAGTTTCTTCCTTTCCCTCGGATGTGGCGACCACCGAGACATAGAGAGCAGGACTGCAGATGGGTGGCACCCCAGTCTTCAGCAGTATCCAGCAGGAGGGGCTTCATCTACAGAGGTCAGCGGAGACATTCAGATCAGTACCTGAGGGCAGCTCTGGGGCGCCGTATCGTTGTGTCGAGTTCCTCATCCGAGTATGAGCCTATGCGGGTTTATAGGTGTACCCACGGAGAGGGGCAGGGTAGCTCAGGACATCCTCACCATTGATGGTGAGGGTTAGCCAGTGCGTCTCTAGGACTGTGTGGAGAGGCTGATGTATTTTTGAGAGCGGGCTGTGGAGTGCTAGTGAGGGTGCTACAGAGTTTTCTTTTGAGGTCTTGATGTGTATGTTTCTTTTTGGCTTACCGTTGTACAGTTTATGTGTTTAGTACAGTAGCCCAACTGATGGGGCCGCCATGTATATATTACAGTACCTTATGTATATATGTGTTTTACTTACTTGTTGCATTACTCTAATAATTGCTTTATATACGTGCTTATGTTGTAAGTTCGTTGTTTTATGTCGTCTATTTCAATAAGCGAGTAATAATATCGCTAAGTTATAGTTAATACTGTACGTGGGTTCTGAGACTAATGAGAAGACTTCATATATATGGGGTCGTCTCATTATTATGGTGTCAGAGCAGTTTGGTCCTATCAGGACTGTGGAAGTCAGGGACTAAAATTGCAGGTGTTAGGAAGTTGAACTGGCTAAGTTGATCGTCTCTACAAGAGAGTACGACTGTGTCTAGAAGGGTAGAAGGAGTGCAATTGATTTTAATGATGCTTCTTTAAATGATAAGTCGATATATGTATTTATGTTGCTTATCATGTTTGAAATCTGAGCTAACGGTTACTTGAATCAGGAACTAATAGCTCGAGCTTGAGGTAGAGGTAGAGGTGGTGGTAGAACGGGTCCAAATGGAGGTCCAGAGGCTAATGCTTCACAAACTAGAAACGGGCTGGGTCATTGGAGACCCTCAGGACTATGAGGGATATGGCTACTGCAATGTTGCAACAAACTCAACGAAATGCTCAACTTATCTAGCTGACTCGTGAGAACCAAGAGCAACAACAACAGAGAGATGTCAGGAATGAAGATGTCGGGTTAGATGCTTTCATGAGGCAGAAACCACCTCAGTTCAATGGGGACTACAATCCCAAAGAAGCAGAGCTATGGGTATAGGAGTTAGAAAAGATCTTCGCAGCCACACACTGTGACGACGCTCAGAACGTCTCTTATGCCTCATTTATGTTGATCGGAGGAGCGAAGATGTGGTGGAAGGGAAAGCAGAGGCTGTTTGAAATGGAAGGAATGGCAATAAACTGGGAGCTGTTTAGGGAGTGTTTTCTTGAGAAATATTTCCCTCGGATGACCAGGAGGGAGTAAGACAAGGAATTCTAGAGCCTGAAGCAGGGTAATATGTCAGTAGGGGAATATGCAGCAAGGTTCGAGGCACTGCTTAAGTTTTCCGAGTTCTATCAGCGGTATCCTGATGAAGAGTGGATGTGCCGCAAATTTGAGGACGGTCTAAAGTACGAAGTCCAAAAGGCTATTGTTCCCTTGGGAATTACCAGATTCCCTGATATGCTGGATCAGTGTTTGGTGATTGAGAACATCGAAAGGAGGAGAGAACTGACTCCCAGGAGCGGAAGACCTATCCGCAGTAACCAGAGAGGTAGAGGTGGGAAGTTTCAGTCAAATCGAAGACCTTACTAGAGGCCCAACCAGAGGGCAGGAGAGGCCAGAGGACAATGGCCGATGCGACTCAAGGATTACAAGGATGCTTTAAGTGTGGGGGAGCACACCTGGCTCGAGACTGCAGGAGCCAAGCACTAGGGGCAACGATGACCTGTTATGCGTGTGGAAAGCCGGGACATATGGAAAAGGATTGCAAGCATGGGAATACCAGACCAACCGGAATAACTGGGCAAACTACGAGGCCACAAGCTATGGGAAGGGTGTTTGCTGTGAGGGGAGCTGAATCCTCTCGATGCCCGGATCTGATTCAAGGTAAGTGTTTAGTTTCAGGCAAGCTCTTATTTGTTTTATTTGATTCGGGGGCTACCCACTCGTTTATTTCTATGGAATGCATGGATCACTTAAGGTTGTCGGTTTCGTCTTTACCATATGACCTTACCGTATCGACGCCTACGAGTGATTCTTTGACTACCCTGTTTGTATGCTTAAAATGCCCTATTACAATAGAAAACCGACATTTCTTTGTAGACTTGGTCTGTTTGCCTATGCAGTAGATCGATGTTATCCTAGGCATGGATTGGCTTTCGGCCAACCATGTGGTGCTTGACTGTGCCAACAAAACCTTTTGCTTTTCTGAGCTATTTGGATTGACACCTGCTAACGAAGGTATTCCGAAGGGTGTACGATCTGAAGAGTACGTGGTGCTGTTCTCCTTGGAAGCGAAGGAAACTCCGAGTGTGGGAGTGCTGCCTATTGTGCGAGAATTTTCGGAAGTGTTCCCAGATGACGTTCCAGGGTTGCCACTGGATAGGGAAATCGAGTTTGCTATAGATCTTGTACCGGGGACTGGGCCTATATCGATAGCGCCGTATCGGATGTCTCCAGTTGAGCTGACAGAGCTAAAGAAACAGTTGGATGAGATGCTAGGCAAAGAGTTCATCAGACCTAGTGCATCTTTGTGGGGAGCGCTGGTACTGTTTGTGAAGAAAAAGGACGGAAGTTCAAGGTTATGTGTGGACTATCGTCAGCTGAACAAAGTGATGATAAAGAACAAGTACCCGTTACCGAGTATCAACGATTTATTGGACCAATTGAGGGGAGCAACTGTGTTTTCAAAGATCGACCTGCGATCTGGTTACCATCAAATCAGGGTGAAAAGGGAGAATATACAGAAGACTGCTTTTCGAAGTCGGTATAGGCACTATGAGTATTTGGTTATGCCTTCTGGTGTGACTAATGCTCCAGCCGTGTTCATGGACTACATGAACTAGATATTCCAGTAGTTCCTGTATAAGTTTGTTGTTGTGTTTATCGATGACACCCTTATTTACTCTCAGAGTAAGGAGGAACATCAAGAGCATCTTCGAGTGGTGCTGCAGGTCCTAAAGGACAGGCAGTTGTATGCGAAGCTGTCCAAGTGTGAGTTCTGGATGGAAGAGGTACAGTTCCTAGGACACGTGATCAACAAGGGTGGAATCACGGTGGATCCTGCTAAGGTCGAAGCGGTGGTTAAGTGGGAAAGCCTAAAGTCGGTGAGCGAGGTTCGAAGCTTTCTTGGATTGGCGGGCTACTACATGCGGTTTATTGAGGGATTCTCTAAAATTGCATTGCCTATGGCGCAGTGGACGAGAAAAGGGAAGGCGTTCGAATGGTCAAAAGCTTGTGAGCAAAGTTTCTTAGAGCTGAAGCGAAGGTTGACACGTTGTCGGTGTTGGTTTTACCAGATCCGTTAGGATGATTTGACGTGTACTGTGATGCAACATATCAAGGATTGGGTTGTGTTCTCATGCAAGAAGGAAGAGTGGTGGCTTATGCCTCCAGGTAATTGAGAGTGAATGAACGGAACTACCCGACTCACGATCTGGAGCTAGCTGCGATAGTGTATGCATTGACACTATTTGTATGGTGCTAAATTCAGTATATTTAGCGGCCACAAGAGCCTGAAGTATCTGTTCGACCAGAAGGAGTTCAACATGAGGCAGAGGAGGTGAATGGAATTCATAAAGGACTATGAATTCGACCTGCAATACCATCCAGGTAAGGCGAACGTTGTAGCGGACGCGCTTAGTAGGAAGTCCCTAAATGTATCTACCATGATGGTACGACAACGTGGGTTGTTAGAGCAGTTTATAGATCTGAATCTGGATGTGGAAATTGTTGGGGATAAGATGAATCTTGGGATGATTGAGGTAACTAGCGATTTCCTAAATCTGCTTTGGAGAAGGCAAGCTGAGGATGTGTACCTTAAAGAGGTTAACAGGTTGATCGAGGAAGGGGAGATGTTTGAGTTCAAGAGAAGTTCGGATGGCCTCATCAGGTATGGTGATCGAGTTTGTGTGCCTGCGGATAGTGAAGTTAAGAATATGATCTTGGAGGAAGCACACAAGAGCAAGTTGAGCTTTCATCCAGGGGCTACTAAGATGTACCAAGATCTGAAGAAGTTGTTCTGATGGCCGGGGATGAAGAAGGATGTAGCCGCTTATGTCTTATCCTACTTGGTGTGTGAAAAGGCGAAGGTTGAACACCAGAAGCCAGCAGGATTATTGCAATCACTGGATGCTCCGGAGTGGAAATGGGACAACATTGCAATGGACTTTGTCTCTGGGTTACCAAAAACTTAGAAGAGGTGTGATGCAATTTGGGTCATCATAGATAGGTTGATGAAATGTGCTCAGTTCTTACCTATCAACCAGAACTATTCTCCGGAGAGATTGACTCAGATTTACATCAGGGAGGTGGTGAGGCTACATGGTGCACCTTCGAGTATTATCTCGGACCGAGACTTGAGGTTTACTTCTAGGTTTTGGAGAAGTCTGAACGGAGCGTTGGGAACTAAGTTGACGTTGAGTTCTGCTTATAAACCACAAACGAATGGTCAGTCAGAACGGACGATTCACTCTTTTGGAAGACCTGCTACGAGCATGTGTGTTGGAACACACAGGAAGTTGGGACCAGTTTCTTCCTTTGATTGAGTTTACCTATAACAACAGTTACCACTCAACTATCGGGATGGCGCCGTATGAAGCTTTGGACGGGAGTAAGTGCAGGACTCCGTTGTGTTGGTTTAAGATTGGGGAGAATCAGATGTTAGGTCCTGAGTTGGTGCAACAGACGACGGAACAGGTTAAGTTAATCCGGGAAGAGATGAAAATCGCAAGGGATAGGTAGAAGAGCTACGCTGACAAACGGAGGAGACCCTTAGAGTTCCAAGAGGGCGATCATGTGTTTCTGAGAGTTACTCCAAAGACAGGCATTGGCAGGGCAATTCGATCCAGAAAGCTTACACCTAGATTCATAGGACCATTTCAGATTCTTCGCCGAATTGATCTAGTAGCTTACTAGATAGCCTTACCGCCTAATTTGTGAAACCTTCATGACGTCTTTCATGTCTCTCAACTTAGAAAGTACTACCCTGATCCATCGCATGTGTTAGCGCCCGAATCAATCTACCAAAAAGAGAACCTTGAACACGTGTTTGTGATCGCGTGGGTGTTCGTGCCACAACTGTTCAGGTGGGGGGAAAGAGTTACACACGTCGGGGAGGCAAGAGTAGTTTATATAGCTCTGTTAGTTGCTTTATGTTGTGTAGGGGAACCCTAAACCCTACATGAGGTTGAGCCCGACGAAGTACCTAAACCCTCGGTTTAGCCTACTTCGGGCTAGCACCGCTGTGTTGCTACCCTAGGTTAGCAGACTTGTGTTGTGTTGATTGACGTGATGTATGTATGATCGCTTTGTGAGTAATTGCATATCTGCTAAGTGTGTATGTGCTATATCTGCATGATATGATGGCATGATGTTGTATGAGATGATCACTGCTTTATTGAACATGCTGGTAATGATGAACTGCTGTATGTGTCTCGAAATACGTGTATGCATGAGAATTGGAAGTTTAGTCTGATTTGGGCTTCGACCCCGTGGTGGACGTTTGAGCTGATAGTCGAGATTCGAGGTTATAGTTGGAGCTTGGAGCTCGTAAATTTATGATGGGAGCTTGGAGCTTAGATGGTTGCAAGTGGAGCTTGGAGCACGTATGGTTACAGTGGAGCTTGGAGCTCATATGGTACAGTTGGAGCTTGGATCTCGTGTTGCTAAGAGCAAGTTGAATGTGTCGCTATATCAGCTCAAGAGAGATGGATGACATGCATAGCATATGCATATGATGCCAAGTGGCGAGCCGTATGCTGTGAGGCATACGAGGTTGGTGCACTGAGTGCGGGTGCAGAAAATGAAAGGGAAGGTTTGTGTGACCTCGGGGATATACTGGACATAGGTGTACCCATAAGAGACCGGTATGGTAGCTCCTATCTTGTCGTGGCGGTCCTGGGCAAGTCCTACTATCCTGACTGGACCCTGAGTCTTTCTAGTAACCGGTGGATCTTCTGAGGAGGCCCAAATAGCCCTCCTTGTCTGGGATAGTTGAGCGGTGATGCACTGTTATGGGTCACGGCGAGCGGAACGGATTACCGGAACAAACCAACTTGTTGTCCGTTGAGCAGACGAGATGTTGCCCTTAGTAGGGTGTTAAGTACCGGCCGACATGCATAGAAAGAGTACGTGTCACATCTAGCTAGGGAACGACCGTGGCATCGAGACATTGAGAGATGGTTGTGTTTGCTATATACTCTGCATTGCATCATCCCTATATTTGATGTGCTATATCTTATCTCCCTGTCTTTTCTTTGTATGTGTACGTTCGTTTTGGCAAGCAGACGGCGAGCCAACAGAGCCACAGGATGGACCCGAGACGTCACCTGTTTATCACAGGGGCACCACGGATGCCGGTGCTGGGGGATATTGAGATCGTGTATCACGACGAGAGGGGATGGCGGGTGGACCCCTCGACCTTTTTAGTGGTATACACAGGACCTGTCAGCCTGATCTTCAGGAGCGGTACCCCACCGTACGTGGACATTATTGGACCCTACCGTGTGTATCAGTTTCTTCCTTTCCCTCGAATGTGGCGAGCACCGAGACAGAGGGAGCAGGACTACAGATGGGTGGCACCCTAGTCTTCAGTGGTAACCAGCTAGAGGGGCTTCGTCTACAAAGGTCAAAGGAGACGTTCAGATCGGTACCTGAGGGCAGCTCTGAGGCGCCGGATCGTAGTGTCGAGTTTCTCATCCGTGTACAAGCCTATGTGGGTTTATAGGCGTACCCACGGAGAGGGGTAGGGTAGCTCAGGACATCCTCACCACTGATGGTGAGGGTTACCTAGTGCGTCTCTAGGACTGTGTAGAGAGGCTAATGTATTTTTGAGAGTGGGCTGGGGAGTGCTGGTGAGGGTGCTAGAGAGTTTTATTTTGAGGTCTTGATGTATATGTTTCTTTTTGGCTTACCGTTGTACAGTTTATGTGTTCAGTATAGTAGCCCTACTGATAGGGCCGCCATGTATATATTACAATACCATATGTATATATGTGTTTTACTTACCTGTTGCATTACTCCGATAATTGCTTTATACACGTGCTTATGTTGTATGTTCGCTGTTTTATCTCATCTGTTTTAATAAGCGCATAATAATATCGCTACGTTATAGTTAATGCTGTACGTGGGTTCTGAGACTAATGGGAAGGCTTCATATGTATGGGGTCGTCTCAGGAGACATAAGCCACTACTTTCCTTTCTTGCATGAGTACGCAACCCAAGCCTTGATATGATGCGTCACAATACACATCGAATGGCGTTGATGGATCTGGCAAGACTAGTACTGGAGATGTTGTCAGCTCCTTTTCAGCTTTGGAAAACTAGCCTAACACTCTTCTTTCCATTCAAACGCCTTTCCTTTTCTCATTACCTGCGTCAGAGGTAACGTAATCTCCGAGAATCCATCGATGAACTTCCTGTAGTATCCTGCTAGTCCAAGAAAGCTTCTGATCTCGCTTATCGTTTTAGGGTTTTCCTACTTAACCACAGCTTCTACCTTCGCAGGATCTACTGCTACGCCATCCTTGTTGATCACATGTCCAAGGAATTGTAACTCCTCCAACCAGAACTCACACTTAGACAACTTGGCATAGAGTTGTCTGTCCTTAAGAACTTGAAGTACGACCCTCAGATGCTCTTGATGTTCTTCCTTGTCGGAGGAGTAAATAAGGATATCATCGATGAAAATAACGACAAACTTATCAAGGTACGGTCTGAAGATCCTGTTCATATAATCCATAAACACTGCCGGAGCATTAATCACACCGAAAGGCATAACTGAATACTCGTAGTGCCCATACCGACTCTTGAAAGCTGTTTTCGGTATATCATCTTCTTTCACCCTTATCTGATGATAACCGGATCTCAAATCAATCTTAGAGAACACCATTGCTCCCCTCAACTGGTCCATAAGATTGTCAATCCTTGGAAACAGGTACTTGTTCTTGATCGTTACCTTGTTGAGCTGTCGGTAATCTACACACAACCTTGAACTACTGTCCTTCTTCTTGACAAATAACGCAGGCGCTCCCCACAACAAAACACTTGGTCTTATAAATTGCTTCGTTAGCATATCGTCTAGTTGTTTCTTCAGCTCTACCAACTTTGTTGGGGACATTCGATAGGGCGCTATCGAAATCGGTTCGGCTCTAGGCACAAGATCGATGGCCAACTCTATCTCCCGCTTGGGTGGCAATCCTTGCACATCATCCTGAAAAACGTCTGGAAACTCACGCACCACCGACAAAGCATCAAGACTTGGAGTCTCCTTGGCCTCCAAATAAAACAACACCATGCACTCTCCTGATCGTACGCCTCCTTGGTAGGCAATAATCCCGATTGCCCGGAAAAGCGGAGGGTCTTATTTGAACAGTCTAGTACATGGTTGGTCGAAAGCCAGTCCATGCCTAGGATAACATCAATCTGCTGTATCGACAGATAGACTAGGTCTACGAGAAAAGATCGGTTCTCTGTAATGTTCTAACATTGAAAACAAACCAATAGGGTTGTTAAGGAATCACCCGTAGGTGTAGAAACGGTCAAATCATATGGTAAGGATAAAATAGGTGAATCCAAATGATCCATACACGCTAAAGAAACAAAGGAATGTGGAGCCCCTGAATCAAACAAAACAGATAAGAGTTTCCCAGCTACTATGCACTTACCTTATATCAGATCGAGACATTGAGAGGCTTCAGATCCTCTCACAGCAAACACTCTTCCCGTTGTCTGTGGCCTATTATGCTAGCTCACCACTGATTGTCTTGTTCCCGCACCCTAACTTCTTCTGCACTGTTGTTTAACTTGACCCCTACAGTTTCCCCTTGTCGACGCTCGTTCGCATAGTGGGCCCACTTGCCACAATGGAAATAGTTGACTCCAAGTGCTCGAGGACAATCCTTCACTAAGTGCGGTCCGCCGCTTCGAAAACACGTGGAAAATCCTGGTTGTCCTTGACTAGTATTCCCCCTTCTATAACTTGATGGTTGTTGATTCGAGCCACTATGAGGCTTCGCCCTATGTTGAAACTTTCCTCCACGACCCTTCTAGCCAAAGCTTCTGACTGGTCCATCACTCCTCACTTGAGCTTGTGCAATTCCCTCTTGATCATGTCCTTCTAGTATTGTACATTTCTCTATCAATTCTGGGAATGATCGAATGCTCAACGGTAGCATAGCCCTCTTCATCTCAGGCCTGAGCCCGTCTTCAAACCATCCTCACACCCAATTCTCGTTTGGGTGCACTTGATAGAATCCAGAGAATTTCAGCAGTGCCTCGAACCTCATGGCGTATTCCCCCACTGACATCTGTTCCTGCTTCAGGTTCAGGAACTCTTTCTCTGTCTCCTGACGAACACTCCTTGGAAAATATTTCTCCAAGAAGCTCTCACGGAACACTTCCCAGGTTAGCAGTCTTCTTTAGTCTCTAGCAGTCTCTACATATTCCTCCACCATGCTTCTGCCGCTCCATCTAACATGAAAGCAACGTATGTGACCTTCCTATCCTCTCTGAAGTGGATAGCGACAAAGACCTTCTCAATCTCTTGCCGCCATAGCTCAGCAGCTTCCGGATTATACTCTCCACGAAATTGGGAAGGATTTCCCTTCATAAATGTTTTCAGACCAGTATCCACCATCTCATCTCCTTTTATCGGGTGCAACTGTTGTTGACTAGCGTCCCTTTCTTCTTGTCGTTGCATCTACTGAGCATTCTGCTGCATTTGTTGGCAGCATTGTAGTGGCCAAATCCGTCATGGCCCTCAGGGCTTCGTTCTGATCTTCGCCACGTTCGGTTCCCGAGGTATCATCATTATGGTTGAAGTCCCCGGTTCCAGCTAGTGTTCCTCTTCCTCTACCATGTCCTCTAGCCATCTAGCTTCCTGTAAAAAAGAGCTATCAATTCCAATTCATAAGACATATAATAGCATTTAACAGTCAAACATATCATATGCCTTATGAATGAAAACAATTGTCACACTTCGATAACTTGCGCATCGGACACTCTACCCCCTTCTCTAACACAGTCGGTATCCAATGAGGATCCAACTTATCAAGCCAGTGCACTTCCTAGACCACAGAGTCCGATATTAGAATCGAACTGCTTTGATACCACCAGATGAAACGATCCGCCGTCCCAATAAAGAACCTATGATATTAACTAACCTTAAACCGTATATAAATGTTAGCGCGATTTATACAACAAACGAAGAGAAGCGGAACCGAAACTAAACTAAAGCACGCCTACATCAAAGTACACAGCTATAAAACATAAAAGATAAATATACATGCATCAACTGCCCCATCAGTAGGGCTATAGTAGTAATATATACACATAAAGTACATCGGTACTGACTATAATCAAAGTAAATCAGAAGACAAAAAGAAAACTCTCGGACTGACAGCACTCACCACCCCCACTCAAAATACATCAAAATCCTCACAGCATACTCCTAGCACCGACGCACTGAAGGAAATTCCATCACCGATGACGGCGATATCCTGAACTACCCTGTCCCTCACCATAAGTGTACCTATAGACCCGCAGGAGCAAAATACTCTAATGAGGAACTTGCATCCTCCTCTAATACGGAAACTCAAAACCTCTCGGGACTGGGTTTCATAGCTCGTCCACCGGCATCCAGCTCGTAAGGAATGCCATCCAACTTCTCAGCGACTGGTTCCTCCATGGGGTCTTCCCGCAAAATAAAAGCAACACACATCGAGAAAAGATATGGAGATGAGAAACATGCATCATCAAACATGGGAGA
The DNA here is from genome assembly GCA_039655645.1 of Ammopiptanthus mongolicus. Taxonomy (NCBI): domain Eukaryota; kingdom Viridiplantae; phylum Streptophyta; class Magnoliopsida; order Fabales; family Fabaceae; genus Ammopiptanthus; species Ammopiptanthus mongolicus. Next base: position 40,976,020 of record CM077344.1, read on the forward strand.
GGGGCAATAGTATATAGTCTATACACATGTAGCACATAGCAACTGAAAAACATGCAACATTCCCACAGACATCTCTTGAGTCACACGTCACATCCATCTCCAAGATTATTCTCTCAGATCAAACCTCTACGATATACTAATCCCTGTATGCATGTTGGCAGATTTCATCGTGTCCCCAGTTGGCCTGACATCCCCGTCGGGATCAATAACGCCCCCAATTGGAGATCCCCATCGGGATCAATAAAACACGTCCCCACTTAGACATCCTCGTAAGGATCCATAAATCACGTCCCCACTTGGACATCCCCTTAAGGATAAATAACGTCCCCAATTGGACATCCCACCTTAGGATCGGTGGTACACATATTGCCCCCATTTGAGCATCTCCCATTGTGATCAAATATGATATGATATGCAACAAACATCCATCACAGGTCGATACCGGAACCTCACGCCTATACACTCGGCCATGGCCACAATGCATTGCATCCACAACAACATCAGCACGACGCCTCGCGTCCATGAGCCACAGCTCCACAGTCAGAATCACGACGGTATCAACCAGTTCAACACATCAACCTCACCATACTCTCGTCAACGTCAACATTAACCAATCAACAACAATGACATCATCTTAGCAATAAGCATGCTAATACACATACCATCATATAGGCAGATAAACAAATAATCACACAGGCAAAGTAGCATGCGAATCACATCAAGCTCAACAACAACGTCGTCTAGCCTAGGTATTATCTTAGCGGTGATAGCCCCAAAGATACCTACACCTAGGGTTTAGGTACTTTGCCACATGCTCAACCTCTAGTAGGGTTTAAGGTTCCCCTACACATGTATACATTCTATACTACGCTTGCCTTCCCGACGATAAGAGTTCTTTCTCCCTACCTTAAGGATTACGCGATCGCGACTATGAACACGATCACGAGCACAACACCACCACCACAACCACCTCAAGTTAGCAACCACCACATGGTTCCTCAGCCCAAGCTCGCTGCTGTAACCTCCTCCGAGAGCTTGCACAATCATGGTCACAAACTTTTGCCCTAATCACAGGAACGTGTAAACAATCATCGTTAACCCTAGAGCAACACCAAAACCAAAGAGATTCAAGGGGAAAAGCTCGAAGAACACGAAGAACGTAAAGTCGACGTATTAGGGATTCAAGCTTACCTTCGAGCAATCAAGAAATCAATCAGTGAATCTTGAAATACTCGAAGCCCTGATCGCAGTGGTGTAGTCCGAATCACGATCCGATGCCTCAATCTTCCCCAAATCTCACTTTCTCTCTCTAGACCTTAGTTCTCTCTCTCTTAAGCTCTCTGAAATAAAAAATTCACAAGTGTTCCGTCCCCAAAGAAAAGAGAGGAGAAAAATTAAGTGATGCTGTCAGGCTGTCCACGCTTGAGCGTGGGAAAACTCCACGCTTTAGCGTGGGCACGCTCGGACGTGGGAAAACTCCACGCTTGAGCGTGAAGCGCTGATTGCCACGTCTCTGCCACGCGTCGCGTGCGCGCTGACATGTGTACTCTCATGCGTCCACATTCCATGTTTTGACATGCAACTACCCACGCTCGATGTTAGAGCGTAGGATGTCTCCACATCTACGCGTTGGACGCTGATTAGAACTGTTCTTACACGTTTTTGCACGTTCTGAGCTCGTTCTAAGGCCAAATTGTCCCAAATTTGAACCATGGTTTTCTGAACACATAAGGAACATAGATAAGCACTTAAACATTCTTAATTAATCTCTCACACCTTAAACAAGAAAACGGGGTGTTACATTACTACCCCTCTTAAAAGAATTTCGTCCCTAAAATTCGTCGTACCTTTAAGACAGTTTCGGGTGCTGTTGGCACATGTCCTCTTATCATTCCCATGTAGCATCTCTTGTTGTTGCATCCCATATAACCTTGACTAAGGGAATCTGCTTTCTACGGAGTTCTCTCACCCTCTTGTGTTCGATCCTTACAGGTAGCGCCTCATATTCCAAGTTCTCTCTTATCTGTATTGATTCAAGGTCTATCACATGTGATGGACAAGGATAGTATTTTCTGAGTTGGGAAACATGAAAAACATCATGGATATTGGATAGGTTGCGAGGTAAAGAAATTTGGTAGGCAACTGGACCAATTCAACGATGGATTTGAAATGGTCCAATGAATCTAGGGTTAAGCTTTCTGGATTTAATTGCCCTGCCAATTCCAATTCTTGGAGTGACTCTCATAAAGATATGGTCACCTTCTTAGAAATTTAAGGGTTTCCTCCTCTTATTATTGTTGCTCTTCTGCCGATCCCATGCGACTTTCATATTTTCCAGAATCTTATGTACATGCTCTGTTGTCCGGTGCACCATCTCTAGGCTTATCAACTGATTCTCCCCGGCTTCATACTCGAGTGGAAACTATTGTTGTATGTGAATTCAATCAGGGGAAGGAAATTGTCCCAACTTCCTGTATTTTCCAAAACACATGCCCTAAATAGATCCTCCCAAGATTGAATCGTCCTTTTAGACTGACCATCCATCAGCGGATGACAAGCTGAACTCATCCTTAGCTTAGATCCCAAAGCACTGTTCAAGCTCTAACAAAACCTGGATGTAATCTCGGATCTCTGTCCGAAATTATACTCGAAGGTACTCCGTGCAATCTTACCAGTTCCTTGATGTAAATCTGGGTTAACCTCTCCAAAGAATAACTCTGGTTGATCAGCAAGAAATGGGCACATTTCCTAAGCCTATCAACGATTACCTAAACAGCATCACACCTCTTTTGCTTCCTCGGCAATTCGGACACAAAGTCCATTGCAATACTATCCCATTTCCATTTTGGGACGTCCAATGATTGCAATAATCCTGCTGGCTTTTGGTGTTCAATCTTTGCCTTTTGACACACCAAACCGGATTGGACATACTCTGCTACCTCCTTTTTCATCCCTGGCCACCAAAACATTCTCTTCAAGTCTTGGTACATCTTTGAAGCCCCTGGATGAAAGCTTAGGTTGCTCTTATGTGCCTCTTCCAAGATCATCTTCCTAATTTCTCTATCCTCTGGCACACATATCCGACTTCTGAACCATAAGATTCCATCGGTACCTCTATTGAACTCTGAAGTCCTACCTTTTTCCACCACCTGGTTCGTCTTGTGTAGGTACTGGTCTTCCCCTTGCTTCTTCCAGATCAAGTTTAGGAAATCACTGGTAATAGTGACCATTCCTAAAATCATCTTGTCTTTGGATAGATCCGCATCTAGATTCAGATCTCTGAACTGTTCCTGCAGTTCCGGCTCTTTCACCATCATCGCGGACATATGCAAAGATTTTCGACTCAATGCATCTGCTGCCACGTTGGCCTTCCCTGGATGGTATTGCAGATCTAACTCATAATCCTATATGAATTCCATCTATCTTCTTTGCCGTATGTTCAACTCCTTCTGGTCGAACAGGTACCTTAAAATTTTATGGTCACTAAACACACTAAATTTAGCACAATAGAGATAGTGTCTCCATATCTTCAATGCAAACACTATCGCGGCCAACTCCAGGTCATGGTTTGGGTAATTCCGTTCATGTACTCTTAATTGTTTGGAGACATAAGCCACTACTTTCCTTTCTTGCATGAGTACGCAACCCAAGCCTTGATATGATGCGTCACAATAAACATCGAACGGCGTTGATGGATTTGGCAAGACTAGTACTGGAGATGTTGTCATCCTCCTTTTCATTTCTTGAAAACTAGCCTCACACTCTTCTGTCCATTCAAACGCTTTTCCTTTTCTCGTTAACTATGTCAGAGGTAACGCAATCTTCGAGAATCCCTCGATGAACCTCCTGTAGCATTCTGCTAGTCCAAGAAAGCTTTTGATCTCGCTTACCGTTTTAGGGTTTTCCCACTTAAACACAGCTTCTACCTTCGCAGGATCGACTGCTATGCCATCCTTGTTGATCACATGTCCAAGGAATTGTACCTCCTCCAACCAGAACTCACACTTAGACAACTTAGCATAGAGTTGTCTGTCCTTAAGAACTTGAAGTATGACCCACAGATGCTCTTGATGTTCTTCCTTGTTTGAGGAGTAGATAAGGTTGTCATTGATGAAAACAACAACAAACTTATCAAGGTATGGTCTGAAGATCATGTTCATATAATCCATAAACACTGCCGGAGCATTAGTCACACCGAAAGGCATAACTAAATACTCGTAGTGCCCGTACCAACTCCTGAAAGCTGTTTTCGGTATATCATCTTCTTTCACCCTTATCTGATGATAACCGGATCTCAGATCAATCTTAGAGAACACCGTTGCTCCCCTCAACTGGTCCATAAGATCGTCAATCCTTGGCAACAGGTGCTTGTTCTTGATCGTTACCTTATTGAGTTGTTGGTAGTCCACATGCAACCTTGAACTACCGTCCTTCTTCTTGACAAATAACATAGGTGCGGCAAAATGCTTGGTCTTATAAACTGCTTCGTTAGCATATCGTCCAATTGTTTCTTCAGCTCTACCAACTCTGTTGGGGACATTCAATAGGGCGCTATCGAAATTGGTCCGGCTCCAGGCACAAGATCGATCGCGAACTCTATCTCCCGCTTGGGTGGCAATCCTGACACATCATCCAGAAAAACGTCTGGAAACTCAAGCACCACCGGCAAAGCATCAAGACTTGGAGTCTCCTTGGCCTCCAAAGAAAACAACACCATGCACTCTCCTGATTGTATGCCTCCCGAAATACCATCACTGGCAGGCAATGATCCAGATTGCTCGAAAAAGCGGAGGGTCTGATTTGAACAGTCTGGTACAACATGGTTGGCCGAAAGCCAGTCCATGCCTAGGATAACATCAATCTGCTACATAGGCAAACAAACTAGGTTTTCGAGAAAAAATCGGTTATCTATAATGACCGGGCATTGTAAACAGGCCAATAGGGTTGTTAGGGAATCACCCGTAGGTGTAGAAAATGCCAAATCATTTTGTAAGGATGTAACAGGTAAATCCAAATGATCCATACACGGTAAAGAAATAAAGGAATGTGTAACCCTTGAATCAAACAAAACATATAAGAGTTTTCCAGCTACTAGGCACTTACCTTGTATCAGATCGGGACTTTGAGAGGCTTCGGATCCTCTCACAGCAAACACTCTTCCCGTTGTCTGTGGCCTACTCTGCTGGCTCACCATTGGTTGTCTTGTTCCCTCATCCTGAGTTCTTCTACCCGGTTGTTGAACTTGACCCCTGCTAGTATCCCCTTATCGACACTCGTTGGCATTGTGGCCCCACTTGCCACAACGGAAACAGTTGACTACAGGTGCTCGAGGATAATCCTTCACTAGATACGATCTGGTGCATCGAAAACGCATGGAAAATCCTGGTTGTCCTTGATTGGTATTCCCCCTTCCATAACTCGCTAGTTTTTGATTCGGGCGACTATAAGGCTTCGCCCTCTGTTGAAACTTTCCTCCACGACCCTTCTGGCCGATGCTTCTGACCAGTCCACCACTCCTCACTTGAGCTTGTACAATTCCCTCTTGATCATGCCCTTCTAGTACTATACATTTCTTTATCAATTCTGGGAATGATCGAATACTCAACGGTAGCATAGCCCTCTTCAGATCGGGCCTGAGCCCGTCTTCAAACCTTCTACACACCCAATTCACATCTGGGTGCACCTCATAGAATTGGGAGAATTTCAGCAGCGCCTCGAACCTCATGGCGTATTCCCCCACTGACATTTGTTCCTGCTTCAGGTTTAGGAACTCTTTCACTTTCTCCTGACGAACACTCCTTGGAAAATATTTCTCCAAGAAGCTCTCACAAAATACTTCCCAGGTTCGCAGCCTTCCTTCAGTCTCTAGCAGTCTCTGCTTTTTCCTCCACCAGGCTTCTGCCGCTCCAACTAACATGAAAGAATCGTATGTGACCTTCCTATCCTCTCTGCAGTGGATAGCGACAAAGACCTTCTCAATCTCTTGCAGCCATAACTCAGCAGCTTCTAGATTGTACTCTTCCATGAAATTGGGAGGGATTTCTCTTAATAAATGCGTTCAGACCAGTATCCACCATCTTGTCTCCTCTTATTGGGTGCAACTGTTGTTGTCTAGCGTCCCTTTCTTCTTGTCATTGCATATACTGAGCATTCTGATGCGTTTGTTGCAGCATTGCAGTGGCCAAATCCCTCATGGCCCTCAGCACTTCGTTCTAATCTCCGCCACTTCCGGTTCCCGAGGTATCACCATTATGGTTGAAGTTCCCGGTTTCAGCTAGTGTTCCTCTTCCTCTACCACATCCTCTAGCCATCTAGCTTCCTGTAAAAAAGAGCTATCAGTTCCAATTCATAAGACATATAATAGCATTTAACAGTTAAACATATCATATGCCTTATGATTGAAAACAGTTATTGCATTTCGATAACTTGCGCATCGGACACTCTACCCCCTTCTCTAACACAGTCGGGGTCCAATGAGGATCCAACTTATTAAGCCAGTGCACATCCTATACCACACAGTTCGATATTGGAATCGAACTTCTTTGATACCACCAAATAAGGCGACTCGCCATCCCATTAAAGAACCTAATATATTAACTAATCTTAAACCGTACATAAATGTTAGCATGCTTTATACAATAGATGAAGCGAAGTGGAAACAGAACTAAACTAAAGCACGCATACATCATAGTACACAGCTATAAAACTTAAAAACGATATATATACATGCATTAACTGCCCCATCAGTTGGGCTACAGTAGTAATATATACACACAAAGTACATCGGTACTGACTATAATCAAAATACATCTAAAGATGGCCAATTTTGGGGTCAATTCTCGTTGTTTTACTTTGTGGGATCCTAACCTTAACTTTATTAGAGTTGATTTCTTTAAGAATAGGTTTGGTTTACCAAACTATAGATTTAAATAGCTTTTAGTTATTTGTCTTCCACGGGTTTTGGTTTAAAAAAAAAAATTACATCAGAAGAAAAAGAGAAAACCCTCGAACTAACAGCACTCACCACCCCCACTCAAAATACATCAAAATCCTCATAGCACACTCCTAGCACAGACTCACTGGCAGAAATCTCGTCACCGACGACGGTGATATCCTAAACTACCCTGTCCCTCGCCATAAGTGCACCTATAGACCCGCATGAGTAAAATACTCTAATGAGGAACTCGCATCCTCCTCTGGTACGGAAACTCAAAACCTCTCGACAATGGGGTTCATAGCTCGTCCACCGGTGTCAGGCTCGTAAGAAGTGCCATCTAACTCCTCAGCGACTGGTTCCTCCACGGGGTCTTCCCGCAAAATAAAAGAAACACACAGAGAAAAGACGGGGAGATAAGAAACATGCATCATCAAACATGGGAGAGGGGCAATAGTATAGTCTATACACATGTAGCACACAACAACGGAAAAACATGCAACATTCCAACAAACATCTCTCGAGTCACACGTTACATCCATCTCCAAGATTATTCTCTCAGATCAAACCTCTTCGAGGGATACTAATCCCTATATGCATGTCGGCCGATTTCATCACGTCCCAGTTGGACATCCCCGTCGGGATCAATAAAACACGTCCCCACTTGGACATCCTCGTAAGGATCAATAAATCACGTGCCCATTTGGACATCCTCGTAAGGATCAATAAAGTCCCCAATTCGACATCCCACCTCGGGATCGGTGGTACACATGTCGCCCCCATTTGGGCATCCCCCATTGGGATCAAATATGCTATGATATGCAACAAACTTCCATCACAGGTTGATACCGGAACCTCACGCCTAAGCACTCGGCCACTGCCACGATGCATTGCATCCACATCACATCAATAATGACATCAGCACGACACCTCGCATCCACGAGCCACAGCTCCACAGTCAGAACCATGACGATATCAACCAGTTCAACAAATCAACCTCACCATACTCTCGTCAACATCAACATCAACCAATCAACCACAATAACATCATCATAGCAATAAGCATGCTAATACACAATCACATAGGCAAAGTACCATGCATATCATATCAATCTCAACAACAATGTCGTCTAGCCTAGACCACCATGAAAATCACCTCAAGTCAGCCGCCACCACGTGGTTCCTCAACCCAAGCTCGCCGCTGCAACCTCCTCCCGGAGCTCGCACGATCGCGATCACGAACTTTTGCCCTAATCCTGGAAACAACGTGTAAACAATCATCGCTAACCCCAGGGCAATACCAAAACCAAAGAGATTCAAGGGGAAACGCTCGAAGAACACGAAGAACATAAAGTCGACATGCTAGGGATTCGAGCTTACCTTCAAGAAATCAAGAAATCAATTGGTGAATGTTGAAGTACTCGAAGCCCTAATCGCAGTGGTGTAGTCGGAATCACGATCCGATGCCTCAATCTTCCCCAAATCTCACTTTCTCTCTCTAGACCTTAGTTCTCTCTCGGGACTGAAAAATTCACAAGTGTTTCGTCCCCAAAGAAAAGAGAGGAGAAAACTTAAGTGATGTTGTCAGGCTGTCCACACTTGAGCGTGGGAAAACCACACGCTTCAGCGTGGGCACGCTCAGACGTGGGAAAACTCCACGCTTGAGTGTGGAGCGCAATTAGCCACCTCTCTACCACACGTCATGTGCGCGCTAACACGTGTACTTCCACGCATCGATTTTCCACATTTTGACATGCAACTACCCATGCTTGAGCATCAACGGTAAACATTAGAGTGTGGGATCTCTCCACATCTAAGCTTTGGACGCTGATCAGAACTATTCTTACACGTTTTTGCACGTTTTGAGCTCGTTCCAAGGCCAAATTGTACCAAATTTGAACCATGGCTTTCTCAACACATAAGGAACATAATTAAACCATTAAACATGCTTAATTAATTTCCCACACCTTAAACAAGAAAACTTGGTGTTACATTACTAGCCCTTTAAAAGAATTTCGTCCCCGAAATACGTCGTACCTTTAAGATAGATTCGGGTATTTTTGTCGCATGTCCTCTTCTCTTTCCCATGCAGCATCACTTGTTGTTGCATCCCATATGACCTTGACTAAGGTAATCTGCTTTCTGCGGAGTTCTTTCACCCTCTTGTCTTCGATCCTTACAGGTAGCGCCTCATATTCCAAGTTCTCTCTTATCTGTATTGATTCAGGCTCTATCACGTGTGATGGACTGGGATAGTATTTTCTGAGTTGGGAAACATGGAAAACATCGTGGATATTGGATAGGTTGGGAGGTAAGACAATTTGGTAGGCAACTGGACCAATTCGTCGAAGGATTTGAAATGGTCCAATGAATCTAGGGGTAAGCTTTTTGGATTTAATTGCCCTGCAAATTCCAGTTCTTGGAGTGACTCTCATAAAGATATGGTCGCCTTCCTGGAACTCTAAGGGTCTCCTCCTCTTATCACTGTAGCTCTTCTGCCGATCCCATGCGACTTTCATTTTTTCTCGAATCTTCTGTACTTGCTCCGTTGTTCGCTGCACCATCTTTAAGTCTATCAACTTATTCTCCCCGGCTTCATACCAATAGAGTGGGGTCCTGCACTTTCTTCCATACAGTGCCTCGTATGGCGCCATGCAGATACTCGAGTGGAAACTATTGTTGTATGTCAATTCAATTAGTGGAAGGAAATCGTCCCCACTTCTTGTGTTTTCCAAAACACACGTCCTTAATAGATCCTCCAAAGATTGAATCGTCCTTTTAGACTGACCATCCATCTGTGGATGATAAGCTGAACTCATCCTTAGCTTAGTTCCCAAAGCACTATTCAAGCTCTGCCAAAACCTGGATGTAAATCTCGGATCTTGGTCCGAAATTATACTTGAAGGTACTCAATGCAATCTTACCATTCCTTGACGTAAATCTGGGTTAACCTCTCCAAAGAATAACTCTGGTTGATCAACAAGAAATGAGCATATTTCGTAAGCCTATCAACGATTACCCAAACTGCATCGCACCTCTTTTGCGTCCTTGGCAATCTGGACACCAAGTCCATTCCAATACTATCCCGGTTCCATTCTAGGACGTCCAATGATTGCAATAATCTTACTGGCTTCTGGTGTTCAATCTTTGCCTTTTGACACACCAGACAGGATTGGACATACTTTCCTACCTCTTTTTTCATCCCTGGCCACCAAAACATTCTCTTCAAGTCTTGGTACATTTTTGTAGCCCCTGGATGAAAGCTTAGCTTGCTCTTATGTGCGTCTTCCAAGATCATCTTCCTAATTTCTCTATCCTCTGGCACACATATCCGACTTCTGAACCTTAAGATTCCATCAGTACCTCTATTGAACTCTAAAGTCCTTCCTTCTTCCACCACCTGGTTCGTCTCGTGTAGGTACTAGTCCTTGCTTCTTCCAGATCAAGTTCAAGAAATTGTAACACCCCCTCAATGCTACGTCTCAACTCGATGCGGAAAACATAAACAAATAAAAATGCTGGTTGCTTTCGGAAAATACTTTAAGTAATAACTATGTTCGAAAATGTGGATTTTGAAAAAAAAAAAAAAAAACTTCTTCTGTTATAATCATTAAATATAGGAAAAAGAAGTAAATCTCATAACATACACCAATATTAAAAATCATAACAAAATAACATAAGGTATTAATGACGAAGCATATAAGTTTTCTAGAAACAGAATTTAAACTAGTAGTAGAATATTTTGGTATATTATCACAGATTACAGACCTTAAAATATTGAATCAACTTAAGTATAGCAGATAAGATACGACTACTTCAACAAAATAAGACTTTACTGCTGGTCGGGCTAAAAGTAACCATTAGGAAAGACCCCAAAGTCAGCTCCAATTCCCAGAGGAATTCGGAGGGACCCTCCTTGTCTTTATCTTCAAAGGACTCCATCATCAGGGCCCTCAGGTGTCCGTGGGGACCTCTGTGTAGCATCTGTACATGTATCCAAAAACACAACAGGGTGTCCAAAATGTACAGGCAAAGGTGAGATACTGATTCCACAAGTTTATCACGATAGCTGCACAAGCGACAAACAGAACATACATCCACATATAAATACAGTTGCATTAACAGATAATCATATAACATAATATCTCAGACATCATCATGAGTTATAACAATGCATGAGATTGCAATATCATCTTTCTAATTGATGTTCTCCAGAGGTTCATAACTTCTTTTCGTCGAGTGATAGGCTGTAAATACTCCCATAACACAATTGTCCTCATGAATCGGCCTCTCAATTTAGGTACCAACTCCAATTGTTCAAGGGTATTACGTCTCAACCATATCGTGAAGTCCAGTCTCTGATTGAGTTCATCCATGTTGGGCAACCCATTACCCCGGCACGAGGTCGCGATGCCTCCGGCCTCTTATGGAGTCTTGAACACAGGATGCCCCTATAGACCTAGTGGTCTTAACTGGCTCATATTCTCAACCACAATGGATTGTTGCTCAATTTCGTGGCACGTCTGCCGATTCATTTATGTACACAGAAGGTTTTCTGTTTTCTTTTTCGTTCATTCTTTCTGCCAAGGCATACAGCTTATGACTCGTTTTAAAGGACATCTAGCCCGTTCATTCAAAACACAAGACACATAGTCCGAGTGCTCAACTCGCAAAACACTAGCCCGACGTCTTGGTCACTAGGTTTGCAGATTCCACAAGTGAAGGGTAACACCATTTTCCTTCTCGGGTCTTATTTTTGTATATAATACTTTGGAAACAAAACTCAAAACCTCATTGGCATAAACTAAAACATTTTCTCAAAAGAAGCTATCTTCAAGAAAACTCTTTTCTTTATAAATCTATTTTCTAAAGGTTTCGTTGTCTGGAACATTTTTCTAAAAAGCAAACGTTTGAATGGATTTTCCTTAAATAGACTTTTCTTTTCTTTTTAAAAAAGGTTATAATATTTTAAAAGAAGTTCTTTCCTTAATAGGACAAAACTATTTTCAAGATTTCCGTTGATTTCAAAATACATTTTGAAAGTTTGATTAAGGCTTTTAAGCATTTTAATCTTCTTTATCAAGCTATAGTCAATGCTATGCTCTCAACCAGTACAGTCATATCACAATCCAGGATATATATATATATCTTGAATCAATAAACTCATATATATATATATCTTGAATCAATATCATGAGTATATCACATCCAAGGCATCAATGCCACAATTCATTTTCAAACATCCAGTCATATATTTCACCAATCAAATCAAGTACATACACAACACATAGTATATTCTCAAAGCACCAATCAATACAAAAGCAACACATCTAACAATCAAGCTCATGAGACTACCAAACTCTTTATGAGAAATCTCCCTTTACCTCTTGAAGATTCCTAGTTCGCTCTCGAAGAGTTTTCCGTTTCGACTCCGCTTTCGTTCGCACCGCCTAGAACAATCAATCACAATTCAATTCTTCACAACAATCAATTGGCCTTATTATAAAAAATAAAAAAAAAAAAAAAAGGCTATGAGTTTCATTTGGTTTCAATCTCTTGGAATCAACACCTAAGGGTAATGAAAGGATGAAATCCATGGTCACTTTCTAAAAATTGAAGCAAAACACTTAGTCCCCCAAAAGTTAGGGTTCGGCCATCATAACTTGAAATGGATAGGGATCTCATTTGGTTTCAATATTTTGGATGGATGATCCTCAAGTATACGCAACACCAAAACAAGTCTTATTACACAAAAATTTGAAGCAAAAACTCATAATTTCTCATCATGAGTGGTTCGGCCATTTCATACCCATATGGGCTAGGAAAAGCTTTTGATTACACGCTCTTGGATAATGAAAGAGAATAATGAAACTAGCTCATAGAAATTGGTTTCATGATCATAGGATTTTTTTACAATTTTCTAGGGATTTTTGAAATTTGGTTCTTGAAGTTGGAACTCATGAAAATCAAGGTTTTCAAACAAGGACAAGAGAAGATTCATGAGGTTTAAGGATCAAAGGAGTAATCTTACCTCTTGAATGATGAAGAATGAACAAGATTCAACACTTTTCCTTCACCAAAATCAAGTTTTCTCTTAAAGAAAATGAGAGAAACTTAAGGAGGAAGATGAAGTGAGAAAAAGAAATCGTGAAGGCTTCATGAAGCTAGCCTATTTCGTGGGGTATGAAGGGAGGGACAAGGATGTCCACAAATTTTTCACTTAAGGGTAAAATGGTCTTTTCACACAAGGTTAAATGGTAATTTTGAGAAAGGTCAGGGACATTTTAGTCTTTTCACATCCAGATTGTAACGCCCCAATTTTCACGTTTTCTAATTCTTCAGTATTTTAACATATGTATTTTATTCGAGGTCTTAGGAATGGAAATAAAATATTCCGAGACCATAGTCATGCTCGACGGTATCGTAGGAAGCTACGATGAAGTTTTGAGTCGAAAACTCAAACGGAGTCCGGTCTGCGTTTTTACACTAACGGTATGATTTTACTGCTTAGGAGACCTTAGATGGACCCTTGAATGAGACAGTAAGATTAGAATTCGATTCTCTACATTTTGGTCAAATTTCACAAAAATTTCAAAAAAATCACTTCCAGACTTCCGTTCGGGCGGAATCCTCAATCGGGTGACGAGCGGAGCCACATATGGACTTACCGAGACTCGCCAATGGATAATCTTGATATCACATCATCCCAGGACACTTGGGAGAGTATGTCAGAGTCGTCATGACGGTCGGGAAAATCTAGACCCGAAATTGCCAAAATGCCCCTAACTTTAGTCTTTTGCACTTTTACCATTTTTACCCTTTTGGCAAATGACCATTTTGCCCTTAAGTGAGCTTTTTAAAGGCTGAAATCAGCCTTGCCAGCCCCTCATTCACGCACATCAGCCCTCCCAAATAACTCAAGAACACCATCTTCAACTTTAGAGAGAAAACACCATTGTTGTTCTTGAAAAAGCTTGGTTTCTTGTTGGAATCACTTGATTCCTTAAGAAATCTTCCTTCATTTTAAGGTAAGATCACTTATATGATCTCTTAGCTTCTTGAATCTCTCTTTATTTCAAGATCAAGATCCATTTTCATGAAAATTATTTCTTAGATCCAAAACTTTGAAAATCCATAGGAATTGGTAGAAAAATCCTTTTGATGTGAAACCAATTTCTTTGAACTCATTTCATCATTCTCTACCTAAACCCAAGAGCTTATGATTCAACTCTCATCATAGCCCAAAATCCCCAAATGGCCGAACCCTATGTGATGATGATGAATAGTGTTTTTCATCAATTTTTGATTTCTAGCACTTGATTTCATCCTTAGCTTTCCTTTGCCTTTGAATCCATGAAATGGAAAAACAAAATCAATTCCTAGCCTTATTCTCTTTAGGGTGGCTGTAACCCTTAGGTAGAATTGTTGAGTTTTGTCTTGTTTGATGTTTGATGATTGATTGTTTGGTTGTTTGTAGTTGGTGACGATTATCAGGAGGTTCACAAACCGATCGACCGACTTTGATCCGGGAATCTGCTCTTCAACAGGTATGGGGGGTGAACCTCATCACACCAAAATGGTGGTGGTGAAGATGGTTGTTTAGTTTATGTGTGGGTGAAACCCTTTGGTTTGGGTTCACCATTTAATTTGGTTCTCTTGGAGAACAATGTGTAATAAGTGTAGTTTATGCTTTAGTGTGCTCTAGCATATGTCTATGATGATGTGATTGGATGAAAATCATTTTAATATATGTTGAAAAACCTACCTTGATCACTAGATCAACTATGGACTTTTATGCTTGATTATGATGCAAATGATGTGTGATGGACTTTATGCTTGATTATGATGCAATAATATGTAATTGTTGTTTGTCATAATTAGATGCACATTGTGAGTTATAACTTGTGTTGAGGGTGAAGCAATCTTCACATTTGTTCCTACTAGGCTTGTGGCCTTAGTAAAAAGAAACATAAGAACATGTTTTGCTCTTGATCTATCAAAGTCTTGAAGTAAAAAGTTTTGAAGTAAGAAAAGCATGATTTCATAACCTATGTTTCAAAGAACTATGAAAAGTGATTTTGATCCAAAGATCAAATGAAGTTTTAACCTCTAAAGTGTGCCACCAAAGTGAAAAATGTATTTTCTTTGGCAATAGGTCTTTCAATCAAACTATGTGTTTCAAAAGGATAATTAATGAAGGAGTTAAGGAAAAATGAAAACAAGGCACTCGCCTGGCCAACCTTGTCTCGCCACGTGAGACAGAGGGAAAACCAGGGCATTCGCCTGGCGGAACTATTCTCGCCACGTGAGACAGAAGGCTAAACAGAGCAGTAAGAGTTACAGCTCTCTGCCTCGCGACGCGAGAAAATTATCGCCTCGCGATGCAGAAGGTCGGTATGAAATACAGTTCTCGGACTCGCGACGCGAGACAATCTTCGCCTCGCGATACAGAGGATCTGTATAAGGAGCAAAAACAACTCTCATCCTCACGACGCAAAACTTCTGTTCGTCCTGCGAGAAAGGAATTTCAAATGGGGTATCACTGCCTTAATTTAGCTAAGTGAATGTACCCTCGCTAAGCGACTTTCACGTTTTAGAAAATTTTACAAATAAATTAAGTAGTTCAAATGTTGTTTCAAATCAAATGAGTTTTCAATTGTAAAAGTTGTTTGGTTTACAAAAGGAGTTTTCTAACTCAATCGTAAAAGTTTTACACGTAAAAACCTAAGTTAAGTAATTAACTTAGAGTTGAAGACAAGGAATAATTTAAGTATGGTATGTGGTGGAACAAGACCATGTGCTATACCATTGATGACTTAGTACATCAATGACTTCATAAGACTTAAGTGAATTAACACTTATTTTCTTAATTGAAAAACAAGAAATTAATATCTTAGAAAGGCTTAAAGACTTATCTAAGATGATTCTCAATCCTTATTCATAATGTTTAGGACTTGAGACTTAATTCATAAGACGTAAACACAAACATGAAACGTTTTGGTTTTGAAACAGTAGTTCGATGATGGACCGGAGATTCGAATCCAGGTTAATCGTTCAATTGTTTCCGTCTTGTGATACCCGGAATGAGAGGGATCCTGAGACTGTGCTAGTATGGGACTGTACAGTGGAAGGAATCCTGAGGCTATGCAGGTATGGGACTGTATAGCTAATGGAAGGCATATAAGAATTGATTGGTACTACCCATACCAACAAGATTTATCTTCTTTTCGGGAGCCTAGAACATAAGAACTTTATAGTTGAGCGTGCTTGACTTAGTAATTATGGGATGGGTGACCTTCTGGGAAGTTTCCTAGAAGGCGTGTGAGTGAGGACAAAACACGCTGAAAAGACTTATGTTGGTTTGTGGGGACAGTCGGCGATTCTGAAAGCAGTCTAGATCATTCCAAAGGAGTCACGAGATATTTATCCAATGGATAAAGGTTTTATCTGATGGATAAATGTTTTATAAAACAAAGATGTGTGTAGTTCCTACGAAAGAGAACCTTAGTGAACCTTGAGGTCAATCTAGTAGATAGACATTGCTTTATCGCATCTGCTTTGTGTAGGCATTGGCATTTCATGTGTATAGTTGTAAGGCCTTGAGCCGAGGAGTTGAGCTTACACCTTGATGCGGGTGTGAATCTTACGGTGACTATCTTCAATGGTCTTTTTGGAAGTATCAGGGTTGGAATGGCTAACATGTGACCAGTTGGTGATTCTTCTGTGTCGTGGCAAATCCGTCCAATACACTGATATCCTCTACTAGATGCCATACTTTTCATGTTTGGTCGAGAGTGTTACCGTAAAGCCAGATACGTGCACGTTACGAATGTTGTAGCATCTTGCTCATGGCTGGCAGAAATCGAAACATGTCCTCCCATTCACTCTCTCCGAATGTTTTGTTAGCTCCATGGAGTAGGGGTAAGAGTAGTACCCAGTGGCATTGGCATTGAGTCATGTACATTGCACTACATTGCATGTCTGTTGATGTTTACATTTACTGTTATACATTGTTGTTCTGTTTAAGAATGCATTATAGTATGCTATTTAACTGTTTAACATGTTGGGTACGTTGTTACCTGGTGAGTCGTCCCGTTTTTACTACTGCTGTTTTGTCGTGTTGATGAACGGGAATCTCACCCATATCTGTATGTTTTCTGCTGGTACTTGCTGTTGCTGCTTGAACAAATGGACGCGACGATGGTTCGGTTCAGCAGTCCCTTTGAGTTCGGAGGTGGACTCTTTTGCTGTTTTAGTTTTGTTGTCGGCCAGACTATGTCAGTTTTTGTAGTACCTTTTGGGAGCTACGACTCCTAATACTTATTTTATTTCTTATGCCAATTATACATTAGTATTATGTCTGTATTTAGTATTATTTTTATTTCTGTTTTCTATTTTCTGTTTCTGTATTTATAATACAGTATGTTCTAGTAATGCATGGTGAACCTAAGTTCATTTATTAGTATTAATTACCTTTACTAATCCCATTACATCTTTATGAAAAGAAAATAAAAAGAAAAATCGTATTTTCCGCATTAACAAATATCTTCGACCTTATAAACGTTCGGGAATGTGACACTCGGGAAAGGGTGTTGCACAGATATTTTCAAACGTCATCATGACACTGGCACGCTTTCCCATGTGATTTGTAACACCCCCTTTCGGTGTCATAGTTCGTGCCCCAATTTTTTTCTCTTTCGGTTCATTAAACCCTTTTCGAAAATACTCATTAGACTGGTTGCGGAAATCTGATACCAATTTAAAATTTTAATAACAGCTGAAAAACATATTCAAACTCATCATCTATAAAACTCATTCAACTTCGCCATAAGGCGTATATCACTTCAATCTCTTAATGTACATCGTACAGAGTCACGGTCAAGAGACCTGACTTAAACATTTAAACAATCCTAAGAGCTGGTCTAATAAGAACTCTAAGAACAATAAAGCATACTACCTAGCATGCATCGCCCCAATGATACTGGGCCTTGTCATCAACAGTCCACCCATCTTCATCGTCAACACCAAGGAACTCGGCTACAGGGTCCCGCAGTGACCCAGAGGACCGTTGGAAAATATCTGTACATGTGTTCAAAAAACACAACAGGGTGTCCAACATGTACAGGAAAGGGTGAGATACTCGTTCACAAGTTCATCATAATAGCCACACAAGTAAAGCAGCATACAAATAATGCATCAACACAATCATGCGATAAATATCAATTTTCAATCATAATATCATAATGAGATTATTTCACTCAGTGGGATCACACCCAGTCATCAAGATAAGTCAAAAGAATGCATGAGACTCCAATTCGACTTTCTAATTCATGTTGTCCGGAGATTCCTAACTTCCCTTCTTCGAGCGATAGGCTGCGAATACTCCCATAACACAATTATTCTCATGAGTCAGCCTCTCAATTTAGGTCCGAACTCCATTTGTTCCGGGGTACAACGTCACAACCATATCATGAATAGTCCAGTCTCTGATCGAGTTCATCCGTGTTGGGCAACCGATTTACCACGACATGGGGTTGTGATGCCTCCGACCACTTGTGGAGTTTCGAATACAAAATGCCCCTATAGACCTAGTGGTCTTAACTGGTTCATATTCTCAACCACTTGGAGTGTAGCTCGGTTCAAATGGCACGTCGGCCGACTCATGCATGTATGCAGGAGGTTTTCTATTATTTATTTTCATTCATTCTTTTTAGGACATGTAGTCCAAGTTCTTAATTCACGAAGTACTAGGCCGACGTCGCGGACACTAGACTCGCATATAGGACACTATGTCCATTCTTTTTTTCAAATTTCAAAACATAGGATACGTAGTCCGAGTGCTCAATCCACGATGTACTAGGCCGACGTTGCGGACACTAGACTCGCATATAGGACACAAAGTCCGTTCATGTCACTGAACTCTAGCCTAACGTCTCGGTCACTAGGTTCATGTGCTTCACATGCGTGAAGGGGTAATCACCAATTTCATCGAATTTCATTTTCGTGGTTCAAATCTTGAAAACAAAACTCCGTATCTCTTTAGTATATACCAAAACTCGTTTTCGCTCTAAATCTTGTTTTCCACAAAAACTTCTCTTTACAAACCATTTTCAAAGGCTTAAGTCCTAAAGATTTATTTTCAAAGGATTTTGGCTTTAAATACCTTTTCTAAAGGTTCCATCATTTTAAAACATTTTTCTAAAGATTGCTATTGAAACAAACTTTCATGAAGAGACTTTCTCGTTTTGGAAAGTCAAATACTTTCAGAAGTTTCTTTCTTGAAAAACTAAATACTTTTCAATTTTCTCTTTCTTCGTACAACATGTTCAGAAAATAATTATAAAGCAACTTTTCACTATTTTCCTTACTAACTCTCAATTTCATAAGTCTTGTTCAAAAATTATTTTGGGTTCTTAACTTAGTGGCTTTTTAGTAAAATTGGCCATTATAACATTCAGCTTAGAAGCTTTTCATCTCTCAAATCAAAACATTTCCAAATCGTTGATTAAGACTTTTAAGTAGCTTAATCTTCATTATTGAGCTATAGCTAGTGCTATGCTCTTAACCAGCCCAGGATATATATATATATATATATATATATATATATATATATATATATATATGTACACACACACACACACACACATTAAACCTCAATTCAACATCATCTCATCCAAGGCATCAATGCCCCAATTCATATTTCATTATCTTACCAAATAATTCTCATATACATCACAAGAGAAATCATTAACATTGATTCAAATAACATCATCACAATCATACCACAACCAACCTTATGTGGCTATCAAATTTATTGGAGTTAATCTCCCCTTACCTCTCGAAGCTTTCCGGTTAGCGGAAAGTCGCCCGATCGATTCGAAAGTCGCCCGATTTCTCGTCCGATTACCTGACAACAACTACAAATACACAACCAATCCAAACATCAATAACTAACAACACAAATTCTCCCTATATCCCTTGACCTAGGTTCGGCCATATAGCTAGGAAATTAGTTAGGGATGTCTAAAAATTCCTATCTCTTGGAGTAAGGATCCTTAAGTAACCTTAACATCAAATCAAGTCTCAATTTTGAAACTTGAATCAAAACTTCATATTTTCCCCAAATTGGTGGTTCGTCCATCCTATGATTAAATAGGCGAGGGAAGTTTCTTGATCACACACTTTTGGATTCAAGACCATATAAGTGTGATAGGACTAGATCAAGGCTTCCAATACACAAATATTGAATCAAAACTCCAATGGTCCAAAAAGGGTGAGATTCGGCCTCTCATACCCATATGAGCTAGAGGGCTCTTTTGGTTACAAGCTCTTGGATTATGGAAGAGGATGATGCTACTAGCTCATTTAAATTGGTTTGACATTAAAAGGATTTTTCTCCAATTTTTTAGAGATTTTTTAAGTTTGAACCTAGAACTTGAAATCTACTTGAATCATGGTTTTCAAACATGAATTAAGAGAAGAATCATGAGGTTTAAGGATCAAAGAAATGATCTTACCTCATGGAGTGATGAAAATGAGCAAGAAACCTCACTTGATTCACCAAAAATGATTAGAGATCAAGCTTGAAAATGGAGAGAAAGCTTGAAGAGAAATGGTGTTAGGAGAAAAAATGGTGGAGGAGCTGCCTTGGCTGGTCTATTTCGTGGGAGATGAAGTGAGGACAAGGATGTCCACAATTTTTTTCATTAAGGGCATTATGGTCTTTTCCATAGGACCAAATGGTCATTTCTTGGCACTTGGCATGCATTCCTAGATGATGTGACTTAATGTGAAATCAAGATTATCCGTTAGCGAATCCCGATAAATCCGTTTACAGCTCCGTTCGCCTCCCGGTTCGAGTTTCGCCCAAATAGTTTATATTATTTTCACTTTTTAAAGTCAAGAACCAATTTTAGCAAAATTGTAGAGAATTTAATGTTAAGCCTAACTGTCTCATCCATGAGTCAAAATTAGGTCTCTATAGTAGTAAAATACTACTGTCAGTGAAAAACGCAGACCGGGCTCCGTCTAAGTTTTCAGTTCAAAATTTAATCGTACCTTCCTACGATAGCATTGAGCATGAATATGGTCTCGGTTTATTTTATTTCATTTTCTAAGACCTTTAATAAAATACAAACTTAATTATACAACTTACTGATTTATGAAGCCAGTGAAAATCGGAGTGTTACATGATGTGACCTGATGTGACTTCAAGTTTATCCGTTAGCGGGTCCCGGTAAATCCGTATTCAGCTCCATTCTTCACCCGGTTTAAGGTTTCGCCCGAATAACTTATATTATTTCGCTTTTTAGTGCGAAAAACCAATTTTATCAAAAATGTTGGAAATTCAATTCTAAACCTAACTATTTCATTCACGAGTCAAAATTAGGTTTCTTGAGCAGTAAAATCGTAATGTCAGTGAAAAAACGCAGATCGGGTTCCGTCTGAGTTTTCAACCCAAAATTTAACCGTAGCTTTCTACAATAGCGTAGATTATGAATATGTTCATGGTTTATTTAATTTCATTTTCTAAAACCCTAGATAAAATATAAATTCAATTATATAACTTAATGACATTAAAAGCAGTGAAAAATCGGGGTGTTACATTACTACCCCTCTAAAAAGAATATCGTCCTCGAAATTACACACCTAGAAAAAGATTGGGATATTGTAATCTCATCTTGTCCTCGAGTTCCCACGTTGCGCCTCTAGTCGCTTTGTTCCAAATAACCTTGACTAAGGAGATTTGTTTTCCCCTGAGTTGCTTGATCCTCTTATCATCGATTCGTACAGGCGATGTCTCATAAGACAAGTTCTCTCGTAATTGTACTACATCGGGTTGGATTACATGGGAAGAATTAGGAATAAACGTCCTAAGTTGTGAGACATGGAAAACATTATGAATATTGGAGAGAAAAGGTGGTAAGGCAATCTGGTAAGCTACTGGACCAATACGACGAAGAATTTGGTAAGGTCCGATGAATTTGGGAGTGAGTTTTCTGGACTTTATAGCTCTACCTACCCCAGTCGTGGGTGTGACTCTCAGGAACACGTGTTCACCTTCTTGAAACTCGAGGGGTCTCCTCCTTCTATCGGAGTAGCTCTTCTGTCTGCTCTATGCCTTTTTCATCTTTTCACGGATTTGCTTAACCTTTTCCGTAGTTTGCTGCACAAGGTCGAGGCCTAAAATCATACTCTCTCCATCCTGGTACCAACACAACGGTGTCTGGCACTTTCGTCAATATAGAGCCTCATAGGGTGCCATCCCTATACTAGAATGAAAACTATTGTTGTATGTAAACTCGATAAGAGGCAAAAGATCATCCCAGCTTCCATTATGGTCTAGGACACAAGCCCTCAGCAGATCTTCCAAAGATTGTATCGTCCTCTCTGTCTGTCCATCCGTTTGAGGGTGGTATGCTGAACTCAATCTCAGCTTCGTTCCTAACGCTTGATGTAGACTTTGCCAAAAACGTGAAATAAACTTTGGGTCTCTATCTGAAACGATACTCGATGGTACTCCATGTAGTCTGATCACTTCCCTGATATACAGCTCGGTTAACTTCTCCACTGTGTAGTTGATCTTAACAGGTAAGAAGTGTGCCGACTTCGTTAGTCTATCAACGATCACCCTAATCGAATCAAAACTCTTAGAAGTCCTTGGTAAACCAACCACAAAATCCATTGAGATGCTCTCCCATTTCCATTCGGGCAAATCTAAGGATTGAAGCATTCCACCAGGTCGTTGATGTTCTACTTTTGCTTTCTGATAAGTCAGACATGATGCTAAGTACTCAGCCACTTGTTTCTTCATTCCTGGCCACCAAAACATCTGTTTTAGATCTTGATACATTTTGGTTGATCCAGGGTGAATACTTAACTTGCTCTTATGTGCTTCCTCCAGAATCATTTTCCTCATCTTTGGGCTGCTAGGTACACAAACCTGTCCATTGTATCTCAAGATGTCATCTATTCCCAAGTTGAACTCTACAACCTTCTCTTGTCCAAGTAACTCCTTTTTCTCCTTAAGGTACTCATCAGTTGCTTGTTGTTCACGGATCATTTCCATCAGTCCACTAGATACCTTGATCATTCCCTAACCAATCTTCTCATTATTCACCTCCATAACTAGATTGAGATCACGAAACTGTTCAATTAACTCTAAATCTTTAACCATCATTGCAGAGATATGCAGGGTCTTCCGACTCAAAGCGTCTGCAATGACATTTGCTTTTCCAGGGTGGTATAGCAAAGTGAAATTGTAGTCTTTGAGAAACTCCATCCATCGTCTCTGTCTCATGTTAAGTTCTTTTTGGTCGAACAGGTACTTCAAACTCTTGTGGTCACTAAAGACATCAAAATTAGATCTGTACAAGTAGTGCCTCCAGATCCTCAGTGCAAAAAACACTGCAGCTAACTCTAGGTCGTGCGTTGGGTAATTCCTCTCATGAGTTTTCAACTGGCGCGAAGCTTAGGCTACAACCTTCCGATGTTGCATAAGTACACATTGTAAACCCTGATGCGAAGCATCACAGTATACTTCATATGGGTCGTCTGGTTTGGGTAACACTAACATGAGTGAGGTTGTCAAACGTTCCTTCATCTCCTCAAAAATTTCCTCCCATTTCTCCGTCCAAGCAAAAGGTTGGTCCTTCCTCGTAAGTTGAGTTAACGGCGCAACAATCTTTGAGAATCCTTCGATGAATCTTCGGTAATAACCAGCCAATCCAACGAAATTGAGGATTTCTATTATAGTCTTGGGTCTTTCCCACAAAAGTACTGATTCCACTTTCGCAGGGTCAACGACGATTCCTTCCTTCGTAATCACGTGCCCTAAGAACTTGACTTCATCCAGCCAAAACTCGCACTTAGACAGCTTGCGTACAACTTCTCCTTGTGAAGGATCTGTAAAACTTGTCGCAGGTGTTCCTCATGCTCCTCGGGACTTTTAGAGTAGATGAGAATATCATCGATGAACACGACAATGAACTGATCCAGAAATGGACGAAAAATCCGGTTCATATAGTCCATGAAGATAGCAGGTGCATTCGTCACTCCAAAAGGCATCACAAGGTACTCATAGTGACCATAACGAGTCCTAAATGCAGTCTTAGGTATATCCGACAACGAAGAAACAAGCAAGTTCAAAAGTCTCACACAATCCAAAGAGATAAACGAATGTGTAGCACCCGAATCAAATAGTACAGTTAGGAGATTACCAGCTATGTCGTTTGTATGAGATCATCTGACTTTGAAGCATCAGCACCACTCATGGTGTAAACTCTTCCCCTTGCCGTCGGTTTAGCAGCTCGTACATTGTTGACGACCGACTCGGATTTTGGTGCAGTATAGTCCCTTGCGAAGTGTCCTATCTTCCCACACTGGAAACATAGAACTCCTTTCAGCATGCATTTCTCAGTTGTATGGCCTTGTTTCCCACACTTGAAGAATCTCTGGGCTTGTCCTTGATTCTGGTCCTTCCCACTTCCACCACCATAGTTAGAAGCAACAGGGCGGTAGGATTGTTGAGTCCGATTACTCCCTTGAGGTCGGGAATATGGCTTCTTCTGGGACTGTTTCCCCTTCTGGTTCTGCTACTGGTTCGGGTTCCTGGACCTAGACGGTCCTCCCGCATTTCTCGTGCTGTCCCTTCCTCTTCTCATCTTTTCAACTTTTCTTCATTTTTCCACCAAGGCTTGAAAAGTTGCGAATCTCGAGTGGTAACAAAAATTCCTTGATCTCGAAATGCAGACCTCCTTCAAATCTCTCGCATTTCCAGTCTTCGTCAGGTTGGGCTTGGAAAAAGCGGAAATATTTGGCGAGTGATTCAAACTTCGCCGTATATTCTCCAACTGTCATGTCCCTTTGCTGCAGTTTCAGAAACTCTTGCTCTTTATCGGTCCTGGCACTCTGGGGAAAGTACTTGTCCAGAAACTTGGTGCGAAATACTCCCCAAGTGACCTCTTGATTGTTGGTTTCCAACAGTTGTCTGGTTCCTCTCCACCAATATTCTGCATCTCCCAAAAGTAGGAAGACAACATAGGTAATCTTCACTTCCTCAGGGCAGCACAAAATAGCAAAGATCTTTTCCACTTCTTGTAGCCATAAGTCAGACTTCTCCGGATCAGAATCCCCATGAAACTGCGGAGGATCATGAAGCCAAAAGTCGACTAGACCTCTGCCCTCAGCAGCAAGATCAACTCTCTGTTGATTCTGTTAGTTCTGTTGAGCTATCGTAGCCATCTGTTGGACAACAGCCGGCGCCGTATTAGCCATAGCTTGGATAGCTCGATTGATGTTGTCATCAGCATTGCTGTCAGCAATGCCACGACCGTCACCATCGTTGGTGTTGCCACAACCACCACCACGATCGCCTCTAAGATTCATGTCTTACCTACAAGTCAAACCAATCATATCCTAATAAGGAAATATATACTCGTGTATCAACACACATTGCTTCAACAGAGAAACAATTCAACCAAGGTTCAAACAGAGATCAAACAATACAAACATAACAGACCTACTCCCAAGGATTCCCGAAAGACTCGACCAGCTCTGATACCACTAATGTAACACCCCCTCGGTGCTACGTCTCAACTCAATGCGTAAAACATAAACAAATAAAAACGCTGGTTGCTTTCGGAAAATACTTTAAGTAATAACTATGTTCGAAAACGAGGATTTAAAAAAAAAAAAATTCTTCACGTTCTACGCTCTACGATTTTTCATGCTTTATAATAACAGTAAACTGTGTGAATGATTTTATATTTTTATCTGAGGTTTAGAAAAAGAAATAAACTAAACTAACACCATAGTCACGCTCTACGCTATTGTAGGAAGTTATGATTAAATTTTGGGTCAAAACTCAGACGGAGCCTGACCTGTATTTTTCACTGACTGTATGATTTTACTGCTCAGGAGATCTAATTTTGACTCGTGAACAAAACAGTTAGTCTTAGAATTGGATTTCCAACATTTTCGTTAAATTTGAAGAAAATAGGTTCCTACGCTTTATTGGGGCAAAATCTCAAATCGGGTGATGAACGGAGCTGAATAGGGATTTACCGGGACCCGCTAACGGATAATCTTGAAGTCACATCAGGTCACATCACCCAGGAAAGCATGCCAGTGTCATGATGATGTTAAAAATATCTGGACGTGAAAAGACCAAAATACCCCTAACCTTTTCCATAATTACCATTTAACCTTGTGTGAAAAGACCATTTTGCCCCTTAAGTGAAATTTTTTGGACCTTCCTACCCTCAACTTCATCTCGCACGCCCCTCCCTTCATCAAACCTCACAATTCACGTCTTTCTTCATAACTCACATTTCCTCACACTTTCTCATCTTTTCTCTCACTTTTCTTAAGAATTTCTCAAGTGACTTGTGAAGCAAAGTTGATAAACTTGATCATCTTCATCTTTTAAGAGGTATGAACTCTTCCTTTGGTCTCTCAATCTTCATTTTCTTCCATTGAAAACATTGATTTTCATGAAGCTTCAACTTCTCGATCCAAACTTCAAAAATTCATAGAAAAATGTAGAAAAATCCTTTTAATGTCAAACCAATTTCTATGAGTTAGTTTCATTGCCCTATTTCATAATCCAAGAGCTTGTAGCCAAAAGAGTTCTCTAACCCATATGGGTATGATGAGGCCGAATCACATATGTTGAAAAAGCTTGAGTTTTGAGTAATGGGACTTGTTTTAGTGTTAGGTATACCTAAGGATCATCCATCCAAGAGATTGAAACCAAATGAAATACCTAGCTTTTTATTCTATATATGGCCGAACCCTAAGTCTAAGGGAATAGGAAAAGTTTGAGTTGTTAATGTTGATATTTGATTGTGTAACACCCTGATTTTTTCTCTGCTTTATATATTTTATTCAAGGACTTAGAAAATGAAATAAAATAAACCGAGATCATATTCATGCTCAACATTATCGTACGAAGCTACGATTAAATTTTGAGCCACAAACTCGAACAAAGCCCGGTGTGCGTTTTTACACTGACAGTATGATTTTACTATTCAGGAGACCTCAGATGGACCCGTGAACGAGATAGTAAGTCTTAGAATTTTATTTCCTCCATTTTTGATAAATTTCAAAAAAGTCACTTCCTGACCTTCGTTCGAGCGAAATCCTCAATCGGGTGACGAACGAAGCCACATATGGACTTACCGGGACCCGACAACGGATAATCTTGATGCCACACCATGTCAAATCACTTGGGAGAGCATGCCAGAGTCGTCATGACGTTCGGAAATATCTGGACGCAAAATGACCAAAATACCCCTAACCTTTTTCACTTTTACCATTTCACCCTTGAAGGAAATTACCATTTTGCCCTAAAGTGACTTGTTTTAAGGCTGGTCAGACCCATTCCTCAGCCCTCATTCACGCAAGAACATCCCCAAAGAGAGTTCCAAAACTTCTTCTTCTTCGTTGAACCAAAACTCCATTTTTCCTTAAGAAAAAGCTAGAAACCTTGAGAGAAAAGCTTGAATCCTTGATCAATCTTCAACCTTTCTTTGGTAAGATCACTTCTATGATCTCTTAGCTCCATGAATATCTTCCAATCTCAAGATCAAATATTGTTTTCATGAAAATCAAGTTTGTGATCCAAAATTTCAAAAATTCATAGGAATTTGTAGAAAAATCCTTTTAATGGGAAACCAATTTCTTTGAGCTCACTTCATCATCCTCTACCTAAACCCAAGAGCATATGAGCAAAATCACATCCTAGCCTATTTTCGCTAAAGTGGCCGAACCCTAGAGTTGATGATGAATAGTGTTTTTGTTCAAAATTTTGATTTCTAACTCTTGATTCTATCCTTAACTTTCCTATTGTCTTTGAATCCAAGTGATGGAAAACCAAATCAATTCCTAGCCTAATTTTTCCCTTCATGGCCGAGACCTTCAATGACCATGAAGTCATGTTTCATTTTTATGAGCATTAGGACTTGTGTTAGTGTTAGTCAAGCTTATGAACCAACCAACCAAAAGTTTGGAACCAAATATGATCCCCAACCATTTTTACCAAAAATGGCCGAACCTTGGACCTTTTAGGAGGAGAAAATTAATGTTTTGATGTTGTTTTCTTGTGTTGATTATTGTTGAGAATTGAATTGTGTTTGATTGTTTTAGGCAACGTGGACAAAATCGGAGCCGGAGCCGAGAATAGTTCTAGTTTTGATTGAGCATCTTAGAGAGGTAAAGGGAGGTAGTTCATTTGAGTTTGGTAGCTTCATGGTGTTAATTTCTATATGTGATGTTGATTGCTTGATTGATGTTTTGAAGATGTGTTTGAATGAGATATGAAGTTGTTTTACTTAATGAAACATACTTGTATGCTTGTTGATGATTTGTGGCATTGATGCCTTGGATGATATTTTGTCATGATTATGGGCTGTTTGATACCTATACATATATTTATATCCTGGATGAGCATAGGACTGGCTATGACTCGATAAAATAATTTAAATACTCTAAAACCGAAATCAAGTTTTGAAAAACGAGTTTTAAAAAGAAAAAGGTGTTTTTAGGAAAACGAGTTGCTTTTTCAAGAAAACTTATTTTCCTTTTTGAAAAGTTATGTAATTTTGAAAAGGAAAAAGTGGTTTTGGTGGAAAGTTGTGCAAAGCGAGTTTTGTTTCAGAAAAGCGTTTTAAAAAGACGTGGAACCTTTAGAAATCAATTTTGTTTACGAAAAAGTATTTTTCCCGGAACATGTTCTTTTGGATAAAGAAATGTCTTGTTTTCAAGGAAAATGAAGTTGAGTTTTGTTTTTTCCAAATCTGTTTTATGGAATAAGATCGAAAAGGAAAAACGATGATCTTTTGAGATGAACACGAACCTAGTGACCGAGACGTCGGGCTAGTGTTTTGTGGATTGAGCACTCGGACTTCGCGTCTTGTGTTTTGATTTGAACAGGCTTAATGTTCTTTAAAATGAGTCGTGGGCTATATGCCTCGACAAATGAAAGAATGAACGAAAAAGAAAACAGAAAGCTTTCTGTGTACATGCATGAACCGGCTGACGTGCTATTTGAAAACGAGCTACAGCTTACGTCGTTGAGAATTGAGCCAGTTAAGACCACTAGGTCTATTGGGGCATTCTTTGTGTCAAAACTCCACAAGTGGCCGGAGGCCTCGCGATCTCGTGCCGTGGTAAGTTAGCTACCCAGCACGCATGAACTCGATCAGAGACTGGACTATTCATGATATGGTTACGACGTGATACTCTAGAACAATTGGAGTTCGAACCTAAATTGAGAGGTGGACTCATGAGAACAATTGTGTTATGGGTGTTATCACGGCCTATCGCTCGATGAAGGGAAGTTAGAACCTCTGGAATACCTGAATTATAAAGATGATATTGAAGTCTCATGCATTATTATATCTCATGAAAGTGTTTGAGATGTTGTATTGTATTACATAAATAACTGTTCTTATAACTGTATTTATCTGTGGATGTTTATGCAGTTTGTCGCCTGTGCGGCTATCGTGATCAAATTGTATAAGTATCTCACTTTTACCTGTACATGTTGGGCACCCTGTTGTGTTTTTGGAACACATGTACTGATGTTGATCGTAGGTCCCCGCGGACACATGCGGACTCGGATGACGGAGCCTTTTGAAGAAGGTGACTTTGGGTTTTATCCCAATGGCTACTTTTAGTCCGACTAGCTTAGGAGTCTTTTATTTTTGCTGCACGCATATGGAACTTATGTTCTCAAGTCTGCAATATGTTATATATTAGACCTGGTTTTATGTTATGATTATGGGAGTGTTCACCTTAATTACTAATGCGTGTTAAGGAGTTTATTTCCTTGTCCTGGGTTTGTTTTGCCTATGCATGCAGAAAATTTTGAGAACCACGTTTTTGAACGTAACTATTTAATTATATTATTTTTCGAAAGCAACCAGAGTTTTATTCTCTTGATATTTTCCGCATTTTGAGTTCAAGTACGTAGCACCCGAGGGGGTGTTACATTAGTGGTATCAGAGCTGGTCGAGTCTTTCGGGAATCCTTGGGAAATGAGTCTGTTGTGTTTGTGTTGTGTGATCTCTGTGTGAACTTTGTTTGAATTGTTTCCCTATTGAAGCAATGTGTGTTGACACACTAGTGTTGGACACACTAGCACTTGATGCATTATTGCTTGACACACGAGTTTATGTTTCCTTATTAAGGTATGATTGGTTTGCCTTGTAGGGAAACATGAATCTTAGAGGTGGTCGTGGTGGAGGTCGCGGCACTGCTGACAACAATGCTGATGACAACATCATTAATGGGGCTATCCAGGCCATGGCTGATATGGCGGTTGCTGATGCTCAACAAACAGCTACGATGGCTGAACAGAATCAATAGAGAGCTGATCTTGCTGCTGGTGCCAGAGGGTTAGTCGACTTTTGGCGTCATGATCCTCCGCAGTTTCTTGGGGACTGTGACCCGGAAAAGGCTAACCTGTGGCTGCAAGAGATAGAGAAGATTTTTGCGGTTCTGCACTGCCTCGAGGGAGTGAAGGTGGACTATGCCATGTTCTTGTTTCTGGGTGATGCAGAGTATTGGTGGGGAGGAACCAGATAACTGCTGGAAGCCAACAACAAAGAATCACTTGGGGAGTATTTTGCATCAAGTTTCTGGACAAGTACTTTCCCCAAAGTGCCAGGACCGAGAAAGAGCAGGAATTTCTGAGGCTGCAGCAGAGGGACATAACTCTTGGGGAATATGCGACGATGTTTGAATCACTCGCCAAGTATTTTCGATTTTTCCAAGCCCAACCTGACGAAGACTGGAAGTGCGAGATCAAGGAGTCAGTGTTACCACTGGAGATCCGTACCTTTCAAGCTCTAGTGGAGAAGTGTAGAAAAGTGGAAAAGATGAGAAGAGGAAGAGAGAACAAGAGTATTACAGGAAGGCCGTCTAGGTCCAGGAACCCGAACCAGTACCAGAACCAGAAAGGGAAGCAGTCCTAGAAGAAGCTGTATTCCCGACCCCAAGGGAATGGTCAAAAACAACAATCTTATCGTCTTGTCGCTTCTGCTTACGGTGGAGGGAGCGGGAATGACCAGAACCAAGGCCAAGCCCTGAGATGTTTCAAATGTGGGAAGTATGGAGATCCAGCTGATAACTGCGAGCTGAAGGGAGTTCTATGTTTCCAATGCGGGAAGATAGGACATTTTGCGAGGAAATGCCCTACACCAAAAACCGAGCTGACTGTCAACAATGTGCGGACTGCTAGACCAACGGCAAGAGGAAGAGTGTATACCATGAGTGGCGCTGATGCTTCCAAATCTGATGATCTCATACAAGGCAGTTGCATCATAGCTGGTAATCTCCTAACTATACTATTTGATTCGGGTGCGACACATTCGTTCATCTCTTTGAATTGTGTGAGACAATTAGACTTGCCTATTTCTTCGTTGTCTTTTGATTTGATTGTCACAACTCCAACTGCTAAGCCTGTTATAGTTAATGTTGTATGTTTGAACTGTCTTATTATTGTTCATGATAGGAACTTTGTTGTTGACTTAATATGTTTGCCTTTTACACAATTGGATGTGATCCTAGGCATGGATTGGTTATCTTCCAACCATATCCTTTTAGACTGTGCACACAGAACCTTATTTTTTCCTAACCCCGAGATTTCTGGATTTTTAACTGCCAACCAAGTAAAAGCTTCTTTGAAAGAAGGAGCTCAGGGATACATGCTTCTATCCTGTTTAGAAATCGAGAGGGACATTGTCTTGAGTGATGTGCCAGTTATGAAAGATTTTCCGAAAGTTTTAACAGAGGACGTTGCAGGTTTGCCACCTGTGAGAGACATCAAGTTTACGATCGACTTAGTTCCAGGATCCGGCCCGATCTCTATAGCTCCATATAGGATGTCACCTATGGAGTTAGCCGAGCTAAAGACTCAACTGGAGGACCTGATGTCCAAGCGGTTTGTGAGGCCAAGTGTGTCCCCGTGGGAAGCACCGGTATTGCTGGTGAAGAAGAAAGATGGGAGTTCGAGACTCTGCAAGGATTACCGTCAACTTAATAAGATAACTATTAAGAATAAGTACCCTCTACCCCGCATAGATGATTTGATGGATCAACTTCAGGGAGCCGTTGTCTTTTCAAAGATTGACCTTAGGTTTGGTTATCACCAGATTAGAGTAATGAACGAGGACGTACCTAAGACTACTTTAAAGACGCGTTATGGTCATTACGAATACCTCGTGATGCCTTTGGAATGACGAACGCGCTTGCTATCTTCATGGATTATATGAACCAGATTTTCCGTCCGTTTCTGGATCAGTTCGTTGTCGTGTTCATCGATGATATTCTTATCTACTTGAAGAATCTCGAGGAGCGTGAGGAACATCTACGACAAGTTTTACAGATCCTTCACAAGGAGAAGTTGTACGCAAAGCTGCCCAAGTTCGAATTTTGGCTGGATGAAGTCAAATTCTTGGAGCACGTGATTACGAAGGAAGGGATTGCCGTCGACCCTATAAAAGTGGAAGCAGTACTTCTATGGGAGAGACCCAAGACTGTGACAGAAATTCGCAGTTTCGTTGGACTAGTTGGTTATTACAGAAGATTCATCGATGGATTTTCGAAGATTGTTGCGCCGTTGACTCAACTTACAAGGAAGGTCCAACCGTTTATGTGGACTCAGAAATGTGAGGAAAGTTTCCAGACGATGAAGGAACGTTTGACAACCTCACCAGTGTTAGTGTTACCTAAACCGGATGAACCGTACGAAGTGTACTGTGATTCCTCGCATTAGGGATTAGGATGTGTACTTATGAAACATCGGAAGGTTGAAGCGTATGCTTCGCGCCAGTTGAAGGCTCATGAGAGGAATTAGCCGACGCACGACCTTGAATTAGCTACTGTGGTTTTTGTACTAAAGATCTGGAGGCACGACTTGTATGGATCCAAGTTTGATGTCTTCAGTGTACTGTGATTCCTCGCATCAGGGATTAGGATGTGTACTTATGCAACATCGGAAGGTTATAGCATATGCTTCGCGCCAGTTGAAGGCTCATGAGAGGAATTACCCGACGCACGACCTTGAATCAGCTGTTGTGGTTTTTGTACTAAAGATCTGGAGGCACTACTTGTATGGATCCAAGTTTGATGTCTTTAGTGACCACAAGAGTTTGAAGTACCTGTTCGATCAGAAGGAACTTAACATGAGGCAGAGACGTTGGATGGAATTTCTTAAGGACTACGACTTTACTTTGCTATACCATCCTGGGAAAGCAAATGTCGTTGCAGACACTCTGAGTTGGAAGACCCTGCACATCTCTGCAATGATGGTTAAGGAACTAGAATTGGTAGAACAATTTCGTGATCTCAATCTAGCTATGGAAGTGAACAACGAGAAGATTAGTTTGGGAATGATCAAGGTATCTAGTGGACTGATGGAGACGATCCGTGAACAACAAGCAACTGATGAGTACCTCCAAGAGAAATAGGAGTTACTGAGATAAGAGAAAGCTGCAGAGTTCAGCTTGGGAAATGGTAGCATCTTGAGATGCAATGAACGAGTTTGTGTACCGAGCAACCCAAAGATGAGGAAAATGATTCTGGAGGAAGGACACAAGAGCAAGCTAAGCATTCACCGTGGATCAACCAAAATGTACCAAGATCTGAAACAGAAGTTTTGGTGGCCAGGAATGAAGAAGCAAGTGGCTGAGTATGTAGCATCGTGTTTGACCTGCCAGAAAGCAGAGGTAGAACATCAACGACCTGGAGTAATGCTTCAATCCTTGGATGTACCCGAATGGAAATGGGAGAGCATCTCAATGGATTTCGTGGTAGGATTACCAAGAACTTCTAAGAGCTTTGATTCAATATGGGTGATCGTTGATAGGTTAACGCAGTTGGCACACTTCTTACCTGTTAAGATCAACTACTCCGTGGAGAAGTCAACTGAGCTGTATATCAGAGAAGTAATCAGACTACATGGAGTGCCATCAAGCATAGTCTCTGATAGAGACCCAAAGTTTACGTCACCTTTTTTGCAAAGTCTGCATCATGCTTTAGGAACAAGGCTAAGGCTGAGTTCAGTTTATCATCCTCAAACTGATGGACAGACAGAAAGAACGATACAATCTTTGGAAGATTTGCTAAGAGCTTGTGTTCTAGACCATGGTGGGAGTTGGGATGATCTGTTGCCTCTTATCAAATTCACCTACAACAACAGCTATCATTCTAGCATAGGGATGGCACCCTATGAAGCCTTATATAGACGAAAGTGCCAGACACCGTTGTGTTGGTACCAGGATGAAGAGAACATGATTGTAGGCCCCGAACTTGTGCAACAAACAACGGAAAAGATTAAGCAGATCCAGGAAAAGATGAAGACGGCACAGAGCAGACAAAATAGTTACTCAAATAAACGAAGACGACCCCTCGAGTTTCAAGAAGGTGAAAAAGTTTTCCTGAGAGTCACACCTACGACTGGGTAGAGCTATAAGGTCCTGAAAACTCAGTCCCAAATTCATTGGACCTAACCAGATTCTTCGTCGTATTGGTCTAGTAGCTTACCAGATTACCTTACCACCTTTTCTGTCCAACATTCATAATGTTTTCCATGTCTCACAACTTCGAAAGTATATTCTTGATTCATCCCATGTAATCGAACCAGATATAGTACACTTACAAGAAAACTTGTCTTATGAGACATCGCCTGTGCGAATCGTTGATAAGAGGATCAACCAACTCAGGAGAAAACAAGTTCCCTTAGTCAAGATTGTTTGGGACGAAGTGACTGGAGACGCAACGTGGGAGCACGAGGACAAGATGAGATTACAATATCCCGACCTTTTTCGTGGTACGTAATTTCGAGGATGAAATTTTTTTTTAGAGGGGTAGTAATATAACATCTCGATTTTTTCTCTGCTTTATAAATATCAATAAAATGAAAAATTAAATATATATTTTATTCAAGGAATTCGAAAATGAAATAAAATAAACTGAGATTATATTCATGCTCAACGTTATCGTACGAAGCTACGATTAAATGTTGAGCCGAAAACTCGAAAGGAGCCCGATCTGCGTTTTTACACAGATAGTATGATTTTACTGCTTAGGAGACCTCAGATGGACCCGTGACCGAGACAGTAAGTCTTAGAATTTTATTTCCTCCGTTTTTGTTAAATTTCAAAAAAATCACTTCCTGACCTTCGTTCAAGCGAAATCCTCAATCGGGTGATGAACGGAGCCACATATGGACTTACCGGGACCCGACAACAGATAATCTTGATGCCGCACCATGTCAAATCACTTGGGAGAGCATGCCAGAGTCGTCATGACGTTCAGAAATATCTGGATGCAAAATGATCAAAATACCCCTAACCTTTTTCACTTTTACCATTTCACATCGAAGGAAATGACCATTTTGCCCTTAAGTGACTTGTTTTAAGGCTGGTCAGCCCCATTCCTCAGCCCTCATTCACGCAAGAACAGCCCCAAAGAGAGCTCCAAAACTTCTTCTTCCTTGAACCAAAACTCCATTTTTCCTTAAGAAAAAGCTTGAAACCTTGAGAGAAAAGCTTGAATCCTTGATCAATCTTCAACCTTTCTTTGGTAAGATCACTTCTATGATCTCTTAGCTCCATGAATCTCTTCCAATCTCAAGATCAAATCTTGTCTTCATGAAAATCAAGTTTATGATCCAAAATTTCAAAAATTCATAGGAATTTGTAGAAAAATCCTCTTAATGGGAAACCAATTTCTTTGAGCTCACTTCATCATCCTCTACCTAAACCCAAGAGCATATGAGCAAACTCTCATCCTTGCCTATTTTCCCCAAAGTGGCCGAACCCTAGAGTTGATGATGAATAGTGTTTTTGTTCAAATTTTTTATTTCTATCTCTTGATTCCATCCTTAACTTTCCTATTGTCTTTGAATCCAAGTGATAGAAAATCAAATCAATTCCTAGCTTAATTTTTCCCTTCATGGCCGACACCTTCAATGAAAAAAACCATGAAGTCATGCTTCATTTTTATGAGCATTAGGACTTGTGTTAGTGTTAGTCATGCTTATGAACCAACCATCCAAAAGTTTGGAACCAAATGTGATCCCTAACCCTTTTTACAAAAAATGGCCGAACCTTGGATCTTTCAGGAGGAGAAAATTTATGTTTTGATTTTGTTTTCTTGTGTTGATTGTTGTTGAGAATTGAATTGTGTTTGATTGTTTTAGGCGACGTGGACGAAACCGGAGTCGGAGCTGAGAATCGTTCGAGTTTTGATTGAGCATCTTAGAGAGGTAAAGGGAGGTAGTTCATTTGAGTTTGGTAGCTTCGTGGTGTTAATTTCTATATGTGATGTTGATTGCTTGATTGATGATTTGAAGATGTGTTTGAATGAGATATGAAGTTGTTTTACTTAATGAAACATACTTGCATGCTTGTTGATGATTTGTGGCATTGACGCCTTGGATGATATTTTGTCATGATTATGGGCTGTTTGATACCTATACATATATTTATATCCTGGATGAGCATAGGACTGGCTATGACTCGATAAAATAATTAAAATACTCTAAAACCGAAATCAAGTTTTGGAAAACGAGTTTTGAGAACAAAAATGTGTTTTTAGGAAAAACGTGTTGCTTTTTCAAGAAATGTTATTTTCCTTTTTGAAAAGTTATGTTCTTTTGAAAAGGAAAAAAAGTGGTTTTTGTGGAAAGTTGTGCAAAGCGAGTTTTGTTTCAGAAAAGCGTTTTAAAAAGACGTGGAAACTTTAGAAATCGATTTTGTGTACGAAAAAATGTTTTTCCCAGAAAATGTTCTTTTGGATAAAGAAATGTCTTGTTTTCAAGAAAAATGACGTTGAGTTTTGTTTTTTCCAAATCTGTTTTATGGAATAAGACCGAAAAGGAAAAACGATGATCTTTTGAGATGAACACGAACCTAGTGACCGAGACGTCGGGCTAGTGTTTTGTGGATTGAGCACTCGGACTTTGCGTCCTGTGTTTTGATTTGAACGGGCTTAATGTCCTTTAAAATGAGTCATGGGCTATATGCCACGACAAATGAAAGAATGAATGGAAAAGAAAACAGTAAACTTTCTGTGTACATGCATGAACCGGCAAACGTGCATTTTGAAAACGAGCTACAACTTACGTAGTTGAGAATTGAGCCAGTTAAGACCACTAGGTCTATAGGGGCATTCTGTGTGTCGAAACTCCACAATTGGCCGGAGGCCTCGCGACCCCGTGCCATGGTAAGTCGGCTACCCAGCACGAATGAACTCGATCAGAGACTGGACTATTCATGATATGGTTATGACGTGATACCCTGGAACAATTGGAGTGCAGACCTAAATTGAGAGGCCGACTCATGAGAAAAATTGTGTTACGGGTGTTATTACGGCCTATCGCTCCATGAAGGGAAGTTAGAATCTCCGGAGTACATGAATTAGAAAGATGATATTGAAGTCTCGTGCATTATTATAACTAATGATAGTGTTTGAGATGTTGTATTGTATTACATAAATAATTGTTCTTATAATTGTATTTATCTGTGGATGTTTATACTGTTTGTCGCCTGTGCGGCTATCGTGATAAACTTATATGAGTATCTCATCTTTACCTGTACATGTTGGACACCCTGTTGGGTTTTCGAAGCACATGTACAGATGTTGATCGTAGGTCCCCTCGGACACGTGCAGACTCGGATGACGGAGCCTTTTGAAGAAGCTGACTTTGGGTTTTATCCCAATGGCTACTTTTAGCCCGACCAGCTTAGGAGTCTTTTATTTTTGCTGCACGCATATGGAACTTATGTTCTCAAGTCTGTAATATTTTATATAGTAGACCTGGTTTTATGTTATGATTATGTCAGTGTGCACCTTAATTACTAATGCGTGTTAAGTAGTTCATTTCCTTGTCTTGAGTTTGTTTTGCCTATGCATGCAGAAAACTTTTAGAACCACGTTTTTGAAAGTAGCTATTTAACTATATTATTTTCCGAAAGCAACTAGCGTTTTATTCTCTTGATATTTTCCGCATTTTGAGTTCGAATACGTAGCACCCGAGGGGGTGTTACAGATTGGATTGTGTGATTGTAGTTGGTGTTGAGTTTTCGGGCGAGTTATCAGGAGATTCGCGAACCGGTCGGACGACTTTTCATCCAAAGGATTACTTCACCAAAAGGTTGGGGTGTGAAACTCATCACACCAAAATTGGTGGAAGGTTAAAATGGTTGTTTATGTTTGTTTGGGTGAAGCCCTTTTGTTTGGGTTCACTACTTTATTTGTGAAGTTCTCTTTGAGAACAAGATTGTAATAGTGGTTCTATGCTTAGAATGTGTGTATGATGAGGTATGCTTGGATGGAAAAATATTTTTATATATGTTGAAAACCATCCTTTGATATCTAGATCAAGTAAGGATTTTTATGCTTGATTATGATTGAATGATGCATGATTATTGTTCATCATTATATTGTGAGCTTTTGAGCTATTACTTGACAAGTTGGTGAAGTAAAATCTTCACATCCCATGTAAGGGAGCATTTGAACTTGACCTTAAGAAAAAGGAAGAACATGAGTTGTTTTTGAACATTCAATGTTTTTGAAAGTTAGAAAATGTTTTAGTAATTTTTATTTCAAAACAAAATAAGAAGTGATTTTGATCCAAAGATCAACTAGAGTTTCAACCTTCAAGTGTTTTTACTAAGGTGAAAATGTATTTTTACTTTGGTCATAGTTTATCCAATTAACTAAGTGTTTTAAAAGTAAAATGATGAAAGTGATTTCATTGAAGTAAAAGTAATATAAAGTTACCTTAGGTTTTGATGGGATTTCACCTTCATTTTAAAACGAAGTTAACAATCAATCTTCAAAGTATAAAGTGGACTTTGTCCTCAAGTTGGAACTAATTGAATCATAGTTTGAAAACTAAATGAAATTCTATTATCTTTTACACTAGCTTTGATTATGATTTTACACTAAGTTAGTGAGGAAAAACCCTTTCCAAATTAGTTAAGGTACTTTAATTTAAGCAAGTACAAAGTTAGTTCAAATCAAATGAGTTTTCAATTAGAAAGGTTTTGGTTTACAAAGTCTCAAATCGAGAATTTTCAACTCAAGATCGTAAGGTTTTACGCATGAAAACCTAAGTTAAGTAATTAACTTAGAGCCAAAGAAAAGAGATAATTAAGTATAGTATATGGTGGAACAAGACCATGCACTATACCATCGATGATTTAGTTCATCAATGACTTTATAAGACTTAAGTGAATCAATCCTTATTTCATTATTTGAAATCTAAGGAACTAATATCTTAGAAAGGATCAAAGACTTATCTAAGTGGATTCTCAATCCTTCTTTATGATGCTTAGGACTTGAGATATAATTCATAAGACACGAATACAAACATGAAACGTTTTGGGTTTTGGAACAGTAGTTCGATGACGGACCGATGATTCAGATCCAGGTCAATCGTTTAATTGTTTCAGTTTTGTGATGACTGGATCCCGGAGGGATCACGAGATTTATCCAATGGATAAAAGTTTTTGGATAAAAGTTGTGTAATACAAAGACGAGTATAGTTCCTAAGGAAGAGAACCTTAGTGAACCTTGAGGTTTATCCGGTGGATAGACATTGCTTTATCGGATCTGCTTAGTGTAAGCATTGGCATTTCATTGCATGAGTTGTAAGGCCTTGAGCCTAGGATTTGAGCTTACACCTTGACGCGGGTGTGAATCTTACGGTGACGTTTTAAATAATCTTGGAGGTATCGGGGTTGGAAAGGCTTACATGTGACCAGTTGGTAGCTCTTCCGTGTCGTGGCGACTCCGAGCAATACATTGATATCCTCAACTAGATGTCGTACTTTTCATGTTTGGTGTAGAGTGTTTCCATAAAGCCAGTTACGTGCACGTTACGAATGTTGTAGCATCTTGCCCATGGCTGGCCTACACAGAACATATCCTCCCATTCACTCTCTCCGATGTTTTGTTAGCTCCATGGAGTAGGGGTCAGAGTTTACCCTTGTGGTATATGGCATTGAGTCATGTACATTGCATTGCATTACATGGCTGTTGATGATTACATTTACTTGGTGTACATCACTATTCTGTTTTCGAGGATGGCTTATATTATGCCGCAAATTGATTAACACGTTATATTGAGATTTATAGTATGCATATTAAGTATGCTATTACTTGGTGTGTCGTCCCGTTTTTACTCCTGCTATTTTTTTGGGTTGATGAATGGGAATCTAACCCATATTTGTATATCTTCTTTGCTGGTATTGCTGTTTCTGCTTAAGAAGATGGGCGCGACGACGGCTCAGTTCAGCATATACTTGGAGTCTAGAGGGGGACTCCTTTTGCTGTTTAGTTTTGGCCAAGCTGTGTCAAGTGTCTGTTGCACCTTTTGGGGAGCTGTGACTCCTAGTACTTAATTATATACTTATTGTCAATTAGGCTTGGACCTATATCTGTATACAGTATTGTTTCTATTTCCGTACTTTAATTCTGTATGACTTCTAGAAGTGCATGGTGAACCTAAGTTCATTTATTATTACTTACTTTACTAATCCCATTATATCATTGCAAAAAGAAAAGAAAAAAGAAAACCGTATTTTCCGCATTTATATTATTTTCGGCCTTATAATCGTTCG
This sequence comes from Ammopiptanthus mongolicus, assembly GCA_039655645.1. Lineage (NCBI taxonomy): Eukaryota > Viridiplantae > Streptophyta > Magnoliopsida > Fabales > Fabaceae > Ammopiptanthus > Ammopiptanthus mongolicus. The sequence continues at coordinate 41,016,592 of CM077344.1, forward strand.
GGAATGTGACACTCGGGAAAGGGTGTTGCATACTCCGATATTAAACAATCATAACAAAATAACATAAGGTATTAATGCCGAAGCATATAAGTTTTCTAGAAACAAAGTTTAAACTAGTAGTAGAATATTCTGGAATATTATCACAGATTATAGACCTTAAAATATTGAATCAACATAAGTATAGCAGATAAGATACGACTACTTCAACAAAATAAGACTCTACTGCTGGTCGGGCTAAAATTAGCCATTACGGAAAGACCCCAAAGTTAGCTTCAATTCCCGGAGGAATTCGGAGGGATCCTCCTTATCTTTATATTCAAAAGACTCCATCATCAGGGACCTCAGGTGTCCGTGGGAACCTCTGGGCAGCATCTGTACATGTATCCAAAAAGTCAACAGGGTGTTCAACATGTACAGGCAAAGGTGAGATACACATTCCACAAGTTTATCACGATAGCCGCAGAAGAGACAAACAGAACATACATCCACATATAAATACACATTAACAGATAATCATATAACATAATATCTTAGACATTATCATGAGCTATAACAATGCATGAGACTCCAATATCATCTTTCTAATTCATGTTCTCCGGAGGTTCTTAACTTCTCTTCGTCGAGTGATAGGCTATAAATACTCCTATAACACAATTGTCCTCATGAGTCGGCCTCTCAATTTAGGTCCGAACTCCAATTGTTCAAGAGTATCACGTCTTAACCATATCGTGAATAGTCCAGTCTCTGATTGAGTTCATCCGTGTTAGGCAACCAATTACCACGGCACGGGGTCGCGATGCCTCCGGCCTCTTGTGGAGTCTCGAACACAGGATGCCCCTATAGACCTAGTGGTCTTAACTGGCTCATATTCTCAACCACAATGGATTGTTGCTCGATTTTGTGGCACGTCATCCGATTCATGTATGTACACAGAAGGTTTTCTATTTTCTTTTTCATTCATTCTTTCTGCAAAGGCATACAGCTCATGACTCGTTGTAAAGGACATCTAGCCCGTTCATTCAAAACACAGGACACATAGTCCGAGTGCTCAACTCACGAAACACTAGCCTGACATCTCGGTCACTAGGTTTGCAGATTCCATAAGTGAAAGGGTAATCACCATTTTCCTTCTCGGGTCTTATTTTCGTTTATAAAACTTTGGAAACAAAACTCAAAACCTCATTGGCATAAACTAAAACATTTTCTCAAAAGAAGCTACCTTCAAGAAAACTCTTTTCTTTATAAATCCATTTTCAAAAGGTTTCGTTGTCTTGAACATTTTTCTAAAAAGCAAGCGTTTGAATGGATTTTCCTTAAACAGACTTTTCTTTTCTTTTTAAAAGAGGTTCTAATATTTTAAAAGAAGTTCTTTCCTTAATAGGACAAAACTATTTTCAATATTTCCTTTGATTCAAAATACATTCTGAAAGTTTGATTAAGGCTTTTAAGCGTTTTAATCTTTTTTGTCATATATATATATATATATATATATATATATATATATATATATATATATATAGACATCAAATCTTGAATCAATATCATGAGTATATCACATCCAAGGCATCAATGCCACAATTCATTTTTAAACATCCAGTCACATACTTCACCAATCAAATCAAGTGCATACACAACACATAGTATATTCTCAAAGCACCAATCAATACAAAAGCAACACATATAAAAATCAAGCTCATGAGACTACCAAACTCATTATGAGAAATCTCCCTTTACCTCTTGAAGATTCCTATTTCGCTCCCGAAGAGTTTTCCGTTCCGACTCCGGTTTCGTTTGCATCGCCTAGAACAATCAATCACAATTCAATCCTTCACAACAATCAATTCAAAGTTTCCACATTAACAACATAAATCTACTCCCTCTATTTAGTCTAGGTCTCAGCCTTATTAGAAAAAAAAGAGGCTAGGAGTTTCATTTGGTTTCAATCTCTTGGAATCAACACCTAAGGGTAATGAAAGGATGAAATCCATGGTCACTTTCTAAAAATTGAAGCAAAACACTTAGTCCCCCGAAAGTTAGGGTGCAGCTACCATAACTTGAAATGGCTAGGGATATCATTTGATTTCAATCTTTTGGATGGATGATCCTCAAGTATACGCAACACCAAAACAAGTCTTATTACACAAAAATTTGAAGCAAAAACTCATGATTTCTCATCATGAGTGGTTCGGCCATTTCATACCCATATGGGATAGGAAAAGATTTTGATAACATGCTCTTGGATAATGAAAGAGAATGATGAAACTAGCTCATAGAAATTGGTTTCATGATCGTAGGATTTTTCGAGGGATTTTTGAAATTTGGTTCTTGAAGTTGGAACTTGTAACACCCTGATTTTCGAGTTTTCCTAATTAATCAGTATTTATGAACTTATATTTTATTTGAGGTCTTAGGAATGGAAATAAAATATTCCGAGACAATAATGATGCTCAGCGATATCGTAGGAAGTTACGATTAAGTTTTGAGTCGAAAACTAAAACGAAGTCCGGTCTGCGTTTTTACACTGACAATATGATTTTACTGCTTAGGAGACCTCAGATGGACCCATGAACGAGACAGTAAGTCTTAGAATTTGATTCTCTATGTTTTGGTTAAATTTCACAAAAATTTCAATAAAATCACTTCCTGACCTCCGTTTGAGCGAAATCTTCAATCGGGTGGAGAACGGAGCCGCGTATGGACTTACCAGGACCCGACAACGGATATACTTGATATCACATCATGTTAACTCACTTGGGAGAGCATGCCAGAGTCGTCATGGCAATCGGGAATTTAGGGACGCGAAATTACCAAAATACCCCTAATTTAAGCCTTTTCACCTTTTACCATTTTACCCTTGAACCAAATGACCTTTTTATCCTTAATAAACCTTTTAGAAGGCTGACCAGCCCTTGCTCAGCTCCATTTCCACGCACAAACAGCCCCAAGGAGAGCCAAGAACACTTCATCTTCCTTAGAGAAAAAACCTCCATTTGAATCCTTGAGAAAACCTTGAAATCTTATTGAAATCACTTGATTTCTTGACCAATCTTCCTCCATTTTAAGGTAAGATCACTTCTATGGTCTCATATCTTCTTGAATCTCTTTCAATATCAAGATCAAAACTCCATTTTCATGAAACTCATTCTTAGATCCAAAAGTTTGAAAATCCATAGAAAATTGTAGGAAAATCCTTTGGATGTGAAACCAAGTTCTTTGAACTCACCTCATCACCCTCTATCTAAACCTAAGAGCTCATGATCCAAGTCTCATCCTAGCTCATTTATCCCAATATGGCCGAACCCTAAGAGTGATGAGAATAGTGTTTTTCATCAAATTTTTGATTTCTAACTCTTGATTCCATCCTTAGCTTTCCTAGTGTTCTTGAATCCAAGTGACGGAAAACCAAATCAATTCCTAGCCTAATTTACCCAATATGGCCGAGAGCTTCATGGAGAAAATCCATGAGTTTTGTTTCACATTTTTGAGTCATAGGACTTGAAATGGTGTTAACTATGTTTTGATGTTGTTTATTAATGTTGAATTGTTGTTTGAATTGAATTGTGTTTGATTGTTTTAGGCGACGAGAATGAAATCGGAGCCGGAGCCGGAGCCGAGAACCGATCGAGTTTGCATTGAACTTCATTTGTGAGGTGAAGGTAGGTAGTTCATTTTGAGTTTGGTAGCCTCATGGTATATGATTGTTTAGTGTGTTATGATTGAATTAAGACTTGATGTATAATGTATACTTATATCCTGGATTGATTGGATGTTAAGTGCTGTGCATAGTTGGTTATATGATATAACTGTGGCATGGATGCCTTGATTGGTATTGTTGTGATATTGAACTGTTGATATATATATATATATATATATATATATATATATATATATATATATATATATTATATATATATATATATATATCCTGAATGAGCATAGGACTGGCTATGTCTCGATAATTGTTAAAAGACTCGGAATCGGAAACAAAGTTTTGAAAAACGCGTTTTGAAATTAAAAAGTGATTTTTGGAAAACGTGTTGCTTTTCAAGAAAAGTTGAGTTTCCTTTTGAAAAGTATGTTTCTTGAAAAGAAAAAGTGGTTTTGTGGAAAGTCGTGCAAAACGTATTTTATTTCAGTAAAGCGGTTTAAAAAGGCGTGAAACCTTGGAAAATGGTTTTTGTCTTCAAGAAAGGTGTTTTTCACGGAAAAATGTTCTCTTGATCAAAAAGGGTGTTTTGTTTCAAGAAAACCAAAGTTTGTTTTGTTTTCCAAAGTGTTTTGAGAAAATGAACCAAAAGAAAAATGAACCTTTGAGACGAACCCAAACCTAGTGGCCGAGACGTCGGGGCTAGTGCTTTGCGGATTGAGCACTCGGACTTCGTGTCCTGTGTTTTTTATTTGAGTGGGCTTAATGCCTTTTTGAAACGAGTCGTGGACTTTATGTCTCGACATTTGAAAGAATGAACGCAAAGAAAACAGAAAACTTTCTGTGTACATGCATGAACCGGCAGACATGCCATTTGAAACCGAGCTACAACTCTAGTAGTTGAGAATAAAATCAGTCAAGACCACTAGGTCTATAGGGGCATTCTGTGTTCGAGATCCCACAAGTGGCCGGTGGCGTAGCAACCCCGTGCCGTGGTAAATCGGCTGCCAAACACGAATGAACTCGATCAGAGACTGGCGTATTCAGGATATGGTTATGACGTGGTACCCTGGAACAATTGGAGTTCGGACCTAAATAGAGAGGCTGACTCATGAGAACAATAGTGTTACGGGTGTTACTACGGCCTATCGCTCGATGTTGGGAAGTTAGAATCTCCGGAGTACATGAATTAGAAAGATAATATTGAAGTCTCATGCATTATTATAACTAATGAATGTTTTTGAGACGTTGTGCTGTATTATAGAAATACCTGTTCATATAACTGTTTTTATGTTGTTGTCGCCTGTGCGGCTATCGTGATAAAATTTATATGAGTATCTCACCTTTGCCTGTACATGTTGGACACCTTGTTGTGTTTTTGGAACACATGTACAGATGTTGATCATAAGTCCCCGCGGAGACATGAGGACTCGGACGATGGAAACTTTTGAAGGAGCCGACGTTGGGTTGTACCCCAATGGCTACTTTTAGCCGACCAGCTTAGGAGTCTTTTGTTTTTGAACAGTCTTATATTACATTGCTGTACATATGTTGAAATTACTTCTAAGTCTGTAATATGCTATATATTAGACCAGGTTTTATGTTATGCTTATGTTTTTATGATCAATGAATGTCAATGTGTGATGTGAAATTTATTTCTTCGTCTTGAGTTGTTTGCCTATGCATGCAGAAAATTTTTAGAACCGCGTTTTTGAACGTAGCCACTTAATTAAAGTATTTTCCGAAAACAACCAGCGTTTTATTTTCTTGTTTTATTTCCGCATTAGAGTTCGTGTATGTAGCACCCGCGAGGAGGGTGTTACGGAACTCATGAAAATAAAGGTTTTCAAACAAGAACAAGAGAAGATTCATGAGGTTTAAGGATCAAAGGAGTAATCTTACCTCTTGAATGATGAAGAATGAACAAGATTCAACACTTTTCCTTCACCAAAATCAAGTTCTCTTTTAAAGAAAATGAGAGAAACTTAAGGAGGAAGATGAAGTGAGAAAAAGAAATGATGAAGGCTTCATGAAGCTAGCCTATTTCGTGGGGTATGAAGGGAGGGACAAGGATGTCCACAAAATTTTCACTTAAGGGTAAAAATGGTCTTTTCACACAAGGTTAAATGGTTATTTTGAGAAAGTCAGGGGCATTTTGATCTTTTCACGGCCAGATATTTTCAAACGTAATCATGACACTGGCACGCTTTCTCATGTGATATGACTTGATGTGACTTCAAGTTTATCCGTTAGCGGATCTCGATAAATCCGTATTCAGCTCCGTTCTTCACCCGGTTTAAGGTTTCGCCCGAATAACTTATATTATTTCGCTTTTTAGTGCGAAAAACCAATTTTATCAAAAATGTTGGAAATTCAATTCTAAACCTAACTGTTTTATTCACGAGTCAAAATTAGGTTTTCTGAGCAGTAAAATCGTACTGTCGGTGAAAAAATGCCGACCAGGTTCTTTCTGAGTTTTCAACCCAAATTTAACCGTAGCTTTCTACGATATCGTAGAGTACGAATATGGTCTTGGTTTATTTAATTTCATTTTCTAAAACCCTAGATAAAATATAAACTCAATTATATAACTTATTGACATTCAAAGCAGTGAAAAATCGGGGTGTTACAGAAACCATTGGTAATAGTGACCACTCCTAAACTCATCTTATCTTTGGATAGCTCCACATCTAGATTCAGATCTCTGAACTGTTCCACTAGTTCCAGCTCTTTCACCATCATCGCAGACATATGCAAAGATTTTCGACTCAATGCATCTGCTACCACATTAGCCTTCCCTGGATGGTACTGCAGATCAAACTCATAATCCTTTATGAATTCCATCCATCTCCTCTGCCGCATGTTCAACTCCTTTTGGTCGAAAAGATACCTTAAACATTTATGGTCGCTAAACACACTGAATTTAGCACCATAGAGATAGTGTCTCCATATCTTTAATGCAAACACTATCGCTGCCAACTCCAGGTCATGGGTTGGATAATTCCATTCATGTACTCTTAATTGTCTGGAGGCATAAGCCACTAATTTCCTTTCTTGCATGAGTACGCAACCCAAGCCTTGATATGATGGGTCACAATACACATCGAACGACGTTGATGGATCTGGCAAGACTAGTACTGGAGATGTTGTTAGCCTACTTTTCGGCTTTTGAAAACTAGCCTCACACTCTTCTGTCCATTCAAACGTTTTTCCTTTTCTCGTTAACTGTGTTAAAGGTAACACAATCTTCAAGAATCCCTCGATGAACCTCCTGTAGTATCCTGCTACTCCAAGAAAGCTTATGATCTTGCTTACCGTTTTAGGGTTTTCCCACTTAACCACAGCTTCTACCTTCGCAGGATCTACTGCTACGCCATCCTTGTTGATCACATGTCCAAGGAAATGTACCTCCTGCAACCAGAACACTTAGACAACTTGGTTTAGAGGTTCCTGTCCTTAAGAACTTGAAGTACGACCCTCAGATGCTCTTGATGTTCTTCCTTGTCTGAGGAGTAGTTAAGGATGTCATCGATGAAAACAATGACAAACTTATCAAGGTATGGTCTGAAGATCCTGTTCATATAATCCATAAACACTGCATGAGCATTAGTCACACCGAAAGGCATAACTAAATACTTGTAGTGCCCGTACCGACTCCGGAAAGCTGTTTTCAGTATATCATCTTCTTTCACCCTTATATGATGATAACCGCATCTCAGATCAATCTTAGAGAACACTGTTTCTCCCCTCAACTGGTGCATAAGATCATCAATCCTTGGCAACGGGTACTTCTTCTTGATTGTTACCTTGTTGAGATGTCGGTGGTCCACACACAACCTTGAAGTACCGTCCTTCTTCTTGACAAATAACACTGGCGCTCCCCACGACGAAACGCTTGGTCTTATAAACTACTTCTTTAGCATATCGTCTAGTTGTTTCTTCAGCTCTACGAACTCTGTTGGGGACATTCGATATGGTGCTATCAAAATCGGTCCGGCTTCAAGTACAAGATCGATGGCGAACTCTATCTCCCGCTTGGGTGGCAATCTTGGCACATCATCCAGAAAAACGTCTGGAAAATCATGCACCACCAGCAAAGCATTAAGACTCGGAGTCTCCTTGGCCTCCAAATAAAACAACACTATGCACTATCCTAATCGTACGCCTCCCAAAATACCATCACGAGCAGGCAATGATCCAGATTGCTCGGAAAAGCGGAGGGTCTTATTTGAACAGTCTAGTACATGGTTGGCCGAAAGCCAGTTCATGCCTAGGATAACATCAATCTGCAGCATAGGCAGACAGACTAGGTCTACGAGAAAAGATCGGTTCTCTATAACGACTGGGCATTGTAAACAGACCAATAGGGTTGCTAAGGAACCACCCGTAGGTGTAGAAACAGTCAAATCATATGGTATGGAAGAAATAGGTAAATCCAAATGATCCATGCACGCTAAAGAAATAAAGGAATGTGTAGCCTCTGTATCAAACAAAATAGATAAGAGTTTCTCAGCTACTAGGGACTTACCTTGTATCAAATCGAGACATTGAGAGGCTTTAGATCCTCTCACAGCAAACACTCTTCCTGTTATCTTTGGCCTACTCTGCTGGCTCACCACTGGTTGTCTTGTTCCCACATCTTGAGTTCTTCTGCCCTATTTTTGAACTTGACCCCTACTAGTATCCCCTTGTCGACACTTGTTGGCATAGTGGCTCCACTTTCCACAACGGAAACAGTTGACTACAGGTGCTCGAGGACAATTCTTCACTAGATGCGGTCTGCCGCATCGAAAACACGTGGAAAATCCTGGTTGTCCTTGACTGGTATTCCCCCTTCCATAACTCGCTGGTTGATGATTCGGGCGACTATAAGGCTTCGCCTTCTGTTGAAACTTTTCTCCACGACCCTTCAGGCCAAAGCTTCTGACCGGTCCACCACTCCTCACTTGAGCTTGTGCAATTCCCTCTTGATCATGCCCTTCTAGTACTGTACATTTCTCTATCAATTCTAGGAATGATCGGATGCTCAACGGCATCATAGCCCTCTTCAGCTCGGGCCTAAGCCCATCTTTAAACCTTCTACACACCTAATCCTTGTCCGGGTGCACCTGATAGAATTGGGAGAATTTCAGCAACGCCTCGAATCTCATGGCGTATTCTCCCATTGACATCTGTTCCTGCTTCAAGTTCACGAAATCTTTCTCTTTCTTCTGATGAATACTCCTTGGAAAATATTTCTCCAAGAAGCTCTCACGGAACTCTTCCCTGGTTAGCAGTCTTCTTTTAGTCTCTAGCAGTCTCTGCTTGTTCCTCCACCAGGCTTCTGTCACTCCAACTAACATGAAAGCAGCGTATGTGACCTTCCTATCCTCTTTGCAGTGGATAGCGACAGAGATCTTCTCAATCTCTTGTAGCCGTAGCTCAACAGCTCTCAGATTGTACTCTTCATGAAATTGGGAAGGATTTCCCTTCATAAATGCGTTTAGATCAGTATCCACCATCTCGTCTCCTCTTATCGAGTGCAACTGTTGTTGTCTAGTGTCCCTTTCTTCTTGTCGTTGCATGTACTAAGCATTCTGCTGCGTTTGTTGCAGCATTGCAGTGGCCAAATCCCTCATGGCCCTCAGCGCTTCGTTCTGATCTCCGCTACTTCCGATTCCCAAGGTATCACCATTATGGTTGAAGTCCCAAGTTCCAGCTAGTGTTCCTCTTCCTATACCACCTCCTCTAGCCATCTAGCTTCCTGTAAAAAAGAGCTATCAGTTCTAATTCATAAGACATTTAATAGCATTTAACAGTTAAACATATCATATGCCTTATGAATGAAAACATTTATCACACTTCGATAACTTGTCCAATGAGGATCCAACATATAAAGCCAATGCACTTCCTAGACCACACAGTCCGATATTAGAATCAAACTGCTTTGATACCACCAAATCAGACGACCCGCCGTCCCGTTAAAGAACCTAAGATATTAACTAACCTTGAAACGTATATAAACATTAACGCGCTTTATACAACAGATGAAGTGAAGCGGAAATGGAATTAAACTAAAGCACGCATACATCAGAGTATACAAGTATAAAACATAATAGATATATACATGCATCAACTGCCCCATCAGTAGGGCTACAGTAGTAATGTATACACAGAGTACATCGGTACTAACTATAATCAAAATACATCAGAAGAAAAAGAGAAAAGTCTCGGACTGACAGTACTCACCATCCCCACTCAAAATACATCAAAATCCTCACAGCACACTCCTAGCACAGACGCACTTGCGAAAATCCTGTCACCGACGACGGCGATATCCTAAACTCAATACTCTAATAAGGAACTCGCATCCTCCTCTGGTACGGAAACTCAAAACCTCTCGAGACTGGGGTTCGTAGCTCATCCACCGACGCCAGGCTCGTAAGGAATGCCATCCCTCAAGATAAAAGAAACACACCAAGAAAAGTAGGGGCGATAAGAAACAAGCATCATCAAACATGGGAGAGGGGCAATAGTATAGTCTATACACATGTAGCACACAGCAACGAAAAAACATGCAAGATTCCAACAGACATCTCTCGAGTCACACATCACATCCATCTCCAAGATTATTCTCTCAGATCAAACCTCTACGAGGGATACTAATCTCTGTATGCATGTCGGCCGATTTCATCATGTCCTCAGTTGGACATCCCAGTCGGGATCAATAACGTCCCCAATTGGACATCCCTGTTGGGATCAATAAAACACGTCCCCACTTGGACATCCCCGTAAGGATCAATAACGTCCCCATTGGACATCCCACCTCGGGATCGGTGGTACACATCTCACCCCCATTTGGGCATCCCCCATTGGGATTAAATATGCTATGATATGCAACAAACATCCATCACAAGTTAATACCAGAACCTTACGCCTAAGCACTCGGCCACAGCCACGATGCATTGTATCCATATCACATCAACATCAACATCAGCACGACGCCTCGCATCCACGAGCCACAGCTCCACAGTTAGAACCACGACAGTATCAACCAGTTCAACACATCAACCTCACCATACTCTCGTCAACATCAACATCAACCAATCAACCGCAATAACATCATCATAGCAGTAAGCATGCTAATACACATGTATACATTCTATACTACACTTGCCTTCCCGATTATAATTGTTTTTTCTCCCCATCTGAAGGATTACGCGACCGCGACTACGAACACGATCACAAGCACAACACCACCACCATAACCACCACGAAAATCACTTCAAGTTAGCCACCACCACATGGTTCCTCAGCCCAAGCTCGCAGCTGCAACCTCCTCCGGGAGCTCGCACGATCACAGTCATGAACTTTTTCCCCAATCACGGGACCAATGTGTAAACAATCATCGTTAACCCTAGGGCAATTCCAAAACCAAAGAGATTCAATGGGAAAATCTCAAAGAACACGAAGAACGTAAAGTTGACGTGTTAGGGATTTGAGCTTACCTTCGAGAAATCAAGAAATCAATCGGTGAATCTTGAAGTACTCGAACCCTGATTGCAGTGGTGTAGTCGGAATCACGATCCGATGCCTCAATCTTTCCCAAATCTCACTTTCTCTCTTTAGACCTTAGTTCTCTCTCTCTCTCTCTCTTAAGGTCTCTGGACTGAAAAATTCACAAGTGTTTCGTCCCCAAAGAAAAGAGAGGAGAAAACTTAAGTGATGTTGTCAAGTTGTCTACGCTTAAGCGTGGGAAAACTCCACGCTTCAGCGTGGGCACGCTGTGACGTGGGTAAACTCCACGCTTGAGCGTGGAGCGTTGATTGCCATGTCTCTGCCACGCATCGCGTGTGCACTGACATGTGTATTCCCCGCATCCACTCTCCATGTTTTGACGTGCAAATATCCATGCTCGAGTGTCAACGGTCAACGTTAAAGCCGGGATCTCTCCACGTCTAAGCGTTGGACGCTGATCAGAACTATTCTTACAAGTTCTAAGCTCGTTCTAAGGCCAAATGATCCAAATTTGCACCATGGCTTTCTCAACACATAAGGAACATAATTAAGCCCTTAAACATGCTTAATTGATGTCCCTCACCTTAAACAAGAAACCGGGGTGTTAGATTACTTGGATGGTATTGCAGGTCGAATTCATAGCCCTTTATGACTTCCATCCACCATCGCTGCCTCATGTTCAACTCTGTCTAGTGGAATAGATAGTTCAAGCTCTTTTGGTACTAAATACACTAAATTTAGCACCATACAGATAGTGTCTCCATATCTTCAATGCAAACACTATCGCAGCCAACTCCAGATCATGCATTGGGTAGTTCCTTCTTGCATGAGTGCACATCCCAAGCCTTGATAAGATGCATCGCAGTGTACATCAAATCGTCCTAAGGGATTTGGTAACACCAAAAATGGTGACGTGATCAACCTTCTCTTCAGCTCCTGAAAACTCTGCTCGCATGCTTTTGACCACTCAAACGTCTTCCCCTTTCTTGTTAACTACGTCATAGGCAACACAATCTTTGAGAATCCTTCAATAAACTTCCGATAGTAGCCCGCTAAACCAAGAAAGCTTCTCACCTCGCTTACAAACTTAGGGCTTTCCCAACTCACTACAGCTTCAACCTTCGCAGGATCCACTGCGATTCCATCCTTACTGATCACATGGCCTAAGAACTGCACTTCCTCTAGCCAAAATTCACACTTTGATAGCTTAGCATACAACTATCGGTCCTTTAGCACTCGCTGCATAACGTGAAGATGCTCTTGGTGTTCCTCTTTACTCAACGAGTAATGAAAATGTCATTGATAAACACAACAACAAAGTTGTCTAGGAACGGTCGCAATATCCTATTCATATAATCCATGAACACTGCTGGAGCATTAGTCACACAGAAAGGCATAACTAAGTACTCGTAGTGACCATACAGACTCCGAAAAGCAATCTTTGGCACATCCTCCTTATTCACCCGGATCTGATGGTATCCAGATCGCATATCGATCTTAGAAAACACAGCTGCTCCTTTCAGCTGATCCATCAAATCATCTATCTGTGGTAACGGATACTTGTTCTTTATCGTCACTTTGTTCAACTGACGATAGTCCACGCATAACCTCGAGCTCCCGTCCTTCTTCTTCACAAACAGTCGTGGCGCTCCCTACAGAGATGCACTAGGTCTGATATACTCGTTGCCTAGCATCTCATCCAACTGTTTCTTAAGCTCCGCCAGATCTACTAGAGACGTCCGATATGGCGCTATCGAGATAGGCCCAGTCCTCGGTACAAGGTATATAACAAACTCCACCTCCCTCTCCGGTGGCAGTCTGGGAACATCATCGAGAAACACTTCAGGAAATTCCCACACAACAGGCAAAGATCCCACACTAGAAGTTTCCTTAGCTTCCAAAGTGAACAGCACCACACACTCCTTCGATCGTCCACCCGTCGGAATACTCTCGTCGGCAGGCATCAATCCAAATTGCTCAAAGAAATGAAGGGTTTTAACAGCCTAGCACAACATGGTTGGCCGAAAGGCAATCTATTCCTAGGATAACATCTATCTGTTGCATAGGAAAACAAACAAGGTCAACAAAGAAAATTCGATTCTCTATTACGATAGGGCATTTTAGGCACACTAACACTATGGTTAAAGATTCAATCGTAGGTGTAGAAATAGTAAGGTCATAAGGCAGTGAAGAAACAGCTAACCCTAGATGATTCATGCACTCTATTGATATAAAAGAATGTGTACCCCCCGAATCAAATAGAACAGACTAAAGTTTACCAGAGACTAGACATTTACCTTGTATCAGATCAGAGCATCGAGAGGTTTCAAATCCCCTAATGGCAAACACTCGTCCGGTGGTTTGTGGGCCACTCTGCTAAGTTGGACTCTGTGATCTTGCACCACCGCTCTGAGCTCTTCCACTCGGTTGTTGAAACTGAACACTTCTACTGACTCTGGGCTTGCAGTCTGATGTATAATAACCCATCTGGTTGCAGTTATTGCATCTGACATGCTGGGTCCTCGTGCGGTTCTTGATTAAATGCGGTCCCCCGCATCGGAAACACGTTCGGATCTCCTGCTGACCCTAACTGGAGCTACCTCCTCCGTGGTTAATGTTGTGTTGTGCTGGGTGATCATACGGTCTTGCCCTCTGTTGAGACCTGCTACTTCTACCCCTCTGTCCACTGCTTCGAACTGGTCATAACTTTTTGTTTGTCGCTGGACTGTCCTTGTCATGTCATGCCCCTCTAGCATTATACATTTCTCTACAAGTTCTGTGAACAACCTGGTGCTGAAGGGTATCATCGTCCTCTTTAACTCGGACCCTAGCCCATCCTCAAACTTTCTGTAGATCCATTCTTCATCCGGATGAACTTGGTACAATTTTGAAAAATTCAGCAATGCCTCGAACCGCATTGTGTACTCACCCACTGAAAGTTGATCCTACCTCAGATGTAGTAACGCTCTTTCTTTCTCCTTCCTCACGCTCCAAGGAAAATATTTCTCCAAGAAAATTTCCCTGAACAGATCCCAAGTGAAAATCCTTCATTCTGCTACCATCAGTCTGAGCTTGTTCTTCCACCAAGCTTCTGCTGCGCCTACCAGCATGAACGCAACATAGGTCACCTTCCGGTCTTCTCTGCAGTGGATAGCCATAATTTCCTTCTCTATCTCTTGTAACCACATCTCCGCGACCTCTGGGTTGTATTCCCCGTGGAATTGTGGAGGGTTTCCCTTCATGAATGCATTGAGACCTGTATCTGCAGTCTCATCTCCCCTCACAGCATGCAACTGATACTGCCTGGCTTCCCTACCCTCTTGCCGCTGTATGAACCGAGCAATCTGTTGTGCCTGTTGCATCATCGAAGTGGCCAAGTCCCGGATGGCTCTCATCGCTTCCGACGTATCGCCACCACTTCCAGTTCCGAAGTGGTAATATTATTGTTATTGTTGTTGTTGTTGTCTCCGGTTGTAGCCGGCCTGCCTCCTTTAGCACCACGTCCACGTGCCATTTAGCTTCCTGTAAAAAGGAGCTATTAGTTCTGATTCATCAGATATATAATAGCATTTAACAGTTAAACATATTATATGCCTTATGAATGAAAACAATTATCACACTTCGATAACTTGCGCGTCAGACACTCTACCCAAAACTAGACTTAGTTGACACAACACGGGTATCAACTATCGAAGCTAGTACATCTCCTAGACTCGTAGTTATGGTTCCCGACTTCCACAGTCTGACACAGAACCAAACTGCTCTGATACCACCCCACTTACGTAGGATAATCCCATTAGTCCCAAGCCTATATGATTAACTATACCTTAATCGTATTATAGCGTAAGCGTGATAATCAAGACAGGTAGCGGAAGCAAACACGGTAAAACATACAACGCGCACAGAAAAGGCATAACAAACGTCAGAGTAAAGCGCAAATACTGATAAACTATATAGATAAACCATGCATAAAAGTGGCCCCATCAGCAGGGCGCTAAAATACTATATATATATATATATATATATATATATATATATATATATATATATATATATATATATATATATATATATATATATATATATATATATATATATATAACAACTGTACAATAAAAACTAAAAGATATGAAACATGTACATCCAAAAGAAACCACAAGAACTCTCACAACTAGCCAACACTACCCGCCCCTCACTCTAAAAATACATAAAAAGCTCTCAGCTCACAGCCTGGACGCACTGGTAGGCTCCCACCATTAGTGGTGCGGATACCCTGAGCTACCCTGGCCCTCACTATGAGTTCGCCTATAAGTCACCAAAGGCTCATACTCAGATGACAAGCTAGACACCACCACCACACGCCTCTGGAAGGTCCTCAAGTACTTCTTCGTGCTCCTCCGCTGACCCCGCAAAACAAAGCCTCTACGATTGGAATCATATGATGTTGCTGGCGCTGCCCCGGTGTAGTCCCTCTCGTGGCGTCTCGGTGGCTGACACATCTGGGTAAAGGGTAGGAACTGGAGACTCTGTAAGGCCCCAAAACATCCTCTCTGTGTGAAGCCCCACCTCGAAAGAGCAGACTGATCAGCCCCATATAGATCATCAGAAAAGTAGAGGGGTTCACACGCAACCCCATGTCATAATGGTAGATGATCTCGATCTCCCCCAGCACCGGCGTTCTCCGTACCCCCATGATGAAAGGATGCATCCTTGGGTCCATCGTCAAAAGCTAATGGCTCTTCGTCTTCACGCGAACCAGAAACAGAAACAACGAAAAGAGAAAATTCAGGACGATAAGAATACAATGCATAAAAGTTGGAATAGCAATAGTAGAGCAGTAAACAGATACAACTGGTAACACGTATGGCACATCTAACAGATATTTCACACAACCAACCATCCCTCGAGTCAACACATGCAACAAGCATCCATATATCTCACCCACAGATCAAACCTCTATACCGGGATACTAATCCCATGCAACATGTCGGTCGAATCTCATAACACAGAGTTCCACACTGGAACAGGAGTTAGTTTGTACAAGAAACCGAACCGTTCTCTGTGACCAATAAGAGTGCATCCCCCTTCCGAAACCCGGAACCAGGGTGTCTTGGTCGCCTTGGAACGTTAGCCTAGAACGTGGAAAGCTCATGGATTAGTCGGGCAAATCGGACTGGATCGGGCATCACGACATGATAAAAGCAACCCAACCCATCACTGTAGATTATTCCGGAGACCAGCAACATCCCCAAGGTCACTCACTTAACCGCCCTTCCGCTTTCTGTATCCGCACTCAGGTACAACTAACCTTGCATGATGTTGGCAGCCCATACTACCTGTCATACGACCTCGCCACTTGGCAGCTTACGATATGCAGCAAACATCCTCAACGAAATGATACCAGACCCTCACGTCACAGCAGTAAAACCGTCCACGGTATCAACTTGCACATACACGGCTCACAGTCACTCAACAACTAACTTAGGGACACCGGCATAACATCAAAACAACCAATGCAATAGCAACAACACAACATACATGCATAGCATATCATATACATAGTAGGCATAAGGGCACGTATACAGATAGCAATTATCACAATACATCATCATAGTAGTCATACGAAGCAATTCAACCTCGATCAACAGTTGTTTAACCTAGGGTTCCAACTTAGCGGTCATAGCCCAAAGTAAACTAAACCTAGGGTTTAGGTACTTTATCAGGTCTCAACCTCTAGTAGGGTTAGGGCTTCCTTACACATAGCATAAAATGCAACTATGCTACTCTTGCCTTCCCGACGAGTGCAATAATATTTCTCCCCTCCTGAAAACTTGGCAGAAAATCCAAGCAATCACCGGCACCACCAAGCATGTAGCCAAGAACACAAAGAACAGTTCCAAAACCCCCTAGGTAGTTGCGACCTCAAGCTCCAAAACTCGGACAATCACGAGCACGAAATTTTCCCTAATCACGAGCACAACACATATGCAATAGTGTTAGACCTAGGGCAACCCGAAAACTCAAGCAAAAAGGTAGAAACTCGAAGAAACACGAAGAACATGAAAAACGTGTGTTTGGGATTCGAGTTTACCTTTGGCGAATCGAGAAATGAATCTGGCAAAGCTGTAGAAAACTTCGTCACGATCGCAATGGTGTTGTCAGAATTATGTTCTGACGCATCGATCACCTTCAAACTAGAGTTTCTCACACTAGAAAATCAGAGCTTCTCTCTCTTACTCTTTGAACTTCGAGCTTCCAAGAGTGAAAATGGCTAAGTGTAAGTGGAGAGGAAAATCTTTACTTGTGGCATCCTGCTGAGAATGCGTAAGCGTGCAAAAACAGCACGTTCAAGCGTTCCCACGCTTAAGCATGGGCTCCTTCCACGCTTTAGCGTGGAGCCTTGTTCACTCCACCTTCACCCTGGCCTGACACGTGTCACACATGCATCAAAACTCATAGCAGCTGGCAAACACACTCAGCACACTTGTGCGTGAAACATGCCAAAGTCTAAGCGTTGGCACACTTGAGCGTGCACTCTTCCCACGCTTGAGCATGCTGCTTAGCTGGGAAGAGCTTTCCAAATCTCTGACTTCCCTCATTTCTCGCGTTACACCTTAAGCACTTACAACTGTATTCAAGCCTATTCCTAAGCTTCCAAGTAAGCCTTAAACTACACCAAGCAAAGCACACAACTAATCTTAGCCCTAATCGAGATTAACCAACTCAATTAGATTTGATGAAAATCAGGATGTTACATTTATCATCCTTTCTATGGTGCAATTTGTCTTGGGGCTGGGATATGCTTTCAAGACATGGTCTTTTTTTTTGTAAAACATTCTTGTGTTTTGTCAAATCCTGATTTTCTAAATTTGGGGGTTTTTCCTTTAAAGTGTTCCTACCATGAATTTATATGTTTATTCTGAGTTGATGCTATGATGTTTATGTTTCATACATGACTTGGTTGATTGACATGCTATATTTGGATTATATGATGATATATATGGTATTGGCAATGCCGCCTATGATAGGGGTATCGAAAGTAACATCGTCAATGAATTGGGATGTCGAAAATATGAAATACCGCCATGATGGGGTATCGAAAGCAACATCGCAACATGTTGGGATGTTGAAATGAGTAATACCACCAGTGTACAATGGTTGGTATCGAAAATGAGTAATGTCAGTGAAGAGAAGGTGACATCGAAATACCTTAATGAGTAAGGTAGGCAATGGGACGTCATTCTTATGTGCAGTTTGATAGTCATATGACATATGTGGTTAATTGGAATTATTTGATATACGAGATTTTGACATACTTGATTTATGATGTGTTGATGATCATTGATTATTGCCAACAATAATTTATATTATTACTATTATTTTTATTATTCATTATTTTGAAAATAGCGGGTACCATGGACAGTTTTTCCGGTTACCGCACCGGCTGAGAACAATGCTTTGGTGAAAACTCTTTTATAATTGTATTTCTGTTCACTGGGATTTTATATATCATTAGTAGTATTGTTTTCAAAGCCTGAGAACGACCCTGTTGAGCAACTAGACGTTTGAAAACTTTAGTCTAGTAGTTTAGCTTTGTTAGTATTGTATGGTATATGCCAAGAGGACCTTTATTATTGTTTAGTTATTTTACTTATACGATACGGAATTGACGCCCGGTTTTGAGGCTTTGAAACTTATTATGTTATTTTGGTTCTTAAATTGATGTAAACAAATATTTTGGATTATTATATAAAGTATTTATTTAAGAAATTTTTTATTTACCTTGTTTTACTTAAATAATTATTTTGGGTTACTAATGTAATGAAGGGCGTTACAGATATCCCGGAATGGAATTAGGATAGTATAGCCATGGATTTTACGGTTGGTTTATCAAGAACTCCAAAAAGGCATGATGCTATTTGGGTGATCGTTGATAGGTTGATGAAGTGTGCTCACTTCCTGCCTATTGGTGAAAGTTATCCCTTGGAAAGTTTAACCCAAATTTACATCAAAGAGATAGTAAGGTTGCATGGAGTGCCTTCTAGTATTGTTTCCGGTAGAGACCCCAGGTTTACATCTAGATTCTGAAAGCAATTACATAAGGCTTTGGGAACTAAGTTAAGGCTGAGTTCTACTTATCATCCTCAGAGGGATGGTTAGTCGGAATGAACGATTCAATCATTGAAAGATCTCTTGAGAGCTTGTATCTTAGAACACCCAGGAAGTTGGGATGAGTTCTTACCTCTGATTGAGTTCGCCTATTGTAACACCCTGCTCTTTCACTTATATGTATATATGTATTGATACTTGCTTATAGATGCTTGCATATGTCATTTTTGCTTGTTTTTGGTGCATAAGCTCATAGTTGTAATAGTTCAGCCTTTAGAATAATCAATACATTCGAGCCTAAATAACCTGTTTCACGGTTTTGGCCATATCTTGAGTTCTAGACATCCGATCGAGATGATCTAGGATGCGTTGGAAACATTAGAGGATTACCTACAAGTTTTATTCAGATGTCGATGCAAAAATCGATTGGGAAATCGATTTTGGAAATCGATTTCCAGGTGAAGAAATCGATTTCCAGAAGGAGGAAATCCACTGTTTGAAGGGCAAAATCGATTTCTTTGATAAGAAAATCGATTTGGCCAATCGATTTCCATGGATGTTGAAATCGATTTCCATGCGTGTCAGAGCTTGTGTACGCGTTTGGGTTACTGGGCTATGCTGTGTACGGCCCATTCGTCCTAAAACGTCCCTAACAGCTATATATACATAGCATATGACCTAAACCTAGTATCCACACCCTATTGTACACACTTTTTGCCTCTTCTCATCCCTAAGAGCTCTAATTGATCTCTTGCTCTAGAAAACCCAAAGGACGAATCCTGCTTTGATGTTCTTCGTCAAGAACACGCCGTTGTTTGGCTAGTCTATCCCTGCTGCTAGAGTTAATCTCCTAAGTTAGAAACCAAGGTGAGTTTCTAATCCTATTTTGTTTTCCCTTTCAATCCTTAACTTAAAGATCGACTCTGCTTTCCAGTGTTGCGATCGTGATCAAGTTCTGAACCCGTAAGAAGGAGCCGTAGCAGATCTTGGCTCTGTTCTCTTTCCCTTAGGCTGTGAATCGTCATACCAGGTATGGGGGGAGAAAATTGGTCATAATTATGTGGGTTTTGGGATAGGTTAAGATGAAGGGGTTAACCCATGACCCCTATATGTTTGCCTATATGCATTGTAAGTGCCTATGAATGTTGTTATGTTGTTTTCTGGCTGTACGAATATTGATTGATGAATAATCTGATGTCATAACATGTTTATAACTATGAGTACATGATTATTATGAATGTTGATGAATTTTATGATGATGAACATGTTTTTTATGCCATGATATGGTGTTTTGTTAATCCTATACTATTAGAACATAGTTATAGGGAGAAAATAAATAGGCAATGTGAGATTGGTGACCAAGGATTAGTTTGAGAACCCTTAGGTTATGATTCATAAGTGTTGGACTAATCAAATTAGTGATAAATAGCTTAGGCTCGAATGATCTGTTAATTAGAGAACGTAGACTGGTCTATAGAGGAGGAAACCCGCTGCTGTATGAATTGACACCCAGAAATCGATTTCCAGCACATGGAAATCGATTTGAATCAACCAAGAATCGATTTCCAGAACGTGGAAATCGATTTGGCCTTGTAGAAATCGATTTTTAGAATCGATTTTCCCTTGTTCAAAATCGATTGGGGAAATCGATTTGAACACGCTGAAATCGATTTTCAGAGATTGGAAATCGATTTTGAAGACTTGAGAAATCGATTCCAGAGAATGGAAATCGATTCTCACGTGCCCAGGAATAGTTTTGACCCCTTATGCTTGATGGATAGTGTTATGAAGATTAAGTTACAATCTTAATAAAATATGAATTGAGGTTTAGATATTAAGATTAATTTATTATCTTAATAAATATATGACTTGAGGTTTAAATATTAGGATTAAGTTATAATCTTAATAAGATATGAATTGAGGTTTAGATGATAAGATTAAGTATAATACTTAATGAAGATGATGTTAAGTTAAGACTTAACAAAGAGAACAATTAATAAGACGATGATGTTATTGGTAACGACGTACTGTTACCGATGTTGTTGGTTAAATCATTCTTGATGCTTATTGGTCAAGTTTGATGTTGATAAATCATCTTTGATGCTTGTTGGTCAAAGTTGATAGCCATGTAATGGTGTTGATGGTGGATGGTTGGACATGTGTTTGCATGTTGTTGAGCATAACATGCATCATGCGTTGACGTTGATATGTTGGGTGGAAAGCAAACGATGAACCGCGATAGTGGAGGCCACAATGGGTGTTATCCCGGCCTTGCGAGTACATTGGGTAGGGAAATTCCAGGTGACATGGGCTAGCTACCTATTGTCGGAGTGACCTAAAGGATAAGCTTGAGTACCCTGACTAGCCACTATACGTTATCAGGATTAGTGAGAGTGTTCGGGGATGGCCCATGGTCTGGCATATCATCCACGTTGATAACCGAACATGTACTCCTAATCGTCTTTCCAGAGTTATAGTTGTTGGCCACATGCATACGGAGTAGTGCTATTGCATTCGCATTGACATGCATCTTTGATATATTATACATGTGTTGATTGATGTATGATGTATGTCATCTTAATTACTATTCCATTCCGTTTACATATATTTATGATCGTATTTCTCACCCCCATCTTTTGTTGTTCTTGTGCATATAATGTTGCATGTGCAGAGGAGGGTGAGCATGTTGACGAGGAGTGATCCCGTGGAGATCTCTCTTAGTAGTAGTAGATAGGATTTACGTTCAGTTGTTTAGTTTTATTCCGATGTATTATCGGTATATGTATACCAACTCTGATTATGTGACATCGGGTTTTGGCTTATGTTTATGTTAATGTTTTTCCGCAGTTGTATTTATGTTTAAAATGTTTTCGGACCATGTGGTACTTGCTACCTTTTATGTTAAAATTTTATTTAACTTGCATGCTTTATTTTATTTTATCGTATGCGGGGTAGCGGGTGTCACACCTATAACCTATAACAACAGTTTTCACTCGAGTATAGGGATGGCACCCTATGAAGCATTGTAAGGAAGTGTAGAAACTTGTTGTGCTGGTATGAGACAGGAGAAAGTCAAGTGTTGGGATCGGAGGTAGTACAACATATGATGGAACAAATAAATAAGATAAGGGGAAAGATGAAAGAAGCACAAGATATAGACAGAAGGGTTATAGCGACAAAAGGAGAAGATCTTTAGAATTCCAAGAAGGAGACCATGTTTTTCTAAGAGTGACTCCAAGGACTGGAATTGGCAGAGCAATCAAGTCTAAAAAGCTTACTCCTAGATTTACCGGACCATTTCAAATTCTTCGTCGAATTGGTCCTGTAGCCTATCATATTACTTTACCTCCAAACCTATCCAATCTTCACGATGTTTTTCATATATCTCACTTAAGGAAATATTACCCCGATCCATCACACAACTTAGAACCGAAGTCAATACAGTTGAGAGAGAATCTAGAATATGAAGCATTACCAATAAGGATCACGAATAGAAGGATCAAAGAACTCTGAGGTAAACATATTCCATTGGTTAAGGTCATATGGGATGAAACAACTGGAGATGCTACTTGGGAACGTGAAGAAGACATGCAACAACAATATCCGCATTTGTTTTGAGGTACGTCAAATTTCAAGGACGAAATTTCTTTTAAAAGGGCTGGAAATGTAACATCCTCATTTCCATAACCTTAATTGATATATAGTTATGCATGTGTCTTGCTTGAAAGATATTCATATGCTTGGAAGTATGCTTAGAAGGTATATTGGCAGATAGGGTTCAATTGTTGGAGAGAAGAAAGGGAAACAAGTGGATCTGGGCAGGACGCTCAAGCATGGCCAGACCCAACGCTCTAGCGTGCTAACACTCTAGCATGGAGGGAATGGACACTCAAGCGTGGCCTCTTTGACCAGGCAATCAGTAGTGATGGGACATAAAGTGACACGTGTCAGTCACACATCGCAACTGGCACGTGAGGGGCGATGCCTTCGCGGTGAGGAAAGATCAACGCTCAAGCGTGGGAGAAGCCAGCGCTTAAGAGTTGGAATGCTAAAGCATGGAGATCCTGAATGCTAAAGCGTTGTCAGCAAAATTTTACCTATATAAATACTTCTTCATTTTCACCATGCACAAAATTTGGTTAACTCAGCAGTCAAGAGAATGTGAGAGAGAGGCAGAGAACAGGGTTCAAGGTTCTTGATCCAGTTGTGATCTGTTCGTCGATCCCATTCTAATTCCAATTGTGTTTTCATGATCAGCTCAACGTCTACTTTGATTCTATCGGTTTATTTCTTTGATACGTCGAGGGTAAGTCGAGGTTTCATACCTACCTACATTGTGGTTTTACAATGTGCTTATATTGTTCCTAGCTTTTATTCTCTATTTCAATTCGTTCTAGGGTTAATGCTATAGTCTACATGTTGTTTCCGTGATTAGGGCAAGTTTCGGAGTTGCATTCGGGACCCTATCTTGGAGGAGAGGTTGCGGCTATAGTGGGCAAATTGTAATCTCGTGGTGTGTTTGTTGAGTTCGTGATCGTTTCCACAATTTCTATCAGGTGGGAGAAAGAATCACAATTCGTCGGGGAGGCAAGAATAAAATAATATATATTGATATGCGTAGGGTGACCTAAACCCTACTAGTGGTCGAGTAATCGACAACACCTAACTCACATTGGGGACTACTAGGTTCTGGTACCCAAGTAGTTTTAGGCATTGTAGGTTTATCGCCGATAGGTTGATCCATGATAAATCGAGGTTGCATGCTTGCTATGTTGATATGTTGCCATGATATATGTGTTGGTATAAATATCATTGTCTGTAACATGCTTAGGGTTACTTGAGTATATGCCTATGAGTTAATTATATATGATTTATTAATATGTTTAATTATGATAATTATTGTTCATTATTGTCTGAGTATTGTGATTATCCTTACATGAGTAGAGATAGCAAATAATCGTGATAATTTGGTTGATGGACATGTGGTGAGGAGATTTGAGGATATATGTGCTATAGTACTCAACCTAGAGATCTTATTGATATGACCATGTTGAAATGAGAAATGGGCACCCTGATCTGCCGGGGGTGTTGGTTGTAGTTGAGTACAGGTTGAGGTTGAGACACTAAGTAGTTGATTCCGAGATGAGTCAGTGAGGTTCATGTTGCACTGTTGTAATTCATCACTATGTTTGCAGACGGGCGATCGATCAGACCTGCGGATCGATGGTTGTGACCGCAAGTTGTGTTTTTCACG
Source organism: Ammopiptanthus mongolicus (assembly GCA_039655645.1). Classification (NCBI taxonomy): domain Eukaryota; kingdom Viridiplantae; phylum Streptophyta; class Magnoliopsida; order Fabales; family Fabaceae; genus Ammopiptanthus; species Ammopiptanthus mongolicus. The sequence continues at coordinate 41,041,098 of CM077344.1, forward strand.
GGTGAATATCCTGACCTGACCTGTGGGGGGGTATGTCGTAGCCGTGAGTTGAGTTGAGCCGAGAAGACTGGCCGAACACTTTGCATTATGGGGGGTGGCATAGTGATGAATGTGACATCTTGATCTGCCAAGGATGTCGCGTTGTGGCCGCGTACATATAACTACTAGATGCATGAGGGTGAGGGATAGTAGTTAAGAAGGAATGACCTTGAGGATGGTCGTTTAACCCTGTATGCTTTTCTGTGTGTAGCTATCCATATATCTTATTTTATAGTTGTTTCACTACTTTATGATGTATTGCTGTTTCTTATCTCCCGTATTTTTCTCTATGTCGTGTTATGTCATTTTACGTCCCCGTGAGAAGACCCTGTTGAGGATTTGCCGGAGGAGATCGATGGCACACCTTCTGAAGCCGATGTTGGTGGTAGAGCCACGGATCCTTCTACTGGGGGACTTTGCCCTGCTATACGAGGATGACGACCACTACTAGAGATTGACTACTCCCAACATCGAGTCGTGTACACGAAACCAACTACTACATACTTCAAAGCATGGGGTTCGTCGAGAAGCTACCTGGTTAGAGACTTTCATATCGCTCATCGATTACCTTTGGAGAGGTTGTGGAACTGGCCATGGGACTATCATCATGACTCAGACATTGCTGGGATATCTCACGCATCTTTGCGGAGAGGTTTTGTGGCTCGAGGCCGACATCGTCGCGCCGAGCGGAGGATGAGGGAGTACCACCGACGGACGTGGCTCTATCATCGGAGGCAGCGAGCTTTGGTGGGGAGTTCTCGTTGTCCCCATTAGAGTCTATGTCGGGTAGGTCGTCCTAGTTTTTAGCATGACCAGTATGTGTTTGAGCGAAATGTATTTTGGGGGCCAGGAGAGGAAGTCTAATGTATTTCGGTTACCATGCGTCAGTTTTATGTATGTAATAGTTGTGTTCTCAAATATTTGTGTTTGACTTATACGCTCTACTGATGGAGCCAGTACCTCAGTTTATGTTATATATGTATGTGTGTTTTGGTATCAGTATGTTGAGTTTTAATTTCTTCCGCACGTTTGTAAGCACGCTAACGCTGATAACGTTAAAGATGTTAGTTCAGGTTACTAATGGGACCTTCGAGGAGGGGTTCACACCGGCGACCTCCACAGTGTGGGACTGGTCACCATTTAGGAGATTAATTTTTGTGTACTTGTAATTGTTGTATTTTTTATTTTAATTAATTATAATATACAATTTAATTATTATAGTGATTATTATATTTATAATTAACATTTAACAAACCTTAATTAATAAAATGAATTAACAAGTCAATCAATTTACATCATTAACTATATTTGATTAACTAAATTAATTAATTCCTAAATTAATTATAATACTTAATTAACTATTTAAATTAATTAAATTAATAAATAAATTGTTTTAAAAAATGATTATCTAAATTAATTAATAATTAAATTGATTAAATAATCAAAAACCATTAAAAATAATTTAAAAAATAAACTTCAGAAGTTGGTCCCTCCAAGGGCGACTTCTCAACTATATATAAAAAAATACACATTGAGAAGTCGGGACCTCTAGGACCGACTTCTCGACTACACAAAAAATGATGGTATTTTGGTACATAAAATGAAAAGTGTGGTAGTTTGAAAAATAAAAAAACTATGATATTAAAAAAAAGGCAAAAGTAAGGTAGTATAGGTAACTAGGAGCAATTTTGTACATTGTCTTAGGGGCAATTTAGTAAATTTAAAATAATTATTATTAATATCTTTAAAGAAATCTTAAAGTAGGTAAATAAAACCAATATAAAAGTAAGGTATATTTATATATAAAAGTAAGGTAGTCTAGGGTTAACTAGGGGTTATTTTGTGTAACATCCATAATTTTTGTAGCTCTAATCAAGTTGGATAATCTCCATTAGGGGTTTGATTGTTGTGTGGCTAATTGTGTGTTAGTTTAGGTCCTAGTTGGAAGCTTAGGAATAGGCTTGAATCATGTTCGAGATGATTAAGGCATAACACGAGAAATTGGGGGAACACTATGCCAGATTATACATTAAGTGACGCACCTTTAATAGCGCTTATAAGTGAAACGCTATTAAAAAAAGAGGCGGAGGACTTTAGATAGCGCTTTCTTGAGGAAGCGCTATTTAAAGTTTAACTTTAGATAGCCCTTCCTTAAGGAAGCGCTATCTATTCGTGAACCCAGGAATAGATAGCGCTTCCTTGAGGAAGCATTGTTATAGGTTCACTTTAGATAGCGCTTCCTCAAGAAAGCGCTATCTTTTCCCATTTTCAAATATTTTTAATTAATCACAGTTACTAAAACTCCCACTAACGTACACTTTCCCTCCTAACTTCCCTCCTCACTTCACTCTGCAAACCCCTAGCTCCCTGCCTCCTCCTCGCGCAAACCACCACCACTACGCAAACGCCACCACCTCGAACAACATTAGAACAAAGTTGACAAGCCACCACTGCCACCCACATACCTTGCCTCTCCCTTTCAAACAACAAATAGAAAACCCCACTCACCCACGTACCAGTTTCGTTCACTGCTACCATTTCCATTTCGCGTTGTTTGGGCGGTTGTGTGACAGTATTCTCACAAGTTGGGGCTCGCGCTCTTAGGGTTCACAAGTTAGGTACGTTTTCCTCCCTTACCTTCATTATTTTGTTTTGAACATTTTCTTCTGGGTATTGGTATTGGTATTGGTATGAACTTGTGCATTGGTTTCTTCGGAGTGTTTTTGTTTCTTCCTCAGCTTGTGCACCTAATCCAGCTCATTGTGAGCCAAGGAAACCTCTACTCTGTCTCCTCTCCCTCTCAACCGCTCAGTGCTCTCTCAAACCCTCTCACCACATTTCTGGAAGGTCTGTCTCTCTTTAATTTTTTTTTTTTTTTTGTTCCTTGATTTTACTTTCCTGTGATTGTTCTTTGATTATTTTTTGTTCTTTGGTTACTTTTGTTTTTTAATCTTAGAAGGTGTGCTCCATGAGGGTCCCCTATGCACTGTGATTTTAATCTATACTTTGTTGGTTCCTTAATTTAGATTAGCATGGATTGTATATGGGAATGTGCATTTTGATTACTATTAGTTATATTTCTTTGTGAGCACTAATTGAACTTCCAACCTCTGCTTGATTTCAGTTTTAGTTCTATTATTGGTGTTTGTTTGATTTGAGCATCACCTCTCTGCTATTCAAGCAGCCCAGCTTCCCTCTGGTACACATATATGTTATTCCCCTGTGTTTTATAGCAGTAGGCATGTTTATTTTTTATTTGTATGCACATGCATTAAGCTTAGTTTCCTGTTCAAGAACGATTTGTATATTATGCCATGGCACAGTATACAACTTGTTCTTGAATTGTCCAAAGTGGACAGTCTAAGATTGTAAACTTCGCATTCAATACATATTATTGTATGTCTTAAATATTATTTCTGATCTAAGAAAATTTCATTGGTTTTTATTTTCTCATTGTTCTTTGGATACACGTACACTGTAACACCCTTTCCGGGGGCATCACGTAACGGACATTTTATAAAACTTTATGGCCGAAAAACGGGTTAATTAAAATCATTTAAGAAAGATGGGGTAAATGTTTCCTTTTCACAAGACATAACTGTAAGACTTGTAACCGTTCATGTGTGTAACGTAAATAGAAACATTTCATAATACAAGTTCATAAGTTTATAAACGTTTACCTAAACACCCAACCCGACTATAGAAATAAAACAGAAAGATACAGATTCATCATAAAGAATTGGAGACGCAGCTCCTAACATAAGGTACTTGGAGTCGTAGCTCCACAAAAGATAAAAGAAAGGTACAGACTCTCTGACACCTTACATTGGCCAACAACATACTACACAGGAAGACATCCCTCGGATCAACCGCTAAACACTGCCTCTGACTTCTCCTTTTCGGAGAGACAAGCGAAAGAAATAGGAAGGTGTGGATAAATCACCTCACTCCTAGTCTCTTCACTCATCGCCTTCCAACCAGGACCCATTAAACGAGACCTAACAGGAACCCTAGCAAGGACTACTGCTAGAATTCCTATGGAAGACATAACAGAAGTTGACTTAGAAGCAACTTTTTTAACAAGCGGCCTATCCTTAACAGAGGTAGAAGGCACTGAACGCATCGGTGGAAAAGTCCATCTAGCATTCCATTTACGGGTACAACCTTTATAGCAGACGACATGAAGACAAGCTGTGGAGCGGTCAAGAACTCTTCCTCTGTGACCCTTGCGAATGGTGAGTGTGGCTCTTCCCATGTACTTTGCTAGAAGCTCATCATGACTAGATGTCCAAAAGCCAAACCCACTGGGGGGCTCAACAGAGAGGTGCATCCAAAACGTCAGGTGAAGTCTCAGTAACACGACCTTCTCGGGAGACAACCAAAGAAGAACACAACGATGAAATACAAAGTAATGAGGTGAGATTCCCATTCATTAGCACAACACATGGCAGAAATAAAAATGGTACGACACACAAGACAATAAAATACTAGTCATGCATATCATACATCTCAATATCTTATAATATCAAATCAACAGCACAAGACATCATCAACACAGGATAATAGTGTATAACATGTAGATGTATCCATCAATAGTCATGCAATGCAATGCGATGTACATGACTCAATGCCATATGCCACAAGGGTAAAACTCTGACCCCTACTCCATGGAGCTAACAAAACATCGGAGAGAGTGAATGGGAGGACATGTTCCGTGTATGCCAGCATGGGCAAGATGCTACAACATTCGTAACGTGCACGTATCTGGCTTTTACGGAAATACTCTACACCAAACATGAAAAGTACGGCATCTAGTTGAGGATATCAGTGTATTGCTGGGATTCGCCATGACACAGAAGAATCACCAACTGATCTCATGTCAGCCCTTCCAACCCTGATACCTCCAAGATCATTTAAGATCGTCACCGTAGGATTCGCACCAGCATCTAGGTGTAAGATCAATCTCCTAGGCTCAAGGCCTTACAAACTCATGCAATGAAATGCCAATGCTTACACAAAGCAGATGCGATAAAGTAATGTCTATCCATCGGATAAACCTCAAGGTTCAGTAAGGTGCTCTTCCTTAGGGACTATACGCGTCTTGGTATTATAAAACCTTTATCCACTTGATAAATCTCGTGAACGCTCCGGGATCGAGTCATCACAAGACTATACAGTTAGACGATGTCCTCGGGTCCGACTCACCAGCCTGTCATCGAACTACTGTTCCAACCCAAAACGTTTCATGTTTGTGTTCTTGTCTTATGATATATTTCTCAAGTCCTAAATGTCTTATGAAGAAGGATTGGGAATCTTCTAGTTAAGTCTTAGATCCTTTCTAAATTAGAGGTACTTATCTTTCAAGTAATGAAATACATCTTGATTCATTAAGTCTTATGAGTTGATTGATGAATGAATCATCAACGGTGTAACATATGGTCTTGTTCCACCACACATTACACTTCCTTATCTCTTTCTTTCACTCTAGGTCAATTATTTGACTTAGGGTTTTAACTTAGGAAAATCCTTAGTTTTGAGATCAAGACACTTTTGTAAAAAGGTGAGTACAAAACACTTATTTGTTTTATACCTTGGCAAAGTGCCTTGGTACCTTTGATTCAAAATCTTATACTTTGAAAAAATTATTTCAAAAAGCTTGTAGTTTTAATTAAACTTAAAGTCGGAAGTTGAAGTTCAAAACTATTTTGTATAAACTAAAGAAAAGAAATCTTCTTAAGTCCAAATTCCTTTTAACTTGAAATCATTTATACTTAAACTTGAAAATAAACATTGTGTTGAAATCAAAGAATGGTTTTATGTTCAAAACCTATTTAGTAACCGAATGTTACATAAGATTTTCTCAACGTCGTTTTTTATTGAGAACGTTTGATTCGTTAATTTTCAAAACATCATTTGATTTACTTAAGCCATAGCTTAAGGTTAAAATAACATTTCCCTTGTTTCTAAGACTCTCTTGAATGAATGTTATGGTTCATTCAAATAAGGTTTCTTTGTTTTACTTTAGTTCATCGTTCATCGATTCCATTTTAGAGTTGTAAAATCATTTGAGTTTCAAAGATTGAAGTTGAAAATCCTTTTTGTTTATGCTTTGGCCAAATCCTATACTAGGTTTAATATGAAGATTTCGCTTCACCAATATCCATCATGAACAAGAGTAATCATCAATGCATCAACATGGATAATAACATAACAACCAATTCCAAAAATTCAACATCAAACCCGTATACAGAATTTTCAGCATGTCAAGCATCAACTTGTGACAAACATTTGATTGACCAAACGAACTCGGATTTGAGAAAATGAGGACTCATATGAAAGCTTAGGATGTCTAGTTTTTGGATATAGAACTCATTTTCATAAAAGTAACTGGGTTAGTAAAGTCTCATGAAATAAGTCACTGTAGTCAGAATCCAAGACAGAATTTTATGCTTAGATTGAAATAGGTTTTCAAGGGTCAAATCTTTATGAAACCACACGAACTTTGTGCTCAAACTTAAGCCCAAGATGTCTAGTTTTAGGAAGTAAAACATGTTTTGGAATCCAATGTCTAGGTTGAGAGAAAAACCGAAATGACTCACACAAGGTTAGATCCGAAAATCACATTTTCTCAAACTCTTTTCAACAAAAAGATGGAGGAAACCTAGATTAGGGTTTTCTCACACATAAAATTTGTTTTCAACCATTCAAACACATCAATGACACAAATCAAGAAATAAATAATTATTACAACATTGTTCTCATAGAGAACCAAATAGACAAAATGGCAAAACCCTTGGTTTAGGGTTTTCCCCAAACCAAACCCATAAACCATTTTCACCACCACCAATGTGGTGTGATGAGCTTCACTCCCCCATTACCTTAATGAAGATCTTTAGGATGAGCAAAACTCCAAGCTCCAAGAAAGAGTGACAGGGCCGAACCTTGATAGAAAGAAAAGGTAAGATCTTGAACTTGTTTCACAAAATCATGAACTAGAAGAAGTTGTTTCATCATTCTAAGAAAAGATATGAAGAGAAAAGTAAGATTTGAGACTTACTTAGTGAAGAACACATGATGAACAAGGTTGGTGTTTTTGAGGGTCAAGAACCAAGTTGCTCGAAAGAGAAAACTTGCTTCATCAAAGATGATTACGAGGCTAAGACAAGAACAACTATGGTCTTAGAAATTGAAGAAATTTGGGTGATGATGTTCATTTGTTAGCCGAATGGAGGGTTGGTAGAGAGAGAAGAGAGGTTTCCAAATGTTCATGAACAAGATTTTTCTTGATCTTGGTGAGATGAGGAAATGAAGTGTGTTTAGTGTTCTTGGAACACAATGGCCGACTGGCCTTTAGCAATTGGTCACCAAATTTGTTGATGTGTTTATGACTAGTGATGTGATGAAGTGTAAGCAAATGGAAGGCTTGGATTGTGTTAATCATAGGATTAAAGAGGGCAAGATTAAACATAAGTAGATTAACTTGCTTTCTCCATAAAAGGAAAAGATGCTAGGTTATTAACCACGAGTCATAAGAATTTAATCTATTGGTTAAAGGAATGAAAAGGTGATGGATGGTTGACAACGTCTCGTGAAGCGTGAGATGCAGTCATGAACTACTCCCGACTCTGGGCCAGAACAACTTCCCCAGCCTGGCACGCATCCCAAGGTAAAGCTGCCCCGATTAAAATAATAATATTTTTACCGATTCCGACTCAAAACAGCACACTGAGTTCAAAACAACATTTTATGATTATTAAGCTCATAATTGAAATTCAAATATGAATTTCCAATCATTAACCATTCTTATGATTAAACTTAGTCGAGTTGCATTCTCAGTCAAGTTATTCACAGAAATAGTTAAGAGAAATAGATATAGGATTTTTGGGATGTTACATACACTTAATTTGGGTCATAATATCACCTGAATTAAGTTGTGTGCTTGGAGAACTAAGGGGAAATGTTGCCGAAATTTTCTTAGGACATATAATAATATAATGCCGAGTTTACAATCTTGGATAGGATAGGACCCTCACCCTGTAGTATGAAGTAAGTGTGCGTCATGCATTCTTGTAGTTCTCATTAAAGGTAGACGTCAACCTCTCTAAACTCAAAATAATTGCCGTAGATCGGGAAAATAAGGATCGAAAGTGGATGTCTGCCAATCGTTTGTCGAATGAATATAGAGACGGAGTGCAAGATTTTATTAGATTTACGGTTCGGCATGCCGAAGACTCTAGTAGAATCATGTGTCCCTATTTAAGTTGTTGTTATACAAGACGAGTTAGTGTAGCTCAGTTGGAAGGACATTTAGTGTGCTATGGAATTGATCAAAGTTATACCTGCTGGACAAAGCATGGTGACACAAGAGTTGAATCTAGTGATATGGGCAATATTAGTGAAAGATATGCGGCAGATGATATCGGTACAGATACATATGAGGGTGACCGTTTTGAAGAGATGGCAGACGTGGTTGAAGAAGATCTTTGTGATTGTCCTGAAATGTTTGAGAAGTTGATAAGTGATGCAGAGAAACCATTGTATAAGGATTGTACTAAATTCACAAGATTTGTCGGCGATGTTAAGGTTGTATAACTTGAAATCGGGCAATGGATGGACAGATAAGTGCTTTATGGAATTACTCGCATTATTGAAAGATATGTTGCCAGAGGATAATGTGCTTCCTAGTAGGACATATGAGGCTAAACAAATGTTACACTCTATTGGCATGAGCTATGAGAGGATACACGCTTGTCCTAACGATTGCATTTTATTTCGAAAGGATTATGCAAATTTACAAATGTGTCCTAAGTGTAATGCCTCACGGTATAAGAAGAAAGAATCGGCTCCGAAGAAGGTTCTGTGGTATTTTCTCGTAATTCCTAGATTTAGGTGCATGTACTGTAGCTCAGAAGATGCAAAGCACTTGACATGGCATGGCATGAGGATGAAAGGATTAGAGATGGCAAGTTACGACACCCGGCAGATTCTCCTCAGTGGAAAAGAATTGATCATGATTATCCTCATTTCAGACAAGAACCAAGAAACCTAAGGCTTGCATTGTCCACTGACGGATTTAACCCGCATGGTATTCAGAGTAGCTCCACAGTTCATGGCCTATGATTTTGGTGATCTACAACCTACCCCATGGGTATGCATGAAACGTAAATATATGATGTTGTCTTTGTTAATTTCTGGGCCCAAACAACCAGGAAATGATATTGACATATACTGGGCTCCTTTAATTGAAGACTTGAAGCAAATGTGGTAGAGGGGTGTAGAGGTGTACGATGGGTATAAAGAAGAAAGTTTCACCTTGAGAGCTATGATATTCGGCACATTTAATGACTTTCCGGCATATGGTAATCTGTTAGGATACAGTACCAAAGGTCAGTGTGCATGTCTTATTTGTGAAGATGACAAAAATTGGATACGATTAGAACATGGTAAGAAGAATGTCTTCCATAGGCACCGTAGATTTTTGCAATCAGATCATCATTATCGGTTCTGGTGAAAGGCATTCAATGGGAATACAGAAAATCGTAGAAGTCCTTCTCCGTTGAAAGGTGCGCAAATGTTTGAAAAGGTACAAGATTTGAACATTGAATTCGGGAAACCTTTTGCCCGACAGCTTGCCACAAGAGGGTGGAAGAAACGGTCGTTCTTCTTTGAGCTGCCATATTGGAAATCATTATACGTAAGACATTTCATTGATGTGATGCATGTTAAAAAAAATGTCTTTGATAGTGTCATTGGTACCTTACTTAATGTGCCAGGCAAGACTAAAGATGGCATCAATGCAAGGCTGGACTTTGTTAGTATAGGATTGAGACAAGAGTTGGGACCAGTAAAGAAGGGGAAGCGTACATATCTACCTCCGGCCGCTCATACTCTAGCTAGAAAAAAGAAAATTGCTATTTGTAAGTTTCTTCATGGAGTTAAGGTTACAGAGGGGTACTCTTCAAACATTAGGAACCTCGTGGATATGAAAGATCTGAAGTTAAAGGGTCTAAAGTCCCACGACTGCCAAGTCCCCATGGAGAATTTGCTACCTATCGGTATGCAGTCAATTTTGCCTAACAAAGTGCGGGACCTAGACTAAACTCTGTTTCTTCTTCAAGGCAATTTGCAATAAGGTGATTGACCTTGGGAAGTTGCCGACATTGCAGAAAGAGATTGTCGTGACTTTGTGTGAACATGAAATGTATTTCCCGCCTTCATTCTTCGATATAACGGTTCATTTAACCGTTCACCTAGTCTGAGAGACACAATTGTGTGGGCCTGCTTATATGAGATGGATGTACCCTTTTGAGCGTTACATGAAGATATTGAAAGGGTATGTGAAAAACCGATCACGACCAGAGGGTTTTATTGTTGAACATTACATAGTCGAAAAAGCTGTTGAGTTTTGTACCGAATACCTCATTGGTTGAAAAAGTCTCGTCACATAGGGAGAACGATGGGTCAAGGTATTACTGGAACTGAAGTAGTGACCATACAGCGGACCGAATGGGAGCAAGCACACTTGTATGTTCTACGCAATACTGATGAGGTTGAGTCATATGTTGAAAAACACAAGCACATAATTCAGGGTTTGTATCCCAATAAGAGTCAGAATTAGATGACAAGAGAACACAATCGGTGTTTCATACCGTGGCTATAAGAACACATTTCTGCAGAGTTTGCTGTAAATCCTACATCGGTTTCAGAAAGGTTGAGATGGTTAGCGAGAGGTCCAACAATACATGTCTTCTCTTACAGTGGTTATCTAATGAACGGGTTCCCATTTTATACAAAAAAACAAGATGATCAGAGTAAAATGCAAAATAGTGGGATCACTCTTGTAGCTCAAGCCATGCATATCTCAAGTGCCAAAGACAAAAACCCCGCATTACAAGAAAACAGTTGATTTCCGACGGCCAAAAACCGTCGGTAATCAACAAAAACCGTCGGTAACTACACATTTACGACGGTTTTCCGATGGTCCATTATCCATTGGAAATAGGCTTGTCGGTAATATTTACCGACGGCCTAGCCGTCGAGCCGTCGGTAATGACTGGAGTACTTTACCGAAGGCCTTTACCGACAGCCTAGGCCGTCGGTATATATAATTTTTTTTTAATTACATTTTAAATGATTATTTAATTATTAATAAATTATATTTTATATTTATTAAATATTTTTCTTTGTTATTAATTATTTATAAATATTAAATAAATAAATAATGCAAAGTAAAATTAAAAATAACATTAAAACATTTAAAATTATATCCAAATAATAAATAACATATGTTCTTACAATACATAAAAATATAAATAAAACACTAATAAGAAAATCTAATAATCTCTATCATAATGATGAGGAGACTGGATAAGATCATCGAAAAAGTCTTCCTCATCATCATCGGCGCTGGTGCGACCGACCGACTGATCCGGATAGGGGGGCTGCTGCTGAGGAGGCTATTGGTGCATTTGTTGTATGCTCTGTAGCATCTGCTCCATCCGTCGCTCACACTCCTCGGCAAGCTGCTCACGCTCCTGGGCACGCTGATCACGCTCCTCGGCACGTCGCTCAGACTCAGCCAGTCTCCACCTCATCTCAGCAGTCCCCTGATCAGCGTGACGACTGGCTCCGGTGGATGCTGTGGCGCTGATATCCGAGCTCGAAGATCCTTTCCGATAGTTACCGGAAAGGTCTCCTGCACCGTAAAGACGACCTTTCTTCTTGCCGCCAACAACCTCAGCCCAATACCCTTTCTTGCCGCCAACAACCTTAGCCCAAACACGCAGTGCAAGCCGCCGCTGCTCCTCGGGCTCAAGTGGGGTAGAGGAAGATGTTGTTGCCTGAGACATCCTCTCCTCGAACTCCTCCTATTATGCATAAGCAAATAAATTAATGAAGACTATATATAATAAACCATACATTTCAAAACTATTAATAATTGAGGTATTACCTGTGTGCGCCTCGAACGCTCATCTACATATTCGCCAATACCCTTTCTTGCCGCCAACAACCTTAGCCCAAACACGCAGTGCAAGCCGCCGCTGCTCCTCGGGCTCAAGTGGGGTGGAGGAAGATGCTGTTGCCTGAGACATCCTCTCCTCGAACTCCTCCTATTATGCATAATCAAATAAATTAATGAAGACTATATATAATAAACCATACATTTCAAAACTATTAATAATTGAGGTATTACCTGTGTGCGCCTAGAACACTCATCTACATACTCGCCAGTACCCTTCCTAGTATGGGTGTGGCGGTGGAGCTCATTAATTGGCACTGGTCCCTTTTTGTCGCTAGCCTATACGTACACAAACATAAATTGTAAGTAAACAATAATTAAAAAACAATACGAATAACATATGTATTAAATATGAATAAATGTACCAGACGCTCACAGTGCTCCGCCTGGCTAATAGAACCTCCTGTGTGCAGGCTCCCACCCTTCTCTGATGCCCTATTTTTCTTGGCTTGGGCTGATTTTTTCTAGAAATCAGCAGTAACCCAGTGGCAGCATAGGGCATCCTAGACAGCATCTCCCATCCAAGAGGGTCGCTCGCCCCTCAAGCAAGCTGCCCTGAGCATATCCGATAGGCGATGGGAGGCCTTCATATGAAAGTTCCTCTCGACCAATGCTTCATGCTCGGCTCTCCAAGCAACTTTTGTCTGCATTAGAAATACATAAATAGTAATTTATTATATTAATAATTTATATGAAATAATAAGCCAAAAATATTAAGTAAACTGAAAATTTCAACTTACTCTATAAGCGTTAAAGAAACTCCGCTTCTCATTGTCCTTGAGTTGTCCCCAGGTAACCCAAGAATAATGGAACATCGACTCAATAACAGCAGTGATGTTCTTCGAAGCTACCTTCGAAGGAAGTAACTTTAACAATAAAAGCATGTGAATCAATATCAAGTAAAAACATATAATTAAAAATGAATAAATTTATTTGATTAATTCTTACCCTTTACCAGATGGCCTGATGATAGGTCGACCATCGGCCATGACCTCAACCTCCTCCTCCTCCTCCTCCACATTTGCCTCTGAAGGTGAGGGTGTATACCCTGGACTATACTCCTACTCCTGCTCTGTAGCCTGATGACCAGGTGACGATGCACCCACAGCAGCTGAACTAGAAGCGCCCCGATGTGTGTGTGTCACAAACCCCGGGGTGGGAATCATATCGATCCCGGATGCTATGAATGGCATAGGTAAAACCGATGGAGTAGATGCAGCCAGTGGAGGCGGTGCTGCCCGCGGTGTATGTGGTCGCTGTGTACGTGCAGGCGGGCGTGATGGGAGTGCAGACACAGCAGGGATAGATGTCGAAGGGATAGACACGAAACCATCTGCAACGTCACGAGTAACAATGCAAGGTGCCCTGGTCCGACGACGAGTCGAACTAGAAGTAGTGTTGACACCCTTACCCTTACCACCTGTGGGTGGTATGGGTGGCGGTGGATCACGTCCTCCAGATGCCATGTGTCTATAAAGCAATTCAATGTAAAGATGAAATAATAAAATAATAACATAATAAAATAATTATGAATAATCATCTAAGATAGAACAATAATTATCTAAGTTCCATTCATAGTTTTGACAAGTTACATGATCTAATTATAAAAGTTACATGATTTTAAGTTTTATTCAGAATTTGACAAAAAGTCTCCATCATCTTCCGATCTAATTTCAATATTTTCTTCTCCTGAATCAATGACTCCGTCTTCTTCATCCAAATGCTCCTGAACGGATGACAAGTTTTCAGTATCAACTTCTTCACCAGCAACTTCCAAGTCCCGTAAACCAACAATACGCTCAACTTCAATGCCTTCATTTACACGAATCATTTCATCCACTTGATAAGGCACATCTTCCTACTGATCATCAACTTCAATGCAACCCCTTGGTTTCGTCTTGATGACGACACACCAACCTCGTTTGTCCTTTCGGGTTGTTGGGTACGAGACATAATACACTTGTCTCATATTCTGTGCTAGGATAAACAGATCAAAGTTCTGATATCTGCTACCCATGCGAATGTCCACTGTATTATATTTGGGATTTAATTTTGTGCCTCTGATGGATGGATCAAACCAATTACAATAAAATAGAACAATTCTTTTAGTATAGTCTAAAGTAGTATACGCCAATTCATATATATGTTGGATTACTCCGTAGAAGTTATCTTCACCCCCTTCTGTGATGCCCTTCATGTAAACCCCACTGTTAATTGTTTTTTTACCCTCCGTCCATGAATGGGTATGAAATTTGTACCCGTTCACGAAGAATATGTGCCATTCTTTGACACATGAATACGAACTGTAGGATAAGTTCCTTAAGTGTCTATTAAGAGTTGGTGCCTCACGGGAAACTTACGTGTGGATAAATTCCTTATGTTAGATGCAAAAAAATTATGTAATCCTACGTACAAAATTTGAATATACTTACTTGTTGCCTAAACCACATTGGAAAATCTGCATGTATACGTACAGACTGTTCTTGCTCACTTTCGTTTTCAGATAACAAGAATGCTCTGTACAAATTGGACAATTCATATTTTTAGCATAGTAATATTTATTATTTTATGCAATTGAAAGAAAAAGATATGCAATACATACTCAAGGTATGGCTTAACTTCGGTGCGATTAATCAACACATGGACATGAGCTGACTTCCTCTCTGCATCTATTAACCAATGGGTCAACTCCATCCCGAAATGACGACCCGGTTAACAAAAGACTGACAAGGCTAACGGATGTCTTTCACTTTCATTTTCCATTTCATTCCTACAATTTCTCGGTGACAACATGAAGTTGTTGAAATAATGAGAACAAAAATGAGTTGTCTCGCGATGTAAGTAAGGCGCACAAATTGATCCTTCAACCCTAGCCTTATTTTTCACCGTTCGTTTTGCATCACCCATGAATCTATAAAATAACACATTGATAGTTATATATATTACATTTGATTTCAAATGGAAGCAAATCTATTTAAAATTGTATGATAGTTATATATACCTTTCAAATGGATATAACCACCTATATTGAACAGGTCCACCAAGCCTTGCTTCATATGCGAGATGAACTGAGAGATGTTCCATGGAATCAAAGAAGCCGGGGGGAAATATTCTCTCCAACTTGCATAGAATGGTTGGAATTTTCTGCCCCATCATTATCAATTCATCGTCCCTTAACGTTGCAGAACACAAATCCTTAAAGAATTGACTCAATTCAGTAAGGGGATTCAAGACATGGACTGGCAACGAACTAAAAGCAATAGGAAGTAAAGTTTCCATGAATACATGACAATCATGGCTCTTCATCCCATGCATCCTTCCCTTGCTGACATCGGCACATCTTGCATCCTTAGTTCTGTTATCCACTCACAAACTAAATTTGCTTCCTCACTGCAATCCTGTAACACCCCGATTTTTCACTGCTTTTAAATATCAATAAGAGAATAATTAAGTTTATATTTTATTCAAGGACTTAGAAAATGAAATAAAATAAACCGAGACCATATTCATGCTCAACGTTATCGTACGAAGCTACGATTAAATTTTGAGCTGAAAACTCAAACGGAGCCCGGTCTGCGTTTTTACACTGACAGTAAGATTTTACTGCTCAGGAGACCTCAGTTTGACCCGTGAACGAGACAGTAAGTCTTAGAATTTAATTCCCTACGTTTTGGTTAAATTTAAAAAAAATCACTTCCTGACCTTAGTTCGAGCGAAATCTTCAATCGGGTGACGAGCAAAGCTGCATATGGATTTACCGGGACCCGCTAATGGATAATCCTGATGTCACATCATGTCAAATCACATGGGAAAGCGTGCCAGAGTCATCATAACGTTTGGGAATATCTGGATGTGAAAAGACCAAAATACCCCTAACCTTTTTCACTTTTACCATTTTACCCTTGAAGGAAATGACCATTTTAACCTTAAGTGACCCATTTTATGGGCTGGTCAGCCCCATTCCCATGCCCCCCAGCCTGCATAAGAGAGCTTCAACCATTTCTCTCACACACTTCATCTTCTTCCTTTGAAAAACTCCATTTTCTTCTTAAGAAAAACTTGAATCCTTTGAGAAAAAGCTTGAATCTTTGATCAATGTTCATCCTTTCTTAGGTAAGATCACTTCTATGATCTCTTAGCTTGATGAATCTCTTCCTATCTCAAGTTCAAATCTTGTTTTCATGAAAATCAAGTTTATGATCCAAAACTTCAAAAATTCATAGGAAATTATAGAAAAATCCTTTTAATGGGAAACCAATTTCTTTGAACTCACTTCAACATCCTCTACCTAAACCAAAGAGCATATGATCAAACTCTCATTCTAGACTATTGATCCAAAAGTGGCCCAACCCTGGAGTTCTTGGTGAATGGTGTTTTTGTTCAAATTTTTTATTCCTAACTCTTGATTCCATCCTTAACTTTCCTATTGTCTTTGAGTCCAAGTGATAGAAAACCAAATCAAATCCTAGCCTAATTTTCCCTTCATAGCCGAGATCTTCATGCATGAAAAACATTGAGTTTTCTTTCATATTTTTGAGTATTAAGACTTGTCTTAGTGTTAACCAAGTTTATGAACCAACCATCCAAAAGTTTAGAACCAAATGAGGTCCCTAGCCTTTTTATCTTTTCTTGGCCGAACCTTGGACCTTTTGGGGAAGAAAATTTATGTTTTGATGTTGTAACTTTGTGTTGATTGTTGTTTGAATTGAATTGTGCTTAATTGTTTTAGGCGACGCGGACGAAGACGAAACCGCAGCCGAGAATCATTCGGGTTATAATTGAGCAACTTAGAGAGGTAAAAGGAGGTATTTCATTATTGAGTTTGGTAGCCTCATGGTAATTGATTGATTGATGAGTTATGCTTGAATTAAGATTTGATATCTACATATACATATACTTATATCCTGGATTGGTTGAAAACTACGTGATTGTATATAATTGAGTTTTGAATATTTGTTGCATGGATGCCTTGATTGAGATATATGTTATTGTTGAATTGATATATATATATATATATATATAGTCTTCTAACGAAATTAATGTCTTAACTAAGGATCAAGATCTCCTTTTTGAAGTCATTAATGCCATCCCTGACCAAGATGAAAGGAAAAGGGATTTTGAAAGGTTCTCTGCTTCCATGAAGAAGGAACCTAAGGCTAAAGGAAAAGCCATTATCAAAGATCAATTTGATTTCAAACAAATCTTGAGGGTTTTCAAACATTTAAAGAATATTATGAGCCATCAGTTAGCACCTTTAATGCTAGCTTAATATTCTTTTCAAACTTCGCCTTCTCATGGATCTTTAGTTGGCAATACAAATACCAACAACAAGAAAGTTTCCCTGACAATTATCCAATTTTATCAAGAGCATCATATGTTAAGTGGTGGGCAGAATTTGACTACTTTGCTGCTACCTCAGAAAATGTGAAGCTCTAGATGACCATAGGACTGACTATGACTCGATAAATAATTAAAATAGTCGAAAACCGGAATCAAAGTTTTGAAAACCGAGTTTTGAAAAGAAAAAAGGTGTTTTTGGGAAAATGTATTGCTTTTTCAAGAAAAAGTAGCTTTCCTTTTTGAAAAGTTGATTTCCCATTTTAAAAGAAAAAAGCCTTTAAGGAAAAGTCAATGCAAAGTGTTTTCCTTTTTGAAAAACGTTTTCAAAGAAAAAGAACGTTTAGAAAACGGTTTGGTTTACGAATAAGTGCTTTTTCCCGGAAAATGCTTCTTGGAAATAGATGTTTTAGTTCAAGAAAATGAAATTGAGTTTTGTTTTCCCAAGTTGTTTTGAAAAGAAGAACGAGGAATCTTTGAGATGAATGCAAACCTAGTGACCGAGACGTTGGACTAGCGTTTTGTGGATTGAGCGCTCGAACTTCGTGTCCTGTGTTCTGTGTTTTGATTTGAACGCGCATAATGTCCTTTAAAACGAGTCATGCGCTATATGCCTCGACAAATGAAAGAATGAATGAAAAGAAAACAGAAATTTCTCTGTACATGCATGAACCGGCAGACATGCCATTTGAAAACGAGCTACAAATTACGTAGTTGAGAATTGAGCCAGTTAAGACCACTAGGTCTATAGGGGCATTCAGTGTTCGAAACTCCACAAGTGGCCGGTGGCGTAGCAACCCCATGCCGTGGTAAATCGGTTGCCCAACATGAATGAATTCAATCAGAGACTGGACTATTCAGGATATGGTTATGACGTGGTACCCTGGAACAATTAGAGTTCGGACCTAAATTGAGAGGTCGACTCAAGAGAACAATTGTGTTACGGGTGTTATTGTGGCCTATCGCACGATGAAGGGAAGTATGAATCTCCGGAGTACATGAATTGGAAAGACGATATTGGAGTCCCGTACATTATTATAACTCATGATAGTGTTTGAGATATTGTGTTATTTAAATAACTATTTTTATAACTGTATTTAGCTATGGATGTTTATGCTGTTTGTCGCTTGTGCGGCTATCGTGAGAAACTTATAAGATGAGTAACTCACCTTTGCCTGTACATGTTGGATACCCTATTGTGTTTTTGGAGCACATGTACAAATGTTGATCATAGTTCCCCGCGGACACGTGAGGACTCAGATGATGGAGACTTTTGAAGGAGCTGAACAGAGGATTGCTCCAAATTCCTCTGGGAATCGGAGCTGACTTTGGGATGGTATCCCAATGGCTACTTTTAGACCGACCAACATAGGAGTCTTTTATTTTTGAAGCAGTCTTATATTATTTGCTGCATGTATATTGAACTTATGTCTTGAGTCTGTAATAAGATATATTAGACCTGAATTTATGTCATAATTATATTAGTATGAATCTGAACTGTTGATGTATGTTTCACAGTTTATTTCTTTGTCTTGAGTTTGAATTGCCTATGCATGCAGAAAATTTTTAGACCCGCGTTTTCGAACGTAGTTACTTAATTCAAGTGTTTTCCGAAAGCAGCCAGCGTTTTTATTTTCTTGATGTTTTTCCGCATTTTGAGTTCTAGTACGTGACACCCAAGGGGGTTCTTACATTAGTGGTATCAGAGCTGGTCGAGTCTTTTGGGAATCCTTGGGGAATAATTCTGTTGTGTTTGTGTTATGTGACCTCTGTTTGAACTTTGTTTGAATGGTTTCTTTATTGAAGCAATGTGTGTTGACACACCTGTATCTGACACACTATTACTTGACACACTAGCACTTAACACACGAATTTATGTTTCCTTATTAAGGTATGATTGGTTTGCCTTGTAGGGAAACATGAATCTAAGAGGCGGTTGTGGTGGTTGTCACGGCACTGCTGACACCAATGCTGACGACAACATTAATCGAGCTATCCAGGCCATTGCTGATATGGTGGCTGCTCTTGCTCAACAGACAGCTACGATGGCTCAACAGAACCAACAGAATCAACAAAGAGCTGATCTTGCTGCTGATGCTAGAGGGTTAGTCGATTTTCGGCGTCATGATCCTCCGCAGTTTCATGGGGACTGTGACCCGGAAAAGGCTGACTTATGGCTGCAAGAGATAGAGAAGATTTTTGTTGTCCTGCACTGCCCCGAGGGAGTGAAGGTGGCCTATGCCACATTCCTGTTTCTGGGTGATGCAGAGTATTGGTGGGGAGGAACCAGACAACTGCTGGAAGCTAACAACCAAGAGATCACTTGGGGAGTATTTCGCACAAAGTTTTTGGGCAAGTACTTTCCCCAGACTGCCAGAACCGAGAAAGAGCAGGAATTTCTGAGGCTACAGCAAAGGGACATGACTGTTGGGGAATATGCGGCGAAGTTTGAATCACTCGCCAAATATTTTCGCTTTTTCCAAGCTCAACCTGATGAGGACTGGAAATGCGAAAGGTTTGAAAGAGGTTTGCGCTTCTAAATCAAGGAGTCTATGTTACCGCTGGAGATCCGTAATTTCCAAGCTCTGGTGGAGAAGTGCAGAAAAGTTGAGAAGATGTGCAAAGGAAGAGAGAACAGGAGCACTGTGGGAGGACCGTCTAGGTCAAGGAACTCGAACCCATACCAGAACCAGAAGGGGAAATAGTCCCAGAAGAAACTGTATTCCCGACCCTAAGGGAATAGCCAGAAACAACAATCTTATCGTCCTGTCGCTTCTGCTTACGGTGGAGGGAGTGGAAACGACCAGAACCAAGGCTAAGTACAGAGATGCATGCTTCAAGTGTGGGAGATAAGGACACCCAACTGATAACTGCGAGCTGAAAGGAATTCTATGTTTCCAATGCAGGAAGATAGGACATTTCGCGAGCGAGTGTCCTACACCAAAGTCCGAGCCGACTGTCAACAATGTGCGGACTGCTAGACCAACGGTGAGGGGAAGGGTTTATACCCTGAGTGGCGCTGATGCTTCCAAATTTGATGATCTCATACAAGGTAGTTGCATCATAGCTGGTAATCTACTAACTATACTATTTGATTCGGGTGGTACGCATTCTTTTATCTCTTTGGATTGTGTGAGACTGTTGGACTTGCCTGTTTCTTCGCTGTCTTTTGATTTGATTGTCTCTACTCCAACTGTTAAGCCTGTTACAGCTAATACTGTATGTTTGAATTGTCCTATATTATTGTTCATGATAGGAACTTTCTTGTTGACTTCATATGTTTGCCTTTGGCTCAATTGAATGTGATCCTAGGCATCGATTGGTTATCTTCCAACCATATACTTTTAGACTGTGCACATAGAACCTTAGTTTTTCCTGACCCTGAGATTTCTAAATTTTTAACAGCCAACCAAGTAAGAGCTTCTTTGAAAGAAGGAGCTCGGGGATACATGCTTCTATCCTGTTTAGAAATCGAGAGGGACATTGTCTTGAACGATGTGCCGGTTGTGAGAGATTTTTCGGAAGTTTTTCCCGAGGACGTTCCAGGTTTTCCACCTGTGAAAGACATCGAGTTTGCGATTGACTTAGTTCCAGGATCCGGTCCGATCTCTATAGCCCCTTATAGGATGTCACCTACGAAGTTAGCCGAGCTGAAGACCCAACTAGAGGATCTGATGTCAAAACGGTTCATGAGACCAAGTGTGTCCTCGTGGGGAGCACCAGTGTTATTGGTGAAGAAGAATGACGGGAGTTCGAGACTTTGCGTGGATTACCGTCAACTCAACAAGATAACGATCAAGAACAAGTATCCTCTACCCTGGCATGGATGATTTGATGGATCAATTTCAGGGAACCGCTGTCTTTTCAAAGATTGACCTGAGATATGGTTATCACCAGATTAGAGTAAAGAACGAGGACGTACCTAAGACTGCTTTTAGGACTCGTTATGGTCATTACGAATATCTCGTGATGCCTTTTGGAGTGGCAAACGCGCCTGCTATCTTCATGGAATACATGAACCAGATTTTCCGTCCGTTTCTAGATCAGTTCGTTGTCGTGCTTATCTACGATATTCTTATCTACTCGAAGAATCCCGAGGAGCATGAGGAACATCTGCGACAAGTTTTACAGATCCTTCACAAGGAGCACTTGTACGCAAAGCTGCCCATGTTCGAGTTTTGGCTGGAGCAAGTCAAATTCTTGGGGCTCATGATTACGAAGGAAGGGATTGCCGTCGATCCTACGAAAGTTGAAGCAGTACTTCTGTGGGAGAGACCCAAGACTGTGACAGAAATCCACAGTTTTGTTGGACTGGCTGGTTATTACAGAAGGTTCATCGAAGGATTTTCGAAGATTGTTGCGCCGTTGACTCAACTTACGAGGAAGGACCAACCGTTCACATGGACTGAGAAATGTGAGGAAAGTTTTCAGACGATGAAGGAACATTTGACAACCTCACCAGTATTAGTGTTACCTAAGCCGGACGAACCGTATAAAGTGTACTGTGATGCTTCGCATCAGGGTTTAGGATGTGTGCGTATGCAACATCGGAAGGTTATAGTGTATGCTTCATGCCAGTTAAAGACTCATGAGAGGAATTACCCGACGCACGACCTAGAGTTAGCTGTCGTGGTTTTTACATTGAAGATCTGGAGACACTACTTGTATGGATCCAAGTTTGACGTCTTCAGTGACCACAAAAGTATGAAGTACCTGTTCCATCAGAAGGAACTTAACATGAGGCAGAGACGTCAGATAAAGTTTCTCAAAGACTATGACTTCACTTTGCTATACCACCCTGGGAAAGCAAATGTCGATGCAGACGCTCTGAGTCGGAAGACCCTGCACATCTCTGCAATGATGATCAAGGAGTTAGAGTTGATAAAATAGTTTCGTGATCTCAATCTAGCGATGGAAGTGAACAATGAGAAGATTTGCTTGGGAGTGATCAAGGTATCTAGTGGATTGATGGAAATGATCCGTGAACAGCAAGCAACTGATGAGTACCTCCAAGAGAAAAGGGAGTTACTTGGACAAGAAAAAGTTGCAGAGTTCAGCTTGGGAACTGGTGGCATCTTGAGATGCAATGGACGAGTTTGTGTACCTAGCAACCCAGAGATGAGGAAAATGATTCTGGAAGAAGGACACAAGAGCAAGCTGAGCATTTGTGACACCCACTACCCCGCACAAAATAAAATATAAATAAAATCATACATGTCTTTAAAAAATATAATAATGAAAATAAAAACATTTCCTCAAGGGTAATGTACATCAATCAACTATAACTCAAACGTAGGAATCTGAAATAATCAAAATCCTTTAAAAACAAACTGCGAAAAACATAAATAATAAACATATCCCAAATCCCGATGTCACATATCAGAGTTGGTATACATATACCGATAAGACATCGGAATAAACTAAACAACTGAACGTAAATCCTAACTACTGTTACTAAGAGAGATCTCCATGGGATCACTCCTCGTCAGCATGCTCACCCTCCTCTGCACATGCAACATCATATGCACAAGAACAACTAAAGGTAGGGGGTGAGAAATACGATCATAAATATATGTAAACGGAATGGAATAGTAATTAAGATGGCATACAACATACATCAACCAACACACGTATAATCAATACATATATATATATACCAAAGATGCATGTCAATGCGAATGCAACATCACTACTCCGTATGCATGTGGCCAACAACTCTAACTCTGGAAAGACGATTAGGAGTACATGTCCGGTTATCAACGTGGATGATATGCCAGACCATGGGCCATCCCCGAACACTCTCACTAATCCTGATAACGTATAGTGGCTAGTCAGGGTACTCAAGCTTATCCTTTAGGTCACTCCGACAATAGTAGCTAGCCCATGTCACCTGGAATTTCCCTACCCAATGTACCCGCAAGGCCGAGATAACACCCATCGTGGCCTCCACTATCGCGATTCATCGTTTGCTTTCCACCCAACATATCAACGTCAACGTATGATGCATGCTATGCTAAACAACATGCAAACACATGTCCAGCCATCCACCATCATGCCATTACATGGCTATCAACTTTGACCAACAAGCATCAAAGATGATTTATCAACATCAAACTTGACCAATAAGCATTAAGAGTGATTTAACCAACAACATCGGTAACAGTGCGTCGTTACCAATAACATCGTCGTCTTACTAATTGTTCTTTAAGTCTTACTTAACAATACATTTATAAAGCATTATATTTAATCTTATTATCTAAACCCTCAATCCATATTTTATTAAGATTATAACTTAACCTTAATATTTACACCTCAAGTCATATATTTATTTAAGATTATAACTTAATCTTAATATCTAAACCACAATTCATATCTTATTAAGATTATAACAAGCCTACATAACACTATCCATCAAGCATAAGGGGTCAAAACTGCTCCTGGGCACGTGAGAATCGATTTCCATTCTCTAGAATCGATTTCTTAAGTCTTCGAATCGATTTCCAATCTCTGGAAATCGATTTCAACATGTTCAAATCGATTTCCCCAATCGATTGTGAACAAGGAAAATCGATTCTAGGAATCGATTTCTACAAGGCCAAATCGATTCCCACACCTTGGAAATCGATTCTTGGTCGAGTCAAATCGATTTCCATGTGCTGGAAATCGATTTCTGGGTGTCAGATCATACAGCAGCGGGTTTCCTCCGCTATCGGACCCGTCTATGTTTTCTATTTAACATATCATTCGAACCTAAGCTATTTATCACTAATTTGATTAGTCCAACACTCATAAATCATAACCTAAGGGTTCTCAAACTAATCCTTGATCATCAATTTCACATCGCCTATTTAGTTTCTCCCCATAACTATGTTCTTATAGTATAGGATTAACAAAACACCACATTATGGCATAAACTACATGTTCATCATCATCAATTCATCATCACTCATATAAATCATGTACTCATAGTTATAAACATACTATAACATCAGATTATTCATCAATCAATACTCATATAGCCAGAAAACACAATAACAGCATTCATAGGCATACGCATTATACATAGGGGTCATGGGATAACCCCTTCATCTTAACCTATCCCAAAACCCACATATTCATGACCAATTTTCTCCCCCCATACCTAGTATGATGATTCACAGCCTAAGGGAAAGAGAACAGAGCCAAGTTCTGCTACGGTTCCTTCTTACGGGTTCAGCACTTGATCACGATCGCAACACTGGAAAGTAGAGTCGATCTTTAAGTTAAGGATTGAAAGGGAAAACAAATCTAGGATTGGAAACTCACCTTGGTTTCTAACTTAGGAGATTAACTCTAGCAGCAGGGATAGACTAGCCAAACAATGGCGTGTTCTTGACGAAGAACACCAAAGCAGGATTCGTCCTTTGGGTTTTCTAGAGCAAGAGATCAATTAAAGCTCTTAGGGATGAGAAGAGGCAAAAAGTGTGTACAATAGGGTGTGGATACTAGGTTTAGGTCATACGCTATGTATATATAACTGTTAGGGACGTTTTAGGACGAATGAGCCGTACACAGCATAGCCCGGTAACCAAAACGCGTACACAAGCTCTGACACGCATGGGAATCGATTCCACAACCATGGAAATCGATTTTCCATTGGCCAAATCGATTTTCTTATCAAAGAAATCGATTTTTCCCTTTAAACAATCGATTTCCACTTTCTGGAAATCGATTTCTTCACCCCAAATCGATTTCCCTTTCAGAAAACGTGTTTTTGGCCTCGACACCTGAATAAGACTTGTAGATAATTCTCTAATCTTTCCAACGCATCCAAGATCACCTCGATCGGATGTCTAGAACTCAAGATATGGCCAAAACCATGAAACAGGTTATTTAGACTCGGATGTATCGATTATTCTAAAGGCTGAACTATTACAACTATAAACTTATGCACCAAAAACAAGCAAAAACAACATATGCAAACATCTATAAGCAAGTATTAACACATATGTACATAGAAGCGAAAAAGCAGGGTGTTACAGCATTCATCCAGGATCAACCAAAATGTATCAAGATCTGAAACAGAAGTTTTGGTTGCCAGGAATGAAGAAGCAAGTGGCTGAGTTCGTAGCATCGAGTTTGACCTGTTAGAAAGCAAATTTAGAACATCAACGACCTGGAGGAATGCTTCAATCCTTGGATGTACCCGAATGGAAATGGGAGAGCATCTCAATGGATTTTGTGGTAGGATTACTGAGAACTTCTAAGAGTTTTGATTCAATCTGGGTGATTGCTGATAGGTTAACGAAGTCAGCACACTTCTTACCTGTTAAGATCAACTACTCAGTGGAGAAGTTAACTGAGCTGTATATCAGAGAAGTAATCAGACTACATGGAGTTCCGTCAAACATAGTCTCTGATAAAGACCCAAAGTTTACTTCACGTTTTTGGCAAAGTCTACATCAAGATTTAGGAACAAGGCTGAGGCTGAGTTCAGCCTATCATCCTCAAACTGATGGACAGACAGAGAGAACGATACAATCTTTCGAAGATTTGCTGAGAGCTTGTGTTCTAGACCATGGTGGAAGTTGGGGTGATCTTTTACCCCTTATCGAATTCACATACAACAACTATCATTCCAGCATAGGGATGGCACCCTATGAAGCCTTGTATGGACGAAAGTGCCAGACACCGTTGTGTTGGTACCAGAATGGAGCAAACATGATTGTAGGCCCCAAACTTGTACAACAAATAACATAAAAGATTAAGCAAATCCGTGAAAAGATGAAGACGGCACAAAGCAGACAAAAGAGCTACTCAGATAAACGAAGATGACCCCTCAAGTTTCAAGAAGGTGAACACGTGTTCCTGAGAGTCACACCTACGACTGGGGTAGGTAGAGCTATAAAGTCCAGAAAACTCACTCCCAAATTCATTGGACCCTACCAAATTCTTTAACGTATTGGTCCAGTAGCATACCAGATTGCCTTACCACCTTTGCTGTCCGACATTCATAATGTTTTTCATGTCTCACATGTAACACCCCCCTCGCGGGTGCTACATACACGGACTCTAATACAGAAATAAAACAATAAAATAAAATGCTGGTTGCTTTCGGAAAGTACTTTAATTAAGTAGCTACGTTCGAAAACGCGGTTCTAAAAATTTTCTGCATGCATAGGCAAACAACTCCAGACGGAGGAATAAATTTCATATCACACATTGATATTCATTGTTCATAAAACATAAACATAATGCAAAACCTGATCTAATATATATATCATATTACAGACTTAGAAAGTAATTGCGACATATATGCAGTAATAAAATATAAGCCTGCTCAAAAACAAAAGACTCCTAAGCTGGTCGGCTAAAAGTAGCCATTGGGGTACAACCCAACGTCGGCTCCTTCAAAAGTTTCCATCGTCCGAGCCCTCACGTCTCCGCGGGGACCTATGACCAACATCTGTACATGTGTTCCAAAAACACAACAAGGTGTCCAACATGTACAGGCAAAGGTGAGATACTCAAATAAAGTTATCACGATAGCCGCACAAGCGACAAACAGCAGTATAAACATCCACAGATAAATACAGTTATATGAACAGTTATTTATATAATACAATACAACATCCCAAACACTATCATCAGTTATAATAATGCATGAGACTTCAATATCATCTTTCTAATTCATGTACTCCGGAGATTCTAACTTCCCAACATCGAGCGATAGGCCGTAGTAACACCCGTAACACAATTGTTCTCATGAGTCGGCCTCTCTATTTAGGTCCGAACTCCAATTGTTCTAGGGTACCACGTCTCACCATATCATGAATACTCCAGTCTCTGATCGAGTTCATTCGTGTTTGGCAGCCGATTTACCACGGCACGGGGTTGCTACGCCATCGGCCACTTGTGGGATCTCGAACACAGAATGCCCCTATAGACCCAGTGGTCTTAACTGGCTGAATTCTCAACTACGAAAGTTGTAGCTCGGTTCCAAATGGCACGTCTGCCGGTTCATGCATGTACACAGAAAGTTTTCTGTTTTCTTTGCGTTCATTCTTTCAAATGTCGAGACATAAAGTCCACGACTCGTTTCAAAAAGGCATTAAGCCCACTCAAATCAAAAACACAGGACACGAAGTCCGAGTGCTCAATCCACAAAACACTAGCCCCGACGTCTCGGCCACTAGGTTCGGGTTCGTCTCAAAGGTTCATCATTTTTCCTTTGGTTTCATTTTCTCAAAACACTTTGGAAAACAAAACATACTTTGGTTTTCTCGAAACAAAACATCCTTTTTGATCAAGAGAACATTTTTCCGTGAAAACACCTTTCTTGAAAACAAAAACCTTCCATGAAAACACCTTTCTTGAAAACAAAAACCTTTTTCTAAGGTTTCACGTCTTTTTAAAACGTTTTACCGAAATAAAACACGATTTGCACGACTTTTCACAAAACCACTTTACTTTTCAAAACAAAAATACTTTTCAACAAGAAAGACAACTTTTCTTGAAAAAGCAACACGTTTTCCCAAAAATCACTTTTTGATTTAAAAACACGATTTTCAAAACATAGATTTAGGATTTCGAGTCTTTTAATAAATTATCGAGACATAGCCAGTCCTATGCTCATCCAGGGTATAAATATATATAGACATCAACAATCCATAATCATCATCATAATATCAACTAAGGCATCCATGCCACAAATTATCAAATAGACAATTATGCACAACATTTAACATCCAATCAATCCAAGATATAAGTATACATATACATCATTCAAACTCATCTCTAAATCATCACTCAAGACATCATAACACATATATCAAACATGCACTATGAAGCTACTCAAACTTAAATGACTACCTCCCTTTACCTCTCAAATTTGCTTAGTCCAAACTTCATCGATTCTCGGCTCCGGCTCCGGTTTCGTTTGCGTCGCCTAAAATAATCAAACACAATTCAATTCAAACAACAATTCAACATCAATCTATAACATAAGAACACAAGTTTTCCTTCCCCTAAAAGGTATAGGGTTCGGCCATGAAAGGTAAAAAGGGTTAGGGATCTCATTTGGTTCCAAACTTTTGGTTAGTTGGTTCATGAACTTAGTTAACATTATTTCAAGTCCTATGACTCAAAAATGTGAAACAACACTCATGGATTTTCCCCATGAAGCTCTCGGCCATAAAGGGCAATCTAGGCTAGGAATTGATTTGGTTTTCCATCACTTGGATTCAAGGACACTAGGAAAGCTAAGGATGGAATCAAGAGTTAGAAATCAAAAATTTGATGAAAAACACTATTCATCATCACTCTTAGGGTTCGGCCACTTTGGGGTTTTAGGGCTAGGATGAGACTTGGATCATGAGCTCTTGGGTTTAGATAGAGGGTGATGAGATGAGTTCAAAGAACTTGGTTTCACCTCCAAAGGATTTTCCTACAATTTCCTATGGATTTTCAAAGTTTTGGATCTAAGAATGAGTTTCATGAAAATGGAGTTTTGATCTTGATATTGAAAGAGATTCAAGAAGATATGAGACCATAGAAGTGATCTTACCTTAAAATGGATGAAGATTGGTCAAGAAATCAAGTGATTTCAACAAGCTTTCAAGGTTTTCTCAAGGATTCAATGGAGGTTTTTTCTCTAAGGAAGATGAAGTGTTCTTGGTGTTCTTGAAGGGCTGGGCTGCGTGGAATGAGGGGCTGAGAGGGCTGTTCCAGCCTTCTAAAGAGTTCATTAAGGGTAAAAAGGTCATTTGGTTCAAAGGGTAAAATGGTAAAAGGTGAAAAGACTTAAGTTAGGGGTATTTTGGTACTTTCGCGTCCTGAAATTCCCGATCGTCATGACGACTCTGACATGCTCTCCCAAGTGAGTTGACATGATGCGATATCAATATTATCCATTGTCGGGTCCTGGTAAGTCCATATGCGGCTCCGTTCTCCACCCGATTGAAGATTTCGCTCGAACGGAGGTCAGGAAATGATTTTTTTGAAATTTTTGCGAAATTTAACCAAAACGTAGAGAATCGAATTCTAAGACTTACTGTCTCGTTCACGGGTCCATCTGAGGTCTTTTGAGCAGTAAAATCATACTGTCAGTGTAAAAACGCAGACCGAGCTCCGTTTGAGTTTTCGACTCAAAACTTAATCGTAGCTTCCTACGATATCGGTGAGCATGATTATGGTCTCAGAATATTTTATATCCCTTTCTAAGACCTCGAATAAAATATAAGTTCATAAATAATGATTAATTAGGAAAACTCGAAAATCGGGGTGTTACATTACTACCCCTCAAAAAAAAAATTTCGTCCTCGAAATTACGTACCTTGAAAAAGATTGGGATACTGTAACTTCATCTTGTCCTCGAGCTCCCACGTTGCGTCTCCAGTTGCTTCGTTCCAAACGACTTTGACTAAGGGAACTTGTTTTCCCCTGAGTTGCTTGATCCTCTTATCAACGATTCGCACAGGCGATGTCTCATAAGACAAGTTTTCTCGTAAATGTACTATATCAGGTTCGATTACATGAGACGGATCAGGAATATACTTTCGAAGTTGTGAGACATGGAAAACATTATGAATGTTAGACAGAAAAGGTGGTAAGGCAATCTGGTAAGCTACTGGACCAATACGCCGAAGAATTTGGTAAGGTCCAATGAATTTGGGAGTGAGTTTTCTGGACTTAATTGCTCTACCTACCCCAGTCGTAGATGTGACTCTCAGGAACACGTGTTCACCTTCTTGAAACTCGAGGGGTCGTCTTCTCTTATCTGAATAGCTTTTCTGCCTGCTCTGTGCCGTTTTCATCTTTTCCCAGATCTTTTTAATCTTTTCCGTTGTTTGTTGCACAAGTTCTGGGCCTACGATCATGTTCTCTCCATCCTGGTACCAACACAACGGTGTCTGGCACTTTCGTCCATACAAGGCTTCATAGGGTGCCATCCCTATGCTAGAATGGTAGCTATTGTTGTAGGTGAATTCTATAAGAGGCAACAGATCATCCCAACTTCCACCATGGTCTAGAACACAAGCTCTCAGCAGATCTTCCAACGACTGTATTGTTCTCTCTGCTTGTCCATCAGTCTGAGGGTGATAGGCTGAACTTAGCCTTAACTTTGTTCCTAAAGCTTGATGCAGACTTTGCCAAAAACGTGACGTAAACTTTGGGTCTCTATCAGAGACTATGCTCGAAGGCACTCCATGTAGTTTGATTACTTCTCTGATATACAATTCAGTTAACTTCTCCACTGAGTAGTTGATCTTAACAGGTAAGAAGTGTGCTGACTTCGTTAACCTATCAACGATCACCCAAATTGAATCAAAACTTTTGGAAGTTCTCGGTAATCCTACCACAAAATCCATTGAAATGCTCTCCCATTTCCATTCAGGTACATCCAAGGATCGAAGCATCCCTCCAGGTCGTTGATGTTCTACCTTCGCTTTCTGACAGGTCAAACATGATGCTACATACTCAGCCACTTGCTTCTTCATTCCTGGCCACCAAAACTTTTGTTTTAGATCTTGGTACATTTTGGTTGATCCAGGGTGAATACTCAGCTTGCTCTTGTGTCCTTCTTCTAGAATCATTTTCCTCATCTCCGGGTTGCTAGGCACACAAACTCGTCCATTGCATCTCAAGATACCATCAGTCCCCATACTGAACTCTGCAGCTTTCTCTTGTCCAAGTAACTCCTTTTTCTCTTGGAGATATACATCAGTTGCTTGCTGTTCACGGATCGTGTCCATCAGTCCACTAGATACCTTAATCATTCCCAAACAAATCTTCTCATTGTTCACTTCCACAGCTAGATTGAGATCACGAAACTGTTCTATCAATTCTAGCTCTTTAACCATCATTGCAGAGATGTGTAGGGTCTTCCGACTCAAAGCATCTGCAACGACATTTGCTTTCCCAGGGTGGTACAACAAAGTGAAGTCGTAGTCTTTAAGAAACTCCATCCAACGTCTCTGCCTCATGTTAAGTTCCTTCTGGTCGAACAGGTACTTCAAACTTTTGTGGTCACTGAAGACATCGAACTTAGATCCATATAAGTAGTGTCTCCAGATCTTTAGTGCAAAAACCACAGCAGCTAACTCAAGGTCGTGCGTCGGGTAATTCCTCTCATGAGTCTTCAACTGGCGCGACGCATATGCTACAACCTTCCGATGTTGCATAAGCACACATCCTAATCCCTGATGCGAAGCATCACAGTACACTTCGTACGGTTCGTCTGGCTTAGGTAGTACTAACACTGGTGAGGTTGTCAAACGTTCCTTCATTGTATGAAAACTCTCTGCACATTTGTCAGTCCACATATACGGTTGGTCCTTCCTCGTAAGTTGAGTCAACGGCGCAACAATCTTCGAAAATCCTTCGATGAACCTTCTGTAATAACCAGCTAGTCCAACGAAACTGCGAATTTCTGTCACAGTCTTGGGTCTCTCCCACAGAAGTACTGCTTCTACTTTCGTAGGATCGACGGCAATTCCTTCCTTCGAAATCACATGTCCTAAGAATTTGACTTCATCCAGCCAAAATTCACACTTGGGTAGCTTTGCGTACAACTTCTCCTTGTGAAGGATCTGCAAAACTTGTCGTAGGTGTTCCTCGTGCTCCTCAGAACTTTTTGAGTAGATGAGAATATCATCGATAAACACGACAACAAACTGATCCAAAAACGGACGGAAAATCCTGTTCATATAGTCCATGAAGATAGCAGGCGCGTTCGTCACTCCGAAAGGCATCACGAGGTACTCATAGTGACCATAACGAGTCCTGAAAGCAGTCTTGGGTACGTCCTCGTTCTTTACTCTGATCTGGTGATAACCGGATCTTAGATCGATCTTTGAAAAGACAGCGGCTCCTTGAAGTTGATCCATCAAGTCATCTATGCGGGGTAGAGGATACTTGTTCTTGATCGTTATCTTGTTGAGTTGACGGTAATCCCCACAGAGTCTTGAACTCCCGTCCTTCTTCTTCACCAACAACACTGGTGCTCCCCACGGGGACACACTTGGCCTCACAAATCGCTTGGACATCAAATCCTCTAGTTGAGTCTTCAACTCGGCTAACTCCGTAGGTGACATCCTATAAGGAGCTATAGAGATCGGACCGGATCCTGGAACTAAGTCGATCGCAAACTCGATGTCCCTCACAGGTGGCAAACCTGGTACGTCCTCTGGAAAAACTTCCGAAAAATCTTTCACAACCGGCACATCGCTCAAGACAACGTCCCTCTCGATTTCTAAACAGGATAGAAGCATGTATCCCTGATCTCCTTCTTTCAAAGAAGCTCTTACTTGGTTGGCAGTTATAAATCCAGAAATCTCAGGGTCAGGAAAAACTAGGGTTCTATGTGCACAGTCTAAAAGGATATGGTTGGAAGATAACCAATCCATGCCTAGGATCACATCCAATTGAGTCAAAGGCAAACATATTAAGTCAACAAGAAAGTTCCTATCATGAACAGTAATAGGACAGTTCAAACATACTGTATTAATAGTAACAGGTTTAGCAGTCGGGGTTGTGACAATCAAATCAAAAGACAGCGAAGAAACAGGCAACTCTAATTGTCTCACACAATTCAAGGAGATAAACGAATGTGTCGCACCCGAATCAAATAGTACAGTTAGGAGATTACCAGCTATGATGCAACTACCTTGTATGAGATCATCAGATTTGGAAGCATCAACGCCGCTCATGGTATAAACCCTTCCCCTCGCCGTGGGTCTAGCAGTCCGCATGTTGTTGACAGTCGGCTCGGGCTTTGGTGTAGGGCATTCCCTCGCGAAATGTCCTATCTCTCCGCATTGGAAACATAGAACTCCTTTCAACTTGCAGCTATCAGCTGGGTGTCCGGGTTGCCCACACTTGAAACGTCTCTGGGCTCGGCCTTGGTTCTGGTCGTTTCTGTTCCCACCACCGTAACCAGAAGCAACAGGACGATAAGGTTGTTGTTTCTGACTATTCCCTTGAGGTCGGGAATACGGCTTCTTCTGGGACTGCTTCCCTTTCTGTTGCTGGTACTGGCTCGGGTTCCTTGACCTAGACGGTCCTCCTGTAGTACCCTTGTTCTCCCTTCCGCTTCTCATCTTTTCTACTTTTCTGCACTTCTCCACCAGAGCTTGGAAGGTACGGATCTCTAGTGGCAACACCGACTCCTTGATCTCGAAGCGCAGACCACCTTCGAACCTCTCGCATTTCCAGTCCTCGTCAGGCTGAGCTTAGAAAAAGCGGAAATATTTGGCGAGTGATTCAAACTTCGCCGCATATTCCCCGACAGACATATCCCTCTGCTGCAGCTTCAGAAATTCCTGCTCTTTCTCGGTTCTAGCACTTTGGGGAAAGTACTTGTCCAGAAACTTGGTGCGAAATACTCCCCAAGTGATCTCTTGGTTGTTGGCTTCCAGCAGTTGTCTGGTTCCTCCCCACCAATACTCTGCATCACCCAGAAACAGGAATGTGGCACAGTCCACCTTCACTCCCTCAGGACAATGTAGAACAGCAAAAATCTTCTCTATCTCTTGCAGCCATAGGTCAGCCT
This sequence comes from Ammopiptanthus mongolicus, assembly GCA_039655645.1. Taxonomy (NCBI): domain Eukaryota; kingdom Viridiplantae; phylum Streptophyta; class Magnoliopsida; order Fabales; family Fabaceae; genus Ammopiptanthus; species Ammopiptanthus mongolicus. The sequence goes on from CM077344.1 coordinate 41,075,024, forward strand.
TTTCCGGGTCACAGTCCCCGTGAAACTGCGGAGGATCGTGACGCCGAAAATCGACTAACCCTCTGGCACCAGCAGCAATATCAGCTCTTTGTTGGTTCTGTTGATTCTGTTGAGCCATCGTTGTTGTCTGTTGAGCAACAGCAGCCGCCATATCAGCCATGGCCAGGATAGCCTGATTCATGTTGTTGTCATTAGCATTGTTGTCAGCAGTGCCGCGACCTCCACCACGACCACCTCTAAGATTCATGTCTCCCTACAAGGCAAACCAAACATACCTTAATAAGGAAACATAAATCAAAACTAGTGTGTCAACACACATTGCTTCAACAGAGAAACAATTCAAACAAGGTTCACAGAGATCACACAACATAAACATAATAGACTCACTTCCCAAGGATTCCCGAAAGACTCGACCAGCTCTGATACCACTAATGTAACACCCCCCTCGCGAGTGCTACATACACGGACTCTAATACGGAAATAAAACAATAAAATAAAACGCTGGTTGCTTTCGGAAAGTACTTTAATTAAGTAGCTACGTTCGAAAACGCGGTTCTAAAAATTTTCTGCATGCATAGGCAAACGACTCCAGACGGAGGAATAAATTTCATATCACACATTGATATTCACTGTTCATAAAACATAAACATAACGCAAAACCTGGTCTAATATATATATATATCATATTACAGACTTAGAAAGTAATTGCGACATATATGCAGTAATAAAATATAAGCCTGCTCAAAAACAAAAGACTCCTAAGCTGGTCGGCTAAAAGTAGCCATTGGGGTACAACCCAACGTCGGCTCCTTCAAAAGTTTCCATCGTCCGAGCCCTCACGTCTCCGCGGGGACCTATGACCAACATCTGTACATGTGTTCCAAAAACACAACAAGGTGTCCAACATGTACAGGCAAAGGTGAGATACTCAAATAAAGTTATCACGATAGCCGCACAAGCGACAAACAACAGTATAAACATCCACAGATAAATACAGTTATATGAACAGTTATTTATATAATACAATACAACATCCCAAACACTATCATCAGTTATAATAATGCATGAGACTTCAATATCATCTTTCTAATTCATGTACTCCGGAGATTCTAACTTCCCAACATCGAGCGATAGGCCGTAGTAACACCCGTAACACAATTGTTCTCATGAGTCGGCCTCTCTATTTAGGTCCGAACTCCAATTGTTCCAGGGTACCACGTCTCACCATATCATGAATACTCCAGTCTCTGATCGAGTTCATTCGTGTTTGGCAGCCGATTTACCACGGCACGGGGTTGCTACGCCACCGGCCACTTGTGGGATCTCGAACACAGAATGCCCCTATAGACCCAGTGGTCTTAACTGGCTGAATTCTCAACTACGAAAGTTGTAGCTCGGTTCCAAATGGCACGTCTGCCGGTTCATGCATGTACACAGAAAGTTTTCTGTTTTCTTTGCGTTCATTCTTTCAAATGTCGAGACATAAAGTCCACGACTCGTTTCAAAAAGGCATTAAGCCCACTCAAATCAAAAACACAGGACACGAAGTCCGAGTGCTCAATCCACAAAACACTAGCCCCGACGTCTCGGCCACTAGGTTCGGGTTCGTCTCAAAGGTTCATCATTTTTCCTTTGGTTTCATTTTCTCAAAACACTTTGGAAAACAAAACATACTTTGGTTTTCTCGAAACAAAACATCCTTTTTGATCAAGAGAACATTTTTCCGTGAAAGCACCTTTCTTGAAAACAAAAACTTTCCATGAAAACACCTTTCTTGAAAACAAAAACCTTTTTCTAAGGTTTCACGTCTTTTTAAAACGTTTTACCGAAATAAAACACGATTTGCACGACTTTTCACAAAACCACTTTACTTTTCAAAACAAAAATACTTTTCAACAAGAAAGACAACTTTTCTTGAAAAAGCAACACGTTTTCCCAAAAATCACTTTTTGATTTAAAAACACGATTTTCAAAACATAGATTTAGGATTTCGAGTCTTTTAATAAATTATCGAGACATAGCCAGTCCTATGCTCATCCAGGGTATAAATATATATAGACATCAACAATCCATAATCATCATCATAATATCAACTAAGGCATCCATGCCACAAATTATCAAATAGACAATTATGCACAACATTTAACATCCAATCAATCCAGGATATAAGTATACATATACATCATTCAAACTCATCTCTAAATCATCACTCAAGACATCATAACACATATATCAAACATGCACTATGAAGCTACTCAAACTTAAATGACTACCTCCCTTTACCTCTCAAATTTGCTTAGTCCAAACTTCATCGATTCTCGGCTCCGGCTCCGGTTTCGTTTGCGTCGCCTAAAATAATCAAACACAATTCAATTCAAACAACAATTCAACATCAATCTATAACATAAGAACACAAGTTTTCCATCCCCTAAAAGGTATAGGGTTCGGCCATGAAAGGTAAAAAGGGTTAGGGATCTCATTTGGTTCCAAACTTTTGGTTAGTTGGTTCATGAACTTAGTTAACACTATTTCAAGTCCTATGACTCAAAAATGTGAAACAACACTCATGGATTTTCCCCATGAAGCTCTCGGCCATAAAGGGCAATCTAGGCTAGGAATTGATTTGGTTTTCCATCACTTGGATTCAAGGACACTAGGAAAGCTAAGGATGGAATCAAGAGTTAGAAATCAAAAATTTGATGAAAAACACTATTCATCATCACTCTTAGGGTTCGGCCACTTTGGGGTTTTAGGGCTAGGATGAGACTTGGATCATGAGCTCTTGGGTTTAGATAGAGGGTGATGAGGTGAGTTCAAAGAACTTGGTTTCACCTCCAAAGGATTTTCCTACAATTTCCTATGGATTTTCAAAGTTTTGGATCTAAGAATGAGTTTCATGAAAATGGAGTTTGATCTTGATATTGAAAGAGATTCAAGAAGATATGAGACCATAGAAGTGATCTTACCTTAAAATGGATGAAGATTGGTCAAGAAATCAAGTGATTTCAACAAGCTTTCAAGGTTTTCTCAAGGATTCAATGGAGGTTTTTTCTCTAAGGAAGATGAAGTGTTCTTGGTGTTCTTGAAGGGCTGGGCTGCGTGGAATGAGGGGCTGAGAGGGCTGTTCCAGCCTTCTAAAGAGTTCATTAAGGGTAAAAAGGTCATTTGGTTCAAAGGGTAAAATGGTAAAAGGTGAAAAGACTTAAGTTAGGGGTATTTTGGTACTTTCGCGTCCTGAAATTCCCGATCGTCATGATGACTCTGGCATGCTCTCCCAAGTGAGTTGACATGATGCGATATCAATATTATCCATTGTCGGGTCCTGGTAAGTCCATATGCGGCTCCGTTCTCCACCCGATTGAAGATTTCGCTCGAACGGAGGTCAGGAAATGATTTTTTTGAAATTTTTGCGAAATTTAACCAAAACGTAGAGAATCGAATTCTAAGACTTAGGGCCTGTTTGAATACCCTTTTCAAAAACTGTTTTTCATTTTTAAAAATTTAAAAAGTCAAAAACTTGTTTGATAAATCTAGTTTTTTAAAATAGTTTTGAAATCTAATTTTATTTTTTAGTTTTGAAAATTAAAAAACAAAAGAGATAAAAGTTGTTTTCATTTCCAATTTTACATCTCACTCCCTAAAACTAAAAACACACGGACTAGAAATTTTCCAATTCAGGTATCAGCTAATGTGACTCTCCTCTCCACTCTCCTCTCTGCGATCTAGGATCCCTAATCGCCGGAGTTCGACGGAGAGTTGCAATCGGCGACGGATTTTCCTGCCCCCGAAGGCTGCGCCGACGGCAGAGTCGTCTTGCGCCGTTTGATCTCAGAGAGGAGCTGCTTCTGGCCTCGCTTGAAATGTTCATTCGCGAATTCCCATTTGTCTGGCACGATCTTTCGGAATCCCTGCGAATTAAAAAAAAACAAACCCAAACTTAGTCAAAAATAATTGCATGATGATTGGTTTTTTTAATTTTTATTTTCTCTTTTCCTTTTCGCCGAAAAAAACTGAACTGATTGTTATTTATATTTGCAAATTAATGTAAAATATAAAAGTATGATTAAAAAAATTTGAGTCATCCGATATTGTAGGTCCAATATAAATTGTAAGAAATAGCGTTAAATAGTACACCAAAAAAAAAAAAGGAAATAGAGTTAAATAAATTGAAAACTTCAATAAATTTTTTTTTTTTTATTTTGCCCCTTATTTTTATGAAGATAGCAATTTGCTTAGTTTTCTTTAAAAAAGGATATGCCCATCAGAAAAACAAGTATAATAATATTTAATTGATATCCACTTTCAGTTTAATTATTTTTATAATATTAATCAATCATAAATTATTACATCATTAAAAATTAAAAATGTTTAACATTTATCCTAATCATTTCAAAATTACTCATACTATGATTAGTGATTTAGTGATTAGTTATCATTGTAAAAAACGTTATACTAATAATCGATACCATTTTTTTTTAATATAATTGATTCCAATTAAACTCCTATTTATTTTGCTCTGCATTTTTAAATTTTTATAAATGAAAAACAGTTTTTGACTCATTTGACTTTATCACTATATGTATCAAACAAGATATTGTTTGACTTTATAAACTCCTATATCCCTTTTTGTCAAGATATTATTCAATGGTATTTAATTAAAAAGGTGGAGTAAATAGAAACATAAAAAATAATAATGAGATAAAAAATATGTATCAAACAAGTTTTCTATTTTTTAATTTTCGAAACATATTTTGAAAACAAGTTTATCAAACAAGTTTTTTCATTTTCTCATCTCTAAAACAGTTTTAGAAAATAAGGTTACCAAACAGATTTTTTTTTAATTCTCTTCTTAAAACAGTTTTTTAAATTGATTTATAAAATAGTTTTCAAAAACTAAAAATCAAAACTAAATCAAACAGGCCCTTACTGTCTCGTTCACGGGTCCATCTGAGGTCTTTTGAGCAGTAAAATCATACTGTCAGTGTAAAAACGCAGACCGGGCTCCGTTTGAGTTTTCGACTCAAAACTTAATCGTTGCTTCCTACGATATCGGTGAGCATGATTATGGTCTCAGAATATTTTATATCCCTTTCTAAGACCTCGAATAAAATATAAGTTCATAAATACTGATTAATTAGGAAAACTCGAAAATCGGGGTTTTACATCACAACTGCGGAAGTATATTCCTGATTCGTCCCATGTAATCGAACCTGATATAGTACACTTACAAGAAAACTTGTCCTATAAGACATCACCTGTGCGAATCATTAATAAGAGGATCAAGCAACTCAGGGGAAAACAAGTTCCCTTGGTCAAGGTTGTTTGGAATGAAGTGACTGGAGACACGACGTCGAAGCTCGAGGACAAGATGAGATTACAATATCCTGATCTTTTTCAAGGTACGTAATTTCGAGGACGAAATTTCTTTTTAAAGGAGTAGTAATGTAACACCCCGATTTTTCACTGCTTTTAAATATCAATAAGAGAATAATTAAGTTTATATTTTATTGAAGGACTTAGAAAATGAAATAAAATAAACCGAGACCATATTCATGCTCAACGTTATCGTACGAAGCTACGATTAAATTTTGAGCTGAAAACTCAAACGGAGCTCGGTCTACGTTTTTACACTGACAGTAAGATTTTACTGCTCAGGAGACTGCAGTTTGACCCGTGAATGCGACAGTAAGTCTTAGAATTTAATTCTATACGTTTTGATTAAATTTGAAAAAAATCACTTCCTGACCTTCGTTTGAGCGAAATTTTCAATTAGGTGACGAACGGAGCTGCATATGGATTTACTGGGACCCGCTAACGGATAATCTTGATGTCACGTCATGTCAAATCACATGGGAAAGCATGCCAGAGTCATCATGACATTTGGGAATATCTGGACGTGAAAAGACCAAAATACCCCTAACCTTTTTCACTTTTACCATTTTACCCTTGAAGGAAATGACCATTTTACCCTTAAGTGACCCATTTTATGGGTCAGCCCCATTCCCAAACCCCCTAGCCTGCATAAGAGTGCTTCACCCATTTCTCTCACACACTTCATCTTCTTCCTTGGAAAAACTCCATTTTCTTCTTAAGAAAAGCTTGAATACTTTGAGAAAAAACTTGAATCTTTGATCAATGTTCATCCTTTCTTAGGTAAGATCACTTCTATGATCTCTTAGCTTCATGAATCTCTTCCTATCTCAAGTTCAAATCTTGTTTTCATGAAAATCAAGTTTATGATCCAAAACTTCAAAAATTCATAGGAAATTGACAACATCTTAAGATTGGTGAAATCAAGCAATTGAACTTCAAAGCGAATAAGCAAAATATACCTTGGAGAGATGGCATTGACCAACATTTTTACCTCTCCATGCTTGGGCATGATGTCATATGAGAAGTACTCTTTTCTTGCCAAATGTTTCAACTCATTAACATATGTTAAAGTCTCAAATTTTGGTCCATTATACTTATCATCAACATAAGAAATGGTTTATCCCTGGGGAAGTAAAACAAGCCCCATGTTCTTATAATGTGCCTCACTTTCAAGTTTAGAAGAAGAAGGAAAAATAAGTAAAGCATGGATGGATGCATTGTTGAGTCTTTTTCAAACAATTCTTTATGCAATCTTTGAAAACTTATAGTAAATCCAAGAAGACTAACATGATTTATGTAAGAGGAATATATATTCAAATTAGCATACAAACTTTCTTTCCTCATAACATACTTCACGGATTGGCAAACTTCAACATGTTCTCCAAAATTATTGGCATAGATCAAGTTATCATCAAAATATGCAACAACACATAGTCCAAGGAATTCATGCAAGCCACGGTTCATAAGTCTCAAATCAAATTTAGAAGAATTGTAAGAACTATGCATAACATGATTCTTGGATTTGGAAAGATCATGGTGGTAATCACTTTTCAAGTCAAACTTAGGAAGATGGCAATTGTCATGCAGTTCATTAAGCAAGTAATCAAACCTATTCAATGTGGGAAAGTAGCAAGACCCATGCAATTTACCAAGCATGTTATCAAATATAGGGGTAGAATGTTCATGATTTTGGGGAGCCATGCAAGTAATCAAACCGTGGGGTGTTTCCTTTGGACACACTTCTTCAAGTGCGTTGGTTGTCTTGTAAGATTCCTTTGAAGGCATATACTCAATTCTCTCATTTTATTTTGCCTCTTTTTCTTTAGCATCACTCTCTTATGCATTCACCTCCCTCTCAAGTTTTCTCTCAACTTGGACTTCACTCTCTTGTTCTAATTTCTCTCCCTCTCTCTTTTCAATCTCAAATTTGTCTCTTGAATTTTGTCTTGAGACATTTTCTTCCAATATGCTTCAAAATTATCAATCTTTCTTTTCAATCTCTCCTCTTTTCTCTCAATATTTTTTTCGCTGTTTTCCTTCCTGTCATGAACTCTATATCTTCTCTCCTTGTCTCTACGCTTTTCTTCTTCATGACTTATTCTACCTTTTTCCCTCAACTTCTTTAAATACCTCTCATGCGTCTTTTGGGTCCAATTACCAACCTTATATTTCTCAAGTGATTTCGCAACACATCTACGCTTCATAGTCCAAATCTTTAGAACCAAATGTCATCATGTTGCAAAGCAAACAAGTTAGAAGAAAAAGAAATAGTGTTAAAGACCTCCCCACACACCTAAGTGTTTAACTCTTAGATTTGCACTCGTGTTTCACTCTTGCCTTTTACCACTCAAAGTCCTCTTTCAATATCCTTGGAAAAGAACTACACTAAATCAAGAATGTAAACAAGTACCAAAGCTTTGTGAAAAATCCAAACTAGCAATCAATCAAGAAGTTCAAGAAAAGAAAACTACTAAGACAAAACTTAGAAATTTAAAGACAAGCAAGAAAAGCTAAAGAAGAAAAGAAAGCACACTCTAATGGAGAAGTAAGAAGACAAAGACTCTAGAACTAGTGTTTAACAATAGAATTTGAGCCAAAGATATGTCCAAAACATCAAGTAATACCAATTTTAAGGCTAGAAACAAATAGAATAGGGGTTTTGTGGCCTAATTTGAATTCTGCCAAATTTTTTTTGTACTTTTTATAATTGCAGATTGGTCCCTTTGTATTTTATGAATCCATTTTTTTTTTAAACTTTTTTTTGGGATCCTTACTTTTTCAAAAATAATACTTTGGCCACAAAGTTTCTGAAAATTACAGAAATGCCTCAAACATATTTTAAGTGAATCACAAAGATCAAATAGCCTTTTGAAGCATGAACATGATAAACAAGGGGTTGTTCTTGGGAAGTGTGCCCAGAAATTAAATTTCCCCAAATTAATGTCTAGTTCATGCTTTAAATTTAAAAATGATTGGTATACTTGATTCCACTTATAGAGACCTTTCAATCAAGGTGTAGATTTGTTAGGATTTCAAGAGGGATAATTTTCAAAAACAATTTTCAAAAGTCTCCTGAGAGAAAAAATCCCTTTACAAAAGGACCACGCCTTGTGCATGAATCACAAAGATATTGTGTTTACCTCTTGAAGCGTAGCTTTACCGCGAACACTATGAGCGCACCAACAACACCGGTTAGCTAAAATCACAGCTACTGCGCGATGCTCATAACTCTCGCTCCAGACATCGTATCAAAAAAATGAACGGTGAAGATGAAGAACCACATGTCTCGAATCTGCTGTCCAAATTTCAGCCCGATCCAACGATTAACGAATCTCGAATCGCGAGATTACGATAACTGTCCAGCCATAACCACCATAAGGAAATGCTTCTCTATCACCAGTATTGCAAAGTAGCAATACCTCTACTCAGTCCATGCAAGCAAACCAACGTCAGAGATAGCGTAGTGCTAGCTATCAGGATTGGGAGAGATGCGACACAGAGAGAGAAAGAGAAATAGAGGCGCTACTGTCTATAGTGTACAACGGCCGTTATGAGTGCTCTGTGTTGTGTGTCACTTAAGTGACGTGCACAACATACTAATAGTTGTCACTCACATAACCCAACCCATTTGGGCTACTGTACGCTATAGGCCCAATGTTTAATTAATTAAATCATATTTAATTAATCAATTAAATTAATTCTTTAAACATTTGCTCTATGCATGTGACCCTATAGGTTCTCAATTAATTGACAATAATATAAATTATTATTAATCATATTAATAATTAATTAATATTATAAACAATGAGCGACATTTAGCAATACATCATTGCTACCCAATTAATTAGAATATTGGTGATACAATTAAAACCATATTGTAACCATATATAATGTGAAGTCAATGTACGATCATGTAGGCCCAATATCTCATATTGTCCCATCTTAGCATGGCCATGTATTCCTACGTCGCATACCATCAAGAGGCCTACAGACATCACTCTTGTTATGTAGGAGGGACGAATCCTACCTACATCAGTCACATTCATCAACAAGTTTCATTGCAGGCCCAATAACTATCTTTATAGTTGTCCTGTTACAGACAATCTTTAATAGTATCAAAGTCTACAACTACATATGTTAGGAATCGTAATGACTTCAAGTCGAAGGACTACTTCACTATGGTCACCATGAGAATCGCTTATGACACTTACATAACTATAGTGTTCTCATAACGGGTCACTCCAGTATAAATATTCCACTAATATTTATACCTATGTGAAGACTTGATATCATATATCTATGACCCGTGAGATCTTGTCATCAGTACACTCACATAATAGTCTCAACGTATTATTATTGTCCTTATTAATAATAATACTTGATAATGGATATTTAAGAATGATGTTCTATAATTTAATGGCATCTCACGGTCAAGTCATACTTGACATTCCATTAAATGAACTACCTATTCTAAGGACTTTATTATGCTATATATATATATATATATATATATATATATATATATATATATATATATATATCATAATAATACCATAATAAATAAATGCCTTATACATATATCCAATATATGATCAAAGTCATAATACAAATGATTATCTAATCAAAATAGATTGACCACTAGGGCTAACACCAACAATTATCACCCTAACACCATTTCGTGAAATTCATTAAGATCAAAGTGGCTCAAACTCCAAGAACAAAATGAAAAATTCAAAAAAAATTCAAAAATCTAAAACATGGAATATGAGGAAAGTAAGCCACTTGAGCTATGAAACATCTTTTGGATGCTATGAATTACAAACCCAATGGTCTAACAACTCATTACAACACCACAAATGATCAAAATTGATGATCAAAATATGGGGTTGAGCGCGGGTTTCAAGGTTAAAAATAGCTCAAAAATTGCAAAACTTTCAACACAATCCAACTTGCAAAACTCAAACTACAAAGGAATTAAGCTCAAGGAAGCTAGCTCTAGATACCACATGATATGATCCAAGTTTTAATCACCGAAATTGAGGATCTATCCAAGAGCTTGTTCTTAGTTCTTATGTAAAAATGATGAGAAGAAATGGGAAAGAAGAAGGTGTGGTTGCCACCCGAATATAAAGAACAAAAGGAAACAACTAAGGAATATAAATAACTAAATAAGAAACTTAAACAAACTAAGAATTAAAGTGCAGCTACTAAAAACATAATGTAAATGGCGCAAATGTAAAGAAAAACATAAAATAAATTAAGCAAATGGAATGGAAAGAAGATTAAGGAGAAGGCACCACAATCATCCATAGGGTTGGAAGATTGATATGCCAAGGAGGATTCGCCACAAAGAGATAGAACTCTATGATAAGAATCAAACAAGTTCTAATCCAAGAACTTTCAGAGGAGGAACCAATGCTCAACTCACAAAAATACACAAATAGGATAATTCTAATTTCATTCAAAGTTATGAAATGAGATAATATAAGTCCTATTTATAGAAGCTAAGGAACATTATAGGTTAAGGAGGAGAGTATTTTCGTGGACCCTGAAGCCCATTACACAAATAAAGCTAAAAACAATTATAGGACCAAATAATGCCTAATTAAAACAAATTTGTCCAGATCAACATTCTCAACTTCTAGCACCGTTTTCATCATGATAGATTCTGAATCAGGTTTTGAGCTTCCAATGAGACTTGTGTATAGTTCTCTGATCTTTCCAACACATCAAGAATCACATTAATCGGATATTTAGAATGCAAGATATAACCAAAACCGTGAAGAAGGATTTTTTTGGACTTGAATGGATTAAGTCAAACCCGTCCAAAATTGTGTCCTCAACTCAAAGGCCAATTTTCATCATGATGGAGGCCGAATGAGGTCTTTATGCTTGAGATAACATTTGTGGATAATTCAGTGATTTTTTTCAACGCATCAAAGATCACTGCAATCCGATATCCATAACTCAAGATATACCCAAAACAGTAAAGAGGATCACTTGGACTTGAAGAGTTTGAATTGGACTTGAATGGATTGACCTCCTCTTGTTACAAAGTTCACTTGCCCCTCCTTTGCCTCCATCAGATAGGTACCCATAACTTGTAGTCATGGAAACCATATCTCATACCCTTGATGATCTAGGTCATCTAAGGAATCCATAATGCTTAATCACAAAGAATTACTTATTCAAAATAAGTAATAACTCATTTGATAGATAAGTGAGAAGATATGATGAAAGAATCCTTGTAGATTCTAAATTCCATAACACACTTAGGACATGGAATAATATATCATAAAACTTGAACATGGTTTCCCAAACAACGAAGTGGTAAGATAACGCAAGGAACGGAACCTAGGACGGGCGACTGATGGCAACCCGTGTGAAATTGGGTCTCGTGGGGGTACACTATGGTTTATCAAGAGGATAAACATTGTGATACAATAATGACGTTATTACTATTTTTCTTATTACCTTGACATGCATACGCATCAGTGGATTAATTGGGTGTTGTGCCCGAGAGTTGACCGTACACCTTGTGCGGGTGCAATTGTTGGAGGTGACGATCTTGGAGATCTTGAGGATGTTGGGGTTGGGATGACCAGATGTGGCCAGAGAGTAGCTCCTCTGTGTCGTGGGTACCTATCGAAAAACATTGACGTCCTGACTGAACACCGGACAAATCATGATTTGGGTAAAGAACGTCTGGCATGAGCTGTTGAAGCGAATTCGCGATCTTGTTGAGAAAGCACTTGTGGGGCTGAGATAACGTAGACAATGTTCTCCCAATCACTCACTCCAGTTATGTTTAGCTAAATGGAGTAAGGGTCTGAGTCATATTGCATATTATGTCATTGCATACTTGAGATGATAAATGACCCGTTTTGTTGTTAATTTTTATAATAACTGTAATGTATCAAACCTGAATTATTATACTATGGATGCCTATGTACTACTTGTGGTCTAGTTGTGTGTTGCTTTTATGATTGCTACTCTGGTTGTGCGATGTGCTGGATTTCACCTCATTACTTTTGTTGTTATACTGCTTGCGTGTTCCATCTTATTCACGCAAGTAGTCATGGCGAGCGACCCATCTTCCCTTCTGATCATGGATCTTGTACTACACGACGGGGATGATGCGTGGACGATTCACTAGGAAGGGCGTCGCACATATACTGGAGCAGTGAGTTTCACTAGTCGGAGGGAATCACCCTACACGATGATGTCCCTAACAGAGCGAGTTTGTACGTTACGCATCAGTGGAAGGGGCAGATGTAACACCCCACTTTAGAGATCACGATTATTTAACACAAGACGAAAGAAATACGGAAATATATAAAATATAAAGAGCTTACCGAAAATATGATTTTTTTTTTCTTTATGCTCAAGTTTCAAAAACATATAAGTATGCTTATACTCATAAGAATAAATATACGTAATCATAAACAACATTGGAATAATAAAAACTCCACACAAAACATATGTAACAGTATATATAGTTCTCAGCATCAGATTACAAAAGAAAGTAACCAACATAAGGACAACTCAACCTACACTACTGAAGACGCAGCTCCACAACATCAAGAGGATGGGGGCTACATCACAAAAATACAGACGCTGGGAAGACACTAGAGACTGGCCCAAAACAGACACTACACTGCTAGTCGAAGTAGTACTCCCCCGGATTCTCCTCCTCCTCCTCCATGACCTCCACCTCCTCATCCTCGTCCTCCAAGGCTTGCATGTCATACCCGTTCATGATCTGTTCTGCATGCTGGAGCATCTCCTCGTCAGTCCTCATCCACCACGCATCCTGACTCGCGTTGGCAGGGGCTACCTCAAGTACGTCCTCCGGCACATATTCGGGTACTTCCTCTTCCTCCTCCTCCATCTCCTCATCGTCAGACGAGAGGATAACGAGGGGAGTGCAGAAAGATACCCTGGTATGAGCCGGTCTGCTCTTGCAAGCAGTCATCCTCCAATTCGCTTGTTGGCGAGGAATCTAAGGATGTAGCCCGGAAGGCACATAGGTAGGCCCTGGGGATGGGACAACAGGGACAGAAGGGCCAGCAACAGATACATGTATGGCGTAAGTAGACGGTGCAGTAGGTGGAAGTGGCATGGAAGCAAGGTCAACGTACACGTCCCTGGGCTCCTCCCGGGGAATTGCAGGCCGGGCACTAGGTAGTCGCGGATGATCAGTAGGTGGTGATGGTGGTTGGGTAATCCCTGAGCTACCCTCACCACTGATCCGTAAGGTGCAGACTCTCTCGGATAGGCTCGTCATGGAGAAAGGTAACTCCCTCCTACTCGTGAGACTCATAGCTGCAGTATAGGTACGACGTCCATCATGGTGGATCGTCCATGCGTCCTCTCCATCATGAAGTGTCAAGTCCAAGGTCAAACGGGAAGGTGGATGTCTCCCCATGTCTACTCACCATAGAAAGATGAAAACCACGCGAGCAGCGTAACAACAAAAATAATGAGGTGAGATTCTGCACATCGTACAACCAGAACAAAAGTGATAAACGTCACGCATACACGCACCCAATCGCCATATAACGCATGGGCTTTCACAGCATAACAATTAATCATATGGCAACACAGTTAATACATCAATTAAGAATAACATGGATCAAATGTCAACTCAAGTATGCAATGACACAATGCAACATGACTCAGACCCCTACTTCATGGAGCTAAACATAACAAGAGTGAGTGATTGGGTGAACATTGCGTTATCTCACACCACAGTGCCACATCCAAAGATTGCAATCATTATAACGGCTCACGCCAGACGTTCTTTACCCAAATCAAGATTTGTCTGGTGTCCAGTCAGGACGTCAGCGTTTTTTGATAGGTCACCCACGACACAGAGGAGCTACTCTCTGGCCACATGTGGTCTCCCCAACCCCAATGTCCTCAAGATCTCCATGATCATCACCTCCAACAATCGCACCCGCACATAAGTGTAAGCTCAACTCTTGGGCACAACACCCAACTCATGTACAGATACGTACGCATGTCAAGAAAATGCCACAACATAGCACGTACTACTCTATCACTGTAGTACCACATTTATCGCATGATAAACCACAAGGCACCCCTACGAGACCCACTTTCACATGACTTGCCATCTGTCGCCCGTTCTTGGTTCCATTTTTTGCAATCGCATACCACCTCGTTGTTCGTAACACGATGTTCATGTCTTATGATACATTATTCCATAACCTAAATGCATTATGGAAAACAGGATCCATAAGGATCCCCTTCATCATATCTTCTCACTTGTCTATCAAAGGAACGTTACATATTCTATATACGTAACTCTTGGTGATTAAACATTATGGATTCCTTAGATGACCTAAATCATCAAGGGTGTCGGACATGATTTTGTCATGACCACAAGATTTTAGTGCAGGTCTTTTACTTAGTCTTTGTGAGTCCATTGTGGAGCTCATTGGATATTTCTTAGGAGATAACAAGCATTTACGCTATTAAAGTAAAAAGCTTCAAAGTACTATCCTTGTAGTAAAGTAGTTGTTGAAATCTCCTTTATTACGTATAGTTTGAAAAACTCTATTCAATTGCCCATAAGGCGTCTTATTTAGTGTAAAACTCTTTTGAAATTGGTTTCCCAGCTCTATCACTTAGTGTAAAAGAAATATACTTCTTACTTGAAATCACCATTTCGTTTTCAAACGAACTATAGCTTATATAATTTTGGAAAGTTCTAAAAAGGTAATAGTAGTGTACAAACTCTTGGTTTTTATCCTATCTTCTCAAACAAGACTTACTAACCAAAAATCGTTGAAAACCATCTTGACTAACTATGAAACTCTTAGTTCTTGAAAATCTTTTCTTCAAAACAACTCATTAAGATAAGTGGTTGTTTAACATCAAACCAACCTATTTTTAAAATAATTTTCACATGAAGTTAAAAACACTTATTTCGCAACACATGGGTCTTTGGAACCAAAACTTGATTTCTTTAGAAACCTCTTCAATTTATATGACTCTTATACTTTAGTATGAACTCATTGAACCCCTTAACATCAACATTTTAAGTTAACCCTAATTAGTATGACAAGGCCAAATGCCTCCAAGCAAACAAGGGTAGGTTTCTCTTAATTATTTTACATTATTGGAACCATTTTAACACCATTACACCATCACTTGAACATAGAAGCTTTGGCTTCCCTCATTATTCACTACATGGCCCAACATTACATGCTATTTTCCAACCAAAAAAAACCATCCAACAACATTCAAAGTAGCTAGAAAGTCATACCAACATATAAGCATGTAATCAAGGCAACTTAGAACATAAACAAGTTCAACATTCAAAAGTTCTAACTTAGGTATTTGGACCTAAGAGTAGTTTTCCACCATGCAAAAATGATTTTCTTCTAGTATATACAAACACAATCATCATATCAACACAATAACATAACATAATATGACAACAAAGTAAAGAACTTTATAAGGAAACCCTAGATCTAGGGTTTTCCTTCAACAAAACTAGGAGGCCTTTATCACCACCATTAAAGTGTGATATGGTTCACTTCCCCATTACCTTTCTGAAGCTTCCTTGAAGAGGATGAAGAGAAAACTTGGTCACCAACACAAGCCAAAAACCGTGGCCTAAAAGGAAAGGAAACAAGTTCAAAAACTTGATTTTCAATCTCAAAACATGATAAGATGAAGTGTTCCCTTAGAGTAAAGATATGAAGGAACTAAGTTTAGGAACTTACTTCTTCAAAGAAATGTTCACCACAAGTTCAAGAAGTTTGAAACCTCCTTGAATGATTCTTGAAAAACTTTAAGTAAACAACTTCAAATGAAGAAATTCAAAGGATGAAAGTTGTTTAGATGAGTAAGACGAACAAAAATATGAAGTTAAAATGATGAAATAAAATGAGTGTGAGCACTCACCAAGCTTGGCCGAACCTTAGAGAGAAGGGAGAGAAGAGAGAAAACTTGAACTTTTGGTTTTTAGAGTGATAAGTTGGAAATGAATGGAATAGTGTAAATTACGGTATTCTCCCCCCTGAATGGCCGAATAGTCCACCTTGTGGACTCCAACAATTCATTCAAAAGTGGTCATAAACAGTGTAAGGTCAGGATGTAAAGAGATGGGTGTGTTGTTGCTTATGGAGAGCTTAAGGACAAGATTAACTTAAAAAGGCTAAAACACTTTTTCCATTAAGAGTAAGTGTCATAAACTTTTCTTCGATGATGATAAAGTGGGATTTTGGCTCTTCCCAAGCAACATGGCAGAATGGCCTATCCAATGTAACTAGAACAGTTACATTTTCCATTTGGTCAGGAATAAGGTGATTAGGGTTTTTACCACAAATGGATAATCGGTTTTTACTACTTTTGGTAAATTTTTGGATTTTAAGAAAACTAATTCTATTCCTTATGAATAATCAACAAGGTAATGGAAAATTTAATTTAACATTAGATTCCACTCAATTCCCGGTTTCCCGGCCTCCAGTACGTAAAACGAGAAATTACCCGATATCGATCAAAACATAACTTTTACCGATTTTTCGTCTCAAAACGACAAAAGAAAACTTCACCACCACAACATCATGGATATAAGACCATCATATAAAAAATTCATACATATATAACAAAGTCATACACATCATAAATGTATCAATCACAATGTAATGGTGATTATAATCGGTTACAGAAAACTGGGGTGTGACAACACACCCTAACAAAAAAAAAGTTTCGTCCTCGAAACTTAAGGACGTCAAAACAACTAAGGCGATTTGGTATGCCACGAGGCCAACTCTACGAAGAATTTGATAGGGTCCAACGAATTTTGGTGTGAGTTTCCAAGATTTAATTACTCTACCTATCCCAGTCATGGGCGTGACTCTCAAGAATACGTGGTCCCCTTCCTGGAACTTGCGCAGTCGACGCCTCTTATCCGCATCTCCCTTTTGTCTACTCTAAGTAGCCCTCATCTTATCCTGAATCAACTCCACCTTCTCCGTAGTCTAACGTACGAGCTCGGGCCCTAGAGTAAGGTATTCTCCGTCCTGGTACCAACATAATGGTGTTCCACAACGACTCCCATACAAAGCTTCGTAGGGTGCCATCCCTATGCTAGAATGAAAAATATTGTTGTAGGTGAACTCTATCAAAGGCAAAAGCCCTTCCCAGCTCCCTGATGGCTCAAGCACACAAGCTCTCAACAGATCTTCTAAAGACTGACTCGTTCTCTCCGACTGACCATCTATCTGCGGATGGTATGCTGAACTCAAACGCAGCTTTGTTCCTAGAGCCTCCTGCAAGCTTTGCCAGAAGCGAGACATGAACCTCGGGTCTCCGTCTGAAAGGATACTGGATGGTACACCGTGTAACCTGACGATCTCCCTGATATAAAGCTGGGTCAACTTCTCCATCGAGTACTTGATGTTTATGGGTAAAAAGTGTGCTGACTTTGTGAGTCGATCCACGATCACCCATATAGCATCATAACCCTTCGGCGTCCTAGGTAAACTAGTCACAAAATCCATAGAGATGCCATCCCATTTCCATTCGGGAATATCTAAAGGTTGCAACATTCCCGCGGGTCTTTGGTGCTCCACCTTCGCTTTCTAACACACTAAGCACAACGATACAAAACTGGCAACATCTCTCTTCATCTCGTGCCACCAACACATCTGCTTCAGATCTTGATACATCTTGGTTGATCCCGGATGCATGCTCAGCTTGCACATGTGAGCTTCCTCAAGTATCAGCCTCCTTAGATCCGCATCACTGGGTATGCAAATTCTGCCCTTGAACCTCAGAATCCCATCTGGCCCTTCTACAAACTCGGACGTGGTCTCCTATCGTCCGTCTTCTGTCTCTTTCACGAGATATTGATCCTCACTCTGTTTCTCTCAAATCTGATTCAAGAGATCACTCTCCACAGTGATCATACCCAAAATGAGTATCCATGGAGATGCCTCTATAGCCAACTTCAGATCTCTAAACTGCTCGATGAGCTCCCTCTCTCTGACCATGATGGCAGACGCATGAAGTACCTTCCGACTTAAGGCATCCGCCACAACGTTTGCTTTTCCAGGATGATAGTGCAACTCGAAGTCATAGTCTTTCAAGAACTCCAACCATCTTCGTTGCCTCATGTTGAGCTCCTTCTGGTCAAACAAGTACTTCAAACTCTTATGATCACTAAAAAAGCTGAACTTCGCCCCGTACAAGAAATGCCTCCAAATCTTCAGAGCGAAAACCACTGCAGCTAACTCCAAGTCGTGAGTCAGATAGTTCTTCTCATGGTTCTTCAACTGCCATGAAGCGTAAGCTACCACTTTTCGGTTCTGCATCATGACGCATCCCAAACCTTGGTATGAAGCATCACAAAACACCTCAGAAGGTTCGTTGGGGTCCGGAAGTACTAACACTGGTGAACTGGTCAGACGCTTCTTCAACTCCTGAAAACTGGCCTCACAAGCCTTGGTCCATGCAAATGTTTGATCTTTCCGTGTTAACTTGGTCAACGGTGTCACAATCTTAGCAAATCCTTCAATGAACCTCCGATAGTAGCCTGCTAAACCGACGAAACTATGGATCTCCATTGCCGTCTTAGGTTGTTCCCACTATAACACGGCTTCCACTTTCGCCGGATCCACGGCAATTCCCTCCTTTGAGATAACGTGACCCAAAAACTAAACCTTTTCTAGCCAAAACTCGCACTTCGAAAACTTAGCATACAGTTGTTTATCTTTAAGTATTTGTAGTACCATTCGTAAATGTTCCGCATGCTCTTCTTTATCCCTAGAGTAGATAAGGATGTCGTCGATAAATACCACAACAAACTTATCTAAGTAAGGGCGAAAGATCCTATCATATAATCCATGAATATGGCAGGTGCATTAGTTCCTCTGAATGGCATTACCAAATACTCGTATTGTCCATAACGTGTTCTGAATGCCGTCTTTGGAACATCCTCCGTCTTGACTTGGATCTGATGGTAACCCGATCGTAGATCTATCTTAGAAAACACAGTTGCTCCCCTCAGCTGATCCATCAGGTCATCAATCCTCGGAAGTGGGTACTTGTTCTTGATAGTGATCTTGTTCAACTGATGGTAATCCACACACAAACGAGACGTCCCATCCTTCTTCTTCACAAGCAAAACTGGTGCTCTCCATGTGACACACTGGGTCTAACAAACTGCTTGGACATCAGCTCCTCTAACTGTTTCTTTAGCTCTTCTAGCTCTGCGGGCGCCATCCGGTATGGTGCCATAGACATTGGTCCAGATCCCGGCACTAGGTCTATCACGAATTCGATGTCTCTGACCGGTGGAAGTCCGGGTATATCTTCAGGAAAGACTTCCGAGAACTCGTCGACAATCGGGATCGGACGCGCATCTTTCTCGCTACTAACCTCCAGAAAGGACAACAACATGTATCCTTGGGCTCCTTCTCTCAAAGAAGCTTTCGCTTGATTGGCAGAGATAAAACCAGAAATCTCACTTTTTGGAAAGATTAGGGTCCGATTGGCATAATCCAAAAGAACATGGTTAGAGGACAGCCAATCCATTCTCAAGATAACATCTATTTGCGATAATTGAAACAGATCAGGTTGACTACAAACTTCCTACCCTCAACAAGAATAGGCAGTTTAGATAGGCCACAGCCATAACAACAGGTTTCGCAGTAGGTGTGGAAATACCAAATCGAAGGGTAGTGAAGAAACAAGTAATCCCAAAAGTTTAACATAACTATATGCAATAAAAGAATGTGTTGCGCCTGAATCAAATGGTATACTTAAAGTTTTACCTCCAATGTTACCCTCCCGTTGGATCAGGTCTTGGTTCTAAGTAGCTTCAGCACCGCTCACAGAGAAAAATCGCCCTTTGCCTTGGGCCTTGCTACTCGAACCAGGTTGACAGCAGGTTCTGCTTTCGGTTGTCTATACTCCCTTGCCATATGACCAGGCTTCCTACTGTTGAAGCAGATGACCCCTGTTGTTGAGCACTCCCTGGCATAGTGGTCCCCTCCACACTTGAAGCAGTTGACACCAACGGCTCCCGAAACCGCACGGTTTTCGTTGTCCTTCCCTTGGAATCGCTGGTAATGATGACCTCTAGACGACTTCGAGTAAGGCTTCTTGTGATGGAAACCACTACCACCCTCCTTGAACCTTGATGGCCCAAAGCTTCCTTGTGACTTGCTCCGACTTCCTTTCAATTCTTCAATCAGCCAGCACTTGCCCATGAGTTGGGGAAAGGTAGTGATCTCCAACGGCATGACTGCCTCCTTGAGCTCGTGCCTCAAACCCTCCTCAAACTTTTTGCACTTCCAAGCTTCATTGGGACTGTCTTGAAAGTAGTTGGAGAGTTTTACTAGACCCTCAAACTTGTCACTCACAGACTGTCATGCTCCCTTAACGTAGTTGGAGAAACTCCATCTCCTTGGCATGGCTGGCGCTCGCGGGAAAGACTTCTCGAAGAACTGCATGCGGAAGAGCTCCCACGTGACTGCTTGACCAGTATGTTCAGCCACCTGGCGGGCTCCTCGCCACCAGTACTAAGCATCTCCTACCAGCATGTAGGCAGCATAGGTCACTTTGTCCGCATCCAAGCACCTCATTGCTTCAAAGATCTTTTCCCTCTCTTGCACCCACATTTCAGCCTTCTCTGGGTCGTATTCTTCCTTGTATTGCAGTGGGTTGTTCCTGCGAAACTCGCTTAGGCCTGGACCACCAGCGATCGTTTGCACTCGGAGCACAAAGGCAGCGGTCATCTCCCGCATAGCTTGCACAACATCAGCAATGCCCATGTTCCGATTTGCCATCTCGTCCTGCAAGACCAACAAAGTTCAGTATATGCTAGAGGTATCTTCAAACAAGCTCAATCAATGTTGTCATTCCTTTCGAAATTCAACAGCACACAAGTCATAGAGGCACACAGCACAAACGAGATAGACCAACCACAAACCCAAAAGACTTGGCCAGCTCTGATACCATATAATGTAACACCCCACTTTAGGGGTCACCATTATTTTACACAAGACGAAAGAAATGCGGAAATAGGTATTTTTTTCCCTTTGCGCTCAAGTTTCGAAAACATATAAGTATACTTATACTCATAAGAATAAAAATAGGTAATCATAAACAACATTGGAATAATAAAAACTCCCCACAAAACATATATATATAGTTCTCAGCATCACACTAAAAAAGAAAGTAACCAACATAAGAACAACTCAACCTACACTACTGGAGACGCAGCTCCACAACATAAAAAGGAAGGGGGGTACATCACAAAAATACAAATGCTGGGAAGACACTAGACACTAGCCCAAAACAGACACTACACTACTCGTCGTAGTAGTACTCCTCCGGGTCCTCCTCCTCCTCCTCCTCCACCATGGCCTCCTCCTCCTCATCCTCGTCCTCCAAGGCCAGCATGTCATACCCGCTCATGATCTGTTCTGCATACCAGAGCATCTCCTCATCAGTCCTCATCCACCACGCATCCTGACTCGCGCTGGTAGGGGCTACCTCAGGTACGTCCTCCGTTACATATTCGGGTACTTCCTCTTCTTTCTCCTCCTCCATCTCCTCATCGTCAGACGAGAGGATAGCGAGGGGAGTGGAGAAAGATACCCTGGTATGAGCCGGTGTGCTCTTGTGAGCAGTCATCCACCAATTCGCCCGCTGGCGAGAAATCTGAGGATGTAGCTCGAAAGGCACATAGGTAGACCCTAGGGGCAATAGGGACATAAGGGCCGGCAGCAAATACAGGTATGGCGGAAGTAGACGGTGCAGTAGGTGGAGGTGGCATGGAAGCAGAGTCGACGTACACGTCCCTGGGCTCCTCTCGGTGAATTGCAGGCCAAGCACTAGGTAGTCACGGATGATCAGCAGGTGGTGGTGGTGGCTGGGTAATCCCTGAGCTACCCTCACCACTGATCCGTAAGGTGTAGACTCTCTCGGACAGGCTCGTCAAGGAGAAAGGTAACTCCCTCCTACTCGTGAGACTCATAGCTACAGTATAGGTACGACGTCCATCAGGGTGGATTGTCTAGGGGTCCTCTCCATCGTGAAGTATCAAAGCCATGGTCAAACGGGAAGGTGGATCGCTCCCTATGTCTACTCACCATAGCAAGATGAAAACCACGCGATCAATGTAACAACAAAAGTAATAAGGTGAGATTCCGCACATCGCACAACCAGAACAGCAGTGATAAAGGTAACGCACCCAATCGGCATACAACACATGGGCTTTCACAGCATAGCAATTAATCACATGGCATCACAGTTAATATATCAATTAACAATAACATGGGTCAAATGTCAACTCAAGCATGCAACGACAGAATGCAACATGACTCAGACCCCTACTCCATGGAGCTAAACATAACAAGAGTGAATGATTGGGAGAACATTATCTGCATTATCTCAGGCCACAGTGCCACATCCAGAGATTGCAATCATTATAACGGCTCACGCTAGACGTTATTTACCCAAATCATGATTTGTCCGGTGTCCAGGCAGGACGTCAGCGTTTTTCGACAGGTCACCCACGACACAGAGGGGCTACTCTCTGGCCACATGTGGTCTACCTAACCCCAACGTCCTCAAGATCTCCACGATCGTCACCTCCAACAATCGCACCCGTACAAAGGTGTAAGCTCAACTCTCGGGCACAATGCCCAACTCATGTACAGATGCGTATGCATGTCAAGAAAATGCCACAACACAGCACGTACTACTCTATCACTGTAATACCATGTTTATCGCTTGATAACCACAGGGCAACCCTACGGGACCCACTTTCACATGACTTGCCATCTGTCGCCCGTTTTTGGTTCCGTTTTTTGCAATCACGTACCACCATGTTGTTCGTAACACGATGTTCATGTCTTATGATACATTATTACATAACCTAAATGCAATATGGAAAACAGGATCCATAAGGATCCCCTTCATCATATCTTCTCACTTGTCTATCAAAGGAACGTTACATATTCTATATACGTAACTCTTGGTGATTAAACATTATGGATTCCTTAGATGACCTAAATCATCAAGGGTGTCGGACATGATTTTGTCATGACCACAAGATATTAGTGCAAGTCTTTTACTTAGTCTTTTTAAGTCCATTGTGGAGCTCATTGGATATTTCTTAGGAGATAACAAGCCTTTCCACTATTATAGTAAAAAGCTTCAAAGTACTATCCTTGTAGTAAAGTAGTTGTTGAAATCTCCTTTATTACGTATAGTTTGAAAAACTCTATTCAATTGCCCATAAGGCGTCTTATTTAGTGTAAAACTCTTTTGAAATTGGTTTCCTAGTTCTATTGCTTAGTGTAAAAGAAATATACTTCTTACTTGAAATCATCATTTCGTTTTCAAATGAACTATAACTTATATAATTTTGGAAGGTTCTAAAAAGGTAATAATAGTGTACAAAATCTTGTTTTTTTTTTTTTTTTTTAAAGAAATGCTTTGTAAGAATCTTATCTTCTCAAACAAGACTTACTAACCAAAAATCCTTGAAAACCATCTTGACTAACTATGAAACTCCTAGTTCTTGAAAATCTTTTCTTCAAAACAACTCATTAAGATAAGTGGTTGTTTAACATCAAACCAACCTATTTTTAAAATAATTATCACATGAAGTCAAAAATACGTATTTCGCAACACATGGTTCTTTGGAACCAAAACTTGATTTCTTTGTAAACCTCTTCAAATTTTATGACTCATATACTTTAGTATGAACTCATTGAACCCCTTAACATCAACATTTTAAGTTCCTTACCCTAATTAGCATGACAAGGTCGAATGCCTCCAAGCAAATAAGGGTAGGTTTCTCTTAATTATTTTACATTGTTGAAACCATTTTAAGTCCATTACACCATCACTTGAACATAGAAGCTTTGGCTTCCCTCATTATTCACTACATGGCCCCACCTAACATGCCATTTTCCAACCAAAACAAAACCATCCAACAACATCCAAAGTAGCTAGAAAGTCATACCAACATATAAGCATGTTATCAAGGCAACTTAGAACATAAACAAGTTCAACATTCAAAACTCCTAACCTTAGGTCTTTGGACCAAAGAGTAGTTTTTCACCATGCCACAATGATTTTCTTCTAGCATATACAAACACAATCATCATATCAACACAACAACATAACATAATATGACAACAAAGTAATGAACTTTTTAAGGAAACCCTAGATCTAGGGTTTTCCTTCAACAAAACTAGGAGGTCTTTATCACCACCATTAAGGTGTGATATGGTTCACTCTCCCATTACCTTTCTGAAGCTTCCTTGAAGAGGATGAAGAGAAAACGTGGCCACCAACACAAGCCAAAAACTGTGGCCCAAAAGGAAAGGAAACAAGTTCAAAAACTTGATTTTTAATCTCAAAACATGATAAGACGAAGTGTTCCCTTAGAGTAAAGATCTGAAGGAACTAAGTTTAGGAACTTACTTCTTCAAAGAAATGTTCTCCACAGGTTCACGAAGTTTGAAACCTCCTTGAATGATTCTTGAAAAACTTTAAGTAAACAACTTGAAAAGAAGAAATTCAGAGGATGAAAGTTGTTTAGATGAGTAAGATGAACAAAAATATGAAGTTAAAATGATGAAATAAAATGAGTGTGAGCGCTCACCAAGCTTGGCCGAACCTTAGAGAGAAGGGAGAGAAGAGAGAAAACTTGAACTTTTGGTTTTTAGAGTGATAAGTTGGAAATGAATGGAATAGTGTAAATTAGGGTATTCTCCCCCCTGAATGGCCGAATAGTCCACCTTGTCGACTCCAACAATTCATTCAAAAGTGGTCATAAACAATGTAAGGTCAAGATGTAAAGATATGGGTGCGTTGTTGCTTATGGAGAGCTTAAGGACAAGATTAACTTAAAAAGGCTAAAACACTTTTTCCATTAAGAGTAAGTGTCATAAACTTTTCTTCGATGATGATAAAGGTGGGATTTTGGCTCTTCCCAAGCAACTTGGCTGAATGGCCTATCCAATGTAACTAGAATAGTTACATTTTCCATTTGGCTAGGAATAAGGTTATTAGGGTTTTTACCAAAAATGGATAATCGATTTTTACTACTTTTGGTAAATTTTTGGATTTTAAAAAAACTAATTCTTTTCATTAGGAATAATCAAAAAGGTAATGGAAAATGTAAATCAACATTACATTCCACTCAATTCTCCGTTTCCCAGCCTCCGGCACGTAAAATGAGTAATTACTCGATACTGATCAAAACAGAACTTACCGATTTTTCGTCTCAAAACGACAAAAGAAAACTTCACCACCACAACGCAATGGATATAAGACCATCATATAAAACATTCATACATATATAACAAGGTCATACACATCATAAAGGTATCAATCACAATGTAATGGTGATTAGAACCTGTTATAGAAAATGGGGGTGTTACAACAGCTCAGGAGCAACCCAACGACCACCACCCC
Organism: Ammopiptanthus mongolicus; assembly: GCA_039655645.1. NCBI lineage: Eukaryota > Viridiplantae > Streptophyta > Magnoliopsida > Fabales > Fabaceae > Ammopiptanthus > Ammopiptanthus mongolicus. The sequence goes on from CM077344.1 coordinate 41,100,875, forward strand.
CTGCTGACCAGCCCCGTGTGACAGGAATCCAGCCTGCATCACAGCTAGAGTAGCCTAGGGATGCCTACATGGATCCTACCTCTCTGCCACCACCATCTACAGCACCGTCTACTTCCGCCTTACCACCATCTTTTGTCGATCCATCATTTCCCGTGGTCCCACTCCCGGGACCTGCCTTTGTGCCTTCCGAGTTACAACCCCATGTTCCTCGCCGACGAGCAAACATGAGCGTGACTGCTTATAAGAGCAAACCAGCCCATGCTAGGGTATTCTTTTCCACTCCACTTGTCTGCCTCTCATCGGATGATGATGAGATGGATGAGGAGGAGGAGGAGGTCCCTGAGTATGTGCCGGAGGTTGCATCTGAGGCAGATCCCGCTGGTACAAGTCAGGAGTGGTGGTTGAGGACCAATGAGGATTTACTGAGGTATGCAGAGCAGATTATGAGTGGGCACGATATGCAGTCTTTGGAGTCTGTTGAGGAGTTTAAGGAGGAGGCCATGTAGGAGGACGAGGAAGAGGACCATGAGGAGTACTACTCCGACGAGTTGTGTGGTGTTTTGTTATGGCCAGTCTCTAATGTCTCCCCGTGCCTGTATATATATGTTTTTACCCTCCCCCATTTCTTTTGTCGAGATGCGTCTCCTGTAGTTAGGATTATTTCTTTCATTATGCTGTTGTATTATCTTTCAGTTGTAGTTGGTTGGATCGGAACTATGTTTATATAATGAAAAAAAAATTCAGTTACTCTGTTACTGCATGTGAATATATAAATGTAAATATTCCCAGACCTTGGGAAAAAAAACCCATATTTTTTTGTATGCTCTTTATATTTTTTCACGTTTACTTTGTCTTGTGAATGTGACCCCTAAAGTGGGGTGTTACATTATTTGGTAGCATAGTTGGCCGAGTCTTTTAGGTTTGTGGCTGGTCTGTCTAGTTTGTTTTGTGTGTCTCTGTGACTTGCGTGCCGTTGGATTCCGAAAAGAAGACGACATTGTTTGGACATGCTGTGCACGTATCTTTAGTATATACTGAATTTTGTTGGTCTTGTAGGACAAGATGGCTGGTAGGAACACTGGCATTGTTGACGCCGTACGAGCTATACGAGAGATGACAGCTGCTTTTGTGCTATGCGAACAAGCGGCCACTGGTGGTCGGGGCTTGAGCGAGTTCCGCAAGGACAATCCACCTCAATACAAGGGGGAGTACGACCCAGAGAAGGCTGAGCTTTAGGTACAAGAGATGGAGAAGATCTTCGAGGCAATGCGTTGTTTTGACATAGATAAAGTAACCTATGCTGCATACATGTTGGTCAATGATGCTGAGTATTGGTGGAGTAGAGCTCGCCAAGTAGCTAAACATGCTGGACAAGCTGTAACTTGGGAGCTCTTTCGCTCGCCGGAAGTTCTTCGAGAAGTACTTTCCTGCAAGCGCCAGACAAGTTCAAGAGATGGAATTCCTCTAGCTACGTCAAGGAAGCATGACGGTTTGTGACTATGCTGCAAAGTTCGAGAGCCTAGCAAAGTTTTCGAACTACTTCCAGGATAATCCCAACAAGCCATGGAAGTGTAGAAAGTTCGAAGAAGGCCTGAGGCACGAGCTAAAGGAAGTTGTCATGCCTTTCGAGATCACTGCCTTTCCTCAACTCATGGACAAGTGCTAGTTGATTGAAGAACTGAAAGGAAGTCGGAGCAAGACGCAAGGGAGCTGTGGACCATCAAGGTTCAACAAGGGAGGTTACAGCAGTTTTCATTACAAGAAGCCCTACTCAAAGCCATCAGGAGGCCAACAATACCAGCGATCTCAGCGGAACAATTGTGGAGGCCGTGCTGTTTCAAGAGCAGCTGTTGTCAAATGTTTCAAGTGCAGAGGGGACCACTATGCTAGGGATTGCCCAACGAAAGGACCTATCTGCTTCAACTGTGGGAAGTCGAGGCATATGGCTAAGGAGTGCAGCAACCAAAGGCAGAACCTTCTATCAACCTGGTCCGAGCAACGAGGCCCATTTCTAAAAGGCGTGTCTTATCTGTGAGCGGCACTGAAGCCTCTTGAAACGAGGACCTGATCCAAGGGGAAGGTGCCATTGGAGGTAAAACTTTAATTGTACTGTTTAATTTAGGCACAACACATTCTTTTATTGCATATAGTTGTGTTAGACTGTTGGGATTACCTATCTCTTCCTTACCTTTTGATCTAATTATTTCCACACCTAATGCCAAACCTGTTGTTACGGCTGAGGCCTGTTTGAATTGCCCTATTCTTGTTGAGGGTAGAAAATTTGTAGTCAACTTGATTTGTTTGCAATTATTGCAATCGAACTCTAATTTTCCCAAAGAGTGAGATTTATAGTTTTATCTCTGCCAATCAAGCAAGAGCTTCTTTGCGAGAAGGAGCCCAAGGATACATGCTATTGTCCTTTGTGAAAGTCAGTAGCGAGAAGGATGCACGTCCGATTCCGATTGTCGATGAGTTCTCAAAAGTCTTTCCTGAAGTCATACCTGGACTTCCACTTATTAGAGACATTGAGTTCGTGACAGGCCTTGTACCAGAGTCTAGACCAATATCTATGGCACCATATAGGTGTGAAACCCCATATGCTTCAATATATTAAGTTTTAATGATGCCAAATAATGTTTGTTGAAATGAGGTATGCATGATATATATTAAATAGTTATATCTTATATCTAACATCATGCACTTCGAGAAATTGAATTATGGACTAGAACTAACTATGATTTAAGTAAAGTGTGTCTTACAGAGAAAGTCCAAGTTCCACAAGTGAGCTGAAGATCAAGGAAGTACCAGAAGCTATGCTCGCAAAGGAAAATTTTTAAGTATAACAAATGAGCACAAGAACAAGAAAGCAAATAATCAAGTTAATCTCAAAGAATGAACCAAGCATTTTAGAAGATGGACGAAACAAACAAACAATGCTTGAGTTGGCTCAAGAAACAATTTCCAAGATCAAGGAGAGCTTCAAAGGTTAAACATCTCATGGGTAGGATCTTAGGAATTCATGTAAGATAGGATAGATATTGGTTATAATTGGCTCAGTTTTTAAAATCGAACTTACTCTTTTTCACACTAAAAGTGTTTTCTCTTAAATGTTTTAAAAAGTTGTAAAAATCATGTTTTCAATATTTATGACTAACTATGTACTCTAGTCATCAAAATCAAAAGGTTTTTTCATGTTTTCAAAAGTTATTCATAGTGGTATGTTAAAACTTTCTCAAATAGCTTTTTTAGAGTTCTAGAAAACTGACCTTTTGTCACTCTTTTACTTATATCTTTAGAAATACATTGAGTTTGGTCAGGAAACTGTGAAAATAGACTCAAATATCTTTCCAAAGAATGGTCATATGCCGAAAATGGATAAAGGATGAAGAAGTTATGACTCTTTAAAGTTTACGTGAGTGCTGAAAAAAGTCGTAATCGATTATGTCAGTCCATAATCGATTGTATGTGTTTTTGAAATCATCTGAAAGAGCGGTGAAAAGGTCATAATCGATTATGACTTTGCCATAATCGATTATTGCACGTTATTTTGGGAAAAAACATATTTTGCATTAATTTTTTCAACCATAGTTTTCACTATAAATACAACACTTCTTCAGCAGCTTTTGAGCTACACAAGAGCACGAAAATTCACTCAAAAATTGCTTCTTCTCTTTTCTTTTTTATTGGAAAAAAGAAAGCTTTTCACTTTTGAGCCATTTTATTTTAAATATCTTGATTATCATTGTGTGCTTCAAGTTGTAATTTTTATTTGCACTATCAAGAGTGCTTCTCTTTTGTCTTCTCATTTGAGATTGTAGTTGTGCTTCAAATTGTTTTATCCGCACTATTAAAAATGCTATATTGTGGTAAGAGTCAAACGACTCAAACCATCTTCTGGTTACCAAATTGACAAGAGAGGTGATATCTCTTGGGTTGATTGAGACTCTGTCACTGGGGGAGGTTATATCTCTGGTCTTTGAGGAGTGCTCGGAAGGTTGCCAACACCTGTTAAGCTTGGTTGAGGCTCTTTCACTGGGGGAGGTGATATCCCTGGTCTGTGAAGAATGCTCTTATTTGTGATGGTTTCTAGCTAAACCTGATTTAAAAGCTAGTTATTGAGTGAAAACCCTTGGTGTTTGACCTTGGGGACTGGACGTAGGCCACTGGGGTGTTTGGTGGATGAACCAGGATAAATCTGCATGTTCTCTCTTTCCCTATCCATCTATTTATCGCAATTTACTTTATTGCAATTTAAATTTAGAAATTTACCTTAAAGCAATTTATTTATAGCGCTTTACATTCAGTCATTTTATTTAATGCCTTTGTAATTTATTTTATTCCGCTATTATTTCTGATTAAGTTTTAAAAAGGCGTTTTGATTGAACAAAAAGTTTTTAATTACACGATCACCCAATTCACCCCCCTCGTGGGTAATGGTTGCCTGGGCCAACAATAGGATGGCGCCAGCAAAGTTGGAAGAGTTGTTGTTGAAGCAATTTGTTAGACCCAGTGTATCATCATGGGGAGCACTAGTTCTACTTGTGAAGAAGAAGGATCGGACGTCTCGGTTGTGTGTAGACTATCGTCAGTTGAATAAGATCACTATCAAGAACAAGTACCCGCTCCCGAGGATTGATGACTTGATGGATCAGCTAAGGAGATCAGCTATGTTTTCTAAGATAGATTTAAGGTCAGGTTATCACCAGAACCGAGTCAAGACGGAGGATATCCGAAGATGGCATTCAGAACACGTTATGGACACTACGAGTATTGTTGATGCCATTCGGAGTGACGAATGCACCTACTATACTCTTGGATTACATGAATAGAATTTTTCGCCCTAACTTAGATAAGTTTGTTGTGGTGTTTATCGACAACATTCTTATTTACTCTAGGGATAAAGAAGAGCACGCGGAACATTTTCGAGTGGTACTACGGATGCTCAAGGAGAAACAGTTGTATGCCAAGTTTTGGTTAGTAGAAGTTCAACTTTTGGGTCATGTTATCTCTAAAGAAGGAATCGTCATGGATCCGGTGAAGGTTGAACTATTTTTACAGTGGGAACAACCAAAGATGGCAACGAAAATCTGTAGTTTCGTCGGTTTAGCAAGCTATTGTCGAAGGTTTATTGAGGAATTTGCTAAGATTATAGCACCGTTGACCAAGTTAACACAGAAGGATCAAGCGTTTTCATGGACCGATGCTTATGAGGCCAGTTTTCAAGAGTTAAAATGACGTTTGACCAGTTCACCGGTGTTAGTACTTCCAGACCCCAACGAGCCTTCTGAGGTATTTTGTGATGCTTCCTAGCAAGGATTGGGATGTGTCATGATGCAAAACCGGAAAGTGGTAGCTTATGCTTCAAGGCAGTTGAAGAATCATGAGAAGAATTACCCGACTCATGATTTGGAGTTAGCTGTAATGGTTTTCGCTATGAAGATTTGGAGACATTTCTTGTATGGGGCAAAGTTTAGTGTTTTTAGTGATCACAAAAGTTTTAAGTACTTGTTTGACCAGAAAGAGCTCAACATGAGACAACAGAGATGGTTGGAATTCTTGAAAGACTGTGACTTTGAGTTCAGTGGAGACCAATACCTGATAAGAGAAAGAGAAGCCGGAAGGCAAGGGATGACTTCAGAGTTTGTGGAATGACCTAATGGAATTCAAAGATTCAGAGGGAGAATCGGTGTACCCAATGATACGGATCTGAGGAGGCTGATCTTTGAAGAGGCTCATATGTGTAGATTGAGTATGCACCCAGGATCTACAAAGGTGTATCAGGATCTAAAACGGATGTATTGGTGGCACGGGATGGAAATGGATGTTGCCAGTTTTGTCTCTTAATGCTTAGTATGCCAAAAGGCCAAGGTGGAACATCAAAGGCCCGCAGGGATGCTACAACCGTTAGATATCCCAGAATGGAAATGGGATGGCATATCTATGGACTTCGTTACTACCTTACCTAGGACACCGAAGGGGTTTGATGCTATATGGGTTATTTTAGATCGACTCACAAAGTCAGCACACTTTCTTCCTATAAACATCAAATATTATATGGAGAAGCTAGCCCAGTTATACATCGAAGTGATCGTAAGACTTCATGGTGTACCATCCAGTATCATCTCCGACAGGGACCCGCGATTCACTTCTCGTTTTTGGCAAAGTTTGCAAGAGGCTCTAAGAACTTAACTGCGGTTGAGTTCGGCATATCATCCGCATGCAGATGGTCAGTCGGAGAGAACAATCCAGTCTTTGGAAGATCTGTTAAGGGCTTGTGTGTTACAGCTTTCAGGGAGTTGGGAAGGTTTTTTGCCTCTGATAGAGTTCATTTATAACAATAGCTTCCACTCGAGCATAGGGATGGCACCCTATGAGGCTCTGTTTAGAAGGCGTTGCAGAACGTTGTTGTGTTTATACCGTGACACCCTTTCCAGGGGCATCACATTTACAGACATTTTATAAAACTCTAAGGCCGAAAAACAGGTTAATTAAAAACATGTAAGAAAGATGGGGTGAATTTTTTCTTTTCACAAGACATAACTGTAAAAGCTTGTAACCGTTTATGCGTGTAAGGTAAATAGAACTATTTCATAATATAAGTTCATAAAGGTTTACATAAGAATCCAACCCAACTATAGAAATGAAACAGAAAGATACAGACTCAACATAAAGGATTAGAGACGCAACTCCTAAACACATGATACTTGGACATGCAGCTCCACAAAAGATAAAAGGAAGGTACATACACTCTGACACCCTACACTGGCCGACAACAGACTATACGGGAAGACATCCCTCAGATCAATCGTTGAATGCTTCCACTGACTTCTACTTTATGCAGCAACAAGCGAAAGGAATAGAAAAGTGTAGATAGATCACCTCCCTCCTAATCTCCTCACTTCTTTCCTTCCATCCAGGACCCGTCAAACGAGGCCTAACAGGAATCCTAGTAGGGACTACAGCTGGCGTTCCTATGGAAGACATTGCAAAAGTTGACCTAGAAGAAACTTTGCTAACAAGCAGCCTATCCTTAACAGAGGGAGAAGGCATTGAACATGTCGGTGAAAAATCCCACCTAGCGTTCCACTTACGACCACAGCCTTGACGGCAAACGACATAAGGCAAGTGGTGAAACGGTTAAAAACCCTTCCTCTATGACCGATGCGGTTTGTGAGTGTGGCTCTCCACTTGTACGTTGCTAGAAGCCCATCATGATTAGATGTCCAAATGCTGAAACCACTGGGAAGCTCAGCAGAGAGATGAATCTGAAGCGCCGAGTGGAGTCTCGGTATCACTACCTTCTCAGGAGACCACCAGAGAAGCACACAATGATGCAATACAAAGTAATGAGGTGAGATTCCCATTCATCAACACAACACATCGCAGAAGTAAAAACGGTACGACACGCAAGATAACTGCATATTAATCATGCATATCATACATCTCAATATCTCATATTATTCAATCAACAACATAAGAAATCATCAACACAGGATAATAATGTATAACATATAAATGTATCCATCAACAGTCATGCAATGCAATGCGATGTACATGACTCTATGCCATATGCCACAAGGGTAAGACTCTGACCCCTACTCCATGGAGTTAAACATAACTTGAGTGAGTGATTGGGAGAACATTGTCTGCCTTATCTCAGCCCCACAGTGCCACATCAAAGATCGCAATTACTATAATGGCTCACGCCAGATGTTCTTTACCAAAATCACGATTTGTCCAGTATTAAGTCAGGACGTCAGTGTTTTTCGATGGGTACCCACGACACAGAGGAGCTACTCTCTAGCCACCTGTGTTCTTCCCAACCCCAACTTCCTCAAGACGCTCAAGATCGCAACCTTTGACAATGGCACCTGCACCAAGGTGTAAGCTCAACTCCCAAGCATAACGCCCAACTCATGCACAGATGCGTATGCATGTCTAGATAATAACAACGATAGTAACAACATAATTACTGTAACACAATGTTTATCCTCTTGATAAACCGCAAGGCATCCCTAGGGGATCCACTTTTACACGACTTGCCATCAGTGGTCCGTTTTTGGTTCCATTCCTTATGTCCACGTACAACTCTATCATTTGGAAAACGATGTTCAAGTCTTATGACATATTATTCTATATCCTAAGCGTATTATGGAAAATAGAATCCACAAGGATCCTTTCATCAAATCTTCCCACTTATCTATCAAAGGAAACATTACTTATTTTGTATAAGTAATTCTTTGTGATTAAACATTATGGATCCTTAGATGACCTAAATCATCAAGGGTGTGGGATATGGTTTTCCATGACCACGAGGTATAGGTACATATCTTTTATTTTATCTTTGTGAGTCCTTTATGGAACTCATTGAATTTCCTTTAGATGATAATACGTATTTACGCTATTATAGTAAAATCTTCAAAATACTTTCCATGGTGGTAAACTAATTCATGAAACCCTCTTTATCAAACATAATCTGAAAACACTATACATATGTTCATAAGATATCCAAAACCCCAAGATACTTAGTATCTTGCTTTTATAAATTTAGTGTAAAACTCTTTTTTGAAATGATTCCTATTTCTTTTACTTAACGTAAAAAGGAAAATGAATCTTTCTTTAAATCACCTTTCATTTTCAAATGAAAACTATAACTCATTTCTTTTGTAAGATTCCAAATTGATAATAGGAGTGTAAAAGACTCATTGTTTTAAAGAAAACACTTACAAGCATTCTTATTTCTCTTTAAAATAGGTTTACTAACCAAAATCTTTGAGAAACAATATGGACCATCTAGAAAGCTCTCACTACAACAGAAAAGGGCTTTAATAGCGTTTTTTTCTTTTTTTTTTTGTCTTTAATAGCGCTTACAACCGCTATCTATTCACCAGCTATTAAAGGTAAGGAAGAAAAGATAACGCTTCTGAAGCGCTATCTAAAGTGACTTTAGACAGCGCTTCTTCAAGGAAGCGCTATCTTAGAGGGGGGCTTAGATAGTGCTTCCTCGAAGAAATGTTATCTATTCCCTTTTTTTTCAAGCCAAGCTGAGCAAACTCGCTCATCGCCCACCTCTAGCATTAAATTTTCAGTGAATAGAGAGCTTCGAACACAGGTTCTTGGTTGATATTCAACTAGATCTGAAACAAAACGAAGCATAAAACATAAATTTCAGAACGAGTACTAATTCTAAGAGATTTGAACCGAACTAGGGTTGAAGTAGGAACCCTAGAAGAAGAAATGGATATAAGTGAGGAATTTAACCTTGTAGTGGAGAAAACGAAGCTTGAATTTCTCCATTAAACATACAGATTTGTCCGCAGCTGCTCCATCAGCGCACCAAATCCGACGAGATCGAGCTGCTCGAGTGGCACGCCGTCGCAGAAACTGTAACACCCCCTCGATGCTATGTCTCAAACGCGATGCGGAAAACATAAACAAATAAAAACGCTGGTTGCTTTCAGAAAATACTTTAAGTAAATAACTATGTTCGAAAACGTGTGTTAAAAAAAAATTTCATACCAATATTAAACATCCATGACAAAAACATAAGGTATTAATGCCGGAGCAAATAGGTTTTCTAGAAACAGAGTTTAAACTAGTAGTAGAAATTCTGGTCTATTATCACAGATTACAGACTTCAAAACATTAAGTCAACATAAATACAGCAGATAAGATACGACTGCTCCAAAAAAACAAGACTTTAATGCTGGTCGGGCTAAAAGTAGCCATTGGGGAAAAACCCCAAAGTCAGCTCCGATTCCCGGAGGAATTCAGAGGGATCCTCCTTCTCTTCATCTTCATGGGACTCAGTCATCAAAGTCCTCAAGTGTCCGCGGGGACCTCTGGGCAGCATCTGTACATGTATCAAAAAACACAACAGGGTGTCCAACATGCACAGGCAAAGGTGAGATACTCATTTCACAAATTTATCATGATAGCCGCACAAGCGAAAAACAAAACATACATCCAGATATAGATACAGTTGTATTAACAGATATTCATATAACATAACATGTCAGACATCATCGTGAGTTATAATAATGCATGAGACTTCAATATCATCTTTCTAATTCATGTTCTCAGGAGATTCTTAACTTCCCTTCGTCGAGTGATAGGCCGTAAATACTCCCATAATACAAATGTTCTCATGAGTCGGCCTCTCAATTTAGGTCCGAACTCCAACTGTTCTAGGGTATCACGTCTCAACCATATCATGAATAGTCCAGCCTCTGATTGAGTTCATCCGTGTTTGGTAGCCGATTACCAAGGCACGGGATCGCGATGCCTCCGGCCTCTTCTGGAGTCTCGAACACAGGATGCCCCTATAGACCAAGTGGTCTTAACTAGCTCATATTCTCAACCACAATGGATTGTTGCTCGATTTCGTGGCACGTCTGCCGATTCATGTATGTACACAGAAGGTTTTCTGTTTTCTTTTTCGTTCATTCTTTTTGTCAAGGCACACAGCTCATGACACATTTCAAAGGACATCTAGCCCGTTCATTCAAAACATAGGACACATAGTCCGAGTGCTTAACTCACAAAACACTAGCGCGACGTCTAGGTCACTAGTTTTGCAGGACTTCACAAAGTGAAAGGGTAATCACCATTTTGCTTCTGGGTCTTATTTTCGTATATAAAACTTGGAAAACAAAACTCAAAACTCATTGGCATGAACTAAAACATTTTCTCAAAGGAAACTATTTTCAATAAAACTCTTTTCTTTGTAAATCTATTTTCTAAATGTTTCGTCGTTTGAAAACATTTTTCTAAAAAGGAAGCATTTGAATGGACTTTCATTAAAAAGGACTCTTTTTTTCAAAAGATTTAACACTTTAAAGAAAGAAACTTTCCTTGATAAGACAAAACTATTCTCAAGACTTTTCTTTGATTTTAGAATACTTTTTAAAATTTTGATTAAGGCTTTTAAGTGTTTTAATCTTCAAATCAAGCTATAGCCGATGCTATGGTCTCAACCAATACAATCAAAATCACAATCCAGGATATACATATATAAACATCAAATCTTAAAACAACGTCATAAGTATATCTCATCCAAGGCAACAATGCCACAATTCATTTTCAAACATCCAACACACACTTCACCAATTAAATCAATTACATACACAACACATAATATATTCACAAAGTACCAATCATCTTATGATTCCAATCATAACAACAACAACACATCTAACAACCAAGCTCATGAGACTACCAAACTCATTTTAAGTAATCTCCCTTTACCTCTTGAAGATTTCAAGTTCGTTCTCGAAGGGTTTTCAATTCCGACTCCGGTTTCCTTCGCACCGCCTAGAACAATCAACCACAACTTGATCCTTCACAACAAATCACAACTAAAAGTTAATAAAATCAACCAAAACTCATCCACCTAATCTAGGTTAGGGTTCGGCCATCCTATAAAAAAATAGGCTAGGGATTTCATTTGGTTTCAATCTCTTGGATTCAATACATAACAATACATAAGGGTAATGGAAGGATGAATTCCATTGTCACTTTCTAAAAATTGAAGCAAAATTCCTCTACCCTCACAAGTTAGGGTTTCGGCCATTGCTTAGAAAAATAGGATAGGAATGTCATTTGATTTCATGCTCTTGGATAGTGATAGAGGATGATGACACTAGATCATAGAAATTGATTTCATATTAAAAGGATTTTTCTATGATTTTTTAGAAATTTTTTAAGATTGGTTCTAGAAGTTGGAACTCATGGAATCATGGTTTTCAAACAAGAAATAAGAGGAGAATAATGAAGTTTATGGATCAAAGGAAGTAATCCTACCTCTTGGATGATGAACAATGCAAGGATTCAACACTTTTCCTTCACCAAAATTAAGTTTTCTCCTGAATGAAATGAGAGAATGTTAAGGAGGAAGATGAAGTGAGGAAAAGAAATGGTGAAGGCTTCATGAAGCTAGCTTTAGGCGTGTGAGAGAGAGGGATAAGATGGTCCCAAAAAATTTCACTTAAGAGCAAAATGGACATTTCACCTTAGGGCAAAATGTAATTAAGAAAAGGTTACAGGCATTTTGGTCTTTTCGCAGTATGAACGCGTTCAGATATTTTCAATTATCATCATGACACTGGCACGCCTTCCTAGTTCATGTGACTTGATGTGACTTCAAGTTTATCCGTTAGTGGGTCCCGGTAAATCCGTATTCAGTTCCGTTCTTCACCCGATTTAAGGTTTCACCCGAATAACTTATATTATTTCACTTTTTAGTGCGAAAAATCAATTTTATCGAAATTGTTGGAAATTCGATTCTAAACCTAAATGTTTCTTTCACGAGTCAAAATTAGGTCTTCTGATCAGTAAAATCTTACTGTCAGTGAAAACGCAAATCGGGCTCCGTCTGAATTTTCAACCCAAAATTTAATCGTAACTCCCTACGATGCCGTAAAGTATGAATATGATCTTGGTTTATTTAATTTCATTTTCTAAAATCTCAGATAAAACAAAAACTTATTATTTATACAGATTACCGATATTAAAAGCAGTTAAAAATCGAGGTGTTATAGAAACGAGCTGCTCTTTAGATCTAGTTTTGCGAGGAAACGCGAAACGCGTAAAGGGAAAAAGAAGGGGAAGGGACGCTCTTCTCCTTCAGCATCCCAATTGCTTCCTTAATCATCTGCCAAATAAAACTGAGTTAGATTCATTCCCAATGGTAATTCAATAGAACAAACAAAAAGAAGAAGCGAAAATGAGAATTTAATAAAACCTCTTCGTAAGGGAGTCATTGGGTTTCGTGATTTTGAAAACTTTCCACCACAATGATAGACTCCTTAGTGGCCATGGCCATTGATAAATTTTCTGCCTGCACCGCAAACTACATTATGAATATTACAATGGTGGAATGAGAATAAAGATCTGGGGGAAGGAGAACTGAGTGAGGAAGAGAGAAAGGTGAGGTCGCGCTGTGTGAGAAGACAAAGCTATAGTAGGAACGATATAGTATATCATGTTTTAATTTAATTTTAGGAGTAGGAAAAGATAGCGCTTCTTGGAGAAAGCGCTATCTTAGGTACCACCTAAGATAGCGCTTCCTCAAGGAAGCGCTATTAAAAGTCAAGAAGTAGATAATAGTGCTTCCTTGAGGAAGCGCTATCTTAGGGGGTACCTACGATAGCATTCTAAGATAGTGCTTCCTTGGGGAAGCACGATTAAAAGTCTCTGTCTCATTTTTAATAGCGTTTCCGCGTGGAAACGCTACTAAAGTAACGCTATATAAGCGCATTTCTGTTGTAGTGTCTTTTTTCTTAAAAATCTTTTCCTTAAAACATTATATTAGAATGGGTGCTTGATCACCATCAACTTCCCTATCCTTAAAATACTTTTCATATAACTCTAAAGATACTCATTTTCCCAACACTTGGTTCTTTAGAACCAAAACTTGATTTCTTAGAAAACCTTTTTAATTTCTATTTCCTTTATACCTTAGTATGAACACATTAAAACTCTTAACATCAACATGTTAGGTTCCTAGCCCTAATTACTATGGTATGGCCGAATGTCTCCATGTAAGTAAGGTAGGTCTTTTTAATTTCTTTTGCCTTCTTGGAACCATTTAGGTCCATTACACCATTACTTAAACATAGAAGCTTTGGCTTCCCTTTTTAACTCAACAAGGACGAACCATAAATGATTGTTTTCAACAAAATATATGTCATCCAACAACATTATAGCATCATGAAAATCATCTCAACATATAGTCATTTCATCAAGTATTAAAAGCATGAACAAGTTCATCATTCAAAAATCCTATCCTTAGGTCCTGAACCTAAGAATATTTTTTCACCATGTCAAAATGATTTTCAACACTAACACTCAAACACAAATAATCACATGAACACCATAGCATACAATTCCAAAAATCAACATCAAAACCCGTATACAGAATTTTCAGCATTTCAAACACCAACTTGTGACACACATTTGATTAACCAAACGAACTCAGATTTGAGCAAATGAGGAATCATATGAAAGCCACTGTAGTCACAATCCAAGAGAGAAATTTATGTTCAGATTTGACCATATTTTCAAGGGTCAAATATCCATGAAACTAAACGAATTTTTTTATCAAAATGAAGCTCAAGATGTCTAGTTTAAGGATCAAAAACAAGTATTGAAATCCGAGGTCTAGGCTGAGAGAAAAATCGAAATGACTCACACAAGGTCAGATCCGAAAATCACATTTTCATAAACTTTTTTCAACAAAAAGATGGAGGAACCCTAGGTTAGGGTTTTCCCACAAATCAAAGTTATTTTCAACCATTAAAACACATCAATGAACACAAATCAAGCCAAAAATAAATATTACAACATTGTTCTCATAGAGAACCAAATAGACAAAGCAGAAAACCCTTGGTTTACGGTTTTCCCAAATCAAACCCATAAACCATTTTCACAACCACCAATGTGGTGTGATGTGGTTCCCTATTACCTTAATGAAGCTCCCTTAAAGAAGTTGTAAAGATGATCCACCACCAAGAGATGACAATCGAACCCTATACAAACAAACATTAGGGTTTTGAAACTTTGTTTTGAAGAATCATGAACTAGAAAGTGTTTACTCATGGTTCTAAGAAAATATATGAAGAGAAAAGTAAGACTAGAGACTTACTTAGTGAAGAACACATGATGAACAAGGATGGTGTTCTTGAGGTTCAAGAACCAAGTTGCTCCAAAGAGAAAACTTTCTTCATCAAAGGTGTAAAGGAGATCAAGACTTGAAGAACTATGGTCATAGAAATTGAAGAAGATTTTTGGATGGTGTTGCTCTAGGTTTGGCCGAAAATGGAGATAAAGAGAGAGAAGAGAGAAAACTCAAGGTTCATGAAAGTATAGACTTTGATCTTGTAAATGAGAAATGATGAAGTGTTTAAGTGTTTATTGTCATGAAGTAATAGGCTAGGAATTTAATCAAAATGATATTAATTTGGTGTAAGAAAATCCAAGGGCTTAGAATTAAAGAGATGCTACTTGTTGATCTCACATGAAAAGTAGCCAAGATTAACCAAAAATGGTTAAGATGCTTGTCCATAAAAGGTAAGGATGAGAGGTTATTAACCAAAAGTCATAGGAGTTTAATCCATTGGTTAAAGGAATGAAAAGGTGATGGATGGTTGACATCAGTGTGACAACGTCTCGTGAAGCATGAAAGACAGTCATAAACTACTCTTAACTCTGAGCCAGAACAAATTCCTCGGCCCTGGCATGCATCCCAAGGTAAAGTGGTCCCAATTAAAATAATAATATTTTTATCAACTATTATTATGATTATGATTAATCAAATTATGTTCTCAATCAAGTTATTCACACAATCAGTTTATGGATTTTTAATTATCAACTATTATTATGATTATAATTAATCAAATTGTGTTCTTAGTCAAGTTATTCACACAATCAGTTAAAAAGACAAACATAGGATTTTTGAGATGTTACAGATATCAAGATGGAGAACATCTTACTTTGGGACCCGAAATCGTACGTCAGACCACAGAAAAAGTGAAGTTGATTCAGGAAAATATGAGAGCAACTCAGAGTAGACAAAAAGAATACACGGACAAGAGGCGTCGACTACTCGAGTTTCAATAGGGTGATCATGTATTCTTGAGAGTCACACCCATGACTGGGATTGGCAGAGTGACACACCAAAATACATTGGACCCTATCAAATTCTTCGTAGAATTGGCCCAGTGACCTATCAAATAGCCTTACCTCCTTTTCTTTCGAATTTCCATAATGTGTTTCATGTCTCGCAGTTGCGAAAATATATTCATGCTCCCACACATTAGGTAGAGTCGGATACAATACAATTAAAGAATAACCTAATCTATGAAACTTTTGCTATCAGGATCGGGGATCGAAGAATGAAGCAGCTCGGAGGGAAGGATATCGCTCTAGTGAAGATCATCTGGAATGAAGCATCGGGAGATACGACGTGAGAGCTTCAAGAAAAGATGAAGGAGCTTTATCCTCAATTGTTTTGACGTCCTTAGTTTCGAGGACGAAACTCTTTTTTTGTAGGGCAGTGATGTAACACCCCTGTTTTCTGTATCCGTTTGTAATCACCTTGACCATGTGATTTTCTTTCTTTATGAGTTATGTATGACTTTGTGAAGTGTATGAACGATCCCTTGTTGAGTATGAAGACCATAAGTGACCGTCTTAATAAGTTTTCCTTTTGTCGTGTTGAGAAAGAACCGATAAAAGTTTTATTTTAATCGGTAACGGATAATTTCTTGTTTCGCGTGCCGAAGGCCGGGAATCAAGAACTGGAGTAAGATGTAATATCGAATTACATCTTCCATTACCTTCTTAATTATTTCTATTGCAGAGAATTAGTTTCCATGAAATTAAAAAATTCACCAAAAGTAGTAAAAACCGATTATCCATTTTTGTTAAAAACTGCTCGAAAGAGCACACTAGCCCATGCTAGGTTATTCTTTTCCACTCCACTTGTCTGCCTCTCATCAGATGATGATGAGTGAGACAACCCCTTCCTAGGAGGTCCCATTGGTGACCACACTTATAATTATTAGAGTTATAGCATAGCATAGTAGTATAAAATTTGCGGAAATATAAAACATACAATACATACTGATACCATAGTAATATATATACAGACATAAGAGTATCGGCTCCATCAGTAGAGCCTACAACAACTGATGCCAAACATATAAGATTCAGAGTATACAGTAGATAAAACTAAAAACATAACAACGGAAATAAAGGCACGTCAGAGATCCTCTCCTAGCGCTCAAGTTCCCTCAGCATTGGGATCCGAGGCTCTGCCGCCGGCATCAGGCTCAACAGGTATTCCGTCAATCTCCTCTGGAAACTCATCATCAGGGTCTTCTCGTACAGTCGAGAACAAAGAAATACAACATAGAAAAGTACAGGGGATAAGAAACAGTAATATGTCATACATGGGAAAAACAGCGATATAAATAATGTATATAGATAGCAACACACCAAATCACAACAGTGACAACCAAACAACTCCCGAATAATTTTTCCCTTAACTACTGTCTCTCACACTCATGCAACTAACGACTATATGGACGCGATCACGACGCGACATCCCCAACTGATCAAGGTGTCCCAATCATCACTATGCCACCCCCATAAAGGTAGGGTTTAGTCTAAAGCCCGCAGGCCCAAATCGTCCCATGGATACGACATATTCCCCCGCCCGCAGGCCAGGTCGGAATATTTGCCCGTTAACAACGCAACTTACAATAACGACATGTTCCCCCACCCGCAAGCTAGGTCGGAGCATTCGCCCGTTCGTTACAACTCAACTTTTGGTAACGATATATCCCCCTGCCCGTAGGCTAGGTCGAGATATGCGCCCGTCCGTCTACAATTCGACTAACGGGTACGACCACCTCCCCGTAGGTAAGATCGAAATCGCCCCTACGCCAAACTAATCGGTACGACCATCTCCCCGCAGATAAGATCGAAATCGCCCGTATGCCAACACAGTGATGAATAACAACTATGCAACATGAATCTCACTGACTCATCTCAGGATCAACAATTAGTGCCTCAAGCACGACTTATATACAACCACGACCAACTTTCATCCGACTTAACCGGGTATCAACTCACGTCACAACATCAACAGATCAACTATATCACTCGGTTGAGCACTACAACATATATATAACCTCGACTTTCTTGCTACACATTCATCACCCGATTTATCAGAAATCACTGCCTAGTTTTACTCAGACATCAGCAGTCATAACAGTATATACACAACATTAAAATCAACGTACAGATAAATCATGTTCAATCAATCAAGAGCATATAGTAAGCATAACATGTATCACATGCACATATATCATATTAAATACCAGTCACAGAGCATACATCCTCAATATACGGTAAAATCAACTTAACGGTCAAACGACCTCTAGTAGGGTTTGGATCGCCCTATGCATATCAATATATATTATTTAAAGCTTGCCTCCCCGACGATATTGTGGTTCTTTCCCCCACCTTGATGATTTTCCCGAGAGATTCCGAATGCGGCTCCGCAGCAGTCAATCGAGTGCGCGATCGAGCGTTCGAGTCCTGTCGGATTCTATACAGTAAAACACAACCAGAAATTAAAATAATGAAACCATAATCTACCTAATCTCTAGGATTAGCTACTGCCATTAATTACTTAAATAGGCTAGGGATATTGAAATTCTACCAACTCTTGGATCAATGATCCTTAAGTATACCTAATGCATAATCAATGATCAATTATCAAAGATTTGAACCAAAACCCCTTAAACCAACAAAGTAGGGTTTCGGCCATCACCATGAAAAATAGGTGAGAGTTTGATTTGGCCTCCTAATCACTTGGATTACATGATTAAGGGATGCAACATGTGGAATCAAGAACAAAGAACAAAAACCCATTTTCCCCTTAAAACAACCCATTCGGCCTTCCCTAGAAAAATAGGCTAGAGATTTTATTTCATTACAAGCTCTTGGATTGTGATAGTAGGGGATGATACTAGCTCATAGGAATTGGTTTGGTCTCAAAATGATTTTTCTACAATTTTCTAGAGATTTTTGAAGTTTAGATCTAGAAATTGAAATTCATGAAAATAAATGGAGAAAATAAAGATTGAGAGCTCAAGGATGAAATCTATACCTTCTAGGTGATAGATGAGGATGGGAGGATCAACTTTGCTTCACAAACTTGCTTGAATATCCTTGTGGAAGCTTGAGAAAAATGGAGGTGAAGGAAGGAAAGAAAAATGGAGAAAAATGGAGAAGAAGAAAGAAATGAAGAAGAAGAAGAAGAAGAAAGTGAAGGGAGAGAGGAGAGAGAGAGAGAGGCACGAAAATAAGAGAGATAGGAAGGGTGAGGTCATCAAAATCTTAGATATTTTAGGGACGTAAACGTTGTAACGCCCCGATTTTTCACGTTTTCCATTTCTTTAGTATTTTAATGTCTTTATTTTATTTGAGGTCTTAGGAATAGAAATAAAATATTCCGAGACCACAGTCATGCTCGACGATATCGTAGGAAGCTACGATTAAGTTTTGAGTCGAAAACTCAAACGGAGTTCGGTCTGCGTTTTTACACTGACAGTATGATTTTACTGCTCAGAAGACCTCAGATGGACCCGTGAACAAGACAGTAAGTCTTAGAATTCGATTCTCTACGTTTTGGTTAAATTTCGTAAAAATTTCAGAAAAATAACTTCCTGACCTTCGTTCGGGCGGAATCCTCAATCGGGTGACGAACGGAGCCACATATGGATTTACCGAGACTCGCCAAAAGATAATCTTGATATCACATCATCCCAGGACACTTGGGAGAGTATGCCAGAGTCGTCATGACGTTCGGAAATATCTGGACGCAAAATGACCAAAATGCCCCTAACCTTAATCTTTTACACTTTTACCATTATACCCTTTTGGCAAATGACCTTTTTACCCTTAAGTGAACTTTTAAGAGGCTGAACTCAGCCCCTCACTTCATCATTTTCGCACAGCCCCTCACACCATAGAGTTCCATAGTTGTTCTTGAGAGAAAACTCCATTTTCACCTAGAAAAGCTTGAGTTTTTGTTGGATTCACTTGATTCCTTGAGCAATCTTTCTTCATTTCAAGGTAAGATCACTTCTATGATCTCTTAGCTTCTTGAATCTTTCTTTATTTCAAGATCAATCTTCATTTTCATGAAAAGAATTTCTTAGATCCAAAACTTTGAAAATCCATAGGAAATTGTAGAAAAATCCTTTTGAGGTAAGACCAAGTTCTTTGAACTCACATCATCAATCTCTACCTAAACCCAAGAGCTTATGATTCAACTCTCATCATAGCTCAAAAAGCATTTTTGGCCGAACCCTTTTGGAAGATGATGAATAGTGTTTTCATCAAGTTTTGATTTTTAACACTTGATTTCATCCTTAGCTTTCCTAATGCTTTTGAATCCATGAAATGGAAAACCAAAACCAATTCCTAACCTTTTTAACCTAGGGTGGCCGAAACCCTCTTTGTGAGAATTGTTGAGATTGGCTTTGATTGTTGTTTAATGTTGGATTGTTGTGTTGTTGTAGTTGTTGACGATTATCAGGAAGTTCAGAAACCGATCAACCGACTTTGATCCGGGAATCTGCTCATCAAGAGGTATGGGGAGAAGAACCTCATCACACCAAGACGGTGGTAGTGAGAATGGTTGTTTAAGTTTATGTGTGGGTGAAACCCTTTAGTTTGGGTTCACTTTTATGTGTTAAGTCTTGTTAAGTTCTCTTGGAGAACAAGATTGTTATGATGAGTTTATGCTTGAGTATGTTGTAGTGTGCTTTAGCATATGTTGATGATGATATGATTGAATGAAAATCATTTCCATGTATGTTGAAAAACCTACTTTGATCACTAGATCAAGTATGGACTTTTATGGTTTGATTATGAGACCATGATGTGTGATGGACTTGGATGTTTGATTATGATGTAGAAATGTGTATTGTGGCTTATCATAATTGTATGAGCTTTTGAGCTACATGTGCTTTGTTGGTGAAGTGAAGTCTCCATTTTCTTTGGAGTAGGCTTGTGGCCTTAGTAAGAGGAAAATATAAGAACATATGTTGTTCTTGTTTTGGTAAAGTGTTGATGCAACAAAACATAATTTCATAACCTATGTTTTCAAAGAGAAACAAAAGTGATTTTGATCCAAAGATCAAATGAAGTTTTCACCTCTAAAGTGTGTCACCAAAGTTGGGAAAATGTCTTTTCTTTAGCCATAGGTCTTTTAATCAAACTAAGTGTTTCAAAAGAAGAAATAATGAAGGAGTTAGGGAAAATGAAAAACAGGGCACTCGCCCTGCGAACCCCGTCTCGCCTCGCGAGACAGAGGGAAGATAAGGCATTCGCCAGGCTAACCTTGCCTCGCCTCGCGAAACAGTGGACTAGCCCGAGCAGCAAAGATGCAGCTCCTCGGCCTCGCGTCGCGACTTCGTTATCGCCTCGCGAACTGCCTAAGCAGCAAAGATGCAGCTTCTCGGCCTCGCGTAGCGAAGTCGTTTTCGCCTCGCGAACCGCCTAAGTAGTGAAGATGCAACTTCTCTGCCTCGCATCGCGATATAACCCTCGCCTCGCGGAGCAGAAAGACTGTCTAAGAAGTAAAGATGACTTCTCTGCCTCGCGTCGCGATCCAATCCTCGCCTCGCGAAGCAGAAGGATTTTTTTCTTTCCAAGCAGTAAAGAAAACTTCTCAGCCTCGCGTCGCGACATATACCTTCGCCTCGCGAGAAATGGTTTGTTTATAAATAGTGTTTTTCAAACTCAAACTGTAAAGTTTACGCTTTTTAAACCTAAGTTAAGTAATTGACTTAGAGTTGAAGACAAGGAATAATTAAGTATGGTATGTAGTGGAACAAGACCACATGCTATACCATTGATGACTTAATACATCAATGACTTCATAAGACATAATCACAAACATAAAACGTTTTGGGTTTTGAAACAGTCGTTCGATGATGGACCGGTGATTCGGACCCCGATCAGTCGTTCAATTGTTTCAGTCTTGTGATGACTCGATCCCGGAGGGATCACGAGATTTATCCGGTGGATAAAGGTTTTGTTTTCAAAAGACGCGTATAGTTCCTAAGGAAGAGAACCTTAGTAGACTTTGAGGTTTATCCGGGGGATAGACATTGCTTGATCGCATCTGCTTTGTGTAAGCATTGGCATTTCATTTGCATAGTTGTAAGGCCTTGAGCCTAGGAGTTGAGCTTACACCTTGATGCGGGTGCGAATCTTACGGTGACGATCTTCAATGGTCTTTTTGGAGGTATCAGGGTTGGAAGGGCTGACATGTGACCAGTTGGTAGCTCTTCTATGTCGTGGTGAATCCGTGCAATACACTGATATCCTCTACTAGATGTCGTACTTTTCATGTTTGGTTGAGAGTGTTTCCATAAAAGCCAGATACGTGCACGTTACGAATGTTGTAGCATCTTGCCCAAGGCTGGCGCACACGGAACATGTCCTCCCATTCACTCTCTCCGAATGTTTTGTTAGCTCCATGAAGTAGGGGTCAGAGTAGTACCCAGTGACATTGACATTGAGTCATATACATTGCATTGCATTGCATGGCTATTGATGTTTACATTTACTGTTATACATCGTTGTACTGTTAAAGAATACCTTATTTTATGCTGTTAACTGCTTAACATGATATTATGCTGTCAACTGCTTAATATGTTTGACATTGAGAATTCCTGTAAGCATGTTGGGTACGCTGTTACCCGGTGAGTCGTCCCGTTTTTACTATTGCTGTTTTGCTGTGTTGATGAACGGGAATCTCACCCATATCTGTATGTTTTCTGTTGGTACTTGCTGTTGTTCCTTTGAGCCAGAGGAGGACCTTCTTTTTGTGGTCTAGTTTTGTTGTCGGCCAGACTATGTCGATTTTGTAGTACTTTTGGGGAGCTACGACTCCTTGTACTTATTGTATTTCTTATGTCAGTTACACATTAGACTTATGTCTGTATATAGTATTATTCCTTTTTCTGTTTATGTCCCTGTAATTATTATGCATATTGTTCTAGAAATGTATGGCGAACCTAAGTTCGTTATTAGTATTATTTACCTTTACAAAATCCCATTGCATCTTGTGAAAAGAAAAAAAAAGAAAACCGTATTTTCCGCATTAAATAATATTTTCGGCCTTATAAACGTTCGGGAATGTGACACTCAGGAAAGGGTGTTGCATTGTTTGGTATCAGAGCTGGCCGAGTCTTTTTGGGGTTGTAGGTTATGGTCTGTCTTGGTTGTTTTGTGTTCTCTGTGTGATTCTCTGTTGTTTGCTTTAGTTTTGTTGTGGTTCTTGTGTTTGATAGTTCTGGTTTTGAAGGTAGTAATGGCTGCTCAAAACCTGACTGCTGCTGTGAATGCCATACGGGACATGGCTGCTGCTATGGCTCAACGTGATGAACGAGCTGCTGGAGGTAGAGGACTAGATGAATTTCTTCGTCGGAATCCACCTCAATTCAAAGGTGAATTCAATCCTGAGTTGGCTGAACGCTGGATCCAAACGCTGGAGAAGATCTTTGGAGCGATGAGATGTACTGAGAATGACAAGGTTGTCTATGCAACCTATATGCTGGTGGAGGATGCTGAATACTGGTGGGAAGGAGCCCGTCAGATGCTGGTGCATAACCAACAAGCTGTTGACTGGATTGCTTTTAAGGGAAAATTCCTGGAGAAGTATTTTCCTGCGAGTGCAAGGCACGAGAAAGAGATGGAGTTCCTCCAGCTGAGACAGGGGGGAATGACCGTAGCTGAATACGGGGCTAAGTTTGAAAGTCTAGCAAAGTTCTCAAATTACTTTCTGGACAACCCAAGAGAGGAGTGGAAGTGCAGAAAATTCGAAGGAGGTCTAAGGATCGACTTGAAGAGAGCTGTAGTTCCATTGGAAATTTCTGTTTTTCCGAGGTTAATGGAAAAGTGTCGTTTGATCGAGAGTTTGGAGCCTAAGGACAAGCGGGTACAGAGTTCTGGACCGAGCAAGTTCCAGAGAGGAAGCGGTGGTCGAGACAACAAATCTCGATGGAAGCCCTATGCAAAGCAACAAGATCGACAACAACGTTCTGTTGGAGGGAGCAGTGGGAGTTTCAGTCAGTCTGGAAATGCCCCAACCAAGTGCATGAAGTGTGGGAAGAGCAATCACATCACCAGAGATTGTTCGATCAAAGGGATTATCTGCTTCAAGTGTGGGAAGCCGGGACACATCTCACGTGAATGCATGCAACCGAAGTTGGAACATTCTGTTAACAATGTCCAAGCTGCAAGGCCTAAGATGAAGGGCAGAGTCTACACTATGGGTGGTGCTGAAGCTTCTCAGAATGAAGACTTGATCCAAGGTCAATGTGTTATGGGAGGTAAAACCTTAACTGTACTGTTTGATTCAGGCGCAACACATTCTTTTATTGCCTATGACTGTGTGAATCTGTTGGGATTAACTGTGTCTTCTTTACCTTTTGATTTGGTAATTTCTACGCCTACTGCAAAGCCTGTTATAACTGCTAAAGTTTGTTTGAACTATTCTATTTCTGTTAAAGATAGAAGGTTTTTGATTGATTTGATCTGTTTGCCTCTCTCGCAAATGGATGTAATCTTAGGAATGGATTGGTTGTCTTCTAATCATATCCTGTTGGACTGTGCAAATAAAACCTTAGTTTTCCCTAGTTGTGAGAATTCTGGATTTTTGACTGCCAACCAAGTAAACGCTTCTTTGAGAGAAGGAGCTCAGGGATACATGTTACTATCTTCTTTGGAGGTCAAGAGCGAACTAGTCTTAGAGCGCATACCTGTCGTGAATGAGTTTCCGGAAGTCTTTCCTGAAGACGTACCAGGTTTGCCGCCAGTTCGGGACATCGAGTTTGCAATCGATCTTGTGCCAGGAACAGGACCAGTGTCTATGGCACCGTATCGTATGGCACCTGCTGAGTTGGAAACGTTGAAGGAACAGTTGGTAGACTTATTGGGGAAACAGTTTGTTAGACCCAGTGTGTCACCGTGGGGAGCACCTGTGCTGTTGGTGAAAAAGAAAGATGGAACATCTCGGTTATGTGTGGATTATCGCCAGTTGAATAAAGTTACTATTAAGAACAAGTATCCACTTCCGAGGATAGATGACTTGATGGATCAGTTGAGGGGAGCGGCAGTTTTCTCCAAGATTGATTTGCGATCGGGTTATCACCAGATTCGTGTGAAGGCAGAAGATATATCGAAGACAGCATTTCGAACACGCTATGGGCACTATGAGTATCTTGTGATGCCGTTTGGTGTGACGAATGCTCCAGCTATATTCATGGACTATATGAATAGGATCTTTCGTCCATACCTAGATCAGTTTGTCGTTGTCTTCATAGATGACATACTTATCTATTCACGAGACCAGGAAGAACATGCTGAACATCTTAGTGTGGTTCTTCAAGTTCTGAAAGAGAAACAGCTGTATGCAAAACTGTCCAAGTGTGAGTTTTGGCTCGATGAAGTGCAGTTTTTGGGTCATGTAATTTCAAAGGAAGGAATTGCTGTAGATCCGTCAAAGGTTGAAGCAGTTCTTGAGTGGGAAAGACCAACCACAGTGACTGAAATACGCAGTTTTGTGGGTTTGGCTGGGTATTATCGGAGGTTCATTGAGGGATTCTCTAAGATTGTAGGACCTCTTACCCAATTGACAAGGAAGGACAAAGCGTTTGAATGGACTGAAGCCTGTGAGCAGAGTTTTCAAGAGTTGAAGAAGAGGCTAACTACGTCACCAGTGTTGATATTGCCAGATCCAAGCGAATCTTTTGAAGTGTACTGTGATGCTTCATACCAAGGATTAGGCTGTGTTCTGATGCAGAATCGGAAGGTAGTAGCGTATGCCTCGAGATAGTTGAAAGTGCACGAGAAGAACTACCCAACTCATGATCTGGAGTTATCAGCGGTAGTCTTTGCGTTGAAGATTTGGAGGCACTACTTGTATGGTTCGACGTTTAATGTCTTCAGTGACCATAAGAGCTTGAAGTATCTGTTTGATCAGAAAGAGCTCAACATGAGACAAAGACGGTGGCTGGAATTTTTGAAGGACTATGATTTCCAGTTGCAGTATCATCCGGGAAAAGCTAATGTGGTAGCGGATGCCCTGAGTAGAAGGGTGTTACATGTGTCTGCCATGATGGTTAAGGAACACGAGCTGTTGGAACAGTTCAGGGATATGCATCTGTCCGTGGTTAGTATGCCAGGAAGACTATGTGTAGGTATGGTTACAGTATCTTGTGATCTGATGGATCAGATTCGGGAGAAACAAGTATACGACCAGTATCTGGAGAAAGAGCGAAGGAATCTAAAGAAAGGGATGACGTCGGAATACAAAGAAGGAGCAGATGGAATCCTAAGACGAGGAGAACGGGTTTGTGTGCCAAACAACCCGGAGATAAGGAGGTTAATTCTGGACGAAGCTCATAGAAGCAAGTTAAGTATGCATCCAGGGTCAACCAAGATGTACCAGGACCTGAAGCGATTGTTTTGGTGGCAAGGGATGAAAAGAGATGTAGTCGATTATGTGGCATCTTGCTTAGTGTGTCAGAAAGCAAAGGTTGAACATCAGAGGCCAGCTGGAATGTTACTTCCGTTGGATATCCCAGAGTGGAAATGGGACGGCATAGCAATGGATTTCGTGACGTGTTTGCCAAGGACACCTAAAGGATACGATTCCATTTGGGTTATAATTGATAGGCTTACGAAATCAGCTCATTTTCTACCGATTAATCTCAAGTATTCTATGGAAAAGCTTACTCAGATTTATATCAGTGAGATTGTGAGACTGCATGGAGTACCTTCAAGCATCATATCGGATAGAGACCCGCGTTTTACTTCGCAATTTTGGCAAAGTTTACATGAAGCTTTAGGAACAAAGTTACGATTAAGTTCGGCTTACCATCCTCAAACTGATGGACAATCGGAAAGGACGATTCAGTCTTTAGAGGATCTGTTGAGGGCGTGTGTGTTGGAACATGCCGGTAGTTGGGAGAATTTCCTACCGTTGATAGAGTTTACCTACAACAACAGTTATCATTCGAGTATAGGGATGGCACCCTACGAAGCTTTATATGGACGACGTTGCAGAACACCTTTGTGTTGGTACCAAGATGGAGAAAGTGCTTCATTAGGACCTGAACTAGTGCAACAAACAACCGAGAAGGTGAAACTGATTCAAGAAAAGATGAGGACGACTCAGAGCCGACAGAAGAGTTATGCGGATAAAAGACGTAGGCCACTTGAGTTCGAGGAAGGGGATCATGTGTTTTTGAGAGTCACTCCGATGACTGGGGTGGGCAGGGTCTTGAAGTCCAGAAAACTCACTCCAAAATTCATTGGACCTTATCAAATTCTTCGTCGGATAGGTCTAGTAGCTTACCAAATAGCTTTACCGCCTTTTCTATCCAACCTTCATAATGTTTTTCATGTTTCGCAATTGCGGAAGTATATTCCTGATCCCAGTCACGTCATAGAGTCTGATTCAGTACAGCTGAAGAATAACCTAACCTATGAGACATTGCCGGTTAAGATCGAGGACAGGAGGATAAAGAAACTGCGAGGGAAGGAGATAGCATTAGTCAAAGTTATCTGGAACGAGACTACAGGTGATGCTACCTGGGAAAGAGAAGAGGACATGCAACAACAGTATCCGAGTTTGTTTTAAGAGGTACGTATAATTTCGAGGACGAAATTCTTTTAAGAGGGGTAGGAATGTAACGCCTCGATTTTTCACGTTTTCTATTTCTTTAGTATTTTAACGTCTTTATTTTATTTGAGGTCTTAGGAATAGAAATAAAATATTCCGAGACCACAGTCATGCTCGACGATATCGTAGGAAGCTACGATTAAGTTTTGAGTCGAAAACTCAAACGGAGTCCGGTCTGCGTTTTTACACTGACAGTATGATTTTACTGCTCAGAAGACCTCAGATGGACCCGTGAACGAGACAGTAAGTCTTAGAATTCGATTCTCTACGTTTTGGTTAAATTTCGTAAAAATTTCAGAAAAATAACTTCCTGACCTTCGTTCGGGCGGAATCCTCAATCGGGTGATGAACGGAGCCACATATGGATTTACCGGGACTCGCCAAAAAATAATCTTGATATCACATCATCCCAGGACACTTGGGAGAGTATGCCAGAGTCGTCATGACGTTCGGAAATATCTGGACGCAAAATGACCAAAATGCCCCTAACCTTAATCTTTTACACTTTTACCATTATACCCTTTTGGCAAATGACCTTTTTACCCTTAAGTGAACTTTTAAGAGGCTGAACTCAGCCCCTCACTTCATCATTTTCGCACAGCCCCTCACACCATAGAGTTCCATAGTTGTTCTTGAGAGAAAACTCCATTTTCACCTAGAAAAGCTTGAGTTTTTGTTGGATTCACTTGATTCCTTGAGCAATCTTTCTTCATTTCAAGGTAAGATCACTTCTATGATCTCTTAGCTTCTTGAATCTTTCTTTATTTCAAGATCAATCTTCATTTTCATGAAAAGAATTTCTTAGATCCAAAACTTTGAAAATCCATAGGAAATTGTAGAAAAATCCTTTTGAGGTAAGACCAAGTTCTTTGAACTCACATCATCAATCACTACCTAAACCCAAGAGCTTATGATTCAACTCTCATCATAGCTCAAAAAGCATTTTTGGCCGAACCCTTTTGGAAGATGATGAATAGTGTTTTCATCAAGTTTTGATTTTTAACACTTGATTTCATCCTTAGCTTTCCTAATGCTTTTGAATCCATGAAATGGAAAACCAAAACCAATTCCTAACCTTTTTAACCTAGGGTGGCCGAAACCCTCTTTGTGAGAATTGTTGAGATTGGCTTTGATTGTTGTTTAATGTTGGATTGTTGTGTTGTTGTAGTTGTTGACGATTATCAGGAAGTTCAGAAACCGATCAACCGACTTTGATCCGGGAATCTGCTCATCAAGAGGTATGGGGAGAAGAACCTCATCACACCAAGATGGTGGTAGTGAGAATGGTTGTTTAAGTTTATGTGTGAGTGAAACCCTTTAGTTTGGGTTCACTTTTATGTGTTAAGTCTTGTTAAGTTCTCTTGGAGAACAAGATTGTTATGATGAGTTTATGCTTGAGTATGTTGTAGTGTGCTTTAGCATATGTTGATGATGATATGATTGAATGAAAATCATTTCCATGTATGTTGAAAAACCTACTTTGATCACTAGATCAAGTATGGACTTTTATGGTTTGATTATGAGACCATGATGTGTGATGGACTTGGATGTTTGATTATGATGTAGAAATGTGTATTGTGGCTTATCATAATTGTATGAGCTTTTGAGCTACATGTGCTTTGTTGGTGAAGTGAAGTCTCCATTTTCTTTGGAGTAGGCTTGTGGCCTTAGTAAGAGGAAAATATAAGAACATATGTTGTTCTTGTTTTGGTAAAGTGTTGATGCAACAAAACATAATTTCATAACCTATGTTTTCAAAGAGAAACAAAAGTGATTTTGATCCAAAGATCAAATGAAGTTTTCACCTCTGAAGTGTGTCACCAAAGTTGGGAAAATGTCTTTTCTTTAGCCATAGGTCTTTTAATCAAACTAAGTGTTTCAAAAGAAGAAATAATGAAGGAGTTAGGGAAAATGAAAAACAGGGCACTCGCCCTGCGAACCCCGTCTCGCCTCGCGAGACAGAGGGAAGATAAGGCATTCGCCAGGCTAACCTTGCCTCGCCTCGCGAAACAGTGGACTAGCCCGAGCAGCAAAGATGCAGCTCCTCGGCCTCGCGTCGCGACTTCGTTATCGCCTCGCGAACTGCCTAAGCAGCAAAGATGCAGCTTCTCGGCCTCGCGTAGCGAAGTCGTTTTCGCCTCGCGAACCGCCTAAGTAGTGAAGATGCAACTTCTCTGCCTCGCATCGCGATATAACCCTCGCCTCGCGGAGCAGAAAGACTGCCTAAGAAGTAAAGATGACTTCTCTGCCTCGCGTCGCGATCCAATCCTCGCCTCGCGAAGCAGAAGGATTTTTTTCTTTCCAAGCAGTAAAGAAAACTTCTCAGCCTCGCGTCGCGACATATACCTTCGCCTCGCGAGAAATGGTTTGTTTATAAATAGTGTTTTTCAAACTCAAACTGTAAAGTTTACGCTTTTTAAACCTAAGTTAAGTAATTGACTTAGAGTTGAAGACAAGGAATAATTAAGTATGGTATGTAGTGGAACAAGACCACATGCTATACCATTGATGACTTAATACATCAATGACTTCATAAGACATAATCACAAACATAAAACGTTTTGGGTTTTGAAACAGTCGTTCGATGATGGACCGGTGATTCGGACCCCGATCAGTCGTTCAATTGTTTCAGTCTTGTGATGACTCGATCCCGGAGGGATCACGAGATTTATCCGGTGGATAAAGGTTTTGTTTTCAAAAGACGCGTATAGTTCCTAAGGAAGAGAACCTTAGTAGACTTTGAGGTTTATCCGGGGGATAGACATTGCTTGATCGCATCTGCTTTGTGTAAGCATTGGCATTTCATTTGCATAGTTGTAAGGCCTTGAGCCTAGGAGTTGAGCTTACACCTTGATGCGGGTGCGAATCTTACGGTGACGATCTTCAATGGTCTTTTTGGAGGTATCAGGGTTGGAAGGGCTGACATGTGACCAGTTGGTAGCTCTTCTGTGTCGTGGCGAATCCGTGCAATACACTGATATCCTCTACTAGATGTCGTACTTTTCATGTTTGGTTGAGAGTGTTTCCGTAAAAGCTAGATACGTGCACGTTACGAATGTTGTAGCATCTTGCCCAAGGCTGGCGCGCACGGAACATGTCCTCCCATTCACTCTCTCCGAATGTTTTGTTAGCTCCATGGAGTAGGGGTCAGAGTAGTACCCAGTGACATTGACATTGAGTCATATACATTGCATTGCATTGCATGGCTATTGATGTTTACATTTACTGTTATACATCGTTGTACTGTTAAAGAATACCTTATTTTATGCTGTTAACTGCTTAACATGATATTATGCTGTCAACTGCTTAATATGTTTGACATTGAGAATTCCTGTAAGCATGTTGGGTACGCTGTTACCCGGTGAGTCGTCCCGTTTTTACTATTGCTGTTTTGCTGTGTTGATGAACGGGAATCTCACCCATATCTGTATGTTTTCTGTTGGTACTTGCTGTTGCTGTTTGAACAGATGGACGTGATGATGGTTCAGTCCAGTAGTTCCTTTGAGCCAGAGGAGGACCTTCTTTTTGTGGTCTAGTTTTGTTGTCGGCCAGACTATGTCGTTTTTGTAGTACTTTTGGGGAGCTACGACTCCTTGTACTTATTGTATTTCTTATGTCAGTTACACATTAGACTTATGTCTGTATATAGTATTATTCCTTTTTCTGTTTATGTCCCTGTAATTATTATGCATATTGTTCTAGAAATGTATGGCGAACCTAAGTTCGTTATTAGTATTATTTACCTTTACAAAATCCCATTGCATCTTGTGAAAAGAAAAAAAAAAAGAAAACCGTATTTTTCGCATTAAATAATATTTTCGGCCTTATAAACGTTCGGGAATGTGACACTCGGGAAAGGGTGTTGCAAACGTCCTTTAGGAAAAAGACCAGGGGCATTTTAGTCTTTTCGCGTTCAGATATTTTCTAATTTCATAAATATCTAGATATTTTCCAGAAAAGTAATGATGACACTAGTGAGTCACTCCTAGGTGAGGTGACTTCATGTTTATCAGCTAACGGGTCCCGTTAAATCCCTACGCAGCTCCGTTTCTTACGCGATTTAATATTTCGCCTAAGAAAGTCGTGATAACCTATTTATTTTAAAAAATTTCAAAATCGCCGATAACGTTCGCAATTTTATTTAAAGCCTAATCGTTTCGTTCATGAGTCAAAGTAAGGTCGTCTGAGCAGTAAAATAATACTGTCAGTGTAAAACGCAGACCGGGCTCCGTTTGAGTTTTTGACCAAAATTTATCCATAGCCTCCTACAATAGCGTAGAGCGTGACTATGGCCTCAAAATAATTGATTTAATTTTCTAGACCCTCTAAGAAAATAAAATTACTTAAATACTAGTTAAATAAAAAGATTAAGAAAATCTAGGTGTTACATTACTACCCCCCTTAAAAAGAATTTCGTCCCGAAATTCGACATACCTTTTTAAAATAGGCTTGGATATTGCCGTTGCATGTCCTCTTCGCGTTCTCAGGTAGCATCTCTGGTAGCTTCACCCCATATGATCTTGACCAACGGAATATGTTTACCTCGGAGTTCCTTAATCCTTCTATCCGCGATCCTTACAGGTAGAGCTTCATACTCAAGGTTATCTCTTAATTGTATTGACTCTGGTTCTAAGATGTGTGATGGATCGGGGTAGTACTTTCTCAACTGAGAGACATGAAAGACGTCATGAAGGTTGGATAAGTTTGGGGGTAAAGCGATATGATAGGCCACAAGACCAATTCGGCGAAGAATTTGAAAAGGTCCAATGAACCTAGGAGTAAGCTTTCTAGATTTTATTGCCCTGCCGATTCCAGTTCTCGGAGTCACTCTAAGAAAAACATGGTCTCCTTCCTGGAATTCTAAAGGTCTTCTTCTCTTATCGCTGTAACTCTTCTGCCTGTCCTGTGCGATTTTCATCTTTTCCTGTATCCTCTTGATTTGTTCCGTCATCTGTTGCACTACCTCCAGTCCTAGTACTTGGCTTTCTCCATTCTCATACCAACACAAAGGTGTTCTACACTTCCTGCCATACAACGCTTCGTAAGGTGCCATACCAATAATTGAATGAAAATTATTGTTATAGGTGAACTCAATCAATGGTAAGAACTCCTCCCAACTTCCCGTGTGTTCCAAAACACACGCTCTTAAGAGGTCTTCCAACGATAGAATCGTTCGCTCCGACTGACCATCCGTTTGAGGATGATAAACAGAACTCAACCTTAACTTAGTTTCCAAAGCCTCATGTAATTGCTTCCAGAATCTAGATGTAAATCTAGGGGCTCGGAAACGATGCTAGAAGGCACTCCGTGCAACCTTACTACTTCCTTGATGTAGATTTGGGTTAACCTCTCCAATGTATAACTTTCGCCAATAGGTAGGAAGTTAGCACACTTCGTTAACCTATCAATGTTTACCCAAATGGCATCATGCCTCTTGTTAGTCCTCGGCAAACCAACCACGAAATCCATAGATATTCCATCCCATTTCCATTCTGGGATATCTAACGATTGTAGCAGTCCTGCTGGCTTTTGGTGTTCTATCTTCGCCTTCTGACACACCAAGCAAGCCAACACATACTCGGCTATCTCCTTCTTCATTCCTGGCCACCAAAACATTTTCTTTAAGTCTTGGTATATCTTGATAGCTCCTGGATGAAAATTCAACCTACTCTTGTGCCCTTCCTCTAAGATCATTCTTCTTAGGTCTATATCCATTGGCACACAAATCCTATCACCATACCTCAAGACTCCATCTTGATTCATCCTAAACTCAAAAGTTCTGCCTTCCGTCACTTGCTCCTTTACTCTCTGAAGGTACTGATCAACCTCCTGCTTCTCCTTGATTGTCTTCAAAAAGTCGCTCGTTACTGTGACCATTCCTAGGTATATCTTATCCTTAGATAATTCCATGCCTAGATTCAAATCTCTAAACTGTTCAACCAGTTCCAGTTCTTTCACCATCATGGCAGATACATGCAAGGATTTCCTACTTAACGCATCTGCTACTACATTCACTTTTCCTGGATGGTATTGGAGATCGAATTCATAATCCTTTATGAATTCCATCCATCTCCTTTGCCTCATGTTTAACTCTTTCTGATCAAATAGATACCTTAAACTCTTATGGTCACTGTACACTATAAACTTAGCTCCATATAAATAGTGTCGCCATATCTTTAAAGCAAACACTATGGCCGCTAGCTCCAAATCATGAGTTGGATAGTTTCTCTCATGAGTTCTTATCTGCCGTGAAGCATATGCTACCACTCTTCGGTCTTGCATTAAAACACAACCCAATCCTTGGTATAACGCATCACAGTACACGTCAAACTGTCCTGAAGAATCCGGTAACGTCAATACTGGTGACGAAGTCAGCCTCCTTTTCAGATCCTGAAAACTCTTCTCACATTCATCCGTCCAATCAAAGGATATTCCCTTCCTTGTTAACTGCGTCATTGGCAACGCGATCTTCGAGAATCCTTCGATGAACCTTCGGTAATAACCAGCTAAGCCCAGAAAACTCCGTATTTCACTCACCGACTTAGGGCTTTCCCATTGCACTACAGCTTCAACCTTTGCTGGATCTACTGCTATCCCATCACGATCAATCACATGACCTAAGAATTGTACTTCTTCTAACCAGAATTCACACTTGGACAACTTTGCATAAAGTTGTCGGTCCTTTAACACTTGAAGCACAATCCTAAGATGTTCCCGATGTTCTTCCCGATCAAAGGAATAAATAAGAATGTCGTCAATAAACACAACAATAAACTTATCTAAGAACGGTCGGAGAATCCGGTTCATGTAATCCATGAATATTGCTCGAGCATTAGTTACACCAAAAGGCATAACCAGGTACTCGTAGTGTCCATACCGGCTCTTAAACGCCGTCTTCGATATATCCTCCCTCTTGACTCGAATCTGGTGATAACCAGATCTTAAGTCGATCTTCGAAAATATTACAGCTCCTTTCAACTGGTCCAGTAAATCGTCAATCCGAGGCGACGGATACTTATTCTTAACTGTCGCCTTGTTGAGCTGTCGATAATCCACGCACAGCCTCGAACTTCCATCCTTCTTTTTGACGAACAGCACCGGCGCTCCCCATGGTGAAGCACTTGATCTTATAAACTCCTTATCCAACATGTCATCCGATTGCTTTTTCAGCTCCACTAACTCCGCTGGAGCCATTCGATAAGGTGCTATAGAAATCAGTCCAGTTCCCGGTACCAGATCTATAGCGAACTCTATTTCTCTCCTTGGTGGTAAACCCGGAACATCATCAGGGAAAATTTCTGGAAACTCCCGCACTATAGGCAACGAATCCAACGTAGGAGATTCCTTAGCTTCCACAGAGAGTAGCAACACGTGTTTCTGAGATTTACTACCTAACTTACTATCTTTGGCAGGCATTAAGCTAGATTGCTCAGGGAAAGATAAGGTCTTTTTAGAACAGTCTAACACTACATGGTTAGCCGAAAGCCAATCCATGCCTAAAGTTATATCAAGTTGATGCATAGGTAAGCAAATGAGATCAACAAAAAAAGTTCGACTCTCAATGACAATAAGACAATTTAAACAAACAGTTATGGTTGTCAAAGAATTATTTGTAGAAGTAGAAACAGTTCCGTCATGGGGAAGTAAAGAAACAGGCAATTACACTTGATCCACACACTCTCGGGATATGAAGGAATGAGTGGCTCCCGAGTCAAACAATACTGATAAGAGTTTACCTGACACTAAGCACATACCTTGTATAAGATCAGGGAATTGAGAGGATTCAGCTCCTCGTATGGTAAATACCCTTCTGGCGGCTTGTGGTCATGTTGCTTGCTGTCCAGTTCCTTGAGAATATTCTGCAGCTACGTGACCCATCTGGCCACACTGAAAGCATTGGCGAGCTAGTCTCCCTCACCGGACGATCTTTAATCAGATGTGATCTTTTACATCTGAAACATCCACTTGGTCGTTGCTGTTGTTCAGCTGCACCCTCAGTGGCTCTTCCATGACGTCCTCCACCTCGTCTGCGAGCCATTTAATTTCCCGTGGAAGAAATTATCAGCTCACATTTGTAAGACATACAAGACCATATTATCATATGCATGCATCATATGCCTCAGAAATGTTCGAACAGTTACCTCTTACGATAACTCGCGTATCGGACACTCTACCCAACTTCTAAGCATAGTCAATACCCCATGCGGGTTCAACTAGACACGGCCAGAAATTACAACCTAACCCAAGCAGTCCTTGATTATGAATCAAACTGCTCTGATACCACAAAATGAGACAACCCTTCCTAGGAGGTCCCATTGGTGACCACACTTATAATAATTAGAGTTGCGTAGCGTAGTAGTATAAAATTTACGGAAATATAAAACATACAATACATACTGATACCATAGTAATATATATACAGACATAAGAGTATCGGCTCCATCAGTAGAGCCTACAACAACTGATGCCAAACATATAAGATTCAGAGTATACAGTAGATAAAACTAAAAACATAACAACGGAAATAAAGGCACGTCAGAGATCCTCTCCTAGCGCTCTAGGTCCCCCAGCATTGGGATCCGAGGCTCTCCCGCCGGCATCAGGCTCAACAGGTATTCCGTCAATCTCCTCTAGAAACTCCTCATCAGGGTCTTCTCGTACAGTCAAGAACAAAGAAATACAACATAGAAAAGTACAGGGGATAAGAAACAGTAATATGTCATACATGGAAAAAAACAGCGATGTAAACAATGTATATAGATAGCAACACACCAAATCACAACAGTGACAACCAAACAACTCCCGAATAATTTTTCCCTTAACTATTATCTCTCACACTCATGCAACTAACGACTAAATGGACGCGATCACGACGCGACATCCCCAACGGATCAAGGTGTCCCAATCATCACTATGCCACCCCCATAAAGGTAGGGTTTGGTCTAAAGCTCGCAGGCCCAAATCATCTCATGGATACGACATATTTCCCCGCCCGCAAGCCAGGTCGGAATATTCGTCCGTCAACAACGCAACTTACGATAACGACATGTTCCCCCACCCGCAAGCTAGGTCGGAGCATTCGCCCGTTCGTTAACAACTCAACTTTCGGTAACGACATATCCCCCTGCCCGTAGGCTAGGTCGAGATATGCGCCCGTCCGTCTACAATTCGACTAACGGGTACGACCACCTCCCCACAGGTAAGATCGAAATCGCCCCTACGCCAAACTAATCGGTACGACCATCTCCCCGCAGGTAAGATCGAAATCGCCCGTATGCCAACACAGTGATGAATAACAACTATACAACATGAATCTCACTGACTCATCTCAGGATCAACACTTAGTGCCTCAACCACGACTTATATACAACCACGACCAACTTTCATCCGGCTTAACCGGGGATCAACTCACGTCACAACATCAACAGATCAACTATATCACTCGGTTGAGCACTACAACATATATATAACCTCAACTTTCTCACTACACATTCATCACCCGATTTATCAAAAATCACTGCCTAGTTCTACTCAGACATCAGCTGTCATGACAATATATACACAACATTAAAATCAACTTACAGATAAATCATGTTTAATCAATCAAGAGCATATAGTAAGCATAACATGTATCACATGCACATATATCACATTAAATACCAGTCACAGAGCATACATCCTCAATATACAGTAAAATCAACCTAACGGTCAAACGACCTCTAGTAAGGTTTGGGTCGCCCTACGCATATCAATATATATTATTTAAAGCTTGCCTCCCCGACGATATTGTGGTTCTTTCCCCCACCTTGATGATTTTCCCGAGAGATTCCGAATGCGGCTCCGCAGCAGTCAATCGAGTGCACGATCGAGCGTTCAAGTCTTGTCGGATTCCATACAGTAAAACACAACCAGAAATTAAAATAATGAAACCATAATCTACCTAATCTCTAGGATTAGCTACTGCCCTTAATTAATTAAATAGGCTAGGGATATTGAAATTCTACCAACTCTTGGATCAATGATCCTTAAGTATACCTAATGCATAATCAATGATCAATTATCAAAGATTTGAACCAAAACCCCTTAAACCAACAAAGTAGGGTTTCGGTCATCACCATGAAAAATAGGTGAGTTTGATTTGGCCTCCTAATCACTTGGATTACATGATCAGGGGATGCAACATGTGGAATCAAGAACAAAGAACAAAAACCCATTTTCCCCTTAAAACAACCCATTCAGCCTTCCCTAGAAAAATAGGCTAGAGATTTTATTTCATTACAAGCTCTTGGATTGTGATAGTAGGGGATGATACTAGCTCATAGGAATTGGTTTGGTCTCAAAATGATTTTTCTACAATTTTCTAGAGATTTTTGAAGTTTAGATCTAGAAATTGAAATTCATGAAAATAAATGGAGAAAATAAGGATTGAGAGCTCAAGGATGAAATCTATACCTTCTAGGTGATAGATAAGGATGAGAGGATCAACTTTGCTTCACAAACTTGCTTGAAAATCCTTGTGGAAGCTTGAGAAAAATGGTGGTGAAGGAAGGAAAGAAAAATGGAGAAAAATGGAGAAGAAGAAAGAAAGGAAGAAGAAGAAGAAAGTGAAGGGAGAGAGGAGAGAGAGAGGCACGAAAATAAGAGAGATAGGGAGGGTGAGGTCATCAAAATCTTAGATATTTTAGGGACGTAAACGTCCTTTAGGAAAAAGACCAGGGGTATTTTGGTCTTTTCGCGTTCAGATATTTTCTAATTTCATAAATATCTAGTTATTTTCCAGAAAAGTAATGATGACACTGGTGAGTCACTCCTAGGTGAGGTGACTTCATGTTTATCCGTTAACGGGTCCCGTTAAATCCCTACGCAGCTCCGTTTCTTACGCGATTTAATATTTCGCCTAAGAAAGTCGTGATAACCTATTTATTTTAAAAAATTTCAAAATCGCCGATAACGTTCGCAATTTTATTTAAAGCCTAATCGTTTCGTTCATGAGTCAAAATTAGGTCGTCTAAGCAGTAAAATAATACTGTCAGTGTAAAATGCAGACCGGACTCCGTTTGAGTTTTTGGCCAAAATTTAACCATAACCTCCTACGATAGCGTAGAGCGTGACTATGGCCTCAGAATAATTGATTTAATTTTCTAGACCCTCTAAAAAATAAAATTACTTAAATACTAGTTAAATAAATAGATTAAGAAAATCGGGGTGTTACAATGAGATGGATGAGGAGGAGGAGGTCCCTGAGTGTGTGTCGGAGGTTTCACCTGATGCAGCTCCCGCTGGTACAAGTCATGATGCGTGGTGGTTGAGGACCGATGAGGAGTTACTGAGGTATGCGAAGCAGATTATGAGTGGGCATGATATGCAGTCTTTGGAGTCTGTTGAGGAGTCTGAGGAGGAGGCCATGGCGGAGGACGAGGAGAAGGACCCAGAGGAGTACTACTCCGACGAGTTGTGCGGTGTTTTGTTATGGCCAGTCTCTAGTGTCTCCCCATGTCTGTATATATATGTTTTTACCCTCCCCCATTTCTTTTGTCGAGATGCGTCTTCTGTAGTTAGGATTATTTCTTTCATTATGCTGTTGTATTATCTTTTAGTTGTAGTTGGTTGGATTGGAACTACGTTTATGTAATGAAAAAAAAAAACTTTCAGATACTCTGTTACTGCATGTGAATATATATGTATGTGTGTATATATATATATATATATATATATATATATATATATATATATATATATATATATATCCCAGGCCTTGGGGGGGGGGACCCATATTTTTGGTATTCTCTTTATATTTTCCGCGTTTACTTTGTCTTGTGTCAAATAAATGTCACCCATAAAGTGGGGTGTTACACCTATCCTGCTTGATATTCGCATGCGAACCTCAAATATACATTGTGATCCCTCCTTAATCGGTTTCTCGACTTTGAAGCAAGTACTTACATTTTGAGGTTGCAAGAACGGGAATCTTGTCTTTTGAGAGGGGAGCATCACTTCGTTCCACAATTACCTTAAATGGAAAAAATACAAATGGATTACAGAAAACTTCAATGTTTAAATTAAAAAAAAAATGCACTGTTCACTTATAGGGTTTGAAGAAGTACCAGATGTATGTGACTATGACTAGTTCCTCTAGCTCTGTTATCTGTAAAAGATGCTTGATTTGATAGCCTAAAAGGTAACCTTGACTATTCTGGCATACAAATACTTCATCATCAAAAGGATATTGCAAAGTTATATTGTTTGAGCCAATCTTCTCCACAAGTGACCTAAGAGCTTCACAATATGTAATTTGGGGATGACGGACACTTACTTCACCGTGTACAGTGCGGGAGGGCTGAGCCCTCTTCCCTAGGGACGCAACGGATAGGTTTGTGTTTCCCGACTTTTTGGTTTGAACCCCCTCTTTGGATTTTGCAGATTTTGCAGGTTGCTGAATATATCGCAGTTAGGTGAAAGAGTTAGCGATCAACTAATGAAATAAATATGCAGTACATTATATGGAATGGTATCTATTGACATTCCATAACATTTCCTACTTGAATGAGGTGGATTGGCCATGCCACTAAAGTACTATTGCATTGTAAAGGAAGCTGTTGAAACATAAGAACGGGGGTTGAATTATGTTTCTTAAGTTTTTATAAAACTTTTCGCAAAACAATTTTAGGTAAACACGACGTAGAAGCTAAACAAAAGGTTTTGGACGCAAAACACGTTTTACTGCAAAACGATGGACACAAGTTTAAGATGATTACTTCAAAACACAATTAAGAAAAAGCAACTGCAATCCCCAACTTTAGTCATAAACAAATTAAAGGCAGAGATAAGAGACAGAGAGACGCACACAGCTGAAAGGTGGTATGTAAGCACTTCCAGCTTGGGATGAGCAACATAATCAAATAAATACAATCAAATGTCAAATAAGGGAACGCTTAACAACCAAGCAGAAGCCACAACTCAAGTCTTAACCACTGGGCAGAAGCAAGAAACGAAGGACCAATGCTTAACCATCCATGGCATAAGCTCACATCAATGCTTAACCACCATAGGACAAAATCTTACATAAAAATACCAATGCTTAACCATGCATAGCAGAAGCTCACATAAATGTTTAACCATCATGGACAGAAGCTTATAACAAAGCCAACATGCTACTAAAAAAAGCAAATCAAATAAAATCCATGATCAACATTTGTAACCTCCAATGCTATCGGCAAAAAATAAGCGCCAACTTGAGATTCCCCCAAAGGTTGCAACATTCCCATTAGTTTAAGCAAGGCGTCACAAATCAACTCCTGCAAATTCTCCTTGTGAACGTCAACAAGCATCACTAAAATGATTCTTCAGAACTCTCCATTTTCAACGCAATCTAGATCTAAAAACACATAGATCGAGATTGAGAAAAGAAGCATCCACCATGCTCACCTCACCATGAATCAACTCAATGAGATCATCTGCATTCACGACTTTAATAAAATACACCATGCTCCTGAGAAAGTGTTGGCGGATGCCATGGACACACTGGATCGGGTGGATCTATCGCGCTCCGCTAGAGCATTTTGGCGTTTGTAGTTCTGACGTTAGAGGATGTTGAAACGACCCTAATTCCATAAGGAAATCCCATTATTCCCACTTAAATATTAACTATGCCTTAACGATATTATTATGTGCTTATTAAACAGAAGGGATTCAAAAGAGATAAAACATACAAGCATAGACGTGTAAAGCATACATCAGAGTAAACATGCAATGGGAAAAGTAACTATATACAAGAACATACGCGGTTTGCCCCATCAGTAGGGCGATAGTAATATATACATGCTATGTACATAAAAAGCTGAAAAGTAAAGAAAAGTACATCAAGGACTCAAAAGAACTCTCAAAGATCTCACCATCTATCCTCGCCCACTCTAAAAAATACATCCAAATAAGCTCACCTCTCATGCCTAGGATGGATGCACTGGCAGTACCACGCTCTCAGCGGCAGGTATACCTCGAGCTACCCTGTCCCTCGTCATACGTACGTCGATAAACATGCTGGGGTACATAATCAGACGAGGAACTAGACATGACGATCCTACGTCGTCGGTACGTCCTCAAGTACTGCTTGCTCCTTCGTCGTCATCCATTTAGCATGAAGCCCCTCCTGGTCGTCACATGAGAAGACTCTAGAACAGCCTACCTCTGGTCCTGGGCACGAGGTCTAGGCTGATACCACATATGTGAGAATGGCAGAAATTGGATAACTCTTAAAAGTCTCACATCTCCAAAAGGCAGGGCGCTGAACCTAAACCGTAAGGTGATAGGTCCTATGTCTACGGTAAGGAACGTGGCAGGGTCCACCTGCCAACCCTCATCATCGTGATAGATGATCTCGATGTCCCCCAGCACCAGGATCCGCGGTGCCATCTAGATAAAAGGGTGTCTCCTCAGGTCCATCTGCACCCTCTGTCTGCTCGTCGTCTTCTCGTGGATGAACAACAAAACAAACAAAGGAAAGACATGGAGATAAGAATCATACACATCATGAACAAGGAAAAAGGAAAAAGTAGTATATATAACAAACACAAACATCTATCGAATGTACTGACACTACTATCATCTCCTAACTAGATGTACATATACTCTTTCCATGCATGTCGGCCGATACTAAACATCCCCCTTGGACAAAGATATCTATACATCCGCACAATGGAAAAGTTAGTTTGTTCCGGTAATCCATTCCACTTGCCGTGACCCATAAGAGTGCATCACCACTCCATTATCTCCTTGGAAGATCCACTGGCAACTGGAAAGACTTAAGGTCCAGTCGAGATAACCGTACTTAGCCAAGACAACCACAACACGATAGGCGCTACCATACTGATCTCATGTGGACACACATGTGTCTAGTATATCCCTGAGATCTCAAAGATTTTCCCTTCCGTTTTTCGCACCGGCACTCGGTGCACCAACCTCGTGTGTACCATGCCACACGACTTGCCACTTGGCAACAATGCATATTTTATGCATGACATCCATCTCCTTGAGCTAATATCGCACCATATGTAAACTCAACACTTGCGCCTAGTGCAACGCAACATCAAGATATCTCGAGCACCTCAAGAATCCAACAATAAACCACAACTCACGACTACCAGCTCAACTACCAACATTGGTTCATAGCCCTAGAAATTGCTAAAACCACCAATTCTTATGTAGGCACGCAAACCAAGACATAGAAGTAGTTTGTAATCATGCATGTAAAATAGTAAGCACGTTATTAGCATAAGTATGCCATCACATGTATAACAATTCTCATATAGCAGACATCAAATAGACACATAGCAGGTAGCACACACATCCTCCAAGTCAATACAAGTTCGCTAACCTAGAGTATTAAACTCAGCGATGCTAACCCAAAGTGAACTAATCATAGGGTTTAAGCACTTTGCGAAGGCTTAACCTCTGGTTGGGTTTAGGGTCCCCGTACACAATATCAAACAGTCAATACAATTATATAAACTACTCTTGCCTCCTCAACATGTGTAACTCTTTCTCCCCACTACCTGAAACTACTACACGTGCGTTCTCCAGTACAAGCTTCCGACCGTAGCTCCGCGGCCAACAATCAAGCACGTTCTCCGACAAGCTCCCAACACTTCCAAAGATACCCCTGGCATGTACATTGGGTCAAAAGTCGCCCCGAGCACATGCAGGGGTCCAAAAACAAGCAAAAACTCAGAACCAACAACAAAAACAGCAACAGACGATAGCTTGGTTCGAATCAAGGAACCCAAAGAACTAAGCCATCAAAATTAGAGGAAGAAACTCACAAAGACATTGGTTGACTCCCTAAGGACAAATCCACCCCGCTCCTTTCGTGTGACTCCTCAAACGATCGATCGGGCAAAAAGACCCGTAAAACCCTAATGTATTTGCAAAGCAACGCTAGGTTGATGCACGAAGGATAAAAGGATAGGAAACAAGTCAAACACTAAAAAGAATCGGCACCTCGACGAAGCTCAGAACCAAGGTCACACCCTAATCGAGTTCGAAGCTACGATCGTAGATATGTAGTCGGATTAGGGTTTCGACGAACAAAAAGGCCGGAATAACTCATGTACTCACTCTTTACTCTCTGGAACCAGACCTGGACGAAGAAGATGAAGAGAGTTTAGGTATTTTGCACGTCTAAGCGTGCCCACGCTTGAGCGTGGCACCTCATCCACTCTGCCTTCTCCAGGGCTTCATACGTGTCCAACCCCCGTCAAAACGCGAGACAGCTAGCGCTACTACGCTGCATGCTTGCGCTTGCACTTTCTCCACGGCTGAGCGTTGGCACACTCTGGCGTGCACTCTTCCCACGCTTGAGTGCCTGCTCAACTAGGAAGATGTTTCCAAACTTTTGATCTCCCCCGTTTCTCGTGTTACGCCTTAGGTACTTCCAACATGATTCAAGCCTAGTCCTAAACTTTGAACTAGACTTATTACTAACACACAAACAATAAAACAACCAACAAAACACCCTGTAACGCCCCGATTTTTCAAGATTTCTAAGAACAGTAAACTGTGTAAATGAGTTTATATTTTTATATGAGGTTTAGAAAATGAAATAAAATAAACTAAGGCCATAGTCACGCTCTACGCTATCGTAGGAAGTTACGGTTAAATTTTGGGTCAAAAACTCAGATGGAGCCCGGTCTGCGTTTTTCACTGACAGTATGATTTTACTGTTCAGATGACCTAATTTTGACTCTTGAACGAAACAGTTAGTCTTAGAGTCAAATTTCCTACAATTTTGCTAAAATTGGTTATTCGCACTAAAAAGCGGAATAATATAAGTTATTCGGGAGAAATCTCAAACCGAGTGACGAACGAAGCTGAATAGGGATTTACCGGGACCAGCTAATGGATAATCTTGAAGTCACATTAGGTCACATCACCAAGAAAAGCGTGCCAGTGTCATGATGACGTTAGAAAATATTTGGACGTGAAAAGACCAAAATACCCCTGACCTCTTCCATAATTACCATTTAACCTTGTGTGAAAAGACGATTTTGCCCCTTAACTGAAATTTTTTGGACCTTCCTACCCTCACCTTCATCTCACACGCCTCCTTCACTTCATGAAGCCTTCACCATTTCATTTTCTCACTTCA
This sequence comes from Ammopiptanthus mongolicus, assembly GCA_039655645.1. Taxonomy (NCBI): domain Eukaryota; kingdom Viridiplantae; phylum Streptophyta; class Magnoliopsida; order Fabales; family Fabaceae; genus Ammopiptanthus; species Ammopiptanthus mongolicus. The sequence continues at coordinate 41,145,292 of CM077344.1, forward strand.
TCCTTTTCTCTCAAATCCTCTCATTTTCAAGTTTGGTTCTTAACCAAAATTGGTGAAACAAGTGTTGAATCTTGCTCATTCTTCATCAATCAAAAGGTAAGATTACTCCTTTGATCCTTAAACCTCATGAATCTTCTCTTAATCTTGTTTGAAAACCATGATTTCTTTAAGTTTCAACTTCTTGATCCAATTTTCAAAAATTCATAGAAAAGTGTAAAAAAATCCTTTTAATGTCAAACCAATTTCTATGAACTAGTTTCATTGCCCTCTTTCATAATCCAAAAGCTTGTAACCAAAAGAGTTCTCTAACCTAAATGGGTATGATGAGGCCAAATCACATATGTTGAAAAAGCTTGAGTTTTTTATTCAAGTTTTGAGTAATGAGACTTGTTTTAGTGTTAGGTATACCTAAGGATCATCCATCCAAGAGATTGAAACCAAATGAAATCCCTAGATTTTTATTCTATATATGGCTGAACCATAAGTCTAAGGGAATAGGAAAATTTTGTGTTGTTAATGTTGATGTTTGATTGGATTGTGTGATTGTAGCTGGTGTTGAGTTTTCGGGCAAATAATCGGGAGATTCGCGAACCGGTCGGATGACTTTTCATCCGGAGGATTACTTCACCAAGAGGTATGGGGAGTGAACCTCATCCCACCAAAATAGGTGGAAGGTGAAAATGGTTGTTTATGATTGTTTGGGTGAAACCCTTTTGCTTGGGTTCACTACTTTATTTGTGAAGTTCTCTTTGAGAACAAGATTGTAATAATGGTTCTATGCTTAGAATGTGTTCATGATGAGGTACGCTTAGGTGGAAAAATATTTTTATGTATGTTAAAAGCCATACTTTGATCTCTAGATCAAGTAAGGATTTTTATGCTTGAATATGATTGAATGATGCATGATTATTGTTTATCATTATATTGTGAGCTTTTGAGCTATTACTTGACAAGTTAGTGAAGCAAAATCTTCACATCCCATGTAAGGGAGCATTCGGCCTTGACCTTAAGAAAAAGGAAGAACATGAGTTGTTCTTGAACATTCAATGTTTTTGAAAGTTAGAAAATGTTTTAGTAACTTGTATTTCAAAACAAAATTAGAAGTGATTTTGATCCAAAGATCAAATAGAGTTTCAACCTTCAAGTGTTTTTACTAAGGTGAAAATGTATTTATACTTTGGTCATAGTTTATCCAATTAACCAAGTGTTTTAAAAAGTAAAATGATGAAAGTGATTTCATGGAAGTAAAAGTAATATAAAGTTACATTAGGCTTTGATAGGATATCACCTTCATTTTAAAACTAAGTTAACAATCAATCTTCAAAGTATAAAGTGGACCTTGTCCTCAAGTTTGAACTAATTGAATCATAGTTTGAAAACTACATGAAATTCCATTTTCTTTTACACTAGCTTGGATTATGGTTTTACACTAAGTTAGTAACGAAAAACCCTTTTCAACTTAGTTAAGGTACTTTACTTTAAGTACAAAGTTATTTCAAATCAAATGAGTTTTTAATTAGAAAGGTTTTGGTTTACAAAGTCTCAAATTGAGAGTTTTCAACTCAAGATCATAAGGTTTTACGCATGAAAACCTAAGTTAGGTAATTAACTTAGAGCAAAAGAAAAGAGATAATTAAGTATAGTATATGGTGGAACAAGACCATGCACTATACCATTAATGATTTAGTTCATCAATGACTTCATAAAACTTAAATGAATCAATACTTATTTCATTACTTGAAACTCAAGGAATTAATATCTTAAAAAGGATCAAAGACTTATCTAAGAGCATTCTCAATCCTTCTTCATAATGCTTAGAACTTCAGACATAATTCATAAGACACGAACACAAATATGAAACGTTTTGGATTTTGAAACAGTAGTTCGATGATGGGCCGGTGATTCGGATCTAGGACAATCGTTCAATTGTTTCAGTCTTGTGATGACTCGATCCCAGAGGGATCACGAGATTTATCTGGTGGATAAAAGTTTTGTAATACAAAGACGCGTATAGTTCCTAAGGAAGAGAACCTTAGTGAACCTTGAGGTTTATCTGGTGGATAGACATTGCTTTATCGCATCTGCTTTGTGTAAGCATTGGCATTTCATTGCATGAGTTGTAAGGCCTTGAGCCTAAGAGTTGAGCTTACACCTTGATGCGGGTGCGAATCTTATGGTGATGTTTTAAATAATCTTGGAGGTATCAGGTTGGAAAGGCTTACATGTGACCAGTTGGTAGCTCTTCTGTGTCGTGACGACTCCGAGTAATACACTAATATCCTCGGCTAGATGCTGTACTTTTCATGTTTGGTGTAGAGTGTTTCCGTAAAGCCAGATATGTGCACGTTAAGAATGTTGTAGCATCTTGCCTATGGTTGACATACACCGAACATGTCCTCCCATTCACTCTCTGCGATGTTTTATTAGCTCCATGGAGTAGGGGTCAGAGTTTTACCCTTGTGACATATGGCATTGATTCATGTACATTGCATTGCATTACATGGCATGGCTGTTGATGATTACATTTACTTGTTGTACATCGCTATGCTGTTTTTGAGGATGCCTTATATTATGCTGCTAATTGACTAACATGATATATTGAGATTTATGGTATGCATGTTAAGTATGTTATTACTTAGTGAGTCGTCCCATTTTTACTTCTGCTATTTTGCTGTGTTGATGATTGAGAATCTCACCCATATCTGTATATGTTCTCTACTGGTATTGTTGTTTCTGCTTAAGAAGATGGGCGCAACGACGATTCAGTTTAGCATATACTTTGAGTCCGGAGGTGGACTCCCTTTGCTGTTTTGTTTTGGCCAAGCTGTGTCTAAGTGTCAGTTGTACCCTTTGACGAGCTGTGACTCCTAGAACTTAATTATATACTTATTATTAGTTAGGCTTAGACCTATGTCTGTATACAGTATTGTTTCTATTTCTATACTTGAATTCTGTATGACTTCTAGAAATGCATGGTGAACCTAAGTTCATTTATTATTACTTACTTTACTAATCCCATTATATCATTGCGAAAAGAAAAAGAAAAAAAGAAAACCGTATTTCCCGCATTAATATTATTTTCGGCCTTATAATTGTTCGGGAATGTGACACTCGGAAAAGGGTGTTGCACACCCGATCAAGGTTATCCACCTTAATTAGGGCTACAGAAATCAGGGATGTCACATTACCATCCCCCCTTAAAGAAAATTTCGTCCCTGAAATTTCCTTTTAATACTTGTAAACAAGGACGGATATTGTTAGCGCATATGTGCTTCTCGTTCCCATGTGGAGTCTCCGGTTGTTGGATCCCACTCTACTCTCACCAGGGGAATATGCTTGCCGCAAAGCTCCTTGATCCTTCTATCCACTATCCGTACTGGTAAAGCCTCGTATTCAAGGTTCTCTCTTTGCTGGATTGATTCGAGCTCTAGCACATGCGATAGATCAAGGTAGTATTTTCTAAGGTAGGATATGTGATAGACATCATGGAGATTGGACAAGTTAGGTGGTAAGGCTGTCTGGTAGGCTACTGGACCAACTCGGTGATAAATCTGAAATGGTCTATGAATCTGGGTGTAAGATATTTGGATTGAATTGCCCTGCCAACGCCAGTCCCTGGAGTAACTCTCACAAACACATGATCTCCCACATGGAACTCCAAAGGCCTTCACCTCTTATCTGCATAACTCTTTTGCCTATCCCTTGTGGCTTTCATCTTTTCTCGGATCACCTTCACTTGTATCGTTGTCTGCTGTACCAACTCAAGACCTAACAGTTGACTTTCTCCTGTCTCAAACCAGCACAACGGAGTCCTACACTTCCTTCCGTATAGTGCTTCATACGGTGCCATACCGATGCTTGAATGGAAACTTTCATTATAGGTAAACTCAATCAGTGGAAGAAACTCGTCCCCACTCCCAGTGTGTTCCAACACACATGCTCTTAAAAGATCCTCCAACGATTGAATTGTTCGTTCCAACTGACCATCCATTTAAGGATGATAAGGAGAACTCAGCCTTAACTTAGTTCCCAACGCATGGTTCAAACTTCTCCAGAACCTGGAAGTAAACCTTGAATTTCCGTCCGAGATAATACTTGAAGGTATACCATGTAACCGCACAACCGCCTTTATGTAAATCTGGGTCAATCTTTCCAGAGAGTAGTTCTGGTTGATAAGCATGAAATGAGCACATTTTGTCAACCTATCTATGATGACCCAAATTACATCACACCTTTTCTGAGTTCTTGGTAACCCAGAAACAAAGTCCATTGCAATACTGTTCCACTTCCACTCTGGGACATCTAGTGATTACATTAACCCTGCTGGTTTCTTGTGCTCAATCTTCACCTTTTGACACACCAAATAGGATAGGATGTATTCTGCCACTTCCTTTTTCATCCCTACAGAATAGCTTTTTCAAGTCCTGATACATTTTGGTAGCCCCGGATGAAAACTCATATTGCTTTTGTGTGCTTCCTCTAGGATCATATTCTTAACTTCGCTATTCAAAAGCACACAAACTCTATCACCAAACCTGACGAGGCTATCTGTGCCTCTTTCGAACTCAGACGTCTTGCCTTCCTCTATCAACTGGTTGACCTCCTTAAAGTTCTCATCCATAGCTTGCATCCTCCAAAATAGGTTCAGGAAATCACTAGTCACCTTGATCATTCCAAGACTCAACCTATCCTCGACGATTTCCACTCCAAGATTTAGATCCCTAAACTGCTCTAGCAACTATAGATCTCTTACCATCATTGCAAATACTTGTAGGGAATTCTTACTGAGCGCATCCGCTAAAACATTCACCTTACCTGGATGGTATTGCAAGTCGAATTCATAGTCCTTTATGAATTCCATCCACCTTCACTACATCATGTTCAACTCCTTGTGGTCGAACAGATACTTCAAGCTCTTATGGTTCCTAAATACACCGAATTTAGCGTCATATAGATAGTGTCTCCTTATCTTTAATGCAAACACTATCACAGCTAAATCCAGATCGTGATTCAAGTAATTTCGTTCATGCACTCTCAACTGTCTAGAGGCATATGCCACCACTCTTACTTCTTGCATGAGGATGCAACCCAAACCTTGATATGACGTGTCACAGTATACATCAAACTGCCCCAAAGGATCTGCAAAAACCAACACTAGCGATGTGGTCAACCTCCACTTCAGCTCTTGGAAACTCTGCACACACGCTTCTGACCACTCGAACGCCTTACCCTTTCTCGTCAACTGCGTCATAGTCAACACAATTTTAGAGAATCCCTCGATAAACCCTCTGTAGCACCCCACCAAACCAGGAAAACTTCAGACTATCTACCGACTTTCGGCTTTCCCAACCACTGTGAGGATCCACCGTAATTCCATCCTTATTGATCATTTGTCCTAGGAATTACACTTCCTCCAACCAGAACTTACACATTGATAGTTTAGCATAAAGTTATCTGTCCTTCAGCACTTGCATCACCACGCGAAGATGCCCTTGGTGTTCATCTTTACTCAATGAGTAAATACGAAAGTCATCGATAAACACGACAACAAACCTATCTAGGAACGGTCAGAATATCCTATTCATGCAGTCCATGAATACAGTCGGAGCATTAGTCACACCGAAAGGCATAATCAAATACTCGTAGTGGCCATACAGACTCCTAAACGCAAACTTCGGCACATCCTCCTTCTTCTCTTTGATCTGATGGTAACCAGATCACATGTCGATCTTGGAAAACACAATTACTTCCCTCAATTGGTCCATCAAATCATCGATCCGTGACTGATACTTGTTCTTTATCGTCACTTTGTTCAGCTGACGATAGTCCACACACAGCCTCGAGCTTCCGTCTTTCTTCTTTACGAACAGTACCGGAGCACCCCACGGCGACGCGCTAGGTCTGATAAGCTTCTTGCCTAGCATCTCATCCAACGGCTTCTTCAACCTCATCAACTCTACTGGAGACATTCGATAAGGTGCCATCAAAATAGGTCCAGGACCCGATATCAGATCTATAGCAAACTCGATTTCCCGTTCCGGCGGCAGCCCGGGAACATCATCCGGAAACGCTTCTGGGAATTCCCTCACAATAGGTATCATATCCGTGAGAGGAGTTTCCTTTGCTTCCAAGGGTAAAAGCACCACATACTCTTTAGATTGTCCACCCATCAGAATGCTTTCATTAGCAGGCGTCAATCCAGATTGCTCGGAAAAACAAAGGGTCTTTTTGGTACGGTCAAAGACTAAATGGTTAGCCGAAATCCAATCCATGCCTAGGATAACAACAATCTATTGCATAGGAAAACAGACGAGGTCTACAAAGAAATGTCTATTTTCTATGGTGATTAGGAGTTTCAAACAAACAAACAATGTAGTCAAAGAATCATACGTAGGCGTAGAAACAGTAAGGTGATATGGTAAAGAAGAAACAGGTAACCCTAGATGATCCATGCATTCCAAAGATATAAAAAAAATGGGTAGCCCCCGAATCAAACAACACAGATAAAAGTTTGCATGAATCTAAACACTTACCTTAAATCAGATTTGGGCATCGAGAGAACTTGGCTCCCCTCACGACAAACACTCTCTCGGTGGCTTGTGGTCTTCCACTTTATCCCGCTACACCAGATGATCTTGCATTTCCCTACCTATAGTCCTTTGCCATATGCCCTTGCTTTCCACATGCGAAGCAAGTCACCACCCTTCCTGGAACTTAGCTTCTACAATCTCTAGACAAATGGGGTCCTTCACACTTTTAACAACCTTGTGGTCCCTGACTTGCGCCTTGTCTATGACTTCTCGCTTCTCCAAACCTCTATGTCGGATGATTGTACAGTCTCTGACTCGACTAAAACTTTCCACCTCTACCTCTCTCATTATTGCGAATAAGTCCTCCTCTCCTAGGTACCAACTCTCTCCTTCGGTCGATATTCTCAATAGTTGTGCATATGTCAAGCATCTCTGGGAATGTGGCTATCCCCAAAGGTACAATTGCCATTTGTACCTCATACTTCAGGCCGTCTTCAAACCGCCTACACATCCATTCCTCATCTAGGTATCTCTGGTAGAACTCTGAAAACTTCAACAAAGCTTCAAACCTCGCGGCGTACTCTCCCACTGACATGCTCCCTTGCTTCATATTTATGAACTCTTTCTCTTTCTCTCTTCTGACCAGTCTTAGGAAGTACTTCTCTAAGAAACATTCGCAAAACAACTCCCAAATTACTATCCTTCCTTTAGCTTTTAGCAACCTCTGCTTCCCTTTTCCGCCACATCTCGGCCTTTCCGACCAACATAAAGGAGGCATAGGTGACTTTCTGGGCCTCGTTCCAATGCATGGCCATGAAGATCTTCTCTAACTCTTGTACCCATTACTCAGCTCCGTCAGGATTGTAGTCCCCATTGAACTGAGGAGGTTTTCCTTTCAGGAAAGCTGCTAGACTGGCATCCTCATTTCTTGCACCCCTCTGTTGTTGCTGCTCACGAGTTAGCTGGATGAGCTTATTGTTTTGTTGTGTCTGTTGCAACAATGCAACTACTAGCTCCCTCACTGTCCTTAGGGTTTCTAGGGATTCGACCCTGTTTCCAATATGCGAAGCTTCCACTTCCTAGCCTCCATTAGGTCCACTCCTACCTCTACCTCTACCTCCCCGAGGCATTGGTTCCTATCATTCATACAAAGGTCAAACCAGCAAACACCGATCAGTCGCACTCCTTATACCCTTCTAGACATAGTTGAACTCTCTTGCAGAGCCAAAAAACTTGGTCAGTTCCACTTCCTAAGACCGCACAGTCCGATTTAGAATCAAACTGCTCTAATACCACCAAAATGAGACGACCCTAAGTTGCAACACCATTTTCGGGGGCATCACATAACGAACATTTTATAAAAACTATAAGGCCGAAAAACGGGTTGATTAAAATAATTTAAGAAAGAGGGGGTAATTTTTCCTTTTCACCAAACATTCTTGTAAAAGCTTGTAACTGTTTATGTGTAAGGTAAATAGAAACATTTCATAATACAAGATCATAAGTTCATAAAGGATTTACATAAAAGCCCAATGACTACAGAAAGAAAAATAAAAAGATACAGACACGACATAAAGAATTGAAGACGCAACTCCACAAAAGATGAAAGAAAGGTACAAACGCTCTGACATCCTACAATGGCCGACAACAGACTACACAGGAAGACATCCTTCAAATCAATCGCTGAATCCTTCCTCTGACTCCTCCCTTACGAAAAGACAAGCGAGAGGGAAAGGAAGGCGTGGATAGATCACCTCCATCCTAATCTTCTCACTTATTTCCTTCCAACCAGGACCATCAAACGAGGCCTAACAGGAATCCTAGCAAGGACTAATGCTGGCATTCCTATGGAAGACATCACAGAAGTTGACTTAGAAGCGACTTTGCTAACAAGCTGCCTATCCCTAACAGAGGGAGAAGGCACTGAACATGCCGGTGAAAAGCCCACCTAGCGTTCCACTTACGACCACAACCTTGACAGCAAACAACACGAAGACAAGTAGTGAAGCGGTTAACAACCCTTCGTCTGTGTTCCTTGCGGATGCTGAATGCTGCTACTCACATGTACGTTGCTAAAAGCCCATCATGACTAGATGTCCAAATGTCGTAACTACTGGGAAACTCAGCAGAGAGATGCATCTGAAGCGCCAGATGAAGTCTCGGTATCAAGACCTTCTCAGGAGACCACCAGAGAAGCACACAACGATGCAATACAAAGTAATGAGGTGAGATTCCTGTTCATCAACACAACACATGGCAGAAGTAAAAACGGTACGACACACATATACAACATATATCACCTCAATAGTCATGTCATTAGAAATCACCATGTAAATACTATTACATTTAACCAAGATAACAATATCACAGATGCAAGTCATTTAATATAATGAACATGATACATTCAATATGTAGATGGGTATGACTCAGATCCCTACTCAATGGAACTAATATGATTGTCAGAGAGAGAGTGATTGGGAGTACATGTTCCGTGTACGCCAGTTGTGGCCTAATGCTATAACATTCGTAACGGGCGCGTATCTGGCTTTTACGGAAAACACTCTACACCAATCATGAAAAGTACGGCATCTAGTCAAAGATGTCACATCAGTGCACGGAATACCACGACACAAAAGAATCACCAAGTCACTTATGGAATCTCCAACCCTGACATCCTCAAGGCCAAGACTGACCGTCACCGTAAGATTTGCACCCGCATCAAGGTGTAAGCTCAACTCCTAGGTTCAAGGCCTTACTGACTCATGCATAACAATGACAATGCTTACACAAAAGCATATGCGATAACATGTCTATCCACTGGATAAACCTCATGATTCCACAAGAATCTTGTCGTTATAAGGCTTACACAGATATCATGTGTTAACATTTATTCACAGAATAAAACTCAAAATTCCATAGGAATCTTCTCATACAGATATTTCACTATTAAAGTATTTTAAAATTTTATCCATTGGATAATCTCGTGATCCCTCCGAGATCGAGTCATCACAAGACCATACAGGTAGAAGATATTCTCGGGTCCGACTCATCATCCCCTCATCGAACTATTGTTCCAAACCAAAATGTTTCATGTTTGTATTTGTGTCTTATGATATACTTCTCAAGTCCTAAATGTCTTATGAAGAAGGATTGAGAAACCTCTAGTTAAGTCTTAGATCCTTTCGAAGTTAGAGGATACTTGTCTTTCAAGTAATGAAATACTTCTTGATTCACTTAAGTCTTATGAATCGATTGATGAATGGATCATCAATGGTATAGCATATGGTCTTGTTTCACCATGTCCTATACTTCCTTATCTCTTTCTTTCACACTAAGTTAATTACTCAACTTGGGGTCTTAAACTTAGGAAAATCCTTAGCTTTGAATTCAAAACTCTTTTGTAAAAAGGTGAGTTCATAAAACGTATTTGTTTTATACCTTGGCAAAGTCCCTTAGTAACTTTGATTCAAGTCTTATACTTTGAAAACATTCTTTCAAAAAGCTTTGTAGTTTCGATTAAACGTAAAGTTGGAAGTTGGAGTTTAAAACTCTTTTGTATTAACTAAAGAAGAGAAATCTTTTTAAGTCTGAACCCTTTTTAACTTAAAATCATTTATACTTAAACTTGAAATTAAGTATTGTATTGAAATCAAAGATTGATATTACGTTAAAAACCTGCATAGTAATCTAATGTTACATAAGATTTCTCAAAGTTGTTTGTTATTGAGAATACTTGATTCATTAGTTTTCAAAACATCATATTGATTTACTTAAGCTATAACTTAAGATCAAAATACTTTTCCATTGTTTTAAGAATCTCTTGAATGAATCTAAGGTTGTGATTTATTCAAGTAATGTTTCTTTGTTTTGCTTTGATTCATCGTTCATTAATTCAATTTTAGAGTTGTAAAATCACTTAAGTTTCAAAGATTGAAGTTGAAAATCCTTTTTGTTTATGCTTTGGTCGAATCCTATATTAGGCTTAATGTGAAGATTTTGCTTCAGCAACATCCATCATAAGCAACTATAATCATCAATGCATCAAAATGAATAACCACATAACATCCAATTCCAAAAATCAATACAAAACCTGTGTACAGAATTTTCAGCATTTCAAGCATCAACTTCTGACAAACATTTGATTGACCAAACGAACTCGGATTTGAATACATGAGGACTCATATGAAAGCTTAGGATTTCTACCTTTTGGCTTTAATTTTATTTTCACAAAAAGTAACCGAATAAGTACAGTTTCACGAAATAAGTTACTGTAGTCAGAATCCAAGACAGAAATTTATGCTTAGATTGAAACAGATTTTTAAGGTTCAAATCTCCATGAAACTAAACGCAATTTATTATCAAAATTAAGCCCAAGATATCTAGTTTCAAGATCAAAAACAAGCTTTGAAATCCTAGGCCTAGGTTGAGAGAAAACCGAAATGACTCACAAGGTCAGATCCAAAAATCACATTTTCACAAACTCTTTTCAACAAAAGATGGAGAAACCCTAGGTTATGGTTTTCCCACACATAAAAGTTATTTTCAACCATTCAAACACTCCAATGAACATAAATCAAGTCACAAATAAATATTACAACATTGTTCTCATAGAGAACCAAATAAACAAAGTAGCAAAACCCTTGATTTAGGGTTTTCCTCAAACCAAACCCTTAAACCATTTTCTCGACCACCAATGTGGTGCGATGTGGTTCACTCCCCCATTACCTTAATGAAAATCTTTAGGATGAGCAAAACTCCAAGATCCAAGAACAAGGAGAGGTCGAAACCTATAGAGAGAAAAGAACAAGGTCTAGATTCTAGTTGCTCCAAATGAAAAACTTTCTTCATCAAAGATGTAAAGGAGGTTAAGACAAGATGATCTATGGTTTTAGAATTAAGAAGAGAAATTTGAGTGATTCTCCTTAGAGAGGAACCATGAGGTTGAAGAGAAGAGAGAGGAGAGAAGATTTTGAAAGCCTTGAATAAAGAGAGAGTTTGACCTTGGTAAATGAAAAATGAGAAGTGTTTTGGTGTTATGGAGGGGGAAATGGTCGAATGGCCTTATGGACTGGTCACTAAAATTTAGTGGATGTGTTTATGACTAGTGGTGTGATTAGGTGTAAGTAATCTAAGGGCCAAGCATTAAAGAAGATGATACTTGTTGACTCCTCATCAAAAGTAGCAACATTAACCAAAAATGGTTAAATTACTTTTCCATAAAAAGTAAAGATGATAGGTTATTAACCAAAGGTTAACATGGTTTAGGAAAACATGAAAAGTAGTCATTAACTACTCCCGGCTCTGGGCCAGAACATTCCCCAACCTCGGGCCAGATTACTACCCAACCCTAGCACGCATCCCAAGGTAAAGTGGTCCCGATTAAAATAATAATATTTTTATCGGTTCCGACTCAAAACAGCACACTGGGTTCAAAACAACATTTTATAACTATTAAGCTCATAATTGAAATTCAAATGTAAATTTTCAATTATTAACTATCATTATGATTATGATTATGATTAATCAGATAGTGTTCTCAGTCAAGTTATTCACACAAACTATTAAAAGACACACGTAGGATTTTTGGGATGTTACACATATCCATGAGGCAATCCCATTATTACCACTTAAATATTAACTATGCCTTAACGATATTATTATGCGCTTATTAAATAGAACGAAAGCAAAAGAAATATTACATACAAGCATAGACGCGTAAAGCATACATCAGAGTAAACATGCAACGGGAAAAGTAACTATATAGCAAGATACGTGATTTGCTCCATCAGTAGGGCGATAGTAATATATACATGTTCTGTACATAAAAAGCTAAAAATCAAAGAAAAGTACATCAAGGACTCAAAAGAACTCTCAAAGATCTCACTAGCTCTCCCCACCCACTCTAAAAAATACATCCAAATAAGCTCACCTGTCATGCCTAGGACGGACGCACTAGCAGTACCACGCTCTCAGCGGCATGGATACCTTGAGTTCTCTGTCCCTTGCCATACGTACACCGATAAACCCGCTAGGGTACGTAATCAGACAAGGAACTAGACACGATGATCCTCCATCATTGGTACGTCCTCAAGTACTGCTCGCTCCTCCGTCACCGTCCACGCAGCACGAAGCCCCTCCTGCTCGTCACGTGAGAGGACTCTGGAACAACCCACATCTGGTCCTGGGAACGATGTCTAAGCGGATACCACATATATGAGAAAGGCAGAAACTGGATCACTCTGAAAGGTCCAAAACATCTCCAAAAGGCAAGGCACTGAACCTGAACCGTAAGCTAATAGGTCCTGTGTATACGGTCAGGAACGTGGCAGGGTCCACCTGCCAACCCTCATCATCGTGATAGATGATCTCGATGTACCCCAGCACCGGGATTTGCGGTGGCATCTGGATAAAAGGGTGTCTCCTCGGGTCCATCTGCACCCTCAATCTGATCGTCGTCTTCTCACGGATGAACAACAGAACATACAAATGAAAGACAGGGAGATAAGAATTATACACATCATGAAAAGGGATAAAGGAAAAAGCAGTATATATAAAACACAAACATCTCCCGAAGGTATTAACACTACTGTCATCTCCTAACTAGATGTACATATACTCTTTTCATGCATGTCGGCCGATACTAAACGTCCACCTTGTACAAAGATATCAATAGGTCCGCACATCGGACAAGTTAGTTTGTTCTGGTAATTCGTTCCGCTCGCCGTGACCCATAAGAGTGCATCACCACTCCACTCTCCCGGTCAGGGAGGGCCACTGGTCTCATGTGGGCACACCTACGTCCAATATATCCCCGAGATCTCAAAGATCTTCCCTTTCGTTATCCTCAACCGCACTCGGTGCACTAACCTCTTGTGTACAATGCCACATGGCTCGCTACTTGGCAACAATACAGATGCTATGCATGACATCCATCTCCTTGAGCTGATATCGCACCATATGTAAACTCAACATTTGTGCCTAGCGCAATGCAACATCTAGATATCTCGAGCACCTCAAGGCTCCAACCATAAAGCTCAACTCACGACTACCATCTCAACTACTAACATTAGTTCATAGCCCTGGTCATTGCTAAAACCACCAATTCTTATGCAGGCACGCAAACCAAGGCATTTAAGCAATTTGTAATCATGCACGTAAAACAGTAAGCACATTATCAACATAAGCATGCCATCACATGTATTAAAGTTCTCATATAGTAGACATCAAATAGACACATAGCAGGCACCACACGCATCCTCCAAGTCAATACAAGTCCACTAATCCTGAGGTATCAAACTCAGCAGTGCTAGCCCAAAGTGAACTAAACCTAGGGTTTAGGCACTTTACGAGGGATCAATCTCTGGTAGGGTTTAGGGTTCCCCTACACAACATCAAACAGTCAATATAAACTACTATTGCCTCCCTGACGTGTGTAACTCTTTCTCCCCACTACCAGAAACCGCTACATATACGTTCTCCCATACAAGCTTTCGATCGTAGCTCCACGACAGGCAATCAAGCACGTTCTCCAACATGCTCCCAACACTGTCAAAGATACCCCCGCATGCACATTGGGTCAACAGTCGCCCCGAGCACGCAGGGGTCCAAAAACATGCAAAAACTCATAAACAACAATAGACGATCGCAAGGTTCAAATCAAGGAACCCAAAGAACTAAGGTACAAAAATTAGAGGAAGAAACTCACCAAGACAGTGACTAACTCCCTTAAGGGCAGATCCACCACGCTCCCTTCGAGTGACTACTCAAACGATCGATTGGGCAAAAAGACTCGTAAACCCGAATGTGTTAGCAAAGCAACATTAGGTTGAAGCACGAAGGAGAAAAGGATAGGAAACAAGCCAAACACTAAAAAGAACTTAGGGTCGACAATGTCAGCACCTCGACTTACCTCGACGAAGCTCAGAACTAAGGTCCCACCCTAGTCGAGTCTGAAGCTACGATCGCAGATATGTAGTCGAATTAGGGTTTTGACGAACAAACAGACCGGAATAACTCAAGGACTCACTCTTTACTCTCTAGAACCAGAGCTGGACGAATAAAATAAGGAGAGTTTAGGCATTTTCATGATAAGTGAGAATGAAATGAAAACACAACACTTAAGGTTACTTACGCGACACGCTTTAGCATGTAGATTTTGCACGTCAAGTGTGCCCACGCTTGAGCGTGGGGTTTCTCCATGCTTGAGCGTGGCACCTTGTCCATTCTGCCTTCTCCAAGGCTTGACACGTGTCCAGCATGCATCAAAACTCATAACAGCTAGCGCTACCACGTTGCACGCTTGAGCGTGCACTTTCTCCACGTCTGAGTATTGGCACACTCTGGCGTGCACTCTTCCCATGCTTGAGTGTGCTACTCAGCTGGGAAGATGCTTCCAAAATTCTGATCTCCCTCGTTTCTCGTGTTACGCTTTAGGCACTTCCAACATGATTCAAGCCTAGTCCTAAACTTCCAACTAGACTTATAACTAACACATAAACAATTGCACAACCAACCAAACACTTGATCAAGGTTATCCACCTTAATTAGGGCTATAGAAATCAGGTATGTTACAAACTTGATTGCATATCTCAACGAACTCAACTGAAAGAATGTTGTGTCATCTCTTTGTAGAAACTCAAGTCCTAGAATCAGAGCTTCTTTCCTGGTTCCTCTGGATGATGAGAAGATGAGAGAAAGTGAAAAAGAAAGACAAAAAAGAAAAGGTGCCAAAACCCAGATCTGGAAAATGGAAGAAATCAAATATGAACCAAAGCAATAAGAGCCACCAAGCGGATCTTATCTTCACTGCATCAAGAACTTCAAAGAGAAAAAAAAATGTCCAAAAATTGAAGCACAAAGATGAAATTGTAGAAGAAGAAAAATGAAAAGAGATTCAGATCGGGAAAGTGAAGAATAGAGTTTCAGATAAAAAAATTGAAATGCAAATGGAACGGGAAAGCTAAAGAACCCAGTGTTTGGAGACTGAGAAAAGAAGACAAAACAAAAAAAAAAAAAAAAAAAAGGAAATGAATAAACCTAAGCGGAAAGAATAGCAAGATGCGAGAGAAAGAAGAATAAAAAAATTGAGTTACCGGAACTAGAAGCAGCGGGGAGATGTTCATGGCGAATGCCAACTCTTTGATACCATGTTAAAAAACATGGCATCCATGGGTGAAGAAGCAAAGAGAAAATACAGAGGGTGTATTTGATTGAATGAGAGAAAATACAAATATGATAAAGTAATGAAAAATACTAAAGTGCATGCTTATATAGCCAAGTGCACCAACTAACACATGTAACTAACTCTAACTACCGCTAACAAATTCTAACCATCTTCAACACTTTAAATTCCACTAATCTTCCTACTACCTAGTGATTTGGAAACTTTTGAAGGTACTAAGACCATAGAAGCAAAGCTCTTGTACCAGATGTTTCCATTATGTGATTTAGGTCATGTTTAGGTAAACAACTTAATTAAGCGTTTATTTAATAAACTTTTATCACATGAGAGCTTATGATATTGGGTGCATATGCAGAGCTTATGAGAATAGTTTATGAAAATAAACTTACACGAATAGTTTATGAAAATATATTATGATCTTCCTATAAGTTCTTTTTAGCTTATTTCCATAAGCTTGTCAGATAAACTTATGAAAATAAACTATTTTTAGCTTATTTTTGAAAAAGAGCTTATTAAATAAGCGCTTAATTAAGCTGTTTATCCAAACACACATTGTTATAAACATTTTCTAGCTTATTTTCATAAACTTCTCTGACAAAATTATTAAAATAAGTTAAAAAGAACTTCCAAGAACTTCATAACCATTTTCCTAAGCTCTAACAAACACCTACTTAAATACATATATGAGAAAATAAGTCCAAATACTCTCTATAATCTCTTCCAAAAGCCCCTTTGGAGAATGCTAGCCATAACTGGTTTTTCATTACCTTTATTCGGATTTTGAAGTCTGAAGATCCCCTCCCCCATTTTGTGGTTGAAGGTTCATGTAGTGTTTATGAGTAGATATTTTGAAATGTCAATTATCCCATCAAGGAAATTATCATTCCGCAATTTAATGATTAGAATCACTAAAAAATTTGTATTTTCATTTTTAAAAAATTCATATTTTATTTTATCCTTAAGTTGCAATTTAATCTTTGGCCAAACTGATAGGGTATCATTTATTGGTAACAAAATAACTAGGGATAGCAATGAATAGGGTACTATAGTAACCGTCTCTATACCCGCGTTTTAAAAAAATATTTGTACTCGAACCCATACCCTCGTTGGTAGCAACTGAAATACCCGTACCCGCTAGGTACCTAAGTACCCATACCCGCACTATAATTAACTAAAAAATCAATAAATAAATAAAAACATTATTAAAGTATCAAATATCATGATAATATATAATCATGCATAGTATTCTAGTATGTTCTCAAACAAATATCATGATAGTATATAACAAAAAAGAACATTAGTAAAGTCTTACACTAGGAACTCTATGACTAGGAAGAATAGGAACTCATGAAGGATAGAAGCTCAAATGGTGAACAGTTGAACGACGTAGGAACTCCGGAATAATAGGAAAGTAATAAGCTAACTTTTATTTCAATTCAATCAATTGTTTTAATTTTACATATATATATATATATATATATATATATATATATATATATATATATATATATATATATATATATATATCATCCGCGTAATAAATTTCAGTAATTGAAACCACATAATTTCACAGCACAACAAACATATGAATTAGTATAGTTTTCGGCCATCAGCCGCTCCAACATTGTCTAGGCAATTGGTCCAATTACATAAGAAACAAGTTCACTGGTCTAATAATAAGGTAATAGTATCTATTTTACATATGATAGGTTTGAATGAAAAGCATCATTCACACTAAGGAATTATGTCCAGAATCACAAAAGAGATAACCCACGTTTATATATATATATATATATATATATATATATATATATATATATATATATATACGAGTATGGATACCCATTAAATCTTGCGGGTAATTATCCGTCCCCACCCCCATACCCATTATGCAGGTAATTATCCTACCCATCATGGAT
The DNA here is from genome assembly GCA_039655645.1 of Ammopiptanthus mongolicus. Taxonomy (NCBI): domain Eukaryota; kingdom Viridiplantae; phylum Streptophyta; class Magnoliopsida; order Fabales; family Fabaceae; genus Ammopiptanthus; species Ammopiptanthus mongolicus. The sequence goes on from CM077344.1 coordinate 41,162,922, forward strand.
AATTTTTGTAGGTACCTACTAGATAAGATACTCATTGCCATCCCTAAAAATGACAATATCAAATGTTCTATCAGCGTTCTCAATCCCAACCAAAGATCTGGAATCTGAAACGTGATGCATCATACGCCTAAACTTTAGATTAACAATGGTTGGGTGTCTTCACCGATACAGGTTTGATTTCATTTGGCTGATTTCAGAATTAAAATTGCAAAGGATTAATTGACATAATCACATTGTCAGAGTATGACTTATAGGTAACTAAATTAATTATTATCTTAACAAAAATAGAAACAAAAGAGCAAACCTCTTCAATATGGATTATGTTATTGACACTAGATTTTTTTTTTTATAGACAAGTATTAGTGTTAATAACATTTTATTAATGGGTGGAGTTTAAACCCTCAACCTCCTTATCACTCCACTCCTTAACTCCCCCTCCCAAACCACCAAGCTTACCTTATCACTCATTGACACTAAATCTTATATTCTCACTTCCTAAAAACCCATTATTATTTTAGGTTTTTATTTTACAAAATTATTATTAGTTATAAAAAGTGTAAATAAATAATTAAGAGTGTCAACAACATCACCGAGCCTTTGAGTTTTTTAAATGACTTACTTTCAACATTTACAAGCCAACAGTCATTGCAATTCAATGACAAATTATTAACTTCACATCAGTAACACTTAACACGCAAGTGCTTTCAGATTTAGTATAAGTTCACCAGAAGGAAAAATGTTGTAGCACAAGTCACCAATGCTGCATTTGCAATGCAAAACTGGAATGAGAACCCCAGAAAAAAGGTAGAAAGGAACAAAAGGATATCATTTGCTCGCTATTTCAATTTTGCGAGGGATGCAATTTCTTTTTTTAACTTTTGGTGAGTTAGGTAACTTTACAGTTGACTTAGGAGGTGTATGCTGCATTTGTTTAGTGCTTAACTATATTTTAGAGGTTTTCAACTGGAAAACCAACAACAGGCCTAATTTCTGAAGCCAAACTTCGCAGCTCAGCTACCTCTTCACCAGTCAGTCTCCACCCAAGTGCACCTCTAAATTCCTCAGCTTGCTCTGCAGTCTTAGCTCCAGGAATTGGCACAACATTGCCTTGAGCTATCAGCCAGTTCAGGGATACCTGAGAAGAACCACTTGTTTTTTATCAAATAGTGTCCCAGGAAAAGTGAGGAAAGGAATCACCTAAAAAGGTCATTTGAAAATTTAAAATAAAAAAAAACTTTTGTACTTAGGGCATGTGGTGAAAGCTGCTTTCAATTAAAACGAAGACTTGGAGATATTGGACAATGCCTAATGCCTATGAACTTGGCAAAACGGCACAATGCCTGCCTCTGATTTGTTGTTTGTTAAGCAAAATTTCTGAGCTGATCAGCCATTATCAGGTAATAAATTCTCGGTTATATAAGGTATGGCTGAATGGTGGAGAAGTATCACCCATTGACAAAGTCACAACTCCTAGGGATCGAGTAGGAAAAATATATATTGATCGTGTTCAGAATTCAGGCACCCGAATGGTCCCCTCAAAAACCGGCTTATGAGGGGGTGGTCTACCTAGTTATATAAGCAACGGCCAGACTCGTTAACCACCCGATGTGGAACTCGCAACACGCCCCCTCGAGCCTGGGCTCGTCATCATAAGCGAGGGCTAGCGGCACTATCCACACCACCGGGCAGAACGTGGCTCTGATACCATGTTAAGAATTCAGGCATCCGAATAGTCCCCTCAAAAACCGGCTTATGAGGGGGTGGTCTACCTAGTTATATAACCAACGGCCAGGCTCGTTAACCACCCGATGTGGGACTCGCAACAGATCGCATGAGCTTCTGATATTCAGGTCTCGATGTAGCATGTAAAGTATGTTCTAGTGTCTTCATTCATTGTTATAGCAGGCTGACACAAACACTATACCAATATGCAAATGTTCCAACATATATAATGAAATTAAAGAAAAGTATGAACCTGTGTAGAAGTTTTGTCATACTTCTCTCCTATTTCAGTGATCTTGTTCAGCAAAGGTTGGAGCTGCAATACAAATAGGCACTTCAGAAAGAAAGTAATGTTGATATAAGTTATTAGATGGGCAAATTTCAGAAAAGCCCTACCCTTGTTAGGAATTCTGGAGTATAAATTCTGCTTCGAGGCCCAGTTGGTGGTTTGTCAGGAGTATACTTTCCAGTAAGAACACCTGCTTAAGATTACATGGTATGAACAGATTTCACTGTATGGAGATGGAATCTATTACTATGGACGTGGTTATTGTGTTTGGGTACTAGGATATGTTTTCTAAATATTGTTTTTAAAGTATGTAAACTCCTTCAGTTTATAAGTCAAGTTTGCAAGTCTAGTTTACCCTACCCTCCATAAACTCGAGTTTGACAACCTACGAATTCTCAAAATTAAAAATTCCAGTTCATGCAAAAATCAGCCCTGAACAAGACAAAAATCTAGAAGAAGGATGCTGCATTACTTCAAGCATCAAAGATCAAGTGCCTATGTTTCATGTCAGAAGCCTCCTTGCCTCAAGAGGAAGTAAACCAAATGTTAGGCTACATTTTTAAGTAACTACACTTAGTATGCTGGATCAAAAATCTTATTCCCTAGTTGTGCCAACTGTGGGTTATGGCAGATACATTTAACGTGAAAATTTTAAAAATAAATTATAAAAGAAGTAGATATCATAAACATATCAAATAATGAAAAGGAGTTCACCTTGAGCAATTGGTGAATATGCAATCAATGTAATCCCAAGTTCATCACAGGCAGCCTTCACACCTTTTTCCTCAGGGCCCCGATAGATGAGGCTGTAATGTACTTGGTTTGATGCCAATGGAATACCTCTATTCTTGAGCTTCTCGTAAGCCTCACGAAGTCGCTTTTCTATTTACATATAATAATGGATGTTAAATATTTAAATGTCAGTCTTCTGTATAAAAAAGTCATCCTTGCATAGGGAATCGGATTTTTATGGTGCAAGTGAATCATCTATTTTGCATAATATTGAAGTTTAGGAAGACTTCAACAAAGCTAATAAGCATAAAGAATTACCACTATAGTTTGAAATGCCAACAGCCTTCACAAGTCCCTTTTCAACAGCATCACCCAGACCATCAATATACCCTGAAAACTAATTTATTGGTGAAATAAATGTGTAGAATTCTGGTTCCATTAACCATATTACATAAATAATTCCATGAAATGATTTTACTACACTTGACAACCTTCATTTCCCCAAACTCCAGGCCTGAAAAACAGAACATTACATTATCAACAAAGTATTATTGGATAAAAAAAAAACATTTAACATGCTCCTAAAATACAGACCAATGAAGCTGATAAAGATCCACTGAAGTCAGTCCTAGTCGACAAAGGGAATCTTTAAGGGCAGTGAGAACACTTTGACGGCCCAATCTCCATGGCAGTGCAGCAAACTTGGTTGCAACTGAAATCTCAACATCTGGATCCTTTTCTTTTCTTTCCTTAATAAATCTTCAGAGAAACAAAGAAAACACCAACGTTAACCTTCCCTTATTACAAATTGCAGATGAAAATAATACCAAAAATGTAAGTGTACCTTCCAAGAAGAACCTCAGAATTTATGGCTCCTAGAGTGAGCTGAAAAGGAGAACAAATCTTACTTTGGTAAATTTACACTTATCAAAGAAATAAAAATGAGACATGCACTCACCCCAGAACCGTAAACTTCAGCAGTGTCAAAAAAAGTTACACCACCATCAACACTGGCATTAAAAGCATCTCTAGCAGCCTTCTCATTCCTATCTACAATGACCATGGAGAAAAAGTATATATATTCATAATCTGACATTGTCCATTTAGAAACTATTCCATCCATTTCTAGACATGATATATATTATCATAGAGGAAAGGCCATTTGTGTCTCAAATCTGCACTTTTTATAATTCAAGCATCTAAAGAAACCTTGAGTAGCAATTTCAAAGACAAGTTCACAAATAGAAACATATAAAATTCTAAAATATATACATAAACAAGTAGAAGCTTGAAATAAGCTCAGTTTCCAAGATTAATTAAAAAAAACCTTCTAAACATTTACAGAGTAAGTAAATGGGACACGAGTTCGCTACCATGAGTACTGAAAATATGGACATTAAAATGGAATATATACATTTCCAACCAATAAATAATACCAATGATGAAAGAAAGTTGTGTGGGCATACCTAATTAAAAAGGAAGTTCAGAAATCAAGCCTAAGTAAGCTGGTCGCAGTGATTGAATAGCAGCTTTTTTATGCACCGAGTCTTCTTCAGGTCTACTATAGTTTTATAAGATCTTTGTTTTTATCCTTTCATGCTTCTTTACATAGTTTCTTCAATTTCAATTTACCAGTATATTACACTTCATTGCTAGATACAAGCTCCAATTAAAGTAAGAGAGATTGAGGGGTGGCAAATGATTGGGATTTGTTAGTCTCAGCATCAAAGAACTGATAAGGGTATTTCTGAAAAGTTGTCCCGGTTTCTTTTGTATTAGGATAGCCAGAGCATAATTTATAATGGAGATGAATTGGATGAACTATGAATTCAGGTACTTGAATTCTCTTCCCATCAATTCTTATTTTCACATTCAGACCACCTTTTCTTGTTAGTATTTATCATCATAAGTCACCTTGACCCTCATGCTATAAATACTTGCTATGATCACTATTATGTTTAGCAAGAGAGCTTCCACAATCCACATCACTCTTACAAGCTAACTGTGCTATAGTAGCCTGCATCTTATTGCATATAAATGTAAAAAATACTATAAATTTAATAATATCTTTGACAGAAGCTATAAACCTAAAATTGGTATCAGACAGCAGATAGTGTGAAAACCTTCGGTGGCATTTGGTAGACCTATCGGAACAATTTGGTATATTTTATAAATATAATAAAACACCGCATTAGATTAAAAAGTGGAAATTTTGGTTCTAGAAGGAGTAAAACAAAAGAAAGCAGAACAAAACATCATGTTTCATCCTAAACACTACAGAAGGTCACAATCCTAAAATTGTGGTAAAAAAAGAAAAGAAAAAGCAACAGCCCAAAAATTGCGGTCAACTTCCCCACCCCACCAAATGGATGGAAATAACTACAATCATCTACTTATGTTTGAAAATCAGTTGACAATTTAACACGAGCATTGAAAGTTCTGTGGCTTTTCTGGATATGTGAAACTCACTGCCTTCATCATTGATAAAAGGAGAGGAAAAAGAAAAGAAAAATAGAGAAGTTACCATTCCACTCAAAATTGTTCCAGTAAGTTGTATCACCCCAAGACCACGCTCCAATTCCCAGTCTTGTCACCTTCAAATCAGAACCACCCAACTTCACCTTCTCTTCCACTGTCTTACGAGTAGCAGAAACCTCTGAAGCAACAGCTCTTATTCTGTGAAATTTAGAGTGACCCGGAACAGTAAAACAAGCACTGCTAATATGAAGGGCCATGTGTAATTAAATCAGATGAAATCCAACAAATGGGTAGTGAATAGTAAAGAAAAAATCCAAACTTTATCAAAGGACAAGTTCAAAAAGACAATTTCTAAACAGAGATTCCAGGAGTTTATGAGTGTAAAACTAAGAACTAAGAATCCAGATACTCGGGGAGATTAAAGAAGAAACGTTGGCAGAAAATCAGTGTTTGATGAAAGATTTTATTGAGGAGAATGAAAAGAAATGGAAAGGGCAGGTATGGAAGAAGATGCAGTGTGGCAGATGGTGGTGAAAGGGAACACGTCATATGCAATCTGGTGGACATTACAGTCGACAGTATGACATCGCGTGACTCATACGTGTTAAGAGTTACATTGGAAGACGGAAGTGCTGTTCAATCCAACGTTAGACACTTTTTTTATTATAATAATGTTTAAGGGTTTTAGATTTTGAAATAAAAAATTTATTTTAAAAAAATTGAGGATAAAAAAATTGATTTATGTTTAGTAATGATATTTTAAAAATGAGTTTAAAAAAATTGATTTTGTTTAGATAGAATTAAGTAGAATCACTGTTTGAGGTAATTTTGAGATAAAATTACTAAAAAAGGGTTTAAGTAGTGTTGATTTTTCTTTCCATGTTTTTTCTCATTGATTTTCCCGTGAGACCAAAAATTATACAACTTAAATGCAATTTGTGTTAAGAATTCAGGCATCCGAATGGTCCCCTCAAAAATTGGCTTGTGAGGGGGTGGTCTACCCAGCTATATAAGCAATGGTCAGACTCGTTAACCACCCGATGTGGGACTCGCAACACGCCCCCTCAAGCCTGAGCTCGTCACCACAAGCGAGTGCTAGCGGCAATCCACATCACCGGGCAGAATGTGGCTTTGATACCATGTTAAGAATTTAGACATCCGAATGGTCCCCTCAAAAACCGACTTGTGAGGGGGTGGTCTACCTAGCTATATAAGCAATGGCCAGACTCGTTAACCATCCGATGTGGGACTCGCAACAATTTACACGGCTCTATACCCATGAAGAAACATAAGCCACGATTATTAGTTTCAGTGAGAAACTAATACCTAATTGCATCAGTTGGGTTATAAAAAATAGATTGAAAAGAAAAGAAAAAACAAATACAGACGAGATAGAGCAAAAACTTAGAAGAGATCTACGAAAAAAAAATAAAAAAGAAGAAACCTTGAGTTACTTGTTAACACCTAATTTTGTCCAGATCAATTTTCTTTTTTTATAAATACTAAAAAAACTAAAAAATATAATTTGATATTAGCCTAATTCTTAGGAGTTATGTCCATCATGTTTTAAAAAAATAAAAAAATGATAACAATAAAAAAATAAAAAAAAAAGGGGAAAATAAAAAATATATGGTGAAAATTCACTTGTTTTAGCAAATAGGAAAAGATAGTGTTGAATAGTTTTTGTTATCACATATCTGCTGTTTCATATTCTCACATATCTGTTGTTTCACATTGTAACACCCCGATTTTCTAATTAAACAGTATTTATGTGTTTGTATTTTATTGAAGGGTTTAGAGAGTGAAATAAAATATTCAGAGACCATAGTCACGCTCTACGCTATCCTAGGAAGCTATGGTTAAATTTTGGGTTAAAAGTTCGGGTGGAGCCCGATCTGCGTTTTCACTAACAGTAAGATTTTACTGATCAAACAACCTAATTTTGACCCGGGAACTAAACAATTAAGTTTTATATTTTATTTCCAACGACATTGATTATTTTGAAAATATTCAAAATAAATAAGTCGTCGTACATTATTCGGGCTTAAAACCAAAATCTGGTGAACAACGGAGCTGAATACGGGATTTCAGTGACCCGCTACGGATAAGGTTGAAGTCACATCACCTAGGAAGGTGTGCCATGACTCACCACTATAATGATGACATTTAGAAAATATCTGGACGCAAAAAAACCAAAATGCCCATGACCTTTTGTTTTAATTCCAATTCTGTCCCTAGGCGAAATAACCGTTTTGCCCCTGAGAATTTATGAAATGACCCTTTTCACCCTGTGACTCACCAATGTCATCATTACATTTCTAAAAGTATCTAGATATTTATAGGGGAAATGACAATTATGCCCCTAGTCTTTTAAGGAAATTACCAAATTGTCCTTCGATTAATTACAAGTTTGCCATTGAGACAAAATAAATATCTTACTCACTCTCTCACTAGGCCATTCGGCCATCTCTCTCTCTCCTCTCTTCTCTCACTTGTTCTTTAAGTTCTTCATGAGTTCTTCAACCAAAGTCATTTTTGATCTTGAAAAGTTGAAGTTCTTTGTGAAATCAAGTTTCTTTTTTCATAAGCTTCATCATCTAGGAGGTAGTAACTTCAATCTCCATCTCTTAATTTCTCTATTTCATCTCTTGAATCTCTTGATTCATGAAGATCCAAGTTTTGATTCATAACTTTGAAAATTCATAGAAAAGTATAGAAAAATCCTTTTAATACCAAATCAATTTTTATGAGTTAGTTTCATCATTCTCTTTCATTATCCAAGAGCTTGAAATCAAATAAGTCTTCTAGCCAATTCTTCTTAAAGTGGCCGAAACCTATATGTTGAAAAAGCAAAAGTTTTACTTCAAATTTTTGAGTAATGTAACTTAATCTAGTGTTGTGTGTACTTGAGGATCATTGATCCAAGAGTTGGAAACCAAATGAGCTTCCTAGCTCATATGGGTTTTCTTGGCCGAAACCTCCATGTGTTGGTGGATGGGGTTTTGGTTCAAGTTTTGGTGTAATAGGCTTTGATCTAGCCTTACCACACCTAGTAAGGATGGAATCCAAAAGCTAGGAATTTTTGGACATCCCTAGCTATTTTTATAGCTCCATAGCCGAATCCTATATAGGGGAATAGGAAAATTTGTGTTATGTAATATTGATGATTGGATTGATTATGTGTATGTAGTTGTGGTTGAGTAATCGGACGAGGAATCGGGAGAATTCGCGAGCCGATCGGACGACTTTTGCTCGGAGGATAACTTCAACGGGTAAGGGAAGTTTGCGTGAGGGATTTTCCGATAACTATATGTTATCCGTGATTGATTTGTGTAACTCTGTTTGTGCTTCGTTGTGATTGTAATAATGGTTTATGCTTTAGTATGCTTTAACATATGTTATGATGATGTATGCTTGGATGGAAAATGTTTTCATGTATGTTGAAAAACCATACTTTGATCTCTAGATCAAGTAAGGATTTTTATGCTTGATTATGATGCAATAATGTATGATTGTTGTTTGTCATAATTTTGTGAGCATTTTGAGCTATGACTTGTCAAATTGGTGAAGCAAAATCTTCACATCCCATGTAAGGGAGTATTCGGCCATGACCATGAAAATAGGAAAGAACATGAGTTGTTCTTGAGCATTTCAAAGTTTTTGAAAGCAAGAAAGTGTTTTAATAACATATATTTCAAAGAAAAACAATAAGTGATTTTGATCCAAAGATCAAACGGAGTTTTGACATTTAAGTGTTTTACTAAGGTGAAAATGTATTTTTACTTTAGTCCTAGTTTATCCAATTAACTAAGTGTTTTAAAAATAAAAGGATGAAATGATTTTAGGAAAGTAAAAGTAAAATGAAGTTACCTTAGGATTAATGGGATGCTACACCCTTTGAAACTAAGTTAACTTTCTATCTTCAAAGTATAAAGAGGACCATGTCCTCAAGTTTAAAGTAATAGAATCATAGTTGGAAAACAAAATGAAATTCTATTTCCTTTTACACTAGCTTAGATCATGGTTTTACACTAAGCTAGTAAGGAAAAGCCTTTTCAAATTAGCTAAGGTACTATACCTTAATCAAGTAGCAAAGTTCTTTCAAATCAATGAGTTTTCAATTAGAAAGGTTTTGGTTACAAAGAGGGTTTTCAACTCTAAATCGTAAAGTTTTACGCGTGAAAACCTAAGTTAAAGTAATTAACTTAGAGTTGAAGCAAAGAGATAATTAAATATGGTATGTGGTGGAACCAGACCATGTACATTGATGACTTAGTTCATCAATGACTTCATAAGACTTAAGTGAATCAACACTTATTTCATTATTTGAAACTCAAGGAATTAATAACTTAGAAAGGATCAAAGACTTATCTAAGAGGATTCTCAATCCTTCTTCATAACACTTAGGACTTGAGATGTGATTCATAAGACATAAACACAAACATGAAACGTTTTGGGTTTTGAAACAGTAATTTGATAACGGACCGGTTGTAACGCCCTTCGTTACATTAGTAACCCAAATTAATAATTTAAATAAAATCAGGAAAAATAAAAAAAATTTCTTAAATAAACACTGAATAAATACTTAATATAATATTAGTCCAAAATAATTGTTTACATTAATTCAAAAACCGAATAACATAATCAGTTTCAAAACTTCAAAACAGGGCGTCTATAACATCTCGCATAAGAAAATAACTAAAAAATAATAAAGGTCCTCCTGGCATATGCCATACAATACTAACCAAGCTCTAAAGCTAAAGAGATAGTCTTCAAAACGTCTGGCTGCTCAACAGGGACATCCTCAGGCTCTGAAAACAATACTACTAATGAGATATAAAATCCCAGTGAACAGAAATACAGTTTAAAGGGTTTTCACAAAAGCATTGTTCTCAGCCGGTGCGGTAACCGGAAAAACTATCCATGGTACCCGCTATTTTCAAAATAATGTATAGTAAAATAATAATAATAATATAAATTATTATTGATAGTAACAATCATCATTAATACATCATAAATCAAATATGACAAAATCTCATATATCAAACAATCTCAAATATTCTCATATGTCATATGACTTTCAAACTGCACATAACAATGGCGTCCCATTGCCTACCTTACTCATGAAGGTATTTCGATGTCACCTTCTCTTCAGTGATATTACTCATTTCGATACCAACCATTGTACACTGGTGGTATTACTCATTTCGACATCCCAACATGTGGCGATGTTACTTTCGATACCCCATCATGGCGATATTTCATATTTCGACACCCCAAATCATTGGCAGTGTTACTTTCGATAACCCTATCATAGGCGGTATTGCAGCAAACAACATCCAACATATTAACAGTTATTGAATCATGCCAATATCACAAATATCGTCAAATAGTGCATATATAACATATCAATTCAACCAAATCACGTATGTATCATATATATCATAGCATCAATTTCAATAATAACCATTTAATTAACAGCAGGAACACCTTAGAAGGAAAACCCCCAAATTTGTAAAATCAGGATTTGACCAAACGCATGATTATTTTCCAAAAACGCATTTTGAAAACATAACCCAAACCCCAAATCAATTTGCACCATGAAAAGGGTGAGAAAGAGTATTTCTACTCACCTCTTGAAGGCCTCCAAGAATCTCCAAGCGTACCCTATGGCGAATCTTAGATGTCGCCTTCTTCAGTCTTGAATCCCCTTCTCCTTCTCCTTCTCCTTCTTCTTCATCTTCATCTTCCTCTTGTTGTTGTTGTTGTTGTTGTTATTGTTCTCCTTCCAAACTCATTGCTTGTTGCAACCCCATCTCCCAAGCATGAAGATGCTCTACAACCGTTACTAAGGTGTTTTAGGATGCAAAAAGGGTTCGTAGCCGCACTATGGTGTTATATGAAGGTATATATATAGTGTTGCACTGATTCCCTATTTTTAAACCTATTTTTAACGCATCCTGACATAGAGACTGATTTTTGAATTAAGTTTTAGATAGTGTCTTTGAATAAGTTTTAGATAGAGTGTAGTTAGAGTTTGTTATTAAATAAGTTTTAGATAAAGTCTAGATAGAGTTCTATTATTGTTGCAGATTTTAATTATCTTTTATCCTTTGTAATTAATTCAAAGGCCCAAAACATGCAGTCTAAGCCTCCCAAAAATTATCTAATTTCTCTAACGTTATTATCTCCAATTATTTTTAATTTTAGGATGTTACATTTTCTCCCCTCCTTTAAGAATTTCGTCCCCGAAATTAACTCCACTCTCACGTACGAAGCAAATAAAGAGTCTGGGCATTGGCGAGCCAAGTCTTCTTCTAATTCCCAAGTAGCCTCTTCTAGAGTTCAATCCTTCCCGACCACCTTTACCAAGGGGATTGTCTTGTTCTGCAGAGTCATAGTGCTCTTATCGATGATCTGACTAGGCCTGGCTTAAATATTAAGTTATCCCTCAATTGTATTGACTCAGGAGCTATTACATGAGACATATCTGACACAATTTTCGAAGTTGAGAAATAAGAAATACATCATGATGGTATGACAATCATGTTGGAAGAGCCAATTGGTAAGCAAATGGCCCGACTCTCTTGAGGATATGGAAAGGACCCATAAAAACAAGGAATTAGTTTTCTGATTGACATTGACCCCCACATCCCAATCTTAGGAATGACTATAGAATACATATTCCCCTTCCTAAAATTCTAAAGGCTACTTTTCCTTGTCGGCATAACAATCTTTACCTATTTTGGATTAAATCCTAACTGTGGTCTATTGGATTAAATCCGATCCTAACAAGATCATCTCACCTACCTTGCTCTATCATAAGAGAACCTACATCCTTGATACTCTCTAAGCATACATCAAACCACTAGGCTGAAGCATCGATTAATAATTGCACAATTCATGACTCTTGACTATAAGAATATATATAAAAAAAGTCAATAATAACACGTATAATAAAATCACGCACTTAAGCATTTATTTTTCTCCATCCCCCTAGAATCATATTAGCTTCACTTGAATTTCATCATTATAAGCATTCTCAAAATAGATTAATAACAAACAATTCACAAAGAAATTGAAGTAAAGTTTTATATCATTCATACGTGGATCTTATAGTCCTTTATATATATTCCACACCAAATTTATTATATTATTTACAATACAGAGAAATTTTTATAAATAAATAAACAAATAAATAAAACAAGAAAGAAAAGAGAAACAGTAGAGACATCCACATACTATGTCTTATCTAGTCCAAGTTGATAATTTCATAAGAAAAGAAAGAGTTTTACTTTCTGTTAAGAGATGATCTTACTAGAAACAAAATTGGGTAACAAAAGGAGAATAAGATTTTATTAACTTGCAATTAAACTATACAGTTATTGAGCATTTACAATTTTCAAAACAATTTTCATCAATAAATACCATAGTAGAATTAAGAAATCAATTTCATTTTGATTTTTGAGTAAGCTAATATAAATAAGAAATAACATTCTTTTTCTTTTCGGTCTTTAATAAGAAATATAAGTTTGTTAAGATTTGACATGTCAGTAATTTATATGGGAATCAAATCCAAAGAGTATATTAATTGTGATTAGTATTTGGTCACTTGAGAAACAATTCGAAAGATTCAAGCAAGGTGATTTTCTAAAAAAAAAATTAAATAACAAAATTATAACATAAATTAAAATTTAAGTATATATACACCTTCTTTAATACAACATCCAATATTTTTTTTATTTCCGTCTACTATTACATCTTCTTTAAATCTTGATACCTCTTGGCTATTTCTGGATGTATGGTTAACTTTTCTTTATGTGTCTCTTCTAGCATTTTTTTTCAAGGGCTCCCCTCCTTAGGAACAACAATCCCATTCTTAAATAACAATAGGCCACCATCACATAATTCTCTTGATCCTAAAGAGATTGCAATTCCTAGTCTAAAGCTGCTCTCGGTTAATCTGTTTTCTAAGGTCATTACAAATTCCAACCTATTCAATTTCAAGTTTAAAGCATTTAAGGTTACATTGAAATTCATGTCCATAAACTCTTCTAAGATATTCATCTCCAGCATTAAGATGCAAGGATTTTCTATTTAGAGCCTCTTCCACTACATTGACTTTTCCTAAACTATACTTCAACTCAAATTCATGTTCCTGAAGGAATTTCATCCACCTTCCTTGCCTTATTTTTAATTCTATATTTTTTTTTCTAACAATTATTTAAGGCTCTTATGATTATTAAAAACTTCAATTTTATGCTATAGAAGATATTTTCCTTTCCTACTCAACTCGATCAGAAGTAAGGCTAGCCTAGAGTACCCATTTATAACTTCATATAATACGCTTTTAATTCCAAGAACTTCTTACACCTGTCACTTCTTAGGTTGCTCTCATCCTATCACTACATCTACTTTACTTGAATCAAACGTCACTCTACTCGAATGATCTAAGGTTATTTATTCTAGGAAAAAGATATATATCCTTAATAGTTATTTTGTTTGATCATCTAATGTCCACACATAGGTTCATATTCCCATAATTTTTTTTTTTTCACTAGAAGCACTTAAAAAAACTTATTAGAAATCAAACATATTCCTCAATTATAATTAAAGAGAGATTAGACATATACTATAATTAAATAATAAAGAATTAGTATAAAAATAAATAAGTCAATGCTTGCCTCAGGGAACATGAGCAAATTATGATTCCAAATAAATAAAATAAGATAACACAAATCAAGAAGGTGAAAGGATGCATCAAGGTAAGAAAGTTTTAATTCACAATCAATTTGGTTTGACTAAAAAAAACAATGATGCACAAAGATATTTTCATTTATGAATTGAAAACTCATTGAAACAAAAGAAAGTTAAAAATGTGAATTCAAAATAAGCGAGACTCTCTTTGACAATTTTACTATCAAGGATGAATATCACAAACGATAAATGAAAAGTAAAACTATTTATTTTATTTTTTTAAAATGCAAAGAATATACATCTATCAAGCAAATTCATCAAACAACATAAAAATATATTTGAAGAATATAATGTTAAGAATTAACAACCTTAAATTTTCAACTCTCTCTTCTTTTTTTTTTTTTTTTTTAAAAAACAAATTCAAGTATAAAAACTCATTTTTTAGCAATTCCTCTAATTGTTTCTTAGGCTCATTTAACTCTAAGGGTGTCATTCTAAGACGCTACTGACACCGGTCCACTTCTAGGTACTAAATCTATGTTAAACTCAACTCCCATATTTGATGTAAGGTAGATAACTCTTTATGAAACACATCTAGAAACTAACAGACAACAAGTAGTGCCGCTACATCACTCTCAGTCTCTATCTTAACGGAAAATAACAATATGGATTATTGAACTTTCTCAACTAAGAACTTATTACATGGAAACAAATACGATATGGTTTAACATAAAAGATTCATCAAACATAGGTTGTGAAGTACATAAATATTTCTATTTGGACAATATTGTTAGACGATAACGAAACCATACTAAGAGTGACATCCAACACAACATTTGAAAACATATCAATTCATAAGATAAATTTTGGTGTATCGAAGAACTTTTTAAATAGGTAAAAGATGTAACCAAATTATCTTTGACAGGGGTAGAAACATACAAGTGGAAAGATAATTTAGAAATAGGCAACTCTGGATTTTTGACACAACTAAGAGTTATGGAAAAATGAAATGCTCCTGAATCAAACAATATGATAACCTCTTGCTATAAGCACAGTTTGTCTTCGGCTCCTCTAACTGCTGCAGCATCTAAGCTGTCCCGAAAAAATGACGGTTCGTCCTTCGAAAAAGCGGTAATCCCACGTATTGAGGTTCTTGGGGTGTTACCTCCCCATATCCCCTCGTATGACGTAGAGTCTTCGTCTGCTCTTGCAAATCTATGGTCACACGGTCCATAGCTATTACAAGCGCATCATTTGTCCCTCGCCTGTTAGTCATTATAAATATGCTCACTATCAATGAAACATTGAGTTGGCCAGGCTCAATATCCAAAGCATAGTATGCAGCATCTACAACTCTAACAAGCATCCTATGCGCCCAAGTTTTGATTTTTGAAAAACCCAATAACCACAGTCCAATTTAGGATTGAACTGCTCTGATACCAAAAATGTAACGCCCTTCGTTACATTAGTAACCTAAATTAATAATTTAAATAAAATCAGGAAAAATAAAAAAAATTTCTTAAATAAACACTGAATAAATACTTAATATAATATTAGTCCAAAATAATTGTTTACATTAATTCAAAAACCGAATAACATAATCAGTTTCAAAACTTCAAAACAGGGCGTCTATAACATCTCGCATAAGAAAATAACTAAAAAATAATAAAGGTCCTCCTGGCATATGCCATACAATACTAACCAAGCTCTAAAGCTAAAGAGATAGTCTTCAAAACGTCTGGCTGCTCAACAGGGACATCCTCAGGCTCTAAAAACAATACTACTAATGAGATATAAAATCCCAGTGAACAGAAATACAGTTTAAAGGGTTTTCACAAAAGCATTGTTCTCAGCCGGTGCGGTAACCGGAAAAACTATCCATGGTACCCGCTATTTTCAAAATAATGTATAGTAAAATAATAATAATAATATAAATTATTATTGACAGTAACAATCATCATTAATACATCATAAATCAAATATGACAAAATCTCATATATCAAACAATCTCAAATATTCTCATATGTCATATGACTTTCAAACTGCACATAACAATGGCGTCCCATTGCCTACCTTACTCATGAAGGTATTTCGATGTCACCTTCTCTTCAGTGATATTACTCATTTCGATACCAACCATTGTACACTGGTGGTATTACTCATTTCGACATCCCAACATGTGGCGATGTTACTTTCGATACCCCATCATGGCGATATTTCATATTTCGACACCCCAAATCATTGGCAGTGTTACTTTCGATACCCCTATCATAGGCGGTATTGCAGCAAACAACATCCAACATATTAACAGTTATTGAATCATGCCAATATCACAAATATCGTCAAATAGTGCATATATAACATATCAATTCAACCAAATCACGTATGTATCATATATATCATAGCATCAATTTCAATAATAACCATTTAATTAACAGCAGGAACACCTTAGAAGGAAAACCCCCAAATTTGTAAAATCAGGATTTGACCAAACGCATGATTATTTTCCAAAAACGCATTTTGAAAACATAACCCAAACCCCAAATCAATTTGCACCATGAAAAGGGTGAGAAAGAGTATTTCTACTCACCTCTTGAAGGCCCCCAAGAATCTCCAAGCGTACCCTATGGCGAATCTTAGATGTCGCCTTCTTCAGTCTTGAATCCCCTTCTCCTTCTCCTTCTCCTTCTTCTTCATCTTCATCTTCCTCTTGTTGTTGTTGTTGTTGTTGTTATTGTTCTCCTTCCAAACTCATTGCTTGTTGCAACCCCATCTCCCAAGCATGAAGATGCTCTACAACCGTTACTAAGGTGTTTTAGGATGCAAAAAGGGTTCGTAGCCGCACTATGGTGTTATATGAAGGTATATATATAGTGTTGCACTGATTCCCTATTTTTAAACCTATTTTTAACGCATCCTGACATAGAGACTGATTTTTGAATTAAGTTTTAGATAGAGTCTTTGAATAAGTTTTAGATAGAGTGTAGTTAAAGTTTGTTATTAAATAAGTTTTAGATAAAGTCTAGATAGAGTTCTATTATTGTTGCAGATTTTAATTATCTTTTATCCTTTCTAATTAATTCAAAGGCCCAAAACATGCAGTCTAAGCCTCCCAAATATTATCTAATTTCTCTAACGTTATTATCTCCAATTATTTTTAATTTTAGGATGTTACACCGGTGATCCGGATCCAAAAGAAAAGTCGTTCGATTGTTTCAGTCTTGTAATGATCAGGACGAGAGAGATCCTGAGCCTGTGCAGGTATGAGACTGTACAGTTGAAGGAATCCTGAGGCTGTGCAGGTATGGGACTGTATAGTTGAAGGAAGGCTATAAGAATTGATTGGTACTACCTATACCAACAAGATTCATCTTCTTTTCGGAAGCCCATAACATAAGAACTCCATAGTTAAGCATGCTTGACTTGGAGCACTTGTAGGATGGGTGACCTTCGGGGAAGTTTCCCAGAAAGCGTGTGAGTGAGAACCAAGCACGCTGAAAAGACCCGTGTTGATTTGTGGGGACAGTCGGCAATTTTGAAAGCAGTTCGGATCATTCCAAAGGGATCACGAGATTTATCTGATGGATAAAAGTTTTATAATAGAAAGACGCATATAGTTCCTAAGGAAGAGAACCTTAGTGAACCTTGAGGTTTATCCGGTGGATAGACATTGATTTATCGCATCCGCTTTGTGTAAGCATTGGCATTTCATTGCATGAGTTAGTAAGGCCTTGAGCCTAGGAGTTGAGCTTAGACCTAGATGCTGGTGCGAATCTTACAGTGGCGTTTTAAATAGTCTTGGAGGTATCAAGGTTGGAAGGGCCGACATGTTGTCATGACCCAAATTTAGCAGTCATAACCGGCCAAAAGGAAAAGCCTCTCCTTCCCCCTTCGCAGCCTATCAATCCCACATAATTCGTTTCATCCTAAGTATATCAAATTATATTCATTAAATTGTCAAATAATGAATATAATAAATCAGATAAGCTACAACCAAATAAAAATTACAAAGTCCTGACTTAAACTAAAATAAAAAAACAAGGAACACAAGGTGAACAACTTCAAAAAAGATCCACATGACATCCAAGGCTCCCAGCGGCTCCGCAAATTCCTGCAATCTAAAAATTTTAGGAGAGGGGTGAATCCATAGATTCAGTGAGATTAAATCTCCCAAACACATGCAATCATGCAAGATAAGAATAACCGACTAGCACACGATCATGCGAACACTTCATCATATTCATACATAACAAATTCAAATACAATATCACAACATTAATATATAATAACATATTCCAAGTTGATACTTTGCCCGACTCGCGAAGTACTTGTGGAATGTCTTGCACTTTACTCAATTCTGATATCTCAAGTTTCCCAATCGGAATCAATACACAGTAAATATATGGATGTCACACGTTATAATATCATCGATTCTTTGGATATCCTAGGAGGTGTTTTCACTGAGTACCCCCTGCCACGATGGTTTTGATTTCCTACCCCGGAGATACCGCACCCTCCGACAAGCACCAACATCCCTCCTAACGCCCGGGATATCTAACGGGGTCCCCTCGTCCCCGGCGGTGATATTTATATACCGGAACCTCCCGCTCCCCGGTCGGCCTACCCAGAAAATCATAACCATATCTTGGCAATCCATTCCACTTAGTACTGGTAATACGTTATCAACCATAGACCATAATCATAGCAGCCTATAAAAGGTTTAGCGTAACAAACATTAGTTCCACTTCACCGATCTTCACATCACATAGACATGTACATAAGCAGATAATGCAATATTCATGTATAAGAGTATTCTCATAATCCAAATCATCACAACCAAATAGTCATCCAATACCTACACCCTCCTCAATTTATCATTTCCAAACTCACAGTAGCAGAATTCAAACGAGCTTCATAAAAGACTATCGAAGATCAAACAACTCCATACAATATAAGTATATAAATGTATACACATAAGACAACCCATTACATAGCTCACCACTTAACAACACATCTAAAATATTTCCAAGCATTTAAAATCAAACTAATAGAATAAACATCAACGGTTAACAACTTTTTAAATCATTAATCATTAATTATCATAAAACACCTCATAAATATACTATACTACCATGATCATATATTCTCCTTCACAGCAATAACTGCAATTACATAAATAATAATAGAGTCTCATCATCCCTTAAATATACTTTATCAATCTCAACATATCAAATTAATAAACATACTTTAACTCAACTTGTATATTCATCAACTTAACATAAATCAAACTCAACAAATTCCATAACCACCTCATCATAATATCCAATATATCATAATCATAAGCATAATATCATAATCATATATGCCGCATATATAAACCTCGTTGTCCATACCTTTACAAAAATTCAAGTAGAGAAAAGCAATATTCGAAAGGCAACAACACTAAAACACTTATCATAGAATAGTCATAAATCTATCCATAAATGACTAGTGATAATGTTTCATCAAAGAGGTAATCAATTCATTTCACCATAGTCGTACTTATATGGTAATCAATTTTGAATAAGACATATGATATGTCTTTCCAAGCATCTACATAAAATAAGAGAATAATATGACAATAGGTAACAACTTTATAAATCTCTACCATCTTAAATAAATATTCTGAATACCATCATAATATAGAACTTATCAATAAAGTCATCAACTTAATCTAGTACACAATACTTTCGATATGCAATCTCATGTACAATTCAATACCTTAATCTCATAACAAACACTACACATAGCAACTTATCATCTTTATGTATATATCCATCAAAGTATGCAAAAATGTTTTTGAATACTTCAAATTGCCCAATAGATATGTTTTAAAAAAAGTAAAAGAGTGTAACCATCATAAACTACGATAAACCATCATTTTTGAAATATACTATCTTGACCTTTGGTCATCATTTCTATCATAACTTTCAAATTACATATAATTATAATCTGAAACTTGTTGCATATGAAACGAGACTCAAATAGCTTTCCAACAGGATGTCATTTACCCAAAACGGATAAGAAATGAAAATGTTATGCACAGTTAAAGTTGAACTGTTCTGCCTCTAGCGTCCAACGCTACATACGGGCACCCGACGCTTTCGAGGCAACTGCAGGGACTCCTCTCAGGTGCTCAAGCGCCCGGCGCTACTCACGAGGCGCCCAACGCTATCTGGAAATCACAGGAACACAGCAAACGCTGCTGTTACGGGATTTTTCACCCCAAAAAACCTTTTTCATCCTTCCAAACTCAAATCCAACCACCAAAATGCACAAAATATCAACAAAGACAAGGTGCATGCAAAGATTTGTAGAAACATTAGCTAAAATCATTTTCTATACATATGATACACTTATTAAACCTTAACATTCAAATCATCACAACAAAACACAAAAAGCCCTCACCTCTTGTAGATCTTAAGCTTAATGCTCCAATCCACACGAAAATGGAGGGAAAGAGATAGAAAGAGCCTTCTTCCTCTTCCTCCCTCTCCCCCTTCTCCTTTCTTTTCCTTTCTTCTTTTTTTCTCTTTTCTTTCCTTTCTCCTCCCTTTTCTAGTTCATTACTTTCTACTGAAGAGAGGGTTCTGGAACCCTCACTAAAAAGGCCACCCAAAAAAAAGCGAAAAAGGTAGTTCATGCCTTACTTAAGTGCACTCTTAAAACTTAAAATAAAATGTTCCTTACTTCAAGGATCTTTAGGGAATGCTAACTAATTATTTTAGCTCATTAATAATTTTAATTGTGTTACCGAGGATGTGTCAATTTATACATTACTCTATCTCTTCCTTAAAATCCTTATATATTTCCTTTTAGGGAAAAAAAATTTATCGGGTGACAACTTTTTAAACTTACCTAACATAACATCACTTAAATCTTATAATTAAATTATTAAATTTATCGGGTGTTACATTCTACCCCTCTTAAAAGGAATTCGTCCTCGAATTCCAGGAACACATGCTGGAAAACACAAGTTTAATAAATACTCAATTTATACAAACCTTTTAAATTGAATACAATTCTAAGGTAGTCAAAATCAGATAAATCAAAGCTCATACAACCTTGGTTTAACCATGCATAACATGCAACTTAAATCATCTAGTCTCGTGCTACAAATAAAAGGTACTAACTGCAATTCATGTAATTAGTTGGCCATCACATCTCATTTAATCTATTTACCAACATAATCTATGTATAGACACATAAATGACCACTCCATGTCCATTTACATACAAAATCAATAAGCATAATGAAAATGATCATTTCCCACAAGCTATCATAGACTTTTTATTTAGACTTAAACAAGGTCCATTGTATTCAAAAGATTCATCTAGTCCATCCAATTTAACCTTTTGTGATATCATGCATATTATGTTATCAAGACTTACACCATCGTGATCTATGACACATCTATATTACAATGAATATTACAAGGTAAAACCTTTATATACTTATTTAATGTTACTTAAGCATAATAATAACTTTCACACCTCAGACAATAAATTTTCATAAAAAGACGTAACTATGCTAAGTCATCTCAAACCTAAGAATTTAAGGAGCACATAATTCCCATTCTTAAAATAGTACACATGTATTCTCTTACAAAATTTTGCATCAATAACTACATCATGCCAATATCACTTCATGCAATTCGAGTACAAGTCATTGGTTACATACTCCTCTGAACACAATTACAACCATTGCATACATGCAATCAAACATTAATTATTATTACCCTTTAACTCTTAATTTAAGCTTTAAACAACAGAAACTACTTATACTATCACATGATTTCAAAGTTTAATTATAATTAACATAACTTCTTATTTATGTTGCACACTTGCCTAAGCGGGGAAACATAGGAATTTAAAATATATATTCATTATACATATACTCATCAATGACATCTCATACCGCCGCCTTGCTGTCATGTGGAGTCAATAACTCACAATCTCAGTAGAGATCAAAACTGAAATTAAGCCGTAATAACCTTTGTCTTACACCCCGCCCGGGTTCGAGATCCAAATAAAAATGTTATCAACACCTAATTTCCTATTTCAAGACTTTGTAACCTGGCTCTGATACCAACTTTGTCATGACCCAAATTTAGCAGTCATGACCGGCCGAAAGGAAAAGCCTCTCCTTCCCACTTCGCAGCCTATCAATCCCACATAATTCATTTCATCCAAAATATATCAAATTATATTCATTAAATTGTCAAATAATGAATATAATAAATCAGATAAGCTACAACCAAATAAAAATTACAAAGTCCTGACTTAAACTAAAAAAAAAAAAACAAGGAACACAAGGTGAACAACTTCAAAAATGATCCACAGGACATTCAAGGCTCCCAGCAGCTCCGCAAATTCCTGCAATCTAAAAATTTTAGGAGAGGGGTGAGTCCATAGACTTAGTGAGGTTAAATCCCCCAAGCACATGCAATCATGCAAGATAAGAATAGCCGACTAGCACACAATCATGCGAACACTTCATCATATTCATACATAACAAATTTAAATACAATATCACAACATTAATATATAATAACATATTCCAAGCTGACACTTTGCCCGACTCGCGAAGTACATGTGGAATGTCTTGCACTTTAATCAATTCTCATATCTCAAGTTTCCCAATCGGGATCAATACACAGATAAATATACGAATGTCACACTTTATAATATCATCGATTCTTTGGGTATCCTAGGAGGTGTTTTCACTAGGTACCCCCTGCCACGACCGTTTTGATTTCCTACCCCGGAGATACCGCACCCTCCAGCAAGCACCAACATCCCTCCTAACGCCCGGGGTATCTAACGGGGTCCCCTCGTCCTCGACGGTGATATTTATATACCGGAACCTCCCGCTCCCTAGTCAGCCTACCCAGAGAATCATAACCATATCTTGGCAATCCATTCCACTTACTACTTATAATAGGTTATCAACCATAGACCATAATCATAGCAGCCTATAAACATCTTAGCGTAACATACATTAGTTCCACTTCACCGATCTTCACATCACATAGACATGTACATAAGCAGATAATGCAATATTCATGTATAAGAGTATTCTCATAATCCAAATCATCACAACCAAATAGTCATCCAATACCTACACCCTCCTCAATTTATCATTTCCAAACTCACAGTAGCAGAATTCAAACGAGCTTCATAAAAGACTATCGAAGATCAAACAACTCCATACAATATAAGTATATAAATGTATACACATAAGACAACCCATTACATAGCTCACCACTTAACAACACATCTAAAATATTTCCAAGCATTTAAAATCAAACTAATAGAATAAACATCAACGGTAACAACTTTTTAAAATCATTAATCATTAATCATCATAAAACACCTCATAGATATACTACACTACCATTATCATATATTCTCCTTCACAGCAATGACCGTAATTACATAAATAATAATAGAGTCTCATCATCCCTTAAATATACTTTATCAATCTCAACATATCAAATTAATAAACATACTTTAACTCAACTTGTATATTCATCAACTTAACATAAATCAAACTCAACAAATTCCATAACCACCTCATCATAATATCAAATATTATCATAATCATAAGCATAATATCATAATCATACATGCCCCATATATAAACCTCATTGTCCATACCTTTAAAAAAATTCATGCATCTAAATAAAATAGGAACACTAAAACACTTATCATAGAATAGTCATAAATCTATCCATAAATGACTAGTGACAATGTTTCATCAAAGAGGTAATCAACTCATTTCACCATAGTCGTACTTATATGCTAATCAATTTTGAATAAGACATATGATATGTCTTTCCAAGCATCTAAATAAAATAAGAGAATAATATGACAATAGGTAACAACTTTATAAATCTCTACCATCTTAAATAAGTATTTTGAATACCATCATAATATAGAACTTACCAATAAAGTCATCAACTTAATCTAGTACACAATACTTTCGATATGCAATCTCATGTACAATTCAATACCTTAATCTCATAACAAACACTACACATAGCAACTTATCATTATTATGTATATATACATCAAAGTATGCAAAAATGTTTTTGAATACTTCAAATTGCCCAATAGACATGTTTTAAAAAAAGTAAAAGAGTGTAACCATCATAAACTATGATAAACCATCATTTTTGAAATATAATATCTTGACCTTTGGTCATCATTTCTATCATAAGTTTCAAATTACTTATAATTATAATCTGAAACTTGTTGCATAGGAAAAGAGACTCAAATAGATTTCCAACAAGATGTCATTTACCCAAAACTGATAAGAAATGAAAAAGTTATGCACAGTGAAAGTTGGACTGTTCTGCCCCTAGCACCCAGCGCTACATACAGGCGCCCGCCGCTGTCGAGGCAGCTGCAGGGACTCCTCTCGGGTGCTCAGGCGCCTGGCGCTACTAACGGGGTGCCCAGCGCTATCTGGAAATCACAGGAACACAGCTAACGTTGCTGTTATGCGATTTTTCACCCCAAAAAACCTTTTTCATCCTTCCAAACTCAAATCCAACCGCCAAAATGAACAAAATATCAACAAAGACAAGGTTCATGCAAAGATTTGTAGAAACATTAGCTCAAATCATTTTCTTTACACATAATACACTTATTAAACCTTAACATTCAAATCATCACAACAAAACACAAAAATCCCCCACCTCTTGTAAATCTTCAGCTTGATGCTCCAATCCACATGAAAATGGAGGGAAAGAGATAGAAAGAGCCTTCTTCTTCCTCCTCCCTCTCCCCCTTCTCCTTTCTTCCTTTTTTCTCTTTTCGTTCCTTTCTCCTCCCTTTTCTAGTTCATTACTTTCTACTGAAGAGAGGGTTCTAGAACCCTCACTAAATAGGCCACCCAGAAAAAAGTGAAAAAGGTAGCTCATGCCTTACTTAAGTGCGCTCTAAAAACTTAAAATAAAATGTTCCTTACGTCAAGGTCCTTTAGGGAATGTTAACTAATTATTTTAGCTCATTAATAATTTTAATTGTGTTACCGAGGATGTGTCAATTTATACATTACTCTATTTCGTCCTTAAAATCCTTATATATATTTCCTTTTAGGGGAAAAAAAATTTTATTAGGTGACAACATTTTAAACTTACCTAACATAACATCATGTAAATCTTATAATTAAATTATTAAATTTATCGGGTGTTACACATGTGACCAGTTGGTAGCTCTTCTGTGTCGTGTTGAATCCGAGCAATATACCGATATCCTCGACTAGATGCCGTACTTTTCTTGTTTGGTCGAGAGTGTTTCCGTAAAGCCAGATACGTGCACGCTACGAATGTTGTAGCATCTTGCCCATGGTTGGCATTAACCGGAACATGTCCTCCCATTCACTCTTTCCGACGATTTGTTAGCTCCATGGAGTAGGGGTCAGAGTTTTACCCTTGTGGTATATGGCATTGAGTCATGTACATTGCATTGCATTGCATGGCTGTTGATGATTACATTTACTTATTGTACATCATTATTCTGTTTTCGAAGATGTCTTATGCTGCTAATTGATTAATATGATATGTTGCAATTTATGATATGCGTGTTGGACATGTTGTTACTTGGTGTGTTGTCCTGTGTTACTATTGTTGTTGTACTGTGTTGATACTACATATGTTCATATGCTGTTTTATATGTCGTGCATGTAGTTATCGCGTTTAAATCCATATATTGGTTACTCACCCTTGTCTGTACATGTTAGACATCCTGTTGTGTTTTTGGATACGTGTACAGATGCTTCTCAACGGTCATTTGGGTCACTTCGGGACCATGTAACTTGCGTTTCTCGATGCCGACGATGAAGATGTGTGGACTATTGACGAAGAGGTCCAGTCTTATTGGTACGCGGTATACTAGGTAGTAGGCTTTACTGTCCGTAGAGTTTTGTTATCAAACCAGCTCTTAGGATTTTCAATTTTTAAGTTGAGAAAGTCGGTATATGTGGTTTTGAAAACCTCTGTATAGTTTGGAACTTCTGTATGTAAAACAATTTCAGGAAAACTTATATGTGATGGTTTAGGGTTTGTGAATAAACCCAGTTTACGTGTGTTGTTAAGTATAATGTGATTTTATTATTGTGATGTGTGTATTACTTTTCTTTAGTATTATATAGAAAATTTTTACACCCGAGTTTTCTATCTTAAAGTAAATTATCCTTTTTCCGAAAGCAACCAGCAATTCTCTTTTAAATTTAATTCCGCATATGTTCTTTATGTAATGCCCAAGGGGGGTGTTACATTAGTGGTAGCAGAGCTGGTCGAGTCTTTCGGAAACCTTGGGGAATAGGTCTGTTATGGTTTTGTTGTGTGATCTCTGGCTGAACTTTGCTAAATTGTTTCCTTGTCGAAACAATGTGTGTTGACACACAAGCATGTGTGTTTTGATGGGTTCTAATCGGGTTGAGGCCTTGTAAGAACTCATGTTTCGTATATGGTACTTGTATTCATGGTGACACGTTGTTTATCCTTTTGGGATTGTGTCAAATATTTGAACAAGTATGCCTTAGGCAGGTAGAAGAATACCAAAAATTTCTAGATGCATAGGTAGCTAGTGAACGACTAAAGGAATGGCAAGATATCGACATGCTCATTAATAGAGTTGAAAGATTGGAATGGAAGTATGAATTTTGGTTATAGAATAGATGTCCTTAGGACTGGTATGTTAGATTTAAACTCAATAATCATATACAAGGCATGCTATCATAAGTCTTTATTGCGGAAATATAATAACCATATATAGCATGCATCTTTATTATCAAGAACAACTTAAAACTTAATACCTTTAGGATCTACAACATGCTGATTTATCAAAGATATAAGAATACCTGAATCCATTATATGTTCCTAACCTTAAGCGTTCTTCAGAGGATGAACTTGATCACCAACCTTCACGAACGAAGGGTAGTAATCCTGAAATGTAGAGAGGGGGAAGAGAAAAGAGAGTCGGGTAATGAACACCCGTTGGCTTGTGGTTCTTCCTCAACCGGGACTCCTTATGCCTTAGTCGCTCTTCAGATGGGGAGAAGAGGCGGTATGCAATATTGTCCGGTGTATTGGGGACCATAGCCTATATATAGGGTGATGGCCAATTAGGGTTCCCATTATTCCGAAATGGGCCATCAATGACATCCACTCATATTTAGTCCATATCAATTAACTAATTTATTATCAAATAATTAGCCTTATCACTTAATTTGATCACATATCAATTAAGGCTCCTAATTGATAAATAGCTAATATAATTAATAAACGATATCTACCCACATTATGACATTGGAATATAATTAAATACAAAATATTCCAACAATCTCCCACTTGGGCAATATATCGTAATAATTATATCAGAATTCTTTAGGCGCGCATCCGAATGCTATTTATCTTTAAATTTCCCCTTTACAATCTGGTCCACCTCATACATCAACAATGGGACCACCGCGGCTGTTGTCACTAATGTCTATTGTGACTAAACCCCGACGACCACCACATCAATGCACTAGATGACATAGATCGATATGGATGAGTGGCATGGAAATTTCATGCAATGTGATCTCTGAATCATGCCTATTTCCAACTGGTCCAACTTAAGTCTTTAGTGAGATCAATTTTGCAATTTTGCAAACCAAAGTCCTTAATGTGTAAATAAATTTTACACACAACAAGATACAAACAAGTTCATAATGAACTTATAAACATAACCTTATTTCTGCAGAAAATCGGAAATAACATAAGGTTTGTATCTCAAACATAAAACACAAATAGAGACTCCCACTAAACTAAGGCATCCTCAGTGACAACACCCATATGAGCAACATGCTCGTGAAAAAACCTTAGGTGCCAAGCCTTTAGTTAGTGGATCTGCTAGCATAGAATTTGTCCCTATGTGCTCTATAAAAAATTGTTTTTCCTGAACTCTTTCCTCAACTACAAGATACTTGATGTCGATGAACTTCGACTTTGTAGAACTCATGTTGTTGTTGAAGTGCAATATGACTGACTTATTTGTCACAACAAGACTGGAGTGGTATTTCAATACCTTTTACTATATACAACCAAGTGACTAAAAAAAAACTTCAGTCATATCCCGTAGTCGGATGCCTACTATCTTGGCATCCTGTAAAATCGGAGTCAGAATTCCTCAAGATCTCTAAACTGTCAGATCTCCAATATGTGAGCATATGCTCTTTTGTTCTCTTTAAGTATCTCACATTCCTTATGGTTGCTTTTCCAATAATCCTTGAATTACTCAAGTATCTAGCTAATAATCCTACTATGTACGCTATTTCTGGATGCGCACAAACCTGAGCATACATCAGACTTTCCAAAGCCAAAGCATAGGGAATTTTCTGCATTTCTTGAATTTTTAGATTTTCATAGGGCATTTAATTTTGAGACTAAAATGTCTCCCTTAGTGACCGGGGTATCTCCTGGTTTACTATCTTTCATGTCGAACTTATCCAAAACTATATCGATATAGCTCTTTTGTGATAACCCAAAAATACCTCGAGAATGATCTCTAAGTATCGAATTCCTAAGACAAAAGAAGCGTCCCCAAGATCTTTCACCACAAAATTCTTTGTCAGAAATTTCTTGGTTTCGCTCTATAAGCCTATATCGTTCTTGGCTA
The DNA here is from genome assembly GCA_039655645.1 of Ammopiptanthus mongolicus. Classification (NCBI taxonomy): domain Eukaryota; kingdom Viridiplantae; phylum Streptophyta; class Magnoliopsida; order Fabales; family Fabaceae; genus Ammopiptanthus; species Ammopiptanthus mongolicus. Next base: position 41,191,548 of record CM077344.1, read on the forward strand.
GCATAATATCAACATATAATATCAGAAAAATGAACTTACTCCCACTGAACTTGTAATACCCACAGTTGTCCTCGATATTCATCTCAAAACCAAATGAGACAATCTCTTGATGGGACTTGTGGTATCACTAACGAGACGTCTTCTTTAGCCCATAGATAGATTCCGTTAATTTTCAAACCATCTTCTCTGTGTCTTTCGACACAAAGTTTCCCGGTTTGCATTATATACATTTGTTTCATCAATATTGCCATTGAGAAACACCGTCTTGACATCCATCTCGTGAAGCTCCAAATTATAATAAGCAACGTGAGCCAATCTTGTCCTTAAAAGAGTCATTCAATGATACTAAAGAGAATGTCTCTTTACAAGCAATCCTTTCTTTTGAGTATAGCCTTTTGCCACTAGACAAAACTTTATAACTCTCCATGTTACCCTTTGACACCTTCAAGTAACAGGAAAAGTTTCAAACCTTATTGTCTAGCTTGAGCTTGTACTCATACCTTCAATCCACTTTTCCGAATAGAAACGTCATATGGTTTGATGGGAGTTGATAGAATCTTCTTCCATTATACCATTTACCTTATGTTCCTAGATAAATACTATATAATTATCCAAAGTAGTATTCACTATTTCTTTAGTGGATCATGGCAAAAGGCATCGGCTCTTGATGCTCTAGTTCTTGAGGGTGTTGAGTTTGACCTTCAGGAATAATTTCCTTATCTTGAATGGGAAGAATAACAACAATATCCTCACAAGGATCCAAATTTGCTACACCAATAGCAACTGTATGAATTGGTTCAGGGATTAGAACCAATTCTTCCTCAAAGATATTGTCCCTAATCTTATCTCCCCCCAAACTCAATATCCTCAAAGAACTAGTCAGTTCCTGTCTCAAGGTTTCTTTAATTTGGGATTATCAAATTCATTTACCCCTTTGACCTTTCAGAGTATCAATAAGGTTGCCGCTCACTATTTGGGAGGGGGGAGCTCCAATCTCCTTTGCAAGACTCATATGGTCTTACCTTAGTTGGATGTTCCCATACTTGAAAGTGATTGAGCGGTAACTTTAGTTGGTACTCTGTCAAACATTTAAGCTGCAATCTTTAGTGTTACTCCCATAGTGACTCTGATAAGGTAGAATGACTAATCATACTCCTCACCATACCTTTAAGAGTCGTTACTAGGACTTAACTATATTCTTGATAGCCATGTTCTGATCTATTTAACTTTAAATGCATTTAATACAAACAATAAAATGTATAAGGCCAATGGAATCTAGGATTCCCTCATACAAGTTGCTCAACTCTATTCTTAGAGATGTGCTCCAAATGTTTGTGTCATAGTGCTCCTTAATTTTACTATCAACTTTACACTTAGTGTCGTACGATTCCTCACTCAATGTTTTGCTACAAGAGATCTCAATACCAAACAATTATAGTTTGTCCAGCCCATAGCTTAACTGGTTCCTACAATTTTTGAATTTAAAAGACAAATTGAATCCATCGTTTCTAAATGAACAAAATTATCCTGATTTGTTCAATGAGAACCCAAAACCAAATTTCATCTAAATGATGACTAAACCAAAATGTCTTTTAATTTCAAATATTAGCCAGTAACAATAATCTAAAATGTCAATAGTCTTATCCTTTACTGACTTGGTCAACTCCAATATAGATGCATCTTTCAGCAGCACTTGGCCTTTATCAGTTCAGACAATCCGTTATATTCATACCAAACATGATATTTGGGACATTTCTTCTTTAGATACCCCATGTCCTTATAAAAGAAATAATTATGACCCTAGCTATTTCTTTTATGACGGATCCTTAGCAGCTTTATCCTCAGTTTTCTTTTGTTAGCCTTATTCTTAGAGGTATTTGTCAAATGAGCACTATTTGTCGTCTCTTACTTCATTGTTTTCTTTCTTCCACACCTTATGAAACAAATCCATTCAGATATCATTTCTCTTTATAACAGCTATAAGTTGACTTAAACTGACTGAATTATGCATGAAGGAACACTAAATGCTAAATGCATGGGCAAGTCGTTAGACAGCCCACGTTTTAGCGCCTTAAGTTTATGAGCAAGATTGGACATTCCCATAACGTGCTCCTTATATTTCCTTTGCCTTTGTACTTAATGAAAATCTAGCTCTCCAATGAGTGCTTGTTTTCGTCTTTATTGCTTTCAGAAAACAATTTTAATTTCAGCAAGGAAATCTCTAGCATTAATTATGCCATCCAAAATAATATCCCTAAAGGTTTATGGAATATCGACCTTTATGATCAAAAAAACCCATGCAATGGGAGCGGTCCCACTTCCTATACTTGATCATCTCTTCAGAGAAACTGGATTGTGAGAGAAGGTGGTTTTCTCCATCCTTATGCACGGTCAAGATCCAAGAACAATATTAATGTTCTCCTTTCAATTCCAAAAATTAGTCAGAACTTTTGAGAATCAAAATTGAATTAAATCTGCAGATACATAAGCAATATTAGCTTAAAGAGAACATAAGTACCGTAAAGATACTCACCAAAATACCCTGTGCACCATTAATATTAAGTCTTTGGACAATAACATTAATTGCTAGTGGTATTTTGTTGTAATGATCAAACACTGATGATAATTTCTGTCAAACAACAGCTATCTTTGGATACTCTGTTATTCATATGAAAAGGATCTTTATAATCACTATGTGTTTACCATCACAGGTGTGAATGCAACCCTGCCAAATATTAACCTTCCTTTGGGCCGATTAATATCCGCATGGATGTACACTCACATAATCTTTAATATTTCTTTTGAGTGATTTCCACTAGAGAGGTCACCTTGGCGACTTCATGCTTTAATTGACTCACTCAAAATCCAAATTGGCAAATTAAAGACCCAAACAAGATACCAAGCGCACCATCAATTTCTAATCTTCGGATTGTAAGAATTAACTGCCAGGGGTACTCTCAACGTAATGATCAAATATTGGTGATAAATCCTGTCAAATAATGGTCACCTTCGGGCATCCCATTATCCACATGGAAAATACTTTATAATCACCACATATTTATCATCACAGGTATGTAATTATCCGGCCAAATTGTGCCTTCCTTCGGGCCGACAACAACTCGCATGAATAATTTCATACTACATCTTTTGTAAATTCAATTGAATCAAATTTACACAACAGAGGTTACTTTGGCAACGTGTTGTTTCAACCAACTCAACCAAAATTACCAGACAATTTTATTAAAATGGGGGGTCCCGAATTTGTCATATTCACACTAAAAACATGGAAACCTTAATGTTTAGTGTGAAAAGAACCTTTAAAAAAAAAAGGATTTTTCTAATACATGAATTTTCCGAATAGGTGGTTCTATACTTCTAACTTTGGTCCTTAGAGTCTGGACTCATTTCGAAATATTAGACACAACCATAGGTAAACTATTAGAAGTGGCAATACCCTCGAAATGAATCACTCTAAGTTAGGCCTTCGTGATAACCAAACAGGATGTACATCCAGAAGGCTACCACTACTCAACCTCTTCCCTATCTTAAGTTGCACTCAGGCCCGGGTATAGGGTCTCGCTCATAAGTATGTGAGAAAAGTAGAACAAATACATTGCTCAACACAATGAGACCATAAAACAATATGGAAAAGCAAGTCTTTTCCCATTCATCTTTATATAATATATATACAAAATTTACATCCAATCCTAGATGATTATGATTTCGTGAAACAAAAAAAAAAATTCAATCAAGAAACATTAATCACGTAAAACATCATCATCAATTCATATATTCAAAGATTGAAAAACCAAGATAGATATATTATTTTTAACCAAAACACCATGAAAGAAAGAAACCTTATGAATCAAACTTTTCAGATTCACTTTCCAAACTTTCACCAAAGATCGAAAATTGATTATAATTTATTAATACAGAATCCTGGATTCCGATTTCGAAAGAAGAAGAAAAATTGGATCACGTACTGGAGATATATATATATATATATATATATATATATATATATATATATATATATATATATATATATATATATATATTTAATACCATGTGCCAATTAAAAAAAAATATTTCCTTTCAAAATTCCTAATTTTCAAAATTAGGATTCATACAAATAATCCCAATAAATCAAACATGAAGACCCGCTTTGATACCACTTGTTAGATTTAAACTCAATAATCATATACAAGGCATGCTATCATAAGTCTTTATTGCGGAAATATAATAACCATATATAGCATGCATCTTTATTATCAAGAACAACTTAAAACTTAATACCTTTAGGATCTACAACATGCTGATTTATCAAAGATATAAGAATACCTGAATCCATTATATGTTCCTAACCTCAAGCGTTCTTCAGAGGATGAACTTGATCACCAACCTTCACGAACGAAGGGTAGTAATCCTGAAATGCAGAGAGGGGGAAGAGAAAAGAGAGTCGGGTAATGAACACCCGTTGGCTTGTGGTTCTTCCTCAACCGGGACTCCTTATGCCTTAGTCGCTCTTCAGATGGGGAGAAGAGGCGGTATGCAATATTGTCCGGTGTATTGGGGACCATAGCCTATATATAGGGTGATGGCCAATTAGGGTTCCCATTATTCCGAAATGGGCCATCAATGACATCCACTCATATTTAGTCCATATCAATTAACTAATTTATTATCAAATAATTAGCCTTATCACTTAATTTGATCACATATCAATTAAGGCTCCTTATTGATAAATAGCTAATATAATTAATAAACGATATCTGCCCACATTATGACATTGGAATATAATTAAATACAAAATATTCCAACATGGTATCCGTAGGGAAAAGAATTACGATGGATCCTACAGAGATAGGAATAGTGTCTTGTTAAGAGAACTTCTGAGACCGGTATAGATAAGTAAGGCATATAAGTTTGGACTCGCTTGAAACGACAACTATCCTAAGATATTGTTGACTCTTTGTTTTACTTTCAAATTTTCGAGGACTTGGACTGAAGCATGCGAGGAAAGTTTTCAAGGATTAAAGAGAAGGTTGACTACTTCACCTGTGTTAGTGCTGCTTGATCCCAAGGGAGCATTTGTGCTCACACACCTACATAATCCTCAGTGTATTAGACATTTGAGTGGATTTGTTTAATAGTGTTTATTGGTCTAGACATTTGCATATTATTTCATTGAAAGATTTGTTATGGTTATTTCTTGAGTTTTAACATAAACGACTTCTTAATACTGGAAGTTTCTTGATGAAACTTAGTCTAATCACTTTTACTTTTGGTAAATGTGATCCAGTTTGATTTTTGGCCAGACTGTTTATCTTTTGATTCCTAAATCTGCTGGAAGATTTTTGTGAAAGAAGGGACTTTATTAGAGTCATGGTTGCAAACATGTATTAGCTATGCATTTTTACACTCACGAACATACTGAAGAATCTTTTTACATACTGGATATTCCTGCATTCTTTTCAGAGTGGTAAAATTCTTCTGTATACTTTCTTATGAGAGTAAGACCAAGAAAACTTCCTTTGTTAAAAAAAATATTTTTTTTTTTACTTAATCTTCAAGGACCGAGTAGAGACGGAGTTCAACTGATCATCCTTAACTCTAGTGGATGAGTAAGGAAATCGATTTGATCTTTGAAAGGTTGGTTGGGAGTAAGTATAGTAGCTAACTGCGATAATTCTTTTAGCAGAATAGACAAGAAGTGATGGGACTTTTTATTAAGGTATAGTTATGATTGATAAGATATGAACCTTTAAGATCAATCTAAGAAAGTGACACAATTACTATATGTCAATAGTAGTTGGGAGACCTAGGGTAATGATCAATGTATGAAGTTAAGATGGATTGTATGAGTTTGAAGGTTTATAAGAAAGTGTCCTTAGCAGTTTTACCTAAGCTGGATATAAGCAGAAAAGAGGAGTTTCTTAGTAGAACTAAGTTGTTAGAAAAGTTCAAGACTTATGAAATTGGATAAATCTACCCGATGTGATTTCTTTTTAGTTGTAGTTGCATTAAGAGGTGCGATCAAGTTCTTTAAGGTTATGATGCTTGAGTATGATGTAAATTGGAAAGATAGACTACGTTTAAAAGGAACTAAGACTAAGATTGGATATCTTGATTAAGGACTGATGGATGTGTTGTAAAAAGATATGTGTCGTAATTGCAATCTTGGTGTTAGCAGTAACAGTTAAATATGTCGAAGGAAGATTTTTCGAATGGATTAATATTGAAAGAAAAGTGGTTAAGTTTTAATTATATTTCTCACATGTGAAGAAACTAGAGTAAGATATTACGGTATGGATTGAGAATTAGCGATTTGATTTTGACGGTGAATCGAACAGAGGATGAGTATGAAGTTGTCATTAGGTTACGAATGTTACCTAGGGAAGGATTACGTACGGAGGTTACAATGTGGAACATGGGGATTAAGAAATCCTGTTTAGTTTTAAGTTACGAAATTTCGAGGACGAAATTTATTTTTAGTGGGGTAGTAATGTAACACCTCGATTTTCTAATTAAATAGTATTTATGTGTTTGTATTTTATTGAAGGGTTTAGAGAGTGAAATAAAATAATCAGAGACCATAGTCACGCTCTACGCCATCGTAGGAAGCTATTATTAAATTTTGGGTTAAAAGTTCGGGCGGAACCCGGTCTGCGTTTTCAGTGAAGGTAAGATTTTGCTGATCAGAAAACCTAATTTTGTCCCGTGAATGAAACAGTTAGATTTTATATTTTATTTCCAACGATATTGGTTATTTTGAAAATTTTCAAAATAAATAAGTCGTCGTACATTATTCGGGCGTAAAACCAAAATCCTGTGAACAACGAAGCTGAATACGGGATTTCAGTGACCCGCTACGGATAAGGTTGAAGTCACATCACCTAGGAAGGTGTGCCATGACTCACCACTATAATGATGACATTTAGAAAATATCTGGACGCGAAAAGACCAAAATGTGCTTGACCTTTAATTTTAATTCCAATTCTGTCCCTAGGCGAAATGACCGTTTTGCCCCTGAGAATTTATGAAATGACCCTTTTGATCCTGTGACTCACCAATGTCGTCATTACATTTCTAAAAATATCTAGATATTTATAGGGGAAATGAGAATTATGCCCCTGGTCTTTTAAGAAAATTATCAAATTGTCCTTTGATTAATTACAAGTTGGCCATTGAGACAAAATAAATATCTCACTTACTCTCTCACTAGGCCATTCGGCCATCTCTCTCTCCCCTCTCTTCTCTCACTTGTTCTTGAAGTTCTTCATGAGTTCTTCAACCAAAGTCATTTTTGATCTTGAAAAGTTGAAGTTCTTTGTGAAATCAAGTTTCTTTTCTATTAAGCTTCATCATCTAGGAGGTAGTAACTTCAATCTCCATCTCTTAATCTCTCTATTTCATCTCTTGAATGTCTTGATTCATGAAGATCCAAGTTTTGATTCATAACTTTGAAAATTCATAGTAAAGTGTAGAAATGTCCTTTTAATACCAAATCAATTTTTATGAGTTATTTTGATCATTCTCTTTCATTATCCAAGAGCATGAAATCAAATAAGTCTTCTAGCCAATTCTTCTTAAAGTGGCCGAAACCTATATGCTGAAAAAGCAAAAGTTTTACTTCAAATTTTTGAGTAATGTAACTTAATTTAGTGTTGTGTGTACTTGAGGATCATTGATCCAAGAGTTGGAAACCAAATGAGCTTCCTAGCTCATATGGGTTTTCTTGGCCGAAACCTCCATGTGTTGGTGGATGGGGTTTTGGTTCAAGTTTTGGTGTAATAGGCTTTGATCTAGCCTTACCACACCTAGTAAGGATGGCAACCAAAAGATAGGAATTTTTTGACATCCCTAGCTATTTTTATAGCTCCATGGACGAATCCTATATAGGGGAATAGGAAAATTTGTTTTATGTAATATTGATGATTGGATTGATTATGTGTATGTAGTTGTGGTTGAGTAATCGGACGAGGAATCGGGAGAATTCGCGGGCCGATCAGACGACTTTTGCTCGGAGGATAACTACAACGGGTAAGGGGAGTTTGCCTGAGGGATTTTTCGATAACTATATGTTATCCGTGATTGATTTGTGTAGCCCTATTTGAGCTTCGTTGTGATTGTAATAATGGTCTATGCTTTAGCATGCTTTAACATATGTTATGATGATGTATGCTTGGATGGAAAATGTTTTCATGTATGTTGAAAAACCATACTTTGATCTCTAGATCAAGTAAGGATTTTTATGCTTGATTATGATGCAATGATTTATGATTGTTGTTTGTCATAATTTTGTGAGCATTTTGAGCTATGACTTGTCAAATTGGTGAAGCAAAATCTTCACATCCCATGTAAGGGAGTATTCGGCCACGACCATCAAAAGAGGAAAGAACATGAGTTGTTCTTGAGCATTTCAAAGTTTTTGAAAGCAAGAAAGTGTTTTAATAACATATATTTCAAAGAAAAACAATAAGTGATTTTGATCCAAAGATCAAATAGAGTTTTGACATTCAAGTGTTTTACGAAGGTGAAAATGTATTTTTACTTTAGTCCTAGTTTATCCAATTAACTAAGTGTTTTAAAAATAAAAGGATGAAATGATTTTATGAAAGTAAAAGTAAAATGAAGTTACCTTAGGATTAATGGGATGCCACACCCTTTGAAACTAAGTTAACATTCTATCTTCAAAGTATAAAGAGGACCATATCCTCAAGTTTAAACCAATAGAATCATAGTTGGAAAACAAAATGAAATTCTATTTCCTTTTACACTAGCTTAGATCATGGTTTTACACTAAGCTAGTAAGGAAAAGCCTTTTCAAATTAGTTAAGGTACTATACCTTAATCAAGTAGCAAAGTTCTTTCAAATTAATGAGATTTCAATTAGAAAGGTTTTGGTTACAAAGAGGGTTTTCAACTCTAAATCGTAAAGTTTTACGCGTGAAAACCTAAGTTAAAGTAATTAACTTAGACTTGAAGCAAAGAGATAATTAAGTATGGTATGTGGTGGAACAAGACCATGTACTATATCATTGATGGCTTAGTTCATCAATGACTTCATAAAACTTAAGTGAATCAACACTTATTTCATTATTTGAAACTCAAGGAATTAATAACTTAGAAAGGATCAAAGACTTATCTAAGAGGATTCTCAATCCTTCTTCATAACACTTAGGACTTGAGATGTGATTCATAAGACATAAACACAAACATGAAACGTTTTGGGTTTTGAAATAGTTGTTCGATAACGGACCGGTGGTCCGGATCCAAAAGAAAAGTCGTTCGATTGTTTCAGTCTTGTAATGATCGGGACGAGAGAGATCCTGAGGCTGTGCAAGTATGAGACTGTACAGTTGAAGGAATCCTAAGGCCGTGCAGGTATGGGATTGTACGGTTGAAGGAAGGCTATAAGAATTGATTGGTACTACCTATACCAACAAGATTTATCTTCTTTTCGGAAGCCCAGAACATAAGAACTCCATAGTTAAGCGTGCTTGACTTGGAGCACTTGTAGGATGAGTGACCTTATGGGAAGTTTCCCAGAAAGCGTGTGAGTGAGGACCAAGCACGCTAAAAAGACCCGTGTTGGTTTGTGGGGATAGTCGGCAATTCTGAAAGCAGTCCGGATCATTCCAAAGGGATCACGAGATTTATCTGGTGGATAAAAGGTTTATAATACAAAGACGTTTATAGTTCTTAAGGAAGTGAACCTTGAGTTTTATCCAGTGAATAGACATTGATTTATCCCATCCGCTTTGTTTAAGCATTGGAATTTCATTGCATGAGTTTGTAAGGCCTTGAGCCTAGGAGTTGAGCTTACACCTAGATGCTGATGCGAATCTTATCCCGAGTTTTCTATCTTAAAGTAAATTATCCTTTTTCCGAAAGCAACCAGCAATTCTCTTTTAAATTTAATTCCGCACGTGTTCTTTATGTAATGCCCCAGGGGGGTGTTACATTAGTGGTATCAGAGCTGGTCGACTCTTTCGGGAACCTTGGGTAATAGGTCTGTTGTGGTTTTGTTGTGTGATCTCTGGCTGAACTTTGCTAAATTGTTTCCTTGTCGAAACAATGTGTGTTGACACACAAGCATGTGTGTTTTGATGGGTCTTATCGGGTTGAGGCCTTGTAAGAACTCATGTTTCATATATGGTAATTGTATTCATGGTGACACGTTATTTATCCTTTTGGGATTGTGTCAAACATTTGAACAAGTATGCCTTAGGCAGGTAGAAGAATACCAAAATTTTTTGATGCATAGGTAGCTAGTGAACGACTAAAGGAATGGCAAGATAACGATATGCTCGTTAATAGAGTTGAAAGACTGGAATGGAAGTATGAATTTTGGTTATAGAATGGATGTCCTTAGGACATGTATCCGTAGGGAAAAGAATTACAATGGATCCTACAGAGATAGGAATAGTGTCTCGTTAAGAGAACTCAAGAGACCGATATAGATAAGTAAGACAGATAAGTTTGGACTCGCTTGCAACAACAACTATCCTAAGATGTTGTTGACTCTTTGTTTCGGTACTTTCAAATTTTCAAGGACTTGGATTGAAGCCCGCGAGGAAAGTTTTCAAGGATTAAAGAGAAGGTTGACTATTGACTACTTCACTTGTGTTAGTGCTGCTTGATCCTAAGGGAGCATTTGTGCTCACACACCTATATAATCCTCAGTGTATTAGACATTTGAGTGGATTGGTTTAATAGTGTCCATTGGTCTGGACATTTTCATATTATTTCATTGAAAGATTTGTTATGACTATTTCTTGAGTTATAACATAAATGACTTCTTAATACTGGAAGTTTCTTGATGAAACTTAGTCTTTATTTCCTACGCGGCTCCCGGATGGGACGATCGCGACAGCTGGCGACTCCACTGGGGACTTTTGAGAGTCAGGCCTATCATAGTTATTTATGCTTTTTGATATTAGCTTTTATTTATTTTACCCTCTTTTATTTATGCTGTAAATATTGTACAATTGTAATTTTGATTTAACTATATGGTAGATGACATTTTTGTATTTGTATGATCTCCTTTGCAGATAAATGTGGGTAGTCTTAGGATTTCAAGTTCGCATGCTCCCTCCACACACTGCACCTACACATTGTGCACACACTTTTGAGTGAGACTCTATACCCGGGTCCTGGTAAACCCTAAGATTAAGAAAGAGGTTATATAATGGTAGCCACTTTGGATGTACGTTCTGTTTGGGTATCATGAAAACTTCATCTAGAGTGTGACCCTTTTATGATGTCCCACACCTAGTAGATCTCCTACTGTTGTGGCCAACATCATGAATTGGGATCTTAGCTCTAGAGGCCCAAAGAATTATTGGATTTGTAGAGCCACCCTAATGGGAGATCACGAATTAAAATTCCATAGACCATTAGGATAGAACCTAATAAGGTAACCCGATTTAGGGCACAAAGGGGGCATACTTTCTCCTTATCTGTTTATTTTCTCATGCATGTAATTTAATAATGCTTCTTGTTGTAGAAAACCAAGGGTGAATATTTTTGAAATGGGAGATAGTATAGGATCTAATCACAGTGAGCCAAGGCCATCAGTAATAAAGAAAATTTTGCATTTGAAAGCCAAGAAAGTTGATACTACAAGCCTCAAGACTCTGGGTCAAATGCTAAAAATATCACAACGACTCGCTCTCACAAGGAAGTATGGAAAGATTTTAAATTTACTAGATGTTGAGGTGCAAGTAGAGGCAATCACTGCATTGGCCCAATATTATGATCTACCATTGAGGTGTTTCACATTTCAAGACTTTCAATTAGCCCCCACTTTAGAGGAGTTTGGGCAAATTCTGGGCTTGCCATTGGAAGGAAAGAAGCCATATCGTTACATAGAACAATATCTGGATATCCAAACTGTGGCATATGTATTGAAAATACATCCAAAAAGACTACAAAGTGCGCAAGAATGCAAGAATGGGACTAAAGGATTCTCAAGAAAATACCTTGAAGAACATATGCATCATCTGGCAAAGATAGAAGATTGGGACACATTTATAGATGTACTTGCTTTTCCTATCTATGGCATTGTCCTCTTCCATAACCTTGAAGACCGTGTCGACTTTGTTGCCATTGATGTATTCCTTGCTTGCAAGTTCCATAATAGGAATCCTGTTCCAGCCATCCTAGTAGATATTTACTGTACCCTCGATTTTTGTCATGAAAGAAATGGTAAAAGAATCGTTTATTGTTTACCAATGTTATATGTTTGGCTTACAGCGCATGTCTTCTGCAGAAGTTATAAAACATATTGCCTTATCACAGACTTCCAAATGTATCAATTGAAAACTAAGAGTGGTTGTGAATGGGCAATTTACATGGCTCAGTTGAATGAAAATCAAGTCAGATGGTATCCACAATGGGAAGATGTAGAAGTCCTAGTGTATCAGTGTGGGGATTTCCCAAATGTACCCCTCATGGGCACAAGAGGTTGCATCAACTATAATCCGTACTAGTACGACGTCAGCTTGGTTACCCTATGGTAAGGCCACCCGAAGCGGCCTTGACAACTCCTCTCGTCTTCTACTATAAAGATGGGAAGAATACAGAACTGCTCCAAAAGGTGCGAAATTCTTGGGACAAAATTGTCAAAAAAGGAAAAGAGTTAGGAGCCAGAAGTTGTGCTGCGAAAGAAAGTTATCGTCAATGGGTCATGGATAGAGTATTAGAAATTAAGTTACCATTTAGAGACCTAGTAATTCCTTCAATCAAGGAACTCCCTCTTACGATGAAAAATGAAGAATTAAGGGAAATCCAGACAAAACTAGGGAAATTTGAAACAGAAAGATAGGACAGAAAATGAGCTTAGAAAAGCCCTTGAAACATGCACGACACTGAAAAGAGAAAATATTGAAAAGAGCATCACTCTCGACAGGATCAACAAAAGGATAAAAACAGAACATGAGTATATGATGAAGACCAAAGTGTAACACCCTTTCCCGAGTGTCACATTCCCGAATGTTTATAAGGCCGAAAATATTTATTAATGCGGAAAAATACGATTTTTCTTTTTCTTTTCTTTTCATAAAGATGTAACGGGATTAGTAAAGGTAATAAATAATACTAATAGGTGAACTTAGGTTCACCATGCATTACTAGGACATACATGCAGTATTATAAATACAGAAACAGAAAACGAAAAACAGAAACATCAACATTACTATATACAGACATAAGTCTAATGTAAGACTGACACAAGAAAATACAATAAGTACTAGGAGTCGTAGCTCCCAAAAGGTACTACAAAAACTGACATAGTCTGGCCGACAACAAAACTAAAACAGCAAAAGAGTCCACCTCCGAACTCAAAGGGACTGCTGAACCGAACCATCGTCGCGTCCATCTGTTCAAGCAGCAACAGCAAGTACCAGCAGAAAACATACAGATATGGGTGAGATTCCCGTTCATCAACACAACAAAACAGCAGTAGTAAAAACGGGACGACTCATCGGGTAACAGCGTACCCAACATGCTTACTAAAATTCTCAATGTCAAACGTATTAAGCAGTTGACAGCATAATATCATGTTAAGCAGTTAACATCATAAAGTAAGGTACTCTTAAACAGTACAATGATGTATAACAGTAATGTAAACACCAATAGCCATGCAATGCAATGCAATGTATATGACTCAATGTCAACGTCACTGGGTACTACTCTAACCCCTACTCCATGGAGCTAACAAAACATTCGGAGAGAGTGAATGGGAGGACATGTTCCGTGCGCGCCAGCCTTGGGCAAGATGCTACAACATTCGTAACGTGCACGTATCTGGCTTTTACGGAAACACTCTCGACCAAACATGAAAAGTACGGCATCTAGTAGAGGATATCAGTGTATTGCACGGATTCGCCACGGCACAGAAGAATCACCAACTGGTCACATGTCAGCCCTTCCAACCCTGATACCTCCAAAAAGACCATTGAAGATCGTCACCGTAAGATTCGCACCCGCATCAAGGTGTAAGCTCAACTCCTAGGCTCAAGGCCTTACAACTATGCACATGAAATGCCAATGCTTACACAAAGCAGATGCGATAAAGCAATGTTTACCCATTAGATAGACCTCAAGGTTCACTAAGGTTCTCTTCCTTAGAAACTACATACATCTTTGTTTTATAAAACATTTATCCATCGGATAAAACAATTATCCATCGGATAAATATCTCGTGATTCCTTTGGAATGATCCAGACTGCTTTCAGAGTCGTCGACTGTCCCCACAAACCAACACAAGTCTTTTCAGCGTGTTTTGTCCTCACTCACACACTTTCTAGGGAACTTCCCAGAAGGTCACCCATCCCATAATTACTCTAAGTCAAGCACGCTTAACTATAAAGTTCTTATGTTCTAAGCTCCCGAAAAGAAGATAAATCTTGTTGGTATGGGTAGTACCAACCAATTCTTATGTGCCTTCCCTCAACTATACAGTCCCATACCTGCATAGCCTCAGGATTCCTTCCACTGTACGGTCCCATACCTGCACAGTCTCAGGATCTCTCTCATTCCAGTTATCACAAGACGGAAACAATTGAACGATTAACCTGGATCCGAATCACCAGTCCGTCATCGAACTACTGTTTCAAAAACCAAAACGTTTCATGTTTGTGTTTACGTCTTATGAATTATGTCTCAAGTCCTAAGCATTATGAATAAGGATTGAGAATCCTCTTAGATGAGTCTTTAAGCCATTCTAAGATATTAATCCTATGTTTTTCAATTAAGGAAACAAGTGTTGATTTCACTTAAGTCTTATGAAGTCATTGATGTACTAAGTCATCAATGGTATAGCACATGGTCTTGTTCAACCACATACCATACTTAATTAACCCTTGTCTTCAACTCTAAGTTAATTGATTAACTTAGGTTTTTCACGCGTAAAACTTTACGATTGAGTTAGAAAACTCCTTTTGTAAACTAAACAACTTTTACAGTTGAAAACTCATTTGATTTAAAACAACATTTAAACTACTTACTTCATTTCTAGCATTTTCTGAAACATAAAATTCGCTTAGCGGAATTCCATTCGCTTAGCGAAAATGAGGCAGTAATACCTCTCTTGAAACTCCTCTGGATCGCTTGGCGAGACATAATTCGTGTAGCGAAACGTATTGTATTCGCTTAGCGAATATGTATTCGCTTAGCGCAAGTACAGGCGGTTACACCTCTTTGTAAACACCTCTGGATCGCTCGGCGAAACAGAATTCATGTAGCGAAATTTCACTTTATTCGCTTAGCGAGTATAATTTCGCTTAGCGAAATGGAGGCGGTTATACCTCCTTTGGAGACTTCTCTGGATCGCTCAGCGAGACTTAATTCGCGTAGCGAAATTCTCTTGGTTAGCTTAGCGAATATGAATTCGCTTAGCGAAAGTGAGGCAGTGATGCCCAACTAAGACTTTCCCTGTTTTTCGCTTAGCGAAAGTACATTCGCTTAGCGAAAAGTTGCCTTAAAACAAGACATCAACCTTATGGAACCATTTTGATTCTCTTCATGAAAACACTTCTTTTCTCATTTTGAGTCACTTGATTAGCTAGATGAACTAAGGATAAGGTATAAAACATGTTTCACTTTGGTGAAAACACTTTGAGATTTAATTCCATTTAAAGTCACTTAGGGTTTTTCTTTGAAAAACATAAGTTATTGAAAACACTTTCTTTACATCAAAACTTGACTTGTCCAAGAACTATTCATATCCCTCCTTTCCTCAAGGTCATGGCTAATAGCCAACTAGGAATCAATGTGAAGTTTTACTTCATCAACCAATCAAAGTATGGCTTACAATACTTACACAATCATGATAACCATAATACTCATTACTACATCATAATCAAACATCCAAGTCCATCACACATTATGGTCTCATAATCAACAATAAAAGTCCATACTTGATCTAGTGATCAAAGTAGGTTTTCCAACATACATGAAAATGGTTTTTCATTCAATTATCTCATCATCAACATATGCTAAAGAACACCACAACATACCAAAGCATAAACTCATGATGACATTCTTGTTCTCCATGAGAACTTAACAAAACTTAATACATAAAAGTGAACCCGAACTAAAGGGTTTCACCCACACATAATTTAAACAACCATCTTCACCACCACCATCTTGGTGTGATGAGGTTCTTCTCCCCATACCTGTTGAAGAGTAGATTCCCAGATCAAAGTCGGTTGATCGGTTTGTGAACCTCCTGATAGTTGTCACCAACTACAAACAACCAAGCAATCAATCATTAAACAATACTCAAACCAAACTCAACAATTCTCACAAAGAGGGTTTCGGCCACCCTAAAGAGAATAAAGCTAGGAATTGATCTTGGTTTTTCATTTCATGGATTCAAAGGCATATGAAAGCTAAGGATGAAATCAAGTGTTAGAAATCAAAAATTGATGAAAACACTATTCATCATCATCAAGAAGGGTTCGGCCATAAAGTGCTTTTTGAGCTATGATGAGAGTTGAATCATAAGCTCTTGGGTTTAGGTAGAGAATGATGAGGTGAGTTCAAAGAAATTGGTCTCACATCAAAATGATTTTTCTACAATTTCCTATGGATTTTCAAAGTTTTGGATCTAAGAAATGATTTTCATGAAAATGGATCTTGATCTTGAAATAAAGAGATATTCAAGAAGCTAAGAGATCATAGAAGTGATCTTACCTTGAAATGAAGGAAGATTGCTCAAGGAATCAAGTGATTCTAACAAGGTTTCATGAATTTCTCATGAACAACAATGGAGGTTTTGCTCTAAGGAAGGAGATGGGTGTTCTTGGCTCTTCAAGAGGGGCTGGGCTGCGTGAATGAGAGGGTGTGAGGGCTGAGTTCAGCCTTAAAACAAGTCACTTAAGGGCAAAAATGTCATTTGCCAAAAGGGTAGAATGGTAAAAGTGCAAAAGACTAAGGTTAGGGGCATTTTGGTCATTTCGCGTCTAGATTTTCCCGATCGTCATGACGACTCTGGCATACTCTCCCAAGTGTCCTGGGATGTTTTGATATCAAGATTATCTGTTGGCGAGTCTCGGTAAGTCCATATGTGGCTCCGTTCGTCACCCGATTGAGGATTCCGCCCGAACGAAGGTCAGGAAATGATTTTTCTAAAATTTTTATGAAATTTAACCAAAACGTAGAGAATCAAATTCTAAGACTTACTGTCTCATTCACGGGTCCATCTGAGGTCTTCTGAGCAGTAAAATCATACTGTCAGTGTAAAAACGCAGACCGGACTCCGTTTGAGTTTTTGACTCAAAACTTAATCGTAGCTTCCTAAGATATCGTCGAGCATGACTATGGTCTCGGAATATTTTATTTCTATTCCTAAGACCTCGAATAAAATAAAGACGTTAAAATACTGAAGAATTAGAAAACGTGAAAATTGGGGCGTTACACAAAGAGTGTCTCAAAGGAGCTAATAAAGAACTGGCAATGCGAAGGCAAGAATGTGACCAAGCCAGAGCTGAGAATGAAAAACTCAGAGAACTCCTAACAAAGACTGAGATGGCTCGCAAAGATGCTCAAAAGCAAGCTGATGACCAAAAGTTGGAGGTAGACCATGTGATTGCTCAATGTAATAATACCATTGGGAAAGAAAAACAACGCATGGAAGAAATAACTGATAGATATTGAGCCGCCATCAAAAGGGAGCAAGCCATAGTAAAAGACTTGAATGAGCATATGAAAGGATAGGCAGATGATATTCAAGGATGGATAATAAAATTTTCACAACTAGTATGGTTAGCAAATACTGCCATAGCAGAGGTTCCAAGACACTTGAAGGAAGCAGAGGCAATGATGAATCCACTCAACACACCATCTGAAGTCAAAGACTGCATAGAATATTGCAAGAATTTGATAGGAAGAATCAAGGACATGGCTCCTAAAAATAAATAAAAGTTTTACAATTAGTGGTAGAGTTTCGGTTATGTTTCTATAAAGCAAGTAAGCGATGTATTCAGCAGTTATGAATGAAAGGCTATTTTCTCACTGATGATCCCATATTATTCTCTTCCTCAACTTAATACCTTTGAACGAGACGTTATGGGAATGGTTAATCAAAAATATTTACCATTGAATTATTTTCTTTGAACGAGACGTTCTGAAAATAATTAATATATTCACTAGTAAATTATTTTCTTTGAATGAGACTGTAACACCCCCCTTCGCGGGTGCTACGTACACGGACTCTAGAATAAATCAAGAAAATAAAACGCTGGTTGCTTTCGGAAAATACTTTAATTAAGTAGCTACGTTCGAAAATGCGGTTCTAAAAACTTTCTGCATGCATAGTCAAACAACTCAAGACGGAGGAATAAATTTCACATCACACATTGATATTCACTGTTCATAAAAACATAAGCATAACGTAAAACCTGGTCTAATGTATAACATATTACAGACTTAGAAATAATTCAACATGTGTGCAGTAATATAATATAAGACTATTCAAAACAAAAGACTCCTAAGCTGGTAGGCTAAAAGTAGCCATTGGGGTACAACCCAACGTCGGCTCCTTCAGAAGTTTCCATCGTCCGAGTCCTCACATCTCCGTGGGGACCTATGATCAACATCTGTACATGTGTTCCAAAAACACAACAAGGTGTTCAACATGTAAAGGCAAAGGTGAGATACTCACATAAAGTTATCACGATAGCCGCACAAGCGACAAACAGCAGTATAAACATCCACCGATAAATACAGTTATATGAACAGTTATTTATATAATACAGTACAACATCCCAAACACTATCATCAGTTATAATAATGCATGAGACTTCAATATCATCTTTCTAATTCATGTACTCCGGAGATTCTAACTTCCCAACATCGAGCGATAGGCCGTAGTAACACCCGTAACACAATTGTTCTCATGAGTCGGCCTCTCTATTTAGGTCCGAACTCCAATTGTTCTAGGGTACCACGTCTCACCATATCATGAATACTCCAGTCTCTGATCGAGTTCATTCGTGTTTGGCAATCGATTTACCACGGCACGGGGTTGCTACGCCACCGGCTACTTGTGGGATCTCGAACACAGAATGCCCCTATAGACCCAGTGGTCTTAACTGGCTGAATTCTCAACTACGAAAGTTGTAGCTCGGTTCCAAATGGCACGTCTGCCGGTTCATGCATGTTCACAGAAGATTTTCTGTTTTCTTTGCGTTCATTCTTTCAAATGTGGAGACATAAAGTCCACGACTCGTTTCAAAAAGGCATTAAGCCCACTCAAATCAAAAACACAGGACACGAAGTCCGAGTGCTCAATCCACAAAACACTAGCCCCGACGTCTCGGCCGCTAGGTTCGGGTTCGTCTCAAAGGCTCATCATTTTTCTTTTGGTTTCATTTTCTTGAAACACTTTGGAAAACAAAACATACTTTGGTTTTCTTGAAACAAAACATCCTTTTTGATCAAGAGAACATTTTTCCGTGAAAAACACCTCTCTTGAAAACAAAAACCGCTTTCTAAGGTTTCACGTCTTTTTAAAATGCTTTTCCGAAATAAAACACGATTTGCATGACCTTTCATAAAACCATTTTTTTTACTTTTCAAAAGAAAATACTTTTCAACAAGAAAGACAACTTTTCTTGAAAAAGCAACACGTTTTCCCAAAAACCACTTTTTAATTTCAAACACGGTTTTCAAAACATAGATTTAGGATTTCGAGTCTTTTAACAATTATCGAGACATAGCCAGTCCTATGCTCATCCAGGATATATATATATATATATATATCAACAATCCATAATCATCATCATAATATCAACTACGGCATCTATGCCACAAATTATCAACAAGAGTGCAATTATGTTTCATTAAGTAAAACAAATCCATACATCATTCAAACTCATCTCCAATTCAACAATCAAGTCATCATAATACATATACCAAACATGCACTATGAAGCTACTCAAACTTAAATGACTACCTCCCTTTACCTCACAAAAGAATTTCAATGCAAACTCGATCGGTTCTCGGCTCCGGCTCCGGTTCCGTTCGCGTCGCCTAAAACAATCAAACACAAATCAATTCAAACAACAAATCAACATCAATCTATAACATAAGAACACAAGTTTTCCTTCCCCTAAAAGGTATAGGGTTCGGCCATGAAAGGTAAAAAGGGTTACGGATCTTATTTGGTTCCAAACTTTTGGATGGTTGGTTCATGAACTTAGTTAACACCATTTCAAGTCCTATGACTCAAAAATGTGAAACAAAACTCATGGATTTTCCCCATGAAGCTCTCGGCCATATAGGGCAATCTAGGCTAGGAATTGATTTGGTTTTCCATCACTTGGATTCAAGGACACTAGGAAAGCTAAGGATGGAATCAAGAGTTAGAAATCAAAAATTTGATGAAAAACACTATTCATCATCACTCTTATGTTTCGGCCACTTTGGGGTTTTAGAGCTAGGATGAGACTTGGATCATGAGCTCTTGGGTTTAGATAGAGGGTGATGAGGTGAGTTCAAAGAACTTGGTTTCACCTCCAAAGGATTTTCCTACAATTTCATATGGATTTTCAAAGTTTTGGATCTAAGAATGAGTTTCATGAAAATGGAGTTTTGATCTTGATTTTGAAAGAGATTCAAGAAGATATGAGACCATAGAAGTGATCTTACCTTAAAATGGATGAAGATTGGTCAAGAAATCAAGTGATTTCAACAAGCTTTCAAGGTTTTCTCAAGGATTCAATGGAGGTTTTTTCTCTAAGGAAGATGAAGTGTTCTTGGTGTTCTTGGGGGGCTGGGCTGCGTGGAATGAGGGGCTGAGAGGGCTGTTCCAGCCTTCTAAAGAGTTCATTAAGGGTAAAAAGGTCATTTGGTTCAAAGGGTAAAATGGTAAAAGGTGAAAAGGCTTAAGTTAGGGGTATTTTGGTAATTTCGCGTCCCGAAATTCCCGATCGTCATGACGACTCTAGCATGCTCTCCCAAGTGAGTTGACATGATGTGATATCAAGATTCTCCGTTGTCGGGTCCTGGTAAGTCCATACGCGGCTCCGTTCTCCACCCGATTGAAGATTTCGCTCGAACGGAGGTCAGGAAATGATTTTTTTTGAATTTTTTTTGAAATTTAACCAAAACGTAGAGAATCGAATTCTAAGACTTCTGTCTCATTCATGGGTCCATCTGAGGTCTCCTGAGCAGTAAAATCATACTGTCAGTGTAAAAACGCAGACCGGGCTCCGTTTGAGTTTTCGACTCAAAACTTAATCGTAGCTTCCTACGATATCACTGAGCATGATTATGGTCTCAGAATATTTTATATCCCTTTCTAAGACCTCAAATAAAATATAAGTTCATAAATACTGATTAAAAGAAAAACTCGAAAATCGGGGTGTTACAGAGACATTCCATAAATAATTAATACTCGCTAATTAATACTAACCACTAATTTTTTTCCCTTTAAACGAGACGTTGTGGGAACAACTAATATACACCATTGTTTGAAATATTCGCCAATAATTTCATTCCGCAAATTATTTTCTTTGACCGAGACGTTCTGGAAATAATTGATACTCACCACTAATTGATATTCGTCATTATACCTTTGAACGAGACGTTCTGGGTATAATATTCACCATTAAAACCAATACCTTTGAGCGAGACGTTCTAGGAATAGTTAATAAAAATATTGGCATGAGCCTACAATACATTCTCAAGTAATTAATAGTTGTCATGTGTGATTTTTATATCAAGTATATTAATCAATATAGTCGAAAAACGAGTACCATTACACCCTTATCGGACCCGATCACAAGCTAGAATCATGGCTGACCTAGAAACCACTCAAGAGATTAAGGATGAAGTGAGTCAACTCAAGAAGCAGATAGCCAAGATGATGGAAATGTTGCAAGCAATGCAAAAGGACAAGAATACAGATGAGAATCCTTCAGCCTCAAGCGAAGAACAACCAACTATTCCTCTTCAAGGCTTCAATCAACAAAGGATCCTGGTGCCTCTCACCATGTATTCAAATAATCTAGCTCACTCTGCATTCGACCCGAACAATCCCCCATATGGTCTTCCTCGAGGGCATGTGCCACCAATAGCCACTGTTTTGCAAGAAAATAACTCAAATCAGAACCCTCACGTCAATGCTGGCGAAGTACCTCAAGCACAAACCACCAACCCTTTTTATGGTACCACTCCAATAATGGTACCTGTTGCTAATCAGAACACTCCACCGCCATACACTGTCCACATTGGTGCTCAGGGAACCCAGGCGGTACAAAACTTTACTTCTCCCGATGGGTAACAATCTATTCCTCAAAGAACATACGGGGAGATTCCTGTGAATAATTTGGTTGAGAATGCTCAGTCCAAAGAAAAGTTAGAAATTCTGGAAGAAAGACTGCGAGTTATTGAGGGGGCAAACAGTTATGGTCTTTGGGATGCTTCAGAGCTTTGTCTTGTGCCAAACGTTGTGATCCCACCGAAATTCAAAGTGCCCGATTTTGACAAATACAAGGGGACCACCTGTCCAAAGAACCATTTAACCATGTATGTTCGAAAGATGGCGTCACAAGCTCATGATGAAAAGTTATTAATACACTTCTTCCAGAACAGTTTAATTAGGGCAGCTTCAAGCTGGTACGCGCATCTTGAAAGGGCTCGTATTCGATCTTTCAAGGATCTAGCCGATGCATTCCTGAAGCAGTATAAGTAAAACATTGACATGGCTCCTGATAGAATGCAGTTACAAAATATGCTGAAGAAAGACATAGAAACTTTCAAAGAAAATACACAGAGATGGAGAGAATTGGCTGCTCAAGTAGATCCTCCCTTGGCAGAAAAGGAAATTGTTGCTATGTTTATTGACACGCTCCAATCACCATTCTATGATAGAATGATTGGAAGTGTATCCTCAAAATTTTCTGATAAGGTCACCATTGGAGAAAGGATTGATATCGGGATGAGAAGTGCATGGTAAGATTATTGAAAGTTCAACAGGAACGACTGGAATAAAGAAGGTCCCATTTTTTAAAAAGAAGGAAGGAGAGTTGCATGCTGTGAACTCAGAACAAAAAAAGCCTGATGAATGGGTATCAAACCAAATGTTTGTCAACCCTCAACCATCTTTCCAAACTACCTACATGCCATATAACCCATCACTCCCCTATCACCAACCCAACCATCCATACATCGCTGCCACTTCACAAATCCCAAATTTCCAACCCTATCAACCATCATACTCTACTAAACATCAGACTCTACCTGCCATGCAACCACAGATAGCTCAATCGTGAAACCCAAACCCAAATACAAACCAGAAAAGGCCATCTTATGACCCAGAAAAGAAGCCCATACAGATTGACCCAATACCTATGACTTATACTGATTTACTACCCTAGCTTTTAAAGAGTTCCATGCTAGCACCTATTCAGGCAAGACAAATGGACCCCCCATACCCAAAATGGTTTGACCCAAAAGCCAAATGTGATTATCATTCGGGAGCAGTTGGTCATTCCATGGAGAATTGTAGGACTTTGAAAGCTAAAGTGCAAGAGTTGGTCAATGCAGGATGGTTGAGTTTCCAAACAAATGCTCCTAATGTAGGCCATAATCCATTACCAAATCATGGAAGTTCTGGAGTTAATGCTATAGAAGGCACTGAGGAGCATGCTCTCATCACCTAAATTGTCGATGTCAAGACTCCTATGAAGGCTATTTTCATGGAAATGTTCAAATTTGGTCTAATACCGATCCCGATTAAGGAAAAAGAAGTTGTTGAGGGGGAACAAGGTGTGACTTCCACGGAAAAAATGGACACTCAATTGAAGACTGCGTAGAGTTCAGGAAGATAGTTCAAAAGATGATGAATGAGAAAATAATCTTGATTGGATACCAATGTTGTGACGATGGTGTGCACATGGCCGAATCTGTAGTTCCCTCTATACCAAAGCCAATAATTCCTTTGATTATCCAAGTGGGCCCTCAACCAATTGCTGAACGAGCGGTCCCTCCGATGCAGATACCAATAAATCCTTTGGTCATTCTGGTAGGCCCGCAACCTAATGTTGGGCAAGCGGTTCTGAAACCGATGGTGATATATTATGATGAAAAGGCACCTTCGCCGGTTCTAAATAGGCCAACACCACTAGTCGTCCAAGTTCCAGGCCCTTTTCCTTACAAAGACTCCAAAGCAGTACCATGGAAATATGATGTGCAAGTTCAGCTAAGGCCCTCTAATGAGACCACAGTAGTCACCAATATTGTGGGAGTTGGTGGAATGACACGAAGTGGTCGTGTCTATACTCCAGAAAGGCTGCAAAAGGATCAAATAGAGAAAGATGAAAGGAGTGACAAGTGCAAAGGAAGAATAGATGAAGTTCCTGTTGAAAATATTAAAGGAAGTGACTATAAGAAAGTAGTGTCTGATGAAGAGGTTTGCGAATTCTTTAAGTTCATTAAGCAAAGTGAATACCGGGTAGTGGATACCAGTTGAATCGGACTCCAGCTAGAATATCTCTGTTATCTCTATTACTAAACTCTGAGCCACACAGGAAGGTGTTAGTGAAGGTGCTGAACCAAGCTCATGTTGCTCATGATATAACACTTGATAGATTTGATGGCATTATGGGTAACATTATTGCTGATAATTATGTCACTTTCACTGATGATGAAATACTCGCTGAAGGATTGGGACACAACAAGGCACTGCATATTTCGGTGAAATGTCGAGATCACATTATGGCTAGAGTGCTTATTGATAATGGGTCTTCTCTAAATGTGTTGCTAAAATCAACACTATCTAAATTGCCTTTTGATGGGACTCACATGAAGCCGAGCGCGATGATAGTGAGAGCTTTTGACGGCACGAGAAGGGAGGTCATTGGTGAAATGGAGCTGCCCATTCAAATTGGTCCTTGTACTTTTCAGATTCTTTTCCAAGTAATGGACATCACACCAACTTACAGTTACCTTCTTGGGAGGCCATGAATTCATTCTTCTGGGGCAGAACCCTCTACTCTACACCAAAAGGTGAAGTTCATTGTTGATAGTAAGTTGGTCATTGTCTCTGGAGAAGAAGATATGCTGGTGAGCAAACTGGCCACTACCCCTTACATCGAAGCAGCAGAAGAAGCTCTTGAGAGTGCCTTCTAATCACTTGAGATTGCTAATGTCACCTATGTAAAAGAAGGGAGCATGTTTCTGAAAGCTCGACCATCAAGTGCTTCTAATATGATGGTGAAGGTTATGCTCAAAGGAGGATACCAACCTGGAAAAGGTTTGGGGAAGAATAACCAGGGTATGGTCCACATCATGGTACTCACCGTAAATAAGGACCGATATGGGTTGGGATACAAACCTACCAAAGCAGACAAAGTGAGGGTGATAGAAGAAAGAAAGAAAAAGAGGTTAGCCCGATCACAAAATCATGAATATGAGGCTGAAAGGATTCCCATTTGTGACATACGACAGAGCTTTCGTAGTGTCGGGTTCGTGTTCCTAGACCAAGTGACTGCCATCGAAGATGATTATCCTAATCACAATCTTGATCTGGTGTATCCATGCCCTCCTAACACAAAGCTCAACAATTGGGAGATCAACGAGTTTCCTAGGACCATAGGATTTTTATCAAAGTAATTTTTGTTATGCTTTTCCCTTTAGCTTTGCCCAAGGCTTTAGGAAATCTTTAATAATGGGCGTACTTTGTTTCCATTTCAATATTAATCATCAATAAAATGCATTCAGTTCCCATTTGTCTCTCTATCTCTTTGTCTCCATTTTTTTACTTTGGCTTTTATTCATTCATTCATTCATTTTCCCCTTATAATAACCAAATGCAGATATGAAAATGACTCTCTTGAAAATGAATGCGCTAGTAGCCCGTCATATGATTTTAATTATCCTGTTCATCATGCTGATGAGGATAGTTTCCCCTCGAACTAATGAGATTGGTAGAACAAGAAGCCAGGGAAATTAGGCCCTATGAGGAGCCAACAAAAGTAATTAATCTGGGAACTAAAGATGATAAAAAGGAAGTCAAGATTGGGCTTTCCTTGGATGAAAATGAGCGAAGCAGGCTGATCAAGCTATTAATCGATTACAAAGATGTTTTTGCTTGGTCATATCAAGACATGCCAGGGTTGGACCCTAGCATAGTAGAGCATAAACTGCCTTTAAAGCTCGAATGTCCGCCAGTAAAATAGAAGCTATGCAGAATGAAAGCAGACATGTCCTTAAAGATCAAAGAAGAAATCAAGAAGCAATTGGATGCAGGTTTCCTAGCAGTGGAAAAATATCCTCAATGGGTTGCCAACATAGTCCCAGTTCCAAAGAAGGGAGGAAAGGTCCGAATGTGTGTTGACTATCGAGATTTGACCAAAGCTAGCCCAAAAGATGACTTCCCTCTACCTCATATTGATGTTCTGGTTGATAATACTGCTCGACATGCACTATTCTCTTTCATGGACGGGTATTCAGGATATAATAAGATCAGAATGGCTCCTGGAGATATGGAGAAGACTACCTTCGTCACTTTGTGGGGAGCTTTCTGCTACAAAGTCATGCTTTTTGGTCTAAAGAATGCAGGGGCAACATATTAACGAGCTATGGTGACTTTATTTCATGATATGATGCATAAAGAAATAGCAGTTTATGTGGATGATATGATTGCAAAGTCCAAATCTGAAAAAGACCAAGTAGACAACCTGTAGAAGCTTTTTGAACGGTTGAGAAAGTTTAAGCTCAGATTGAACCCCGCCAAATGCACTTTCGGGGTGAAATCGGGCAAGGATTTTATTGGTTCGTAGTTAGCCAGAAAAGAATAGAGGTTGATCCTGACAAAGTTTGAGCCATTATTGACATGCCAGCACCTCAAACAGAGAAAGAAGTTCGCGGGTTTTTAGGGCGATTGAACTACATTGCCAGGTTCATTTCCCAATTAACCGTGACTTGTGAGACAATCTTTAAGCTGCTGCGCAAGAATCAGACAGTAAAATGGAATGAAAATTGTCAGAAGGTGTTTGAAAGGATCAAACAGTACTTACAAGAACCTCCAGTCTTGGTACCCCAAGTACCTAGGAGACCTCTCATCCTATATTTGACTGTCTTAGATGAATCTTGTAACATCCCGGTTTCTCTGTGACTTTGATCAAGCTGGTTAACCTCGATCGGGGCTTTGGATGACTGTGTGAATTGTTGTGTGTTAGTTTTAGACCTATTTTGAAGCTTAAGAATAGGCTTGAACAAAGTTGGAGGTGCCTAAGGCGTTAAACGAGTAACTGAGGAAGTCAGAAGACTGGAAGTTCTTCTCTCGCTGAGCTTGACGCTCAAGCATGGTAGGACTCCATGCTCAAGCGTTCCGACGCTTAAGCGTGGGAGGAGTTGGATGCTTCAGCGCGATGAGTGCGCGGAGCAGCTGCTCTGAGTTTGGACGCGTGTGAGACACGTGTCAGGTCAGGGAGCAGGCGGAGTGGACGAGGTCCCACGCTCGAGCGTGGAGAGATCCCGCGCTGGAGCATGGCAACGCTCAAGCGTGAAGTGTGATGAACTCTTAAGCGTGAACAACAGAAACCATAAGTGGAGCTTCCACTTTCATCTTCTCATTCTGCACGAAATTCTCTAAGTTCCTACGAGTTAGAGGGAGAAACTCTAGAATTTTAGAGAGAGGAAACTCACTTTCGAGGTGATCGAGCTGCCGGAACGCGATTCCGACTACACCGTTGCAATCGCGACGAAGTTTTACACAACTCCAGCGGATTAGTTTCTCGATTCGCCCCAGGTAAACTCGAACCCCTAACACGCGTTCTTCGTGTTCTTGGCGTTCATCGAGTCTTTACCTTTTTCTTTGATCTTTTGGGCTTGCCCTAGGGCTAACACTATTGTATATGTGTTGTGCTCGTTATTAGGGCAAGTGCGTGCTCGTGATTTCCCGCAAATTGGGGACTAAGGCCGCGGCTACCAAGGAGATTGGGGCTGTTCTTGGAGCTGCCAGTGAAGGAGGGCTGCGAGCTTGAGGAAGGAGGAACGAGCCGGTGATCACGTGGATTTGCGTGCCGATAGTTTAGGTGGGGAGAAAGAGTACTGCTGCCGTCGGGAAGGCAAGAGTAATGTAGTTGTGATTTCTGCTATGTGTAGGGAAGTCCTAACCCTACTAGTGGTTGAGCCCTGATAAAGTATCTAGACCCTAGGTTTAGCTTACTTTGGGCTATCGCCGTTAAGTTTGGAAGCCCTAGGTTAGAGAACTGTTAATCGAGGATGTTTGTTGATGTATGACTGTATGTTGTTGGCTATTGTTGCTATCTGTCTGCCTATATGCTACTTGGTATATGTGATATGCTGCTAGCTGTTTATATGCTGTTGTTGATGTTACTGCTACTATGGTGATATTATTGTTGTTGCTATGTTGTATGTTGTAATATTGAGAGTTGTGGCGGAATACCGTAGAATAAGTTTGGCTGCGTGCCGTGTTGTTATCGGGTTGATACCGTGGATGGTGCCGTTGTTGTTGTACTGACTTCTTGAGGCTGTGGCCGTCTTGTTTGAGCTGTGGCTCGTGGACGCGTGGCGTCGAGGCTGTGGCCGTGTGGATGCAGTGGCATCGTGTTGTTTCTGATTGAAAGCTTAGGTGTGAGATCCGGTATCAAGCCCATTGAGGATGTTTGCTCCATATCATCATCATCTGCCAAGTGGCGAGGCCGTGTGACAGGTAGTATGGGCTGCCAGCATCATATGAGGTTAGCGGTACCTGAGTGCGGATACAGAAAGTTGATGGGGCGGTCAAGTGAGTGGCCTTGGGGATGTTGCCGGTCTCGGGAATAGTTTACAGTGACGGATGAGGTAGCTCCTATCCTGTCGTGATGCCCGATCCAGTCCGGTTTGCCCGACTAATCCCTGAGCTTTCTAGTTGCTCCAGGCTAACGTTTCGAGGCGACCGAGATACCCCGGTTCTGGTATGGAAGGGGGATGCACTCTTATTGGTCACGGCAAGCGGTTCGGTTTCTTAGGCAAGCTAACTCCGTTTTGACACAGAACTTGTTCCGGTGTGGACTTGTTTAGGTGTGGAATCGTTCTAGTTGGGAACCTACATAGGTGCGTTTTTCGGCCGACATGCTGCATGGAATTAGTATCCTGGTCTAGAGGATTGATCTGAGTGTGAGACTCATGGGATGGATGTCTGTTGCAATTGTTGTCTCGAGACATGTGTGCTGGAATGCAATAAGTGTCTTAAATGTGTTATCTGTTATATGCTACTTGTTATGTGTTTACTGCATTACTGTTGTTTTCCTAATTTACAACGTGCTGTATTTCTTATCTCCCTTCCGTTTTTCCTTGTTGTCTATTATGGGATCGCTTGAAGGCGACGAGCCAGTGGAGATTCAGCATGGACCCGAGGCTTTACCCGTTCATCACGGGGGCACCGCGGATGCCGATGCTGGGCGGTATTGAGATTATCTACCACGATGAGAGGGGATGGCGGGTAGACCCTTCTACCTTTTTTATGGTCTACACAGGACCAGTCAGCCTGATGTTCCGGAGCGGTACACCTCTGTATGTGGATATCATTGGTCCCTATCGCATCTACCAGTTCCTCCCCTTTCCGAGGATGTGGCGCCCTCCGAGGCAGAGGGAGCAGGACTACGCTTGGGCAGCACCCTAGTCATCGGTCGTGACCAGCAGGAGAGGTTACGTCTACTGAGGCCAGCGCAGGAGGACCGAGCAGTACTTGAGGACTTACCGCAGGCATAGGATCGTGGTGTCCAGTTCTTCGTCACAGTATGAGCCGATTGTGCGCTACAGGCGTACTCATGGCGAGGGTCAGGGTAGCTCAGGGCATCCTCACCACTGATGGTGAGAGCCTGCCAGTGCGTCCTAGGGAGTGAGCTGAGAGATTTTGATGTATCTTTTGAGAGGGGACGAGGGTTGCTGGTGAACTCCGAGTATTTTCTTTTGCTCTTGATGTATTTTTGGTTTCTACCCGACCGTATGTATATGTATGTACAGTTCCCTACTGATGGGGCTAACTCATGCATGTTATTATACAGTTATTGCTTATTTTGCGCTCTATACTCTAATCATCGTTTGCTATGCTTGCCGTTCTTGTTTACGTCGTTTTGTTTTCCGCAACGCTGCTTGTATACTACGCTATCGCTTTATATCGTGTTGTTATAGAAATAGTGTCTGTTTGTTTCCTTAGGGCACCCCACAAAGATACATTTGTCACACTTGGGTCTAAGCTTATTTGAAACCCAACGTTTCAATAAACTTGACACCCCAAATCTTAGTGAAAGACATACTTGGCCCCATACCAGTCCATATCTCATATGGTGTCTTTCAGCCATTTTAGATGGAACACGGTTAGGTGTGAAAGCTGTTGTATGTAAAGTATATCCCCTAAAAGAGTCGGAGAAGTTTGATTGATTCATCATAGATTGTACCATGTCCAACAAGGTGCAATTTCTCCTCTCGGACACACATTCCATTATGGGTGTTCCAGGAGGTGTGAGTTGAGATATATTCTCACTCCTTCAGATAGTCAGCAAATAGTAGGCTTAAGTACTTACCACCACGATCTGATCACATGACCTTAATACTTTTCCCAAATTAGTTCTCCACTTCGTTCTTGAATTCTTTGAACATTTCAAAGATTTCTGACTTGTGTTATACACAAATCCATCTTTACTGAAGTTATCAATAAACGAGACAAAGTACGGAAATTTGTCTTTTAGCAAACTTGTTTAGAGGCCCTCATACATCACAATGTATCATGCCAAAAGATTACCAGTCCTTTCACCTTACTGGTGAATGGATCTTAGTCATCTTTCCAAACAAGTAAGATTCGCAGACCTCAAATAATTCATAATTGGATGAGTCCAAGAGTCTATATTAGTGGAGTTTGGAAATGTGTTTCTTATTTATATGGTCTAAAAGATATTGCTAAAGACATAGAGTGTAACATCCCAAAAATCCTATACCTGTTTCTCTTAACTGTTTGTGTGAATAATTTGACTGAGAATACAATTCGACTAAGTTTAATCATAAGAATGGTTAATTATTGGAAATTCATATCTGAATTTCAATTATGAGCTTAATAGTCATAAGATGTTGTTTTGAACCCAATGTACTGTTTTGAGTCGGAACCGGTAAAAATATTATTATTTTAATCTGGGTCGCTTTACCTTGGGATGCGTGCCAGGCCGGGGAAGTTGTTCTGGCCCAGAGTCGGGAGTGGTTCATGACTGCATCTCACGCTTCACCAAAACGTTGTCAACCATCCATCACCTTTTCATTCCTTTAACCAATGGATTAAATTCTTATGACTCTTGGTTAATAACCTAACATCTTTTCCTTTTATGGAGAAAGCTAATTAACCTATTTATGGTTAATCTCTACACTTTGAATAAGAGCTCAACAACACATCTTACTCTTTAAATCCTAGCCATTCTTTTTCTTACACAATCAAGTCATTAGTCATAATACTTCAACAAAACTTGGTGATCATGTGCATAAGGCCATTCGGCCATTTAGTGTGGGAAAACGCACTTGCTCACTTGTTTTCTTCTCACCAAAGATCAAAACCTCTCTTAATGCAAGTTTCCCAAAAGCCTCTCTTCTCTTTCTTCTCCTCTACATTCGGCCATACCATAAAACAACATCATCCAAACTTCATTTTTGATTTCTAAAACCATAGATCAACTAGTCTTGATCTCTAGATCATCTTTGATGAAGAATGTTTTCTCTTTGGAGCAACTTGGTTCTTGACCCTCAAGAACATCAAACTTGTTCATCATATGTTCTTCACTAAGTAAGTCTCAAATCTTACTTTTCTCTTGTTGTGAAAAACCAGAAATTTCAACACCACAAAACCAGTATCACTGAATCAAAGACTGATTCAATGATCACCAATTGAAGAACAAATTGTAGAAAGATAAAAGAAAAGCAACACCAAGGATTTACGTGGTTCTTCTTGAAGCAATGTGCTCCAAGCTTACATCCACGGGCAGCCACTATATTGATATGAATCTCTTTACAATGTGATCAATCGCACACACTCACTGGATACAGATTTTCCTCACAAAGAATACAAAGAGAAAATACAATCTGGAATTTTTTTTTCTTATTATAGAGCAGAAACTACTCACAGCTATATATATACTAGCTCTGCTCAACTAACAACTATAACCGAATAAAATGGTTAAGAAACTGACTTAACTAATTGAGAGGTAGGTATTTAGATGTTGACTGAGCCAAATGCTAACAAATCTCCACCTTGGTTCAGTAACAACTCCAGAAAGTGACTGCCAAAACAGCCCTGAGGGGCATAGTCTCCCTTAAGCTGAATGAGATCCAAGCAGTGGAAGAACTTACTGCTTGGAAGCACTTTAGTTAACATATCAGAAGGGTTATGATCAGTAGACACCTTCTTCACAGTAACTAAACCTTGAGCTATCACTTGCCTTACAAAATGCAATTTAACCTCAACATGCTTTGTTCTCTCATGATAAACTTGATTCTTTGACAAGTGAATTGTACTCTGATTATCACAATGAACTGTCATCACCTGATCCTGCAGCCTTAATTCCTCAGCAATCCCTTTGAGCTAGAGAGCTTCTTTAACAGCTTCGGTTAAGGCAATGTATTTAGCTTCAGTGGTCGATAGAGCCACTACCTTCTGCAGACTTGCTTTCCAACTAATTGCAGTCCCATAAGCTATGAAAACATAGCCTGTAAGAGACTTTCTAGTATCCAAGCAACCAGCAAAATCAGAATCTACAAACCCTTCAATCACTACATATATGTTTTTATCTTCAACTCCACCATAAACTAGAACTCTACCAAGAGAACCCTTAATGTATCTAAGGATCCACTTGAGTGCCTGCCAATGAGCTCTTCCAGGATTAGCCATAAACCTACTCACCAAACTCACAACATGTGCTAAATCTGGTCGTGTACAGACCATAGCATACATCAGTGATCCCACAGCATTTGCATAAGGAATGCTTGCCATGTAGCATTGATCTTCATCCGTTTTTGGTGCCTGAGTCACACTCAACTTGTACTACTGAGACATAGGAGTAACCACTGGTTTTGAGTTTGCCATACCAAACTTATCAAGGACCTTTCTGAGATACTGCTCTTGAGACAAATGCAAAATTTTA
This sequence comes from Ammopiptanthus mongolicus, assembly GCA_039655645.1. Taxonomy (NCBI): domain Eukaryota; kingdom Viridiplantae; phylum Streptophyta; class Magnoliopsida; order Fabales; family Fabaceae; genus Ammopiptanthus; species Ammopiptanthus mongolicus. The sequence goes on from CM077344.1 coordinate 41,224,694, forward strand.
TTCTTCCTGTCCCTACTGATTTCTATACCCAGAATCCTTCTTGCCTCCCCCAAATCCTTCATCTCAAATTCCCCCTTCAATTCATCTTTAACTCTTGCTACTTCACACTTGTTGTTACTTGTTATCAAGATATCATCAACGTACAGCAGTGAAATAACAAATACAGCATCAGGAAGAAACTTGAAATAAACACAATTATCATACCTACTCCTTTGGAAACTTATCTGAGACATGAAGTCATCAAATCTCTTGTTCCACTGCGGGATTGCTTCAAGCCATAAAGTGACTTGTTCAACTTGCACACATGGTCTTCTTTACCTCTGACTTCAAAACCCTCAGGCTGTTTCTTTAGAATTGTTTCTTCAAGTTCACTATACAAGAAAGCGGTTAACATCCATCTGCTCAAGTTCAAGGTCAAGTGCAGCTACCATAGCCAAAAGAATTCTGATGGATCTATGCTTGACAACAGGAGAAAACACATCATTGTAGTCAATTCCCTCTTGCTGAGTGAAACCTCTAGCTACTAGTCTTGCCTTAAATCTGCCTTGTTCAATGCCCGGGATACCTTCCTTTCTTTTGAAAACCCATTTGCTACTAACAACCCTTGAACCAGTAGGTCTCTTGATCAACTTCTAGGTGTTGTTATCATGAAGTGATTTGATCTCTTCATTGATGGCCTCAAGCCATTTGTTCCTATCTCTGCCAGATATTGCAGCTTTGAAGCTTTTAGGTTCTTCTTCAAGTACCTTGCTAGCTGCCACAAGTGCAAAGGCAATCGACTCTGCATACCCATACCTCTCAAGTGCTTTAGTCTCCCTTCTTGGTCTGTCTCGGGCAAGCAAATAGTCTTCTAAATCTGGTTGGACTTCATCGGTTTCTTCTTCTTCAAGCAACCAACTCTGACTCTGCACTTGTACAGGTTTTTCCTTGGACTCCACCTTAACATTCATTTTTTGAGTATCATCAATTCTATTCTGATCTGAATCTGCACTTGTCAGTGCAGCTTTGGTCTTGTAGGCCATTTCAGCTTCATTAAACACAACATCACAGCTCACAATGCATTTTCTATGACCAGGTTCCAAACATCAAAGTTTGTAGCCCTTTACTCCTTTAGGATAGCCTATAAACATGAAATTCAATGCTCTAGGCTCCAACTTGTCTTGCCTAATGTGAGCATAGGCAACACAACCAATCACCTTTAGTCTCTCAAGACTAAGAGGGTGACCAGACCAAACCTCTTCTAGTGTTTTCATTTCAAGAGCAGTAGAAGGACATTTGTTGATCAGAAACACTGCTGTAACTACTGCCTCTACCCAAAAAACTTTAGGCAATCCTGCACTAGGCAACATACACCTTACCCTTTCAAGTATGGTCCTATTAAACCTCTCTGCAAGTCCATTTTGCTGTGGAGTACCAGCTGTAGTCTTGTGCTTGGCTATACCATTCTGTCTGCAGAATTCATTGAAAGCTTCTGAACAAAACTCTAGACCATTGTCAGTGCGAAACCTCTTAACCTTCCTTTCAGTTTGATTCTCAATAAGTACCTTCCAATTCTTGAAGTTTTCAAAAGCCTCATCTTTGTTTTTCTGAATGTAAACCCACAGTTTTCTTGAGTAATCATCAACAATAGTCATGAAGTATCTTCCACCGGAATGAGATGCAGTCCTAGATGGCCCCCACAAATCAGCATGAACATAATCAAGTGTTCCCTTAGTCCTTTGCTGACCAACATTGAATTTCACCATACAAGCTTTACCATAGACATAATGTTCACAAAATTTCAATTTCTCCATCTTGTCACCACACAGCAAATCCTGTTTACTCAATTCAATACGCCCTCTTTCACTCACATGGCCCAATCTCTTATGCCACAATTTAGTGTTTGACAGCAGCTTCTCTGACACAGTAGTTGCAGAACCTGTTACAATTTCAGCATCCAGAGAATACAAGCCATTTTTCTTGATTTCTCTCATGACCACCAATGAACCTTTGTTAACCTTTACCAGCCCCTTCTCACCTTTGAACACATAACCTTCAGTTATAAGTCTTTCGATTTCATCATGAAACTTGAATCTAATTGATCCAATTCCAAGAATCTTTCAGGACTTATTATCTCCCAGAAGAACAGCACCGGCAGCTTGATCACATAATTCCTCAAACAAAGACTTGTTAGGAGTCATATGAAAAGAACAACCTAAATCCATTATCCACTCAGTTTCTGTTTTATCACTGGTCACCACCAAAGCCTCAGATGACTCATAACCATCTTCTACAATCACAACATTTCCTGAATCTTTAGATTTCTCTGTACTGGGATTGCCCTTCTGTCTGTCAGGGCAGTACTTTCTAGTGTGACCTTCCTTTCTACAATGATAGCATCTAATGTTTGGAACATTACCTCCACCACCATTTTTGTGCTGTGACTTAGACCTTTTTCTGTCTTGTTTTCCCTCTTTCTTTGAAGTTCTTCCTCTTACTGTTAAACCTTCACCATTAACTGCAACTTTGGTTTCCTTTCTTTCATTTAATTCTTTCGAAGTCAGTGCAACCTGTACATCATTCAGTGACAAGGATTCCCTTCTAAACAGCATAGTTTCTTTGAAATATGCATGAAATTTAGGTAAAGAACATAGCAATAATAAAGCTTGATCTTCATCATCAATACTAACATCAATATTTTCAAGATCAAGAATCAATTTGTTAAAAGAATCCATTTGTTCTTCTATGGATTTATCAGCTTAAATTTTAAAGGAATACAAAGCGTGCTTGAGATAGAGACGATTTACCAGGGATTTAGTCATGTACAACCCTTCAAGCTTTGTCCAGACCCTGGCCGCGGTATCCTCCTTTGAGACTTGCCTCAGAACCTTATCACCAAGGCTCAGAATAATTGCGCTGTGAGCCTACTCCAGCAGCACTTTCTTATCTTTATCAGACATAGCCTTATCCAATTTGGCCTCCCCTTGAAGAGCCTCCAACAGACCTTGTTGAACCAAGAGAGCCCGAATCTTCAGCCTCCATAACCCAAAATCTTTTTGTCCAGTGAATTTCTCCACTTCATACTTTGTTGAAGCCATGACTGAAATCTTGAATTCCACGCTCACCGCACCAATTTGTTGTGAAAAACCAGAAATTTGAACACCAAAAAACCAGTATCATTGAATCAAAGACTGATTCAATGATCACCAATTGAAGAACAAATTGCAGAAAGATAAAAGAAAAGCAACACCAAGGATTTACGTGGTTCTTCTTGAAGCAATGTGCTCCAAGCTTACATCCACGGGCAACCACTATATTGATATGAATCTCTTTACAATGTCATCAATCGCACACACTCACTAGATACTGATTTTCCTCACAAAGAATACAAAGAGAAAATACAATCTGGAATTTTTTTTTCTTATTATAGAGCAAAAACTACTCACAGCTATATATACTAGCTCTACCACCTACTCACATTCGGTTACAATCAACTAACAACTATAACCGAATAAAACAGTTAAGAAACTGACTTAACTAATTGGGAGGTAGGTATTTAGATGTTGACTGAGCCAAATGCTAAAATCCTTCATATCGTTTCTTAGAATCATGAAACAACTTCTTCTAGTTCATGATCTTGTGAAACAAGTTCAAGATCTTCCCTTTTCTTTCTATGAAGGTTCGGCCTTGTCACTCTTTCTTGGAGCTTGGAGTTTTGCTCATCCTAAAGATCTTCATTAAGGTAATGGGGGAGTGAACCTTATCACACCACATTGGTGGTGGTGAAAATGGTTTATGAGTTTGGTTTGGGGAAAACCCTAAACCAAGGGTTTCCTACTTTGTCTATTTGGTTCTCTATGAGAACAGTGATGTAATAATTATTTATTGCTTGATTTGTGTTCATTAATGTGTTTGAATGGTTGAAAATAAATTTTATGTGTGAGAAAACCCTAATCTAGGCTTCCTCCATCCTTTTGTTGAAAAGAGTTTGAGAAAATGTGACTTTCAGATATGACCTTGTGTGAGTAATTTCGGTTTTTCTCTCAACATAGACATTGGATTCCAAACATTGGTTTTGATCCTAACACTAGACATCTTGGGCTTCAGTTTGAGCACAAATGTCATGTGATTTCGTAAAGATCTGACCCTTGAAAACTTGTTTCAATCTAAGCACAAAACTTCGTCTCGGATTCTGACTACAGTGAATTATTTTGTGAAACTGTACTAACTCAGTTACTTTTTGTGAAAATGAATTATATATCCAAAAACTAGACATTCTAATCTTTCATATGAGTCATCATTTTCTCAAATCCGAGTTCGTTTGGTCAATCAAATGTTTGTCACAAATTGATGCTTGACATGCTGAAAATTCTGTATACGGGTTTGATGTTGAATTTTTGGATTTGGTTGTTACGTTTTTATCCATGTTGATGCATTGATGATTACTCTTGTTCATGATGAATATTGGTGAAGCAAAATCTTCACATTATACCTAGTATAGGATTCGGCCAAAGCATAAACAAAAAGGATTTTCAACTTCAATCTTTGAAACTCAATGATTTTACAACTCTAAAAATGGAATCAATGAACGATGAACCGAAGCAAAACGAAGAAACCTTATTTGAATGAAACACAACCTTATATTCATTCAGGAGATTCTTAAAACAAGGGAAAAGTATTTTGATCTTGAGTTATGGCGTAAGTGAATCAAATGATGTTTTGAAAATTAATAAATCAAATGTTCTCAACAACAAACGACTTTGAGAAAATCTTATGTAACATTCGGTTACTAAGTAGGTTTTGAAAGTAAAACCAATCTTTGATTTCAACACAATGTTTAGTTTCGAGTTGAAGTATAAATTATTTCATGTTAAAAAGGAATTTGGACTTAAGAAGATTTCTCTTCTTTAGTTTATACAAAAGAGTTTTAAACTCCAACTTCCGACTTTAAGTTTAATTGAAACTACAAGCTTTTTGAAATAATGTTTTCAAAGTATAAGATTTTGGATCAAAGGTACCAAGGCACTTTGTCAAGGTATAAAACAAATAAGTGTTTACTCACCTTTTTCTACATAAGTGTCTTGAACTCAAAACTAAGGATTTTCCTAAGTTAAAACCCTAAGTCAATTAATTGACTTAGAGTGAAAGAAAGAGATAAGAAAGTGTAATGTGTGGTGGAACAAGACCATATGTTACACCATTGATGATTCATTCATCAATCGACTCATAAAACTTAATGAATCAAGCATAACTTGAAAGACAAGTACCCTCTAACTTAGAGAGGATCTAAGACTTAACAAGAGGATTCTCAATCCTTCTTCATAAGACATTTGGGACTTGAGAAATATATCATAAGACACGCACACAAACATGAAACGTTTTGTTTTGGAACAGTAGTTCGATGACGGGCCGGTGACCCGAGGACATCGTCTAACTGTATAGTCTTATGATGACTTGATCCCGGAGGGATCACGAGACTTATCCAGTGGATAAAGGTTTTATAATACAATGACGCTTATAGTCCCTAAGGAAGAGAACCTTAGTGAACCTTGAGGTTTATCCGGTGGATAGACATTGCTTTATCGCATCTGCTTTATGTAAGCATTGGCATTTCATTGCATGAGTTTGTAAGGCCTTGAGCCTAGGAGATTGAGCTTACACCTAGATGCCGGTGCGAATCTTATGGTGACGATCTTAAATGGTCTTGGAGGTATCAGGGTTAGAAGGGCTGACATGAGACCAGTTGGTGATTCTTCTGTGTCGTGGCGAATCCGAGCAATACATTGATATCCTCTACTAGATGTTGTACTTTTCATGTTTGGTGTAGAGTGTTTTCATAAAAACCAGATACGTGCACGTTAAGAATGTTGTAGCATCCTGCCCAAGGCCGGTGTACACGGAACATGTCCTCCCATTCACTCTCTCTGACATTTTGTTAGCTCCATGGAGTAGGGGTCAAAGTTTTACCCTTATGGCATATGGCATTGAGTCATGTACATCGCATTGCATTGCATGACTATTTGATGGATACATTTACATGTTATACATTATTATCCTGTGTTTATGACGTCTTATGTTGTTGATTGAATAACATGAGATATTGAGATGTATGATATGCATGACTAGTATTTTGTTGTCTTGTGTGTCGTATCGTTTTTACTTCTGCCATATGTTGTGCTGATGAATGGGAATCTCACCTGATTACTTCGTATTGCATCATTGTATGCTCCTCTGGTTGTCTCCCGAGAAGGTCGTATTACCGAGACTTAACCCGACGCTTGAAATGCATCTCTCTGTTGAGCCTCCCAATGGTTTTGGCGTTTGGACATCTAGTCATGATGAGCTTCTGGCAAAGTATATGGGAAGAGCCACACTCACCATCCGCAAGGGTCGCAGAGGAAGAGTTCTTGACCGCTCCACAACTTGTCTTCATGTTGTCTGCTGTCAAGGTTGTACTCGTAAGTGGAATGCTAGATGGACTTTTCCACTGATGCGTTCAGTGCCTTCTCCCTCTGTTAGGGATAGGCCGCTTGTTAACAGAGTTGCTTCTAAGTCAACTTCTGTTATGGCTTCCATAGGAATGCCAGTAGTAGTCCTTGCTAGGGTTCCTGTTAGGTCTCGTTTGATGGGTCCTGGTTGGAAGGCGATGAGTGAAGAGATAGGAGTTAGGTGATTTATCCACATCTTCCTATTTCTTTCGCTTGTCTCTCCGAAAAGGGGAAGTCAGAGGAAGTATTCAGTGGTTGATTCGAGGGATGTCTTCCTGTTTAGTATGTTGTTGGCCAGTGTCGGGTGTCAGAGAGTCTGTACCTTTCTTTTATCTTTTGTGGAGTTGCGTCTCCAAGTACCTTATGTTTTACTTCTGTAGTCGGGTGGGGTGTTTATGTAAACCTTTATAAACTTATGAAGCTATGTTATGAAATGTTTCTATTTATCTTACATGCATAAACGGTTACCAGTTTTTACAGTTATGCCTTGTGAAAAGGAAAAATTACCCCACCTTTCTTAAATGATTTCAATTAACCCGTTTTTCAGCCTTATAGTTTTATAAAATGTCCGTTATGTGATTCCCCCAGAAAAGGTGTTACATAGAGGGTCCAAATCACTTGATTTGACCCTATTCGCATTAATGTCATAGATGGGCATATCGAGATCAAGGACTCAAAGTCCATATCTCATATGAATACTAGCATAGAAGACATAAGTTGAATAAATGGAACAACAATTGTGCGTTTATTGCAACTTAAAATCCTTTCTTGTCTATACAAGATATAGAAATGATGTTTCTATTATCAACTGGAATAAAATAATAATTATTTACTTCCATTAATGCCCATAAGGCAAAATTAAACTCTTATAGTTAATGTAGCAACTTTTGCCGCATTTCCATAAATAGAGTAGACCTTTACCTAATGGTAAATTCAAATTCCTATATGCAATATAGCAACTTTTGCTTCATTTTCATTCATACGGTAGACCTTTACCTTTAGTCAATGTCCTACTCCCTTTGATCCTTCACATTAATGTGTAATCCATATGCGGTGTCCAATACCCATAATGTTGGAGTAGATATGTTGACTTTTATAACAAATATGCCTGAATAGGAAGTCATACTTCCTTTATTGTCTTTATACTCTTTCTGGTACCTCTTATGTCTTACTAGCTCTTGTTAGAGTATCATGAGGTGTATGATCATATCACACGTCTCTATGATTACAAGCATGAGATGTCGTACACCAATGGCATCGACTTGATGCTTATATTAGGCATCCCCTTCGACCCTTATGGCAGTAGCAACAAATTGCTTGAGAACATACAATTCCTTTTATTGTACGTGAGGACAATCCTCAAAATATGTATTAATCCAGAAAATTAATTCTAGATAATTCATCCTTCTTAAGGATGTATCACAATAGTAAAATAAAAGTTGTGTTTGTAGGCATGGTCATTTGATACAGAAACATGCAGAATATAAGTATCATGATTAAAACATATTTAATAGGTCTTTTATTAAATACGCTCCCACTATTTTACTCAAATCAATGACCCTCATCATTGACTCGGAAAATCCCGTTGAAAGATTTTTTAGTGAGACCAAGATCCATATTTCACCTCGTTCTGAGTCAGCTGTAGCTGATAGCCCAGAACTCAGCTATTTAGGCAGGAAACTCCTTTCCAATTACATCCAATGTAATTCTTGGACCAGTTGGGTGAATAACTCCTTATTCTAAACCATCATATGGATTAATGCCCAACCCCATGCCTATAAGCTATAACACCCCATTTTTTTGATTAGTGTATGGATCATTAATTAAGCATGCTTAAGGGCTTAATTAGGTTCCTTATGTATAGAGGAAGCCATGGTTCAAATTTGGCACAATTTGGCCTTGGATCGAGTCCAGAAAATAGAAAAACATGAAAGAATAGGTATGATCAGCGTCCATCATTTAGACGTGGAGCAACCCCACACTCAAACGTTGACCGTTGACGTTAGAGAACGGGTAGTTGCACGTCAGAATGTGGAAGGGGGGACGCGTGGAGGTGCACGTGTCAGTGTGCACATGACGCGCGGCAGAGACGTGGCAATCAGCATGCCACACTCAAGTGTGGAGTTTTCCCACGTCAAAGCGTACCCATGCTGAAGCGTGGAGTTTTCCTACGCTGAAGCGTGGACAGCCTGACAGCAACCTTATGTTTCTTCTCCATTTTTCATTTTAGACGAAAAACATAAATGTTTCCCAGTCGAACGAAGCTAGAGAAAGAAGTAACAAAGTTCTAGAGAGAGAGTGTGATCCTGGGGAAGATCGAGGCGCCAGATCGTAATTCCAACTACACCATTGTGATTAGGGCTTCAAATACTACGAGTTCCACAGATTGGTTTCTCGATTTCTTGAAGGTAAGCTCAAATCTCTAACACGTCGACCTTAGTGTTCTTCGTGTTCTTCGAGCTTCTCCTATGAATCTTCTTGGTTTTGGTATTGTCCTAGGGTTAACAATGTTGTTTACACCTTGTTTCCGTGATTAGGGCAAAGTTCGAGGTTGCAACGGTGCTCGTGGTGGAGGAGGTAGCCACGGTGGTGGCTGTGGTGTTGGTGTGATCGTGGTTGAGTTCGTGATCGTTGCATCAATCGCTCTAAGGTGGGGGAAATAATTACACTCGTCGGGTAGGCAAGAGTAGAGTAAAATACATTGATATGCGTAGGGGATCCTAAACCCTACTAGTGGTTCAGTAATCGACAGTACCTAAGTCCATATTGGCAATTACCATAAAAGTGGTACCAATGTAGGGTTAGGCATTGTAGGTTTATCACCGTAGCTTGATACTATGTTGATCGAGGTCATATGCTTAACATGCTTATAAGCCTGCTATGCTGTATTTGTGAATATGTGTTTTACCATGCTTTTGATAATATGCTTTATCGTCCTATTTGGTGATGTTATGGTATATGCTTTATTGCCTCATTCAATGATATGATGATAATATGCTGTGAGATAATATGATATGGCATGCGTGACTGTTGGTCTACCTAGAGCTAAGAGATGATTATTGTGAATTGGGTGATGTGTGAGATAAGATCATTTGGTGGAAATAAGCTACTGCACTCAACCTGGTGAAATGATTGAGGACTATATGGATAGTTGTGAACACTCTGCTTGGTAAGGAATGTTGGTGATTAGTGTGTCAGGTGATGAGGTTGAGTTGCTAACCGATTGATCGGAATGAGTCGTGAGGATTCATGCTATTTGCATCTTGTGGTGATGTCACAGCCGCGTAGATCTGGGATTACGCGAGGTCAAACCAGAACTACAAATAGATGCTTGGTGGGTCTACTGTGAGCTTCTAAGATCTTCGATGCGCCTTCCGATACCAGGACAACTATTCCTATCGGGAATGAGGAATAGTGTCACCCTGCTTGGTAGGGGGTGAGCATCCTGCTTGGTAGGGGATGTAGTGTACTCGTGAGTGTTACGAAACCTGCTGCTCGGATGATGTTTGACTTTCATCCTGCTTGGTAGGGGATACGTTGTGACGTAGGAATGTGGCCTCGTCTTCATGTCATGTCTAGGTGCATGAGAGTGTGAGATGAGTAGTTAAGATCAATAAATGCCGAGGATGGTTGTTGGTGATGATTGTGTGTATGGTTGTGCTATTAATGTATCTGCTTTACCTTTATCCCTATCTGTGATGAGATGCAATTCTTATCCCTTGTTGTTCCCATATTATATGTTCTTAGCATGGTAAGAAGACCCGGTAGCAGAACCAGGAGAAGAAGAGCTGGATGGCACTCCGTACGAACCCGATGCAGGTGGAAGAGCCACAGACCCCGATCTTGGGAGGTTCTAAGTGGCCGTATGATGAGAACAAGCGAGGAGTACCCGTTCTCCAGACTGAAGAGGAGCGTGTTAGTGCACTAAGTGTATATGGCCAGTGAGTCTTTATCTTTTGATGTATTTTGGGCGAGGAGAGGAAGTCGTCTGTACTTTTTTATACCATGTTTTCTTCTTGCAGTTTGTGCACTTTAATAAAGATGTATATAAATATATACAGTATGTGTGAATGTTTAAAGTTTTAAATACCTCGTATGTGTAGTAAGCGTGCTAATGGTTATAACGTAATCCGGATTAGTTAACTAGGTTCTTTAATGAGGAAAGAGGACATCTCATTTGGTGGTATCAGAGCAGTTTGGTTCCATGACGGGCCTTGAGGATCATTGATGCTACACAGTCCTTGTTGGAACCGGAGACTGTGGAGTCTGGAATCATAACTGCGAGTCTTGGAAGTTGTTACTGGCCGTGTCTAGTTGGACCCACAGCGGGTGCTGACTATGCTCAAAGGTTGGTTAGGGTGTCCGATGCGCAATTATCGTGCGTGATAACTGTTTTATTTATAAGGCATATAGTGAGTTTACCTGTTCAATAATATTATATGTCCTATGAATCAGAGCTAATAATTTCTTTTACAGGAAATGAAATGGCTCGAGGACGTGGTAGAGGAGCCCAAGGTAGAGGACGTGGCAGAAGGGCCACCGAGGGAATAGCTGAACCAAGATTTGGACATGGAGAGATTTCCCACACGGGTGGTGGGGAGGAATCTACTGAGACCTTAAGGGCAGTCAGGGAGTTGGCAGCCACTATGTTGTAGCAGACGCACCAAAACGCTGAACTTATGCAGATGAACATGCAACAGCAACAGAGACAGAATCAGAGGCATGATGTGTATGTGGAAGATGCCGGACTAACAACTTGTCTGAAAGGGAAGCCGTCGCAGTTTAATTGTGACTTCGATCCGGAAGTTGCAGAGCTCTGGATACAAGATCTAGAGAAAATATTTGCTGCTATGCATTGTCGCGAAGACCATAAGGTGACATATGCATTGTTCGTGCTAACAGGAAGTTCCGAGCTTTATTTTGGAGGGAAAGCGAAGGATGTTGGAAGGAGAGGGCAGAATAATCAACTGAGAGTTATTCTGAGAGTGTTTTTGATGTGAATCTAGAATGGACACCCTTGAGAAGAATTATGAAGCCCGAAATGAAAATGGAAGACCAAAATTGCTATTTGCAAAAATTCTTATATTTATTGAAAATTACTTGTCTGTCTTGTTTTAAATAAATCAGGAGCTACAGAAGTCCAAATGATGCGTTTCTTGATGTGTTAGAAAGATAACAAAATTTTCTACAACTTATATTTCACACTTCTTGACCAAATTCGGCATCTATCATGGTGGAAAATGGGCTGGAAGTTGAAGACGAAATTCTGGACGGATTTGACCCATTTTGTTTTAGGCTTGTATTTAGTTTTTATTTCAATATGTCATTTGGCTATTGTAGGATGGTGGGGTCGAATTTATGATAACAAAGGAGGTTAACTTTTGGCTTGCATGCCTTAGTAACTCCTTGAGAGGTTATGGAATGTTTGGCCACTTATTGGAGAGTCATTATATGGTGGTTATGGAGTTAATAGCCACACATTAGTGAGTCTTTATTTGGTGGTTATGGTTCTTTTCTTTTAATTAGTTTTTAGTAGGCATTATTATATGTTAGGGTGGGGTCAAGTCACTTTATGGTGACCTTTTGATGGCATCTTCATGCCTTCCACTACTATTTGTATGCACCTAGAAACATGGAATAAGACAACTTGGATGTTGAATTTGGATTAATTCCATTTGTGAGAGAATTGTTCTCTTAGGTTCTTGGTTGAACCAAGTTTAGTTCTTATCAAGAATCCAAGATTCTTGTGGCGAACATCACTTGGCTTATCAAACCTTCTTGGTTTGTGGCGCCTTCATCATCTCTTTCTTTCCATTTTTTTACTTTCTTCACTTTTATGTTGATTCATTTTATTCATATAAGAAGAACACGACATTTACTTGTTTTGAATTCAACCATAAGATCGTCAAAAGGCAACCACACCATTTTGTTGCCATCAAGTGGTATCAAAGCCTAGGCTTTGGTTGAATTTGTTTTTGTGTCTACAACATGGAAGTCAAAAAAAAGAAGGATCTTTTCTGCACAAAATGTTATGTGAATGATGAGATATGTAGCTTGACCATTGATAGGAAAAGTTACATCAACATGGCCAGCACAACCTTGGTGGAGAAGTTGTCACTTCATGTTTTGAAGCATCCGCAACCATATTCACTCAATAGTCTCGAGGATCCAGAATTTAGTGATATGGGTAGCATGATTGTGAACAAACAAGTACTAGTATCATTCAAGATCGATGGATATGAAGATGAGGTGCTTTGTGATGTGGTGCCTACAAAAACGAGACACTTGTCACTTGGACGTCCATGGAAGATTCAACGGAAAGCAAAGCGTGACTGCAGCACCAACAAGTACTCTTTTATGCACCAAAACCGAAAGGTCACTCTTGCTCCTTTGCCTCCAAGAGAAGTTAGTGAGGATCAACCTAAGATGAGCGAGAAAGAGAAAGCCTTGAGTGAAAAGGAGAAATTGAAAGAAAAGATTGAAGAGAGTGAGGTCCATGTTGAGAGAAGACTAGAAAATGAGGTGAGTGAAAAAGAGAGTAGTGCAAGAGAGGGAGAGGGAAAAGAGATATTGGTGAAGGAAGTCATCATGGATACTTGTTCTAATCCTAACATTTTTCCATCTTTTGTTGATTCTATTATGAAGGAGGTTGAGGATAAAATTTCAAAGGATGATTGCACAACAACCATTATACTTCAAGACGCAATGACCAATTACATAGAATCACTAGAGAAGTCATGGCCTTCAACTACTCTAATCCCTTCTTCTAAGTTGACTTGTGGATTCAAGTGTTGGGATTTTTCTTATTTTGTTTCTTTGTCTAACATTTCTTCCTTAGGTCATGAAGAAAAGAAAGTGAATCAAGGAGAATATCCTCAAGAAGGGATTACCTTTTGTGACTTTGGTAAAGATAATTATGCCTTGGCAACCAAAAGAAAAGAGGAGCAAGCAAATCCTTCCAACAAACTTCAAAATTTGTCTAATGTGGAAGTAACATGTAATGAGTTCTTTATACTTATTTTCGACCCTGGAGGTATTAGAGCTAGAAATTCGAGGTCGAATTCTCTTCAAGAGGGAGGGAATGATGTGAATCTAGAATGGACACCCTTGACAAGAATTATGAAGCCCGAAATGAAAAAGGAAGAACAAAATTGCTATTTGCAAAAATTCTTATATTTATTGAAAGTTACTTGTCTGTCTTGTTTTAAATAAATCAGGAGCTACAGAAGTCCAAATGACGTGTTTCTTGATGTGTTAGAAAGATAACAAAATTTTCTACAACTTATATTTCACGCTTCTTGACCAAATTCGGCATCTATCATGGTGGAAAATGGGCTGGAAGTTGAAGAAGAAATTTTGGACGGATTTGACCCATTTTGTTTTAGGCTTGTATTTAGTTTTTATTTCAATATGTTATTTGGCTATTGTAGGATGGTAGGATCGAATTTTATGATAAGAAAGGAGGGTAACTTTTGGCTTGCATGCCTTAGTAACTCCTTGAGAGGTTATGCAATGTTTGGCCACTTATTGGAGAGTCATTATATGGTGGTTATGGAGTTAATAGCCACACATTAGTGAGTCTTTATTTGGTGGTTATGGTTCTTTTCTTTTAATTAGTTTTTAGTAGGCATTATTATATGTTAGGGTGGGGTCAAGTCACTTTATGGTGACCTTTTGATGGCATCTTCATGCCTTCCACTACTATATGTATGCACCTAGAAACATGGAATAAGACAACTTGGATGTTGAATTTGGATTAATTCCATTTGTGAGAGAAATGTTCTCTTAGGTTCTTGGTTGAACCAAGCTTAGTTCTTATCAAGAATCCAAGATTCTTGTGGTGAACATCACTTGGCTTATCAAACCTTCTTGGTTTGTGGCGCCTTCATCATCTCTTTCTTTCCATTTTCTTACTTTTTTCACTTTTATGTTGATTCATTTTATTCATATAAGAAGAACACGAAATTTACTTGTTTTGAATTCAACCATAAGATCGTCAAAAGGCAACCACACCATTTGGTTGCCATTGATAAGCCAAGTGATGTTCGCCACAAGAATCTTGGATTCTTGATAAGAACTAAGCTTGGTTCAACCATGAACTATGAGAACAATACTCTCACAAATGGAATTAATCCAAATTCAACATCCAAGTTGTCTTATTCCATGTTTCTAGGTGCATACATATAGTAGTGGAAGGCATGAAGATGCCATCAAAAGGTCACCATAAAGTGACTTGACCCCACCCTAACATATAATAATGCCTACTAAAAACTAATTAAAAGAAAAGAACCATAACCACCAAATAAAGACTCACTAATGTGTGGCTATTAACTCCATAACCACCATATAATGACTCTCCAATAAGTGGCCAAACATTCCATAACCTCTCAAGGAGTTACTAAGGCATGCAAGCCAAAAGTTAACCTCCTTTCTTATCATAAAATTCGACCCCACCATCCTACAATAGCCAAATAACATATTGAAATAAAAACCAAATACAAGCCTAAAACAAAATGGGTCAAATCCGTCTAGAATTTCGTCTTCAACTTCCAGCCCATTTTCCACCATGATAGATGCCGAATTTGGTCAAGAAGCGTGAAATATAAGTTGTAGAAAATTTTGTTATCTTTCTAACACATCAAGAAACACGTCATTTGGACTTCTGTAGCTCCTGATTTATTTAAAACAAGACAGACAAGTAATTTTCAATAAATATAAGAATTTTTGCAAATAGCAATTTTGTTCTTCCTTTTTCATTTCGGGCTTCATAATTCTTGTCAAGGGTGTCTATTCTAGATTCACATCAGTTTTCTGGAAAAGTATTTTCCTCTGCTGATGAGGAGAGAGAAGGAGAAGGAATTTATGAGCTTGAAACAGGGAAGCATGTTCGTGGGAGAGTACGCGGCAAGGTTTGAAGCGTTACTCAAGTTCTCCGAGTTCTACCAAAGGTATCCAGAAGAGGAATGGGTATGCCGTCGATTTGAGGACGGGTTGAAGTATGAACTGAAAAGGATGATAGTGTCGCTGAACATCTCCAGGTTTCCAGAGATGTTAGAAAGATGCTCTGTGAACGAGAACATAGATAGAAAGAGGGAATCACAGCAACAGCCAAGGAGTGGAGGACCCATAAGAAACAACACTAGTCAGAAAGGCAAGGGAAGATGAGGTAGACCCCAACATGGTGGAAGACCGTATGATCGTCCAGTCGCCAAAGGAGGGGCAGGGACCGGAAGAACGAGAGCGGTGCAGTTAAGACCGCAAGGATGTTATAGATGTGGGGGTCCGCATTTGATCAGAGACTGCCCAATGAGTGGAGACAGGCAGTGTTTCCACTATGGCAAGCTGGGCCACTTTGCCAGACACTACAGACAACGAGCTAAACAGCAGCAACCAGTTGCTGGTAATCGAGGAACAGGGGCAAGACCGCAAGCAGTAGGATCGTAAGCGGCATGACCACAAGCTACAGGGAGGGTGTTTACCGTTAAAGGAGCTGAGCCCTCTCGATCCCCTGATCTCATTCAAGGTATGTGCTTAGTGTCAGGTAAACTGTTGTTCGTGTTGTTTGACTCAGGAGCCACTCATTCATTCGTGTCTCTTGAATGTGTGAAACACTTGAAATTGCATGTGTCTTTGCTTCCTTATAATCTGACTGTTTCTACTCCTACAAATGATTCCTTGATTACCATGTCTGTTTGCTTAAAATGTCAAATTGTTGTAGAAAATAGGTCTTTTCTTGTTCATCTAGTTTGTTTGCCTATGCAACAATTAGATATTATCCTAGGTATAGATTGGCTTTCAGCCAACCATATACTGTTAGACTGTGCTAGAAAAACCTTAGTATTCCCCGAGCAACCTAGTTTAATGCCTGCCAATAGTGAGGATGTTCAAAGAGGTAATGGATCTCAGAAATACGTGATATTGTTCTCCACGGAAATGAAAGA
Organism: Ammopiptanthus mongolicus; assembly: GCA_039655645.1. Lineage (NCBI taxonomy): Eukaryota > Viridiplantae > Streptophyta > Magnoliopsida > Fabales > Fabaceae > Ammopiptanthus > Ammopiptanthus mongolicus. The sequence goes on from CM077344.1 coordinate 41,241,102, forward strand.
GACTCTTGAAACAAGTTCTTTGCCTGTGGTGAAAGAATTTCCGGAGGTATTTCCAGATGATGTTCTAGGGTTGCCACCTAAAAGGGAAATTGAGTTTGCAATAGACCTAGTACCTAGAACAGGACCAATCTCCATAGCACCCTACAGAATGTCGCCGGCAAAGTTAGCAGAATTGAAGAAGCAGCTAGACGATATGCTGGGAAAGGAATTCATCAGGCCAAGCATTTCGCCGTGGGGAGCACCCATTCTATTTGTTAAAAAGAAAGATTGGAGTTCAAGATTGTGTGTCGACTACCGACAGCTGAACAAGGTAACTATCAAGAACAAGTATCCTCTGCCAAGGATAGACGACCTGGTGGATCAATTGAAGGGAGCAGCCATATTTTCAAAGATTGACTTGAGATTTGACTACCATCAGATCAGAGTCAAGAAGGAAGATATACCAAAGACGGCGTTTAGGACTCAGTATGGACATTACGAGTACCTAGTTATGCCTTTCGGCATAACCAATGCTCCAGCAGTGCTTATGGATTACATGAACATAATTTTTCGGCTGTTTCTGGATAAGTTTGTTGTGGTATTCATTGACGATATCCTCATCTACTCATCAAACCGAGAGGAACATCTCCGGATTGTGCTCCAAGTGTTGAAGGACAGACAGTATATGAAAAGCTATCCAAGTGTGAATTCTGGCTAAGGGAGATACAATTTTTGGGGCATGTGCAACACCTTTTTCCTGAGTGTCACATTCCCGAACGTTTATAAGGCCGAAAATATTTATTAATGCGGAAAATACGATTTTTCTTTTTCTTTTCTTTTCATAAAGATGTAATGGGATTAGTAAAGGTAATAAATAATACTAATAAGTGAACTTAGGTTCACCATGCATTACTAGGACATACATACAGTATTATAATACAGAAAACAGAAAACAGGAATAACAACATTACTATATATAGACATAAGTCTAATGTATGACTAACATAAGAAATACAATAAGTACTAGGAGTCATAGCTCCCAAAAGGTACTACAAAAACTGCAATAGTCTGGCCGATAACAAAACTAAAACAGCAAAAGGGTCCACCTCTAAACTCAAAGGGACTGCGGAACCGAAACATCGTCGCGTCCATCTGTTCAAGCATCAACAGCAAGTACCAGCAGAAAATATACAGATATGGGTGAGATTCCCGTTCATCAACACAACAAAACAGCAGTAGTAAAAACGGGACGACTCACCGGGTAACACGTACCCAACATGCTTACAAAGGTTCTCAGTATAAATCATATTAAGCAGTTAACAACATAATAGCATGCTAAACATTTAATAGCATAATATAAGGCATCCTTAAACAATACAACGACGTATAACAGTAAATGTAAACATCAATAGCCATAAACATCAATAGCCATGCAATGCAATGCAATGTATATGACTCAATGTCAATGTCACTGGGTACTACTCTGACCCCTACTCCATGGAGCTAACAAAACGTTCGGAGAGAGTGAATGGGAGGACATGTTCCGGTTTCTGCCAGCCATGAGCAAGATGCTAAAACATTCGTAACGTGCACGTATCTGGCTTTACGGTAACACTCTTGACCAAACATGAAAAGTACGGCATCTAGTAGAGGATATCAGTGTATTGCACGGATTCGCCACGACACAGAAGAATCACCAACTGGTCACATGTCAGCCCTTCCAACCCTGATACCTCCAAAAAGACCATTGAAGATCGTCACCATAAGATTCGAACCCGCATCAAGGTGTAAGCTCAACTCCTAGGCTCAAGGCCTTACAACTATGCACATGAAATGCCAATGCTTACACAAAGCAGATGCGATAAAGCACTGTCTATCCATTGGATAGACCTCAAGGTTCACTAAGGTTCTCTTCCTTAGAAACTACACACATCTTTGTTTTATAAAATATTTATCCATCGGATAAAACAATTATCCATCGGATAAATATCTCGTGATTCCTTTGGAATGATCCAGACTGCTTTCAAAATCGCCGACTGTCCCCACAAACCAACACAAGTCTTTTTAGTGTGTTTTGTCCTCACTCACACGCTTTCTAGGAAACTTCCCAGAAGGTCACCCATCCCATAATTACTCTAAGTCAAGCACGCTTAACTATAAAGTACTTATGTTCTAAGTTCCCGAAAAGAAGATAAATCTTGTTGGTATGGGTAGTACCAATCAATTCTTATATGCCTTCCCTTAACTATACAGTCCCATACCTGCATAGCCTCAGGATTCCTTCCACTGTACAGTCCCATACCTGCACAGCCTCAGGATCTCTCTCTCATTCCGGTCATCACAAGACGGAAACAATTGAACGATTAACCTGGATCCGAATCATCGGTCCGTCATCGATCTACTGTTTTGAAAACCAAAACGTTTTGTGTTTGTGTTTACATCTTATGAATTATGTCTCAAGTCCTAAGCATTATGAATAAGGATTGAGAATCCTCTTAGATAAGTCTTTAAGCCTTTCTAAGATATTAATCCCTTGTCTTTCAATTAAGGAAACAAGTGTTGATTTCACTTAAGTCTTATGAACTCATTGATGTACTAAGTCATCAATGGTATAGTACATGGTCTTGTTCCACCACATACCATACTTAATTAACCCTTGTCTTCAACTCTAAGTTAATTATTTAACTTAGGTTTTTCACGCATAAAACTTTACGGTTGAGTTAGAAAACTCCTTTTGTAAACCAAACAACTTTTACAATTGAAAACTCATTTGATTTGAAACAACATTTGAACTACTTACTTCATTTCTAGCATTTTCTGAAACATAAAATTCGCTTAGCGGAATTCCATTCGCTTAGCGAAAATGAGGCAGTAATGCCTCCTTTGGAACTCCTCTGGATCGCTCGGCGAGACATAAATCGCGTAGCGAAATATATTGTATTCGCTTAGCGAATATGAATTCGCTTAGCGCAAGTACAGACGGTTACACCTCTTTGTAAACACCTCTGGATTGTTCGAAACAGAATTCGTGTAGCGAAATATATTGTATTCGCTTAGCGAATATAATTTCGCTTAGCGAAATGGAGGCGGTTATACCTCCTTTGGAGACTTCTCTGGATCGCTCAGCGAGACTTAATTCGCGTAGCGAAACTCGCTTGGTTGGCTTAGCGAATATGAATTCGCTTAGCGAAAGTGAGGCAGTGATGCCCAACTAAGACTTTCCTCTGTTTTTGGCGTAGCGAAAGTAAATTCGCTTAGCGAAAAGTTGCCTTAAAACAAGACATCAACCTTATGGAACCATTTTGGTTCTCTTCATGAAAACACTTCTTTTCTCATTTTGAGTCACTTGATTAGCTAGATGAACTAAGGATAAGGTATAAAACATGTTTCACTTTGGTGAAAGCACTTTGAGATTAAATTCCATTTAAAGTCACTTAGGGTTTTTCTTTGAAAAACACAAGTTATTGAAAACACTTACTTTACATCAAAACTTGACTTGTCCAAGAACTATTCATATCCTTCCTTTCCTCAAGGTCATGGCTAATAGCCAACTAGGAATCAATGTGAAGTTTTACTTCATCCACCAATCAAAGTATGGCTCACCACACTTACACAATCATGATAACCATAATACACATTACTACATCATAATCAAACATCCAAGTCCATCACACATTATGGTCTCATAATCAACAATAAAAGTCCATACTTGATCTAGTGATCAAAGTAGGTTTTCCAACATACATGAAAATGGTTTTCATTCAATCATCTCATTATCAACATATGCTAAAGCACACTACAACATGCCAAAGCATAAACTCATCATGACATTCTTGTTCTCCATGAGAACTTAACAAAACTTAACACATAAAAGTGAACCCAAACTAAAGGGTTTCACCCACACATAATTTAAACAACCATCTTCACCACCACCATCTTGGTGTGATGAGGTTCTTCTCCCCATACCTGTTGAAGAGCAGATTCCCGGATCAAAGTCGGTTGATCGGTTTGTGAACCTTCTGATAATTGTCACCAACTACAAACAACCAAAGAATCAAACATTAAACAACAATCAAACCAAACTCAACAATTCTCACAAAGAGGGTTTCGGCCACCCTAAAGAGAATAAAGCTAGGAATTGATCTTGGTTTTCCATTTCATGGATTCAAAGGCATTAGGAAAGCTAAGAATGAAATCAAGTGTTAGAAATCAAAAATTGATGAAAACACTATTCATCATCATCAAGAAGGGTTCCGCCAAAAATGCTTTTTGAGCTATGATAAGAGTTGAATCATAAGCTCTTAGGTTTAGGTAGAGATTAATGATGTGAGTTCAAAGAACTTGGTCTTACCTCAAAAGGATTTTTCTACAATTTCCTATGGATTTTCAAACTTTTGGATCTAAGAAATAATTTTCATGAAAATGAAGATTGATCTTGAAATAAAGAGATATTCAAGAAGCTAAGAGATCATAGAAGTGATCTTACCTTGAAATGAAGGAAGATTGCTCAAGGAATCAAGTGATTCTAACAAGAAACCAAGCTTTTTCAAGAACAACAATGGTGCTTCTTCAAGAGTAACTATGGTGTTCTTCTCTTTTTGAGAGGGCTGTGCGAAAATGAGAGTGTGAGGGGCTGAGTTCAGCTTTAAAACAAGTCACTTAAGGGCAAAATGGTCATTTGCCAAAAGGGTAAAATGGTAAAAGTGCAAAAGACTAAGGTTAGGGGCATTTTGGTCATTTCGCGTCTAGATTTCCCCGATCGTCATGACGACTCTGGCATACTCTCCCAAGTGTCCTGGGATGTTGTGATATCAAGATTATCTGTTGGCGAGTCTCGGTAAGTCCATATGTGGCTCCGTTCGTCACTCGATTGAGAATTCCGCCCGAACGAAGGTCAGGAAGTTATTTTTCTGAAATTTTTACGAAATTTAACCAAAACGTAGAGAATCAAATTCTAAGACTTATTGTCTCGTTCACGGGTCCATCTGAGGTCTTCTGAGCAGTAAAATCATACTGTCAGTGTAAAAACGCAGACCGGACTCCGTTTGAGTTTTTGACTCAAAACTTAATCGTAGCTTCCTACGATATCGTCGAGCATGACTATGGTCTCAAAATATTTTATTTCCATTCCTAAGACCTCGAATAAAATAAAGACATTAAAATACTGAAGAATTAGAAAACGTGAAAATCGGGGCGTTACAGCATGTGATCAATAGAGAAGGTATAATAGTGGATCCGGCAAAGGTAGAGGCAGTAGTTCAGTGGGAATGTCCGAAAGATGGTCAATGAAGTGAGAAGTTTCCTTGGGTTGGCTGGGTATTATAGAAGATTTATAGAAGGCTTCTTGAAGATTGCGCTATCTATGACGCAATTGACGAGGAAAGGCAAGACATTCGAGTGGACGGCCGAATGTGAATCCAATTTCCAGGAATTGAAGAAGAGGTTGACTAAGTCACCTGTGTTGGTGTTGCCAGACCCTCTAGGGCAGTTCAAGGTGTACTGTGACGCATCATATCAAGGTCTAGGATGTGTGCTCATGCAAGAGGGGAGAGTTGTAGCTTACGCTTCAAGATAGTTGAGGATTCATGAAAGGAACTATCCTACTCACGACTTGGAGTTAGCAGCGATAGTATTCGCCCTGAAGATATGGAGGCACTATCTCTACGGGGCCAAGTTTAGTGTCTACAGTGACCATAAGAGCCTGAGATATCTGTTCGACCAGAAAGAGCTAAACATGAGGCAGAGGTGGATGGACTTCATCAAGAACTACGAGTTTGAGCTGCATTACCATCCAGGAAAGGCTAATGTGGTAGCAGATGCCCTGAGTAGGAAGTCGTTGCATGGATCTGCCATGATGGTCAAAGAAATAGAGTTGGTGGAGCAATTCCGAGATTTGAATCTAGGGGGAGAATGTTTCGAAGGTAAGATGTGTCTGGGAAGACTCACTATCTCCAGCGATTTTCTCGAGACAGTTAAGGGAAAGCAAGAGATGGACCAGTTTCTTAAGAAAATGAAGGACTTAATTCTCAATCAGCAAACCTCAGAGTTTAAGGTGGATGCAGATGGAATCATCAGGTTCAGAGGCAGAATCTGTATACCAGACGATGAGGAAATCCGATGGATGATCTTGGAGGAATCGCATAAAAGTAAGTTAAGTTTCCATCCAGGTGCCACAAAGATGTACCAAAATTTGAAGAAGAAGTTCTGGTGGCCTGGGATGAAGAAAAGAGTTGCAGAATATGTGCTGTCATGTTTGACATGTCAGAAGGCGAAGATTGAGCATCGGAAGCCTAGATGATTATTGCAGTCGTTGGACATTCCTGAGTGGAAATGGGATGGGATTGCAATGGATTTTGTGACCGGGTTACCAAGAACTGAGAAGAGGCATAACGCGATATGGGTAATCATTGACAGGCTAACAAAATGTCCCCACTTCCTGCCTATTGATGAGAGTTACACATTGGAGAAGTTGACGCAGATCTACATCAAAGAAATAGTGAGGTTGCATGGAGTACCTACAAGCATCATATCAGACAGAGACCCGAGATTAACATCAAGATTCTGGCATCTGCATGGTGCATTGGGAACCAAACTGAGGTTAAGCTCAGCTTACCGTTCCCAGTTAGATGGACAGTCAGAGAGGACGATCCAATCATTGGAGGATTTGTTGAGAGCCTGTGTACTCGAACACACGGGGAGTTGGGATGATGTCTTGCCTCTGATAGAGTTCACGTATAACAATAGTTTCTACACGAGTATCGGTATGGCACCATTCAAAGCTCTATGTGGGAGGAAATGTCGAACACCGTTGTGCTGGTATGAAACGGGAGAAAGTCAAATACTAGGTCCAGACATGATTCTACGGACAACGGAACAAGTGAAGATGATTTGGAAAAAGATGAAGGCAGCTCAGGACAGGCAGAAGAGTTACAGTGACAAGAGGAGGAGAGCTCTAGAGTTCCAAGAGGGAGACCACGTCTTTCTGAGAGTTACACCTAGAACAGGTATTGGCAGAGCTATCAAGTCTAGGAAGCTTACTCCAAGGTTTATTGGGCCATTTCAAATTCTTCGTCGAATTGGTCCAGTAGCCTATCATGTTGCCTTACCTCCAAATCTGTCCAACCTTCACGACGTTTTCTATGTGTCACAACTCCGAAAGTAATATCCCGATCCTTCTCATGTCATCGAACTTGAGTCTATACAGTTGAAAGAAAACCTAGAGTATGAAGCCTTACCAGTGAGAATCACGGATCGAAGAGTTAAGGAACACCATGGTAAACACATTCCCCTAGTGAAGGTAGTTTTGGATGAGGTTATAGGCGATGCAACTTGGGAAAGGGAAGCTGATATGAACGAGCAATACCCTCATCCATTCTAAGGTATGCTAAATTTCGGGGACGAAATTTCTTTTAAGGGGGTGGTAATGTAACACCCCATTTTCTTGATTAGTGTATAGGACATTAATTAAGCATGCTTAAGGGCTTAATTTAGGTTCCTTATGTATAGAGGAAGCCATGGTTCAAATTTGGGACAATTTGGCCTTGGAACGAGTCCAGAAAGTGGAAAAAGGTGAAAGAATAGGTCTGATCAGCGTCCAACATTTACACGTGGATAAACCCCACGCTCAAACGTTGACCGTTGACGTCAGAGCGTGGGTAGTGGCACGTCAGAGCGTGGAAGGGGGACACGTGGAGGTGCACATGTCAGCGAGCACCCGACGCGCGGCAGAGACGTGGCAATCAGCATGCCATGCTCAAGCGTAGAGTTTTCCCAAGTCAGAGCGTGCCCACGCTCAAGCGTGGAGTTTTCCCACGCTCAAGCGTGGATAGCCTGAAAGCAACCTTATGTTTCTTCTCCATTTTTCATTTTGGACGAAAAACATAAGTGTTTCCCAGTCCAACGAAGCTAGAGAGAGAAGTAACAGAGTTCCAGAGTGATATAATCCAAATCCGGACCACCTTGAAGTTTCAGGAAAAGGAATGGATATTGACGCCACACTCAAGATGTAGGTGAGAAGGTGAGTGATAAGTCATATGTTTGATCGCCACAAGTTGCCTTGATAAGATCGGATTTAGTTCTTTTACCCAAGAACCCAAGGGAAGCTCTCACAATAGAGAAAACTCTTCAAATTTCATTATCCAAAATTGATTTGAGTAGAACTCATAGCTAAGCTTAAACTCCTGAGATACTAGGAATAAATTCCCACTACCATGCATTTACCTAGAAAGAAAGCATAAACATGATGATAAATCCCCACTAGCCACTATAATGACTTAGAGCACTACTAGGAAGCATTTAGAGAGGCTAGGAGGATGCAAAAGGTCATCATAAAATTCAGCCTAAAAAATAGTACGAAAATTAAAATTAAAATGATCAAAATTGGACTTAATTATTATCTAATAAACCCACTAATAATTAATAGTCCACTAATCAACCCATGAATGTTTCTTGTCATGTGAATTGGGCTTTCCATTGTATTGTCTTCAAGATGGACTCAAAGCATCTTCATCAAATTATTGAACCAGATCAAAGGAAACTTGAACCGGATCCGAATATACTTCTTTCCACATGCTTAATGAATTCATGACCACATCATTCTCCCCTTCTTCAACAGGATTTATCATGCTTGAAATTCAACCATAAGATCTTCAAAAGGCAACCTCACCATTTGGTTGTCATCAATTGGCAATCAGAGCTTAGGTTCCTTGAAATTCCGGTGCTATCTTCCTTTGTTCTTTTTTGTTTTATAAAAAAACGAAAATAAAAAAAAAATTATTTTGTGGTTGTATGTCATGGAAGTCAAGAAAAAGAAGAGTATTGTCTATATACTTTGTGCTGTGTGAAAGATAAGATATACAAGTTGGACATTGATAGAAAGTATTGGATCAATATGGCCAGTACAATCATGATGGAGAAGTTGGGACTTCCTCTTTTTGAGCATCCTCACCCTTATAGGCTTGAAAGTCTTGAGGATCCAGAATTTAAAGACATGGGTGTTGTGATGGTGACCAAACAAGTACTAGTGTCGTTTAAATTCCGGATCCTCGAGACTTTCAAGCCTATAAGGGTGAGGATGCTCGAAAAGAGGAAGTCCCAACTTCTCCACCATGATTGTACTGGCCATATTGATCCAATACTTTCTATCAATGTCCAACTTATATATCTTATCTTTCACACAGCACAAAGTATAGACAATACTCGATGTGGTCATGAATTCATTAAGCATGTGGAAAGAAGCATATTCGGATCCGGTTCAAGTTTCCTTTGATCTGGTTCAATAATTTGATGAAGATGCTTGGAGTCCATCTTGAAGACAACACAATGGAAAGCCCAATTCACATGACAAGAAGCATTCATGGGTTGATTAGTGGACTATTAATTATTAGTGGGTTTATTAGATAATAATTAAGTCCAATTTTTATCATTTTAATTTTAATTTTCGTACTATTTTTTAGGCTGAATTTTATGATGACCTTTTTGCATCCTCCTAGCCTCTCTAAATTCTTCCTAGTAGTGCTCTAAGTCATTATAGTGGCTAGTGTGGATTTATCATCATGTTTATGCTTTCTTTCTAGGTAAATGCATGGTAGTGGGAATTTATTCCTAGTATCTCAAGAGTTTAAGCTTAGCCTATAAATAGGGAACTCATGTACTACTCAAATTAGTTTTGGATAATGAAATTTGAAGAGTTTTCTCTATTGTGAGAGCTTCCCTTGAGTTCTTGGGTAAAAGAACTAAATCCGATCTTATCAAGGCAACTTGTGGGGATCAAACACATGACTTATCACTCACCTTCTGACCTACATCTTGAGTGTGGCGTCAATATCCATTCCTTTTCCTGAAACTTCAAGGCGGTCCGGATTTGGATCATATCATTGAGGCTAGGAGGATGCAAAAAGGTCATCATAAAATTCAGCCTAAAAAATAGTACGAAAATTAAAAATTAAAATGATAAAAATTGGACTTAATTATTATCTAATAAACCCACTAATAATTAATAGTCCACTAATCAACACATGAATGCTTCTTGTCATGTGAATTGGGCTTTCCATTGTGTTGTCTTCAAGATGGACTCAAAGCATCTTCATCAAATTATTGAACCAGATCAAAGGAAACTTGAACCGGATCCGAATATGCTTCTTTCCACATGCTTAATGAATTCATGACCACATCACAAAGAGAGAGTGATCCCGGGGAAGATCGAGCCGTCAGATCGTAATTCCAACTACACCATTGTGATCAAGGCTTCGAGTACTACGAGTTCCACAGATTGGTTTCTCGATTTCTCGAAGGTAAGCTCGAATCTCTAACACGTTGAACTTAGTGTTGTTCGTGTTCTTCGAGCTTCTCCAATGAATCTTCTTGGTTTTGGTATTGCCCTAGGGTTAACAATGTTGTTTACACGTTGTTTCCGTGATTAGGGCAAAGTTCGAGGTCGCAACAGTGCTCGTGGTGGGGGAGGCAGCCGCGGTGGTGGCTGTGGTGTTGGTGTGCTCATGGTTGAGTTCGTGATCATTGCATCCATCGCTCTAAGGTGGGGGAAAGGATTACACTCATCGGGCATGCAAGAGTAGAGTAAAATACATTGATATGCGTAGGGGATCCTTAACCCTACTAGTGGTTCAATAATCGACAACACCTAAGTCCACGTTGGCAATTACCATAAAAGTGGTACCAATGTAGGGTTAGGCATTGTAGGTTTATTACCGTAGGTTGATACTATGTTGATCGAGGTCATATGCTTAACATGCTTATATGCCTACTATGATGTATTTGTGAATATGTGTTTTATCATGCTTGTGATAATATGCTTTATCGTCCTATTTGGTGATGTTATGGTATATGCTTTATTGCTTCATTTGATGATATGATGATAATATGCAGTGAGATAATATGATATGGCATGTGTGACTGTTGGTCTGCCTAGAGCTAAGAGATGATTATTGTGAATTGGGTGATGTGCGAGATAAGATCATTTGGTGGAAATAAGCTACTGCACTCAACCTGGTGAAATGATTGAGGACTATGGATAGTCGTGAACACTTTGTTTGGTAAGGAGTGTTGGTGATTAGTGTGTCAGGTGATGAGGTTGAGTTGCTAAGCGATTGATCGGGATGAGTCGTGAGGATTCATGCTAGTTTGCATCGTGTGGTGATGTCACAGCCGCGTAGATCTGGGATTACACGAGGTCACACTAGAACTACAGATAGATGCTTGGTAGGTCTACTGTGAGCTTTTGAGATCTTCGATGCGCCTTCCGACACTGAGACAGCTATTCCTATCGGGAACGGGGAATAGTGTCACCCTGCTTGGTAGGGGGTGAGCATCCTGCTTGGTAGGGGATGTAATGTACTCGTGAGTGTAATGAAACCTGCTGTTCGGGTGACGTTTGACTTTCATCCTGCTTGGTAGGGGATAAGTTGTGACGTAGGAATGTTGCCGCGTCTTCATGTCAGGTCTAGGTGCATGAGAGTGTGGGATGAGTAGTTAAGATCAATAAACCCCGAGGATGGTTGTTGGTGATGATTGTGTGTTTGGTTGTGCTATTAATGTATCTGCTTTTCCTTTATCTCTATCTGTGTTGAGATGCAATTCGTATCCCCTGTTGTTCCCATATTGTATGTTCTTATCATGTTAAGAAGACCTGGTAGCAGAACCAGGAGAAGAAGAGCTAGATGGCACTCCGTACGAGCCCGATGTAGGTGGAAGAGCCACAGACCCCGATCTTGGGAGGTTCTAAGTGACTGTACGAAAAGAACAAGCGAGGAGTGCCCGTTCTCCAGACTGAAGAGGTGCGTGGTAGTGTACTAAGTGTATATGGCCAGTGAGTCTTTATCTTTTGATGTATTGTGGGCGAGGAGAGGAAGTCGTTTATACTTCTTTATACCATGCTTTCTCCTTGAAGTTTGTGCACTCTAATAAAGATGTATATATATATATATATATATATATATATATATATATATATATATACAGTAAGCGCGCTAACGATTATAACGTAATCAGGATTAGTTAACTAGGTTCTTTAATGAGGCAAGGGGATGTCTCATTAGCCATTTCAATCCTATTGAATACGCTTAGTTAAGTTCTACCCAATGGTTGACAGTAGGTTGTTTCACCTTTCATGTCTCACCCGAATATATTAAGGTGCTCAGCTGTGGCATGACCCATACTTAAGGATATTGTGTTTACCTCTTGAAGCGTAGCTTTACCGCTAACACTGTGAGCACCCCAACGACACCGGTTAGCCAAAATTACCGCTACTGTGCGATGCTCATAACTTTCGCTCAATACCTTTTATCGAAAAACTGAATGGTGAAGATGAAGAAACATATGTCTCGAATCTGCTGTCCCAATTTCATCCTGATCCAACGGTTAACGAAATTGGATTGCGAGATTACGATAACTATCCAGCCGCAACTACCATAAGGAAAGGCTTCTCTATCACTAGTATTGCAAAGCAGCAATACCTCTACTCAGTCCACGCGAGCAAGCCAATGTTAGAGATAGCGTAGTGCTAGCTATCAGGATTAGGAGAGGTGCGACACACAGTGAGACGACCCCACATACATAGGATAATCCCATTAGTCCCAAGCTCCTAATATTATTAACTATGCCTAGCCGTATTAATGTGATAGCGTGGTATTCAAACAGCGTTGCGAAAAAAATGATAGACAGATAAACAATAATGGCAAGCATAGAAAACCATTAGAGTAAAGCGCAATCGCATATAGAACATGTGTAAGTTAGCCCCATCAGTAGGGCACTGTACATACATATACAAACTGTACGGGCATAAACATAAAGACCGAAAAGATACAGCCAAAAGCAAAAGAAAAGACTCTCAGATCTCGCTTGCACTACCCGTCCCCACTCAAAAGTACATGAAAAGCTCTCAGCTCACCACCTAGGACCCACTGGCAGGCTCCCCCATCAACGGTGAGGATGCCCTGAACTATCCTGGCCCCCGAAAGATCAAGCTGGCGGGTCCTGTATAAACCACCAAGAAGGTCGAGGGGTCCACCCGCCATCCCCTCTCGTCGTGATAGACAATCTCAATGTCGCCTAGCACCGGCATCCACGGTGCCCCTGTGATGAACGGGTGAAGTCTCAGGTCCATCCTATGTCTCAGTTGGCTCGTCGTCTTCGAGCGAACCCAGAAACAAACAAACAGGGAAAACAATAAGGAGATAAGAAATATAGTGCATAGCAATGTCGGAAAACAACAATAATGCAGTACAGCAAACAGGTATCATATAGAAAGTAGCAGGTACAACAAGTATGACAGATACTGCACTCAAACATGTCTCCCAAGACAGTATATGCAACGGGCATCCATCTCCATGAGTCTCACACTCAGATTAATCCTCTAGACTGGGATACTAATCCTATGCAGCATGTCGGACGAAAGCTCACGAAAACTGGTTCCAAACCGGAACGGTTCCACACCTGAACAAGTCCACACCGGATCAGGTTTTGTGTCGAAACGGAGTTAGTTTGTCCAAGAAATCGAATCGCTCGCCGTGACCAATAAGAGTGCATCCCCCTTCCACACCGGAACCGGGATATCTCGGTCGCCTCTAAACGTTAGCCTGGAACAATGGAAAGCTCTGGGATTAGTTGGGAAAACCGGACTGGATCGAGCGTCACGACAGGATAGGAGCTACCTCATCCGTCACTGTAAACTATTCCTGAGACTGGCAACATCCCCAAGGTCACTCACTTGACCTCCCCATCTACTTTCCATACCTGCTCTCAGGTACAACTAACCTCGTATGACGTTGGCAGCCCATACAACCTGTCATACGGCCTCGCCACTTGGCAGCTGATGATATGCAACAAACATCCTCAACGAGCTTGATACCGGATCTCAGGCCTAAACTCTCGACCAGAAACAACAAGATGCCACTACATCCACACAGCCACAGCCTCGACGCCACGTGTCCACGAGCCATAGCTCAAACAACACAGCCACAACCTCGACCAGTCAACATAACAGCAACGGCACCATCCACGGTATCAACCCGACAAGAACACGGTACATAGCCAAACTTAACTCTACGGCATACTAAGATGAACCTCCTCTATAAGAAGGATAATCCCATTAGTCCCAAGCTCCTACTATTATTAACTATGCTTAGCCATATATAAAGCGATAGCGTGGTATTCAAACAGCGTTGCGGAAGCAAACAAGCAATAACGGCAAACATAGAAATCATCAGAGTAAAGTCCAAAAGCATAGACAAAGATATATAGATAACATGCATAACTGTAGCCCTAACAGTAGGGCACGGTATATATATATATATATACTGCATAAGTAAAACTGAAAAATACATCAACAACAAAAAGAAAAGACTCTCATAGCTCACCAACACAACCCTCCCCCACTCAAAAGTACATGAAAAGCTCTCTGCTCACCACCTAGGACGCACTGGCAGGCTCTCACCATCAGTGGTAAGGATGCCCTGAGCTACCCTGACCCTCGCCATGAGCATGCCTGTCCGCACCAAAGGCTCATACTCTGACGAAGAGCTGGACACCACAATCCTACGCCTATGGTAGGTCTTTAGATATTGCTCTGTCCTCCGACGCTGGCCTAGTAGACGTAGCCTCTCCTGCTGGACACAACCGAGGACTGGGGTGCCACCCACAAGTAGTTTTGCTCCCTCTGCCTCGGAGGTCGCCACATCCTAGGGAAAGGAAGGAACTGATACAGACGATAGGGTCCAATGATGTCCATATACGGCGGTGTGCCGCTGCGAAAGGTCAGACTGACGAGTCCTATGTAAACCACCAAAAAGGTCGAGGGGTCCACCCGCCATCCCTTCTCATCAAGGTAGATGATCTCAATGTCGCCCAGCACCAGCATCCGCAATGCCCTTGTGATAAACGGGTGAAGCCTCGGGTCTATCCTGCGTCTTGGCTGGCTCGACGTCTTCAAGTGAACCCAAAACAGTACAACAGGGAAAACAAAGAAATACAGTGCATAGCGAAGTCGGAAAACAACAGTAACGCAGTAAACAAAACATGTAGCATATAACAGATATGACAAGTATAGCAGTTACTGTGTTCCAACAGACATCTCTCAAGACAACACATGCAACAAGCATCCATCTCCATGAGTCTCACAGTCAGATCAATCCTCTAAACCGGGATACTAATCCCATGCAGCATGTCGGCCAAAAACTCACAAAGCTAGTTCCCACTGGAACGGTTCCACACCTAAACAAGTCCACACCAGAACAACTTCTGTGTCGGAACGGAGTTAGTTTATCCAAGAAACTGAACCACTCGCCGTGACCAATAAGAGTGCATCCCCCCTTCCACACCAGAACCGGGGTATCTCGGTCGCCTCTAAACGTTAGCCTGGAACAATGGAAAGCTCTGGGATTAGTCGGGCAAACCGAACTAGATCGGGCGTTACGATAGGATAGGAGCTCCCTCATCCGTCACTGTAAACTATTCCCGAGACTAGCAACATCCCCAAGGTCAATCACTTGACCGCCCAATCTACTTTCCGTACCCGCACTCAGGTACAACTAACCTCATATGACGCAGGCAGCCCATACTACCTGTCATACGGCCTCGCCACTTGGCAGCTAATGATATGCAACAAACATCCTCAACGGGCTTGATACTGGATCTCACGCCTAAACTCTCAACCAGAAACAACACGATGCCACTGCATCCACACGGCCACAGCCTTGACGCCACGCGTCCACAAGCCATAGCTCAAACAACACGGCCACAGCCTTGAACGGTCAGCATAACAGCAACTGCACCATCCACGGTATCAACTCGACAACAACACGGCACACAGCCAAACTTAACTCTACGGTATTCTGCCACCATACAACGATTACCACAAACAGCATAACAACATCAATATGAACAACAGTAATATCGACAACAGCATATAGCAGTATATCACATACCTAGTAGCATATAGCAGTCATACGAAACAGATCATCCTCAATCAACAGTTTACTAATCTAGGGTTTCCAAACTTAACGGCGATAGCCCAAAGTAAGCTAAACCTAGGGTTTAGGTACTTTATTGGGGCTCAACCACTAGTAAGGTTAGGGCTTCCCTACACATAGCAAAAAAAATACTACACTACTCTTGCCTTCCCGATGGCAGCAGTACTCTTTCTCCCCATCTGAACAGTCGTAGCACGAAGATCAACACGAACATTGGCTTGTTCCTCTAGGCTTGAGCTTGCAGCCCTTCAATGGCAGCTCCAAGAACAGTCGTGGTTCCACCTCCAAAACCCGGACAATCACGAACGCGGACTTTGCCCTAATCACGAGCACCACATGTATGCAACAGTGTTAGCCCTAGGTCAAGCTCAAAAGACCAAAGAAAGAGGTAAAGACTCGAAGAACGCCAAGAAACCGAAGAATGCGTGTTAGGTATTCGAGTTTACCTTTGACGAATCCAAAAACCAATCCATCAGAGTTGTAGATAACTTCGCCGCGATTGCAACCGTGTAGTCAGAATCACGTCCCGACGCCTTGATCACCTTCAACCTCAATCTTTATCATACTAGAAACCAGAGCTTCCCTCTCTAACCTCGCAGGAATTCAAGCTTGAAGAGTTGAGAAATGACCAAGTGAGGAAGAAGGAAAAGAAAACCCTTTAAGTCATCCTGCTGAGAATGCTTTAGCGTGCAGGATTTCCACGCTTGAGCATGCCCACACTTGAGCGTGAGGTTCTCTCCACGCTTGAGCGTGGAACCTTGTCCGCTCCGCCTTCACCCTGGCCTGACATGTGTAGCACACGCGTCAAAAAGCACACCACCTGGCAAACGCACCTAGCATGATATGATCCAAAATGGAACATATAAAAATTAGGATCTATCCTTGAGTGACAATCAAAATTCAAAGAAGAAGAATACAAAAAAAATGGCCAAGATAAGGAATGGAAGGTAGGCGCCACAATTCCAAGGGGAATTGATAAGCCAAGGTGAAGATCGCCACAAAAGTCTTGGACTCTTGATAAGATCAAAGGGGGTTGGCTCAATGAAGAACCTATGAGAGACTATGCACTCTCCAAATGGACTTAGCCAAATTGACAACAACCAAAAGTGCCTTTCATTCATCAACTTTGACTTACATATAGAGTAGGGTGATTGCATGAAGAGGCAAACAAAATGTCACCATAAAGTGAACTAACTCCCTCATAAAAATAGAAAATAACCCACTAAAGCTAGTAAAAGAAAAATAAAACCAAAACCACCAAATAAAGAAATCACTAATGAGTGGCTATTAATTTCATAACCACCACATAATGACTCTCCAATAAGTAGCCAAGATTCCATAACCTACCAAGGAGTTAACAAGGCATGCAAGCCAAAATTTAACCTCCTTTCTTGTCATAAAATTCGAACCCCACATCATATTGAAATAAAAACTAAATACAAGCCTAAAACAAAAGGGTCAAATCCGTCCAGAATTTGGTGCTTGACTTCCAGCCCGTTTTTCACCATGATAGAAGCCGAATCTGGTCAAGAGGATTGAAATATTATTCGTAGATAATTTCCTTAGCTTTCTAACGCACTAAAGAATACATCAATCTGAGATCCCTAGCGCGAAATACAGCCAAAACAAGTAGACGTGTTCATCATTAATGAAAATAAAGTTTCATTAAAAATTAATTTGGCCTTAAATTGGACATCATTCTTGGTTTGCATCATAGCACATTTTAGCGTGCAACACACCAACGCTTGAGCGTTGGCACACTGAGGCGTGCTCCCTTCCCACGCTTGAGCGTGCCGCTCAACGGGGAAAAGCCTTCCAAACCTCTAGCTCCCACAACTACTCGTTTAACACCTTAGGCACCTCCAATCGTGTTCAACCCTATTCATAAGCTTCAAACTAAGCCTTAAACTAGCACATACCAATTCACACAATCATCAAGAGTCCTAATCGAGGTTAACCAACTTGATTAGAGTTACAGAAAATCGGGATGTTTTACATACCGCCACAACTCTTAGAATCATAATATCACAACAACAGCAACAACAACAACAACAATAGCAGCAACATCGATAACAGCACATAACAACATATCATATATACCAAGTAGTATATAGGCACGTATACAGATAGCAACAACAACAACCAAACATCACAACGGTCATACGAAGCAGATCATCCTCAATCAACAGTTCGCTAACAAAGGGTTTCCAAATTTATCGGTGATAGCCCAAAATATGCTAAACATAGGGTTTAGGTACTTTATTGGGGCTCGACCACTAGTAGGGTTAGGGCTTACCTACACATAGCAGAAAACATAACTACACTACTCTTGCCTTCCCGACGGTAGCAGTACTCTTTCTCCCCACTTGAACAGTCGACACGCGAATCTATGCGATCATCAGCACGCTCTCCCACGCAGCCACGAACAGCTCCAAGCTTCTCCACAACCGCGGCCCCAAGTTTCAATCCACGAGAAATCACGAGCGCAAACTTAGACCTAATCACGAGCACAACACATATGCAATAGTGTTAGCCCTAGGGCAAGCTCAAAGACCAAGAGAAAAGGCAAAGCCTCGAAGAACCACGAAGAACACGTGGTAGGGATTCAAGCTTGCCTTTGGTGAATCGAGAAACGGATCCATCAAAGTCGTAGAAAACCTAGCCGCAATCACAACCGTGCAGTCGGAATCGCGTTCTATTACTTCGATCGCCTTGAAAAGGAGCTTTCTCTCTTTAAGAGCTCTGTCCTCTCTCTAAATGCTCTGAACTCGAGCTTGAAGATGATGGAAACTGGCCCAAGTGAAAGAGAAGGGAAAGACTTCACTTGGGGCATCATGTTGAGACCGCTTTAGCGTGCAGGATTACCACACTTAAGCTTGGGGTTCCTTCCATGCTTGAGCATGGAGCCTTGTCCACTCCGCCTTCATCCTGGCCAGACATGTGTAGCACACGCGCCAAAAAGCACACCAGCTGGCAAACGCACTCAGCACGTGTAACGCCCAATTTTCACATCTTATTATTCTTCAGTATTTTAACGTTGTTATTTTATTGGAGGGCCTAGAGAGTGAAATAAAATATTCTGAGAAGATAGGAATGCTCTACACAACCATAGGAAGCTATGGTTAAGTTTTGAGCAAAAAGCTCAAATGGAGCTCGGTCTGCGTTTTTCACGGATAGAGGTATTTTTCCACTATCGAGACCTAATTTAGACTCGTGAACGAGACAGTAAGTCTTGGGATTTTATTCTCTACGTCTTTGTTAAAATCCGTCTTGATGCCCGAAAAATAATAATAATATATTATATTCGATCGTATAGTCGAACCGGGAGGCGTTTGGAGTCGTAAAGGGATTCAACGAGACCCGACAACAGGTAAGCTTGATACCACATCATGCTAGATCACTTGGGAGAGTATGCCAGAGTCGCCATGACGGTCGGAAAAATATGGACGCGAAATTACCAAAATGCCCCTAACCTTAGTCTTTTACACTTTTACCATTTTACCCTTGAAGCAAATGACCTTTTTGCCCTTAAGTGAGCCCACCCAGCCTTCATTTTCAAGCATAACATCCCCAAGAACATAGCCAAGAACACCATCTTCAACTTTAGAGAAAAACTCCATTTTTCTTCTAGAAGATCCTTGAATACTTGTTAGAAAGCCTTGATTCCTTGATCAATCTTCATCTATTTTTGGGTAAGATCACTTCTATGATCTCCTAGCTTCTTGAATCTCTCTCAATCTCAAGATCAAAATCCATTTTCATGAAAATCCATTCTTAGATCCAAAACTTTGAAAATCCATAGGAATTTGTAGAAAAATCCTTTTAATGTGAAACCAATTTCTTTGAACTCACTTCATCATTCTCTACCTAAACCCAATAGCTCATGATTCAATTCTCATCATAGCTCTTAATCCCCTAGATGGCCGAACCCTAAATAGTGATGATGAATAGTGTTTTTCATCAATTTTTGATTTCTAACTCTTGATTCCATCCTTAGCTTTCCTATTGTCTTTGAATCCAAGTGATAAAAAACCAAATCAATTTCTAGCCTTATTTCCTTAGAGTGGCCGAAACCTCCTTGTTTATAAATATTTGAGATTTGTTTTGTTTGTTGTTTAATGCTTGATTGTTGTGTTGTTTGTAATTAGTGACGATTATCAGGGGGTTCACAAACCGATCAACCGACTTTGATCCGGATATTTGCTCATCAACAGGTATGGGGGGTGAACCTCATCACACCAAAATAGTGGTGGTGAGAATGGTTGTTTATTTTATGTGTGGGTGAAACCCTTTGGTCTGGGTTGACCATTTAACTTGGTTCTCTTGGAGAACAAAGTGTAATAATGGTAGTTTATGCTTTAGTATGCTTTAGCATGTGTTTTGATGATGTTGATTGGATGAGAAAACTTTTTCATGTATGTTGAAAGACCTACTTTGATCTCTAGATCAAGTATGGATTTTTATGCTTGATTATGATGCAATAATGTGTGATGGACTTTTATGTTTGATTATGATGCAATGATGTGAAATTGTTGTTTGTCATAATTGGGTGAGCTTTTTGAGCTATAATTTGCTTAGTTGGTGAAGTAAAGTCTCAATTTTTCCTTGTAGTAGGCTTGTGGCCTTAGTAAGAAGAAATATAAGAATATGTGTTGTTTTTGATATAACAAAGTTTTGAAGTAAGAAAAGTATTTTTCATAACCTATGTTTTCAAAGAACAACAAAAAGTGATTTTGATCCAAAGATCAAATGAAGTTTCAACATTTAAAGTGTGTCACCAAAGTGGAAAATGTCTTTTACTTTAGCCATAGGTCATTTAACCAAACTAAGTGTTTCAAAAAGAGAATTACTGAAGGAGTTAAGGAAAAGTGAAAACAGGGTATTCGCCTGGCTAACCCTGTCTCGCCACACGAGACAGAGGGAAAACAAGGCATTCGCCTGGCTAACCTTGTCTCGCCACTCGAGATAGAGGGCTAGCCCGAGCAGCAAAGATATAACTTCTTGGCCTCGCTTCGTGATACAATTCTTGCCTCACGAACCAGAAGGGCTTGCTAAGCAGTAAAGATATAGCTTCTCTGCCTCGCGACGCGGTGCAATCCTCGCCTAGCGAAGCAGAAATACTGTCTAAGAAGTAAAAATAACCTCTCAGCCTCGCATCGCGAAACCTATCTTTGCCTCGCTAGAAATGGTTTTGTTTATGAAGAGTGTTTTTCAACTCAAACTGTAAAGTTTTACGCACAAAAACCTAAGTTAAGTAATTAACTTAGAGTTGAAGACAAGGGATAATTAAGTATGGTATGTGGTGGAACAAGACCATATACTATACCATTGATGACTTAATTCCTCAATGACTTCATAAGACTTAAGTGAATCAACACTTATTTCCTTAATTGAAAATCAAGGAGTAATATCTTAGAAAGGATCAAAGACTTATCTAAGAGGATTCTCAATCCTTATTCATAATGCTTAGGACTTGAGACATAATTCATAAGACAAAAACACAAACATGAAACATTTTGGGTTTCGAAACAGTAGTTCGATGACTCGATCCCGGAGGGATCACAAGATTTATCCTGTGGATAAGAATTTTGTATTTTCAAAGACGCGTATAGTTCCTAAGGGAGAGAACCTTAGTGGACCTTGAGGTTTATCCGATGGATAAACATTACTTTTTCGCATCTGCTTTATGTAAGCATTAGCATTTCATTTGCATAGTCGTAAGGCCTTGAGCCTAGGAGTTGAGCTTATACCTTGATGCAGGTGCGAATCTTACGGTGACGATCTTCAATGGTCATTTTGGAGGTATCAGGGTTGGAAGGGCTGACATGTGACCAGTTGGTAGCTTTTTTGTGTCGTGGCTAATCCGATCAATACACTGATATCCTTTACTAGATGCCGTACTTTTCATGTTTAGTCAAGAGTGTTCCGTAAAGCTAGATACGTGCACGTTATGAATGTTGTAGCATCTTGCTCATGGCTGGCAGTACATGGAACATGTCCTCCCATTCACTCTCTCTGATGTTTTGTTAGCTCCATGGAGTAAGGGTCAGAGTAGCACCCAGTGGCATTGGCGTTGAGTCATGTACGTTGCACTGCATTGCATGGCTATTAATGTCTACATTTACTGTTATACACCGCTGTTCTGTTTTAAGAATGCCTTATATTATGCTGTTGACTGTTTTCATGATATTACGCTGTTAATTGTTTAACATGATTTATATTGAGAATTCTAGTAAGCATGTTGGGTACGCTGTTACCTGGTGAGTCGTCCCGTTTTTACTACTGCTATTTTGTTGTGTTGATGAACGGGAATCTCACCCGTATCTGTATATTTTCATGTTGGTACTTGCTGTTGCTGCTTGAACAGATGGATGCGACGACGATTCGGTTCAACAGTCCCTTTGAGTCCGAAGGTGGACTCCTTTTGCTATTTTATTTTGTCTGGGCCAGACTGTGTCGGTATCTGTAGTACCTTTTGGGAGCTACGACTCCTAGTACTTACTTTATTCTTATGTCAGTTATACATTAGGCCTATGTCTGTATACAGTATTATTTCTGTTTCTGTTTTTTGTTTCTGTAGTTATAATACAGTATATTCTTAAAATGCATGGTGAACCTAAGTTCCTTTATTAGTATTATTTACCTTTACTAATCCCATTACATCTTTGTGAAAAGAAAAAAAAAACTGTTTTTTCCGCATTAATATTTATTTTCGGCCTTATAAACGTTCGGGAATGTGAAACTTGGGAAAGAGTGTTGCAGCATGCTTGTCACACTAGGGCGTGCTCCCTTCCCATGCTTGGGCGTGCTGCTCAGTTGGGAAGAGCCTTCCAAACGCCTGACTTCCACAGTTTCTCGTTTAACACCTTAGGCACTTACAATCTTGTTCAAGCCTATTCCTAAGCTTCAAACTAAGCCTCATACTAACACCAAAGAATTCACACAAGCATCCAAAGCCCTAATCGAGATTAACCAGATCGACTAGAGTCACAGAAAATCGGGATGTTACACACAGAGAGAGAAAAGGAGGCGCTACTGTCCATAGTGTACAACGGCCGTTATGAGTGCTATGTGTTTTGTGTCACTTTAGTGACGTGCACAACGTACTAATAGCTATCACTCACTTAAGCTAACCCAGTTGGGCTACTGTACGCTACAGGCCCAATGTTTATTTATTAATTAAATCATATTTGATTAATCAATTAAACTGATCCCATTTAATTATTAATTAAATCATATTTAATTAATCAATTAAATTAATTCTCTGAACATTTGCTCTATGCGTGTGACCCTATAGGTTCTCAATTAATTAATATTATAAACAATGAGCGGCATCTAGCAATACATCATTGCTACCCAATTAATTAGAATATTGGTGATACAATTAAAACCATATTGTAACCATATACATTGTGAAGTCAACGTTCTTTCATCTCAATGTCTTAATTGAACACAAGGCATAAATGTGTCATCCTTGTTAAGTCCAATTATTTATTTCTTGATCTAGTAATTGATGTACGATCATGTGGGCCCAATATCTCATATTGTCCCACCTTAGCATGGCCATGCATTTCTACGTCGCATACCATCAAGAGGCCTATAGACATTACTCCTGTTATGTAGGAGGGACGAATCCTATCTACATCACTCACATTCCTCAACATGTTTCATTGCAGGCCCAATAACTATCTTTATAGTTGTCCTGATACAGACAACGTTTGATAGTATCAAAGCCTATAACTACATATGTTAGGAATTGTAGTGACTTCAAGTCGAAGGACTACTTCACTATTACCATGAGAATCGCTTATGACACTTACATAACTACTATGTAGCATTCTCATAGGGGGTCACTCCATTATAAATATTCCACTAATATTTATACCTATGTGAAAACTTGATATTTTATATCTATGACCCGTGAGGTGTGGTCATCAGTACATTCACATAATAGTTTCAATGTATTATTATTATCCTTATTAATAATTATACTTGACTATAGATATTTAAGAATAGTGTTCTATAATTTAATGGTATCTCACGGTCAAGTCATACTTGACGTTCCATTAAATGAACTACCTATTCTAAGGACTTTATTATGCTATATATATGATCATAACAATAACATAATAAATAAATGTCTTATACATATATCAAATATATGATCAAAGTCAGATACAAATGATTATCTATTGAAAATAGATTGGCGATTAGGGCTTACACCAACACCTATACCCCACGTTCCTGGCAATTTAGAACCTACCATCCTGAGGATCAAATCATTGGCAAACCAAATGATAGAGTCCGGACAAGGTCAACCTTCAGAGAACAAGTTGATTCAGCCTTCATCTCTGAATTGGAACCAAAGTCAGTCGACGAAGCCTTAATGGATGAATGTTGGATCCTCTCTATGCAAGAGAAGCTTAACTAGTTTCAACGAAGTGACGTTTGGACGCTAGTTCCTCTGCCAAAGGATAAGTCTGTCATTGGAACCAAGTGGGTTTATCGAAACAAATTGGACGAAGATGGCAAAGTAGTAAGGAATAAAGCAAGGTTAGTTGCTCAAGGCTACTCACAAGAAGAAGATATCGACTACACTGAAACTTTTTCTCCTGTAGCTAGATTAGAAGCTATACGCATTTTACTCTCATATGTTGCACATCATAACATCATGCTTTACCAAATGAATGTAAAAAGTGCTTTTCTAAATGGTTTTATAAATGAAGAAGTTTATGTTGTATAACCATCGGGTTTTGAAGATCAAAACCATCCTGAGCATGTATATAAGCTTAAGAAAGCTTTATACGGACTCAAACAAGCTCCTGGAGCTTGGTATGAGGGACTCAGCACTTCCCTAATGGAGAATGGATTCTTAAGAGGAAAAGTGGATACAACTCTTTTTAGAAAAACTAATAAAAAGGATTTTATTGTTGCTCATATTTATGTTGATGATATAATATTTGGTGCAACTGATGAATCTCTTTGCCAAGAGTTTTCTGAGCTTATCCAAAAAGAATTTGAAATAAGAATGATGGGAGAAATAAAATTCTTCCTTGGATTGCAAGTCAAACAAACATCAGACGGAGTGTACATTCATCAGACGAAGTACACAAAGGAGCTTTTCAAACGCTTCAAATTGGATGATTGCAAACCAATGAATACTCCAATGCATCCAACATCCGTACTGAACAAAGATGATAAAGATAAAAAGGTAGACCAAAAGGTATATAGAGGTATGATTGGTTCCCTTTTATATCTAACTACATCCAGACCTGACATATGTTCATCGTTTGTTTATGTGCTCAATTTCAATCTGATCCAAGAGAATCTCATCTTTCTGTAGTTAAACGAATCTTTAGATACCTTAAAGGTTCTACTAATCTGGGTCTGTTGTATAAGAATTTTGATGAATTCAAATTAGTTGGATTATGTGTTGCTGACTATGCTGGAGACAGAATAGAAAGAAAAAGCACCAGTGGAGGTTGTCACTTCATTGGAGCTAATTTAGTCTCTTGGTCAAGCAAAAGGCAAATCACAATTGCCTTATCAACTTCTAAAGCTGAGTACATTGCTGCTGCTCGCAACTTTTATGGATTAAAAATTAGTTGGAAGACTACAACATATTTGTAAGTAACATTCCAATAATGTGTGATAACACTGCTGCTATTAATTTGTCAAAGAATCCCATTCTGCATTCTAGAGCAAAGCATATAGAAATCAAGCATCATTTCATTAGAGATTATGTGCAAAAAGGAATAATTGATATTCAATTTGCTGATACTGACCACCAATGGGAAGATATCTTCACCAAACCTCTAGCTTAAGATAGATTCACATTCATAAGAAAACATTTGAACATGCATTTCATTGATTAATTATGAGTCCAATGCATGCGTCCAATATTTGTCTCGGTTTAAATTATGTGAGTCTAATGTATGTGTTGTTTGGTTCGTCCAATACATTAAATGAACCAAATCTTTGTTGAAAGGCAAATTTATTTCACATTCCCTAACTAAGTCAGTTTCGTTTTTCATAATTACAAAACTGCTTTTTACGGTTTCAAAATTAGAACGTGTGTTAGACATTTAATGCACACATCACCTCACCTCTTTTCGTTTCTTTTCTTTTAAAATTCTTATTTGAAAATACAAACGATTTTCGCCTAGAAAGTTATCTTTGATAAAGGTAGAACCTTTTTACAACCCCTTCAACTCCAACCTTTCTCTCTTTCTGAAAAACCTTCGTTTACAAAAATCTCTCTCACTGAAGCAATGGCTGCTTCTACTTCTACGAAAGGAAAAGATAACGCACTCAATGTTGACAATGCTAATATTATGGTCGAATCCAAATTTGACCTAGCCTTCTTTGCTGAGCATGGGATTGATGTTGCTCCCTACATTCAAGTCACTGGATGGTCAAGCTTCTTCGAAGGATCCCCTGTGATTTATCCTGTGTTGATCAGAGAGTTTTGGAAGAATCCAACCATAACTGCCACAGAAATCAAGAACACTGTTCTTGAAATAGAGGTCATCGTTTCTGAGGCTACCATCTCACATGCTACTGGGTGTCCTCAAAGTGGAATGACTTGTGAGGATGAATGGGAAGAAGCCTTGGGTGGAACCGAAGCTATTAAAGGATGTCTTCTGAAGAACCTTTCTGACAAGCTGATAAGTTCTAAGATGACAAACCAGGCTAGGGTTTTGCATTAGATTCTCAACAAATCCATCATCCACAATGCTGGTTCTAAGGACTTCGTGTCTAAGTTGCATCAGTTTTGCTTGTGAATCGTTTGCCGGAAAGACAAGTGAATCTGCCTCACTTGTTGTTCTCTAACTTGAAGGCAAACATTCAAGGGTCTGGCAAGAACACAGCTATACCTTATGCTGCTTTGCTTTCAAAATCTTCGAACAACATCAGGTGCATGAAAGCCTGCTAACTCTTAGACCTGAACAGAAGATCAAGTACTTCATTGCACACAGGATTGATCGCTTGATTCAGCCTGTTTTGGAAAATGGAGCTTGATGAAAATGAACTTGGACTGTATTGAAAAGTCCAAGAAGGAAGGGAAACTAAAAAGCGCCCAAAAGAATCAAACACAAGATGCTGAAGAAATATCTGATCAAGTTGTCGCAGCTGAACATGTTGTTATTAGAACAAATGAGCATGTCTCTGTTCGTCCATCTCCTCCCTCAGTTCAGAAGAAGAGAAAAAGAAGACTGCAGTCAGTCCAAGAAGTCAAAGAAAGTGATGATGAACCTATTGCCGGCAATCAAGGGCAAAGCTGATGAACCACGGTCTAAGCCACCTCTGAGAAGGCCAAGGTCCACTCGGTCCAAGACTCAAGGTAATACTGAACCTCAAACTCGTTCAGTTATTACACCCGCCCTAGAGTAACCCGATGTGGTTGAAACTGATATGTTGGACTCTCACCTCTCACTCCCTATCTCACCAACCCAAACACAAAGGCCAAACTCACCTGCACCATCCGAACCTCAAGACTGGTCCACAGCTTGGGGAGATCATTCCTTCAAATCCTATGGTGCACACTATCCAAACCCAAGATACAAAGGACAAACCTTCCCACACATTTACGCTACCCCATTCATAGAAAACATCAAACCTTTATCCAAGTATGAAATGTATCTTAAATGGCATGTCCTGTCCCTTGATCACATTGATACAACCACCATTCCTGTCCAACCACCTTATCCCTTTCTAGAATACGAATATGAACCCGAATCTTTACCAACCCCCCCAACTACATACCTTACCCTTATCAACCATCCAATACCCCCTTCCCAGTGAGAGCTTTAACTCCAATGGGCCACTTTTTGTCGATTTGGGCCAAAAGAGGCTCCCTCCGAGAAAAATCTAGCTAAACCTCATCATGGACAGAAAGTTTCAATGGTGCCACTATAACATGGTTCGTCACATCATTCCTCCCCATGAGCAGAAGATAAAATGGGAAACCATTGAGCAGAAAAGGTCAAGAACCTACGGTCTGATCAAATTCATCTTGGATAGAGACGTGAAATTCATTCCCTGCCATCCGTCTGATTGGAAGGATAATTCAGATACTAGGGATTTCATCTCCTACTATTTCATCAGAAAGGAATGTGAGATGCCTCGGGAAGTAAAGATTATTCACAATCTTCCCAAGAGGTTTTTGGAAGCTGAAGGCAGATGCCTTAGTTGGAGTGGTTCCTCCAGGAATTTGTCCAAGAGTTCCAATGTTGGATTTAAACAAAGACAAGGACTCTCAAAAACAACGGTCCAAGGAAGAGAAGCCATATCGTTTCTCCTTCGATCCTATGTTTTGGAAAAGGCCACAAGATGATGGAGAGGTCCTCCCACTTTGCTTGAAGCAACTGGTTTGGCAGAATGGAGACAATGATGCTAGAATTGTTTGGGAAAGCACCGTCTCGAGGTGTACAGCTGAAACATCATCCTCTGGATTGACTGAAGAGGAGAAGTCAGAAACTCCCACCGTCCATGGGAAGTACAAGATCTCAGATGCCACATTCATGATTTTGGGTGAAGACATCTCATGGATTCCTTTGTACCCTATAGACATTGAGGAAGACGATGACGCTCCTTGGATTGAACCACCCGTTCAGGAAGCTGCTCCTGAATCTATTCCGGAGCTTGCGGAGGATAACCCGGCTACCATGCAAGAGGAAGTAGGAGAGTTTGAGCAAAATGTCTCTATACATCCTAGTACTCAGCCTCATCCTATCTCGGTTGTCCATCCAGTTGATCCCTCACCGTCCAATTCTCTTAGTGTGATTCCTGATCAACAGAACCCTGAGGCAATCAGGGCCGCCGCTGAAAGCTCTGTTTCTGTTGTTCCTCCTGAGGTTCAAGAGTTTGTCCAACAGTTAATTCAAGCCAACAATGCGGTGCAGCTGCAACAGATTGCTGCTATGTTTTAGAATTTCCTCCCCAAACCTCCTCCTCCTCCTTCTTAAAATTATTTTCTCTTAAGTCTTTTCATTTCTTTTAACTGACAATGATGGTTAGTCCTCACTTTTGTCTGATGACAAAAAGGGGGGAAAAGGGAATATAATTTGGTTTATAGCTCGCATTTCTTGATATGATTGCATATATTGTTTGTTTAAATCTGATAATACGTAGTTGCATCTATGCTTGCTTAAGTCTTATTCTTGCTTAAACTGGACTATAGCTTTCTCTCTTTTATATGCTATAATGGATAAAAGCCTTTTTCTTAGGGGGAGCCTTCAGCTTTCTAGGAAAACTTTGTTCAATCAAATTAGTGCGTTTTGTCATCATAAAAAACGGGGAGATTGTTGAAACCAAAGTGGTTATGGTTCATAAATCCCTTAAAATTTTGATGCTAACAAAAGAGTAATTTAAGTTAACAAAGATTAATTATGGATCGATGCGTTTATCTTTAGTGTGCAGGAAGTTCTTAGTCCAAAGACTTATAGTTCGTCGAAAACCTAGTTCTCGTACATACTGGACTAAAATCTTTAATCTTATATCTGAGTCCAAAGACTCCTTTCAATAAAAGTTTTGTTTAATTAAGTCCAAATGTATTGTCCATTAGTTTGACTTCCTTTAGTGCGAACGTGTACTTGTAATTGTTTGAATTTATTATTCTTCGTGTAAAGACATAATATCTTTTGGACAAACATTCTTTATAATCTTCGTACCATCGAACGCATAGAAGCCAGTCTGTTCCTGACACAAAGAATTGATTATCTTCAAAAGGAAAGACAAAAGGCAACTTTCGGGTACAAGGAAAAGGTGTCAGTGCTACTTTGAGGTATCAACCTGATAGTCTACTCCTCTTTTCAGAAGCCTTTAACAAGCTATCAGACTCAATGGGATAACGCATTTAATGCACAATCAGAACGGATCTTTTTTCATCCATTGAAGACTGAAGATTGCTCAAGTCCCAAAGGCTATAAATACCTTCAAATTTGAAGATGCAGGTGACCAGAATCATTAACAAGCATACAAGAAAAAGCTAGCAATCAACAGAAATAAAAAAGTTTACAAACTTACTATGTTCTTAAACTTTCATATCACTCTCTGCGAAGAGTATTGTTTTAGAGTTCAAAGCCTAAGTTTCAAACCCTCACACTTAGTGAGTCAATAGAACAAACTCTTTTCAAACCTTAGTTGGTTGAGCCTGAAGAGGCTTGTTTGAAAAAGAATACTTGAGCCTGAAGAGGCTTGTCTGTAAAAGAATACTTAGTGTTGCTTGAAGAGGTGTTGAATACTTGCTTGAAGAGGTGTTGAATACTTGTAACAAGGTTTTTTTTATAGTGAAAAAAGCTCTCAAGTAAAGGGGACTGGATGTAGCTCTTTGGTAAAGAGTGAACCAGGATAATATCTCTTTGTCCTTCTTCTTTCCCTTTTACTTGTTTCTGTTTGCTTATAACTAACTCTTTGGGATTGAATTGTTTTCTTAACGCGCGTGTCTTTAAAAAAAAGGTTATCGTTCACAGCGAGCGTCCAACCTTTGTTTGTACACGCTCTCTGTGTCCTTTATCATATTTGTGTCCAACCCTTTGTGAAAATATATCTGCTTGTGAAAATATTTTAAAAATCAAAGAAACACAATTGACCCCCCTTCTTGTGTTTCAAACAGGTTCCTTCATTATCCACTAGATAAATCTCGTGATCCCTCCGGGATCGAGTCATCACAAGACTACACAGTTAGACGATGTTCTCAGGTCCGACTCACCGGCCTGTCATCGAACTACTGTTCCAAACCAAAACGTTTAATGTTTGTGTTCATGTCTTATGATATATTTCTCAAGTCCTAAATGTCTTTTGAAGAAGGATTGAGAGTCCTCTAGTTAAGTCTTAGATCCTTTCTAAGTTAGAGGGTACTTGTCTTTCAAGTAATGAAATACATCTTGATTCACTTAAGTCTTATGAATCGATTGATGAATGAATCATCAATGGTATAACATATGGTCTTGTTTCACCATGTCCTATACTTTCTTATTTCTTTCTTTCACTCTAAGTTAATTACTCAACTTAGGGTTTTACACTTAGGAAAATCCTTAGCTTTGAGTTCAAAACTCTTTTGTAAAAAGGTGAGTACATAACACTTATTTGTTTTATACCTTGTTAAGGTGCCTTAGTACCTTTGATTCAAGTCTTATACTTTGAAAACATTATTTCAAAAATCTTTGTAGTTTCAATTAAACTTAAAGTTGGAAGTTGGAGTTTAAAACTCTTTTGCATTAACTAAAGAAAAGAAATCTTCTTATGTCCAAACCCTTTTTAATCTTGAAATCATTTATACTAACTTGAAATTAAGTACTATATTGAAATCAAGATTGGTTTTACGTTAAAAACCTACATAGTAACCGAAAGTTACATAAGATTTCTCAAAGTTGTTTGTTATTGAGAATACTTGATTCATTAGTTTTCAAAACATCACTTTCATTTACTTAAGCTATAACTTAAGGTCAAAGTAATTTTCCATTGTATTAAGAACCTTTGGAATGAATCTAAGGTTATGTTTTATTCAAATAATGTTTCTTTGTTTTGCTTTGATTCATCATTCATTGATTCAATTTCAGAGTTGTAAAATCACTTAAGTTTCAAAGATTGAAGTTGAAAATCCTTTCTGTTTATGCTTTGGCCGAATCCTATACTAAGTTTAATGTGAAGATTTTGCTTCACAAACATCCATCATAATCAAGTGTAATCATCAATGCATCAAAATTAATAAAAACATAGCATCCAATTCCAAAAATCAACACAAAACCCGTATACAGAATTTTCAGCATTTCAAGCATCAACTTGTGACCAATTTTTGATTGACCAAACAAACTCGGATTTGAGCAAATGAGGACTCATATGAAAGAATAGGATGTCTACGTTTTGGATATAAAAATTATTTTCTCAAAAGATAATCTAGTTAGTACAGTTTCACGAAATAAGCAACTATAGTCAGAATCCAAGACATAAATTTATGCTTAGATTGAAACAGATTGTCAAGGGTCAAATCTCCATGAAACTAAACGAAATTTATTATAAAAATGAATCCCTATATGTCTAGTTGAAGGATCAAAAACAAGTATTGGAATTCGAGATCTAGGTTGAGAGAAAAACCGAAATGACTCACACAAGGTCAAATCCAAAAATCATATTTTCATAAACTCTTTTCAACAAAATGATAGAGGAATCCAAGGTTAGGATTTTTCCACACATAAAAGTTATTCTCAACCATTCAAACACACCAGTGAACACAAAGCAAGCACAAATAAATATTACAACATTGTTCTCATAGAGAACCAAATAGACAAAGTAGAAAACCCTTGGTTTAGGGTTTTCCCAAACCATACCCATAAATCATTTTCACAACCACCAAGTGGTGTGATGTGGTTCACTCCCCTATTACCTTAATGAAGATCCTTTTTGAATGAGATAAATTCAACACAAAGAAGCTCAAGGTGTCTGAACCTATGGACCACAAAACAACAAGGTTTTGAAACTTGTTTCACAAAAATCCTGAACTAGAAGAAGTTGTTTCATGATCTTATGAAAAGAAATAGAAAGAAAAGTAAGATTAGAAACTTACTTAGTGAAGAAAACATGATGAACAAGGTTGGTGTTTTTGTGGGTCAAGAACAAACTTCCTCCAATCAAGAAACTTCCTTGATCAAAGTTGTGGAAGAAATCAAGACTAACAAGACTATGGTTTTAGATTTTTTAAATAAGTTTTGGTTCATCAAGTATGAAGCCAAAACCGTGAGGGATTTGAAGAGAAAGAAGAGAGGTTTTCAAATGTTCATGAACACGAGTGTGCTTGATCTTGGTGAGATGATAAAATGAAATGTGTTTAGTATTTCTAAACACTAATGGCCGAATGGCCTTTCATAGGCAAGCATAAAAATTGGTCAAGCTTCATGACGCTTGATGTGATTAGGTGTAAGTAATCCAAGGGCTAAGGATTAAAGAGAGAGATACTTGTTGGCTTCTCGTCAAAAGTAGCAAGATCAACCAAATATGGTTAAATTGCTTTTCCATAAAAGGCAATGTTGATAGGTTATTAACCAAAGGTTAATATGGTTAAGGGAAACGTGAAAAACAGTCATGAACTACTCCCGGCTCTGGGACAGAACATTTCCTGGCCTCGGGCTAGATTACTTCTTGGTCCTGACACGTGGCCCAGATTAAAATAATAATATTTTTACCGGTTCTGACACAAGATAGCATAACAGGCTCAAAACAACATTTTATGATTATTAAGCTCATAATTGAAATTCAAATATAAATTTCCAATTATTAACTATTATTATGATTATGATTAATCAAATTGTGTTCTCAGTCAAGTTATTCACACAAACAGTCAAAAGACAGACCTAGGATTTTTGGGATGTTACAATGTCACCCATCCCAGAACTTCTCCAGGTCAAGAACGTTTAACCTTGGAGTTCTTAAGTAATGGGCTCCCAAAAAGAAGATGTATTTTGTTGGTATAGGTAGTAACAATCGACTCCTTTAAATCTTCCTCAACTGTACAGTCGCATACTTGTATAGTCTCAGAATCGCTTACCTATGTCGTCCCATATCTGCATAGTCTCAGGATCCCTCTCATTCCGGTGTGAAATCGGTTCGTTCATGTGTTCCTCCGTCTAGAAGCCTTCCAGGAGCCGCTTCTTATATGTGCTTTCTTTTGCATTGGCGATCACTCTCCGCCTTCGTCATCCCCGGGTTTCACATGCCCTCCAACTTCTGCTTGGTTCGTCCCCGAACCACACCGTACTGAGAGAGGTCCCGCTCTGATACCATTTGTAACTTCCTATGCTGCTTTTTAGATTGACGACTGTCCCCACAAACCAACACGAGTCTTTTTCAGCGTGTTTTATCCTCACTCACGCTTTCTAGGAAAACTTCCTTGAATGTAACACGTCTTTTTTTATGATGACAATTATCTACATGATTTTATTGAACTTTTGTATAATAAAAAATAATAAGTATTAGAGCAAGCTAATTTTGTTCCAAGTGCATAGATTTAAGCATGTTCAAACAACTAAGTTCAATTAGATTAGAGCAATTTAGTATTTTCATAGCTTAGTTAAATTTGATTAGAGCTAAAGATAAAACACTTGCATAAGAGCATACACTTGTATTAGAGCATTTAGGTTAACTAAGCCTTAGGTTCACACGCATTAAACTTAGTTGGAAAATTAAAGTCTTTCATGCTGGAACCAAAGCGATTATGGCTTTTGACCCCTCAAAGTTTTGATGTTAACAAAGATATTAAATTAGATGAACAACTTAGTTTTTACCTAACATGTTTTGTTTAAGTGCACATGATTGAAAGTCTAATGACTTTCTCTGATATAAACGTCTCTTGTAACTGCTCAAAAGAGTTTATGGTTAATGGACGTAAGTTTATTGGACCAAGAATAAGTACTCATAAAGTTTTTATAAGAGTCCAATCAAACTTGTTTTAAGTATGCGACTAGTATTAGTTACTTTCTGAATAGACCATCAATACAAGTAAAAGCTTAGACTTAAAGTCTTTCACTAAACACAATAGAGATTCCAGGAGTTTATGAGGGTAAAACTAAGAACTAAGAATCTAGATATTCCCGATAGATTAAAGAAGAAGTGTTGGGAGAAAATCAGTGTTTGATGAAAGTTTTTATTGGGGAGACTGAAAAGAATGGAAAGGACAGAGTATAGAAGAAGATGCAGTGCGGGAGATGGTTGTGAAAGGGGACACGTCATATGCAATCTGGCTGACATTACAGTCGAAGTGACAAGATTACATGTGAACATGCGCTCGACAATGGTTCATGTTTTAGGCATTTGGCTCTTTCAAGTTTACGATTCGTCACTCATACACAATGTTTTAAAAATCGAACTGGTCATTGAACTGGTGAAGACACTATTTCAAGATTCACTAGTTCAACCATGGTCAACCGGATTTTAATTAAATATATATTTTAATTTATATAATATATTAATAATGTGAGATTTTATATAATATATTTCTAAACATATCATTTTAAGGACTTGTTTATTTTATATTAAAAAAGTAATTTGATTTTAGAACATTTGGTAAAGTTATAGTTTTTCTTGCCAGACAAAATATCTAGCATCCATGGCTTGCCAAGGTTTTGTTTTCAATGCTTGCATTTACGTGGCATCATCATATCAGCAAACCTGTATATTAACATTATAAACGCCATTGTCATGGCGCCTTCACTCTCTCAGTTGTTGTGAGAAAGGGAGATCTATTGTAGAGTCCCTAGAAAGAACCATGGAGAGTTATGGATGTGATATAGACATTGTTTCAGAAAGAAAAATAGAAAATCTTATGATAGAGCACGTCTTTGTAACACTATTTTTCCAATTTTTTCGTTTCTCTCTCACCATTGTCGGAGGAAAACACTCCAATTCCCTCACATCGATCTTCATCTCCAACAATTCAATTTTCTAGCAAGTTCTCACAATTCGTGAAAATGGAAGGAAGGATGGAGCGGGGGAGGCAGAGGAGATGGAAAGAAAATTGAAAGTAGGGCCTTGTAGAAAGAAGTTGTTGTAGCGTAATATTATCAGTTGGTCACTCGACTGATTTGCTAACAAATGATTCACTTTTTTCAGTCCATTGCACTAAGAAAGGGACTATATTTCTTAGCTATGGGTTCCTAGACTACTTAAGAGAGCGTCTAGAATAAGAAGTAGAACTAACTAGCTAAGTTTGCATAAAATAAAGATAGGTAAAGTACGAAAATGTGAAGAAAGTTAAGTTTTGGATTGATTAAATGGTGTCTTTACAATATCATATTCATAACATATTTATAGGCTAACGTAACGACAAATCCTACTGGCCACTTCGCCTAAAAACCTGGAACTAACCCGCATACAATACATAACTGCCATAGCCACTAACCACGTTCACCACTTTCATTTCAACGGCTATCAAATTTCAACAATACTCCTATATCTTCGGTACAATCAATTCACAACCGCCTTCACATCTTTACCTAATCTTAAAAATTGCACTTATGAACAAATTCCATGATTTTAGGACTCAACCTGGATCTTCAACTCAACACTTCAGCTATTGTGAACGCCACTTTAGCTGAAACGCAATGATTAAATCAACTGAACTCATTATGAATTGAGTTACTTGAAACTTTTAATAATAAGTGGATTACCAATTTTGACTATAAGCTAATTTGACTATCAGCTTATGATCAACTAACCACCATAGTCAGCTATCGTCTATTTTATCATTTATTAGCTAACCACCGCATTCGACTATCAGCTATTTTTTCCAAATCAATTAATTGCCACTTTCGGCTATCAACTAATTTTCTCAAATTAACTAATTACCGTGTTCGACTATCAACTAATTTTTATGTGATAACATTTGTCCCCCTTGCATCCTATAGCTGGAATGAAGCTAGAGTGATGTAACAACCCCTTTTTCTCAAGCTACGTAAATCAATTATCACCAAATATTCATGCGATAACCATTTACCGAGTAATGGCTAGTTATCAAATCTTTTATCTGTTACAACGACCTTTCAAATTTTCCTTATAAAAACTAGTCGAAAACGCTACTTAGTCGATTATTGTTACCTTTACCTTCATCTTCATCCTTCACGCTGTTATCCAAACCTTTCAACGAGCTTGATTAATCCCAAATTTCGCAATCATGTCTTCAAACTCTGATTCCCAATACCAAGAATATTCATATGGCAATGATGATTCTTCATCATCCATTAGCTTTCCTAGCCGCCATAATTCTCCAGTTGAATACGAAGCACCTCCCCTTATTGAATCATCTGTGTTTCTTCGTTTTAAAAACTCATTCGCTTTGAACCCACCTTCCCTGGATATTGTCAAAGGAAAACTTTTCCTCGACCTTGTTCTATACCCAAGTCTGTTTCTGCTTCCTATAGCTGTTGACTGGTTCACCATTAGTAAACGACCTTCTGACTTGCGTGCATGGCCACGTAAAACTCCATCTTATTGTGACTGCCTTATTCGTATCTCAGCAAGCAAAAGCAACAATTGAAAATATTGGGGAATTTATGATATGATCATGTTATCTCAGCAAGACATTCCCCTTGACCTGGATTTCATTTTTGCTTTCATCAGCATCTGGTCGACATGCATCAGTGGCTTCATTTTTCCCTTTGGCATGGCAAGTCCCACACTCTTAAATGTAGCCGCCATTATAGTCTTGCCAGTACATGGAGATGAAGTTTCCTCCCTCTAATCTTTAGCTGACAGCAATCTAGGATTCAAATTTGAAAGAGCTAAGTCTGGCTATTCGAACTTCATTTCAACTTATGCCAAGTCAAAAGGACAAGTTTTTTCCCTAGTACAATTCGTGAAGATTTTTTTCGTAATAGGATAA
The DNA here is from genome assembly GCA_039655645.1 of Ammopiptanthus mongolicus. NCBI lineage: Eukaryota > Viridiplantae > Streptophyta > Magnoliopsida > Fabales > Fabaceae > Ammopiptanthus > Ammopiptanthus mongolicus. The sequence continues at coordinate 41,278,437 of CM077344.1, forward strand.
ATCTTCCTAATTATAGATTTAAATAATTTCTTTGCAAGGGTTTTGGTTTATGTCCCCCCTTGTTTTTTGTATTTTTTGTTATTTTTATTGGATTTGTTGGTGTGTTGCAGATGATTGGTGTTGTTGAGGTGCCAACCTAGTTGGGATTTCAGTAAACACAATGATGCTTTTGCATGCCAATTTTCGTTTAAAAAAAACAAAGGCAAGTTTCAAATGCTGAGCACAATCCCTTCTTGTTGTACTGGTTTTGCAAATATTTCATTTGCACCAACTCTGTGGCCATTGTTTCTGAGTATTCCTACTATATCTCCCTTATTACTTCTGAGAGAAAAATATCTCTGGCCCCCCTTTTCTTCTCTCTTAATGGCCCGAGACTTACTTTGTGGGGTTAAACCGACGTCAAGGAATAACAAGTCTTCTGCTGAACCATAGAATCCACAATGCTTTGCCAGACAGTTCGGCTTATTACAAAATATCCCTACTTCATATGAATTGAGAGTCGAACCTTTTAGTAGGCCGACTTTTACAGACGAAGAGGTAGCCGAACTTGCTTCTTTTAATACCTAGAAGTTGATCTCGTTTGCATACTTAGCTTTGATCAGCTACCAGGAGAGACTTCACCATTTCTCAACTGGTGGCGCTCGATGATGAGCAAGATTTTCTCTGAACCTTCTTCTGAATATCTAAGTCGACTGATTTCTGAAGAAACTTCAAATCAACCAGCCCTCAGTCTCACTCCCCTCTCTGTCAAGAAACCCAAGATGCCAAGAATCTCTTCTAGAAGTACTTCCTCATGACATGCCTCTGAAGGTAAACTAATAGCCTTTAGTATCATTTCCTATATTTTCATATTTTTCATATCTAATTATTGGTTCACCTTTTAGGCAAAACTCAAGAAGCTGCTATATATGTTGATGATTTGCAAGATTCGCCTATAAACATTTCGACTCGCACACCAGCCACAAAGAAAAGGACTCAGCAAGCAAGAATTGTCATAAGAGAACCACATTCTGCTCCCATTGCAAAATCCAAATCTTCGATGGCGGATTCTACAATTTGAAGGAAAAGAAAAACAAGCATTACCATAAAAGAACCTGACACTGCTCCTGCAAAATCCAAACCAACTTCGGCTGAGAAAGGAATCAATTAAGGTAATTTCCTTTTCAATCTTCTTTATTTATTTTCAAATATACTCCTCGGCTAAGACTTTGTCCTTCCTTTCAGCAAAAGAAACAAAAGAAGGCATCTATTCATGCAACTCCTCCTTCCCTTGGAAGAACAGACCATTCAACTGCTGTTTCAGAAATTCCTGCCAAGGTAATTCACTACATCTTTACATCCTTTCTTCTATTAGATTATGTTTTACCATCTAATTGATATCCCTATTTCCAAGAACAAGATGTTGCCTCATCTAAAAGCCCAACTTCAACTCACTTGGATCCCGTCATATCAGCACCAACTGCCTCAGTTCATCCTTCAACCATTTCTGGTGATACTCTAACACAGTATTTCATGTCTCCAACTCGCATTGTTTTTGATCCTTCCACCACCGAAATTCAATTTACCTTTATCGAGAAGCATCTTAAAGGAAGCATTCCAACTGATCAAAAGACCATAGTAGGTCTTTGACTTTCTCTATCAAAGTTGGCTAGCTCTATGGATCCATATCCTTTGAATTCTATCAGCTGAGCTATCTCTAAGAAAATCCCTATCCCAGTTGGTGAAATTTCCCTGTAATACAAGTTTCACAAGGAACGCCATGAAACCGCTTCTCAAGATTTAAATCAGCTTGCTACTCTACAAGTTAAAAGGTTTGCCTTTCAGCTTTCTTACCAGACCGTTGAAGCCAAAAGACAAGCTGATCCAGCTAGAAAAAAAAAATGAAGAATCGATTGGAAGAATTATCTGTTGAAATGGAAAAAATTTAAAAAGAGATGGATGTTCAGTGTCCTTGACTAGAAGGTTTGATAACTGAATTGGATGCTAGCAGCAACACTCATATCCATCTTACTATCAATCAAGGTCCTTGGATGAAGAGATTGTATTTTTGTTTCAACAAAAAGATGTTTTGGAATGGGACTTGCTTGCAGGAGAACAGGGTCTATCGTCTAGGTCTTTAGAAATCCTGCAAGACCTTTGGGTTGATGCAAGACAAAGTGCGACGTCCTAATCATCTAAAACAATTATTAAGATTGATTCGCCTGCCACACTTAAATATGCTCTTTCAGCTAAATCAAATCCAGACACCTCAGAAATCCTTCCAAATCAACCTGAAGCAGTTACATCCATTGATCCTTTCGCAGCTAATCCATCACCAACTGAAGCAGCCGAAGGATCACAATTGACAGCCAATCCTTAGATGGAATTAGAATTTTCCTCTGTTTTGTTGCTTTTCTAATTTAAGTAGCTAAATGGTTGGCTTGTAGTATTTTATTTTGGATTTACGTCTTCCCAAATAGAAGGATTATATGACTTTAAGTATTTATCATTCATGCTTCGCGTAATTCTTCCTCATGCATGTTTACTAGCCAATAGAGACTTCCCACAACTTGACTAATTATAAAGGAACCTTCCCAATTTGGTTACCATTTACATGCTTATTATAAGCTATTGCTATCTTTTGTTTATTTAGCTAAATGTTATCAAGTGCCATCAAACAATCTTCATCAACTGATTCTAACTCTAAAAGCAACATTTGCTGATAATCATCCATCTAATAGATTTTGTTTTGCTACTCGTAAAGACATAACATTATTCTCCATAGGAAAAATAGTATCTTGACTAAAGTTAATCGATAAGGAGTTAATCCTATAGTAGTCGACTTAGAGTTCCTACAAGCCCACGAGACTTCAGCCAACGTGTCATGCCATGGCTTTGGCTTATCCTCTATATTCTTCTTGATTAGATCAATGAGAATCTTATTAGTAGCCTCTACTTGCCCATTGGTTTGAGCATATATGGTGAAGAATGTATCATATTATTTCTAAATTGTTGAGCAAATGCCACTACCTTTTCTCTAGTAAACATAGTACATTGATAAGTCGTAATTGTTTCTGGAATCCAAATCTATAGATGATCTGATGTTTAATGAATCAGATAACATCCTCCTAAGTCACATTCACCATCAGATGAACTTCTACCCATTTGGTGAAATAATTCATTGCAACAATGATGAAGCTATGTCATTTAGATGAAGGAAGGTATACCTTTCCTATCAAATCCATTTCCCATCCTCTGAACGACAAAAGTTTAATTATGGGATGTAATTCCTTGCCTAGTACTCTTTGAATAGGACAATGCAGGTGACATGTTTCACATTCTTTAGCATATTGAAAGCAATCAACCGTCATGGTAGGCCAATAATATCCTTGCCTATGAATCAACCATTTCATTACTGGCCTGGACCTATGTGATCCACACAATCCCTCATGGTTTTCTCCCATTACTCTTAGAGCTTCATCTTTATCCACGCATCTTAAGAGTAACCCATTAAAAGTCCTTCTGTATAAATCATCATCATATATGGTATATTTCAAAGCTCTTTGCTTTAACTAGAAATCCACATCAATTGAAGGATTTTGCAAATAGTTGATTAACTCCTTTTACCATGTATTGACTAGCCTTGCCTCTATTGCTAAGCATTCATTCAAAGGGTAATCTTCCTGTTTGAAGTTTACAATTACTTCCTTATATCCCGAAGCCTGCTGGACTAAATCATTTGCCTCTTCATTGTTTTCTCTGGGAATATGCATAATTACTAGATCGGCAAATTGTTGTAATAAACAACTAACCGTTTCATAATATTTGATCAAATTTGAGTTATTGAATTTATATCCCCCTGTCAATTGTTTTATTACCAATTGGGAATCAGCCATTATTTGCACATATTTGGCTTTCATGGTGGACAAAATCTTTAGTCCTATTATCAAAGCTTCGTATTCAGCCTGATTATTAGAACATCCAGATTTTAGCTGGCAAATGAATTTCTAAAGTTTTCTTGTTGGAACAGTAATGGCAACCCCAACTCCTACACCTTGCCAAGTTCTAGACCCATCAAAAGTCAGAACCCATGGTTTAAGATTCACATATTGTTTAAACTCGACTAATGGATCTGTTACCTCAATACAAGGATGTTGAGCCAAAAAATTAGCTAACGCTTGTCCTTGCGCATAACATGAACTTATTTTGGCAATAAATAATATTCAAGTTTTGTACAAGCATGAAATAAAGACAAACGTAGTTTTTCAACTGGGGTATAACTAATCTCAACATCGTTTAACAATCAGCTAAGATAATAGACAACTCTTTCTGTTCCATCCTCAACATCCTGGGCCAGCAGGCAGCCGATGGATTCTTCCCCAGCTAATATGTATAACTTTAGAGGCCTACCGGGCGTACAAGGCACTAAAACTGGAGGATTTGTAAGAGCAATTTTAATTTGATCAAAAGCCTCTTGTTGCTCTCATCAACATCTTTTAATCTCAACAAGGGAGAGAATGCCTTCATCTTCCCAGCCAAATTGGCAATCAACCTCCTCAAGAAATTGATATTTCCAATCAAACTCTATAATTCTTTCTTATTTTGAGGAGGCCTTGCTTCCAACTCAACTTTCGTCTTTTTCTTGTCTACCTCAATACCCTATTAATGAACTAAGAAACTCAGGAAATTGCCAACCGAGACTCCGAACGCACATTTAGCTGGATTCATTTTTAAATTATGAAACCTCATACGCTATAAATCTTGCGACAAGTCAACCAAATGTTGGTCAAAATCCATTGTCTATGTATACCTCCATACTCTTACCTATCAATCATGAAAAATAGCATTCATGGCTTGTCGATAAGTAGCTGTAGCATTCTTCAACCCAAATGGCATTACTAGCAATTCAAATATCCCTATAGCACCTGGACACTTGAAAGCAGTCTTATGAATGTCCTCTTTGGCTACAAATATCTAATTATAGCCTAAATACCCATGCATCCATAAATTTTAATATTCCATGTTTGGCCGCAACATCGACTAATATATCGGCTACTGGCATAACATATTAGTCCTTTGGAGTGTCCAAATTCAAATTTCTGAAATCAGTGCGTATTCTCATTTTACCATTATTTTTTTATAACTGGAACAATGTTTGACAGCCACTCCACATCTAGCCGTTCTGATAAAACCATCCGTGAGCAATCTTTCCATTTCTTATTTTATTTGTGGCATCACTTCTGGATTGAACCTCCTAGGTGGTTGTTTAAACAACTTGTAATCCCTCTTGATCGGCAATCTATGTTCCACCAAGTGTCTAGATAATCCTAGCATTTCATGATAATCCCATAAGCAATCTTTATACTGCTTGATCAAACATATTATCCGATCTCTATCTGTCTTAGCTAACAAACCACTAACTTTAGTCATTCTTGGTTCATTAGCCATTCCAAGATTTACTTCCAACAAAGGATCCTGAGCCTCAAAAGATGGTTGCTTTCTTAATACTGGTGATTCAAGCTCCAAATCTTCATCAACTATAGGATACCTCGCAAGTGTTGTTATAGTCCATTCTTTCATAATGTCCATTTCAAGGACCCCCAAGTTCTCTTTCTACGTCCAAATTCTTTTCTTGAACCAAGTACCCATCTATCCTGTCTTCGGCTACAAGAGTAGCTACCCGATTCAGAACATTCTCAATCACTTGGGCGTCTTTATTCACAAAGCCAACCCTAAGAAGGTCTTAATTCGGCTTGCATTTTTACCTGAAATCCTTTGGATGTCAAATCACGGGATTCTCAAGAACCATCTTCATATCCTTCAGGGATCTTAATGGGCTATACCTGAGGCGAATATAACTACTTCAATCATCTTTACTTCACCTGAACACGGATTCTTGTCTGCTTCAACTATCTCCAACTTATCCCCTTCCCAAAACATTCGCATTTGGTGCAAGGTAGATTGTACACATTGACTGGAATGAATCAAATCCCTTCTTAATAGAACCAAATAAGTGAGGCTTGCATCTACCACGAAGAAGGCTAATCTTAATGTCTTGGATCCTACAGTCACATCAACTACCAATACCCCCATAGCAACAGTAGCCTCGCCTATGAAATTAGTCATTTTCATATTGGTAAGAACCAAGTCATCTTTAGTTTTTCCCAACTTCTTCATAGTTACAGCTGGCATTGTAACATCCCAAAAATTAAATAAAGGTATAAGGGACCTTAATCTTAGCAAATAAAATTAATAAAGTATTAAGGAAGCTTAGAATGGTATACTTTGAACCTTAAGAGTGGCATATCGACCAAAAGAATAAAAGAAAGAAGTTTTAAGTTGAAAATCTGTCACAGTAGCGTCGGCACGCCCGTGCCGAAAAGAGCACGGTCTGAGCCGCACCGTGCTAACTATTAGCACGGCCGTGTCAAAAAATGGACAAATTTGTCGCTGTTTGGCACGCTCGTGCTCATGTTCGGCACGCCCGTGCCGAAAAGAGCACAGTCTGAGCTGCGTTGTGCTAGCTAATAGAACGCCCGTGTCGAAAACTACGCAAACTTTGACGCAAATTCAAAAGGTGAGTACAAACACCTTTTCTCACCCTTTCATGGTACAAACATTTGGGATTTTAGATATTAAAACCAATAACGGTTTTGGGTGTTTGATTTGGGGGAAAATTGGGTTTTCTATGTTAGGGTTCAATAAAGCTAAATTGGTTTGGGGGTTTGCAATAAATGACGAATTAATATGTTATGCGTTGACAATTTGCTATGATTAAATGTCTTAAGACTTGTGTGGTGATTTTAAATTAATATGTATTTATTATATATGATTGGAAGTGCCTATATGTTGTTTTGACATGAGATATATATCATTGTTATTGATGCTTGGAGCATTAGAGCATTTTGGTAGTCATCTGGGATGACAGGTTGCACTATGCATGAGTTTGTCATCACCTTCTGGGAAGGTATGACGGTATACATTCTATTCCAGGAATAGGATGAGAGATATTGTAACACCCCCTCGAGGTGTTATAGTTCTTAGCCCAAAACTTCCTTTTTCAGTTAATTAAAACCTTTTCGAAAATATTCATTAGACTTGTTGTGAAAATTCTGATACCAATCAAAAACTTTAACAATAACAAAGGAATAAATTCAAACTCATCATTTATATCACTCATTCAACTTTGCCTTAAGGCATACCTCAATTCGATTTCTTATTACACATTATACCGTACACAAAATACTGAGTCACGGTCAAAGGACCTGACTTTAAATATCAAAACCCTAAGAGCTGGTCTAACAAAACTCTAAGAATAATAAAGTATACTACCTAGCCTCCATCGTCCCGATGAGACTGGGCCTCGTCATCAACATTCCACCCGTTTTTGTCGTCCACATCAAGGTACTCAGCTACAGGGTCCCACAGTGACCTAGAGGACCATTGGGAAAACATTTGTACATGTGTTCAAAAAACACAACAGGGTGTCCAACATGTATAGGCAAGGGTGAGATTACTCTTACACAAGTTTATCGTAATAGCCACACAAGTAAAGCAGCATACAAATAATGCATCAACATAGTCATGCAATATAATATAATTATCCAACATAATATTACTTTCAAAATATCATACTCATTCATCAAGAGAAATGAAATGAATGCATGAGACTTCTCAACTTTCTAATTCATGTACTTCGAAGACTCTTAAATCCCCTTCCTCAAGTGATAGGCCGTGAATACTCCCATAACACAATTGTTCTCGTGAGTCGGCCTCTCAATTTAGGTCCGAGCTCCAATTGTTCTGGTGTAACACGCAAACATTATCCTGAATAGTCCAGTTTCTGATCGAGTTCATTCGTGCTAGGTAGCCGACTTACCACAGCACGGGGTCGCGAGACCTCTGGCCACTTGTAGAGTTTAGACACACAGAATGCCCCTATAGACCTAGTGATCTTAACTGGCTCAGTTCTCAACCACTTGGGTTGTAGCTCGGTTCAAATGGCACGTCGGTCGACTCATGCATGTATGCAGGAGGTTTTCCATTCTTTCTTTTCGTTCAATCTTTCTTTTCTTTTCATTCTTCCTTTTTCTGTCAAGGCACAAGGCTCAAGACTCATTTTAAAGGACATATAGCCCGTTCAACTCAAATTTCAGGACACGAGGTCCAAGTTCATGATTCGCGAAGTACTAGGCCGACGTCGCAGACACTACACTTGCATGGGACACTAAGTCCGTTCTTTCTCTTTTTCAAAACACAGGACACGTAGTCTGAGTGCTTAATCCATGATGTACTAGGCCAACGTCGCGGACACTAGACTCGCATATAGGACACAAAGTCCGTTCTTTCTCAAAACACAGGACTTGAAATCCGACTTCTCAATTCACAGAACACTAGCCCGAAGTCTCGGTCACTAGGTTCATGTGCTTCACATGCGTGAAGGGGTAATCACCAGTTTCATCAATTTCATTTTCGTAGTTCAAATCTCAAAAACAAAACACAGGTTCTTTTTGGTATAAACTAAAAACTCGATTTCATTCGTTTTCGCTCTAAGACTCTTTTCCACAAAAAATTTCTTTATAAATCATTTTCGAAGACTCAAGTCCCAAGGGTTCATTTTCAAAGGATTTTGGCTTAAAAAAAGCCTTTTCTAAAGGTTCCCCTGTTCTAAAACATTTTTCTAAAGATTGTTATCGGAATAACTTTCATGAAGAAACATTTTCGTTTTCGGAACATTAAATACTTTCATAAGATACTTTCTTTGACAACTAAATACTTTTCAAGTTTTTCATTCTTTGTACAACATGTTCTGAAATAATGATAAAACAACTTTTCACTATTTTCCTCACCAACTATCAACTTCCTAAGTCTTATTCAAAAACATCTTGGATTCTTAGCTTAGTGGCTTTTTAGTAAAATCGGCCATTATAACTTAAGCTTATAAGCTTTTCATTTCCTCAAATCAAAACATTTCAAAAACCTTCGGTTAAGAATTTTAGTTAGTTTAATCTTCATTATTGAGCTATAGCCAGTGCTATGCTCTTAACCAGTCCAGGATAAGGGTGGCAAACGGACGGATCAGATGGATTTTGATTCGGATTATAATGGATGGGTCAAAAATAATCCACCAATCCATTTCGATCCATTAAAAATGTATTTAAAAAATCCAATCTATCCATGATCCATTTAATAAAAAATCATCCAACACATCCATTAATCATTTTTATATGGATGAATATCCGACCCATCCATTTTTATTGTAATATTTTTCACATACAGCCTACAGATTGGGTCGGCCGGTCGGCTGGCGGACTGGTAGGCGGTAAGCGGTCGGTTAGTCGTGCCTGTCCGAGGTTATGAGAATATTTTTTTTAGAAATACTTTTAATGTAATTGAATGGATTTTAGTGCTCTACTTACTATTGTTTGCATTTCTGATAACTTTAATTCTGCAAATTCTGTTATATAGCAGTTGTTATAGAAGTAGCACCCAGCATCTCAGGTTTTCAAGAAGATATTAAAATTAGAAAATTGTGTTTTGTTGGGAGAGACAAAACTCACTTTAGTAATCTCTATGCCTCGAAAGGGATTAGTCTTCGACTATCAGTTGGAAGATACCCTTCCGTACAAAAAAAATAAACAAGCACTAAAATCATCAATTATATATATTTATTGAGTAAGATTCGTTGTTATTAAATTTATAACAATAGTTAACCTGTACATAGGGAAAAAAAATAAAGGCGCGAGGGTCTCAATTTTATATTGGATGTTCATAATTTTTTTCCCAGCTAGAGTGTTAGAATAGGATAGGACGTAATCAAATGGGTACAAAATATTTGATTGAAAAAAAAAAATGGATTAGGTAACATGAAGGGAGTTTTTTTATTTTTTTTGATAGATCAGAATTCAAAACGAAGGATTAAGGGTTCAACCTTTCTTTCTTCTGTAGCCATAGATTAATTTTTGCAGCTCTGTATTAGGACTATTCTCGCACCCATTGAACATGAGCCCCTTTTTGTTGTTCCAGAAATTTAAAGGGGAGGAAGACCCTCCTTTAATTGATCTAGCCTTATTTCGGTGGAAAAACTTTTCTACAATATTTTCTCTAAATAATGATTTAAAGGCATGTAGATCTCACGTGGGTGGAAAAACTTTGACTTCATTTTTTTGGTTTGTGAAAAATATTGTGGAATGGATAAAAAAAATCCATTATGTTATTTTTTCCCGGTCCAACGGCTTAACAAAATGCAATTGGACGAGTCACGAACCATCCATTAAAAAAGATAATCCAATCCAATCCAACCCATTTGTTTTTTTTATAAATGGATGGGTTGGATGAATTTTTTCATAGATGGACCGGATGGATAATTGGTCCATGGATTATTTTGCCAGCCCTAGTCCAGGATATAAATTTATATATATATATATATATATATATATATATATATATATATATATATATATATATATCAAATCTCATTCAAGGCATCCATGCCATAGTTCATATTCAAATATTCAAACATATACTTCATAAAAATAAATCAAGTACATGCTCCACATATAGCATATTTTCAAGCACCAAACAAGCACATAGGTTGCATAATGCATCAACTAGGAAAATCATCAACTTTACATCATGGTTACAAACATCCAACAACACTCATGAGGCTATCAAACTTATTGGAGCTAACCTCCCCTTACATTTAGGAGTCATCCTCCGAAGGCAAGTGTAACGCCCCGATTTTCGCGTTTTATATTTCTTTAGTTTTTTAACGTATGTATTTTATTCGAGGTCTCAGGAATGGAAATAAAATATTCCGAGACGATAGTCATGCTCGACGATATCGTAGGAAGATACAATTAAGTTTTAAGTCGAAAACTCAAACAGAGTCCGGTCTGCGTTTTCACACTGACAGTATGATTTTACTGCTCAGGAGACCTCAGATGGACCCGTGAACAAGATAGTAAGTCTTAGAATTCGATTCTCTACGTTTTGGTTAAGTTTCACAAAAATTCAAAAAAATCACTTCTTAACCTCCGTTCGAGCGGAATCCTCAATCGGGTGACGAACGGAGCCACATATGGACTTACCAAGACTCGCCAACGGATAATCTTGATATCACATCATCCCAGGACACTTTGGAGAGTATGCTAGAGTCGTCATGACGGTCAGGAAAAATCTAGACGCGAAATTACCAAAATGCCCCTAACCTTAGTCTTTTACACTTTTACCATTTTACCCTTTTGGCAAATGACCATTTTGCCCTTAAGTGAGCTTTTTAAAGGCTGAACTCAGCCCTTCCAGCCTTCATCTTCACGCACAAACAGCCCTCCTTCCACACTCCATCTTCAACCTTGAGAAACTCCATTGTTGTTCTTGAGAAAAGCTTGATTACTTGTTAAAATCACTTGATTCCGTGAGCAATCTTCCTTCATTTTTAGGTAATATCACTTCTATGATCTCCTAGCTTCTTGAATCTCTCTTTATTTCAAGATCAAACTTCATTTTCATGAAAATCATTTCTTAGATCCAAAACTTTGAAAATCCATAGGAATTGGTAGAAAAATCCTTTTGATGTGAAACCAGTTTCTTTGAACTCACTTCATCATTCTCTACCTAAACCCAAGAGCTTATGATTCAATTCTCATCATAGCCCTAAATCCCCAATATGGCCGAACCTTACAAGGTGATGATGAATAGTGTTTTTCATCAATTTTTGATTTCTAACACTTGATTTCATCCTTAGCTTAGCCTTTGAATCCATGAAATGGAAAACCAAAATCAATTCCTAGCTTTATTCTCTTTAGGGTGGCCGAAACCCTTATGTAGAATTGTTGAGTTTTGTTTTGATTGTTGTTTAATGTTTGATTGTTTGGTTGTTTGTAGTTGGTAACGATTATCAGGAGGTTCACAAACCGATCAACCGACTTTGATCCAGGAATTTGCTCATCACCAGGTATGGGGGTGAACCTCATCACACCAAAATGGTGGTGGTGAAGATGGTTGTTTAGTTTATGTGTGGGTGAAACCCTTTGGTTTGGGTTCACCATTTAATTTGGTTCTCTTGGAGAACAATGTGTAATAAGTGTAGTTTATGCTTTAGTGTGCTCTAGCATATGTTTATGATTATGTGATTGGATGAAAATAATTTTCATATATGTTGAAAAACCTACCTTGATCACTAGATCAAGTATGGACTTTTATGCTTGATTATGATGCAAATGATGTGTGATGGACTTTATGCTTGATTATGATGCAATGATATGTAATTGTTGTTTGTCATAATTAGATGAACATTGTGAGTTATAACTTGTCTTGAGGGTGAAGCAATCTTCACATTTGTTCCTACTAGGCTTGTGGCCTTAGTAAGAAGAAACATAAGAACATGTTTTGTTCTTGATATATCAAAGTCTTGAAGTAAAAAGTTTTGAAGTAAGAAAAGCATGATTTCATAACCTATGTTTCAAAGAACAACAAAAAGTGATTTTGATCCAAAGATCAAATGAAGTTTTATCCTTTAAAGTGTGTCACCAAAGTGAAACATGTCTTTTCTTTAGCCATAGGTCATTAATTCAACCAAGTGCTTCAAAAAGAGAAATAATGAGGAAGATATGGAAGAAGGGAAAATAGGGCATTCGCCTGGCGGAACCATTCTCGCCACGCGAGACAGAAGGCTAAACCGAGCAATAAGACTTACAGCTCTCTGCCTCGCGACGCGAGACAATTATCGCCTCGCGATGCAGAAGGTCGGTATGAAATACATTTCTCGGACTCGCGACGCGAGACAATCTTCGCCTCGCGATACAGAGGATCTGTATAAGGAGCAAATACAGCTCTTTGCCTCGCGACGCGAAACTTCTGTTCGCCCCACAAGAAAGGAATCTCAAATGGGGTATCACTGCCTCAAATTTGCTAAGCGAATGTACCCTCGCTATGCGACTTTCATGTTCCAGAAAATGCTAGAAATAAAGTGAGTGGTTCAAATGTTGTTTCAAATCAAATGAGTTTTCAATTGTAAAAGTTGTTTGGTTTACAAAAGGAGTTTTCTAACTCAATCGTAAAAGTTTTACACGTAAAAACCTAAGTTAAGTAATTAACTTAGAGTTGAAGACAGGGAATAATTTAAGTATGGTATGTGGTGGAACAAAACCATGTGCTATACCATTGATGACTTAGTACATCAATGACTTCATAAGACTTAAGTGAATCAACACTTATTTTTCTTAATTGAAAATCAAGGAGTAGTATCTTAGAAAGGGTTAAAGACTTGTCTAAGAGAATTCTCAATCCTTATTCATAATGCTTAGGACTTGAGACATAATTCATAAGACGTAAACACAAACACGAAACGTTTTGGGTTTTGAAACAGTAGTTCGATGACAGATCGGTGATTCGGATCCAAGTCAATCGTTCAATTGTTTCAGTCTTGTGATAACCGGAATGAGAGAGAGAGATCCTAAGATTGTGCAGTTATGGGACTGTACAGTGGAAGGAATCCTGAGGCTATACAGGTATGGGACTGTATAGCTAAGGGAAGGCATATAAGAATTGATTGGTACTACCCATACCCACAAGATTTATCTTCTTTTTGGGAGCTTAGAACATAATAAATTTATAGTTAAGCGTGCTTGACTTAGAGTAATTATGGGATGGGTGACCTTCTGGGAAGTTTTCTAGAAAGCGTGTGAGTGAGGACAAAACACGCTGAAAAGACTTGGGTTGGTTTGTGGAGACAGTCAGCGATTCTGAAAGCAGTCTGGATCATTCCAAAGGAGTCACGAGACATTTATCCGATGGATAAATGTTTTATAAAACGAAGACGCGTATAGTTCCTAAGAAAGAGAACCTTAGTGAACCTTAAGGTTTATCCAATGGATAGACATTACTTTATCGCATCTGCTTTGTGTAAGCATTGGCATTTCATGTGCATAGTTGTAAGGCCTTGAGCCTAGGAGTTGAGCTTACACTTTGATGCGGGTGTGAATCTTACAGTGACGATCTTCAATAGTCTTTTTGGAGGTATCAGGGTTGGAATGGTAGACATGTGACCAGTTGGTGATTCTTTTGTGTCGTGGCGAATCCGTGCAATACACTGATATCCTCTACTAGATGCCGTACTTTTCATGTTTGGACGAGAGTGTTACCTTAAAGCCAGATACGTGCACGTTACGAATGTTGTAGGGGTCCATGGAGTAGGGGTCAGAGTAGTACCCAGTGGCATTGGCATTGAGTCATGTACATTGCACTGCATTGCATGCCTGTTGATGTTTACATTTACTGTTATACATCGCTGTTCTGTTTAAGAATGCATTATATTATACTGTTAACTGTTTAACATGATATTATACTGTTAACTGTTTAACTTGATTTATATTGAGAGTTTTAGTATGCCGTTTAACTGTTTATCATGTTGGGTACGCTGTTACCTGGTGAGTCGTCTCGTTTTTACTACTGCTATTTTGTTGTGTTAATGAACGAGAATCTCACCTATATTTGTATTTCTGCTGGTACTTGCTATTGCTGTTTGAACACATGGACGTGATGACGGTTCAGTCCACTAGTTCCTTGAGTCTAGAGGGAGACTCCTTTTGCTGTTTTATTTTGTCTTGGCTAGACTGTGTCGGTATCTGTAGTACTTCCTAGGGAGTTGTGACTCCTAGTACTTATTTTATTCTTATGTTAGTTATGCATTAAACCTATGTCTGTATATAGTACTATTTCTGTTTTCTATTTTTCTGTTTTCTGTTTCTCATTTCTATATTTATCATACAATATGTTCTAGTAATGCATGGTGAACCTAAATTCATTTATTAGTATTATTTACCTTTACTAATCCCATTACATCTTTATGAAAAGAAAAGAAAAAGAAAATCGTATTTTCCACATTAATAAATATTTTCGGCCTTATAAACTTTCGGGAATGTGACACTCGGGAAAGGGTGTTGCAGCAAGTCGCCCGATCGATCCACGAATTCTCCCGATTTCTCGTCCGAGTACCCGATAACAACTACAAACACAAAACTAATCCAATCATCAACAATTAACACATAAATTTCCCTAATCCCCTAGAGGCTAGGTTCGGCCAAAAATGGTAGAATGAGCTAGGGATCACATTTGGTTCCAAACTTTTGGATGGTTGATTCTTAAGCTTGGTTAACACTAAATCAAGTCTTAACACTCAAAAATATGAAACAAAATTCAATGTCCTTCACATTGAAGGTCTCGACCATAAAAGGGAAAACATGGCTAGGGATTGATTTGGTTTTCCATCACTTGGATTCAAAGACAATAGGAAAGATAAGGATGAAGTCAAGAGTTAGAAATCAAAATTTTGAACAAAACACTATTCATCATCATCTTCAAGGGTTCGAATTTAAGCTAGGATGAGAGTTGGATCATATGCTCTTGGGTTTAGGTAGAGGATGATGAAGTGAGCTCAAAGAAATTGGTTTCCCATTAAAAGGATTTTTCTACAATTTCCTATGAATTTTTGAAGTTTTGGATCATAAACTTGATTTTCATGGAAACAAGATTTCAAGCTTGAAATAGAAGGATATTCACGAAACTAGGAGATCATAGAAGTGATCTTACCTAAGAAATGATGAAGATTGATCAAGGAATCAAGTTTTTCTTCCATGGATTCAAGCTTTTCTTTCATGAAAATGGTGGCATTTTGTTCAAGGAGGAAAATGAAGCTTTTGAGCTCTATTTAGGGGCTGTCTTGCGTGAAGAATGGGGATGAGATGGGGGCTGACCAGCCTTAAAACAAGTCACTTAAGGGCATTTTGGTCTTTTCCTTCAAGGACAAAAATGTCATTAAAGAAAAGGTTAAGGGTATTTTGGTCATTTTACGCCTAGATATTTCCGAACGTCATGACGACTCTGCCATGCTCTCCCAAGTGATTTGACCTGATGTGGCATCAAGATTATCCGTTTGCAGGTCCCGGTTAGTCCGTATGCGGCTCCGTTTATCACCCGATTGAGGATTTCGCTCGAACAAAGGTCAGGAAGTGATTTTTGTGAAGTTTAACCAAAAAATAGAGAATCGAATTCTAAGACTTACTGTCTTGTTCACGGGTCCATCTGAGGTCTCCTGAGCAGTAAAACCATACTATTAGTGTAAAAACACAGACCGGGCTCCGTTTGATTTTTCAGTTCAAAATTTAATCGTAGCTTCGTACGATAACGTTGAGCATGACTATGGTCTCAGAATATTTTATTTCCCTCTCTAGACCCCTCAATAAAATACAAACATAAAAGTATTGATTAATTAGCTCTAGAGAACTTTGAAAAATCGGGGTGTTACAGGTATCATATCTGGGATGAGATATCAGACTTTTAAAAATATCCACATATGGGATAAGATATTAGATATCTCCATCTGGGATGGGGAAGGCAGTGGGACACCATTGCATGGATATGAGCTCATAGACCTTAGTGGATCTGGGATTCACACCGGTTTTGGGATCCAAGGAGTCAAGTCAAGTGATTCCGGGAATCACTGAGTCATGTTCATGAAGTTGCATTGCATAGAACATTAATGGTTGATATGATTAAATACTTGAGGTGCTGAGATATTTATTTTAATATATATGATGTTGATTAATTTATGTATGCTTGATCAAAGAAATTATTATGTTTATTTTCTGCGGGAACCATGAATGATTTTTTCGGGTTGTCGCACTGGCTGAGAACAACATTATTTGCGAACCTTTTATTAAATTTTTTTATTCACTGAGATTATAAATATCATAAAAAGTGTTATTTTCAAAGCACGAGGACGTCACCATTGAGACAGAAGAGCCTTGAAGACTTAGTACATTTGGTTTAGCTATTTATTATATTTGGTTAGTATTATGTTCAATAAGGAGCCACTTGTGGCTAGAACCATATTATTTTATTTTTATCATTGGGATATTTTTAGTAGACGCCCGGATTTTGAGAATATTAATTTTTTATATATAAGGATTTATTACTATTATTTTCTTTTAATAATTATTGAGATATTGTCAGACTCTTATATTTATGAAAATTTTATTTAGCCATAATTGAATGGTGAATTTAGTTGGGTTACTAATGTAACGAAGGGTGCTACATTTTTTGTATCAGAGCAGTTCGGCTCTAATCGGACTGTGAGAATGGGTTTTTCATAAAATAAAAATATGGGCGTATAGGACTGCTTGTTAAAGTTATATATGCTGCATGCTACTTGTAACATACCAAAATTCCTATAGCTGTCTTGTAACTGATTATGTGAATAACTTGACTGAGAACACAACCTGATGAATAATAATCGAAAGAATAGTTAATAATTGAAAGTTCATATTGAATTTAAATTATGAGCTTAATGACCATAAAATATTGTTTTGAGCTTGCTATGTTATTTTGAGTCGGGACACTCACTGATAACCTATAGTTGTCAAAACACTAGTTGGACGTGAATGAAACTCATAAAGAAGTCCAAGGGTATTTTGGTCACTTCGTAAGGAATCTTAGATATTTTCTAGTAAGCCATCATGACAAATAATGAGTCATAGGACAAGGATGGAATTCTATTAGTTCCTAGGAGCAAAATGATCT
The DNA here is from genome assembly GCA_039655645.1 of Ammopiptanthus mongolicus. NCBI lineage: Eukaryota > Viridiplantae > Streptophyta > Magnoliopsida > Fabales > Fabaceae > Ammopiptanthus > Ammopiptanthus mongolicus. The sequence continues at coordinate 41,295,996 of CM077344.1, forward strand.
TTTCCATCATAAAATATCTTAGAAATTTCTAAAAGCAATCATGACTATGGTGAGTCACGAGGGCAAGGGATGAATTTCATTAGTTCTTAGGGACAAAAGAGTAACCTAGGGACACAAATGGTATTTCACTAAAAGACTAAGGACAAAATGGTCTTTTTGCCATAAAATATCTAGATATTTTAGAGAAGTCATCATTACTAGTGTTGAGTCATGATGGTGACTCACCCACTGACTCATCGCACCGGGTGACCTGCGTCTCTCGTCCGATGTCCGGTTTTGTCTCTACGCGTTCGTTTTCGACTCCATCGATTTACCGATTTTATATTTCGCCTGAATAAAATATCTTATTTCACTTTTCGTGAAATATTTCAAAGTAACCAAAGTCGTTGGGAGTTTGATATAAAACCTAACTGTTTTGTTCACGAGTCAAAATTAGGTTTCCTGATCAGCAAAATTTTACTGTCAGTGGAAAACGCTGACCGGTTTTCGTCTGAATTTTCAACCTAAAATCTAATCATAACTCTCTACAATAAAGTAGAGTATGGACAATCATTCTTTTGTCACATGACAACTTTCACTTTGTCAACTTTTCTTTCATGGAAAAAGCTAAACTACCTACACTTGGTTAATCTCTAAAACTTCTATGGAAGCAACACCTATCCATTCCCATTAGATCTAGGCCTTTCATTCCATCAAACTCTAACAAATATCTTGGTGATAAGCTATCTAGGCCATTCGGCCATTAAACTTCACAAACACCATCCAACTTTCATTTTACACTTCTAAAGATCTAACACATCTTTTCTCTCAAAATCTCAAAATCCTCTCACTTCTCTCTAGCTTCTCTCTACACGGCTCTACCTTCTAAATCACTAACCAAAATTTCTTTTCAATTTCTAAAACCATACTTCATCTTGTCTTGATCCAAGGATCAACTTTGATGAAGGAAATTTCTTGTTTTGGTAAAGTGTGTTCTTGAGCACCAAGAACACCATCCAAAACCATGAAGTTGTTCTTGAGTTGGTGAGCATCTAAATCCTTTTTCTCTTCACTTCCTTGCTTATTACCTTGAGTAATCATCTTCTAGTTCTTCATTTTCATGAAAACAAGTTAAAAATATCACATTTTCTCTCCTATAGGTTCGGCCTCCTCTCTCTTTTAAGGAGCTTGGAATTCCTTTCACTTAAACCTCTTCACTAAAGGTTTGGGGGTGAACCTCATCACACCAAAATTGGTGGACGATGAAAATGGTTGTTTATGCTTGGTTTGGGTGAAACCCTTTTGCTTGGGTTCACTACTTTATTTGTGAAGTTCTCTTTGAGAACATGATTGTAATAATGGTTCTATGCATAGCATATGCTTATGATGATGTATGTTTGGATGGAAAAATATTTTCATGTATGTTGAAAACCATACTTTAATCTCTAGATCAAGTAAGGATTTTTATGCTTGATTATGGTTGAATGAAGCATGATTATTGTTTATCATAATATTGTGAGCATTTTGAGCTATTACTTGACAAGTTAGTGAAGCAAAACCTTCACATCCTTGTATTTATGGTATTTGGCCATGACTATGATAAAAAGAAGAATATGAGTTTGTTCTTGAACTTCAATGTTTTTGAAAGTTAGAAAGTGTTTTAGTAACTTGTATTTCAAAAACAAACCAGAAGTGATTTTGATCCAAAGATTAAATAGGATTTCGGCCTTCAAGTGTTTTTATGAAGGTGAAAATGTATTTGTAGTTTAGTCATAGTTTACCCAATTAACTAAGTGTTTTAAAAATAAAAGGATGAAAGTGATTTATGAAGGTAAAAGTAACATGAAGTTACCTTCGTTTTAATGGGATGTCACACTCTTTTGAAACTAAGTTAACATTCAATCTTCCAAGTATAAAGAGGACCTTGTCCTCAAGTTTGAATTAATTGAATCATAGTTGGAAAACTAAATGAAATTCCATTTCTTTTACACTAACTTAGATCATGGTTTTACACCGAGTTAGTAAAGAAAAACCCTTTTCAAATTAGTTAAGGTACTTTAAAAGCATGTAACAAAGTTCTTTTAAAAATCAAATGAGTTTTCAATTAGAAAGGTTTTGGTTTGCAAAGTTTCAAATCGAGAGTTTTCAACTCTAAATCGTAAAGTTTTGCGCATGAAAACTGAAGTTAAGTAATTAACTTAGAGTAAAAGAAAATAGATAATTAAGTATAGTATATGGTGGAACGAGACCATGCATTATACCGTTGATGACTTAGTTCATCAATGACGTCATAAGACTTAAGTGAATCAAGACTCATTTCCCAAGTTGAAACTCAAGGAATTAATATCTTAGAAAGGATCAAAGACTTATCTAAGAGGATTCTCAATTCTTCGTCATAACACTTAGGAATTGAGATGTAATTCATAAGACCTAAACACAAACATGAAACGTTTTGGGTTTTGAAATAGTAGTTCGATGACAGACTGGTGATTCGGATCCAAGAAAGTCATTCAATTGTTTCAATCTTATGATGACTTGATCTCGGAGGTATCACGAGATTTATCTGATAGACAAAAGTTTTATAATACAAAGACGCGTATAGTTCCTAAGGAAGAGAACCTAGTGAACCTTGAGGTTTATCCGGTGGGTAGACAGTGCTTTATTGCATCTGCTTTGTGCAAGCATTGGCATTTCATTGCATGAGTTTGTAAGGCCTTGAGCCTAGGAGTTGAGCTTACACCTTGATGCGGGTGGGAATTTTACGGTGACGTTTTGAATAGTCTTGGAGGTATCAGGGTTGGAAAGGCTGACATGTGACCAGTTGGTAGCTCTTCTGTGTCGTGGCGACTCCAAGCAATACACTGATATCCTCGACTAGATGTCGTACTTTTCATGTTTGGTCGAGAGTGTTTCCGTAAAGCCATATAGGTGCACGTTACGAATGTTGTAGCATCTTGCCCATGGCTGGCAGACATGGAACATGTCCTCCCATTCACTCTTTCCGACGTTTTGTTAGCTCCATGGAGTAGGGGTCAGAGTTTTACCCTTGTGGCATATGGCATTGAGTCATGTACATCGCATTGCATTGCATGGCTGTTGAGGATTACATTTAATTGTTGTACATCATTATTCTATTTCGAAGATGCCTTATATATGCTGATAATTGATTAACATGATATATTGAGATTTATGGCATGTATGTTCAGTATGTTATTACCTGGTGCGTCATCCCGTTTTTACTTCTGCTATTTTGCTATGTTGATGATTGGGAATCTCACCCATATCTGTATATCTTTTCTGCTTGTATTGTTGTTCCTGCTTAAGAAGATGGGTGCGACGACGACTCAGTTCAGTGTCTACCTTGAGTCCGGAGGGGGGGACTTCTTATGTTGTTCTTTTGTTTTGGCCAGGCTGTGTCCAAGTGTCAATTGTACTTTTGAGGAGCTGTGACTCCTAGTACTTAATTATATACTTATTATCAATTAGGCTTGGACCTATGTCTGTATACAGTATTGTTTCTATTTCTGTATTTTAATTCTATATGACTTCTAGAAATGCATGGTGAACCTAAGTTCATTTATTATTACTTTACTTTACTAATCCCATTACATCATTGTGAAAAGAAAGAAAAAAGAAAACCCGTATTTTTCGCATTGATATTATTTTTGGCCTTATAATCGTTCCGGAATGTGGCACTCGGGAAAGGGTGTGCACTATTCTTTGAACTATTGGACCTGATCAACCCAGTGTTTGATTGGTGGTGTGCAGATTTATGGCGACTAGCGGGCGTGGGGCTAACGCTAATGGTGCGCTTGCGACAGCTTTAGTCGAAATGACCAGAGTCATGCAAGAGCAGATACACTTCGTCAGATGAGGGATAATGGTAATGCTCAAAACAACACTGGATTGGTTGCAGCTCAGGATCCTCAGTATGTGGACTTATCAGAATTTCGAAAAAATGATCCACCATATTTTCGTGGCAGTTCAAATCCAGTGGAGGCTGGGGAGTGGCTTCTAAAGCTAGAAAAGATATTTAGAGTGATGAGATGTGAAGGTGCACAGAAAGTGGACTTTGCCACTTTCATGTTGGAATCGGACGCTGAGCATTGGTGGAATTGTGCCCAAGGTGTAACATCCCAATTTCTCTGTGACTTTAATCGAGCTGGTTAACCTCGATCGGGGCTTTGGATGATTGTGTGAATTGTTGTGTGTTAGTTTTAGACCTAGTTTGAAGCTTAGGAATTGGCTTGAACAAGGTTGGAGGTGCCTACGACGTTAAACGAGTAACTGTGGAGGCTAGAAGTTCTTCTCTCGCTGAGCTAACGCTCAAGCGTGGGAGGAGTTGGATGCCTCAACGTGCTGAGTGCGCTGAGCAGTTGTTCTGCGTTTGGACGCATGTGAGACACATGTCAGGCCAGGGAGCAGGCGGAGTGGACGAGGTGCAGAGTTATGGACGCTTAGGCATGGACAGCAGAACCCATAAGTGGAGCTTCCACTTTCATCTTCTCATTTGCACGAAATCTCCCAAGTTTTCTGCAACTAGTGAGAGAAGCTCTGAGTTTCTCGAGTGAGAAAGCTCGAGGTTGAAGGTGATCGAAGTACCGGAACGCGATTCCGATTACACCGTTGTGATCACGGCTGAGTTATCAACAACTCTGACGGATTGGTTTTTCGATTCGCCACAGGTAAACTCGGATCCCTAACATGTGTTCTTGGTGTTCTTCGAGTCTTTACCCTTTTTCTTTGATTTTTGGGCTTGCCCTAGGGCTAACACTGTTGTATATGTGTTGTGCTCGTCATTAGGGCAAAGTGTGTGCTCGTGATTTCCCGCAATTGGGGACTAAGGCCGTGGCTACCAAGGAGATTGGGGCTGTTCTTGGAGCTGCCATTGAAGGTGGGCTATGAGCTTGAGAGAGAGGAAGCAAGCCGGTGATCGCGTGGATGTAGTTGTGGTGGGGAGAAAGAGTATTGCTGCCATCGGGAAGGCAAGAGTAATGTAGTTGTGATTTTTGCTATGCATAGGGAAGCCCTAGCCCTACTAGTGGTTGAGCCCTGACAAAGTATCTAGACCCTAGGTTTAGCTTACTTTGGGCTATCGCCGTTAAGTTTGGAAACCCTAGGTTAGAGAACTGTTAATCAAGGATGTTTACTGACGTATGACTATATGATGTTGGTTGTTGTTGTTGCTATCTGTTTGCCTATATGCTACTTGGTATACGTGATATGTTGCTAGATGCTTTTATGCTGCTATTGATATTACTGTTGCTATGATGTTATTACTGTTGCTATGCTGTATGTTGTAATATTGAGAGTTGTGGCGGAATGCCGTAGAATAAGTTTGGCTGTGTGTTGTGTTGTTGTCGAGTTGATACCATGGATGGTGCCGTTGGTGCTATGCTGACTTCTTGAGGCTGTGTGCCGTGTTGTTTGAGCTATGGCTCGTGGACGCTAGCGTCGAGGCTGTGGCCGTGTGGATGCAGTGGCATCGTGATGTTTTGATTGGGTTGAGAGCTTAGGCGTATGATCCGGTATCAAGCCCGTTGAGGATGTTTCCTGCATATCATCATCAGCTGCCAGGTGGCGAGGCCGTGTGATAGGTAGTATGGGCTGCCAGCGTCATACGAGGTTAGCGGTACCTGAGTGCGGTACGGAAAGTAGATGGGGCAGTCAAGTGAGTGGCCTTGGGGATGTTGCCGGTCTCGGGAATAGTTTACAGTGACGGATGAGGTAGCTCCTATCTTGTTGTGATGCCTGATCCAGTCCGGTTTGCCCGACTAATCCCAGAGCTTTCCAGTTGTTCTAGGCTAACGTTCTGAGGCGACCGAGATACCCTGGTTCTGGTATGGAAGGGGGATGCACTCTTATTGGTCATGATGAGCGGTTCGGTTTCTTGGACAAGCTAACTCCGTTCCGACACAGAACCAGTTCCGGTGTGGACTTGTTCGGGTGTGGAACCATTCCAGTTGGGAACCTGCAGAAGTACGTTTTTCGGCCGACATGTTGCATGGGATTAGTATCCCAGTCTAGAGGTTTGATCCGAGTATGAGTCTCATAGGATGGATGCTTGTTGCATATGTTGTCTTGGGAGATGCGAGTTGGAATGCAGTAGATGTTATATTTGCTATATCTGCTATGTGTTATCTCCTATACTTGTTTACTGCTGTTGTTTTCTGACCTTATAAGGCGCTGTATTTCTTATCTCCCTTCTGTTTTCCTTGCTGTCCGGTATGGATTCACTTGAAGACGACGAGTCGGCTGAGGCGTATCATGGACCCAAGACTTCACCCATTCATCACGGGGGCACCGCGGATGCCGGTGCTGGGAGACATTGAGATCATATACCATGATGAGAGGGGATGGCGGGTAGACCCCTCTACCTTTTTTATGGTCTACACAGGACCAGTCAGCTTGATGTTCCGGAGCGGTACACCTCCGTATGTAGATATTATCGGTCCCTATCGTATTTACCAGTTCCTTCCCTTTCTGAGGATGTGGCGACCTCCGAGGCAGAGGGAGCAGGATTACGCTTGGGCAGCACCCCAGCCATAGATCGTGACCAGCCGGAGAGGTTACGTTTACCGAGTCCAGCGTAGGAGGACTGAGCAGTACTTGAGGACCTACCGCAAGCGTAGGATCGTGGTGTCAGTTCTTCGTCAGAGTATGAGCCGATTGTGCGTTACAGGCGTACTCATGGCGAAGGTCAGGGTAGCTCAGGGCATCCTCACCACTGACGGTGAGAGCCTGCCACTGCGTCCTAGGGAGTGAGCTGAGCGCTTTTTCATGTATTTTGACAGGGGACGGGGGTTGCTGGTGAGCTTCGAGTGTTTTTCTCTTGACTCTTGATATATTTTTGGTTTCTACCCGACAGTGTGTATATTTATGTGTAGTGCCCTACTGATGGGGCTAACTCATGCATGTTATGGTACAGTTATATATATTTTACGCTTTTACTCTGATTCTTTTCTCTATGCCTGCCATTTTAATTGCTTTCTTCCGCATCGCTGCTTGTTTTACCACGCTATCGCTTCATATACGGCTAGGCATAGTTAATAATAATAATAAGAGGTTGGGGCTAATGGGATTATCCTTCTAAGAGAGGAGGGTCGTCTCACAAGGTGGTTTGCTGGCTCAGGTAGCTCCGATTACTTGGGACAAGTTCAAAGAGTTGTTCTTAGAAAAATATTTTCTTCACAGTGTCCGCATTCAAAAGGAGGCAGAGTTCTTATAGCTTTGCCAAGGAGACATGACTGTAGTTGAATATGTGGGCAAGTTTGAGAGTTTGGCAAGATTTTCTCGTTATCTGAGGGTGCATCCCCAAGATGACTGGAAGGCCATTAAGTTTGAACAAGGTATGAAACCAGAACTGCAGAGCTTTATTGGCATCTTAGAGATTAGAGACTACCCCACGTTGAAAATAAGTATCAGTTAGCCGAGAAAAAGGTGCAAGCACTGACGGCGGAGAAGCCTAAGGAGAAAGTTAGTTTTGATGGGAAGAAGTTCCAGACCAAAGATAACATGTTCTAGAAGCATTTGCAACTCGTGTCCACCATCAACAAAGGGAAGAAGGTGCAAGGAGTTCAAACTGGCAAGGGCACCGGGTGTCATAAGTGTGGCTTGATTCATGGAGATCGTGCATGCCCTGCGGAGTAGACCACTTGCTTCAAGTGTGGTCAGGTGGGACATTATGCCAGAGTCTGCAGAGGTGGAGAACAACTCCAACCGAGGCCACAGAACCAGGGAAGAGTCTTTACGATCCAAGGGGAGCAAGTGAAGGAGTCGGATGGTCTGGTACAAGGTATAGGTTTAATTAAAGAAAGAGAAATCAATATATTGTTTGATTCAAAAGCTACACATTCATTCATATCCTTAGACTGTGTGAAAATTTTGTCCTTATCTGTTTCTAAATTGCCATTTGATTTACGTGTTTCTACCCCTACGGAGGATAAACTAGTTACCTCCATTGCCTGTTTGAAATTCCCTTTAGTATATAAGGATGTGTCTTATTCTATTGATCTTATATGCTTGCCTATGTCGGGCCTAGATGTCATCCTTGGTATAGATTGGTTGTCCTCTAATCATGCTGTTATAAATTGTTCTGATAAAACTATATCCATTGCTACCTAACCCATGACTATTGATCCTTGTGTAACCAATTCTGTTGGGACTGTTGCGTCTTGCCATAACTGCTTAGTTGAGGGAGCTCAAGGATACATACTTCTCTTTACTGCTAAGATAGAGGCTGAGAGCGAAATATCGGCAATGCCTATAGTGTGTGGATTTTGGGATGTTTTTCCTAAGGAAGTATCTAGTTTACCGCCAACTAGGGAGGTTAAGTTTAATATAGATCTAGTACCTGGGAGTGGACCTGTTTCAGTAGCACCCTATAGGATGGCACCCCCAGAGCTGAGCGAGCTTAAGAAATAGTTGGAAGAGTTGTTAGAAAAGGGGTTCATTAGGCCAAGTGTGTCACCATGGGGAGCACCAGTGCTCCTGGTCAAAAAGAAGGATGGCAATGTGAGGTTATGTGTTGACTATAGGCAGTTAAACAAGGTAACCATCAAGAATAAATACCATTTGCCTAGGATAGATGACCTATTAGACCAGTTGAGATGGGCAGCAATTTTCTCTAGGATAGACTTGAGATCTGGGTACCATCAGATTAGAGTTAAAGGCGAGAGGCGAGGATATTCCTAAGACAACCTTTATGACCAGGTACGGACACTATGAGTATGTAGTGATGTCGATTGGTGTGACCAATGTCCCGGCCGTTTTCATAGATTGCATGAATCGGATCTTTAGGCCGTTTTTGGACAGTTTTGTGGTGGTGTTCATAGACGATATTCTTATATATTCTAGAACGTCGGAAGGCCACGAGGGGCACTTGAGATTAGTGTTACAGATCTTGAGGGATGAGCACCTGTATGCCAAACCAGAAAAGTGTGAATTTTGGCTTGAGGAGGTGAAGTTTTTGGGCCATACCATCTCTAGTAAGGGGGTGGCAGTTGACTCTGCTAAGATAGATGCGGTTTTAGAGTGGGAACAACTAAGTCAATGACTGAAGCGAGGAGCTTTCTAGGATTGGCAGGGTACTATAGGAAGTTTATAGAAGGTTTCTCAAGACTAGCCTTACCTATGATCAAGTTGACTAGGAAGGGGAGATCCTTTGAGTGGGATAATGAGTGTGAGAAGAATTTTCAAAAGCTTAAGAAGAGATTGGTGTCATCACCAGTCCTGATCATTCCGGACCCTTCAGTGGGCTTTGTCATTTATTGTGACGCTTCTAAGAATGGTCTAGGATGTGTGTTAATGCAAGAAGGGAAGGTAGTGGCTTATGCCTCTAGGCAGCTGAGGATTCATGAGGTGAATTATTCTACGCATGACCTTGAGTTGGCAGCAGTAGTTTTTGCCCTTAAGATTTGGAGGCACTATTTGTATGGTGCTAAGTTTGAGGTTTTTAGTGACCATAAGAGCCTTAGGTGCCTGTTTGACAAAAGGAATTGAATATGAGGCAGAGGAGGTGGATGGAGTTCCTTAAGGACTATGATTTTGAGTTGAAATACCACCCAGGGAAGGCTAACGTAGTGGCCGATGCCCTTAGTAGGAAATCCATACACATGTCTAGCTTAATGGTACAGGAGATGAGCCTTTTAGAGGAGTTTAGAGATATGAATTTGGAGGTGTCTTTGAATGCTTTGAGTTTGAGGTTCAATAGATTGGAAATTCATAGTGACCTTAGGGAGGAGATTAGGCGTGGACAGTTTTTAGACCAGGAATTACAATCTTTGTTGGGACAAGAGGGTTATGAGTTATCTACTGATGACTTAGTAATGCTTAAGGGTAGGATCGTTGTCCCTAACGAGGGGAGCCTCGGGAAAAGAGTGTTAAAGGAAGCATATAAGGGAAATTTCACCATACGTCCAGGAATAACAAAGATGTACCAAGAGCTTAAAAACATGTATTGGTGGTCAGGAATGAAAAAGGATGTGGCCAGCTTTGTGTCTAAGTATTTAGTATGCCAAAAGGTTAAGATAGAGCACCAAAAACCTCCATGTCTGTTGCGACCTTTAGAAATTCCTTAGTGGAAGTGGGAGAGAATATCTATGGATTTTGTGATGGGGTTGCCTAGGACTCATTTGGGTTTAGATGCCATATGGGTAACAGTGGATAGGTTGACCAAGTCTACTCACTTCTTGCCAATCAAGGCAACATATAGCTTGGATAAGTTGGCGGACTTGTATATCAACGAGATAGTCAAGCTTCATGGTATACCTACCTCTATAGTATCAGATATAGACCCAAGGTTTACCTCTAGATTTTGGAGAGCTTTTCAGCAAGCCTTTGGTTCTAAGTTGAGTTTTGGCACAACCTATCACCCCCAGATGGATGGTCGGTCAGAGAGGACCATTCAGACCCTTGAGCACATGCTTAGAGCATGTGTTTTAGATGAAGGTGGATGTTGGGATAAGTTTTTACCCCTCATAGAGTTTGAGTACAACAATAGTTATCACGCTAGCATAGGCATGACACCCTATGAAGCTCTTTATAGAAGGAAGTGTAGATCCCCTTTGTGTTGGTGTGAGGTAGGTTAGAAGACCTTGATAGGACAGGACTTGGTTCAGCAAACCACAAATAAGATTGAGATGATTAGGGAGAGAATGCGCATTGCGCAGAGTAGGCAGAAGAGCTATGCCGATAAGAGGAGAAAGTCTATAGAATTCCAAGAAGGTGAGCATGTATTCTTGAGAGTCATTCCTAAGATTGGAGTGGGAAGATCCATGAAAGTTAGAAAGCTAAATCCTCAATTCATTGGTCCTTTTCAAATCCTAAAAAGAGTCAGGCCTGTTGCTTACCAATTGGCTCTGCCACCTCTATTGTTAAAACTTCATGATTTTTTCCATGTTTCGTAACTCATAAAATATATACCAGATGTGTCTCATATCATAGCTCTTGAGTCAATATAATTGAGGGATAATTTGATCTTTAAGCCTGGCCTGTACGGATTATTGACAAAAGCAATAAGACCCTGAGGAACAAGACGATTCCATTGGTGAAAGTGGTATGGTAAGGATTGACTCTGGAAGAAGCTAGTTGGCAACTGGAAGAGGAGTTGACACAACAGTATCCAGACCCCATCATTGAAGGTACATTACCTTTACTTTATTCATACCTGTGCATGAAGTTAATTTTGGGGACGAAATTCTTAAAGGAGCGGAGAAAATGTAACATCCCAAAAATTAAATAAAGGTATAAGGGACCTTAATCTTAGCAAATAAAATTACTAAAGTATTAGGGAAGCTTAGAATGGTAGACTTTGAACCTTAAGAGTGGCGTATCGACCAAAAGAATAAAAGAAAGAAGTTTTAAGTTGAAAATTTGTCACAGTAGCGTCGGCACGCCCGTGCCGAAAAAAGCATGGTCTGAGCCGCGCCGTGCTAACTATTAGCACGACCATGTCGGAAAATGGACAAATTTGACGCTGTTTGGCACGCCCGTGCTCATGTTCGGCATGCCCGTGCAAAAAGAGCACGGTCTGAGCAGCGCCGTGCTAGCTAATAGCACGCCCGTGTCGGAAACTACGCAAACTTTGACGTTGATTAGCACGACCGTGCCAATTGAGAGCACGCCCGTGCTCTCTGTCAGGCGCGTTAAAAAATAGAATTTTAAAAGAGGGAAACATGGATAACCCTACTTAAACCAATCCTAATACTCCTAATGCGTCTACAAACCCTAATAACACTCTAAAAACTCTCTCTTTCTATCTTGGTGGAATCACGGTCTTGGAGAGGGTGAAGCTGATCAAGGAGGAGCCTAAGAGGGAAGAGGAGTAGAAGATCTTGGAGGATTTTCTTAGCGTGTTCATGAGTGACGCTTGGAGATTCTTTGAGGTCTTCAAGAGGTGAGGAAAAACACCTTTTCTCACCCTTTCATGGTACAAACAATTGGAATTTTGGGTATTAAAACCAATAAAGCTTTTGGTTGTTTGATTTGGGTGAACATTGGGTTTTATATGTTAGGGTTCAATAAAGCTAAATTGATTTGGGGGTTTTGTAATAAATGATGAATTAATATGTTATGCGTGGACAGTTTGCTATGATTAGATGTCTTAAGACTTGTGTGGTGATTTTAAATTAATATGTGTTTATTATATATGATTGGAAGTGCCTATATGTTGTTTTGACATGAGATATATATCATTGTTATTGATGCTTGGAGCATTAGAGCATTTTGGTAGTCATCTGGGATGACAGGTTGCATTATGCATGAGTTTGACATCACCTTCTGGGAATGGATGACGGTATGCATTCTATTCCGGGAATAGGATGAGAGATATCACATCTAGGATGAGATATCAGACTTTTAAAAATATTCACATCTGGAATGGGATAATAGATACCTCCATCTAGGATGGGGAAGGCAGTGGGACGCCATTGCATAGATATGAGCTCATAGACCTTAGTGGATCTGGGATTCACACCAGTCCTGGGAACCAAGGAGTCAAGTCAAGTGATTCCGGGAATCACTGAGTCATGTTCATGAAGTTGCATTGCATAGAAACTTAATGGTTGACATGATTAAATACTTGAGGTGCTAAGATATTTATTTAATATATATGATGTTGATTAATTTATGTATGCTTGATCAAAGAAATTATCATGCGTATTTTCTGCGGGTACCATGAACGATTTTTCTGGGTTGCCGTGCCAGCTGAGAACAACACTATTTGCGAACCTTTTAATAAATGTTTTTATTCACTGGGATTATAAATCTCATAAAAAGTGTTGTTTTCAGAGCACGAGGATGTCACCATTGAGACAGAAGAGCCTTGAAGACTTAGTGCATTTGGTTGAGCTATTTATTATATTTGGTTAGTATTATGTTCAATAAGGAACCGCATGTGGCTAGAACCATATTATTTTATTTTTATCGTAGGGATATTTTTAGTAGACGCCCGGATTTTGAGACAAATCATTTTATTTATATAAGGATTTATTACTATTATTTTCTTTTAATAATTATTGAGCTATTTTCAAACTCCTATATTTATGAGAAATTTTATTTAGCCATAATTGAATGGTGAATTTAGTTCGGTTACTAATGTAACGAAGGGTGTTACAGGTATAACATTCAATATAGCCCCTCCATCAACAAAAAAACTTTACTAACTGACTTCCCATTAATATGGGCCTTAATATACAGTGGCTTTAAATGTCTAGTAATTTTTTCAGAGGGTTTGTTGAACGTCATCTCTTTAAGTTCCTTTACTTCAGTCTCGGCTAACATAGCCCACTCTGCTTCCTCAGAAAAACGTCTCCTTCCAAACGACTAGGATGTTTATCATCATCCCAAAACTCACTGAGGATAAGACTCATCACATCAATTTGGCTATTATCAATTCTATCTCCTCATTGAACATTGTATCAAACAAAGATTCTCCTACTTCTGAAGCCATATCTTCATTTTGTACCGAAAATTCTTTGCTAATGTTTGGTGGTTGAATTTACATTTCATTTTCCACATCGTTGAATTCAGACAGATTGACTGCTCCGATTAGCCTATCAACTCTTCATCTTTGGCAACTTTCTAAAATCGGTTGTCCTTCCATAGAAATCGGTTGTTCATTGTTTATATCAGTCAATTCTTTTGGTTTTGGGCATCCGAATGCTACCTCTAGTATTTCTGCCACCTTAGGAGACTGAACTTCTTCTCTTACCCCATTTTTTGATTCTTCCAGCATCTGCAAAGTCTGCTTCATTTTCTAAACTGATCTCAGCCTTTGCTTCCTTCTTTTCTAGGTTCTGGTGAGCAGACTTGGCTGTGGTACCCTATCCTTCATGTACCTGTTGAGAAACCAGTGCTCCTCTTTGACACCAGCTTGAGGCTTTACCATTCTTTGAGGTTTGATATTTTCCTCATTCCTTACTATGATTCGAAGAGTTGTCATTCCTTTTCAACATCAAATTTTGCTACCCTCTTCCTGCCTTCTGGCACAGGCAAATCATCCAACGTAGGCATTTTTCCTTTCTCGATTAACTGAGACACTAGACAACCTTTAGCCGACTGAACGCTTTCTCTGTTTGTGACCTTATCCACCGCTTCCCTCAGGTCTCTAGCAACATCTATAAGACTCCCATAATCTTTGGGATCAGAGAATCTATGAGGAGTAATGTAACACCCCGATTTTCGAGTTTTCCTATTTAATCAGTATTTATGCACTTATATTTTATTCGAGGTCTTAGAAATGGAAATAAAATATTCCGAGACCACAGACATGCTCAGCGATATCGTAGGAAGCTACGATTAAGTTTTGAGCCAAAAACTCAGACGGAGCCCGGTCTGCGTTTTTCATTGACAGTAGTGTTTTACTGCTATCAAGACCTAATTTTGACCCGTGAACGAGACAGTTAGTCTTAGAATCACGTTTCATACATTTTCAAAAAAATCCGTCCTGACGTCCGAAAAATAAAAATAATATATTATATGCGGCCGTATAATCGAACCAGGAGATGTTTGGAGTCGTAAAGGGATTCAATGAGACCCGCCAATGGATAATCTTGATACCACATCATGCTAGATCACTTGGGAGAGTATGCCAGAGTCGTCATGACAATCGGGAATATCGGGACGCGAAATTACCAAAATACCCCTAACTTAACCTTTTTCACCTTTTACCATTTTACCCTTGAAGCAAATGACCTTTTTGCCCTTAAGTGAATTGTTAAGAAGGCTGGACAGCCTTCTTCAGCCCCCATTTCACGCAGAACAGCCCCCCTTGAGAGCCAAGAACTTCATCTTCTTCATTTGAGAGAAACCTCCATTGAAACCTTGAGAAATCCTTGAATCTTTGATCAATCTTCATCCTTTCTTAGGTAAGATCACTTCGATGATCTCCTAGCTTCTAGAATCTTTCTCAATCTCAAGATCAAATCTTGTTTTCATGAAAACCCATTTTGAGATCCAAATCTTTGAAAATTCATAGGAAATTGTAGAAAAATCCATTTAATGGGAAACCAATTTCTTTGAACTCACTTCATCATTCTCTACCTAAACCCAAGAGCTCATGATCCAGTTCTCATCCTAGCTCTTAAACCCAAAGTGGCTGAACCCTAGTAGTGGTGATGAATAGTGTTTTTTATTAAATTTTTGATTTCTAACTCTTGATTCCATCTTTAGCTTTCCTATTGTCTATGAATCCAATTGATGGAAGACCAAATCAATTTCTAACCTCTTTTGCCCTAAATGGCCGAAACCTTCATGTGACAAAACCTTGAGTTTTGTTTCACATTTTTTGAGTCATAGGACTTGTATGTGTTAACAAAGTTTATGAACCAACCATCCAAAAGTTTGGAACCAAATGAGATCCCTAGCCTTTTTACCTTTCATGGCCGAACCCCATACCTTTTAGGGGAAGGAAAATTTGTGTTTGGATGTTGTATATTGATGTTGATTTGTTGTTTAAATTGATTTGTGTTTAATTGTTTTAGGCGACGCGAACGAAACTGGAGCCAGAGCCGAGAACCGACCGAGTTTAGATTGAACATTGTTGTGAGGTAAAGGGAGGTAGTTGATTTAAGTTTGGTAGCTTCATAGTGCTTGTTTTGTATATGTATTATGATGGCTTTGATTGATGATTTGGAGTTAAGTTTGAATTAGTTATGAAGTTGTTTACTTAATGTAGCATTTTTGAGTAATCATTGATGATCATTGATGATTTGTGGCATTGATGCCTTGGATGATATCTTTTGAAAATAAAAAGTGGTTTTGTGGAAAGTCGTGTAAAGCGTGTTTTGTTTCAGTAAAGCGTTTTAAAAAGACGTGAAACCCTAGAAAAAAGGTTTTTGTGTTCAAGAAAGGTGTTTTTCCCGGAAAATGTTTCCTTTGATCAACAAGATGTTTTATTTCAAGAAAACTAAAGTGTGTTTTATTTTCCGAAGTGTTTTGAGAAAATGAAACCACAAGAAAAAAATGATGAACCTTTGAGATGAACCCAAACCTAGTGACCGAGACGTCGGGCTAGTGTTTTGTGGATTGAGCACTCGGACTTCGTGTCCTGTGTTTTTGATTTGAGTGGGCTTGATGCCTTTTGAAACGAGTTGGGGACTTTATGTCTCGACTTTTGAAAGAATGAACGAAAAAGAGAACAAAAAACTTTCTGTGTACATGCATGAACCGACAGACGTGCCATTTGGAACCGAGCTACAACTCAAGCAGTTGAGAATTTAACCAGTTAAGACCACTAGGTCTATAGGGGAATTCTGTGTTCGAGATCCCACAAGTGGCCGATGGCGTAGCAACCCCATGCAGTGGTAAATCAGCTGCCAAACACGAATGAACTCAATCAGAGACTGGAGTATTCGGGATATGGTTATGACATGGTACCATGGAACAATTGGAGTTCGGACCTAAATAGAGAGGCCGAATCATGAGGACAATTGTGTTACTACGGCCTATCGCTCGATGATGGGTAGTAGAAATCTCTGGAGTACATGAACTAGAAAGATGATATTGAAGTCTCATGCATTATTATAACTCATGATAGTGTTTAAGATGTTATATTGTGTTATATAGATAACTGTTCTTTATAACTGTGTATACCTGTGGATGTTTATATTGCTATTTGTCTCCTATGCGGCTATCGTGATAAACTTTTATATGAGTATCTCACCTTTGCCTATACATGTTGGACACCCTGTTGTGTTTTTGGAATACATGTACAGATGTTGTCCATAGGTCCCCGCGGGCATGTGAGGACTCGGATGACGGAGCCTGTTGAAGAAGTTGACTTTGGGTGTATCCCAATGGCTACTTCTAATATATATATATATATATATATATATATATATATATATATATATATATATATATATATATATATATATAGACCTGAACCTATGTATGCTTATGTTTTATGCACCTTAATTATTAATGTGTGTTAAGGAGTTTATTTCTTCGTCTTGAATTGTATTGCCTATGCATGCAGAAAATTTTTAGAACCATGTTTTCGAACGCAGCTATTTAATTATGTTATTTTTCGAAAGCAACCGGTGTTTTATTTTCTTGTTTTATTCCGCATTTGAGATCGTGTACGTAGCACCCAAGGAGGGTGTTACATTAGTGGTATCAGAGCTGGTCGAGTCTTTTGGGAATCCTTGGGGAATAGGTCTGTTGTGTTGATGTTGTGTGATCTTGTTTGAATTGTTTCTATGTTGAAGCAATGTGTGTTGACACACTAGTACACTTTTATTAGATACACTATTGCTTAATGCACGAATTTATGTTTCCTTATTAAGGTATGATTGGTTTGCCTTGTAGGGAAACATGAATCTTAGAGGTGGTCGTGGTGGAGGTCGTGGCACTGCTGACAACAATGCTGATGACAACAACATGAATCGGGCTATCCAAGCCATGGCTGATATGGCGGCTATTGTTGCTCAACAAACAGCAACGATGGCTCGGGAGGATCAACAGAACCAACAAAGAGTTGATCTTGCTGCTGGTGCCAGAGGGTTAGTCGATTTTCAGCGTCATGATCCTACGCAGTTTCGCGGGGACTGTGACCCGGAAAAGGCTGACCTGTGGCTGCCAGAAATAGAGAAGATTTTTGCTGTTCTGCACTGCCTCGAGGGAGTGAAGGTGGACTATGCCACATTCCTATTTCTGGGTGAGGCAGAGTATTGGTGGGGAGGAACCAGACAACTGCTGGAAGCCAACAACCAAGAGATCACTTGGGGAGTATTTCGCACCAAGTTTTTGGACAAGTATTTTCCCCAAAGTGCCAGAACCGAGAAAGAGCAGGAATTTCTGAAGCTGCAGCAAAGGGATATGACTGTTGGGGAATATGCAGCGAAGTTTGAATCACTCGCCAAGTATTTCCGCTTTTTCCAAGCTTAACCTGATGAAGACTGGAAGTGCGAGAGATTCGAAGGAGGTCTGCGCTTCGAGATCAAGGAGTCAATGTTACCACTGGAGATCCGTACCTTCCAAGCCTTGGTGGAGAAGTGCAGGAAAGTAGAAAAGATGAGAAGCGGAAGGGAGAACAAGGGTACTGTAGGAGTACCATCTAGGTCAAGGAACCCGAACTAGTACCAGCACCAGAAAGGGAAGCAATCCCAGAAGAAGCCGTATTCTCGACCTCAAGGGAATAGTCAGAAACAACAATCTTATCGTCCTGTTTATTCTACTTACGGTGGTGAGAGCGGAAATGACCAGAACCAAGGCCGAGCCCAGAGATGTTTCAAGTGTGGGCAACCCGGACACCTAGCTGAGAGCTACAAGCTGAAAGGAGTTCTATGTTTCCAATGCGGAGAGATAGGACATTTCGCGAGGGAATGCCTTACAACAAAGCCCGAGCCGACTGTCAACAACATGCGGACTGCTAGACCAACAGAGAGAGGAAGGGTATATACCATGAGTGGCGCTGATGCCTCCAAATCTGATGATCTCATACAAGGTAGTTGCATCATAGCTGGTGATTTCCTAACTATACTATTTGATTCGGGTGCGACACATTTGTTCATATCTTTGGATTGTGTGAGACTTTTGAACTTGCCTATTTCTTCGCTATCTTTTGATTTGATTGTCACAACTCCAACTGCTAAACCTGTTACTGTAAATACAGTATGTTTGAACTGTCCTATTATTGTTCGTGATAGGAACTTTCTTGTTGACTTAATATGCTTGCCTTTGACTCAATTGGATGTGATCCTAGGCATGGATTGGTTATCTTCCAACCATATCCTTTTAGACTGTGCACATAGAACCTTAGTTTTTCCTGACCCTGAGATTTCTGGATTTTTAACTGCCAACCAAGTAAGAGCTTCTTTGAAAGAAGGAGCTCAGGGATACATGCTTCCATCCTGTTTACAAATCGAGAGGGATGTTGTCTTGAGCGATGTACCGATTGTGAAAGATTTTCCGGAAGTTTTTCCAGAGGATGTACCATGTTTGCCACCTGTGAGAGACATCGAGTTTTCGATCGATCTAGTTCCAGGATCTGGTCCAATCTCTATAGCTCCTTATAGGATGTCACCTACAGAGTTAGCCAAGCCGAAGACTCAACTAGAGGATCTGATGTCCAAGTGGTTTGTGAGACCAAGTGTGTCCCCTTGGGGAGCACCAGTGTTGTTGGTGAAAAAGAAGGACGGGAGTTCAAGACTCTGCGTGGATTACCGTCAACTCAACAAGATAACAATCAAGAACAAGTATCCTCTACCCCGCATAGATGACTTGATGGATCAACTTTAGGGAGCCGCTGTCTTTTCAAAGATGGATCTGAGGTCCGGTTATCACCAGATCAGAGTAAAGAACGAGGACGTACCTAAGACTGCATTCAGGACTCGTTGTGGTCACTATGAGTACCTCGTAATGCCTTTCGGAGTGACGAACACGCCTGCTATCTTCGTGGACTATATGAACAGGATTTTTCCTCCGTTTCTAGATCAGTTCGTTGTCGTGTTTATCGACGATATTCTCATCTACTCGAAGAATCCCGAGGAGCATGAGGAACACCTGCAACAAGTTCTACAGATCCTTCACAAGGAGAAGTTGTACGCAAAGCTGCCCAAGTGCAATTTTTGGCTGGATGAAGTCAAATTCTTAGGACACGTGATTACGAAGGAAGGAATTGTCGTCGATCCTACAAAATTAGAAGCAGTACTTCTATGGGAAAGGCCCAAGACTGTGACAGAAATCCGCAGTTTTGTTGGACTGGCTGGTTATTACAGAAGATTCATCGAAGGATTTTCGAAGATTGTTGCGCCGTTGACTCAACTAACGAGGAAGGACCAACCGTTTACGTGGACTGACAAATGTGAGGAAAGTTTTCAGAAGATGAAGGGACGTTTGACAACCTCACCAATGCTGGTATTACCCAAACCAGACAAACCGTACGAAGTGTACTGTGATGCCTCACATCAAGGATTAGGATGTGTTCTTATGCAACATCGGAAGGTTGTAGCGTATGCTTCGCGCCAGTTGAAGACTCATGAGAGGAATTACCCAACGCACGACCTTGAGTTAGCTGGTGTGGTTTTCGCACTTAATATCTGGAGACATTACTTGTATGGATCAAAGTTTGATGTCTTCAGTGACCACAAAAGTTTGAAGTACCTGTTCGACCAGAAGGAACTTAACATGAGGCAGAGCCGTTAGATGGAGTTTCTTAAGGACTACGACTTCACTTTGCTATACCACCCTGGGAAAGCAAATGTCGTTGCGGACGCTCTGAGTCAGAAGATCCTGCACATCTCTGCAATGATGGTTAAAGAGCTAGAATTGATAGAACAATTTCGTGATCTCAATCCACCTGTGGAAGTGAACCATGAGAAGAGTAGCTTGGGAATGATCAAGGTATCTAGTGGATTGATGGAAACGTTCCATGAACAACAAGCAACTGACGAGTACCTCCAAGAGAAAAAGGAGTTACTAGGACAAGAGAAGGCTGCAGAGTTCAGCCTGGGAACTGATAACATCTTGGGATGCAATGGACGGGTTTGTGTGCCTAGCAACCCAGAGATGACGAAGATGATTCTGGAAGAAGGACACAAGAGCAAGCTGAGCATTCACCCTGGATCAACCAAAATGTATCAAGATCTAAAACAGAAGTTTTGGTGGCCAGGAATGAAGAAGCAGGTGGCTGAGTAAGTAGCGTCATGTTTAACCTGTCAGAAAGTGAAGGTAGAACATCAACGACCTGGAGGAATGCTTCAATCCTTGGATGTACTCGAATGGAAGTGGGAGAGCATCTCAATGGATTTTGTGGTAGGTTTACCGAGAACATCTAAGAGTTTTGATTCAATTTGGGTGATCGTTGATAGGTTAACGAAGTCAACACACTTCTTACCTGTTAAGATCAACTACTTAGTGGAGAAAGTTAACTGAGCTGTATATCAGAGAAATAATCAAATTACATGGAGTACCATCAAGCATAGTCTCTAATAGAGACCCAAAGTTTACGTCATGTTTTTGGCAAGCCTACATCAAGCCTACGTCAAGAAGGTGAACACGTGTTCCTGAAAGTCACACCTACGACTGGGGTGGGTAGAGCTATTAAGTTCAGAAAACTCACTCCCAAATTCATTGGACCTTACCAGATTCTACGTCGTATTGGTCCAATAGCTTACCAGATTGCCTTACCACCTTTTCTGTCCAATATTCATAATGTTTTCCATGTCTCACAACTTCAGAAGTATATTCTTGATTCGTCCCATGTAATCGAACCTGATATAGTACATTTACGAGAAAACTTGTCTTATGAGGCATCGGCTGTGCGAATCGTTGATAAGAGGATCAAGCAACTCAAGGAAAAACAAGTTCCTTTAGTCTAAGTCGTTTGGAAAGAAGCAACAGGAGACACAGTGTGGGAGCTCGAGGACAAGATGAAATTACAGTATCCCAATCTTTTTCAAGGTAGGTAATTTCGAGGACGAAATTTTTTTTTAGAGGGGTAGTAATGTAACACCCTCGATTTTCGAGTTTTCCTATTTAATCAGTATTTATGAACTTATATTTTATTCGAGGTCTTAGAAATGGAAATAAAATATTCCGAGACCATAGTCATGCTCAGCGATATCATAGGAAGCTACGATTAAGTTTTGAGCCAAAAACTCAGACGGATCCCGGTCTGCGTTTTTCATTGACAGTAGTTTTTTATTGCTATCAAGACCTAATTTTGACCCATGAACGAGACAGTTAATTTTAGAATCACGTTTCATACATTTTCGAAAAAATCCGTCCTGACGTCCGAAAATTAAAAATAATATATTATATTCGGCCATATAATCGAACCGGGAGACATTCGGAGTCACAAAAGGATTCAACGAGACCCGCCAACAGATAATCTTGATACCAAATCATGCTAGATCACTTGGGAGAGTATGCCAGATTCATCATGACGATCGGGAATATCGGGACGCAAAATTACCAAAATACCCCCAACTTAACCTTTTCACCTTTTACCATTTTACCCTTGAAGCAAATGACCTTTTTGCGCTTAAGTGAATCGTTAAGAAGGCTGGACACCCTTCTCCAGCCCCCATTTCCCTTGAGATCCAAGAACTTCATCTTCTTTCTTTGAGAGAAACCTCCATTGAAACCTTGTGAAATCCTTGAATCTTTGAAGAAAAACCTTGAATCTTTGATCAATCTTCATACCTTTTAGGGGAAGGAAAATTTGTGTTTGGATGTTGTATATTGATGTTGATTTGTTGTTTGGATTGATTTGTGTTTAAGTTTTTTATGCGACGCGAACGAAACCGGAGCCGGAGCCGAGAACCGACCGAGTTTGGATTGAACATTGTTCTGAGGTAAAGGGAGGTAGTTCATTTAAGTTTGGTAACATTTTTTAGTAATCATTGATGATTTGTGGCATTGATATCTTGGATGATATCTTATTGTGATATTGAACTGTTGATGAGCATAGGACTGGCTATGTCTCGATAATTTATTAACAGACTCAAAAACCGAATTCACAGTTTTGAAAAACGCGTTTTGAAATCAAAAAATTGTTTTTGGAAAATGGGTTGCTTTTTCAAGAAAAGTTATCTTCCTTTTTGAAAAAGTCAAGTTCTTTTGAAAATAAAAAGTGATTTTGTGAAAAGTCGTGCAAAACGTTTTGTTTCTGTAAAGCATTTTAAAAAGGCGTGAAATCCTAGAAAAAAGGTTTTTGTGTTCAAGAAAGGTGTTTTTCCCGGAAAATGTTTCCTTTGATCAACAGGATGTTTTATTTCAAGAAAACTAAAGCGTGTTTTATTTTCCAAAGTGTTTTGAGAAAATGAAACTAAAAGAAAAAAATGATGAACCTTTGAGATGAACCCAAACTTAGTGACCGAGACGTCGGGCTAGTGTTTTGTGGATTGAGCACTCGGACTTCGTGTCCTGTGTTTTAGATTTGAGTGGGCTTAATGCCTTTTGAAACGAGTCAGGGACTTTGTGTCTCGACGTTTGAAAGAATGAACGAAAAAAAGAACAGAAAACTTTCTGTGTACATGCATGAACCGGTAGACGTGCCATTTGGAACCGAGCTACAACTCAAGCAGTTGAGAATTTAACCAGTTAAGACCACTAGGTCTATAGGGGAATTCTGTGTTCGAGATCCCACAAGTGGTCGGTGGCGTAGCAACCCCGTGCCGTGGTAAATTGACTGCGAAACACGAATGAACTCAATCAGAGACTGGAGTATTCGGGATATGGTTATGACGTGGTACCCTGGAACAATTGGAGTTCGGACCTAAGTAGAGAGGCCGACTCATGAGGACAATTGTGTTACGGGTGTTACTACGGCCTATCGCTCGATGATGGGTAGTAGGAATCTCTGGAGTACATGAACTAGAAAGATGATATTGAAGTCTCATGCATTATTATAACTCATGATAGTGTTTGAGATGTTATATTGCGTTATATAGATAACTGTTCTTTATAACTGTGTATACCTGTGGATGTTTATATTGCTATTTGTCGTCTATGCGGCTATCGTGATAAAATTTTATATGAGTATCTCACCTTTGCCTGTACATGTTGGACACCCTGTTGTGTTTTTGGAATACATGTACCGATGTTGTTCATAGGTCCTCGCAGGCATGTGAGGACTCGAATGACGGAGCCTGTTGAAGAAGTTGACTTTGGGTGTATCCCAATGGTTACTTCTAACCGACCAGCTTAGGAATCTTTTATTTTGAAGCAGTCTTATATTATTACTGCACGTATGTTGAATTTATATCTTGAGTTGTATTGCCTATGCATGCAGAAAATTTTTAGAACCACGTTTTCGAACGTAGCTATTTAATTATGTTATTTTTCGAAAGCAACCAGCGTTTTATTTTCTTGTTTATTCCGCAATTGAGATTGAGTACGTAGCACCCGAGGAGGGTGTTACAAGTATGAGCCAAATAATGCCTAGCTGGCACACACCACTACCCCTTAGTATGAAATAGGCCTTCCCAACCTATCAAATACGGCTGGTTTTGGGATAATATGGGATGGCGTATACCTAATGTATGACCCTTTAGTCCATCACATGTCAGCATAATTATTTGATGCTGCATTCGGCTTTTCAACATCTCTCGTGAGACGACCCCACTTACGTAAGGTAATCCCATTAGTCCCAAGCCTATATTATTAAATATACCTTAACAGTATTATAACGTTAACGCGTTATACAGGAAGCGTAGCAAAAGAAACAATAAAACATACAAACACGGGTAAACGAATAAGATACAAAACATCAGAGTCACGCACGTGTACAGATAACTATATACAAGTCATACATAAACTGGCCCCATCAGTAGGGCGAACATACTGTATATATACACACACGGTCTATACATAAAACTGAAAAAAAAATTAAAGCATATACATCCAAAAACTCAAAAGCTCTCCAAAGCTGACTAGCACTCCCCACCCATCTAAAAAATACATCAAAATCACTCACCTCACGACCTATCAATGATGCACTGGCGGCATCACGTCCTCAGCGACGTGATACCTGGAACTACCCTGTCCCTTGCCATGAGTACGCCTATAGACCCTCAAAGGCTCATATTCAGAAGAGGAACTAGAAACCACCACTCTACGACGATGATACGTCTGCAGGTACTGCTTTGACCTCCTCCTCTGGCCTCGCAACACAAAGCCTCTACTGCTGGGTGCGTGAGATGTCACTGGCATCATCCACATGAAGTCTCGCTCGGGATGCCTCGGCATATGCCACATCTGGGTAAAGGGAGGCAACCGAACAACTCTGAAAGGTCCAATGATGTTCGCGTACGGTGAAGTCCCAATGGAGGTCCAATGATGTATGTATGAGGATAATTGTTATTGTATAGTTTATATGATTTTGGCATGATATATGTGACATTGTTGATGATGATTAATTGCATGTCGTGAGTTAAATGAGTTGATGATGTTAATATGTTGAAACTGTTGTTATTAAACTATGCTAATCAAAGACATAGGGATGTTAGTGTTGAACCTAAAACTAGAATTAATCTAATAGATGTTAATAAAATGTAAAGATGTTAATGAGGGGTCAGATTAATGCCAATGGATTAATCAAGAACCTTAGGATTGATTTTGAGTATTGAAAAATTAGAGTAAACTCTAATTTCAGAACTGAGAACGCTGCAATGACGTAGAGCACGCCCGTGCTCAGTACTCAGTGAAGCCAGTACAATCGTGCTCTGATGCAGCACGTCCATGTCGGAAAACAAGAAAAAGTGACGCTGATGAGCACGCCAGTGCTCTCAGTGTGCACACTCGTGCTCACAGTCAGCATGCTCGTGCTCAAACCGTGCACGACCGTGCCACTAGGCAGATTTGAGGAAACTTCACAGATTCAAATAAAAAGAGTGATTTAACAACCTTTGTGATGAAAATATGACATATAAGATTATAAGATATGACCTTGAGGATAGTTAATAAACTAGGATAATGATAAGGTAAGATTTATTAAAGACCCTTGATAAAACATTGATGTTGATTAAGACGGTAACAATGAGTTATCACACATTGATGGAGGTGGTTGTCATGTTGTTTGTATGTTAGCATTGCATGCATCATGACATGGAGTTGTTAGTTGGGAGAAGTTACGATGATTGGGGAGTTCGTCCGAGAGTATGGCAAACTGGCCGTCCGTGGTGATTCATCCGAGAGTTAGGTGAATCAAGCGCATCTGTGGTGGTCCATCCCAGAGTAAGGTGGATTGTCTATCATAGGGGTTCATCCGAGAGTTTGGTGAACTGCCGATGTTGGTGCTTATTGGCCAATGAGGATATATAACTCCAAAATCGTCTTCCTGAGTTACTTATTGGATACACATTGCATATGGAGTAGTGGAGTAGCTCTGCATCGCATAGCATGTTTATTAATGTGATATGATATGATATGGTATGAAGTAATCTGTTATATGATGTATTATATGTTGTGTAATCATCTTGCTAACTGCTCTATTACCATTTATGTTTATACGTACAGTTTCTTACTCCCTATTGTTGCTTTTTCTTGCATGTACCTTTGGTTTATGCAGAGGATGGGAGTAGCCAGTTGAGGAGTGATCCCGAGGATATCGCTTACTCTTAGTATAGGTTTCAGTTTATGTTAGTTTGTTTTTTGATGTATTATCGGTAGTGGTTACCAACTCTAATATACGACATCGGGATTTGGGTTTGTTTTATGTATGTTTTCCGCAGTTGTTATTTATGGTTTTATACGTTTTGGATCATGTGGTACTTGCTACCTATGGTTTTAATTTATAACTTCTTTTATATGAGTTATTTTTATATTTAGCATATGCGGAGTAGTGGGTGTCACATTTAGTGGTATCAAAGCCGATATGTCCTTCAGGCCGGAGTATGTGTTTGGTATGTTTTCGTCTGTGTACTCTTATATGATTATCTATGCCTAGTATGGATGATGATATAGGATTATAGGAACCTTAGTTTCTTTTCTTGCTTAACTTTCTGTGTTAAGTGGTTCTCTTTGGACGATGTAGGAAGATATGGCTGGTAGGAATGATCGCGCAATTGCTGATGCTCTGGCACTGTTGGCTAATGCCTTTGCTTAGAACAACAACCAAAACCGGAATCATCATGGAGGAGCTGTTGAGTTTCAAGGCCTGGACAAGTTCCAGAGGACCAACCCACCTTCGTTTAAGGGAGCTTATGACCCTGAAGGTGATTTTCTATGGATCCGCAAGCTCGAGAAGATCTTTCGGGCTATGGCATGCAATGAAGACCAGAAAGTCGCGTTCGGGACTTTCATGTTAATGGAGGAAGCCGAACACTGGTGGGAGAGTTGTCGCCAGAGCATGGAAGCTGAAGGTACAGTAGTTACTTGGGTTGCCTTCAAGGAGAGGTTCTTTGGAAATTTCTTTTCAGCTGACATCCGTGACAAGAAGGAGATGGATTTTCTGGCTCTGAAGCAGGAAAACATGTCCGTTGGGTAGTATGCTGCAAGGTTCGGGGAGCTTGCTTGTTACTACAGCTCTATCAGTATGTGAAAGATGACCACTCCAAGTGTGTGAAGTTTAAAGATGGTCTGCGCCCAGAGATCAAGCAAGCTATTACTACTAGGAGATTCAAGTCTTTCCAGTTCTTATGAACAAGTGTAGGATCTTTGAAGATGCCTAAAAATCCAGAGTTACGCACCGCGAGAGTTCTATTTCCCAAGGTAACAAGAACACAACTCAGCAAGATAAAGAGGAACAACATCTGGCGCCGGTAAGCTGGGATTTCATACAAGTCAGCAAGAAGCCACAGTATGCTACGAGATCAACCAGTGACGGAGGATCTTCGGCCCCTAGGCCAATCTAGTGTGGCAAGTATGGTAAATGTAACACCCCATTTTATTGATTAGTGTATGGGACATTAATTTAGCATGCTTAAGGATCTTAATTATGTTCCTTGTGTGTTGAGGAAGCCATGGTTCAAATTTGGGACAATTTGGCCTTGGAACGGGTCCAGAAAGTGGAAAATCGTGGAAGAACAGAGTAAATCAGCATCTAATGTTTAGGTGTGGAGAAACCCCACACTCAAACGTTGACCATTGACGTCAGAGCATGGGTAGTTGCACGTCAGAGCGTGGAAAGGGGTACGCGTGGGGGTGCACGTGTCAACGCGCACGCGACTCATGGCAGAGACGTGGCAATCAGCTTGCCACGCTCAAGCGTGGAGTTTTCCCATGTCCGAGCGTGCCTACGCTGAAGTGTGGAGTTTTTCCATGCTCAAGTGTGGACAGCTTGACAGCATTACTTAAATTTTCTCTTCTCTTTTCTCTTGGAACGAAACTCATTAGTTTCACCTGCAAGAGAACTTAGAGAAAGAA
The DNA here is from genome assembly GCA_039655645.1 of Ammopiptanthus mongolicus. Taxonomy (NCBI): domain Eukaryota; kingdom Viridiplantae; phylum Streptophyta; class Magnoliopsida; order Fabales; family Fabaceae; genus Ammopiptanthus; species Ammopiptanthus mongolicus. Next base: position 41,323,788 of record CM077344.1, read on the forward strand.
GGTCTGAGATTCCTAGAGAGAGAAACTTGAGTTTGAGGTTGATCGAGGCGTCGGATCGTGATTCCGACTACACCATTGAGATCGGGGCTTCGAGTACTACGATTTCCACGGATTGGTTTCTCGATTTCTCGAAGGTAAGCTCGAATCTCTAGCATGTTGACCTTAGTGTTCTCCGTGTTCTTCGAGCTTCTCCCTTGAATCTTCTTGGTTTTGGTATTGCCCTAGGGTTAACAATGTTGTTTATACGTCGTTTCCATGATTAAGGCAAATTTCGAGGTCGTGTTGGTGCTAGATTTGGAAAAGGAGGTTGCGGCTGGAGGTTGGTAGTGGTGGCAATTGCGTGGTGGCGGTTGCGGTGTTGGTGTGATCGTGGTTTGTAACACCCCGATTTTCAAGCTTTCTAATATCAGTAAATTATATAATTGATTTTATATTTTTATCTGAGATTTAGAAAATGAATTAAAATATGGTCACGTTCTATGCTATCGTAGGAAGCTACGGTTAAATTTTGGGTCGATAACTCAGACGGAGCTCGATCTGCGTTTTTGCACTGACAGTATGATTTTACTACTCAGACGACCTAATTTTGACTCATAAACAAAACAGTTAGGCTTAGAACTGGATTTCCAACATTTTCGTTAAATTTGAAAAAAATAGGTTCCTACGCTTTATTCGAGCGAAATCTCAAACCAGGGGACGAACGGAGCTGCTTATGGATTTATTGGGACCCTCGAACTGATAATCATGAAGTCACATCAGGTCACATCACCTTGGGATGCGTGCCAATGTCATGATGGGTTTTCAAAATATCTAGACACGAAAAGACCAAAACGCCTCTGACCTTTTTCACATTTACAACTTTGTCCTAGTGTAAAATGGCTATAATACCCTTAAGTGAGATTTTTTGACTCATCCTCACCCTTCCTTTCTCTTTCATTCGACCATCTCTCTCTCTCTCCCTCCTCCTTCACTTCTTTTCTTCTTCTTCTTCATTTCTCCATTTCTTCACCTTACTTTCTCTAATTTTCTCAAGCATTTCATAGAGAAAATTGTGAAACAAAGTTGATATTCTTGATCACCTTCATCATCTAAAAGGTACGGAACCCTCACTTACTCTCTTAATCTTCATATTTTGCATTGAAATCTTGTATCTTTCTCTATGATCAACTTTGAAGCTTAAACTTCAAAAATCTCTAGAAAATTGTAGAAAAATCCTTTTAATGTCAACCCAATTTCTATTATCTAGTTTCATCCTCTTCTATCACTGTCTAAGAGCATGAAATCAAATAAGCTTCCTAGCCTATTTAATTTAGAGAGGCTGAACCTAGCTATTTTGGGGGAAATGGGTTTTTGGTTCAATTTTGTGAAATGATTCTTGGTTTCACCTCTTTCATTCTATGATCATGTAGTCCAAGTGATTAGAAAATCAAATCAGACTCTAACCTATTTTTACCCATGATGGCCGAAATCCTAACTTGTTGGTTAAAGAGGTTTTGGTTCAAATCTTTGACAAGTAATCATAGATTATGTCTTAATCATGCTTAAGGATCATTGATCCAAGAGTTGGTAGAATTTCAACATCTCTAGCCTATTTAAATAAATAGGGGCAGAACCTTAGTCATAAGGATTAGGGAAGTTTTGATTGAACTGTATTATTTTCTGGTTGTGGTGTGTTGTGAAAGGTCAGACGGTATTCGATCGTTCGAAAGCGCGTACGATTGACAGTTGCGGAGCAGCAGTCGGAGTTGCACGGGAACATTGTTCAGGTGGGGGAAAGAACCACAATATCGTCGGGGAGGCAAAATTTAAAATATTATATATATTGATATGCGTAGGGCGACCTAAACCCTACTAGAGGTTATTTGATCGATAGGTTGATTTTATCGTATATTGAGGATGTATGTTCTGTGATGGGTTGTTTAATATACTATATGTGTGATATGTATGTTGTGTCTATTATATGTTTATGGTTACTTAATTATTTACCTGTGAGTTGATTTTATTATTGAACCTGTTTCTGGTTGCTTTATGATGTGATGTTGTGACTGCTGATGTCTGAGTAGAGATAGGCATTAAATTCTGATAAGTTGGGAGATGAATATGTGGTGAGAAAGTCGAGGATATATACATATACATATATATATATATATATATATATATATATATATATATATATATATATATATATATATATGTTATAGTGCTCAACCCAGAGATCCAGTTGATCTGTTTGCGTTGTGATTTAAAATTGATACTCGGTTAAGCCAGAGAAAGTTGGTCGTGGTTGTTATAAGTTGTCGTTGAGACACTAAGTTGTTGATCCCGAGATGAGTCGGTGAGGTTCATGTTGCATTGTTGTTGTTCATCACTGTGTTGGCGTATGGGCGATCGATCTTGCTTGCGGAGAGATGATCGTACCCATCAGTTGTGAATGGGCGAATGTCCCGACCTGGCCTGCGGGCGGGGGGATGTGTCGTTACCGTAAGTTGAGTTGTTGACGAGCGAATGTTCCGACCTGGCCTGTGGGCGGGGTAATATGTCGTACCCATGAGACTAGTTGAGCCTGGGAGGCTGTTGGCCGAATCTTGTATTACGGGGAGTGGCACAGAGATGAACGAGACATCTTGATCTGTTGGGGATATCGCGTCATGATCGCATCCATATAGTCGTTAGTTGCATGAGTGTAAGAGACTGTAGTTAAGAGAGAATGATTTGGGAGTTGATTGATTGACACTGCTATGTTGTTGAGTGTTGCTATCTATATAAATTATTTTATAGCTATTTTCCCATTTATGATGAGTTGTTGTTTCTTATCCCCTATATTTTCTCTATGTCGTATTTTATTTATTCTTGATCGCACGAGAAGATCCTGTTGAGGAATTGCCAGATGAGATTGATGGCATACCTATTGAACCTGATACTGGCGGGAGAGCCTCAGATCCCAATGCTGGGGGACTTTGAGCTGCTCTGTGTAGAGGACGATCGTCTCTGGGAGATTGACTACTCTCAGCAAAGAGTAGTGTATACGGCCCGACTACCGTATACGTTAAAGTCTTATCGGGGTAGACAATCTTAGTTTTGTTATGGTCAGTACATGGGTTTGAGTGAAATGTATTTTTGGGGCCAGGAGAGGAAGTCGTATGTATTTTATTTTGTTACCATGCTTTCATTTTATTGGCTAGTTGCGTACTCTGAGACTTTTTAATGCCGGCTGTTGTAGGCTCTACTGATGGAGCAAGTACTCTTATGTCTGTGTAAATTATTATGGTATCAGTGTATAGATTGTTTCAATATTTCCGCATTTTTATATTACCATGCTGTACTGCAACGTTAAGAATTTGAGTTCGGGTTACCAATGGGACCTCCGAGGAAGGGGTTGTCTTATGGTTGAGTTTGTGATCGTTGCATCAATTGCTCTAAGGTGGGGGAAAGAATCACACTCGTTGGGGAGGCAAGAATAGAGTAGAATACATTGATATGCGTAGGGGATCCTAAACCCTACTAGTGGTTGAGTAACCGACAACACCTAAGTCCACATTAGCGACTACCATAAACATGGTACCAATGTAGGATTAGGCATGCGTGACTGTTGGTCTGCCTAGAGCTAAGAGATGATCATTGTGGATTGGGTGATGTGTGAGATAAGATCATTTGGTGGAAATAAGCTACTGCACTCAACCTGGTGAAATGATTGAGGACTATGGATAGTCATGAGCACTCTGCTTGGTAGGGAGTGTTGGTGTTCAGTGTGTTAGGTGACGGGGTTGAGTTGCTAAGCGATTGATCAGGATGAGTTGTGAGGATTCATGTTATATTTGCATCGTGTGGTGATGTCACAGCCGCGTAGATCTAGGATTACGCAAGGTCAAACCGGAACTATAGATAGATGCTTGGTAGGTCTACTGTGAGCTTCTGAGATCCCTAATGCGCATTCCAACACCGGGACAGCTATTCCTATCGGGAATGGAGAATAGTGTCACACTGCTTGGTAGGGGTGAGCATCCTGTTTGGTAAGGGATGTAATGTACTTGTGGGTGTAACGGAACTTGCTGCTCGGATGACGTTTGACTTTCATCCTGCTTGGTAGGGGATACGTTGTGACATAGGAATGTGGCCGCATCTTCATGTCAGGTCTAGGTGCATGAGAGTGTGAGACCAGTAGTTAAGTTAAATAAACTCCGAGGATGGTTGTTGGTGATGATTGTATGTGGTTGTGCTATTAATGTATCTGCTTTACCCTTTATCCCTATCTGTGATGAGATGTAATTCTTATCCCTTGGTTATTCCTATATTGTATGTACTCTTATATCATGGTAAGAAGACCTGGTAGCGGCGCCAGATGATGAAGGGCTGGATGGCACTCTATACGAGCCCAACGCTGGTGGGAGAGCCACAGACCCCAATCTTGGGAGTTTCTAAGTGGCTGTACAACGAGTACGAGTGGAGAGTATCCTACATCCAGGCTGAAGCAGAGTGTGTTGGCGTACTAAGTATGTATGGCCATTGAGTTTGTCCTTTTTATGTATCTTGGGCGAGGAGAGGAAGTCGTCTGTATATATTCATGCCATGCTTTCCTCTTTATGGTTTATGCTACTCTGATAATTGTGTATTTCATGTACAGTATATATATACAGTATGTGTGTATGTTTAAGGTTTTAAATATCCTCGTATGTGTAAGGAGCGCGCTAACAGTTATAATATAATTAGGGTTAGTTAACTAGGTTCTTTAATCAGGCAAGGGGACGTCTCATTTGGTGGTATTAGAGCAGTTTGGTTCTAACAAGAACTGTGGAGTCTGGAATCATAACTGCTAATCTTGGAAGTTGTTACTGGCCATGTCTAGTTGGACCCACAAGCGGGCGCCAACTATGCTGAGATGTTCGGTAGAGTGTCCGATGCGAAAGTTATAAGTTATCGTGTTTGATAATTTTTTTATTCATAAGGCATATAGTAAGTTTACATGTTCAATAATATTATGTCTTATGAATCGGAGCTAATAATTTCTTCTACAGGAAGTTAAATGGCTCAAGGACACGGTAGAAGAGCCCAAGGTAGAGAACGTGGCGGAAGGGCCACCGAGGGAACAACTGAACCAAGGAATGGACATAGAGACACTTCCCACACAAGTGGTGGGGAGGAACCCACTGAGACCTTAAGGGCAGTCAAGGAGTTGGCAACCGCTATGCTGCAGCAGACGCACCAAAATGCTGAATTTTTACAAATGACTATGCAATAGCAACAGAGACAGAATCAGAGGCATGATGTCAATGCCAAAGATGTCGGACTGACAACTTTTCTGAAAGGGAAGCCGCCGCAGTTTAATGGTGACTTCGATCTGGTGGGTGTAGAGCTCTAGATACAAGAGCTAGAGAAAATCTTTGCTGCTATGCATTGTCGCGAAGATTGTAAGGTGACATATGCATCGTTCGTGCTAACAGGAAGTTCCAAGCTATGGTGGAAGGGAAAGCGAAGGATGTTAGAAGGAGAGGGCAGAATAAGTAACTGGCAGTTATTCCGATAGTGCTTTCTGGGGAAGTACTTTCCTCGATGGATGAGGAGAAAGAAAGATAAAGAATTTATGGGCTTGAAGCAAGGAAGCATATTTGTGGGAGAGTATGCGGCAAGGTTTGAAGCACTGCTCAAGTTTTCCGAGTTCTACCAGAGATACCCGGAATAGGAATGGGTATGTCGTCGGTTTGAGGATGGATTGAAGTATGAATTGCAAAGGATGATAGCGCCGCTAAACATCTCCAGGTTTCCGGAGATGTTAGAAAGGTGCTCTATGATCGAGAACATAGACAGAAAGAGAGAACCGCAACAGCAACAAAGGAGTGGAGGACCAATAAGAAGCAACACTCATCAGAAAGGCAAGGGTAGAGGGGGTAGGCCCCAATCTGGAGGGAGACCATATGATCGTCCAATTGCCACAGGAGGGGCAGGAACTGGAGGAGCTAGAGCGGTGCAATTAAGACCGCAAGGATGTCTTAGGTGTGGGGTTCCGCATCTGATCAGAGACTACACACTGAGTGGGGACAGGCAATGTTTTCACTGTGGCAAGCTGAGTCACTTTGCCAGAGACTGCAGACAACAGGCTCAACAGCAGCAACACGTTGCTGGTAATCGAGGAGCAGCGGTAAGACCACGAGCTACGGGGAGGGTATTTACCATGAAAGGAGCTGAGTCCTCTCGATCCCCTGATCTCATTCAAGATATGTGCTTAGTGTCTGGTAAACTATTGTCCGTGTTATTTGACTCGGGAGCCACTCATTCATTCGTGTCTCTTGAATGCGTGAAACACTTGAAATTATCTGTGTCATTGCTTCCGTATAATCTGACTGTTTCTACTCCTACAAATGATTCCTTGACTACCATGTCTGTTTGCTTAAAATGTCCAATGGTTGTGGAAAATAGATCTTTCCTCGTTGATCTAGTTTGTTTGCCAATGCAACAATTAGATGTTATCCTAGGTATGGATTGGCTCTTAGCCAACCATATACTGTTAGACTGTGCTAGAAAGACCTTAGTATTCCTCGGGCAACCTAGTTTGATGCCTGCCAATAATTAGAATCTTCCAGGACGTAATTGATCTCAGCAATATGTGATGTTATTCTCCATGGAAGTGAAAGAAGCTCTTGAAACAAGTTCTTTGCCTGTGGTGAGAGAGTTTCCGGAGGTATTTCCAAGTGATGTTTCGGGGTTGCCACCTGAGAGGGAAATCGAATTTGCAATATACCTAGTACCTGGAACCGAACCAATCTCAATAGTACCATACAAAATGTCGCCGACAGAGTTAGTGGAATTGAAAAAGCAACTAGATGATATGATGGGAAAAGATTTCATCAGGCCAAGCGTTTCGCCGTGGGGAGCACTTGTTCTGTTTGTTAAGAAGAAGGATGGGAGTTCGAGATTGTTCGTTGACTACCAATAGTTGAACAAGGTAACCATCATGAACAAGTATCCTTTGCCAAGGATAGATGACCCGATGGATCAATTGAAGGGAGCAGCCGTACTTTCCAAGATTGACTTGAGATCTGGCTATCCTCAAATCAGAGTTAAGAAGAAGGATGTACTAAAGACGACGTTCAGGACTTGGTATGGACATTACGAGTATCTAGTTATGCCTTTTGGCGTAACAAATGCTACAGCGATGTTTATGCACTACATGAACAGGATTTTCCGACCATTCCTGGATAAGTTCGTGGTTGTGTTCATCGACGACATCCTCATCTACTCAACAAACCGAGAGGAATATGAGGAACATCTCCGGATTGTGCTTCAAGTGTTGAAGGATAGACAACTGTATGCATAACTACCCAAGTGTGAATTTTGGCTAGAAGAGGTATAGTTTCTAGGGCATGTGATCAATAGAGAAGGCATAGCAGTGGACCCGGTGAAGGTAGAGGCAGTAGTCCAGTGGGAAAGTCCGAAGACGGTCAGTGAAGTAAGAAGTTTCCTTGGATTGGCTAGGTATTATAGAAGATTTATAGAAGGCTTCTCGAAGATTGTGCTACCTATGACACAATTGACGAGGAAAGGCAAGTCATTCGAGGGGACAGCGGAATGCGAAGCCATTTTCCAAGAATTGAAGAAGAGGTTGACTACGTCGTCAGTGTTGGCATTACCAGACCCTTTGGGGCAGTTCGAGGTGTACTGCAACGCATCATATCAAGGGCTAGGATGTGTGCTCATGCAAGGGGGGAGAGTTGTGGCTTACTGCAACACCCTTTCCTGAGTGTCACATTCCCGAACGATTATAAAGCCGAAAATAATATTAATGCGGAAAATACGTTTTTTTTCTTTCGCAATGATATAATGGGATTATGGAAAAGGTTAGGGGATTTTGGTCTTTTCACGTCCAGGTGTTTTCTAACGTCATCATGACACTGGCACGCTTTCTTGGGTGATGTGACTTCATGATTATCCGTTAGCGGGTCCCGTTAAATCCATATACAGCTCCGTTCGTCACCCGATTGAAGATTTCGCCCAAATAAAGCGTAGGAACTTATTTTTTTTCAAATTTGACGAAAATGTTGGAAATACAATTCTAAGACTAACTGTCTCGTTCACGGGTCAAAATTAGGTCTTTTGTGTAGTAAAATACTACTGTCAGTGAAAAAAGACAGACCAGACTCCGTCTGAGTTTTTGACCCAAAATTTAACCGTAACTCCCTATGATAGCGTAGAGCGTGACTATGGTCTCAGAGTATTTTAATTCACTCTCTAGACCCTCCAATAAAATACAAACACATAAATACTGATTATTAATATTATAAAGCTTGAAAAATCGGGGTGTTACATTACTACCCCTCTTAAAAGAATTTCGTCCTCGAAATTTAACGTACCTCTTAAAATAGACTCGGATACTGTCGTTGCATGTCTTTTTCTCTTTCCTAGGTAGCATCAACTGAAATCTTGTTCCAGATAACTTTGACCAAAGATATCTCCTTCCCTCGCAGTTGCTTTACTCTTCTATCCTCGATCTTAACAGGTAGTGTTTCATAGGTCAGGTTATCCTTTAGCTATACTGAATCAGACTTTATGACATGACTGGAATCCGGAATATATTTACGCAATTGCGAAACATGAAAAACATTATGAAGGTTGGATAGAAAAGGCGGTAAAGCTATTTGGTAAGCTACTGGACCTATCCGACGAAGAATTTGATAAGGTCCGATGAATTTTGGAGTGAGTTTTCTGGACTTAAGGACCCTGCCCACCCCAGTCGTTGGAGTGACTCTCAAAAACACATGATCACCTTCTTTGAACTCAAGGGGCCTACGTCTTTTATCCGCATAACTTTTCTGTCGACTCAAAGTTGTCCTCATCTTCTCTTGAATCAGTTTCACCTTTTCAGTTGTTTGTTGTACTAGGTCAAGTCCTAACGAAGCACTTTCTCCATCTTGGTACCAACATAAAGATGTTCTGCATTGTCATCCGTATAAAGCTTCATAGGGCGCCATCCCTATGCTTGAATGATAACTGTTGTTGTAGGTGAACTCTATCAACGGTAGGAAACTCTCCCAACTCCCGGCATTTTCCAACACACACGCCCTCCACAGGTCCTCTAAAGATTGAATCGTCCTTCCTGATTGTCCGTCTATCTGAGGGTGATAAGCCGAACTCAGCCGTAACTTCATTCCTAAGGCTTCATGTAAACTCCGCCAAAACCGCGAAGTAAAACCTGGGTCTCTATCTGATATGATGCTTGAAGGTACCCCATGCAGTCTCACCATCTCACTGATATAAATCTGAGTAAGCTACTCCATGGAATACTTGATATTGATAGATAGAAAATGAGCTAATTTCGTAAGCCTATCAACCACTACCCAAATGGAATCGCACCCCTTAGGTGTCCTTGGCAAACATGTCACAAAATCCATTGTTATGCCGTCCCATTTCCACTCTGGGACATCCAACGGAAGTAACATTCCTGATGGCCTTTGATGTTCAACCTTTGTTTTTTGACACACCAAGCAAGACGCCACATAATCAGCCACATCTCTTTTCATGCCTTGCCACCAAAACAACCGCTTCAGGTCTTGGTACATCTTGGTTGATCTTAGATGTATACTCAACTTGCTTCTATGAGCTTCGTCCAGAATTAATCTCCTTATCTCTGGGTTGTTTGGCACACAAACCCGTTCTCCTCGTCTTAGGATTCCATCTGCTCCTTCTTTGTATTCAGACGTCATCCCTTTCTTCAGATTTCCTCGCTCTTTCGCTAGATATTGGTCGTATACTTGTTTCTCCCGAATATGATCCATTAGATCACATGACACTGTAACCATGCCCACACAAAGTCTCCCTGGCCTACTGACCACGGACAGATGCATATCTCTGAACTGTTCTAACAGCTCGTGTTCCTTAACCATCATGGCATACACATGTAACACTTTCCTACTCAGGGCATCCGCTACCACATTAGCTTTCCCCGGGTGATACTGTAACTGGAAGTCATAGTTCTTCAGAAATTCCAGCCACCGTCTCTACCTCATGTTGATCACTTTCTGATCGAACAAGTACTTCAAACTCTTATGATCGTTGAAGATATTGAACGTCGAACCATACAAGTAGTGCCTCCAAATCTTCAACGCAAAGATTACCGCTGCTAACTCCAGATCATGAGTAGGATAGTTCTTTTCGTGCACTTTCAACTATCTCGAGGCATAAGCTACCACTTTCCGAATCTGCATCAAAACATAGCCTAACCCCTGGTATGAAGCCTCATAGTATACTTCCTAAGGTTCACTTGGGTCTGGCAACACCAATACTGGCGAAGTAGTCAACCTCTTCTTCAACTCCTGGAAACTATGCTCACAGGCTTCAGTCCACTCAAAAGCTTTCTCCTTCCTCATTAATTGGGTAAGGGGTCCTACAATCTTAGAAAATCCCTTGATGAACCTCCGATAATACCCAGCCAAGCCCACAAAACTGCGTATCTCAGTCACTATGGTTGGTTTCTCCCACTCAAGAACTGCTTCAACTTTTGACGGGTCTACAGCAATTCCTTCCTTTGAAATCACGTGACCTAAAAACTGCACTTCGTTGAGCCAAAACTCACACTTAAACAGCTCTGCGTACGACTGTTTCTTCTTCAGAACCCGAAGAACCACACTAAGATGTTCAAATTGTTCTTCCCGGTCTCGCGAATAGATGAGTATGTCGTCTATGAAAACAACAGCAAACTTATCTACGTAGGGACGAAAAATCCTATTCATATAAGCCATGAATATGGCTGGAGCATTCATCACCCCAAAAGGCATTATAAGGTACTCGTAGTGCCCATAGCGTGTTCGAAATATCTTTGGTACATCTTCTGCCTTCACACGAATCTGGTGATAACCCGATCGCAGATCAATCTTGGAGAAAACTGCCGCCCCCCTCAACTGATCCATCAAGTCATCTATCCTCAGAAGAGGATACTTATTCTTAATGGTAACCTTGTTCAACTGGCGATAATCCACACATAAGCAAGAAGTTCCATCTTTCTTCTTCACTAATAGCACAAGTGCTCCCCATGACGACACACTGGGTCTAATGAACTGCTTCCTCAATAAGTCCTCCAATCGTTCCTTCAAGATTTCCAACTCTGCAGGTGCCATACGATACGGTGCCGTAGACACGGGTCCTGTTACTGGCACAAGATCGATCGTAAACTCGATGTCCCGAACTGTCGGTAATCCTGGTACATCTTCAGGAAAGACTTCCGGAAACTCGTTCATGATAGGCACATGCTCTAAGACTAGCTCGCTCTTGACCTCCAAAGAAGATAGCAACATGTATCCTTGAGCTCCTTCTCTTAAGGAAGCGTTTACTTGGTTGGCAGTCAAAAAATCAAGAATTCTTAGAACTAGGAAAGATTAAGGTTTTGTTTGCACACTCTAACAGGATATGGTTAGAAGATAACCTATCCATCCCTAAGATTATATCCATTTGCAAAAGAGGCAAATAGATCAAATAAATCAAAAACGTCCTATCTTCTACAGAAATAGAACAGTTCAAACAACTTTCACAGTTATAACAGGCTTTGCAGTAAGTGTAGAAATTACTAAATCAAAAGGTAAAAAAGACACAGGCAATCCCAAAAGGTTCACACAGTCATATGCAATAAAGGAATGCGTTGCGCCTGAATCAAACAGTTAAGGTTTTACCTTCCATGAGGCACTGACTGTGGATCAAGTCTTCATTCTGAGAAGCCTCAGCACCATTCACAGTACAAACTCTACCCTTTGCCTTAGGCCTTGCTGCTTGCACATTGCTGGCAGAATGTCCAGCTTTTGATTGCACACAGTCGCGTGAAGTATGCCCCGGTCTCCCACACCTGAAGCATATTATCCCCTTGATTAAGCATTCTCTGGTGGCATGATTATTCTTGCCACACTTCATACACTTGTTTGGGGCGTTTCCAGACTGACTAAAACCCCCACTGCTTCCTCCTACAGAACATTGTTGTTGACCTCGCTGCTTTGAATATGGTTTCCATCGAGATCTATTATCACGACCATTGTTGCCTCTGTGGAACCTTGTAACGCCCCCTCGGCGCTACATACACGAACTCGATTAAGGAAAACATAAACAAAATAAAATGCTGGTTGCTTTCAGAAAACACTTTAATTATTTAACTACGTTCGAAAATGTGGGTCGAAAAAAAATTTTTCTTCATAGATCAAGTAATCCAAACTCAAGACAAAGGAATAATCCCTATAATACACATCAACGTTCAATATTAATAACAACATAGTCATGACGTAATTATGCCGGAGCATATAAGTTTCTTAGGAATATAATTTAAACCATAACATAAGTTCAGGTCTAATATACAATATTACAGACTCAAAAACATATGTTCGACATACGTGCAGCAGATAATATAAGACTACTTCAAAATAAAACTCTTAAGCTGGTCGGGCTAAAAGTAGCCATTGGGATCCGAACCCCAAAGTCAGCTCCGATTCCTAGAGGAATTTGGAGAGTTCCTCTTTTTTCGCTCATTCAAAAGACTCCGTCATCCGAGTCCTCACGTGTCCGCGGGGACCTACAATCAGCATCTGTACATGTATTCCAAAAGCACAACAGGGTGTCCAACATGTACAAGCAAAGGTGAGATACTCATTTTATAAGTTTACCACGATAGCCGCACAAGCGAAAAACAACAAATACATTCACATATAAATACAGTTATAATAACAGATATTCATACAACGTAATATCTCAAACACTATCATGAGTTATAATGATGCATGAGACTTCAATATCATCTTTCTAATTCATGTTCTCTGGAGATTCCTACTTCCTTTCATCGAGCGATAGGCCGCAAATACACCCATAACACAATTGTTCTCATGAGTCGGCCTCTCAATTTAGGTTCGAACTCCAATTGTTCTGGGGTATCACATCATAACCATATCCTGAATAGTCCAGTCTCTGATCGAGTTCATCCGTGTTTGGCAACCGATTACCACGGCATGGGGATACAACGCCTCCGGCTACATGTGGAGTCTCGAACATAGTATGCCCCTATAGACCTAGTGGTCTTAACTGGCTCATATTCTCAACTACTTGAGTTGTAGATCATTTTCAAATGGCACGTTTGTCTTTTCATGTATGTACACCGAAGGTTCGTTTTCTTTTTCGTTCATTCTTTCTTGTCGAGGCATATAGCCCACGACTCGTTTTAAAGGACATTAAGCCCGTTCATTCAAAACACAGGACGCGAAGTCCGAGTGATCAATTCCCAAAACACTAGTTCGACGTCTCGGTCACTAGGTTTGCATACATCTCAAAAGAATCATCGTTTTTCGTTTCGATCTTATTTTCACAAAGTAGTATTAGAAAAAAAAAAAAAAAAACTCAATTTCATTGTCTTAACTTAAAACATTCTTTTCCGAGAAAAACATTTTTCGGGAAAAACTCTTCTTCTTCACAAATCCATTTTTCTAAAGGTTCCGTCTCCTTATAAACATTTTTCTAAAAGGAAATCCACTTTGCATTGACTTTTCCTTAAACGACTTTTTATTTCAAAAAGCAACTAATATTTAAAAAAAAATGCTTTCCTCCTCGATAAACGAAACATTTCTCAAAAACTTTCCTTTAGTTTCAAAATCCATTTTTCAAAATCTTCGATTTCTGTTTTCGAGTATTTTCATCTTCTTTATCGAGTCATAGCCAGTCCTATGCCCTTAACTAGTCCAGGATATAAATATATATAGTTATATAAACATCAAGTCAGCCCAATATCACAATAAATTTCATCCAAGGCATCAATGCCACAAATCACATTCAATATCCAAGTACAAATATCATCAAGTAAATCAAGTACATAGATCATTCGCACATATCTTCCAATCATCAACCAAAACAACCCCAGCACATATAACAATCAAACATCATGAGACTACCAAACTTATTATAAAATACCTCCCTTTACTTCTTTAAGTTTCTAAATCAATTCCTGAACGATTCTCGGCTCCGGTTCCGGTTTCGTCCGCGTCGCCTAAAACAATCAAGCACAATTCAATTCACAACAACAATCAATACAAAATAACAACTTCAAAACATAAGTTTCCTTCCCCAAAATTGGTCTAAGGTTCAGCCAAAATTTGTAAAATAGGCTAGGGATCTCATTTGGTTCCAATCTTTTGGATGGTTGGTTCTTAAGCATTCTTAACACTAGATTAAGTCCTATTACTCAAAAATTTGAAACAAAACTCATGGTTCTACACACTCTAGGTTGCGGTCATGAAGAAGAAAAGTTGGCTAGGAATTGGTTTGGTTTTCCAATCACTTGGATTCAACGATCATAGGAAAGGAAAGGATGGAGTCAAGTGTTATAGAACAAAAGTTGGAAAAACACATCTTTCCCCAATATTTCTAGAGTTCGGCCCTTTCAAATAAAATAGGCTAGGATGAGAGTTTGATCACATACTCTTGGATAGAGGTAGATGGTAATGAAACTAGCGCAAGGAAATTGGTTTCACATTAAAAGGATTTTTCTATAATTTTCTAGAAATTTTTGAAATTTGGATCATAAACTTGATACTCATGGAATCAAGGATTTCAAACATTAAATAGGAAGAGATCCATGAGGTTTAAGGATCTATAGAGTGTTCTTACCTCTTGAATGATGAAGAATGGACAAGAATCACACTTTTCCTCACAAAACTCAAGTTTTTCTCTTAAGAAAATGGAGAACAACCAAGGAAGAAGATGAAGTTAAGAGAAGAAGTGGGTGAAGGCTTCATGAAGTTGCCTATTTCATGAGTATGAAGGGAGGACAAGGATGTCCACAATTTTTTTCACTTAAGGGCAATTTGGTCTTTTCACACAAGGTTAAATTGTAATTATGAAAAATGTTAGGGGTATTTTGGTCTTTTCGCATCCAAATATTTTCAAAATCATAATGACACTTGGCACGCATCCCAAGGTGATGTGACTTGATGTGACATCAAGTTTATCCGTTAGCGGGTCCCGGTAAATCCATATCCAGCTCCGTTCGTCACTCGATTTGAGATTTCGTCCAAACGAAGGTCAGGAAGTGATTTTTTTCAAATTTAACGAAAACGTAGGAAATTCGATTCTAAGACTAATTGTCTCGTTCACGAGTCAAACTGAGATCTCTTGAGCAGTAAAATCTTGCTGTCAGTGGAAAAACCAAGACCGGGCTCCGTTTGGGTTTTCAACTCAAAATTTAATCGTAGCTTCGTACGATAGCGTAGAGCATGAATATGATCTCGGTTTATTTTATTTCATTTTCTAAATCCTCGAATAAAATATAAACTTAATATTCTCTTATTGATATATAAAAGCAGTGAAAAATCGGGGTGTTACATTACTACCCCTCTAAAAAAAAATTTTCGTCCTCGAAATTACGTACCTGGAAAAAGATCGGGATACTGTAATCTCATCTTGTCCGAGCTCCCACGCTGCGTCTCCAGTCGCTTCATTCCAAACAACCTTGACCAAGGGAACTTGTTTGCCCCTGAGTTGCTTTACCCTTTTATCATCGATTCGCACAGGCGATGTCTCATAAGACAAGTTTTCTCGTCAAAGTACTACATCGGGCTCGATTACATGGGACGAATCCGGAATATACTTTCTAAGTTGTGAGACACGGAAAACATTATGAATGTTGGAGAGAAACGGTGGCAAGGCTATCTAATAAGCTACTGGACCAATACGTCGAAGAATCTGGTAAGGTCCAATGAATTTGGGAGTGAGTTTTCTGGACTTTATAGTTCTACCTACCCCAGTCGTGGGCGTGACTCTCAGGAACACGTGTTCACCTTCTTGAAACTCGAGGGGTCGTCTTCGTCTATCGGACTAGCTCTTTTGTATGCTCTATGCCGTCTTCATCTTTTCACGGATTTGCTTAATTTTTTTCGTTGTTTGTTGCACAAGTTCGGGGCCTACAATCATGTTTTCTCCATCCTAGTACCAACACAACGGTTTCTGGCACTTTCGTCCATACAAAGCTTCATAGGGTGCCATCCTTATGCTAGAATGATAGCTGTTGTTGTATGTGAACTCGATAAGAGGTAAAAGATCATCCCAACTTCCACCATGGTCTAGAACACAAGCTCTCAGCAAATCTTCCAAAGATTGTATCGTTCTCTTTGACTGTCCATCTGCTTAAGGGTGATAGGCTGAACTCAGCCTCAGCCTCGTTCCTAAAGCTTTATGTAGACTTTGCCAAAAACGTGAAGTAAACTTTAGGTCTCTATCAGAGACTGTGTGACGGCACTCCATGTAGTCTGATCACTTCTTTGATATATAGCTCAGTTAACTTCTCCACCGAGTAGTTGATCTTAACAGGTAAGAAGTGTGCTGACTTCGTTAACCTATCAACGATCACCCAGATTGAATCAGAATTCTTAGATGTCCTCGGTAAACCTACCACGAAATCCATTGAGATGCTCTCCCATTTCCAATCGGATACATCCAAGGATTGAAGCATTCCTCCAGGTCGTTGATGTTCTACCTTTGCTTTCTGACAGGTCAAACATGATGCTACATACTCAGCCACTTGCTTCTTCATTCCTGGCCACCAAAACTTTTGTTTCAGATCTTGATACATTTTGGTTGCTCCAGGGTGAATGCTCAGCTTGCTCTTATGTCCTTTTTCCAGAATCATTTTCCTCATCTCTGGGTTGCTAGGCACACAAACCCGTCCATTGCATCTCAAGATGCCATCGGTTCCCAAGCTGAACTCTGCAGCCTTCTCTTGTCCAAGTAGCTCCTTTTTCTCTTGGAGGTACTCATCAGTTGCTTGTTGTTTGCGGATCATTTCCTTCAGTCCACTAGATACCTTGATCATTCCCAAGCTAATCTTCTCGTTGTTTACTGCCATAGCCAGATTGAGATCAAGAAACTGTTATCAATTCTAACTCCTTAACCATCATCGCAGAGATATGCAGGGTCTTCCCACTCAGAGCGTCTGCAACGACATTTGCTTTTCCAGGGTGGTATAGCAAAGTGAAGTCGTAGTCCTTAAGAAATTCCATCCAACGTCTCTGCCTCATATTAAGTTCCTTCTGGTCGAACAAGTATTTCAAACTCTTGTGATCACTAAAGACATCAAACTTGGACCCATACAAGTAATGTCTCCAGATCTTCAGTGCAAAAACCACGGCAGCTAACTCTAGGTCGTGCGTCAGGTAATTCCTCTCATGAGTCTTCAATTGGCGCGAAGCATACGCTACAACCTTCCGATGCTGCATAAGTACACATCCTAATCCCTGATGTGAAGCATCACAATACACTTCATATGGTTCGTCCGGTTTGGGTAACACTAACACTGGCGAGGTTGTTAAACGTTCCTTCATCATTTGGAAACTTTCCTCACATTTCTCAGTCCACGTAACTGGTTGGTCCTTCCTCGTAAGTTGGGTCAGCGGTGCAACAATCTTTGAAAATCCTTCGATAAATCTTCTATAATAACCAGCCAGTCCAACAAAACTACGGATTTCTGTCATGGTCTTGGGTCTTTCCCACAGAAGTACTGCCTCCACTTTCATAGGGTCAACGACAATCCCTTCCTTCGTAATCACGTGCCCCAAGAATTTTACTTCATCCATCCAAAATTCACACTTAGACAGTTTTGTAAACAACTTCTCCTTGTGAAGAATCTGTAAAACTTGTCGCAGGTGTTCCTCATGCTCCTCATGACTCTTAGAGTAGATGAGTATATTGTCAATGAACACGACAATGAACTGATTCAGAAACGGACGGAAAATCCGGTTCATGTTGTCCATGAAGATAACAGGTGCGTTCGACACTCCAAAAGGCATCACGAGGTACTCATAGTGACCATAACGAGTCCTGAATGCAGTCTTAGGTACGTCATCGTTCTTTACTCTAATCTGGTGATAACTAGATCTCAGGTCAATCTTTTTAAAGACAGTGGCTCCCTGAGGTTGATCCATCAAATCATCTATACGGGGTAGAGGATACTTGTTCTTGATCGTTATCTTGTTGAGTTGACGGTAATCCACGTAGAGTCTCGAACTCCCATCCTTCTTCTTCACCAAGAACACTGGTACTCCCCACGGGGACACACTTGGTCTCACGAATCGTTTAGACATCAGATCCTCTAGTTGGGTCTTCAGCTCGGCTAACTCTGTAGATGACATCCTATATAGAGCTATAGAGATCGGACCGGATCCAGGAACTAAGTCGATCAAAAACTCGATGTCTCTCACAGGTGGCAAACATGGAACGTCCTTGGGTAAAACCTCTGGAAAATCTTTCACAACCAGCACATCGCTCAAGACGACGTTCCTCTCGATTTCTAAACAGGATAGAAGCATGTAACCCTGAGCTCCTTCTTTCAAAGAAGCTCTTACTTGGTTGGCAGTTAAAACTCCAGAAACCTCAGGGTCAGGAAAAACTAAGGTTCTATGTGCACAATCTAAAAGGATATGGTTGGAAGATAACCAATCCATGCCTAGGATCACATCCAATTGTGTCAAAGGCAAACATATTAAGTCAACAAGAAAGTTCCTATCATGAACAACAATAGGACAGTTCAAACATACTGTATTCACAGTAACAGGTTTAGCAGTTGGAGTAATGACAATCAAATCAAAAGACAACGAAGAAACATGCAAGTTCAACAGTCTCACACAATCCAAAGAGATAAATGAATGCGTAGCACCCGAATCAAATAGTGCAGTTAGGAGATTACTAGCTATGATGCAACTAACATGTATGAGATCATCAGATTTGGAAGCATCATCGCCACTCATGTTATAAACCCTTCCCCTCGCCGTTGGTCAAGCAATCCGTACATTGTTGACAGTCGACTCGGATTTTGGTGTAGGGCAATCCCTCGCGAAATGTCCTATCTTCCCACATTAGAAACATAGAACTCCCTTCAGCACGCAGTCTTCAATTGGATGTCCTTGTCTCCCACACTTGAAACATCTATGAACTTGTCCTTGATTCTGGTCATTTCCATTCCCTCCACAATAGGCAGAAGCGACAGGACAATAAGATTGTTGTTTCTGACTATTCCCTTGGGGTCGGGAATACTGCTTCTTCTGGGACTGCTACCCTTTCTGGTTCTGGTATTGGTTCGGATTCCTGGACCTAGACGATCCTCCCAAAGTGCTCTTGTTTTCTCTTCCCCTTCTCATCTTTTCCACTTTTCTGCACTTCTCCACCAGGGCTTGAAAGTTACGAATTTCCAGCGGTAACACAAACTCCCTGATTTCGAAGCGCAGACCTCCTTCGAACATCTCGCATTTCCAGTCCTCATCAGGTTGACCTTGGAAAAAGCGAAAATATTTGGCGAGCGATTCAAACGTTGTCGCATATTCCCCAACAGTCATGTCCCTCTGCTGCAGCCTCAGAAATTCCTGCTCTTTCTCGATCCTGGCACTTTGGGGAAAGTACTTGTCCAGAAACTTGGTGCGAATTACTCCCCAAGTGATCTCTTGGTTGTTGGGTTCCAACAGTTGTCTGGTTCCTCCCTACCATACTCTGCATCACCCAGAAAGAGGAATGTGGCATAGTCCACCTTCACTCCCTCGGGGCAGTGCAGAACAGCAAAAATCTTCTCCACCACTTGCAGCCATAAGTCAGCCTTTTTTGGGTCGCAGTCTCCATGAAACTGCGGAGGATCATGACGCCGAAAGTCGACTAAACCTCTGGCATCAGCAGCAAGATTAGCTCTTTGTTGATTCTGTTGAGCCATCGTAGCCGTTTGTTTAGCAACAGCAGCCGCCATATCAGCCATGGCCTCGATAGCCCGATTAATGTTGTCATCAGCAGTGCCGTGACCACCACCATCATTGGCGTTGCCACGACCTCCACCACGAACGCCTCTTAGATTCATGTTTCCCTACAAGGCAAACCAATCATACCTTAATAAGGAAACATAAGCTCGTGTCTCAAGTACTAGTAAGTCAACACACATTGCTTCAACAGAGAAACAATTCAAACAAAGTTTACATAGAGATCACACAACACAAACACACCGACCTATTCCCCAAGGATTCCCGAAAGACTCAACCAGCTCTGATACCACTAATGTAATGCCCCCTCGGCGCTACATACACGAACTCGAATTGCTTTCGGAAAATACTTTAATTATTTAACAACGTTCGAAAATGTGGGTCTAAAAAAAATTTTCTTCATACATCAAGTAATCCAAACTCAAGACAAGGGAATAATCCCTTTAACACACATCAAAGTTCAATATTAATAACAACATAGTCATGACGTAATTATGCCGGAGCATATAAGTTTCTTAGGAATATAATTTAAACCATAACATAATATCAGGTCTAATATACAATATTACAGACTCAAAAATATATGTTCGACATACGTGCAACAGATAATATAAGACTGCTTCAAAATATAACTCCTAAGCTGGTCGGGCTAAAAGTAGCCATTGGGATACGAACCCCAAAGTCAGCTCCGATTCCTAGAGGAATCCGGAGGGTTCTTATTTTTCTACTCCTTCAAAAGACTCCGTCATCCGAGTCCTCGCGTGTCCGCGGGGACCTATAATCAACATCTCTACATGTATTCCAAAAACACAACAGGGTGTCCAACATGTACAAGCAAGGGTGAGATACTCACTTTATAAGTTTGTCACAATAGCGGCACAAGCGACAAACAACAAATACATTCACAAATAAATACAGTTATAATAATAGATATTCATACAACGAAATATCTCAAACACTATCAAGAGTTATAATGATGCGTGAGACTTCAATATCATCTTTCTAATTCATGTTCTGTAGAGATTCCTACTTCCCTTCATCGAGCGATAGGCCGCAAATACACCCGTAACACAATTGGTCTTATGAGTCGGCCTCTCAATTGAGGTCCGAACGCCAATTATTCTGGAGTACCACGTCATAACCATATCCTGAATAGTCCAGTCTCTGATCGAGTTCATCCATGTTTGGCAATCGATTACCACGGCACGAGGTTGCAACGCCTCCGGCCACTTGTGGAGTCTCGAACACAGTATGCCCCTATAGACCTAGTGGTCTTAATTGGCTCATATTCTCAACTACTTGAGTTGTAGCTCGTTTTCAAATGGCACGTCTGCCATTTCATGTATGTACACAGAAGGTTCTATTTTATTTTTTGTTCATTCTTTCTTGTCGAGGCATACAGCTCACGACTCGTTTTAAAGGACATTAAGCCCGTTCATTCAAAACACAGGACTCGAAGTCTGAGTGCTCAATCCACAAAACACTAATTCGACGTCTCGGTCACTAGGTTTGCATACATCTCAAAAGAATCATCGTTTTTATTTTCGGTCTTATTTTCACAAAGTAGTTTTGGAAAACAAAACTCAGTTTCATTGTCTTGACTTAAAACATTCTTTTCCGAGAAAAACATTTTCCGGGAAAAACTCTTTTTCTTCACAAATCCATTTTTCTAAAGGTTTCGTCTCCTTAAAAATGTTTTTCTAAAAGGAAATTCACTTTGCATTGACTTTTCCTTAACAGAATTTTTATTTCAAAAACCAACTAATATTTTTTTTTTAAAAAAAAGCTTTCCTCCTCGATAAACGAAACATTTCTCAAAAATTTTCCTTTGGTTTTCAAATCCATTTTTCAAAAACCCCGATTTCGGTGTTCGAGTATTTTCATCTTCTTTATTGAGCCATAGCTAGTCCTATGCTCTTAACCAGTCCAGGATATAAATATATATATATATATATATATATATATATATATATATATATATATATATATATATATATAGTTATATAAGCATCAATTCAGCCCAATATAACAATAAATTTCATGCAAGGCATCAATGTCACAAATCACATTCATTGTTCAAGTACAAATATCATCAAATAAATCAAGTACATAGATCATTCACACATATCTTCCAATCATCAACCAAAACAACCACATCACATATAACAATCAAACACCATGAGACTACCAAAGTTATTATGAAATACCTCCTTTTACCTCATGAAGTTTCTAAATCAATTCCTAAACGGTTCTCGGCTTCGGTTCCGATTTCGTCCGCATCGCTTAAAACAATCAAGCACAATTCAATTCACAACAACAATCAATACAAAATAACAACTTCAAAACATAAGTTTCCTTCCCCAAAATTGGTCTAAGGTTCGGCCAAAATTTTTAAAATAGGCTAGGGATCTCATTTGGTTCCAATCTTTTGGATGGTTGGTTCTTAAGCATTCTTAACACTAGATTAAGTCCTATTACTCAAAAGTTTGAAACAAAACTCATGGTTCTACACACTCTAGGTTTTTTCCATTAAGAAGAAAAGTTGGCTAGGAATTGGTTTGGTTTTCCAATCACTTGGATTCAAGGATCATAGGAAAGGGAAGGATGGAATAATGTGTTATAGAACAAAAATTGGAAAAACTCATCTTTCCCCAATATTTCTAGAGTTCGGCCCTTTCAAATAAAATAGGCTAGGATGAGAGTTTGACCACATACTCTTGTGTAGAGGTAGAAGGTGATGAAACTAGCTCAAGGAAATTGGTTTCACATTAAAAGGATTTTTCTAAAATTTTCTAGGAATTTTTTAAATTTGGATCATAAACTTGAAACTCATGAAATCAAGGATTTCAAACTTGAAATAGGAAGAGATCCATGAGGTTTAAGGATCTAGAGAGTGTTCTTACCTCTTAAGTGATGAAGAATGGTGAAGAATGGACAAGAATCACACTTTTCCTCACAAAACTCAAGTTTTTCTCTTAAGAAAATGGAGAATAACCAAGGAAGATGATGAAGTTAAGAGAAGAAGTGGGCGAAGGCTTCATGAAGTTGCCTATTTCGTGGGTATGAAGGGAGGGACAAGGATGTCCACAATTTTTTTCACTTAAGGGCAATTTGGTCTTTTCACACAAGGTCAAATGGTAATTATGAAAAAGGTTAGGGGTATTTTGGTCTTTTCGCGTCCAGATATTTTCAAAATCATCATGACACTTAGCACGTATCCCAAGGTGATGTGACTTGATGTGACATCAAGTTTATCCGTTAGCGGGTCTCGGAAAGTCCATATCCAGCTCCGTTTGTCACCCGATTTGAGATTTTGTCCAAACGAAGGTCAGGAAGTGATTTTTTTCAAATTTAACGAAAACGTAGGAAATTCAATTCTAGGACTAAATGTCTCGTTCATGAGTCAAACTGAGGTCTCCTGAGCAGTAAAATCTTACTGTCAGTGGAAAAATGCAGACCGAGCTCCGTTTGGGTTTTCAGCTCAAAATTTAATCGTAGCTTCGTACAATAGCGTACAGCATGAATATTGTCTCGATTTATTTTATTTCATTTTCTAAGTCCTCAAATAAAATATAAACTTAATTATTCTCTTATTGATATATAAAAGCAGTGAAAAATCGGGGTGTTACAAACCTAGTTGGTCCAGAGTGACATTGCCTTCCTTCGCGAGTCTTCATCAGATCTTCGATTAGGAAGCACTCATCTATCAAAACTGAGAACTCTTTGATACTTAGAGGTAGCACCGCTCCTTGAATCTCGTTCCTTAAACCTTCTTCGAACTTTTTGCACTTCCACTCCTCATCGGGATGAAGATGGAAATACCTCGAAGACTTCAACAGGGACTCAAAACGATCAGCATATTCTTTGACAGACATTCCTCCTTTACGTAGCTATAGAAACTCCATGTCTTTCAACTCGTCTTGCATCCGTCGGAAAATACTCGTTCTGAAGGACTCTGCGGGCAACAACTTACAAGAAAGCAAAAGCATCACTATTCTGTCCAATGTCATTCCTTTTCAGAAACAATAATGTAGAGAATAACAAACAATTGTTGTCTTTCTTATAGAAACACAATACAAAGAACAAACAACACAAAAGGATAGACCGAAGTCATCATCCTTTCCAACATTGTTTTCTCTCAGAAACAATAACACAGAAAATAATCAGAGAAAACACAACACAAACAAAACAGACCATAACCTACAAACCCCAAAAGACTCGGCCAACTCTGATACCAAATAATGCAACACCCTTTCTCGAGTGTCACATCCCCGAACGATTATAAGGCCGAAAATAATATTAATACGGAAAATATAGTTTTTTTTTTTTCGCAATGATATAATGGGATTATGGAAAAGGTTAGAGGTATTTTGGTCTTTTCACGTCCAGGTATTTTCTAACGTCATCATGACACTGGCACGCTTTTCTGGGTGATGTGACTTGATGTGACTGCATGATTATCTGTTAGCGGGTCTCGTTAAATCCATATAGAGCTCCGTTCGTCACCCGATTGAAGATTTCACCCGAATAAAGCGTAGGAACTTTTTTTTTTTCAAATTTAACGAAAATGTTGCAAATAGAATTCTAAGACGAATTGTCTCGTTCATGGGTCAAAATTAGGTCTTTTGAGTAGTAAAATACTACTGTCAGTGAAAAAACACAGACCGAGCTCCGTCTGAGTTTTCGACCCAAAATTTAACCGTAACTCCCTATGATAGTGTAGAGCGTGACTATGGTATCAAATTATTTTAGTTCACTCTCCCTCCAATAAAATACAAACACATAAATACTGTTTATTAATATTATAAAGCTTGAAAATCTGGGTGTTACACTTACGCTTCAAGACAGTTGAGATTTCATGAAAGGAACTATCCGACTCATGACTTGGAGTTAGCAGTGATAGTATTCGCTCTGAAAATATGGAGGCACTATCTCTATGGGGCCAAGTTTAGTGTCTACAATGACCATAAGAGCCTGAGATACATGTTCGACCAGAAAGAGCTGAACATGTGGCAGAGGAGATGGATGGAATTCCTCAAGAACTACGAGTTCGAATTGCATTACCATCCAGGAAAGGCTAATGTGGTGATAGATGCCCTGAGTAGGAAATCGCTGCATGTATCTGCTATGATGATCAAGGAGCTAGAGTTGGTCGAGCAGTTCCAAGACTTGAATCTGGGGGGACAATGGCTCAAGGATAGGATGTGTCTGGGAAGACTCTCTGTCTCCAGTGATTTTCTCAAAACGGTTAAAGAGAAGCTGGAAGTGGACCGGTATCACCTGAAGATGAAAGGGTTAATTCTCAGTCAGTGGACATTAGAGTTTAAGGTGGATACAGATGGAATCATTAAGTTCAGAGATAGAATCTGTATACCAAAGGATAAGGAAATCCGATGGATGACCTTAGAGGAAGCACATAAGAGTAAGCTAAGTTTCCATCCGGGTGCTGATAAACCTCAATACTGTGCATTTTATAGGGGGTATTTAGGGTAATTTCCGATGCATTTCATGATATATATTATTGTATTTCACCCCTTTTACTTAAGTTTTGACAGAATTGATGTTTAGAGGCAATTTGATGAACTTATGAAGATTAATGAAGGTTTTAGAGCTAAATGGGACAGAATACTGAAGTTCTGAGGCTAGCACGGCCGTGCCATGCAAGAGCACGCCCATGCCAACCCTCCAAAGCCATCCATCCAAACAAAGCCTTACGAAAAGACTTGAAGCTGACCTCTGAAGATTCACCACGGCTGTGCCAAAGTGAAGGTAGGCCTGACTCAGAGAAGAAAAACCTGACTAAAGCAACCACGATCCTAATCGCAAAGAGCACGGCCGTCCAAGAAGGTGAGCACGCCCGTGCTGAAGCCCGAGCACTAGAACGCTGATTTGCAAAGTTGGTACACCCTTACATATTTGAGCAAGGCCTTACATAATGATGAGCACGGCCGTGCTGACTGATGAGCACAGCCGTGCTGATTGACGAGCACGCCTGTATTGCCTGTACAGAAGAGATTTCTGCATGTATCCCTCGTCACCGTTTTGGTCATAACTTGAGTTGTGGATGTCCGATTGAGGCGTTCTTGATGGCGTTGGAAAGCTTACGAAAAGATCTACAAGATTTACAAGATGACATTCGGTATTGCCGTGATAAATTCAGAAAGGCCATTCTCTATCCCGTGCACTATGACGCTGTTTTACGGAAAGGGAGCACGGTCATGCTGAATTTAACACGGCCGTGCTGGCGGCGCTGACAACAAATTTTAGGGCTTTTTCTTCTATTTTTCCTATAAATAGAGGCCTCTAAACTACTCTCTTCATCAGTTATCAGTTGTAGACTTATTTTAGTAGTTTTTAGTAGTTTGTTTTCTTTGTAGTTTTGATTTCTAGAGTAGGATTTGACACCTAGAGATTAAGTTGGAGACAACTCTCCCTCTTCAATTATCAAGGATGCGTTTTCCATTGTCGATTTTTGTTTTCTCTATCATTATGAGTAGCTAAATTCACCACTAGAGTTATGCTGGATCTTCTGTTAGTAGAAACCCTTTTTCGCTATGTCTTAGCCTTAATTCAATTCTGTTTGGTTTCAAGGTTGCAATTTGAATAGTGTTACTCTGTTGTTCTTCATCCTATACAAGGATTGCGCACCCTTTGTATGCTCTTAATCAATTAATTAATATTTTGGCTATCAAGCCCAATTAAATTGGTAGACCTATAGGAGAACCGGGGTTTAAAATCTAGATTTGAGAAAACGTGATTTACTCCTTTCAATCATTCAACCTCTTTGATCTTTATACTTTCTAATCATTTAAACTCTTTGCCTGACAACCATTGGGTTCATCTAGGGAAAAGAATATTAATTTCATGACAAACAATTAACAGTTTTCGTAGAGGGATTGGTATTCGAAAAGCAACTGTGAAATTGAATAGAATTAGGATTTGGGGGGTATCGAAAGCACAAGTGAAACCACGGCTCTAGGCTCTTTACTCTTGATTTCTACACTCTCTTTTATTCTTCTTTCATTATCTTTTACTATTACTTTATTAATGTTTATTTCTTTTGAGTGCTTGATTAGTCTGAATAGCGTAAGGATTTCCCTATTCCGATACTTACTTTACCTCTTAGTTATCTAAATTAATCTCTTGGGTACGATATCTGGATTTCCATCCTATATTACTTCTGCGACAGGGTACGCTGCCCTTAACTGTGTTTTGAACAAAACAAGTTTTTGGCGCCTTTGTCGGGGATTAATTTGTGATATTTTGTGATTTTAGTAATATTGGAAAAAAAGAAATCCTAGTTACTTTAGACAAAAAAAAAATTTTGTTATTTTATCTGTGTGCTAACAGTCTGCTTGTAGTTGACTTTGTTTTGCAGAACCATGGGTGAGAGGATAACTCTTGGAGATTATTTTACGATCAGTGACTGTGGTCTGTGGGTGCAGAAGCCAGCAAACAATCCTTGGATTAATTGTGAGAGCAATCCCAACTGGGGCCAGTATAATTATGTCTATGAGCCACCTTACTTGCAAAATCAGTGGCTAAGACAAGAAAAGGAAGAAATAGATTGGGACGAGATTATGGAGCAGAGCAATAATCGATTGGACGCCATACAAACTCAAATCTCCCTCCTATTTATGTTGCTAACTCTGTCAATCCAAAAACCATTGGCTCCTCAAGTTAAGCTCAATCTGGAGGAAGAAGCCCAAGATGACACTTCTGAGGATACTATCAACAAAAATGAAGATCTTGAAGATGATCAACTTTATCAACTTTGGATGAGTACCCCTCCATCTATTGGCGGACAGACATCCACAAAAGAAGTTCCTACTGAAGGGGACAACTTTGAAGCCCAAGCACAGCCATACATAGTTGACAGTGTGCCAGACGATTTAGTTGACAGAACCACAGAAAAAGATGAAGCTCCTGCTAAAAAGAGCAAGTCTGATGGTGAGCACGATCGTGTACCAACTGAAGCACGACCGTGCACCACTCCCGGTGAACCAAAAACAGTGAAAATCAACAAGGAGCCAGGAGCCAGAAAAGATTCTCTTCGCCATTGGTGATGCTGAAATTGAGGTTAAAAAGGGAAGGTAACATTAAATAGTGGTACCAAAGAGGATATTTAAAAAGTGTTAAATTCTATTAAAAATTCCTCTCAATATATATCTCCATTTATTTCTTCTTATTCTGCTAATGATGTGGTTATTGCTAACAACTTTGAGTATGTAAGGGTGCAGAAAGAAAATCTTATCTTGCAGGATTTGAAAATATTGGTGGATAATGAAAAAGCAAAAATGTCATCATCTTTTGAAGCACATCCACCAAGGGGAAAAAGGAAAAATAACATAAACCACATGGTAAGGAAGCTAAGAAGGGGCAATACATTAGATGCTAAATTTCCACTTGGAGAGCCCCATGATTGATCACCTATGAGGTACCGTCAAGCTAATGACGTTAAACAAACGCTTTGCGAGAGGCAACTCGGGTTATTTTATTTATTTTTAGGATAATAAAAATAAAAATAAAAAATTTTCTTCTCCTTCTTTCTCCACCTGTTTTTCATGATTATTTTGTTCCATTGAGGACATTGCAAATGTTAAGGGCGGAAGTTGGAAAAATATATTTTTGATATTGCTGCATTCAATTATTTGGCTTATCTTTCTTTTAAAATTAAGAAAACCCCTTACAAATTTTTTTTTGAAAAATTGCTTTGATAGTCTCATAAGTGTGTTTGAAAGAGTGGGTCATTTGAAAACTAATAATTGGCAGAAAATTCTTTGATTGAAAACTTTTCATTTGACTTAGCTTCTAAATGTGAGATTTAGGCTTTTATGGGGTTAAATTACATTACCAAATATTTTGATATTAACCATTTTTCTTTGATGAGTGTGATTCTCAGGTGGATATACTCTAAAACTTGTCTTGAGATCATCTCGAGGCAAATTTGACTTATGCATGTGGAACTCTAGTTGGGGCACGTTTAGGTATTCTTTCTAGCCCGATTTTATTTTTTTAAAACACTCCCTTTAGTTGCCCAATTTTGAGCCTTTATGAAAATTCTCTTTTTTGGTCCCTACTTTGAAAATTAAAAATTATTTTTGGTGACCTCTTGGAAGTATAATCCAGCAACAATAGGAATGTATGATGGTGGATCCATTTCCAAAAATAATGTTAAAAATAAGCTGACAGTAATAAGAAAAAGAAAAAAAATTGTTTCTCTCTTCTCGAAAAGAAAAAGAAAAAGAAAAAAATATATAGAAAAATAAAGATTAGAGAGAAAGCAAGAAAAAGAAAGAGCTTATAGCAAAGGAAATAAAGGAAAGGTTGAAGAAAAAGTAATAGATCCTTGAAATATTTTGTGAAAAAAAAGGTGTCAATGCACTTGATGTTCTTTTATGCTTCTAAGGGTCATTACTTTGTTTTATTAATTTAGCCCTTTCATTATCCCTTTTCTTTCTCTATCTCACCTAACATTAATACCTTGGCCTCATTACAACCCATGAAAGACCCCTTCCTTCTTCTGCATTCATGTCGATCATATTGCGGAGATTTGGTCAATAGACAAGCCTGTGGTAATGTATTTATTTGAGAATCTTGAGTGCTTTTATATCTTTGCCCAATACACTTAAAGAATGTGAGTGGAGTGCTCTTTGGTCTTCTGGAAAGTGTGATTTCAAGGAATTTAAAGTTCTAATTGGGTAATCTCTTGACTCTCTTTTTGAAAATTATACTTGTTTGACTATCCTCGCAATTTTGAAAAACTCTGTTTGTTTTGGGTTCCCTTGGTTTAAGTCTGAAGCTTCTTTTGAAAATTATTTTAAGCCAGTTAATTGTTTAAGGACAAGCAATGTTTAAGTGTGGGAAGTTGATAAACCTCAATTCTATGCATTTTATAGGGGGCATTTGGGGTAATTTCCGATGCATTTCATGATATATATTATTGTATTTCACCCCTTTTACTTAAGTTTTGGCAGAATTGACGTTTAGAGGCAGTTTGATGAACTTATGAAGATTAATGAAGGATTTAGAGCTAAATTGGGTAGAATACAGAAGTTCTGAGGCTAGCACGGGCGTGCCATGCGTGAGCACGCTCGTGCCAACCCTCCAAAGTCATCCACCCAAACAAAGCCTTACGAAAAGACTTGAAACTTACCTCTAAAGATTTAGCACGGCTGTGCCAAAGTGAAGCAAGGACTGAATCAGAGAAGAAAGGCCTGACTAAAGCAAACACGGTCCTAATCGCGAAGAGCACGATCGTGCAAGAAGGTGAGCACGCCCGTGCTGAAGCCTATGCACTAGAACGCTGATTTGCGAAGTTAGTATGCCTTTACATATTTGAGCAAGGCCTTACATAATGATGAACACGACCATGCTGATTGATGAGCATGCCCGTGCTGCTTGTACAGAAGAGATTTCTGCATGTATCCCTCAACACCATTTTGATCATAACTTGAGCTCTAGATGTCCGATTGAGGCGTTCTTGGTGGTGTTGGAAAGCTTACGAAAAGATCTACAAGGCAGTACTATATGACATTCAGCACGGCCATGCTAAATTCAGAAAGGCCGTGCTCTATCCTGTGCACTATGACGTTGTTTTAGGGAAAGGGAGCACGACCATGCTAAATTTAGTACGGCCGTGCTGGCGGTGCTGACAACAAATTTTAGGGCTTTTTCTCCTATTTTTTCTTATAAATAGAGGCCTCTGTACCACTCTCTTCACCAGTTATTAGTTGTAGACTTATTTTAGTAGTTTTTAGTAGTTTGTTTTCTTTGTAGTTTTGATTTATAGAGTAGGATTTGGCACCTGGAGATTAAGTTGGAGACAACTTCTCGCTCTTCAATGATCCAGGATGCGTTTTCCATTATTGATTTCGGTTTTCTCTATCATTATGAGTAGTAGATTCACCACTAGAGTTGTGGTGGATCTTGTGTTAGTAGAAACCCTTTTTCGGTATGTCTTAGCTTTAATTCAATTCTGTTTGGTTTCAAGGTTAAAATTTGAATAGTGTTATTATGTTGTTATTCATCCCATACTAGGATTTACACCCTTTGTATGCTCTTAATGAATTAATTGACATTGTGGCTATCAAGCTCAATTAAATTGGTAGACCTATAGGATAACCGGGATTTAATATCTAGATTTGAGAAAACGTTATTTACTCTTTTCAATCATTCAACCTCTTTGTCATTTATACTTTGTAATCATTTAAACTCTTTGCCTGATAACCATTGGGTTCACCTGGGGAAAAGAATATTAATTGCCTGAAAAACAATTAATAGTTTTCATAGAGGGATTGGTATTTGTAAAACAACTGCGAAATTGTATAGAATTAGGATTTGGGGGTATCGAAAGCACAAGTGAAATCACGGCTCTAGGCTCTTTACTCTTGATTTCTAAACTCTCTTTTATTCTTCTTTCATTATCTTTTACTATTACTTTGTTATTGTTTATTTCTTTTGAGTTCTTAATTAGTTTGAATAGTATAAGGATTTCCTTATTCCAGTACTTGCTTTATCACTTAGTTTTCTAAATTAATCTCTTGGGTACGATATCTGGACTTCCACCCTATATTACTTCTGCGATAGGGTACACTACCCTAAAGTGTGTTTTGAACGCAACAGGTGCCACAAATATGTACCAAGATCTGAAGAAAACATTCTAATGGCCTGGAATGAAGAAAGGAGTTGCAGAGTATGTGCTGTCGTGTTTGACATGTCAAAAGGCGAAGATTGAACATCAGAAGCCTAGAGGATTACTACAGTCACTGGATATCCCTGAGTGGAAGTAGGATGGGATTGCAATGGATTTTGTGACTGGGTTACGAAGAACTCAGAAGAGGCATGATGCCATATAGGTGATCATTGACAAGCTGACGAAATGTGCTCATTTCTTGCCTATTGGTGAAAGATACAAATTGTAGCAGTTGACGCAGATCTACATCAGATAAATAGTGAGGTTGCATGGAGTACCTGCAAGCATCATATCAGACAGAGACCCGAGATTCACATCAAGATTTTGGAAACAGCGCATTGGCAACCAAACTGAGGTTAAGCTCAGCTTACCATCTCCAAACAGATGGACAGTCAGAGAGGACAATCCAATCATTGGAGTATTTGTTGAGATCCTGTGTACTCGAACACATGGGGAGTTGGGATGATGTCTTACCTCTGACTGAATTCACGTACAACAAGAGTTTCCACACAAGTATCGGTATGGCACCGTTCGAAGCTCTCTATGGAAGGAAGTGTCGAACACTGTTATGTTGGTATAACATGGGAGAAGGTCAAATACTTAGACCGAACATGATTCAGTAGACAACGGAACAAGTAAAGATGATCTGGGAAAAGATGAAGGCAGCTCAGGAAAAGCAGAAGAGTTACAGTGATAAGAGGAGAAGACTTCTGGAATTCCAAGAAGGAGACCACGTCTTTCTGAGAGTTACACCTAGAACAGGTATTGGCAGAGCTATCAAGTCTAGGAAGCTTACTCCAACGTTTATTGGGCCATTTCAAATTCTTCGTCGAATTGGTCCAGTAGCCTATCATGTTGCGTCACCTCCAAATCTGTCCAACCTTCACGATGTCTTCCATGTGTCACAACTCCAAAAGTACTATCCCGATCCTTCTCATATCATCGAACCCGAGTTTATACAGTTGAGAGGAAACCTATAGTATGAAGCCTTACCAGTGAGAATAGCGGATCGAAGAGTTAAGGAACTCCGTGGTAACACATTCCCATTGTAAAGGTGGTTTGGGATGAAGCTACAGGCGATGCAACTTGTGAGAAAGAAGTTGATATGCAAGAGCAATACCCTCATGTCTTCTAAGGTATGCTAAATTTTGGGGACGAAATTTCTTTTAAGGGGTGTGATAATGTAACACCCCATTTTCTTGATTAGTGTATGGGACATTAATTAAGCATGCTTAAGGGCTTAATTATGTTCCTTGTGTGTTGAGGAAGCCATGGTTCAAATTTGGGAAAATTTGGCCATGGAACGGGTCCAGAAAGTGGAAAATCGTGGAAGAACATACTAAATCAGCGTCAAACATTTAGGCGTGGAGAAACCCCACTCTCAAACTTTGACCGTTGATGTCAGAGCGTGGGTAGTTGCACATCAGAGCATGGAAGGAGGTATGCGTGTGGGTGCATGTGTCAGTGCGCACGCGACACGTGGCAGAGACATGGCAATTAGCATGCCACGCTCAAGCGTGGAGTTTTCCCACGTCAGAGCGTGCCCACGCTGAAGTGTGGAGTTTTCCCATGCTCAAGCGTGGACATCTTGACAGCATTACTTAACTTATCTCTTCTCTTTTCTCTTGGCACGAAACTCAATAGTTTCACCTGCAAGAGAACTTAGAGAGAGGGTCTGAGATTCCTAGAGAGAGAAACTCGATTTTGAGGTCGATTGAGGCGACGGATAGTGATTCCGACTACACCATTGAGATCGGGGCTTCGAGTACCACGAGTTCCACGGATTGGTTTCTCGATTTCTCAAAGGTAAGCTCGAATCTCCAGCACGTTGACCTTAGTGTTCTCCATATTCTTCGTGTTCTTCGAGCTTCTCCCGTGAATCTTCTTGGTTTTGGTATTGCCCTAGGGTTAACAATGTTGTTTATACGTCATTTCCGTGATGAAGGCAAAGTTCGAGGTCGTGTTGGTGCTAGATTTGGAAAAGGAGGCTGCGGCTGGAGGTTGGTGGTGGTGGCAGTTACGTGGTGGTGGCTGCGGTGTTGGTGTGATCGTGGTTTAGTTCGTGATCGTTGCATCAATTGCTCTAAGGTGAGGGAAAGAATCACACTCGTCGGGGAGGCAAGGGTAGAGTAGAATACATTGATATGCGTAGGGGATCCTAAACCCTACTAGCGGTTGAGTAATCGGCAACACCTCAATCCACATTGGCGACTACCATAAACGTGGTACCAATGTAGGGTTAGGCATTGTAGGTTTATCGCCGTAGGTTGATACTTTGTTAGTTGAGGTCGTATGTTCACATGCTTATATGCTTGCTATGATGTGGTTATGGGTATGTAGTTTATCATGACTACGATGAGGTGCTTTACTGTCTTAATTGGTGATGTTGTGATAATATGTTTATTTACCTCATTCGATGATATGATGATAATATGCTGTGAGATGATATGATATGGCATGCGTGACTGTTGGTCTGCCTAGAGCTAAGAGATGATCATTGTGGAATGGGTGATGTGTGAGATAAGATCATTAGGTGGAAATAAGCTATTGCCCTCAACCTGGTGAAATGATTGAGGAGTGTGGATAGTCGTGAGCACTCTGCTTGGTAGGGAGTGTTGGTGTTCAGTGTGTTAGGTGGCGGGATTGAGTTGCTAAGTGATTGATCGGGATAAGTCGTGAGGATTCATGCTAGACTTGCATCATGTGGTGATGTCACAACCGCGTAGATCTGGGATTACGCGAGGTCAAACCAGAACTACAGATAGATGCTTGTAAGTCCACTGTGAGCTTCTGAGATCTCCGATGCGCATTCCGACATCGGGACATCTATTCCTATCGGGAATGGGGAATAGTGTCACCCTGCTTGGTAGGGGTTGAGCATCCTGCTTGGTAGGGATGTAATGTACCCGTGGTTGTAACGGAACTTGCTGCTTGGATGACGTTTGAATTTCATCCTGCTTGGTACGGGATACGTAGTGACGTAGGAATGTGGCCGCGTCTTCATGTCAGGTCTAGGTGCATAAGAGTGTGACACCAGTAGTTAATTTTAATAAAGTCCGAGGATGGTTGTTAGTGACGATTGTATGTGGTTGTGCTATTAATGTATCTGCTTTACCTTTGTCCCTATCTGTGATGAGATGTAATTCTTATCCCACTGTTATTCCTATATTGTATGTACTTTTATCATGGTAAGAAGACCCGGTACCGGAGCCAGATGATGAAGGGTGGGATGGCACTCCGTACGAGCCCGACACTGGTGGGAGAGCCATAGACCCCAATCTTAGGAGGTTCTAAGTGGTTGTA
Organism: Ammopiptanthus mongolicus; assembly: GCA_039655645.1. NCBI lineage: Eukaryota > Viridiplantae > Streptophyta > Magnoliopsida > Fabales > Fabaceae > Ammopiptanthus > Ammopiptanthus mongolicus. The sequence goes on from CM077344.1 coordinate 41,358,519, forward strand.
CAACAAGTACGAGAGGAGAGTATCCGTCATCCAGGCTGGAGCAGAGTGTGTTAGCATACTAAGTATGTATGGCCAGTGAGTCTGTCTTTTTTATGTATCTTGGGCGAGGAGGGGAAGTCGTCTGTATATATTCATGCCTTGCTTTCCTCTTTATGGTGTATGCTACTCTGATAATTGTGTGTTACATGTACAGTATATATATAGTATGTGTGTATGTTTAAGGTGTTAAATACCCTCGTATGTGTAATAAGCACGTTAACGGTTATAACGTAATCAGGGTTAGTTAACTAGGTTCTTTAATGAGGCAAGGGGACGTCTCAGTAAAGGCTATTTACTCGCGAGTGCAAGGAAGCTGATGTCATATGCTTCAAGTTTGGGAAATCTGGCCACATCAGCCGTGATTGTGGTGGAGCGAAGAGTGAGCCGCAAAGCGCCAGGAAGAGTTCTCAAGCGAATCGACTGAAGGCAAGTGGGAGAGTCTTCATTCTCAGTGGAGCTGAAGCCTCTCAATCCGCAGATGTGTTTCAAGGTAAGTGTCTCCTCAAAGGGACTCCTTCTTTTGTGTTGTTTGGTTCGGATGCCTTGTCTTCTTTTCCTTGTTTTACTTCACATGTTTTGTGTTAGAAACCTTAAGTTATTTGTTCCTTATCTTGAGTATGATCTAGTCGTTGTTGCACCTATAAGTAAGCCTGTTATCACTTCCCATGTTTCGCAAAGGTTGTTCTATTGTCATTAATACTAGAAACTTCATAGTTGATCTTGTGTGAGTTTATCTCTTAAATTGTTAGATGTTGTTTTTGTTATGGACTGGTTGTCTGCCAACTCAGTCCGAGCTTGTAGAAATTTCGAGGACGAAATTTTTATAAAGGAGGTGAAATTGTAACACCCCTATTTTCGCTTGCTTGTTATAAAGTGTTGTTATATGTTATATATAATTGGTATGCCTGCTTAGATGCTTAGGGACGTGTTTTGGGATAGTTAACCTTAGAAACGAGCCAAATCAGTGATTCTGATAGGTGAGCACACTCGTGCTCCTGTTTAGCACGCCTGTGCTTCGCACGCGCAGTAGAATTCGTTTTGGGCTTTTTGGTTCGCCTGTCGAGCTCTAATTCTTTTTACACCTCCTTGGCTCGACTTAAAAGACATAGCCGTCATCCCTAACGTTAGAAACAACCGTCATTGCCCTTTCTCTTGGGGTTCCATTGAATCCTTTGAGCGTTCTTCAATCTCCAATCCTTATTTTGGGTGTTCTTCGTCAAGAACAAACCCTTTGGTGTTTTCCGTTGCGATTGGGGATAAGCCGCTTGTTTATTGTTACTCTAAGGTAAGGTAACCAATCTTGTCTGTTCTTTCCTTTCAATTCTTTAAGTTTGTTAGTTTATATGGCTATTACTCATGAGGGGGGTGAATTGAGTGCGCAAAATTAATGCTTAATTTTTAATTTTCTTGAAACATAAGTAACAAAATTGAAATTAAACACTACAAATTTGTGAGAATTAAAAGTAGAGTAAGGAATAGAAAGATTCACAACCAGGATTTATACTAGTTCGGCCACAACTTGAGTGACCTACATCCCATCCCTAAGAAACCTTGGGAATTCTCCACTAACTTGTATGTCACAAATTAGCAATGTCAAACTAAAGAGATACAACCCTTTACCTTTGATTAATATTGAGTTACCTCTCTCAAATATCAATCCTTACCTCACTAAGGTTTCCCCACCTTAGAACTAACTCGGATACCTCACCAAATTGATATGCTTAGGATGCCGCGCCAAAGACTTGTTAACCTTCAAGGATACCTCACCTTGAATCTTCTTCTTCAAGGATACCACACCTTGAATCTTCTTCTTTGAGTTTTGAAGCTTACACTCTAACTAGGTAGAAACAATACAATTGAAACAGAATTTCTCTAAGAACGAAAGTAGTTTGCTAAGCTTAAGAGTATTTTCCAAATTGGCAGAGTAATATTAATTTTTCAAAAGGTAATTTCGTGTTTGCACCATGCCCAATTTATAGATAAAGTGGTTTAGAAGAGGAAGCTTTTGAATTTGAAAATTCTTCTTCTCAAAACCTCAAGTAATCGATTACTTTAAAGATGGTAATCGATTACTTTTATCAAGATCCTCTAACTGTTTTTAACAACCTTAAAGTAGTCGATTACTTTGCCATGGTAATCGATTACTTTTGTCAAGATTAAGCAAGATTCAAGAATACCATGAGTAGTCGATTACATATCTATAAGTAATCGATTACTTTACTTAACAGCAAAGATCTTTCTTCTGGAATGACTAAGTAGTTGATTACTTCATTGAAGTAGTCGATTACTTATCACAAAAATATGAAAAATGTTTTTTGATTGTATCCAGAACTTTATTATAGTATCACTGAATCTTAAGGAATAACTTTTCTAAACCATTTGGCAGTTTATTACGCAAACACTTATTGAGCTTTACTTACTTTCTTTAGAGAATATTACACAAATACCCTAATATCAACTACTTGTTACAATGAGTTATCATGTCACATTGGTATGTCTTCATCAAAACCCTTTAGGAGTTGTACTTGCAACTTCAAAGTTAAGTGTTGAACCGTTCTCTCTCTATCGAACCAGACTTCGTTGATCGTGTGCCAGCGCTGTGAATGGCAACCTAGAAGATGAGTTCCCCAAGTATCTAATCGAGGTATATTTGTAAACTTTGTATTAATACCCTTTCCTTTCTTTGTTTGGGAATTAATTATCCTTTTCTTGACGTTCTTGGCCAAAGCTCGTTGAACCTGTTGAACCCGTTCAAAGGAGTCAAGTGTGGACGTTGCTCTAGTTGGCTCATAGGCTAGAATCGTCACGCCAGGTATGGGGAGATGGAATTAGTATGAACATATAGGTTCTGGGTTAGCGTAAGATGATGGTTAACCCATGACCCTATTTGTGTGCTATATGTCTATTTGTGTATGTAAAGGATAACTGTTATTGTATAGTTTATATGATTTTGGCATGGTATATGTGACGTTGTTGATGATGATTAATTGCTTGCGATAAGTTATATGAGTTGATGATGATAATATGTTGAAACTGCTGTTAATAAACTATGTTAGTCAAAGACATAGGGATGTTAATGTTGAACATAAAACTAGAATTAATCTAATGGATGTTCACAAAATGTAAAGATATTGATGAGGGGTGAGATTCATGCCAATGGATTAGTCAAGAACCTTAGGATAGATTTTGAGTGTTGAAAAACTAGAGAAAACTCTAACTTCAGAACTAAGAACGCTGCAATGGCGTTGAGCACGCTCGTGCTTAGTATTCAGTGAAGCCAGCACGACCGTGCTCTGATGCAGCATGCCCATGTCAGAAAACGAGAAAAAGTGATGCTGATGAGCACACCCGTGCTTTTAGTGTGCACGCCCGTGCTCACAGTCAACATGGCCGTGCTACGACCGTGCACGACCATGCCACTGGGCAGATTTGAGGAAACTTCACAGATTCAAATAAAAAAAGTGATTTAACAACCTTTGGGATAAATATATGACATATAAGATTATAAGATATGACCTTCAGGATAGTTAATAAACTAGGATAATGATAAGGTAAGATTTATTAAAGACCCTTGATAAAACGTTGATGTTGATTAAGACGGTAACAATGAGTTATCACACGTTGATGTTGTTGTGATTGCTTTGATGCTTGATGGTCAAAGTTGATAGCTATTGTTAATGGTGTTGATGGAGGTGGTTGTCATGTTGTTTGTATGTTAGCATTGCATGCATCATGACATGTAGTTGTTAGTTGGGGGAAGTTACGATGACTAGGGAGTTTGTCCGAGAGTATGGCGAACTGGCCGTCCGCGGTAATTCATCCGAGAGTTAGGTGAATCAAGTACATCCGTGGTGGTCCATCCGAGAGTAAGGTGGATCGGCTATCCTAGGGATTCATCCGAGAGTTTGCTGAACTGACGGCGTTGGTGCTTATTGGCCAATGTGGATATGTAACTCTAAAATTGTCTTCCTGAGTTACTTATTCGATCCACATTGCATATGGAGTAATGGAGTAGCACTACATCACATAGCATGTTTATTAATGTGATATGATATGATATGGTATGATGTAATATGTTCTATGATGTATTATATGTTGTGTGATCATCTTCCTAACTGCTCTATTACCGTTTATGTTTATACGTACAGTTTCTTACTCCCTATTATTGTTGTTTTCTTGCATGTACCTTTGGTTTATGCAGAGGATGGGAGCAGCCAGCTAAGGAGTGATCCCGAGGAGATCGCTTACTCTTAGTATAGGTTTCAGTTTATGTTAATTTGTTTTTTGATGTATTATCTGTAGTGTTTACCAGCTCTGATATGTGACATCGGGATTTGGGTTTGTTTTATGTATGTTTTCCTCAGTTGCTATTTATGGTTTTATACGTTTTGGATCATGTGGTACTTACTACTTTTATTTTACTTTATAACTTCTTTTATATGATTTATTTTTATATTTATCATATGCCGAGTAGTGGGTGTCACATTTCCTAATGATGTTCCCAGACTGCCACCAGAGAGAGGTGGAGTTTGCTATAGATCTTGTACCAGGGACTGGGCCTATTTCTATAGCGCCGTATCGGATGTCTCCAGTTGAGCTGGCGGAGCTTAAGAAACAGTTGGATGAGATGCTAGGCAAAGAGTTCGTCAGACCTAGTGCATCTTCATGGGGAGCGCCAATGTTGTTTGTGAAGAAGAAGGACGGGAGCTCGAGGTTATGTGTGGACTATCGTCAGCTGAACAAGTACCCGTTGCCAATGATAGATGGTTTGATGGACCAGTTGAAGGGAGCAGTTGTGTTTTCCAAGATTAATCTGTGATCTGGTTACCATCAAATCCATGTGAAGAAGGAGGATGTGCCGAAGACTGATTTTCAGAGTCGGTATGGTCATTACTAGTACTTAGTTATGCCTTTCGGTGTTACTAATGATCCAGCTATGTTTATGAATTATATGAACAGGATCTTCCGTCCGTCCCTAGACAAGTTTGTTGTCGTGTTCATCGATGACATTCTTATTTACTCTTCGGGTAAAAAGGAACACCAAGAGCATCTTCGTGTGGTGCTGCAAGTGTTAAACGACCGGCAGTTGTATGCTAAGCTGTCGAAGTGTGAGTTTTGGTTAGAGGAAGTACAGTTCTTAGGCCATGTAATCAACAAGGACAGAATTGCAGTGGATCCTGTGAAGGTCGAGACTGCAGTGAGTTGGGAAAGCCCTAAGTCCGAAAGCGACGTGAGAATCTTTATTTGTTTAGCGAGCTACTATCGGAGGTTCATAGAAGGATTCTGGAAGATTGTATTACCTATGACGCAGTTGACAAGAAAGGGGAAAGCGATCGAGTGCTCAGAGGGCTTCGAGTAGAGTTTTCAAGAGCTGAAGAGAAGGTTGACCACATTGCCAGTGTTGATTTTGCCGAATCCATTAGGACGATTTGATGTATACTGTGATGCGTCTTATTAAAGTTTGGGTTATGTGCTCATGCAAGAGGCAAAAGTGGTGGCATATGCCTCCAGGCAGTCGAGAACAGATGAGCGAAACTATCCAACACATGATCTGGAGTTGGTTGTGATAGTGTTTCCATTGAAGATATGGAGACACTATTTGTATGGTGATAAATTCAGCATATTTAGCGACCATAAGACCTTGAAGTATCTGTTCGACCAGAGAGAGTTGAACATGAGGCAACGGAGGTGCATGGAATTCATAAAGGACTATGAATTGGACCTGCAATACCATCCAAGTAAGGCGAATGTAGTAACAGATGCGCTCTGGAGGAAGTCCCTACATGTATCTATAATGATGGTAAAAGAGCAAGAGCTGATAGAAGATTTTAGAGATTTGAATCTTGGTGTGGAAATCGTCGAGGATAGGTTGAATCTTGGAATGATTAAGGTGACTAGCGATTTCCTGAATCTTTTGTGGAAAAACCATGCTGAGGATAAGTACCTCGAGGAAGTGAACCGGTTAATAGAAGAAGGTAAGATTTCAGAATTCAAAAGATGTATTGATGGTCTACTTAGGTTCGATGAAAGAGTGTGTGCCAGCGGATAGCGAAGTTAAGAAGATGATCTTAGAGGAAGCACACAAGAGCAAGCTGAATTTTCATCCAGGGGCTACCAAAATGTATCAGGACTTGAAGAAGTTGTTCTGGTGACCGGGGATGAAGAAAGAGGTGGCGGAGTATGTCCTAACCTGCTTGGTGTGTCAGAAAGCAAAGAATGAACACCAGAAGCCAACAGGATTGTTGGAATCGCTAGATGTCCCAGAGTAGAAGTGGGATATCATTGTCATGTACTTTGTTTTTGGGTTGCCGAGAACTCAGAAAAGGTGTGTTGCAATCTGGGTTAACATTGATAGGTTAACGAAGTGTGCTCATTTCATAACTATCAACCAGTGTTACTTTCTGGAAAGTTGACTCAGATATACATCAAGGAGGTTGTGAGGCTGCATGGGGTACCTTCGGATATAATTTCGGACCGTGATCCGAGGTTTACCTCATGGTTTTGGACGAGCTTAAATAGTGCTATGAGAACCAAGCTAAGTATGAGTTCTACTTATCATCCTCAAAAATGATGGTCAGTCTGAACGAACGATTCATTCTTTGGAGGATCTCTTAAAAGCATACGTGTTGGAGAACACGGGAAGTTAGGACGAGTTTCTTCCTTTGATTGAGTTTAGAGTTGGTACAGCAAACAACGGAACAAGTCCTTAAGATACAGGAAAAGATGAAGACTGCAAGGGATAGGAAGAAGAACTATGCCGACAAAAGGAGGAGACCCTTGGAGTTCTAAGAGGGAGACCATGTCTTCATGAGAGTTACCCCAAGAGCAGGAATAGGTAGGGCAATCAAATCCAGAAAGCTTACACCCAAGTTTATTGAACCGTTTCAGATTCTTCGCCGAATCAATCCCGTAGCCTATTAGATAGCCTTACAGCCAAATCTTTCAAATCTCCATAAGGTTTTTCATGTATACCAGCTCAGAAAATACTACCCTGATCCATCACATATGTTAGAGCCCCAATCAATCAAACTGAAAGAAAACCTTGAGTACGAGGCTTTACCGGTACGGATAGGGGATAAAAGGATCAAGGAACTACACGGGAAACATTTTCCTCTGGTGATAGTGGAATGAGACATAGTGACTGGGGATTCAACATGGGAGTGTGAAGCCGAAATGTGCCAACGTTATCCGTTTTTGCTTCCAAGTATGCGAAGGAAATTTTGGGTACGAAGTTTTCTTTAAGGGGGTGGTAATGTAACATCCCTGATTTCTGTAACTCTAACCGAGTTGGTTAATCTCAATTAGGATTTTGATTGATTGTGTGATTACTTTCGTGTTACTTTAAGACCTAGCTGGAAGCTTAGGAATAGGTTTGAATCCTGTTGGAAGTGCCTAAGGTGTAACACGAGAAACTGTGGAAGTCATACGTCAGGAAGTCTCATCCCAGCTGAGCAGCACGCTCAAGCGTGGGAATAGTGCATGCTCAAGCGCGCTGAGTGCATTTGCCTAATGTTCTGAGTTTTGATGTGTGTTAGACACGTGTCAGGCCAGGGAGAAGGCGGAGTGGACGAGGCTCCATGCTCAAGCGTGGAAGAACTCCACGCTCAAGCGTGGGCACGCTAAAGTGTGGCCTTTCTACACGCTAAAGCGTGCTTAGCAGAGCCACTTAAGTGAATTCTTTTCACTTTCATCTCCTACCTTGAGTCTTAACCCACGAACTACAGAGGGTAGAGAGAGACGCTCTGGATTCCTAGTGAGAGAAGTTGAAGTTTGGGAGAGATTGGAGCATCGAGTCGAGATTCTGACAACACCGTTGTGATCGTGACGACAAAATCTTTGATTTCGACCGAACGATTTCTCGATTCGCCCAAGGTAAACTCGAATCCCTAACACGTGTTCTTCGATTTTTGTATCTTTTCTCTTTAGCTTTGAGATTGCCCTAGGATTAACACTATTGCATACGTGTTGTTCTCATGATTAGGGCAAAGTTCAAGGCCGCGTTCGAGGATGTTTGCTGCATATCATAGAGGCCAAGTGGTGGGGCCGTATATTGGTAGTATGGGATGCTAATGTCATGCAAGGTTAGTTGTACCTAAGTGCGGGTATGGAAAGCGGAAGGGGCGTTCTATGTGGCCTTGGGGATGTTGTCGGACTCGAGATTGATCTGTTGTCCGTGGCAACCAATACCCAAGAGGGGGTGGATTGGGTTTTAAAATAAGAACGAAAACTTTTTGCACAATAAAAAATTCTTTTATAAATAAAACAGAATTTGCAGCGGAAAAACAATTTGATAAACAAGTATAAAAAGATAAGAGAAGAAAAACAGGACACTGGGATTTTATCCTGGTTCACCCACCAACCACCGGTGACTTACGTCCAGTCCCCACTCCACCTGTGGGATTTTCTTCCACTATAAAAACAAGCTTAACTGGTGCTCGCAACTGTTTTACAAAACCAAGCTTAACAGGTGCTTGTAACCTTCACAAAAACAGAGCACTCCTCACAGAATAGGGATATCACCTCCCCTAGTGAAAGAGCCTCAAACAACCCAAGCTTAACAGGTGCTTGTAACCTTCCAAGCACTCCTCACAGACTAAGGATATAACCTCCCCCATTGACAGAGCCTCAACCAAGCTTAACAGGTGCTGGTAACCTTCAGAGCATGTTGGTACTCAAAGAATGGTTTGAGTCGTTTGACTATTACAGATATAATGTACTCACAATAGTGCGAATAAAACAACTTGAAGATCAAAACACAACAATGCGCAACAAATACACTCAAGAACTTATGATATTCAAAGTATAACAATGGCTCGAGTGTTTTTCAAAAATGAAGAGAAAAGAATATAAAAAGATTAATTCAAAATGATAGCGCGTTCTCTCTCTCATCTCTTCTTTCAAAGGCCCTCAAAATGTATTTACAGACTTTTGAAATATGGCCGTTAGGAATTTCAAAGATATTTCATTAATTAGAAACAAATTCCTTAACTGAAATCTGATTTGAAAAACTAGCTGTTGGAGCCATAAATGCAGTAGATATAGAAATAGAATTTTCTCATTTAAGCACATCATAATCGATTATCATATTTCCATAATCGATGATGGCTTTTATGCCATAATTGATATTTTCAATAAAACTTGCATAATCGATTATCCTAATTGATTACGGCTTCTTTGTAAAATCACTCAGTTTCGTAAATTGGTCATAATCGATTATCATAATCGATTATACCTTTGTTGTCAGTCAAAAACATTTTTCACATTGAGGTACAGACTGACCATAATCGATTACAGTAATCGATTATTGTTTCTGAAAATTAATATTCAAAGATAAAGCCTTTTTCAACCAAACAGGAAATCAAAGATATTTCTCAAAAATATTTTTAATAATTTGAAAACATATTTTCAGAACAATTTTGAAATAATTTTGATAAAAATGTTTTTGGAAACTGAGCTATTATTACCTTCTCATACCTTACAATAATTCTAAGACCTTTTTATATGACTATCTTTGAAGCTCATAACTCTTGGTCTTGAATTCTTGATCTTCTTGATATTCTTCCAAGAAATGTCTTTAACAAATTTTGCTCTTCAAGCTCTTAACATTTCTTTTATCAATCCTGGTGATTCTGATTGATCTTGAATCTTGGCTCTTTACTTCATAGCTTTATAGCTTTCACCTGAACTTTTCTAAAACTATTTCTCATGAAACACATTAGTTTTGTAACACCCTTTCTGGCAGCATCACATTTACAGACATTTTATAAAACTCTAAGGTCGAAAAACTAGTTAATTAACAACATTTAAGAAAGATGGGGCTGAATTTTTCCTTTTGACAAGACATAATTGTAAAAGCTTGTAACCGTTTATGCGTGTAAGGTAAATACAAACATTTCATAAAATAAGTTCATAAAGGTTTACATAAGAACCCAACCCGACTACAGAAATGAAACAGAACGATACAGACTCAACATAAAGAATTGGAGACGCAACTCCTAAACACAATATACTTGGAGATGCAGCTCCACAAAAGATAAAAGGAAGGTACAGACACTTTGACACCCTACACTGGCCGACAACAGACTACACGGGAAGACATCCCTCGGATCAACCGCTGAATGCTTTCACTGACTTCTCCGTTATACAGGAACAAGGGAAAGGAATAGGAAGACGTAGATAGGTCATCTCCCTCCTAATGTCCTCACTTATTGCTTTCCAACCAGGACCCATCAAACGAGGCCTAACAGGAATCTTAGCAAGGACTACTGTTGGCGTTCCTGTGGAAGACATCACAAAAGTTAACCTAGAACCAACTTTACTAACAAGCGGCCTATCCCTAACAGAGGGAGAAGGCACTGAACACGCTGGTGAAAATGCCCACCTAGCGTTCCACTTACGACCACAGCCTTACGGAAAACAACAGAAGACAAGTGGTGAAGCGGTTAAAAACGCTTCCTCTGCGATCGATGCGGATGGTGAGTGTGGCTCTCCACATGTACGTTGCTAGAAGCCCATCATGACTAGATGTCCAAACACCGAAACCACTAGGAAGCTCAACAGAGAGATGCATCTGAAGTGCCAGGTGGAGTCTCGGTATCACGACCTTCTCAAGAGACCACCAGAGAAGCACACAACGATGCAATACAAAATAATGAGTTGAGATTCTCATTCATCAACACAACACATGGCATAAGTAAAAACAGTACGACACGCAAGATAACGACATACTAATCATGCATATCATACATCTCAATATCTCGAATTATTCAATCAACAGCATAAGACATCATCAACACAGGATAATAATGTATAACATATAAATGTATCCATCAACAGTCCTGCAATGCAATGCAATGCAATGCAATGCGATGTACATGACTCTATGCCATATGCCACAAGGGTAAGACTCTGACCCCTACTCCATGGAGCTAAAAATAATTGGAGTGAGTGATTGGGAGAACATTGTCTGCGTTATCTCAGCCCCACAGTGCCATATCAAAGATCACAATTGCTATAACAGCTCACGCCAGACATTCTTCACCCAAACCATGATTTGCCCGCTATCAAGTCAGGACGTCAATGTTTTTCGATGGGTACCCACGACATATAGGAGCTACTCTCTGGCCACATGTGTTCTTCCCAACCCCAATGTCCTCAAGATCCTCAAGAACGCAACCATAGACAATCGCACTCGCACCAAGGTGTAAGCTCAACTCTCAGGCATAACGCCCAACTCATGCACAGATGCGTATGCATGTCAAGATAACAACATAATAAAAGTAATACACAATTACTATAGCACAACATTTATTCTTCTTGATAAACCATAGGGCACCCCTACGGGACCCACTTTCACACGACTCGTCATTGGTCGCCCATTCTTGGTTCCGTTCCTTGCGTCCACATACAACTCTGTCATTCGTAAAAACGATATTCAAGTCTTATGATATATTATTCCATATCCTAAGCATATTATGGAAAACAGAATCCACAAGAATTCCTTCATCATATCTTCTCACTTATCTATCAAAGGAAACATTACTTATTTTGTATAAGTAACTCTTTGTGGTTAAGTATTATGGATTCTTAGATGACCTAAATCATCAAGGGTGTGGGATATGGTTTTCCATGACCACAAGGTATAGGTGCATATCTTTTATATAGTCTTTGTGAGTCCATTATGGAACTCATTGAATTTCCTTTTTGAAGATAATACATAATTACGCTACTATAGTAAGACCTTCAAAATACTTTCATTGGTGGTAAACTAGCTCATGAAACCCTCTTTATCAAACATAATTTGAAAACTCTATACATATATTCATAAGATATCCAAAACCCCAAGATACGTATATAAATTTAGTGTAAAACTTCTTTTTGAAAATGATTCCTATTTCTTTTACTTAGCGTAAAAAGGAAAATGTATCTTACTTTAAATCACCTTTTCATTTTCAAATGAAAACTATAACTCATTTATTTTTTAAGATTCCAAATTGATAATAGTAGTGTAAAAGACTCATTGTTTTAAAGAAAACACTTACAAGCATTCTTATTTCTCTTTAAAATAGGTTTACTAACCAAAATCTTTGAGAAACAACATGGATCATCTAGAAAGCTCTTTGTTCTTGAAAATATTTTCCTTAAAACAGCATGTTAGAATAGGTGGTTGATCAGCATCAACTTCCCTATCCTTAAAATACTTTTCATATAACTCCAAAGATACTCATTTTCTAGCACTTGGTTCTTTAGAACAAAAAACTTGATTTCTTAGAAAACCTTTTTAATTTCTATTTCCTTTATACCTTAGTATGAACACATTAAAGCTCTTAACATCAAGATTTTAGGTTCCTGGCCCTAATTACTATGGTATGGCCGAATGCCTCCATGTAACTAAGATAGGTCTTTTTAATTTCTTTTGCCTTCTTGGAACCATTTAAGTCCATTACACCATTACTTGAACATAGAAGATTTGGCTTCCCTTCTTAACTCAACAAGGCCGAACCATACATGATAGTTTTCAACAAAATATATGTCATCCAACAACATTCTAGCATCATGAAAATCATCTCAACATATAGTCATTTCATCAAGTATTGAAAGCATGAACAAGTTCATCATTCAAAAATCTTATCCTTAGGTCTTGAACCTAAGAATAGTTTTTAACCATACTAAAATTATTTTCAACACTAACACTCAAACACAAATAATCACACCAACACCATAACATACAATTCCAAAAATCAACACCAAAACCCATATACAAAATTTTTAGCATTTCAAGCATCAACTTGTGACACACATTTGATTGATCAAACAAACTCGGATTTGAGGAAATGAGTACTCATATGAAAGCTTAGGACATAAATCAAGCCACAAATAAATATTACAACATTGTTCTCATAGAGAACCAAATAGGCAAAGTAGAAAACCCTTGGTTTAGGGTTTTCCCAAACAAAACCCATAAACCATTTTCACAACCATCAATGTGGTGTGATGTGGTCACTCCCCCATTACCTTAATGAAGCTCCCTTAAAGATGTATTAAAGATGGCCCACCACCAAGAGATGAGAACCGAACCCTATACAAACAAACATTAGGGTTTTCAAACTTTGTCTTGAAGAATCATGAACTAGAAGATGTTTACTCATGGTTCTAAAATAATATATGAAGAGAAAAGTAAGATTAGAGACTTACTTAGTGAAGAACACATGATGAACAAGGTTGGTGTTCTTGAGGTTCAAGAACAAAGTTGCTCCAAAGAGAAAACTTTCTTCATCAAGGGTGTAAAGGAGATCAAGACTAGAAGAACTATGATCTTAGAAATTGAAGAACAATTTTGGATGGTGTTGCTCTAGGTTTGGTCGAAAATGAAGATCAAGAGAGAGAAGAGAGAAAACTCAAGGTTCATCAAAGTTTAGACTTTGATCTTGTAAATGAGAAATAATGAAGTGTTTAAGTGTTTATTGTCATGAAGTAATAGGCTAGGAATTTAATCAAATGATATTAATTTGATGTAAGAAAATCCAAGGGCTTAGAATTAAAGAAATGATACTTGTTGATCTCACATTAAAAGTAGCCAAGATTAACTAAAAATGGTTAAGATGCTTTTCCATAGAAGATAAGGATGATAGGTTATTAACCAAGAGTCATAGGATTTTAATTGTAACACCCCAGTTTTTGCTTGCTTGTTATATAAGTGTTGTTATATATGTTACCCTTGTTTATTACATATATGTTATGTGTTGTATGCTTGTGTTAGATGTTTAGGGACGTGTTTTGGGGTAGTTAACCTTAGAATGAGTCAGATCAGTGATCCTGATAGGATGGCACACCCGTGCTCCTATGCAACACGTCTGTGCCAGTTGTTCAGCACGCTTGCGCTAAAAGTTAGCACGTCCGTGCTCTACGCGCGCACCATAAACGCGTTTTGGGCTTTAGGTTGACCCGTTTCGTCCCAATCCTTTTTATACCTCTTTTGCTCGACCTAACACTCATAATCGTCTATCCTAAAGTTAGAAATAGCCGTCTTTTACCTTTCTCTTGGGTTCCCATTGAATCCTTGAGCGTTCTTCAATCCTTGTTGGGTGTTATTCGCCAAGAACACATCCATGTGGTGCTTTTGTTGTGTTTGGGGTTAAGCTGCTAGCTTAGTGTTACTCCGAGGTAAGGTAACCAACCCTGTTCATCCTTTTCTTTGAATCCTTTGAGTTAGTGTTGAACTGTTTTCTCTCTGACAAACCAGACTTCGTTGTTCGTGTGTCGGTGTTGTGAACGGCAACTAGCAGATTAGTTCCCCAAGGATCTAATCGAGGTATGTGCATAACCCTGGCATTAATTCCCTTCCTTTTTCTTGTTTGAGAATTAACTTATCCTTTTTGCCTTGGCATTCTTGGTCAAAGTTCGCTGAACCTATTAAACCCATTTCGAGGAATCAAGCGTGGACTTCGTTTTTGTTGGCTCGTAGGCTGGAATCGTCAAGCCAGGTATGGAGAGAAGGGATTAGTATAACATATAGGTTCTAGGGTAGCGTAAGATGAGGGTTAACCCATAACCCTATTTGTGTGTTATATGCCTTAGTTACTATATGAAGTTGTCATGGTTGTTTATACATGATGTGTATTGTTTAATTGATTTGTATGACCTTGGCATGAAGTTTATGATGTTGTTTATGATGATGATGATGATATGCCATGATTGTATGAGTTGGTATGTTGGAACTGCTGTTAAATCTATGTTAATAAAAGACATAGGGATGTTAGTGCTAAGCTTAAAACTAGGATTAGTCTAATTGATATACATAAAACAAAAAGATGTTGATAAGGGGTGAGATTATTACCAACGGATTAGTCAAGAACCTTAGAATTTATTGGAGTGCTAGAAATCTAGAAAAGCTGCTAAGTTCCCAGAACTGAGATGCTGTAACGGCGTTGGGCACCCCCGTGCTCATTATCGGCACACCCGTGCTCTTTGCCCAGTAAAAGCCACCACGCCTGTGCTCTCAGTAGTATGCCCATGTGGGAAAAACGAGAAAAGTGACGCTATTTAGCACGCCCGTGCTCACGCATAGCACACCCGTGCCAGTTGGCCAGCACGCCCGTGCTCAGGCCGTGCCAGTGTCAGAATTAAGAAAACTTCATTGTTTTAAATGAAAAGAGATGTGATAACCTTTTGAAGTAAAAATATGACATAAGAGATTATAAAACACGACCTATAGTTAATGAACTAGGATAATGATATGGTAAAATGTAATAATAAAGACTTCAGAAAGAGATTAATTAATGAGAAGATGATGTTATCGGTAACGACGTACTGTTACTGATGTTGTTGATTAAATCATTCTTGATGCTTATTGGTCAAGTTTGATGTTGATAAATCACTTTGATGCTTATTGGTCAAAGATAAAAAAAAAAAAAAAAAAAAAAATTATTGGTCAAAGTTGATAGCCATTGTTAATGGTGTTGATGGAGGCGGTTGCCATGTTGTTTGTGTTAACATTGCATGCATTCATGACATAGAGTTGTTAGATGGACGGAAGGAAACGAGGAGACACGAAAGTTCACACGAGAGTTTGGTGGACAGGTAACTCGTGGGGATTCATCCGAGAGTAAGGTGAACAGCCAGTATTGAGAGTTCACCCGAGAATTTGGTGGATACGCAACTCGTGGGGATTCATCCAAGAGTAAGGTGAATCGTTACACATGGGGGTTCATCCGAGAGTACGATGAACAGCCAGTGTTGATGCATGATGGTCAACAAGTTGATGTACTCCGAATCGTCTTCCTGAGTTAGTTATTGGATCCACATTGCATATAGAGTAGTGGAGTAGTTATGCATCGCATAGCATGTTATTAATGTGATATGATGGTATGCATTATAATATGTATGTTATATTATGATGTTTTATGTGCTGCATGATCATCTTGCTAACTACTCTATTACCACTTATGTTTATACATACAGTTCCTTACTCCCTATTTGTCGTTGTTGTTGTTTTGCATGTACCTTTGGTTATGCAAAGAATGGTGAGCTACCAGCTGAGAAGTGATCCCGAGGAGATCGCTTGCTTATAGTATAGTTTAGTTATGTTAGTTGTTTTCCGATGTAATATCGGTAGTGGTTACCAGCTCTGATTATGTGACATCGGATTATGGGTTTTGTTTTATGTTATGTTTTCTGCAGTTGCTTTTTATGTTTTAAACGTTTTCTGTAACACCCCAATTTTCATACTTTCTAAGATCAGTAAATTATATAAATGAGTTTATATTTTTATCTGAGGTTTAGAAAATGAAATTAAATAAACTAAGACCACATTCATACTCTACGTCATCGTAGAGAGCTACGATTAAATTTTAGGTTGAAAATTCAGACGGAGGCCGGTCTGCGTTTTCACTGACAGTAAGATTTTACTGATCAGAAGACCTAATTTTCACTCTTACACGAAACAGTTAGGTTTAGAATCGAATTTCTAACAATTTTGATAAAATTGGTTTTTCACACCAAAAACTGAAAAAATATGTTATACGAGAGAAATCTTAAATCGGGTGAAGAATGAAGCTGAATATGGATATACCGGGACCCGCTAATGGATAACTTGAAGTCACATCAACTCAAATCACATGGGAAGGCGTGCCGGTGTCATGATGACGTTCTAAAATATCTGAACGCGTTCACACTGAGAAAAGACCAAAATGCCCCTGGACTTTCTCCTAAATAACATTTTCGTCCCTAAAGGAAAAGGCCGTTTTGCCCTAGGAACTTGTGAAAACCCATCCTTTCCCTCACCCTCATCATGACCATCATCAAAATATCTAGATATTTTGGTGATTTGGGGGTGAAAAGACCAAAATGTCCTTAACTTTTCCCTAAATGACATTTTTGTCCCTAGGTGAAAAGACTATTTTGCCCCTTAAGTAAACAAACTTGGACCACCATATCCCTCCCATTCTCACACCCAAAAGGCTTCATGAGAAGCCATCTTCCCACTTTTTCTTCTAACTTCAACTTTCCTTCAATTTTCTCTCATTTCTCAAAGTAAGAACTTGACAAATTTTGTGAAGAAACTTCTTGATTCTTTGCTCATTTTCATCACTCAAGAGGTATAGTTACTTCCCTTCATCCCTGAGTTTCTTGTTCTTCATTCTTTTCTTGTTTTAAAGCCATGATTCCATGAGTTTCAACTTCTAACTTCAAACTTCAAAAATCTCAATAAAATCATAGAAAAATCCTTTTAATGTGAAATCAATTTTTATGGTCTAGTATCATCATCCTCTATCACTATCCAAGAGCATGAAATCAAATAACATGCCTAGCCTATTTATCTAGGAGAGGCCGAACCCTAAGACTTTTGGGGGAAAATGAGTTTTTTTCAATTTTTGTGAAATGATACTTGATTTCACCTCTTTCATTCTATGATCATTGAATCTAAGTGACTAGAAAGCCAAATCAGATTCTAAACTATTTTTTTCAATGATGGCCGAACCCTATCCTTGTTGGTTGAAGGGGTTTTGGTTCAAATCTTTGGTAAAAGATTAGGGATTATGCCTTTATCATGCTTAAGGATTATTGATCCAAGAGTTAATAGAATTTTAACACCTCTAGCCTATTTTTCTAAGAAGGGGGTCGAACCCTAGTTCACAGGAACTAGATGAGTTTTGTTGGATTGTATTAGTTTCTGGTTGTGATTTGTTGTGAAGGATCAGACGGTGTTTGATTATTCGGAAGCATGTATGGTTGCCAGTTGCAGAGCCGCAGTCAGAGTTGCACGGGGAAGCACGCGGGAAAACTGTTCAGGTGGGGGAAAAAACCACAATCTCGTCGGGGAGGCAAGATTAAATTAGTTTATATTGATATGCATAGGGCAACCTAAACCCTACTAGTGGTCGATTGACCGATAGGTTGATTTCATGCTATGTCGAGGTTTCATGATGTGTGTTAGTATGCTTAGTATGATGATATATGTGATATGTATGTTGTGCCTAGTAACATGCTTAGGATTACTTGAATATTTACCTATGACTTGATGAGTTGATATGCTTACATGCATATTTAGTATGATAACATGATTATTGAATATGATTATGGTTGCTTATGATATGATGTTGTGATTACTGTTGTATGAGTAGAGATAATCAGTAATTTCTGATAAATTGGGAGATGAACATGTGGTGAGGATTTAAGGATATATATGTTGTAGTGCTCAACCTAGAGATTCTGTTGATATAATTATGTCGAGACATAAAGTTGATACCTGGTTAAGCCGGAGAAAGTTGGTTGCAGTTGTGTATGAGTTGTGGTTGAGACACTAAGTTGTTGATCTCGAGATGAGTCGGTGAGGTTCATGTTGCATCGTTGTTGTTCATCACTGTGTTGGTGTACGAGCGATCTATCTTGCCTGCGGGGAGATGATCGTACCCATTAGTTTTGAAACTGGCGAATGTCCCGACCTGGCCTGCGCGCGGGGGGATATGTCGTTACCATAAGTTGCGTTGTTGATGGGCGAATATTCCGACCTGACCTGCGAGCGTGGGAATATTTTGTACTCATGAGACGAGTTGAGCCTGCGGGCTATTGGCCGAACCCTGCATTACGGGGGGTGGCACAGAGATGAATGAGACATCTTGATCTATTGGGGATGTCGCGTTGTGATCACGTCCATATAGTCGTTAGCTGCATGAGTGTGAGAGGAGAGCAGAACTCGGGAGATGATTGCTTGACACTGTTGTGTTGTTGTAGGTTGCTATCTATATAGCTTTTTTTATAGTTGTTTCCCTATTTATGATGTATTTCTGTTTCTTATCCCTGTATTTCTCTATGCCGTAGAGATTGATGGCATACCTGTTGAACCTGATGCTGGCAGGAGAGCCTCGGATCCCAGTGCTGGGAGACTTTGATTTGCTCTATGCAGAGGACGATCGTGCCTGGGAGATTGACTACTCTCATCGAAGAGTAGCGTATACGGGCCCGACTACCGTATACGTTAAAGCTTAGGCTGGGATCTCTCGTTACCCTCGTTAGAGTCGTGGTTGGGTAGACAATCTTATTCGTTATGGCCAGTATGGGTTTGAACGAAATGTATTTTTGGGGTCAGGAGAGGAAGTCTTATGTACTTTATTTTGTTGCCAAGCTTTCAGTTTATATGTGTTGCGTACTTTGAGATAGTTGATGTTGTTGTAGGCTCTACTGATGGAGCCAGTACTTTTATATGTATGTGATATACAATCGTGGTATCAGTGTTGGTTTTTTTGATAATTCCGCATTTTTATTAATCAGGCTACGCTGCAATGTTAAGAAGTTGAGTTCGGGTTACTAATGGGACCTCCAAGGAGGGGCTGTCTCATTTTATGGTATCAGAGAAGTTTGATTCTTAATCAAGGACTGCTTGGGTTAAGTTGTGATTTCTGGCCGTGTCTAGTTGAACCCGCATTGGGTATTAACTATGCTTAGAAGTTGGGTAGAGTGTCTGATACACGAGTTATCGTAAGAAGTAACTGTTTCGAGCATTTGTAAGACATATGATGCATGTATATGATAATATGGTCTTGTATATCTGACAAATGTGAGCTGGTAATTTCTTCTAAAGGAAATTAAATGCTTGCGGACGAGGTAGAGGACGTGGCGGAAAGGCCACAGAGGATGCCGCTGAACCTAGAAACGGTAACGATGAGAATTCCCACATTGGTGATGGGACAGAGTCAACTGAAACCCTAAGGACAGTTAGTGAATTGGCTACGGCAATGCTGCAACAGCCGCAACAAAATGCTCAACTGTTGCAAGTGATCCTGCAGTAGCAGTAAACACAGAATTAGATAGGTGAAGTAGAGACGAAAGACGCTGGACTAAGTACTTTTCTGAAGGGGAGGCCGCCACAGTTTAATGGTGACTTCAATCCGGAGGGAGAAGAACTCTGGATATAGGAGCTTGAGAAAATCTTCGCTGCAATGCACTGTCGTGAGGACAGGACGGTGACCTATGCATCCTTCCTGCTGATGGCAAGTGCAGATCTATGGTGGAAAGGCCAGCAGAGAATGCTTGAAGCAGAAGGAAGAGTGATTAACTGAAGACTATTTCAAGAATGCTTTCTAAAGAAATATTTCCCCAGATTGATGAGGAGAGAGATAGAGTTCGCTATAGATCTCGTACCAGGAACTGGACCCATTTCGATAGCGCCTTATCGAATGTCTCCAACAGAGTTAGTGGAGCTAAAGAAGCAATTGGATGGCATGTTGGGTAAAGAGTTTATAAGACCAAGTGCTTCACCTTGGGGAGCGCCGGTGCTGTTCGTCAAGAAAAAGGACGGAAGTTCAAGGCTATGCGTGGATTAACGGTAGTTGAACAAGGTGACGATCAAGAATAAGTATCTGTTACCTAGGATTGACGACTTGTTGGACCAGTTGAAAGGAGCGGTAGTGTTTTTGAAGATTGACTTACGATCTAGTTATCATCATATTCGAGTCAAGAAGGAGGATGTACCGAAGACAGTGTTTAGAAGTCGGTATGGACACTACGAGTATTTGGTTATGCCCTTTGGTGTGACTAATACTCTAGCAGTGTTTATGGATTACATGAACCGGATTTTCCGACCGTTCTTGGATAAGTTTGTAGTTGTATTTATCGACGACATTCTTATCTATTCCCCTAATCGGGAAGAACATCAGGAACATCTTAGGATTGTGCTTCAAGTGTTAAAGGACCGACAGCTTTATGCAAAGTTATCCAAGTGTGAGTTTTGGTTGGAAGAAGTGCAATTCTTAGGTCATGTGATTAATCGAGATGGGATAGCAGTAGATCCAGCAAAGGTTGAAGCTATGGTACAATGGGAAAGTCCTCGTTGCCCATGACGCAGCTAACGAGGAAAGGAATATCCTTTGTATGGACGGATGAGTGTGAGAAAAGTTTTCAAGAGCTGAAGAAGAGGTTAACAACATCACCAGTGCTGACGTTACTAGATTCTTTATGACAGTTTGACATATACTGTGATGCATCATACCAAGGTTTGGGTTGTGTCCTAATGCAAGACCAGAGGGTCGTAGCATATGCTTCGCGACAGCTGAGAGTTCATGAGAGGAATTATCCAACTCATGATTTGGAGCTGGCAGCTATACTGTTTGCTTTAAAGATATGGCGACACTATTTATATGGAGCTAAGTTTATAGTGTACAGTGACCATAAGAGCTTAAGGTATCTGTTTGATCAGAAGAAGTTAAACATGAGACAAAGGAGGTGGATGGAATTCATAAAGGATTATGAATTTGACCTACAGTACCATCCAGGGAAAGCAAATGTAGTAGCAAATGCGTTAAGTAGAAAATCCTTACACGTATCTACTATGATGGTAAAGGAGCTGGAATTGATTGAACAATTTAGAGATCTGAATCTAGGTACAGAAATATCTAAAGGTAAGATGCACCTAGGGATGGTCACAGTAACAAGCGACTTTTTGAAGACGATCAAAGAGAATCAAGAAGTTGATCAGTATCTTCAGAAGGTGAAGGAACAAGTAGCGGAAGGCAGAACATCTAAGTTTAGGATGGATCAAGATGGAGTCTTGAGATATGGTGATAGGATTTGTGTGCCGATGGATATAGAACTAAGAAAGATGATCTTGGAAGAAGCGCACAAGAGTAGGCTGAGTTTTCATCCAGGAGCGACCAAAATGTATCAAGACTTGAAGAAGATGTTTTGGTGGCCCGGAATGAAGAAGGAGGTGGCTGAGTATGTGTTGGCTTGTCTGGTTTGTCAGAAAGCGGAGATAGAACATCAGAAGCCAGCAGGATTGTTACAATCCCTGGATATCTCAGAGTGGAAGTGGGATGGAATATCTATGGATTTTGTGGTTGGTTTGTTAAGAACTAACAAGAGGAATGATGCAATTTGGGTAATCGTCGATATGTTGACGAAGTGTGCTCACTTCTTACCTGTTGGTGAAAGTTATACGTTGGAGAGGTTAACCCAAATCTACATCAAGGAAGTAGTAAGGTTGCAAGGAGTGCCTTCTAGTATTGTTTTCGACAGGGATCCTAGATTTACATCTAGATTCTGGAAGCAGTTACATAAGTCTTTGGGAACTAAGTTAAGGTTGAATTCCGCTTATCATCCTCAAACGGATGGTCAATCGGAACAAACGATTCAATCATTGGAAGATCTCTTGAGAACTTGTGTTTTAAAACACACAGGAAGTTGAGATGAGTTCTCACCGTTGATTAAGTTCACCTATAACAATAGTTTTCATTCAAGTATAGGTATGGCACCTTACGAAGCGTTGTACGGCAGAAAGTGTAGCACACCGTTGTGTTGGTATGAGACAGGAGGAAGCCAAGTGCTAGGACCGGAGGTGGTACAACGGATGACGGAACAAATCAAGAGGATAAGGGAAAAGATGAAAGTCTCACAGGATAGACAAAAGAGTTACAGCGATAAAAGGAAAAGACCTTTAGAATTCTAGGAGGGAGATCATGTTTTTTTTAGAGTGACTCCAAGAGCTGGGATTGGCAGAGCAATCAAATCTAGAAAGCTTACTCATAGATTCATTGGACCATTTCAAATTCTTCGTCGAATTGGTCTTGTAGCCTATCATGTTGCTTTACCACCAAACCTATCCAATCTTCATGATGTCTTTCGTGTTTCTCAGTTGAAAAAAATACTAACCTGATCCAATCACACGTCTTAGAACCAGAGTTAATACAATTGAGAGAGAACCTTGAGTATGAGGCTTTACCTATAAGGATCACGGATAGAAGGGTTAAGGAACTCCGAAGTAAAAACATTTCGTTGGTTAAAGTCATATGGGAGAAAGTGATCGGAGTTGCTACCTGGGAACGTGAAGAAGATATGCAGCAGCAATATCCGCATTTATTCTAAAAGGTATGTCGAATTTCGAGGACGAAATTCTTTATAAACGGGTAATAATGTAACACCCAGATTTTCATGCTTTCTAAGATCAATAAATTATATAAATGAGTTTATATTTTTATCTGAGGCTTAGAAAATAAAATTACATAAACTAAGACCACATTCATACTCTACGTCATCACAGAGAGCTACGACTAAATTTTGGGTTGAAAACTCAGACGGAGGCTGGTCTGCGTTTTAACTGACAGTAAGATTTTACTGATCAGAAGACCTAATTTTGACTCGTGAACGAAACATTTAGGTTTAGGATCGAATTTCCAACAATTTTGATAAAATTGGTTTTTCGCACTAAAAAGTGAAAAAATATAAGTTATACGGGCGAAATCTTGAATCAGGTGAAGAACGAAGCTGAATATGAATTTACCAGGACCCGCTAACGGATAACTTGAAGTCACATCAACTCAAATCACATGGGAAGGCGTGCCAGTGTCATAATATCTGAATGCGTTCACACTGCGAAAAGACCAAAATGCCCCTGACTTTCTCCTAAATGACATTTTCGTCCCTAAAGGAAAAGACCGTTTTGCCCCTAGGAACTTGTGAAAACCCATCGTTTCCCTCACCCTCATCATGACCATCATCAAAATATCTAGATATTTTGGTGATTTGGGGGTGAAAAGACCAAAATGTCCTTAACTTTTCCCTAAATGACATTTTTGTCCCTAGGTGAAAAGACTATTTTGCCCCTTAAGTAAACAAACTTGGACCACCATATCCCTCCCATTCTCACACCCAAAAGGCTTCATGAGAAGCCATCTTCCCACTTTTTCTTCTAACTTCAACTTTCCTTAAATTTTCTCTCATTTCTCAAAGTAAGAACTTGACAAATTTTGTGAAGAAACTTCTTGATTCTTTGCTCATTTTCATCACTCAAGAGGTATAGTTACTTCCCTTGATCCCTGAGTTTCTTGTTCTTCATTCTTTTCTTGTTTTAAAGCCATGATTCCATGAGTTTCAACTTCTAACTTCAAACTTCAAAAATCTCAATAATATCATCATCCTCTATCACTATCCAAGAGCATGAAATCAAATAACATGCCTAGCCTATTTATCTAGGAGAGGCCGAACCCTAAGACTTTTGGGGGGAAATGAGTTTTTTTCAATTTTTGTGAAATGATACTTGATTTCACCTCTTTCATTCTATGATCATTGAATCTAAGTGATTAGAAAGCCAAATCAGATTCTAAACTATTTTTTTCAATGACGGCCGAACCCTATCCTTGTTGGTTGAAGGGGTTTTGGTTCAAATATTTGGTAAAAGATTAGGGATTATGCCTTTATCATGGTTAAGGATTATTGATCCAAGATTTAATAGAATTTTATCACCTCTAGCCTATTTTTCTAAGAAGGGGGTCGAACCCTAGTTCACAGAAACTAGATGAGTTTTGTTGGATTGTATTAGTTTCTGGTTGTGATTTGTTGTGAAGGATCAGACGGTGTTTGATTATTCAGAAGCATGTATGGTTGCCAATTGCAGAGCCGCAGTCAGAGTTGCACGGGGAGGCGCGCGGGAAAACTGTTCAGGTGGGGGAAAAAACCACAATATTGTCGGGGAGGCAAGATTAAATTAATTTATATTGATATGCATAGGGCGACCTAAACCCTACTAGTGGTCGATTGACCGATAGGTTGATTTCAAGCTATGTCGAGGTTTTATGCTGTGTGTTAGTATGCTTAGTATGATATATGTGATATGTATGTTGTGCCTAGTAACATGCTTAGGATTACTTGAATATTTACCTATGACTTGATGAGTTGATATGCTTACATGCGTATTTAGTATGATAAACATGATTATTGAATATGATTATGGTTGCTTATGATATGATGTTGTGATTACTGTTGTATGAGTAGAGATAGTCAGTAATTTCTGATAAATTGGGAGATGAACATGTGGTGAGGATTTGAGGATATATATGTTGTAGTGCTCAACCTAGAGATTTTGTTGATATAATTATGTCGAGACATAAAGTTGATACTCGGTTAAGCCGGAGAAAGTTGGTTGCAGTTGTGTACGAGTTGTGGTTGAGACATTAAGTTGTTGATCCCGAGATGAGTCGATGAGGTTCATGTTGCATCGTTGTTGTTCATCACTATGTTGGTGTACAAGGGATCGATCTTTCCTGCGGGGAGATGATTCACGAGAAGATCCTGTTGAGGAGTTGCCAGAGGAGATTGATGGCATACCTGTTGAACCTGATGCTGGCGGGAGAGCCTCGGATCCTAGTGCTGGGAGACTTTGATCTACTCTATGCAAAGGACCATCATTTCTGAGAGATTGACTACTCTCAGCGAAGAGTAGTGTATACGGGCCCAACTACCGTATACGTTAGAGCTTCGGTTGGGAGCTCTCGTTACCCTCGTTAGAGTCTGGTTGGGTAGACAGTCTTACTTGTTATGGCTAGTATGGGTTTGAACGAAATGTATTTTGGGGGCCAGGAGAGGAAGTCTTATGTACTTTATTTTGTTGCCAAGCTTTCAGTTTATATGTGTTGCGTACTCTGAGATAGTTGATGTTGTTGTAGGCTCTACTGATGGAGCCAGTACTTTTATATGTATGTGATATATAATCGCGGTATCAGTGTTGGTTGTTTTAATAATTCCGCATTTTTATTAATCATGCTACGCTAAAACGTTAGGAAGTTGAGTTCGGATTACTAATGGGACCTCCGAGGAGGGGTTGTCTCATTTTCGGATCATGTGATACTTGTTACCTTTTATGTTAAAGTTTTTATTTCAGCTTGCATGTTTTACTTTACATTTTTCGTATGCGGGGTAGCGGGTGTCATCCATTGATTAAAGGAATAAAAAGGTGATGAATGGTTGACATAAAGGTGACAATGTCTCGTGAAGCGTGAAATACAATTATGAATTACTCCTGGCTCTGGACCAAAACAACTTCCCTGGCACGCATCCCAAGGTAAAGCGGTCCCGATTAAAATAATAATGTTTTTATCGGTTCCGACTCAACAACACACTAGGTTTAAAACAACATTTTATGATTATTAAGCTCATAATTGAAATTCAAATATGAATTTCCAATTATTAACTATTTTTAAGATTATGATTAATCAAATTTTATTCTCAGTCAAGTTATTCACACAAACAGTTAAAAAGACAGACATAGGATTTTTGGGTTGTTACAAGTTCAAGATGTAATATATTTCTCATTTAATTCATGTACAAAGCCATGTTGCATTTCATGAAGACATATTTTAATATAATATACCATTTAATATTCTTTATGTCTTTACTCACATATGATCAAGTATATCAATAATACAATTGAAATAAGATTCCTAGTTTATGCATTTTGATCATTGTTATAACCATTGAGTATGGTGATCTTAGGCATATAAAGATAATATCAAGTGTAAATTCTATGCCATTCACACACAAACATATATTGATTATTATCACATGCGTTTTTACTTAATGTCATATCAATTATTTCATACATGTGCAAATAATCCATTTAGCTCAATATCATATGAAATAATATTCATTAAACACGGTGATATTTCATTTGACAATCTCAAAATATGTTCTCCCCTTAATTCTCTATTTTTCAACATCAAAACCTATATGGCAATATGGTTCACATGATCTACAGTGATGGATGGGGTTGCTCCTATCGTGTCGTGATGCCCGAGCCAGCCCGGTTTTCCCGACTAATCCCTAAGCTGTTCCAAGTTCCAGGCTAACGTTTCGAGGCAACTAGGACACGGTTCCATGTCTGGACGGGGGATGCACTCTTATTGGTCACGGTGAGCGGTTCGGTTTCTTGGACAAACTAACTCCTGTTCCTGTGTGGAACTTTATGTTGAGAGATTAGGCCGTCATGCTGCATGGGATAAGTATCCTGACTTAGAGGTTTGATCTGAGCGAGAGATCTATGGAGATGGATGTTTGTTGCATATCTGGACTCGAGAGATGTTTGACTATCTAAGATACCTGTTATATCTGCCATATTTGTTATATGTGATAACTGTTATATGTTTACTATGCTACTGTTGCTATACTAATGTTACGACATTGTATTCTTATCTCCCTGCTCTTCCTGTGTTTGTTTCCTGTTTCTTCGTTTGTTGAAGATGACGAGTCGGTTGAGGACACAGATGGACCCGAGGTCACACCCCTTCATCACGAAGGCACCAAGGCTGTCGGTGCTGGGGGAGATGGAGATAGTCTATCATGATGATAGAGGGTGGCAGGTGGATCCCTCCACGTTTCTGACGGTCTACACTGGGCCAGTCAATTTGCTGTTCTGGAGCGGGACTCCACCGTACAAGGACATCCTCGGTCCATTCAGAGTGGTGCAGTTTCTACCGTTTACTCCAATGTGGCATCCGTCGAGGCGCCACGAGCGAGATTTCATGTGGATGGTGCCAGCTACATCTCACACATCCAATCGGAGAGGCTTCATGCTGAGAGGCCAGAGGAGGAGGTCCGAGCATTACCTGCAGACTTACAGATGGCACAGGGTGGTAGTGTCTAGTTCTTCCTCGAAGTATGTGCCTTTGAGGGTTTACAAGCGTACTCACGGAGAGGGACAAGGTAGTTCCTGATATCCACGTCGCTGATAGCATGATGCTGCCAGTGTGTCATAGGATGTGAGATGAGTGCTTTTGATGTATTTTTGAGAGCAGGGTGGGGTAGTGCTGGTGAGATTCGAGAGCTTTATCTTTTTGTTGTACGTGTTTATATCTTTTCTCTTTATGTACAGTGGTTGTATATGTACAGTACAGTGCCCTACTGATGGGGCCACAGTTGCATGATATATGTACATAGTTATCTTTACCTGCATTTTACTCTGATTGTCTTTACCTTTGTCGTACGTGTGCTGTATGTTTATCATTTTCTTTTGCTATGCTCCCTGTTTAACACGGTCAAGGTACAGTTAATAATGTAAGTTGGGACTAATGAGATTATCCTTCGCAAGGAGGGTCGTCTTAGCCTGGTTTGAAAAGTATCATTGGTCTGGTTTGAAAAGTAAAATTGTTGTTGTTATAGAGAATCTTATTTAGCAGATTGGTTCAGGCAGGTCAGTGAAAATTTGGACTGACCCTTAGTCATCTCAACCTTTAGCTATTCTTCTGGACATTCCTGCTCAGTTGCATCCTCACCTAAAGGCTAAAGTGAAGGATTTTATTTCTAATGGTAATTGGCACATCCCTAGAGAACTGTTGCAGCAATTTCCTGTTCTTAGAAGTATGTTGCAGCAGGTTACTCTTCCAGTTGTTGAGTGTGATGATAATTTACTCTGGAAGCATACAGATTTGGGTTATTTGACATTTAAGGATGCTTGTTTATTTTATAATCCCATTGGTCAAGTTCTTCCTTGAGCTAAGTTATTTGGAATAATGCCATCCTTCCTTCTAAGTCATTTCTTATTTGGAGAATCATTCGGGCCGAATGCCAACTGATGATCATTTGATGAATAGAGGTTGTGTGGTTGTTTCAATGTGTATTCTTTGTGAGAATGCTATAGAAACTTCTGAACACCTGTTTTGTGATTGCATTTTTGCTCAGCAAATTTGGCATTGGCTGAGTTATGTCCTTTGTGTTATCATTGATCATTCATCAGTCATGAACATCTTAGCCGTTTGTGATAAACAGTGGTCCTCCTAGGCTAAAGATGTGATTCTTGCAGTTGTTATCAATGGTTTTGGCTATTTGGAATTGTCGAAATAAACTCAGATTTGACAATCACAAAATTTCGTTAAAGGCTTCTTTTAATATGATTACAGCAAATGTTTCATTAACTGGGAATTACAGCAAAGGGCATGTGCTATCTTCTATGCAGGGTTTTGTTGTTTTAAAAGCTTTTGATGTGATTGGAAAACCGTATAAGACTCCAATTATCAAAGAAGTCAGTTGGTGTCCTCCACCTTCTTTCTAGATCAAATGCAATATTGATGGTTCAGCTAGAGGCTCTCAAGGTCCTGCTACATGTGGAGGAATATTCCGTGATAGAAGTGCTGCAACATTGGGATGCTTTGCTATTAATCTTGGCCTTTGCTATGCTCTTTTTGCAGAATTAATTGGTGCTATGACTACTATTGAATTGGCCTATAGAAATGGTTGGCACAATTTTTGATTGGAGTGTGATTCTTATCATTTTACTTTAGCTTTCAAGTCTGTTAGCATTGTTCCTTGGCAATTGAGGAACAGATAGAAGAATTGTCTAGAGTTGACTAATAAAATGACTTTCATATGCTCCCATATTTACCGTGAAGGAAATACTTGTCCTGATAAGCTTGCCTCTCATGGGATCACTATGCAAGGTTTTCATTGGTGGAACACAATTCCTACTTTCATTAGGGAGGACTTTTTTAGGAATAGAGTAGGTTTACCTAATTATAGGTTCAGATAATGTTGTTGCAAGAGTTTTGGTTTCTGTCCCCCCTTGTTTTTCTTTGTATTCTTTTCATTTTATTAATAAATTTATGATATGCTGCAAATGATTGGTGGTAGCTGTGGTATCAGCCTAGCTGAGATGTCAGGTATCATAGTGATAGTTTTGCATATCATTTTTTGTTTAAACAAAATTCTAATCTTTGTAACCTTTTTTTTTTTTAATTAGATAAGTATCATTCATTAAAACACATGTTCAATTCACTCTTTATTTAATAGGTTTCATGTATATTTCACACAATAATTAAAATGTTTATTGAAAAGTATTTAAAAAATGTATTACGAACATTTCTTTATTCATTTTTTATTGTCTGTGATTCAAAAAACAAATTTATTGTCTTACGCTGCTAAAGGCCACAAGCACTTGAATATAGTTCGCTTTTCACATGAAAATAATGGATAGAAATTTACTGTCTTAAAAATTAATGTCTCACTGTTCCGCATTAATCAAATGTTGAGAATAAACATAAATATTAATAAGTTGTCATTTTGTTTTCTTTATCTTCTGAAGTATCAAATTATTATTGATTGGAAATAAAGAATGTGATAAAAAATTGGGAGAGAAAATCTTCACACTATGTTTTAACCAATAATATCTTATCATATAAACTAAAATTATATTTAATATTAAAGAATAAAATAAATGACAAAATATTATTTATTAAGACGAAAATCCTCATCCAACAGAGTCCTCTACTGCCGAACACAAGTCAAGACAGTGTGTCTAATGCAACCCCTAGAAACTGGGCTTGGCAAGAGGAACGTGGGAATACGTGGTGCCACGTGGAACCAATCACAGTGCCTACTACCCTATCACACATCAGAAATCCAATCCAATCTTACCAATTATCCATAACCAGCCACATTTTCATTGCCACGTCACACACCCCACATCTAAAGCTTATTCCAATCATCCACACAGGCCCCTTTGCCTACTACACTACTGTCTAAGTGCATAGAGCTAGAGGATTGTTAGACTGAGCACAATGGCCTCTACCCAATGTTTCTTGCACCACCATGCCCTTACTACTCAAACTAGAACCTCATCACAGCGCCAAGTGGTGAGCCCCAAGCTAAACCAGATTGCTTGTAAGGCACAGAAGCAGGTAGTCCAACAGGATGATGCCAGCCTTGTCTCTCGCAGATTAGCTCTCACAGTACTCATTGGTGCTGCTGCTGTTGGCTCAAAAGTGTCACCTGCTGATGCAGCTTATGGGGAAGCTGGTATTTTACTTGATTTTTCCTCTTTGATAGTCAAGTTATATATCTTTGAAATGATGATCATAGCTCATAGTCTTTGGCTTTGAAAGGACATATACTCATTTTTTGTAGTGAGAATGCACAAGTTGTCTTAGGCACCTAGACTAAGCAACTAAATATAGAAAGAAGAAAATAATAACAGAGAGAAAGAATATTATTGAGGCTAGGAGAAGAATCACCCCAAGGGTTTCCCCTACAACTGAGCTATGCTCCAGATTCACTCTCATCGAGCCAATGCTCAATGTCACAATCTCAACACAAAATGACTAACTAACTAACTAACACAGTTACAACAATATACGTATATACAAATCCAAGTGTTATTTCTATTGGGCTGGGGCCTAACAAGTTGGTTCTGCAAATATAGTCAGAAAAATACACGGTTGTTGAGCTAAATATCCTGTAAGGAAGCTAGTGTTTTGATTGGTGCGACAAAAATTCTTGGAGAAACCAAATGACTGCAATTGCTTTGCTTGTAATTCAAATACTATTAGTAGAAAGGAAAGTGGATAATTCACTTCTGGTTTCTGAGAATTTCCCATTCTTTGCTTGGTAGAGTTTAAGATGAAAGGAATTGAGTGATAATAAGACCAAGTCAGGAAATTAATTTGCATAGGTCTAGATAGTGTATGTCAAGAACCAAATCAACCCAAAAGCTAAGATTGTTGAAGTGGTAGCCAAAGAGTGGATTTTATTACCATTTGGCCTTGAAGCATTGTTAGAATATTTGATTTTATCTTATCTTAGAGTACCTCTTATTTTATGATAAGAGTATCTCGAATTATCTCATATGATTAGGTTCTTATCACGTAGTTATTATCATAATTAGTTTCCTTATTCAATTAGGATTAGGAGTCTTGTATCCGTATAAATAGGGGTTAGTGCTTAAGCTTTTCGAAAAACTAGATCATAATCAATGATCAATCATAATCATATTTTGGAGTCTTCATTCTTTTTTTTCTCTTTCTCTATCTAAACCCATAACTTTAACATGGTATCAGAGCGGTATCATCCTCCGTGACCTGTCCTGTCATTATTCCGCTGCCGAGTCCCCAAAAGTTTGGGACTATTCCAATAATTGTATTCATAATTCTATTTGTTAAACCGTCTCCTTTGTCACCTCTATCTGCTTTTGACTATAGTAGATTGCTATGCCTCGGTACGTACTTATGCATTATGCATTATTTTTGGAAGAAAGACTTGAATATTTCCGTATTCTGAAGAAAATTTTGGTAGCCTACTTTCTTGGCTCTTTTCTAAACCACAATCTTTTATTGGTGTCATGTTTCTGCTCTGATGGTGTGGTGGGCATGACTAATTAAAAAAATTGAGACATTTTTTTTCTTTGAGTCAGTGCAACAAAAATTTGGTTAAGCATTGATAATTGATTCTTTAGCTTCTGTCAAGTGGTCAAGATTTGAATATAGCTTCTGCTTGAGTGGTTAAATCATTTGCCTAAAATTTGGCATTGATATTTGGAGGCCTATAGAGCCCAATTTGGAGCGACTTTTGACTGATGTACATGCCAGCGAGTCTGCTCATTTCACATATAAATTCATATTTTTTTGCCAATATTCATTCTGGCAATATTCATTTGCTTTTGGAACGAGTCCGTGGAGACGCAAGAAGGACTATGCTAAAAGAGATTGTGATTTGCAATCAACAATCTGTTAAGATTCCAAATGGCACTAGTGTGCCTGTCAAGGAAATGGGAAAGACTGTTCTTTCCAATGGAATGAACATTAATAATGTTCTCTACATCCCTGAGTTCCATTGCAATCTTCTTTCTGTTAGTAAACTTACAAAAGAATACAATTGTGCCATAACCTTTGTGAGTGAATCTTGTTCCATACAGGACTTACCCTCGAGGAAGGAGATTGGAATAGGTAGACATCAGGATGGCCTTTACCTTCTTGAATCCACTGGTGATGGAGGAATGGCTATGAAGGTTGGAAAACCAACTGATTTGAAACTGTGGCACTCTAGGCTAGGACACACCTCTAATACAAAATTGAGTAGCATAGGATCTATACCTGTTGTTGTTAGTAATAATGATAGTGTCCCCTGTTATTCTTGTATGAGAGCCAAACAAACAAGGCTGCCTTTTCCTTTAAGTTCTATCAAATCTAGTTCTTGTTTTGAATTATTGCATTGTGATATATGGGGGAGGTATGCAACTGGTTCCACCACAGGAGCTCATTATTTTCTAACCATAGTTGATGATTTTAGTAGAGGCGTGTGGGTGTACCTCATGAAGCATAAGTCTGAGGTAGATCATTGTCTACAAACCTTTATCTATACGATTTAGACTCAATTTAATAAGAGAGTTAAGAAAATAAGATCTGATAATGGCCTTGAGTTCACTGCCAACAGTATGCAGAGATTTTATGCAAAAAAGGGAATTTTAATGGAACTCTCATGCACCTACACTCCACAACAAAATGGGGTTGTGGAGAGAAAGCATAGGCATATCCTAGAAATAGCTAGAGCCATTAGATTCCACTCTGGACTTCCTATTCAGTTCTGGGGTGATTGTGTGCTGACTGCTGTACACATCATCAATAGACTTCCCTCTAAGGTCATTGGAAACAAAACACCTTATGAGATCGTTTTTGGAAGAAAGCCAAGTTATGATCACTTAAGAGTGTTTGGTTGCCTTGTTTATACTTTAAAAACTAGGAGGGAAGGGAAGTTTGATGAGAGGGGGAGAGCTTGTGTATTTCTAGGGTACCCTGTAGGACAGAAAGGCTACAAGGTTTATGATACCATAAACAAGGAAGTTTTTGTGTCCAGAGATGTTATCTTTGCTGAAAATGATTTCCCTTTCAAGCAAATGCGTGAGACTAATCAAAATTTGAATAAAGACAATATTTTTTGGGAAGATACTACAGATAACATAACAGGCAATAGTCATATAGATCAACGAAACCCATGTAATCAGGATATGCAGACTCATGATACTGTAGAACTGACTGCTGATAATGATAGGGTTGAAAATTTTGAAGATTGTATTCAAGATAATCAAAGGCGCAGTGAGAGAGTGAGACAATTACCTAGGCATTTGAATGATTATAAACTTGATTTGCCCACTTCTATTATGCTGCCCAAATCCAATTGTTCCTCAGGAAACTCAGTTTTATATCCTATATCTAATTACCTTACCTATGATAAACTGTCACATTCTCACCAAGCTTTTCTAGCTGCCATCTCTGCAAAAGATGAGCCAAAATCCTTTAAACTGGCCATGACACAGAAGCATTGGAGGGATGCAATGCAGAGGGAGATCCAAGCCTTAGAAAGCAATGAAACTTGGACCTTAGCATCTTTACCAGAAGGCAAAAATGTTGTAGATTCTAAATGGATTTACAAGATAAAGTACAAACCGAATGGAGACATAAAAAGGTATATGGCAAGACTGGTTGCAAAGGGCTTTACCCAGAAAGAGGGAGAAGATTTTCATGAGACTTTTGCACCAGTTGCCAAGCTCGTCACTATAAGGTGCCTGTTGACTGTTGCAGAAAAGAAGGGATGGATTATTCACCAATTAGATGTGAATAATGCATTTCTTCATGGAGATTTAGCCAAAGAAATCTATATGAAGATTCCTCAAGGGTTTGTAAAGAAGGGAGAGACCAGAGTTTGTAAACTACAAAAGTCCCTCTATGGCTTGAAACAAGCCTCTAGGAACTAGTATCAGCAGTTTACCACTGCCCTTTATTCCATTGGCTTCACCCAATCAAAGGCAGATCACTCTCTCTTTATCTATAAGGCAAAAGGAGTTTTTCTCATTGCACTCATCTATGTAGATGATGTCATCTTAGCAGGAGACAACTTTGAACTCATGATAGAAGTTAAGACATTTCTTGATCAATCTTTCAGCATAAAAGACCTAGAAACCTTAAAATACTTTCTAGGCATCGAAGTTGCAAGATCAGCTGAGGGCATTGTTCTAAGTCAAAGAAAGTATAGCTTGGACATTCTTCATGAGACCAAGATGGAGAATTGCAGACCAAGTAAGTTTCCCATGGAGCAAAACTGTAATCTCCGAGTGAATGAGAATGATCCTGACACTGATGCTTCATAGTATAGAAGACTGTTAGGAAGGCTTTTGTATTTAACCATCACCAGGCCCGATATTACATATGCAGTGAATACCCTCTGCCAATTCATGAATATGCCCAAGCAAGTTCACATGGATGCTGTGGACAGAGTCCTTCGATACCTGAAAACTACGCCTGGATAAGGAATCTTACTAACAAGCACCGATGACTTGAGATTGCAAGCCTATTGTGATGCAGACTGGGGTGGCTGCCCTCTTACTCGAAGATCATGTACAGGCTACTTCATTATGCTGGGAGACTCACCCATTTCTTGGAGGACCAAAAGGCAATCAGTTGTGGCAAAGTCCTCAGCAGAGGCAGAGTATCGATCTATGGCAGCCACAGTGAGTGAATTAATCTGGTTAAGGTGGCTGCTAAGTGAATTAGGCGCATCGCAAGCTGAACCAACTCGCATGTTTTGTGACAACCAAGCTGCCTTGCATATCACAATGAATCCAGTCTATCATGAAAGAACAAAACATGTAGAAATGGATTGCTATTTTGTAAGGTAGAGGATTCAGTCAGGAGACATTGAAGCTTTGAAAATTGGCACAAAAGCTCAGGTGGCAGATGTTTTCACTAAACCACTCGGCAGGGACAGATTTGACTTCTTGGTTAGCAAGTTGGGCATTAAAAATATACATGCACCAACTTGAGGGGGAGTGAAGGAACCCGTCTATGACACCCGTCTGTGATCACCCGTCTGTGATCACACGTCTATGACACCCGTCTGTGAGATCACTCACTCGTCTATGAGATCACTCACCCGTCTGTGATCACCTGTCTATGTTAACCCGTCTGTAAAGTTAGCCGTCTATAAAGTTAGTTTTCTGTTACAGTTGGTTGTAGTTTGTTATTTCTGTTATATCAGTATCCATAACAGAATCTTGAGCGCTTGCATATATATATAGATATTAGGCAGCTCTTTGTAAATACAATATACCCTCTTATTGATTAATGTGAAAATTCAGATGAGAAGTATTTCAACTATTGTGAGTCGAGTTATTTTACAAACGAGGCACAAAAGAAGGTCGAAGACTTCTCAAATTTATGAACTTCGGCTATTACCCAATATCATTCTGGTTTTGTTTGAAGTTGTGACAACTTCCAGTTCAATCTTCAGCTGCTGTAAGCGCTGGCCTATTATCGTTTATGTTTGGTTTGTCTGCTGTTCGTGAAGTCAGCAGTGGTTTCTTCAGTTGGTTGCTCGGTGGTAATTTGTTCTTGGGCACAAACTTTATTGGCTCGTTATTAAATTTTCTCTTTCAAAGGGTATATTTGTAACAAGCGTAAAGCTTAGTAAGCTTTAGCTTGAGGGGGTTTGTTAGAACATTTGATCTTATCTTATCTTAGAGTACATCTTATCTTATGATAAGAGTATCTCGAATTATCTCGTATGATTAGGTTCTTATCATGTAGTTATTATCATAATTAGTTTCCTTATTCAATTAGGATTAGGAGTCTTGTATCCCTATAAATAGCTGTTAGTGCTTAAGCTTTTTGAAAAACTAGATCATAATCAATAATCAATCATAATCATATTTTGGAGTCTTCATTCTTTTTTTTCTCTTTCTCTATCTAAACCCATAACTTCAACAAGCATAAGCCCACTCAAACCTTGTTCAGAAATTAGAATTGAAAGAATGAGGTTTGTAAGGATTAGAGTATTCTTAATAACATAGTTATAAACTATATCCATGTCAATGACCAACTACCTCAAAAGTTTATGGCTTTAGGCTATTAAGGGAAAGGCTCAAGAATAATTTTTATCTCTAATAATGGAGATAAAATGGTTTGTTTGAGCAATTAGTTTTTGGTAGTTCGAAAATGAAAAAATTGGTCGAGTTTGATTATTTTGCTTGCAGCCAATGTGTTTGGAAAGCCAAAGAAAGACACAGACTTTCTGCCATACAATGGGGATGGATTCAAGCTGTCGATTCCCTCAAAGTGGAACCCAAGCAAAGAGGTTGAGTTCCCAGGTCAGGTTCTTAGATATGAGGATAATTTTGATTCAACCAGCAATGTTTCTGTCACAGTCACTGCAACTGATAAGAAGTCTATCACTGACTATGGTTCGCCTGAAGAGTTCCTATCTCAGGTAAAAATTAGTTATAAATTTTTGCTTGGTTTCTAATTATTTAGGAAGGCTTATAATATAACTCAATTAATGTACAGTGGATTTGAGTGAAACTTCCATATTTAGAACAAATAATATCTATGAATTTTTAAAGACGAATGGCTACAGGTGCTGGCTGAAATTTAAGATTTGATTTTTCCTCTTTGCAGGTTGATTATTTGCTTGGAAAACAAGCCTTCTTTGGCACAACTGATGCTGAGGTAATTGATTAACAATTTAAGATAACCATTGTAACATATATTTTCTAGCTTACCATTGCCTGCTTTTATTTCTTTTGCTTTTTGTCCAGGAAGGCTCTGTGATCAGTTTTGGGTCAACTAAGAGCTGAACCTATTATGCTGTGTTTGTTTTGAGGGAAAAGAGAAGGAAAGAAAAAGAGAGGGAAAAAAGGAGAAATGTGGAGTTTCCCTAGTTTGGTAGACAAAGGAAAAGGGATGAATGAAAAAATTCTTTGATACCAAACAACTAACAAATAACCCAATCATCTCATTTATTTCTTTTTTTTCTTTCATTCCCCTTTCTTTCTTTCCATTTTTTTCCTCACACTTTCTTCCCTAAACCAAACAAAATATAAGAGTGCACTCGCCACATTGGCCTAGTTCATTTAAAGGAATTAATTATTTACCCTAGGTTCTGAGCACACTTCCTTAACCACTATGCTAACTCTTCCGTGCCTTTGTTTATTTATACTTCTGACAGAAAACAAAAAATGAAGCATAATATTAATTTTAACCCAAAATATCATTATTTTGACATACTATATAATTGCACCACTTTTTGTTTTAGTGTATAATAATTTATTTAAAATATAAGTAAGTATTGATTAAATCTAAATCTGTCCCTGGTTGAGTTTGACCATCCAGCATACGCCAAATATGCTTGCATTAGTTGCATATCTTAACTGCCTCTGAACTTTAATTTCTCAGGGTGGTTTCGATGCAAATGCTGTAGCCACAGCAAACATCTTAGAAAGTTCAGCACCTGTAATTGGTGGGAAACAGTACTACAACTTGTCTGTGTTGACAAGGACTGCTGATGGAGATGAAGGTGGCAAGCACCAGCTAATTACAGCAACTGTAAAAGATGGCAAACTATACATTTGCAAGGCACAAGCCGGAGACAAGAGGTGGTTTAAGGGAGCAAGAAGATTTGTGGAGAACACAGCAAGTTCTTTCAGTGTTGCTTAAAAATTTATTGGAGGGTTCTGTTTGTAAATCATCTTGAAACTGTGTGTATGTCTTGACTCTTGAGTTGTCTGCACCTCCCCCCCCCCCCCCCCCCCCCCCGTCCCCAAGTTTCATTATGTGAGGGAATTGGTTGGAGTAAGCACTTGGATTCTTAATTTTCTTGGCTTTAAGGTAATTGCCCACCCCCCTTGTCTCCCTTTTCTCTCTCTGATTAAGAATTTCAAGTTCTTACAGGCCATTTAGAAGCACTATGCTTGATAAAGGGTTCAAGAGAATGCTTGCATTGCAATATTTATTGAGGAGAAACAACTATAACAAGGAAAGTTGTATATCATTCTAGGAATCCTGAGCATTAGTAAAGAGAGTGGAAAAAAAAATGTTGAACAATGACGAACTACAAATATATCTATATCAATCTAAATCAATACTATATACATTTCGAAATAATTTCATTGAATGTTCTTTCATATGTCAATCTCTGAGAAAAACATTTAGTTCAATTCCACGAAATGCAACTAGATGGCACAACCCAATAAATAATATTTTTTAAATGGGTTTTGTGATCCATTTTTTCCCTGACATTAAATGACATTTGGTATGGAATTAATTCAAATTGATACGAAATTAATTCAACCAAAATTTTCTCTTCCATTATTTAATGATATGTATTAATCCAAATTGATATGTAAATAATTCAGGATCAAATTTGAATGGTACTATTCAGGTTTAAGTTCACAAGGTAATATATGGTCACAATCAATATCGAATATTGACACCATGAAGTGATATATAATCAAATTAACATTAACTTAAAATGATATGGAATTAATTCAGGCAGAACTTCGTATGGTATCATACACTATTTAAGTTCAAAATGTAATATATGGTCACAATTCTACCATATGAATTAATTCATACTCTATAATCTATTTAATTCGTTTTTATTAAATGGCAATAATATTATTCTATATATTCTAATAAGTGTTCAAAAATATAAATTGGGATTTTAAATTCAAAATTAAAGGTTTTAAATTCTCTTCTTATTATCATTTAATTCATATAACATTTCCTTTAACATTCTTTTATTTCCTTTAATACATTAAATACAAATATCTTTTCTTTCCTTTGGTACATTAAATACAAATATTTACAGATGTACAATTATATTAAATTAAATGCAAATAAGTTCAAAATTTTGAAAAGTCAATCAACGAGCATATCTTTATATGAACATGCAATACTAATGTGATCATATTGCTATTTATTGGATGTTATTTGATGTTATTATATTTGTATGAATTTGGCAACTTGCCTTAGTTTTTGAATGAAAGTAAATGGTATTTAGATTCTATTTCAACAGACTAGTTTTTTTTTTACGTTGACATTTTATGTATCATTGAATGGAATTATTACAACACTTCAATAGTGCTTTGATTGTCTCCCATGGGTGGCATCCACCTTTGATTCTCTCCCAAGGAATCCTTTAATTTGAATGATATCACTTTAAAAGGTAATAAAGTCTCCCTCAGTTTTCATTCATCCCGTTGTTCACAGCTTCCTTCTCATCTCTCTCTTTATTGTCTTCTTCCTCTTTTCCATTCTCTGTTCTTATTCTGTATGATTTATTTATTTTTTTGATTTTTTGATATTTTCAGGTTTGGCGAAGGCTTCAAGACACCGACCGGTGAGGAGATTGTTTCTCTTGCCAATAACCTCTCCAGCATGTTAAGAACTTCCTACTGTGAGCTGGTAATATAAGCACTTTAGTCTCATACTTTCTTCTTTGTAGTGAGAATATATGTTTAGGGATTCGAAGAGAGTATGTGGTTCTTAATTCTTCAAACGGCGCATTGACTGAGGTGTTTAATTCTAGGAGACTAGCGCTGCCTTGGTATGCTCTCTTCCTTGCTGGGAGCTTCTTCTTGGAAAGGTATTATTCTATTCTTTGAATGTGTATTTGTAGGTGATGAAAATTGTTTCATATATACTTTACTTCGTTTTAAAACCATATGCTATTATAATTATATCTCTGGTACTTGGTTAGAGGAGGTTATCTGTTTTAAGTCTTTATTGATGCATTTTAGGAGAACGTTGGGGTCTTTGTGGACCAAAATGGGAAGCTTCTTTCAAAAGGAAGGATTTATTGGTTTGAAGCCCCAGTAGAAGTTGTAATTCAGAAGCCGTATGCTATAGCTTTACTCCTAGATTTGTGGAGGTAACTAACTATTTGAAATAAATTCACAACTCTTTTTTATTGTAAAAGAGGTTTTTCTTTCACTTTATATCACTTGCATTTTACAAACGGTTGTTCTTCGAAACATTCGTCATCTTTGCCAAAGCAATAATCTGTGATACTTGCTTTGGATAATTTTGTTCATGGCCCCTTCCATGTTCCTCTTGGATTGTCAATGTTACAATGGAACTAACATCAAGTGTGCTAATATATTAGTTAATGCAAATGGGTCCCTCAAGCTTTCAGATTTTGGGTTAGCAAAGGTGCCTTTTCATTCGCAAATATATCTTTTTATTGTTTTCTCATAAATGAAACTATCAAGTTTATTATTAGTTTGGATGTTGGGCTTCTTTCTAGAGACTTTATTCATGATTTGTTAAGTAATGTATGTATTCATAATATATAATATATATCTATAATTTGTAATCTATAATCTATAATCTATAATATCTATACATTTGAGAATAATATTCAAAGGAAAGTTTTCCATGTGCCAACTACATAGCCATTCTCACCTAACTTTTTATATGTGTCGACGTATGACGCACAAACAATCAAGGGTGGATCTATGTAGATCCCAGGGGGTGCACTTGAACCCCTTGGATTTTTAAAACCATTTACTAATACACTAGATAAAAAAATGTCCTCATAGTTATCAAAAATTGCACACATATCATTGGACCATTGACCCTTTGACCCTCTGATCTCTCACACACTACGCCTTGCCAACCTACTCAACATAATTTTCCTCAAAGAAATGTGAAGAATAGGTTGCGTAATCGAATGGGAGATGCATTGATGAATGATTGTTTGGTGACTTATATTGAGAAAGATGTGTTTAAAACGTTAGCAATGAGCTTTTTATTCAACGATTTCAAAACATGAAATCACGTAAAAGACAATTATGTGGTATGTAATTTATTTTACTATTTATATTAAAATTTTATGTCTTTATCTTCATATGTTTGATAGTAATTTTTATTGATTTTTTTGGAAATAGATTGTCCTTTTTGGAAATAGATTGACCCCCCTGACTCCGGGTCCTAAATCCGCCACTACAAACAATTACTCTTACTAACTACACTTTAAAGGTTGGTCAACAATGACCTAATTTCGTTTATTGCCATTTTTTTAAGCAATTCATATTGTATTTGATTGTCATTGTTTTTACTTTAATATTGATTGAGAGAAAAAATCAGCAATTAATATTTTTTACTTTAAACAAAATCAAGAAATAGAGAGATAATATTGATTGTCAATTAATATCCCAACTTTAGTTGTCTTTCGTTTTCAAATATTTGAATAAAATAAAAAATATTGTTGATTAAAAGATTCTTAAAATAAATAACTATTATATCAAAATTAATCGCTTACCATTATGATCATATTATACAACTAGCACACCAAAATACCATTTTGATTGCATTTGATTTTGATATAATTTTAATTATTATTGCATTTGATTGTCATTTTTTATATTTGAAAACCATTCTGATTACTAATAAATATTAGAATACCAAATCTAAAATTATCGTAATAAATATTAATTTGAATATTGTGATTATATAATAACGATCCTGATTATTCTAATTGAATTAAAAAATTTATTTTAATATCGTGATTAATAGTAATTAATAATACTAATAACAATTCTGAATGCAAATTTATTTCAATTTATTAATAATAATTCCAAATTTATGTGTTTAAATGTATTGTTAAAAATAATTTTCAGCTTAATGAATTTATAATTTTCAGCTTCGATTGATTTGATTGATTATGCATTTATCTGCAAAATGATAAAATCTAATAATCAATATTTGAATACAATTATGATTGCTAATAATTATTAGAATGCCGAAATTAAAATTTCCATGATTAATAGTAATTTGAATATTGTGATTATATAACAATTGGTATTGTTCAATTTTATTTAAGGAAGTTATTTGAATACCGTGATTAATAGTAATTAGAAGCAATAATAACAATTCTGAATGCAAATTTATTTCAATTCAAATTTCTAATTCAAATTTATAACATGTTCTTATTACATTAACGTTAATAACATTAACTATAATTATTGGAGGTAATTGTAACTATAATTATTATAATAACATTAACGTTAATTATAATTATTATAATTATAATTATAGGAATTTTAAAATCAATGTCATTAAGTAAATGGTTATCATTCCAGATTTAAATTTGACTAATTTGGAATGGAGATTCGAATGAAAGGTTGCAGAATTGATTAACATTTATATGAATTAAAAAAATATATCCAGTGTTGATATCAATTTGTGATGGGATTTAGGTCATTCTTCCTTTAAATATCAAGTATCAATGCAATTACTAAATTGGAGAATAAGAGCTTTGATATACCTTTTCTTTAAATGGAGTTCAGTGTTACCCTTTTTAAATTATGAGACCATGTTCTTTTATCCTTTTTAATTAAATTTAAATAATTTTTCATTCATCATTTTAATTAAGATTATTTCATTTTATTTTTATATTATTATTATTATTTAGTGTCCTTAAAATAAGTCTATTAACAGTAGCAAATAAATTTATAATTTTTTCTCTTTCAAATAATTTTATTTCATTAAAATAATTTCCTTTCACAATAGTAATTTTTATTTTCCCTTTCCTTATTGAGGTAGAAACAAATCGTATTTATGAGGAAAAATTCTCTCACATCACATTAGATATTGGATCAGACTTCTCCAAAGTGAATAAAAGTGTAAAATGAGGAAGTAAGGATAAATCCATCCTTGATTAGTTAAAGTAGGTTGAAAACATTAAAAATAATATGATGATAAATATATATTTTTTTAAAATGGTTAATTTGAACGGAAAAGAGGAGAAATAAGTCAATTTTAATATAATAAATAAATATATTTTTGAAAGACGGTTAGCTTGCAAAGGCCGAGGAGAAATAAATCAAATAGATTTTCAGGAAAGAAAAAATATGATAGATAAATATATTTTCTAAAAATAATTAACTCGCATCGGGAAAAATGGGAAATAAATTGAATAAATTTTAAAAAGAGAATAAAAAAATAATATGATTAATGAATATATTTTCTAAAAATGTTTAACTTACACAGGAAAAAAAGGAGAAATAAATCAAATAAATTTTCAAGAGAGAATAAAATAATAATATGGTAGATAATTATTTTTTTAAAAATGATTAGTTTGCATAGGGAAAAGAGGAGAAATAAATCAAATAGACTTTGAAGAGAGAAGAAAAATATAATGTGATAATTAGATATGATAGATAAATAAATCCAGCACGGGGAAAGGGGAGAAATAAAATAATTTTCAAAAGAAAAGAAAAAATATGATAATTAAATAAATTTTCGAAAAGTGATTGACTTGCTCGAGAAAAAGAGAAGAAACAAATTAATAGAATTTCACAAACGAAAAATAATATGATAGATGAATATATTTTCTAAAAAAAGTTAATTTTCACTGAAAAATAGGAGATATAAATCAAAAGATTTTTCAAAAATATTTTTTTTCATATGATAGATAAATCTATTTTCTTAAAATAGTTAATTTGCACGGTGAAAATAGGAGAAATAAAACAAATAAATTTTCAAGAGAGAAGAAAAAATTTCATATCATAGGTATATATATTTTTTAAAAATCATTAACTTGCACGGAAAAAGAAGAGAAATAAATCAAATATATTTTGAAGAGAGAAGAAAGAAATAATGTGATAAATAAATATATTTTTAAAAAAATGGTTAACTTATACGAGAAAAGAGAAGAAATAAATCAAATATATTTTCATGAGAGAAAAAATTCATATCACTACGAAGATCATTGTGATTAGTATTAGTGTTTAAATAAATTACACTGAGAAATG
Source organism: Ammopiptanthus mongolicus (assembly GCA_039655645.1). Lineage (NCBI taxonomy): Eukaryota > Viridiplantae > Streptophyta > Magnoliopsida > Fabales > Fabaceae > Ammopiptanthus > Ammopiptanthus mongolicus. Next base: position 41,402,668 of record CM077344.1, read on the forward strand.
ATTAATCAACTTGAAATGTAGTTATTGCTTTGAAAACATATATTTACTATTAAATGTTCGGAATAAAGATTTTTACACTGTCAATCAATCAGAAATTAAGATATGAGCAGGGACGGATCCAGAAGTTTATCAAATGGGGGGCGAAAATGATTAATAATAAACATTGGGTAATAGAATTTTTTGAAAATAATTTATGTTTTATATTATTTTTAATTTTTTTTTGGATTTAATTGATATGTACTGTCAGTGTAAAGATTTTTTTACACTGTCAATTAATTAAAAATTGTCACATAAGTTAAAATATTTGACTCTTATCCTAACTACCTTAAAAGTCACTCATACCATGACTTTTGATTGATTGACAGTGTAAACAACTTTACACTGACAATGCATAACAATTAAACTTTTTTTTTCCTTTCCTTTTTAATTTTAAAATTAAATTAACAAATATTTGATATATTACATAAGTAAATGGTTGAGAATAAAAAGTATGTACCAATCAATTATTAACAGAAAAGCATTAGGGAGGGAGGGGCTAGAGCCCCTAGGTGCCCCTCCCAGAACCCGTCTCTGGATATGAGTCACTTTTAAGGTAGTTAGGATAAGAGTCACACATTTTAGCTAATGTGACAATTTCTGATTGGTTGACAATGTAAAAAAATCTTTACACTGACAGTGTATACCAATTAAATCCATCTTTTTAATGGTGTTTATATACATAATCTTTTTGTATATCATTAAATTATTTTTTTCAAATAAACATCTTTTTTAAAATAACAATGTTCTTCCTTTATTTATTTTCCTCCACATGCAAATATTTTTTATATCTACCTTTTAATATTACATAAATATTGTGATATTCCAAGTGGGTCACACGGCTAACAGGCTATAGTGCATATTTATAAGACCGTATGTACTTAATATTTACACTTAAAAGTCATTATATGTATTATAATATCAGTAATAGTTATTAAGTTAATATCTGTTACACTTTGTGATCGACGGTTCAGATAAAATATTTTTAACAATTTTTGGTATATAATTCCTTAAAAAAAAATTTAAACCAAAAATGTGAAATTAATAATTATATATTTTTTTAAGAAATTATAAAAAAACAGCATATTCCCTGTGCATGCCACAGTCACTCATTGGAGCCTTCACTCAAGCCAAATTTTCATACGTGGCAACGTCACAACCCTTCCTTCCATCTTTTGCTTACGTGTCGCGATGTGGTTGACTTGGAGACAATTTGTATTAATGGTACGAATTACGTTAATTAAAAAAAATAATTAATAAATTTTAAATTTTGAAATCTCATCAATGAAAAAATTGTAACCAGCCAATAAATGAATGAAATTATAACCTGCTGTAACATCCTGTTTTCTTGATTAGTGTGAGACATTAATTAAGCATGCTAAAGGGCTTAATTATATATCTTGTGTGTTGAGGAAGCCATTGTTCAAATTTGGGACAATTTGGCCTTGAAACGAGTCCAGAAAGTGGAAAATTGTGGAAAAACGGGCCAAATCAGCATCCAACGTTTAGACGTGAAGAAACCCCACGATCAAACGTTGACCGTTGACGTCAGAGGGTGGAAGGGGGGACGCGTGGAGGTGCATGTGTTAGCACGCACGCGACGCGTGGCAGAGACGTGGCGATCAACGCTCCACGCTCAAGCGTGGAGTTTTCCCACGTCAGAGCGTGCCCACGCTCAAGCGTTGAGTTTTCCCACGCTCAAGCATGGACAGGCTGACAACACCACTCAATTTTTCCTTTTCCTTCTTCTTGGGATGAAATTCTCATAATTTCTTCTAAGTCCAGAAGCTAGAGAGAAAAGGAGAGGCAATTCTAGAGAGAGAAAGTGATCCCGGGGAAGATTGAGGCGTCGGATCGTGATTCCGACTACACCATTGTGATCAGGGCTTCGAGTATTACGAGTTCCACCGATTGATTTCTCGATTTCTCGAAGGTAAGCTCGAATCTCTAATACGTCGACCTCGACGTTCTTCATGTTCTTCGAGTTTCTCCCTTGAATCTTCTTGGTTTTGATATTGCCCTAGGGTTAACAATGTTGTTTATACGTTGTTTACGTGATTAGGGCAAAGTTCGAGTTTGTGTTGTTGCTAGATTTGGAAGAAGAGGGTGCGGCTGGAGGTCGATGGTGGTGGCAGCTACATGGTGGTAGCTGCGGTGTTGGTGTGATCATGGTTGAGTTCGTGATCGTTACATCAATCGCTCTAAGGTGGGGGAAAAAATCACACTCGTTGGGGATACAAGAGTAGAGTAGAAATCATTGATATGCGTAGGGGATCCTAAACCCTACTAGTGGTTGAGCAATCGACAACACCTAAGTCCACATTGACAATTACCGTAAAAGTGGTACCAATGTAGGGTTAGGCCTTGTAGGTTTATTAACGTAGGTTGATACTATGTTGATCGAGGTCGTATGATTAACATGCTTATATGTTTGCTATGACATATTTGTGAATATGTGTTTTATCATGCTTGCGATAACATGTTTTATTGTCTGAATGGTGATATTGTGATAATATGTTTTATTGTCTCATTTGATGACATACTGGGTGATAACATGATGTTGCATATGTGAGTTTTTGTATGCCTAGAGCTAAGAGATGATCATTGTGAACAGAGAGACCAACTGAACCAAGAAATGGACATGGAGAGACTTCCCACATGGGTGATGGGGAGGAATCTACTGAGACCTTGAGAAGAGTCGGAGAATTGGCAACTGCCATGCTGCAGCAGACATACCAGAACACTCAACTGTTGCAGATGACCATGCAACACAACAGAGGCATAATCAAGGGCATGACGTGGAGGCGGAAGATGCCAGACTGACAACTTTTCTGAAAGGGAAGCCGCCACAGCTTAATGATGACTTCGATCCGGAGAGTGCAAAGCTCTCGATACAAGAGCTAGAGAAAATCTTTGCTGCTATGCATTGTCGCGAAGACCGCAAGGTGATATATGCGTCGTTCGTACTAACGGAAAGTTCCGAGCTATGGTGGAAGGGAAAGCGAAGGATGCTGGAAGGAGAGGGAATAGTAATCAACTGGGAGTGATTCCGAGAGTGCTTTCTGGAAAAGTACTTTCCTCAACTGATGAGGAGAGAGAAAAAGAAAGAATTTATGAGCTTAAAACAAGGAAGCATGTCCATGGGAGAGTACGCGGCAAGGTTTGAAGCGTTACTCAAGTTCTCTGTATGATCGTGTAGTCGCCATAGGAGGGGCAGGGACTGGAGGAGCTGGAGCGGTGCAGTTAAGATCGCAAGGATGCTTTAGATGTGGAGGTCCACATCTCATTAGCGACTGTATAATGAGCGGAGATTGCCAATGTTTTTACTGTGGCAAGATGGGCCATTTTGCTAGAGACTGCAGACAGCGAGCCCAACTGTAACATCCTAAGAAATAAATAAAAATATAAAAGACATTAACTTTAGCAAATGAAATTAATAGAGTGTTGGGGAGGCTTAGAATTGTTGATTTCGAGCCTTAAGGGTAGTATATTGATCAAGAGAATAAAAAGTAAAGTTTAAGATTAAAAATCTGTTAAAGTAACATGAGCATGCCCGTGCTCATGTTCGGCACGCCCGTGCTGAAAGAGCACGCTCTGAGCCGCACCGTGCTAACTGTTAGCACCCTTGTGTCGGAAAATGGACAATTTTGACGCTGTTTGGCACGCCTGTGCTCATGGGAGCAAGCCCGTGTCGGAAATCACGTGAATTTTGATGCTGATTGGCACGATCGTGCCAATCGCGAGTACGCTTGTGCTCTATGTCATGACGCGTTAAAATTAGGTTTTAAAAAGAGGGAAGCGTGGGTAACCCTATATAAACCAATCCTAATACTCTTAGTGCGGCTACAAACCCTCTTTGCACCCTAAAACACCTTAGTAACGGCTGTGGAGCATCCTCATGACTTGGGAGATGGGGTTGCAACAAACAATGAGTTTGGAACAACGACAACAACAACAACAACAACAACAACAACAACAACAACAACAACAAGTGAGTAAAAATGACATTTTCTCACCTTCTCACCCTTCCATGGTGCAGACGATTTTGGCGAAAAAGGTTTGATTTATGTACTGATTTATAGTGAAATTTCAATATAAAAATAAATGCTTTAGTTAAATCCTATTTTCCAAATGTGGGGTTTTTTTATGGAAAACGAAATTAATGTTTAGTTAGAGTTTTTGAAGTTATGAATTCCATGATTGAATGTCTAAACTATGTGAATTTTGTGGTCTTTGATGATTAAGTTGACATGCTTTGTATGTGATGAAATTGTCATGAGATATAGATGATTTTTGGAATATCTATGTGTTGTTTTGGCATGCTCTTATATGATAAGTGTGATATAGTGTTGAATTGACATGAAAATTTGATTATCAATAAAAATGTTTGTTGAATGAGTTATACCGCCTATGAATGGGTATCGAAATAGTTACATCGCCAGGAAATGGGATGTCGGAATATGAGTTATACCGCCTATGAAAGGGATAACGAAATAGTTACATCGCCATTTAATTGGGATGTCGGAATATGAGTTATACCGCCTATGAAAGGGGTATCGAAATAGTTACATCGCCATTTAATTGGGATGTCCAAAATATGAGTTATACCACCAAAGCACAGGGTATCGAAAATTAGTTACATCACCAAAGAATGGGATGTCGAAACACCTCTTATGAAGAGAGGTGGGCAATGGGACGGCATTGTTGTGTGTTTATGATTGGTAGAATCAGTGCATGAATTAAATGTTAAATGATGTTATTGTTGGCGTGAGTCATTAGAATCACCAGAAAATAGGAACATTAATTGTAAATAGCTGTCAAATCCCTTATATCAAGGGTCAAACTTATATTTAGCCATGAGTATCGTTGTATAGGCTAGGACAGATCCTAAAATCTCTCCTCCTTGTATCTATTTATACTCTGTAAATGACTCAAAGGTATAACAAGGTGAATGAAATACCTTCTATTTTGACATGGTATCAAGAGCATAATCTCGGGACCCAAACAATTCAGAATAGATGGGTGATTCCTCAGCCATGGGTGATTCTTCCGCTGATTCCACGAAGCAGCCATCAAACACTTTCGCCGCTGATTTCATTTTGGAAAACCTTACGACCAAAATGACGGAGGTTTTGTCAAAAGCCCAGTCAACATCATAATCATTGATCTCTGATTCTTCTACTGTAACGATCAGCATCAAGTTGGATGGGTCCAACTATGCCCTATGGTCCCAGGTGGCTGAGATGTACATCTCAGGCAAAGACAAACTGGGATATATTGACGGATCATTCCCTCCGCCATCGGAAACTGATCTGACGTTTCGTAAATGGCGACTAAGAATGCCATAGTGAAAGGATGGTTGATCAACTCAATGGATCCCTCGCTGGTGGGGAATTTCATATGCTTGCCAACAGCCAAAGGGGTTTGGGATGCCATTGCTACTACATATTTTGATGGATCTGATACTTCGCAGGTTTATGACCTTCGACATAAGGTAACCCAGATGCGGCAGAAAGGAGGATCAATTGAAAAATATTACAATGATCTACAAGGGCTGTGGCGTGAGATAGACTTCTGACGCCCTAACCCCATGGAATGCCCAAGAGATATACAAAAATACAATTCTTTGCTACAGGAGGAAAGAGTTTATATTTTTCTGGATGGGTTGGATAACCGACTCAATAACATTCGGAGTGACATACTCCAATTGAAGCCATTCCCCACAATCAAGCAGGCTTATGCACACGTTCGAAGGGAGGACACTCGTCAGACTGTGATGGCATCTGGGGCAGAGAATATGACAAGCAATGCTGTTATGGCCACTAAAGGCTCAAAATTTGGCCAACTGCCAACACTTGTGGTCGAGAAACACAACTCTGTCTTGAAGTTGAAGGGTCCGCCTGATGGAGGAAAGTGCACACATTGTGGAAATGTCAGACACACTCGTGATACCTGTTTCAAATTACATGGGTATCCAGAGTGGTGGCATGAGTTGCAAGCTAGGAAGAAAAAAGGCACCACGACACTTGAGGAAGGCACTGGTAAAGCTGTTGTAGTAATTGCCGAGGCTCAACTCTCGCTTCTTCCTATGGCCGGTTCCTCCACCTCAATGAAACCAGGTAACTGTGGCCAAGTTTTCTGTAGTTCTAATTCTCAGGATGCAAGTGCATGGATTATCGACTCTGGGGTAACATACCATATGACCTTTGATCCCACGGACTTCTCCCATTCAACTCCATCACGTAGGACTTGCATCGCGAATGCAAATGGAGTTGCATACCCAGTCACAGGCGCTGGAACTGTGACATTATCACCCTCACTCTCTTTATCTCACACTTTTCTTGTTCCTACATTATCTAATAAATTAATGTCTGTGAGTCAAATAACTGAAGAACTCAATTGTGTGGTATTGATGTACTCTACGTTTTGTCTTCTTCAGGATTTTCTCAGCAAGAAGATTATTGGGCGTGGTACTAAGAGAGGGCGGCTATACTACCTAGATAATTTTAGCAAAGGAGAAGCACATCACGTGCACCATCAGTTCAGTAGCAAAGAATGAGAAATATGGTTGTGGCATCATCGTTTGGGACATCCATCATTCAGTTATTTAAGACACTTATTTCCAGATTTATTTTTACATGTGAAAAATGCTGAGTTTACATGTGATACTTGTATTTTGGCTAAAAGCCATAGAACCTCCTATCAGTTGAGTTTGAATAAAAGCAGTGTTCATTTTGCTCTAATACACTCTGACGTATGGGGAACTTCCCCTAGGACTACGGTATCTGGTCACCGTTGGTTCGTAATATTTGTCGATGATTGCACACGAATGACATAGCTTTACCTGATGAAGACTAAAGACGAGGTGTTTCAAATATTTCAGAATTTTCATGTCATGATTCAAAACCAGTTTTCAGCCAAGATTCAATTTCTTCGGTCAAATAATGGAGGGGAGTTTGTTAACCATCATTTCAAAGCATACTTCCAGCAACATGGTCTTCTTCACGAGACCTCACGCTCTTAAATCCCATAACAAAATGGCGTCGCCGAACGGAAAAATCGTCATATCTTGGAGACAGCAAGTGCTCTTCTTCTTGGCACCCATGATCCAACGCGCCATTGGGATGATGCTGTAACTGCAGCCGTATACCTCCTCAATCACATGCCCTCCAAGGTCTTGCATTTTAAAACCCCTCTGCAAGTACTCTCCTCTCATGTACAGTTACCTACTGTGTTGATGCTTCAATCTCGGATTTTTGGGTGTGCGGTTTTTGTTTATCTCCACAAAAACCAACGCACGAAACTTCATCCATGTGTTGTTAAGTGCTTGTTTTTGGGCTATGGACTACACAAAAAAGGCTACAAATGCTTTGACCTTACCGCCAACTATTTAAAATCCTCACTAGGAAAGGGGTTGATGTTCTCTAAGAATAATCACTTGAGTGTTGAAGGGTACACCGATGCAAATTGGGCAGGGAATGTTCTAGACAGAAAATCCACATCAGGATACTTCACATTTGTGGGAAGGAAATTAATTACATGGAGAAGTAAAAAGCAAAAGGTAGTGGCCTTGTCTAGTGCTGAAGCCGAGTTTAGGGGCATTGCATAAGGACTTTGTGAACTATTATGGCTTAGAAGGTTACTAATGGAGATTGGCTTTGGTCCTAGTATGGAGATGAACCTGTTCTGTGACAATAAAGTTGCAATTGATATCTCACAAAATCCTGTCCAACATGATCGAACAAAGCACGTGGAGGTAGATAGACACTTCATAAAGCAGAATCTTGAGGAGAAGATTATTCAATTTCCTTTTGTCAAGTCAGAAGACCAGTTGGCAGATATTCTTACAAAGGCAGTGTCTTGTAAGAACTTCCATGACTCCCTTGACAAGTTAGGCATTAAAGACATTTATGCACCAACTTCAGGGGGAGTGTTGGTGTGAGTCATTAGAATCACCAGAAAATGGGAACATTAATTGTCAATAGCTGTCAAATCCCTTATATCAAGGGTCAAACTTATATTTAGCCATGAGTATCGTTGTATAGGCTAGGACAGATCCTAAAATCTCTCCTCCTTGTATCTATTTATACTTTGTAAATGACTCAAAGGTATAACAAAGTGAACGAAATACCTTCTGTTTTGACAGTTATTTGAATTATGTGATGTGTTGGTCTGAATATTTTATATTATTGATAATATAGAAAATTATATTATTTCCGAAAGTAGCAGGTGTCATGGTTATTTTTCCGGTTACTACGCCGGCTAAGACTAACACTGTTTGTGAAAATAATTTATAACTGTTTTTATTCACTGGGATTCTCATCTCATTAGTAGTGTTATCTTCAGAGCACGAGGGTACTATTCCTGAGATCGAGGAGGCTTGAAGACTTGAGATATTTTCTTAGCGTTATCTATAGCTTTGGTTAGTATTATGATGTACTGGAGTCGTTTGTGGCTAGACCTTAGTTATTTCGTTCTATACGTTTGGGATTAGTTGACGCCTTGTTTTCAAGAGTTTTGGTTAATTATGTTATTTCAAATTTGAGGATTTTATTATGTAAAGACCAATTTATCATTATTATTACATTAAGTATTATATTATGAAAAATTTTATTTCACCATGTTTTATTTAAATGGTTTTAACTTGGTTATTAATGTAACGAAGGGCATTACATTTTTGGTGTCGGAGCAGTTCAATCCTAAATTGGACTATGGCAATGGGTTTTTCAAAAATCAAAACTTGGGTGCATAGGAATGCTTTTAGAGTTGTAGATGCTGCATGCTATGCTTTAGGATATTGAGCCTGGCCAACTCAGTGTTTCATTGGTAGTGAGCAGATTTATGACAACTAATAGGCGAGGGATGAATGATGCGCTTGCAGCAGCTATGGATCGTGTGACCAGAGTTTGTGCAAGAGCAAACAGAGACTCTCTGTCATATGAGGGGGGATATGGGGTGGTAGCATCCCAAGAACCTCAGTACGTGGGGCTACCACCTGTTCAAAGGACGACCCGCCATCTTTCCAGGACCGTTCAGATCCTGCAGAAGCTGGAGAAACCGAAGAGGAATTATGCTTATAGAGAGAAAGTAGTTAAGTTGTTGATCTAGGAGCAATCATTCCTTCATACCTCATGCTTGTGTGAAAAATCTGTCCTTGTATATTTATAAGTTGCCTTTCGAATTATGTGTTTCTACTCCTGCGAAAGATAAAGTTGTTACCTCCATTGTTTATTTGAATTGTTCCCTAGTATACCAAGGCTTGTCTTATTTTGCTGACCTTATATGCTTGTCTATGTCGAGTTTGGATGTCATTCTTGGTATGGTCTTGCTATCGTCTGATAATGTTGTCCAAATAGAAATATTGATGTACTTCACAACCAATGTTTGATGATTCTATGTCAAACCATATTGTATTCGGTTCCTTGTCATAAGTTCTTAGTTGAGGGAGCTCAAGGATATATACTGTTGTTTTTCGTTAAGATAGAGGCTGAAAGTGTTGTCTGTTAGTTTCTAGATGTGTTCCCTAAAAGAAGTCTATACCTTACATCAGATATGGGAGTTGAGTTTAATATAGATATAGTGCCTAGAAAAGGACCAGTGTCAGTAGCGCTTTATAGAATGACACTCCTAGGGTTAAGTGAGCTTAAGAAACAATTAGAGGAGTTATTAGAAAATGAGTTATCACACGTGGATTTGATTATTATGAAAAATTGGAATTTAAGGTTGTTAATTCGTAACTTTAGATTCTTAAAATACTTTTTATGTCATTTAATGAATTAGTTTGGTGGACGTGTATTCCTTGTATTTGTAAAGAAATATTTTTACTTTTCATTTATCGTTTGTGTGCATATTCTTCTTGATAGCAAAATTACCAAAAAAAGTCTCACTTGATTTGAATTCACGTTTTTAACTTCCTTTGCTTTAAAGAGTTTTCAATTCATAAATGGAAATATCGTTGTGCGTCAGTGGTTTTTTTTTTTTTTTTCGTAAAAGTCAAACCATATTGATTTGGAATTAAAACTTTCTTTCCCTGATGCATCATTCCACCATCTATTCGGGGTTGTTGTTGTTTTTGTTATATTTATTATTTGGAATCTAATTCATTATTATTTGATTATTGTGTACATAAAATAAATCGCCAATTTAGTCTCTGAAATTGTAAGGTCGTATCAATTTGGTCCTTGTGGCAATTTGGTGCTTGAAATTGTAAGGTTCGTATCAACTTGGTCCCTGCTGGAGGGACTGGATTGATTAACTTTTGACAACTTCAGGGATATTTTTGAAATTTCGAAAATGTTAGGGACCAAGTTGATACGACCTTACAAATTCAGCGACCAAATTGAGGATTTACTCCCTACTTTAATCATTGTTAAGAAAAATGTTTGATCTTGTGATAAGTTTTGAGTGCTTTTAGAAAAAAAATGATGGGAGTATGAGGCTATGTGTGGACAATAGGCAATAGAACAAAGTAACCATTAAGGATATGTATTTTTTTTCCTAGGATAGATGACTTTAGATCAATTGAGTAGAGTGGTGGTTGACTTTAGTAAAGTAGATACAGAGATAGGATGAGAGAAGCCTAAGACAGTGGCAGACGTGAGAAATTTCTTAGAATTGGAGAATTAATATAGGAAGTTATAAATGAGTTCTCTAGACTAGCCATACCTATCACCAAGTTGACTAGGAAAGGAAGATCCTTTGAGTGAGACGAAGAGTGTGAAGAGAACTTTCAAGAACTTAAGAAAAGATTGGAGTCATTGCCGGTCTTGACCATTTCGGACCCTTCGGTGGGCTTTGTCGTTTATTGTGACACTTCTAAGAATGGTCTAGAATATCTGATGATGTAGGAGGAGAAGGTAGGTTTGATGATGCAAGAGATGAATCTTATAGAGAAGTTTAGAGATATGAATATGAATGTGACTTTGAATGCCTTAAGTTTGAAGTTGAAATAGGTTGGGAATCTGTAGTAACCTTAGAGAAGAGATTCGGCGTGAACAGCTTTTAGATCAGGAATTGTAATCCTTGTTGGGCCAAGAAAATTATGTATTGTCTGCTGATGAGCTAGTGATGTTTAAGAATAGGATTGTTGTTCCTAAGGAAGGGAGTCTTAGAGGGAAGGTGTTAGAAGAAACACATAAGGGAAAGTTCATCATACATCCATGAATAACCAAGATGTAACAGGACCTTAAGAAAATTATTAGTGGACGGTAATAAAAATGGATGTTGTATTAAAGAAGTTGTACTTATATGCTTAAATTTTATTATTATGTTGTATCGATGTCGTATATATATTTTCTTTGAGAATCTTTTCCTCGAAATTTCAGATTACTTCTTAAGTGACCAAATATTAATTGCAAATAGTATACTCTTTGGATTTGTTTCCCATGTAGATTAATGGTCTGTAAAATCTTAATAAACTTATATTTCTTATCAAAGACCGAAAAGAAAAAGAATGTTGCTTCTTATTTGTATGTGCTTACTCAAAGATCAAGTTGAAATTGATTTTTTAGTTCTACTATGGTATTTATTGATGAAGTTTGTTTTGAAAGTCGTATCTGCTTAATGGCTGCACGGTGTAATTGCAAGTTAACTAAATCCTATTCTCCTTTTTGTTACCAAATTTTGTTTTTGAGTAAGATCATCTCTTAACAGAAAGTGAAACTATTTCTTTTCTTATGAAATTATCAATTTGGGCTAGATAAGACTAAGTATGTGGATGTCGCTACTGTTTCTCCTTTCTTTCTTTGTTTTATCTTATTTGTTTATCTATTAACAAAAATTCCTCTGTGTTATAAATAATATAATTGTTTTGGTGTGGAGTATATAAAGGACTATAAGATCTACGTGTGGATGGTATAAAACTTTACTTCAATTTCTTTTGTGAATTGTCTGTTATAAATCTATTTTTGAGAATGCTTATAATGATGAAATGCAAGTGAAGGTATTATGATTTTAGGGGGATGGACAAAAACAAATGCTTAAGTTCGTGATTTTATTATACATGTTATTATTGACTTCTTTTTAAATATATTTGTAACACCCTGATTTTTCAAGCTTTCTGTTTTAATTAAACAGTATTTATTCGCTTGTATTTTATTGGAGGGTCTAGAGAGGGAAATAAAATAATTTCAGACCATAGTCATGCTCTACGCTATCGTAGGAAGCTATGGTTAAATTTTGTGCCGAAAACTCAAACGGAGCCCGGTCTACATTTTCACGGATAGTAGTGTTTTACTACTATAAAGACCTAATTTTGACTAACGGTCAGAATCATTAGTCTTAGAATTTGATCCTCTACGTTTTTGCTAAAATCCGTCCTGACGTTCAAAAGTGAAAATAATATAAAATATTCGGACCAATACTCGAATCGGAAGACGATTGGAGCTGTTGATGGATTTAACGGGACCCGCTAACGGATAATCTTGAAGTCACATCAGGTCAAAATCACCTTGGGATGCGTGCCAATGTCATGATGATTTTCAAAATATTTGAACGCGAAATGACCAAAATGCCCATGGTCTTTTAAGGAAGTTACCAAATTGTCCTTCGGTTAATTACAAGTTTTCCATGAGATGAAAAAAAATATCTAAGACCCCACCCCACCCTTTGGCCATTAGGCCACTTACTCTTCTTTCTCTCTATCTCATGTGTTCATCTTTGTTCTTCATTCTCCACACACTTTTCTTCATTTTTCTTCTTAAATCTTCAAGACTTTGAGTGATTCTTGTTGGTTTCTCACTAAGCTTCATCATCAAGGAGGCATTAACTCCATTCTCCACCTCTTAATCTCTCTATTTCTCTCTTTAATTCTTATGATTTATGGAAGTTTAGTTTTTAACCATGAACTTCAAAAATCCATAAGAAATTGTAGGAAAATCCTTTTAATGCCAAACCACTTTCTTTGAACCTAGTTCATGATTGTCTACCATAATCCAAGAGTTGGAAACCAAATGAGCTTCCTAGAGTTGGAAGCCAAATGAGCTTCCTAACTCATATGGGTTTTCTTGGCCAAAACCCCTATGTGTGGGTGGATAGAGTTTTGGTTCAAGTTTTGGTGTAATAGGCTTTGATCTAGCCTTACGACACCTAGTAAGGATGGAATCCAAGAGATAGGGATTTTTGGACATCCCTAGCTATTTTATTTAGCTAAGGCTGAACCTAGGAGGGGATGAATAGTAGAAATTTGTGTGATTTGAAATTGATATCTTGATTGATTGTATGCGTGTAGTTGTCGACGAGTAATCGGACGAGAAACCGGGTGACATTCGAACCGATCGGACGACTTTTCGCTTACCGGGAACTTCAAGAGGTAAGGGGGAAATGCCTGAGGGATTCTCCCGATGACTGCATGTCATCATATTTGATCTGTAAATATGTAAATTATCTGAGTGGTGATTGATTTATTTACTTTCCGCAATTATTTGATTTGTTGATAATTGTTTGCTAATATGTGTTATGGTAGTTGATTAAGTACTTTTACCTGTATATCTGCTATAACCATATTGTGAAATTACGTTTGTACCGCATGACTCATCACCCTTCACCATTACTCTCTAACAAAATATCTAAGCATTTATGACGTGTCATAATAAAAACGAAAATATCTGAAACACGTTCACGCTAGGAAAAGACCGAAATACCCTTGATCTTTCCCTAAATGACTAAAGTATCCAAAAGTTGGATTTGTGGGCCATAGCCCACCAAGTGGGGCGGCCAAATAGCCTATAAATACACCCACCCTCCTTTGATTTTTATCACTTTTCCTTCACAAACAACTTGAGCATTTTCTTCAAAGTTCAAGAAACCTCCATTGTTGTCTTCAAGTGCAAGCTTCTTCCTTCACTTTCCTTCAAACTTCAAGAGGTAAATTCTCTTATACTTACTCTCTTAATTATCGTTAACCTTTCCTCTTCATCTTAATTGAGCCCTAATCTTAGCTTGACATACTTTAGGACTTTCACTTGAAAAACCCTAGAAAATCATAGAAAAATCCTTTTAATGTGAAACCAATTTCTATGATCTAGTTTTAACTTCATCTATCATTATCCAAAAGCATGTAATCTAATACCATGCCTAGCTAATTGTTTCTAAGAGTGGCCGAAACCTAGCTTTTGGGAGCTAAGGGTTTTACTTCAAATTTTTGGATAAAGTAACTTGATCTAGTGTTGTGTATACTTGAGGATCATTTATCCAAGAGTTGGAAATTGTTAGACATCTCTAGCCACTTTAAGTCCTCTTGGCCGAACCAATACCTTGTGATACAAGGAAGTGTAGTTTGTTAATGTTAGACTTTGATTTGTTGTGAAGGATCAGACTGTGTTCGATCGTTCTAAGCGTGCTAAAGTGCCGGTTGTGGAGCTGTGTTCGGAAGCTTGTACGGGCAGGCACGCGTGTAGCAGTTCGTAGCAGTTTCAGGTGGGGAGAAAGAGCTGTTATCGTCGGGAAGGCAAGCGTAGTATAGACTGTATACATGTGTAGGGAACCTTAAACCCTACTAGAGGTTAAGCCCTGGACAAAGTACCTGGACCCTAGGTGTAGGTATCTTTGGGCTAACACCGCTAAGATGATACCCCAGGCTAGACAACGTGATTGTTGAGGTTGATATGTTGAACTGCCTATGTGATTATCTGTTTATCTGTCAACGTGATGATATCTATATTGGCATACTTATTGTTGTGATACTTTATTTCTTGTGATTGGCTAGATGATTATTGATGGGAGTATGGTGAGATTGTGATGTTTTTCGGGTTGATACCATCGTGGTTCTGACTATGGAGCTGTGGCTCGTGGACGCAAGGCGTCGTGTTGATGTTGATGTTGACGTGGATGCAATGCATAGTGGCTGTGGCCGAGTGCTTAGCTGTGAGGTTCCATTATCAACCTGTGATGGATGTTTGTTGCATATCATAGCATATTTGATCCCAATGGGGGATGTCCAAATGGGGGAGAGATGTGTACTACCGATCCCGAGGCGGGATGTCCAATTGGGGACGTGATGTTATTGATCCTTGCGAGGATGTCCAATTAGGGACGTGGTATTATTGTACCCGACGTGGATGTCCAACTGAAGATGTGATGAAATCGGACGACATGCATATATGGATTAGTATCCCTAGTAGAGGTTTGATCTGAGAGAATGACTTTTGAGATGGTTGTGCTATATGTCTCGAGAGATTGTTGTTGGTGGGTTGTATGTTTTCTATGTGTTGTGTGCTACATGTTTATATGTTGTACTATTGCCCCTCTCTCATGTTTGATGATGTATATTTCTTATCTCCCTGTCTTTTCTCTATGTGTTTCTTTTATTTTATGGGAAGACCCTGTGGAGGAACTAGTTGCTGAGGAGTTGGATGACACTCCTTACGAGCCTGACGCCGGTGGACGAGCCACTAACCCCAACCTCGAGAGGCTTTGAGTTTCTGTACTAGAGGAGGATGCGAGTTCCGCATTAGAGTTTGTGCCCTTGCGGGTCTATAGGCACACATATGGTGCGTGACGGGGTAGTTTAGGACGTTGTCGTTGTCGTCGTCGGTGACGGAACGCCGCCAGTGCGTCTGTGCTAGGAGTGTGCTGTGAGGAATTTTGATGTATTTTGAGTGGGGATGGTGAGTGTTTCTAGCATGAGAGTTTTCTTATCTCTTGATGTACTTTTGTTTATGGTCAGTTCGAGGTACTCCGTATGTATGCATCACTACTGTAGCCCTACTGACGGGACAACCGATGCATCTATATATCCTTTTTGTGTTAACTACGTTACTCTGATATATGCGTGCTTCAGCATAGTCTTTTTTACGTTTTTAATCTTACCGCTCCGCTTCATCTTAATAAAACGCGCTAACGTTTATAACACAGTTTAAGGCTTAGTCAATATCTTAGGTTCTTTAATGGGACGGCGGGTTGTCTCATTTAATGGTATCAGAGCAGTTCAATTCTAATATCGGACTGTGTGGTCTAGGAAGTGTACTGGCTTGATGAGTTGGATCCCCATTGGATGCCGACTTTAGTTAGAAATTGGGTAGAGTGTCCGATACGCAAGTTATCTTATGTGATAACTGTTTCGCTCATTCGAGGAGTGGTGGACCAATTCGCAGCAACAGTCCAAGAGGCTGAAGGGGAAGGTTCCAACAGAGGGCAAGACCTTACAATCGCCCAATTCAACAAACTACATGCTTTGGAAAGGGAAGTTCAAATCAAGGACAGGCCACAGACGAGGGGAAGGGTGTTAGCCGTGAGAGGATCTGAAGCCTCTCAATGTCCCGATTTGATTCAAGGTAAGTGCTTAGTAGCTGGGACACTCTTATTTGTTTTGTTTGATTCAGGGGCTACCCATTCCTTTATTTCTTTAGCGTGTATGGATCATTTGGGTTTTCTTGTTTCATCCTTACCATATGATTTGACTGTTTCTACACTTATGGGTGATTCCCTAACGACCCTATTTGTTTGTTTACAAAGCCCGGTTGTTATAGAGAACCGATATTTTCTTGAAGACCTAGTCTGTCTGCCTATGCAGCAGATTGATGTTATCCTAGGCATGGACTGGCTTTCGGCCAACCATGTTGTACTAGACTGTTTAAATAAAACCCTCCGTTTTTCCGAGCAATTTGGATCGTTGCCTACTAGTGATGGTATTTCGGGAGGCGTATGATCAGGCGAGTGCATGGTGGTGTTTTCTTTGGAAGCCAAAGAGGCTCTAGTCTAGATGTTGTGCCGGTAGTGCGTGAGTTTCCAGACGTTTTCCCGGATGATGTGCCAGGATTACCACCCAAGAGGGAGATATAGTGGGTGACAGGGTAGTTAAGGACGTTGTAACACCCCCCTCGCGGGTGCTACGTACTCGAACTCTAATGCAGAAAAAACTAGAAAATAAAACGCTGGTTGCTTTCGGAAAATACTTTAATTAAGTAGCTACGTTCGAAAACATGGTTCTAAAAATTTTTTGCATGCATAGGCAAACAACTCAAGACGAAGAAATAAATTTCAGATCACACATTGATATTCACTGATCATAAAAACATATGCATAACATAAAACCTGGTCTAATATATAGCATATTACAGACTTAGAAGTAATTTCAACATATGTGCAGTAATATAATATAAGACTGTTCAAAAACAAAAGACTCCTAAGCTGGTCGGCTAAAAGTAGCCATTGGGGTACAGCCCAACGTCGGCTCTTTCAAAAGTTTCCATCGTCCGAGTCCTCACGTCTCCGCGGGGACCTATGAACAACATCTGTACATGTGTTCCAAAAACACAACAAGGTATCCAACATGTACATGAAAAGGTGAGATACTCATATAAAGTTTATCACAATAGCCGCACAGGCGACAAACAGCATAAAACAGTTATATGAACAGGTATTTCTATAATACAGTACAACATCTCAAACACATTCATCAGTTATAATAATGCATGAGACTTCAATATCATCTTTCTAATTCATGTACTCTGGAGATTCTAACTTCCCAACATCGAGCGATAGGCCGTAGTAACACCCGTAACACAATTGTTCTCATGAGTCGGCCTCTCTATTTAGGTCCGAACTCCAATTGTTCCAAGGTACCACGTCATAACCATATCCTGAATACGCCAGTCTCTGATCGAGTTCATTCGTGTTTGGCAGCCGATTTACCACGGCACGGGGTTGCTACACCATCGGCCACTTGTGGGATATCGAACACAGAATGCCCCTATAGACCTAGTGGTCTTGACTGATTTTATTCTCAACTACTAGAGTTGTAGCTCGGTTTCAAATGGCACGTCTGTCGGTTCATGCATGTACACAGAAAGTTTTCTATTTTCTTTGCGTTCATTCTTTCAAATGTCAAGACATAAAGTCCACGACTCGTTTCAAAAAAGCATTAAGCCCACTCAAATAAAAAACACAGGACACGAAGTCCGAGTGCTCAATCCGCAAAGCTCTAGCCCCGACGTCTCGGCCACTAGGTTTGGGTTCGTCTCAAAGACTCATTATTTTTCTTTTGGTTCATTTTCTCAAAACACTTTGGAAAACAAAACACACTTTGGTTTTCTTGAAACAAAACACCTTTTTTGATCAAGAGAACATTTTTCCGTGAAAAACACATTTTTCGAAGACAAAAACCGTTTTCCAAAGTTTCACGTCTTTTTAAACCGCTTTACTGAAATAAAGTACGTTTTGCACGACTTTCCACAAAACCACTTTTTCTTTTCAAGAAACATACTTTTCAAAAGGAAACTCAACTTTTCTTGAAAAGCAACACGTTTTCCAAAAATCACTTTTTAATTTTCACAACGCGTTTTTCAAAAATTTGTTTCCGATTCCGAGTCTTTTAACAATTATCGAGACATAGCCAGTCCTATGCTTATTCAGGATATATATATATATATATATATATATATATATATATATATATATATATATATATATATATATATATATATATCAATAGTTCAATATCACTATAATACCAATCAAGGCATTCATGCCACAGTTATATCAAATAACCAACTATGCACAACACTTAACATCCAATCAATCCAGGATATAAGTATACATATACATCAAGTTTTAATTCAATCATAACACACTAATCAATCATATACCATGAGGCTACCAAACTCAAAATGAACTACCTCCCTTTACCTCACAAAGGAAGTTCAATGCAAACTCGATCGGTTCTCGGCTCCGGCTCCGATTTCGTTCTCGTCGCCTAAAACAATCAAACACAATTCAATTCAAACAACAATTCAACATCAATAAAAAACATCAAAACATAAATTTTCTTCCCCTACAAGGCATAGGGTTCGGCCTTAAAAGGTAAAAAGGGTTAGGGATCTCATTTGTTCCAAACTTTTGGATGGTTGGTTCATGAACTTAGTTAACACCATTTCAAGTCCTACGACTAAAAAATGTGAAACAAAACTCATGGATTTTCCCCATGAAGCTCTCGGCCATGCTGGGAAAATTAGGCTAGGAATTGAGTTGGTTTTCCATCACTTGGATTCAAGGACACTAGGAAAGCTAAGGATGGGATCAAGAGTTAGAAATAAAAAATTTGAGCAAAAACACTATTCATCACCACTACTAGGGTTCGGCCACTTTGGGGTTTTAGAGCTAGGATAAGACTTGGATCATGAGCTCTTGGGTTTAGATAGAGGGTGATGAGGTGAGTTCAAAGAACTTGGTTTCACATCCAAAGGATTTTCCTACAATTTTCTATGGATTTTCAAACTTTAGGATCTAAGAATGAGTTTCATGAAAATGGAGTTTTGATCTTGATATTGAAAGAGATTCAAGAAAATATGAGACCGTAGAAGTGACCTTACCTTAAAATGGAGGAAGATTGGTCAAGAAATCAAGTGATTTCAACAAGATTTCAAGGTTTTCTCAAGGATTCAATGGAGGTTTTTTTTTTCTCTAAGGAAGATGAAGTGTTCTTGGCTCTCCTTGGGGCTGTTTGTGCGTGGAAATGGAGCTGAGCAAGGGCTGGTCAGCCTTCTAAAGGTTCATTAAGGGTAAAAAGGTCATTTGTTTCAAGGGTAAAATGGTAAAAGGTGAAAAGACTTAAGTTAAGGGTATTTTGATAATTTCGCGTCCCGAAATTCCCGATCGTCATGAAGACTCTGACATGCTCTCCCAAGTGAGTTGACATGATGTGATATCAATATTATCCATTGTCGGGTCTTGGTAAGTCCATATGCGGCTCCGTTCTCCACTCGATTGAAGATTTTGCTGGAACGGAGGTCAGGAAGTGATTTTTTTGAAATTTTTTTGAAATGTAACCAAAACGTAGAGAATCGAATTCTAAGACTTACTGTCTCGTTCACGGGTCCATCTGAGGCCTCCTGAGCAGTAAAATCATACTGTCAGTGTAAAAACGCAAACCGGACTCCGTTTGAGTTTTCGACTCAAAACTTAATCGTAGCTTCCTACGATATCGTTGAGCATGATTATGGTCTCGGAATATTTTATATCCCTTTCTAAGACCTCGAATAAAATATAAGTTCATAAATACTGACTAAAAAGGAAAACTCGAAAATCGGGGTGTTACAGACGTTGTCGTCGTCGGTGACGGAATGCCGCCAGTGCGTCTATGCTAGGAGTGTGCTATGAGGAATTTTGATGTATTTTGAGTGGGGATGGTGACTGTTGCTAGCATGAGAGTTTTCTTATCTCTTGATGTACTTTTGTTTATGGTCAGTTCGAGGTACTCCGTATGTATGCATCACTACTGTAGCCCTACTGACGGGGCAACCGATGCATGTATATATCCTTTATGTGTTAACTGCGTTACTCTGATGTATGCGTGCTTCAGCATAGTCTTTTTTACGTTTTTAATCTTTCCGCTCTGCTTCTTCTTAATAAAGCGCGCTAACGTTTATAACATGGTTTAAGGCTTAGTCAATATCTTAGGTCCTATAATGGGACAACGGGTCGTCTCAAAAGGGGTATCGAAATAGTTATATCGCCATTTAATTGGGATGACGAAAATATGAGTTATACCACCAAAGAATGGGGTATCGAAAATTAGTTACATCACCAAAGAATGGGATTTCGAAGCACCTCTTATGAAGAGAGGTGGGCAATGGGACGCCATTGTTGTGTGTTTATGATTGGTAGAATTAGTGTATGAATTAAATGTTAAAATGATGTTATTTGAATTATGTGTTGGTCTGAATATTTTATATTATTGATAATATAGAAAATTATATTATTTTCGAACGTAGCTGGTGCCATGGTTGTTTTTCCAGTTACTGGCTTACTGCGCCGACTGAGAATAACACTGTTTGTGAAAATAATTTATAACTGTTTTTATTCATTGGGATTCCTATCTCATTAGTAGTGTTATTTTTAGAGCACGAGGACAATATTCCTGAGACCGAGGAGGCTTGAAGACTTGAGATATTTTCTTAGCGTTATCTATAGCTTTGGTTAGTATTATGATGTACTGGAGCCGTTTGTAGCTAGACCTTTATTATTTCGTTTTATACGTTTGGGATTAGTTGGCACCTTGTTTTCAAGAGTTTTGGTTAATTATGTTGTTTCAAATTTGAGGATTTTATGATGTAAAGACCAATTTATCATTATTATTATTACATTAAGTATTATATTATGAAAAAATTTATTTCATCATGTTTTATTTAAATGGTTTTAACTTGGATACTAATGTAACGAAGGGCATTACACCAACAACAGCAACCTGTTGCGGGTAATCAGGGAGCGGGAGCCAGATCGCAAGCACTAGAATCGCAAGCGGCAAGACCACAAGCTACGAGAATGGTGTTTACCGTGAGAGGAGCTGAGTCCTCTCGATCCCCTAATCTCATTCAAGGATTGTGCTTAGTGTCGGGTAAACTATTGTCCATATTATTTGACTCAGGAGCCACTCATTCATTCGTGTCTCTTGAATGTGTGGAAGACTTGAAATTGCTTGTGTCTTTACTTCCATACAATCTGAATGTTTCTATTCCTACAAATGATTCTTTGACTACCATGTCTGTTTGCTTATAATGTCCTATGGTTGTAGAAAATAGATCTTTCCTCGTTGATCTACTTTGTTTGCCAATGCAACAATCAGACGTTATCCTAGGAATGGATTGGCTCTCAACCAACCATATACTGTTATACTGTCCTAGAAAAACCTTAGTAATCCCTGAGCAACCTAGCTTGATGCCTCCCAATAGTGAAAATCTTTAAGGAGGTGACGGATCTCAGAAATACGTGAAACCGTTCTCCATAGGAATGAAAGAGGCCCCTGAAACAAGTTTTTTGCCTGTGGTGAGAGAGTTTCCAGAGGTATTTCTAGATGATATTCCAGGGTTGCCACCTGAGAGGGAAATTGAGTTTGCCATAGACTTAGTACATGGAATTGGACCAATCTCGATAGCACCATACAGAATGTCGCCGATAGAGTTAGCGGAATTGAAAAAGCAACTAGATCATATTCTGGGAAAAGAATTCATCAGGCCAAGCGTTTCGCCATGGGGAGCACCCGTTCTGTTTGTTAAGAAGAAGGATGGGAGTTCGAGATTGTGCGTTGACTACCGACAGCTGAACAAGGTAACTATCAAGAACAAGTATCATTTGCCCAGGATAGATGACCTAATGGATCATCTGAAGGGAGCAGCCGTATTTTCCAAGATTGACTTGAGATCTGGCTATCATCAGATTAGAGTTAAGAAGTAGGATGTACCAAAGACGGCGTTCTGAACACAGTATGGACATTACGAGTACATAGTTATGCCTTTCGGCGTAACAAATGCTCTAGCGGTGTTTATGGACTACATGAATAGGATTTTTCGACCATTCCTGGATAAGTTCATGGTTATGTTCATCGACGACATCCTTATCTACTCAACAAACCGAGAGGAACATCTCCGGATTGTGCTTCAAGTGTTGAAGGATAGACAGTTGTATGCAAAACTATCCAAGTGTGAATTTTGGCTAGAAGAGGTACAGTTTCTGGGACATGTGATCATTAGAGAAGGCATTATAGTGGACCCCGCAAAGGTAGAGGCAGTAGTCCAATGGGAAAGCCTGAAGATGGTAAGCGAAGTAAGAAGTTTCCTTGGATTGGCTAGGTATTATAGAAGATTTATAGAAGGCTTCTCGAAGATTGCTCTACCTATGATACAATTGACATGGAAAGGCAAGTCATTTGAGTGGGCAACGAAATGTGAAGTCAGTTTCCAGAAGCTGAAGAAGAGGTTGACTACATCACCAATGTTGGTGTTACTAGACCCTTTGGGAAAATTCGAAGTGTACTGCGACACATAATATTAAGGTCTAGGATGGGTGCTCGTGCAAGAGGGGAGAATGGTAGATTAAGCTTCAAAGCAGTTGAGGATTCATGAAAGGAATTATCCGACTCATGACTTGGAGCTAGCAGCTATAGTATTCGCGAAGATCTGGAGACACTACCTTTATGGGGCCAAGTTTAGTGTCTACAGTGACCATAAAAGCTTGAGATACATGTTTGACCAGAAGGAGCTAAACATGAGGCAGAGGGGATGGATGGAATTCATCAAGGACTATGAGTTCGAGTTGCATTACCATCCAGGGAAGGCTAATGTGGTAGCAGATGCCCTGAGTAGGAAATTTCTGCATGTGTTAGCCATGATGGTCTAGGAGCTAGAGTTGGTGGAGCGATTTCGAGATTTGAATCTAGGGGGAGAATGGTTCAAAGATAAGATATGCCTAGGAAGACTCACTATCTCCTGTGATTTTCTCAAGACCGTTAAGGAGAAGCAGGAGACGGACCAATATCTTCAAGAGATGAAGGACTTAATTCTCAATCAGCGGACTTCAGAGTTTAAGGTGGGTGCAGATGGAATCATCAGGTTCAGAGATAGAATCTGTACACGATATGATAAGGAAATCCGGCGGATGATCTTGGAGGAAGCATATAAGAGTATGTTAAGTTTCCATCCAGGTGCCACAAAGATGTACCAGGATTTGAAGAAGATGTTCTGGTGGCCTGGAATGAAGAAAGCAGCTGCAGAGTATGTGCTGTCGTGTTTGACATGTCAGAAGGCGAAGATCGAACATCAAAAGCCTGGAGGGTTACTACAGCCGTTAGATATCCCTGAATGGAAGTGGGATGGGATTGCAATGGATTTTGTGACCGGGTTACCAAGAACTCAGAAAAGGCATGATGCAATATTGGCAATCATAGATAGGCTGACGAAATGTGCCCATTTCTTGCCTATTGGTGAAAGTTACACATTGGAGAAGCTGACACAGATCTACATTAGAGAAATAGTGAGCTTGCATGGAGTACCTGCAAGCATCATATCTGATAGAGATTCGAGGTTCACATCAAGGTTCTGGAAACAGCTACACAGTGCGTTGGGAAGCCAACTGAGGTTGAGTTCAGCCTACCATCCCCAGATAGATGGTCAATCTGAGCAGACAATCCAATCATTAGAGGATTTGTTAAGAGCCTGTGTACTCGAGCATATAGGGAGTTGGGATGAGTTCTTACCTCTGATCGAGTTTATATACAACAATAGTTTCCACTCAAGTATCGAGATGGCACCATTTGAAGCTCTGTATGGAAGGAAGTGTCGAACACCGTTGTGCTGGTATGAAACAGGAGAAAGTCAAATACTAGGGCCAGACATGATTCAACAGACAACAGAATAAGTGAAGATGATCCGGAAAAAAATGAAAGCGGCTCAAGACAGGCAAAAGAGTTACAACGACAAGAGGAGAAGGCCTCTAGAGTTTCAAGGAGACCACGTCTTTCTGAGAGTTACACCCAAAACAAGTATTGGCAGAGCTATCAAGTCTAGGAAGCTTACTCCAAGGTTTATTGGGCCATTTCAAATTCTTCACCGAATTGGTCCAATAGCCTATCATGTTGCGTTACCTCCAAATTTGTCCAGCCTTCATGATGTCTTCCATGTGTCACAACTCCAAAAGTACTACCTTGATCCCTCTCATGTAATCGAACCTGAATTTATACAGTAGAAAGAAAACCTAGAGTATGAAGCCTTACCGATGAGGATAGCGGATCAAAGAGTTAAGGAACTCCATGGTAAATACATTCCCCAAGTGAAGGTAGTTTGGGATGAAGTTACAGACGATGTAACTTGGGAAAGAGAAGCTGATATGCAAGAGCAATACCCACATCTATTCTAAGGTATGCTAAATTTCAGGGACGAAATTTCTTTTAAGGGGGTGGTAATGTAACACCCCGTTTTCCTGATTAGTATATGGGACATTAATTAAGCATGCTTAAGGGCTTAATCATGTTCCTTGTGTGTTGAGGAAGCCATGGTTCAAATTTGGGACAATTTGGCCTTGGATCGAGTCCAGAAAGTGGAAAATCGTGGAAGAACGGACCAAATCAGCGTCCAACGTTTAGACGTGGAGAAACCTCACGCTCAAACGTTGACCGTTTACGTCAGAGTGTGGAAGGGGGGACGCGTGGAGGTGCACATGTCAATGTGCACGCGACACGTGGCGATCAGCGCTCCACGCTCAAGCGTGGAGTTTTCCCACGCTCAAGCGTGGACAGGCTGACAGCACCACTCAAGTTTTCCTTTTCCTTTTTCTTGGGACGAAATTCTCATAACTTCTCCTAAGTCCAGAAGCTAGAGAGAGAGAGAGAGGAGAAGGAATTCAAGAGAGAGAAATTGATCCCAGGGAAGATTGAGGCGTCGGATCATGATTCCGACTACACCATCGTGCTCAGGGCTTCGAGTACTACGAGTTCCACCGATTGGTTTCTCGATTTCTCGAAGGTAAGTTCGAATCTCTAACAGGTCGACCTCGACATTCTTCATGTTCTTCGAGCTTATCCATTGAATATTCTTTGTTTTGGTATTTCCCTAGGTTAACAATGTTGTTTATACAATGTTTATGTGATTAGGACAAAGTTTGAGGTCGTGCTGGTGCTAGATTTGGAAGAGGAGGCTGCAGCTGGAGGTTAGTGGTGGTGGCAGCGGCGTGGTGGTAGCTGCGGTGTTGGTGTGATCGTGGTTGAGTTCGTGATCGTTGCATCAATCGCTCTAAGGTGGGGGGAAGAATCACACTCGTCGGGAAGGTAAGAGTAGAGTAGAAATCATTGATATGCGTAGGGGATCCTAAACCCTACTAGTGGTTGAGTAACCGACAACACCTAAGTCCACATTGGCAATTACCGTAAAAGTGGCACCAATGTGGGGTTAGGCATTGTACGTTTATCACAGTAGGTTGATACTATGTTTATCGAGGTCATATGATTAACATGCTTATATGCTTGCTTTGACGTATTTGTGAATATGTGTTTTACCATGCTTGCAATAACATGTTTTATTGTCTGAATGGTGATATTGTGATAATATGTTTTATTGTCTCATTTGATGACATGCTGGGTGATAACATGATGTTGCATATGTGAGTGTTGGTATGCCTAGAGCTAAGAGATGATCATTGTGAACTGGGTGATGTGTGAGATAAGATCATTTGGTGGAAATAAGCTATTGTGCTCAACCTGGTGGAATGATTTGAAGACTATGGATAGTGGTGAACACTCTACTTGGTAGGGAGTGTTGGTGTTCAGTGTGTCAGGTGATGAGGTTGAGTTACTAACCTATTGATCAGAATGAGTCGTGAGGATTCATGCTAGATTGCATAGTATGGTGATGTCACAGCCGCATAGATCTGGGATTACGCGAGGTCAAATCGGAACTACAGATAGATGCTTGGAAGGTCTACTGTGAGCTTATGAGATCTTCGATGCGCCTTCCGACACCAGGACAACTATTCCTATCGGGGATGGGGAATAGTGTCACCCTGCTTGGTAGGGGGTGAGCATCCTGCTTGGTAGGGGATGTAATGTGTAACGTCTCGCGATATTACATAAGACTAGATAATTAAATAAAATAATTATCTATTCAAAGCATCAGAAATTAAGATAAATTATAACTTCCATTTTATTATAGAAAAACTCTTTAAGTTAGTTAATAAAAAAAAATTATTTAAAACAATATTAGCCTAAAAACATGGGCAACTAAAAACATCCAAAAATAAAATAAAAACAACACTAATACTAAAGTCTTCAAGACTCCAAGATTTTCTCAAGTCGCTGCGTCATCTTAACATCACCTGTGAACTCTGAAAGACAACACCACTAGTGAGATTTATAGCCCCAATAAGCAAACACAGTTCAAATGGGTTTTCGAAAAGATGTTGCTTTCAGCCGGTGCGGTAACCGGAAAAACATCCATGGTAGTCCGTTAATTTCAAAATAATATAATATCAAAGTATTTTAAATAATATCATAAATATGTCATAGCACATACAATAATATCAACAACCCAAACATATGAATGCAGTGACATCTCATTATCTTCTCCATGTAGGAGGCCCTTTGCCATCGTCTCGCATTAGGCCCATATGCCATCGCTACGAGTTAGGCCCTTTGCCGTCTCTACAAAGGAGATTCTCCATAATCTTGCAATGTCCCACATTGCCTTCTCCCTGAGTTAGGCCATTTGCCAATGCCTCGCATTAGGCCAAATCTGTCATCGCTACGAGTTAGGCCCTTTGCCATCGCCTCGAAGGAGGTATCTAACCATGCAATGTCTTCACATTGCCTTCCCCATGAGTTAGGCCATTTGCCATTGCCTCGCAGTAGGCCAATCTGCCATCGCTACGAGTTAGGCCCTTTGCCATCGCCTCGATGGAGGTATCTGAAACAAACATACCCTTTATATAGGGTACTCATACATCAATATAAACATTATTTACAAACATACATCACAATAATCCATTATATTATCCAGACATCATCATATAATCATTTACAATGATCCCAAATATGCCAACAAGATTCATGCATTAATAATAATAATAATAATAATAATAATAATAATAATATTATCTCTTACTAAAACAACACATAGGCATTCCAAATCACGTATAACATACACATATTAATTTTAAACCATCACACAAGTCTTAAACATGTAATCATATTAATCTAACAACAAAAAACACATCAATTCAATTTAGCATTTTTGAACCCAAACATAGAAAATCCCAATTTTACCCAATCAATTTCCCAAATAACACTATTAGATTTAAGAATCCAAAATCCCTTTATAAAATACCATGGAGGTGTGAGAAAGATGATGTTTTACTTACCTCTTATAGATCTCCAAAAACTCCAAATATTATCCAAGAGAAATCCTAATATTTTAAGAAAAAGTTATTCTTCCTGCTGCGCACAACGATCGTTGTTTTCTCTTGTTGCACTATTCCTACTTCTTATTATTTTACTGACAGCGCTACTTTAATTTAGTTTACGTTGAGGTTTCGTCTGTTTCTAAACCTCAAAGACCTTTATTTGGATCAAGCCCATTTTCTAATTCATAAAGGGCTATGGTTTTTAATTTCTTCCTATCATCAATGAGCAATGTGGCCCCACCATTCCTGCTTTAAGAATTCAATTTGAATTCTTTCTACCACATGCAACTTACGTGAGTTGCAAATTGGCTAGATGCCAAATTTCTTAATTACGTGGGATCCCTTGTTTTTTTTTTTTTTTTTTTTCAATTTCAACTTTGCATTCTTTTGCAATTATTAATTAATTCCAATAAATTTTTATATTAACAATATCTTTTACACTAAACCTCATACAACTTAATCTTTTTACTAAAAGTAATCACATTAAAATTTTAGGATTTTACATAATGTACCTGAGGATGTATCGAAACTTACTGCTTGGATGACGTTTGACTTTCATCCTGCTTGGTAGGGGATGAGTATCCTACTTGGTAGGGGATACGTTGTGACCTAGGTATGTGACCGTGTCTTCATGTAAGGTCTAGATACATGAGAGTGTGAGACCAGTAGTTAAGTTCAACGAACCCCGATGATGATTATTGATGATGATTGTGTGTATGGTTGTGCTATCAATGTAACTGCTTTACCTTTATGTGTAACGTCCTTCGTTACATTAGTAACCCAAGATAATTATTTATATAAAATATGAAGAAATAAAAATTTTCTTAAATAATACTAAACAAGTACTAAGTGTACTAATATTAATAGTAATATTAAAATAATGATTACATCCTTAAACCAATAAAATACCGAAATAACATAATAAGTTTAAAAGCCTCAAAAATCGGGTGTCTACTACAATTCGCATGATAAAAAAAATGCATAACGATGACATAGGTTCTCTTGGCATAAGTCATAACGTACTAATCAAATACTAAAACTAAGAAGATAATTCTTCAAGTCTTTGTATGCTCAACTGTGACGTCCTCGAGCTCTGAAAACAATACTACTAATGAGATTTATAATCCTAGTGAATAAAAATACAGTTAAAATGATTTTCGCAAAAGCATTGTTCTCAGCTGGTGTGACAACCGGAAAAACAATTCATAGTACCCGTTATTTTCCAAAATAGTAGCATTATAAAAAATAAAACATATTATATATTATAGGCAAAATTAGTGCTTTGGTCCCTTAAGTTAATTTAATTTTTCAAATTGGTCCCTTAAATTTTTTTTATGTCAAACAAGTCCCTTAAGTTTTTTTTTGTGACAAACAGGTCCCTTAAGTTTTTTATGATATCATAATTCACTAATTTAATAGCAAAATCATGCACTATCATAACAACTTAAGGGACCTGTTTGTCACTAAAAAAACTTAAGGGACCGGTTTGTCACAAAAAAACTTAAAGGACCAATTTGAAAAATTAAATTAACTTAAGGGACCAAAGCACTAATTTTGCCTATATTGTAAAAAGAATGTTAATTCTTATAAAGTACATAAAACCAATAAATCATCAACAACTCATAAATCAAATATGTCCAAGAATCTCATATATCAATTAATTCCCAAAAATCACAAGTGTCATAAGACTTTCAAACATCACTCAACAATGGCGTCTCATTGCCTTCCTCTACTCAAGAGAGGTATTTCGATGTCATCTTCTCATCGGTGACATTATTCATTTTTCGATACCAACCATGTGCACGGACGATATTGCTCATTTTTCGACATCCCAATATATGGCGATTTTGCTTTCGATGCCCCATCAACTGGCGGTATTACATAATTTTGACATCCCAATCTAATGGCGATGTTACTTTTGATACCTCATCAACTGGTGGTATTACATAATTTCGACATCTCAATTTAATGGCGATGTTGTAACATCCCAAAAATCCTATATTTGTCTTTTTAGCTGTTTGTGTGAATAACTTGACTGAGAACACAATTCGATTAATCGTAATCATAATAATAGTTGATGATTGAAAATTCATATTTGAATTTCAATTACGAGCTTAATAATCATAAGGTGCTGTTTTGAACCCAGTGTGCTGTTTTGAGTCGGAACCAATAAAAATATTATTATTTTAATCGGGACCGCTTTACCTTGAGATGCGTGCCAGGGTCGGGGAAGCAATCTGGCCCGGGACTGGGAAGTTGTTCTGGTCCAGATTCAGGAGTAGTTCATGACTACTTTCACGTTTCCTTAAACTCTATAAACCATTGGTTAATAACCTATCAACATTACCTTTTATGGTAAAACTATTTAATCATTTTTAGTTAATCTTGCCAACTTTCAATGTGAGCTCAACATGTATCCCTCTCGTTAAATCTAAGCCATTAGATTCCTTACACTAATCACATCAACTATGCCTTAATCCATTGGATAAAGAATCTTCTACTTTCTACAAAAATGGATAAAACACTTTTTCCATTTTTGGTTAATCTTATCATCTATAATTCTATGATCAACAAGTATTAGTGTTTGATTCAATCTTAACCATCCTTTCTTACCATTAATTAATCAAAGTGTCATGCAAATTTGATTAATTTGATGAAGCAAAATTCTTATCCTATGTGCACTTATTAATGCTACATGGTTTTGAAGTGTAGTATTACACTTGAATCCTTTTAATTCTCTTCTTGTGTAACGAAGATACAAATACACTCCCAACTATCATCTTTTAAATTCAAAATATCTTCATCCTACCATTTTTGGTTTAAAGTAACTTATGACACATTACCATTTGAGGTAATATGTCAACTTTATATCAAAGCCTTTCCATCAACTCATCTAACTCTAGACTCCACCTTCTTTTCCTTTTCTTCTTGTTTCCTTCTATTCTTTCTCTCCTTGCCTCACCATCCCTCTCACTCTCTTCTATCTATTCCTTTTTATTCCACTTAACTTACACACTTATGTTAAGGACACCATCTTCTCCAAGCCTTATCCTTTCAAGCTCTCTTATCTCTCTTCAATGGCTAAGATTCGGCCATCCCTATCCCTCCACACTCCATTTCTTCTCTTCCAAAACAAAATACATATTCATGACCACCATGACTCCTAGATCATCTTTGATGAAGAAAGTTTCTCCATTGGAGCAACTTTTCTTTTGAGTTTCAAACCTACACTTCATCTTTTGGACTTGCTCTTCAAGGGTAAGTTGTTCTACTCACCTTCATCTTTCCTTTTCTCTCTTTGAGCTTTTGAAGATAATCACTCTTGTTCAAAGTGATTTTCGAAATATACCTCTTTTTGAAAGCCTATGTGTTGTCTTGCTAGGATCTTCCATTTTGGAGCACTTTCACAACTTCATCTTCAAGAGCTTTTAGTGGATCTACACGACGTAATGGGGGAGTGAACCTCATCACACCACATTGGTGGTGGTGAAAATGGTTTATGGGTTTGGTTTGGGGAAAACCCTAAATCCAGGGTTTCCTACTTTATCTATTTGGTTCTCTATTAGAACAATGTTGTAATAATTATGTGTTGCTTGATTTGTGTTCATTGATGTATTTGAATGGTTGGAAATAATTTTTATGTGAGGGAAAGTCCTAACCTAGAGTTCCTTCATCTTTTGTTGAAAAGAGTTTGTGAAAATGTGATTTTCGGATCTGACCTTGTGTGAGTCATTTCGGTTTTTCTCTCACCCTAGATCTTGGATTTCAAAACTTGTTTTTTATCCTGAAACTAGACATCTTGGGCTTCATTTTGAGGACAAATTGCATGTGTTTTCATAAAGATTTGACCCTTGGAAACCTGTTTCAATAGCAGCACAGATTTCTGTCTCGGATTCTGACTACAGTGGCTTGTTTCGTAAAACTGTACTAACTCGGTTACTCTTTGTAAAAAAATGGTTTTATATCCAAAAACTATACATCCTAAGCTTTCATATGAGTCCTCATTTGCTCAAATCCAAGTTCGTTTGGTCAATCAAATGTTTGTCACAAGTTGATGCTTGATATGCTGAAATTTCTGTATACGGGTTTTGGTGTTGATATTTGGAATTGTATGTTTAATGTTAGTGTGACTATTTGGGTTTGAGTGTTAGTGTTGAAAATCATTTCGGCATGATGAAAAACTATTCTTAGGTTCAAGACCTAAGGATAGGATTTTTGAATGATGAGCTTGTTCATCTTTTTACTACTTGATGTAATGACTATATGTTGAGATGTTTTCATGATACTGGCATGTTGTTGGATGGCTTGTATTTTGTTGGAAAACACCATGTGAGGTTCGACCTTGTTAAGATAGAAAGGGGGAGCCAAAGCTTCTATGTCCAAGTAATAGTGTAATGGACTTAAATGATTCCAAGAAGGCAAAAGAAATTAAAAAGACCTATCTTACTTATATGGAGGCATTCGGCCATACCATAGTAATTAGGGCTAGGAACCTAAAATGTTGATGTTAAGAGGTTTAAAGTGTTTATACTTAAGAGGTTTAAAGTGTTTATACTAAAGTATAAAGGGTATAGAAATTAAAAAGGTTTTCCAAAGAATTCAAGTTTTGGTTCCAAAGAACCAAATGTTGTAAATTAAGTATTTTGATCCCGTGTGAAAAGTATTTAAGGATATGAGGGTTTGATATTGATCAACCACCTATTTTATCATGTTGTTTCAAGGAAAATATTTTCAAGAACAAACAGTTTTCTAAACGATTCATGTGGTTTCCAAAGGTTTTGGTTAGTAAACTTACTTTCAAGAGAAATGAGAATCCTTGTGAGTATTTTCTTCAAAACAATGAGTCCTTACACCACTATGATTAATTTTGGAATCTTACCAAATAAAAGAGTTATCGCTTTCTTTTGAAAATGAAAAGGTGATTTAAAGAAAAATATGTTTTCCCTTTTTACACTAAGTGTATTCTAAAGGAAGTTTTACGTTAGTTTGGCAAAAGATGAGGTACTATGTATCTTGGGGCAATGAATACCTTACGAGTATATGTATAGAGTTTCAGAACTATGTTTGATAAAAGGGGATTTCATGAACTAGTTTACCACTAAAGAAAGTATTTTGAAGATCTTGCTATAGTAGCGTAATTATGTATTATCTTCAAAAAGGAAATTCAATGAGTTCCATAATGTACTCACAAAGATTTAGTAAAAGACATGCACTAACATCTAGTGGTCATGACAAAATCATGTTCCACACCGTTGATGATTAGGTCATCTAAGGAATCCATAACGTTTAAACCACTAAGAATTACTTATAGCAATTAAGTAATATTTCCTTTGGTAGACAATTGAGAAGATTGATGAGGGGGATCCTTGTGGACCCTGTCCTCCATAATACATATAGGTTATGAACTAACGTATCATAAGACATGAACATCGTGTTACGAACGACGAGGTGGTACGATTGCAAGGAACGGAACCAAGGATGGGCGACTGATGCCAAGTTGTGTGAAAGTGGGTCCCGTAGGGGTGCCCTGTGGTTTATCAAGAGATAGACGTGGTGCTACAGTGATAGTGTAGTACGTATTTGTGTTGTGGTATTTCTTGACATGCATACGCATCTGTGCATGAGTTGGGCATTGTGCCTGGGAGTTGAGCTTACACCTTTGTGCGGGTGCGATTGTCTGAGGTGTCGATCATGAGGATCTTGGGGACGTCGGGGGTTGGGGAAGACACATGTGGCCAGAGAGTAGCTCCTCTGTGTCGTGGATATCCATCGAAAAACATTGACGTCCTGACTGAAACACCGGGCAAGTCACGATTTGGGTAAAGAACGTCTGGCGTGAGTCGTAATAGCGAATTCGCAATCTTGTTGAGATAGCACATGTTGGGGTGAGATAACGTAGACAATATTCCCCCAATCACTCACTCCAGTTATGTTTAGCTCCATGGAGTAGGGGTCAGAGTCTTACCCTTGTGGCATATGGCATTGAGTCATGTACATCGCATTGCATTGCATGACTGTTGATGGATACATTTACATGTTATACATTGTTATCCTATGTTGATGATGTCTTATGCTGTTGATTGGATAATATGAGATATTGAGATGTATGATATGCATGGCTAGTATTTTATTGTCTTGTGTATCGTACCATCTTTACTTCTACCATTAGTTGTGCTGATGAATGGGAATCTCACCTCATTATTTTGTATTGCATCGTTGTGTGCTTCTCTGGTGGTCTCCCGATAAGGTCGTGTTACCGAGACTTCAACCGACGTTTTGGATGCACCTCTCTGTTGAGCCTCCCAGTGGTTTTGGCGTTGGGACGTCTAGTCATGATGAGCTTCTAGCAAAGTACATGGGAATAGCCACACTCACTATCCGCAAAGGTCGCAGAGGAAGAGTTCTTGACTGCTCAACAGCTCGTCTGCATGTCGTCTGCTGTCAAGGTTGTACTCGTAAGTGGAATGCTAGATGGACTTTCCCACCGATACGTTCAGTGCCTTCTTCCTCTGTTAGGGGTAGGCTGCTTATTGGCAAAGTTGCTTCTAGGGCAATTTCTGCGATGTCTTCCATAGGAATTCCAGTGGTAGTCCCTGCTAGAATTCCTGTTAGGTCTCGTTTGACGGGTCCTGGTTGGAAGGCGATAAGTGAGGAGATTAGGAGGGAGGTGATCTATCCATGCCTCCTATTCCTTTCGCTTGTCTCTCCATAATGGAGGAGTCAGAGGAAGCATCGGCGATTGATCCGAGGGGTGTTTCCTCGTGTAGTCTGTTGTCGACCAGTGTAGGGTGTCAGAGTGTTTGTACCTTTCTTTTATCTTTTGTGGAGCTGCGTCTCCAAGTATCTTGTGTTTAGGAGCTGTGTCTCCAATCCTTTATGTTGAGTCTGTATCTTTCTACTTTGTTTTTGTAGACGGGTTGGGTTCTTATGTAAAGCCTTTATGAACTTATGAAGTTATATTATGAAATTTTTTATTTACCTTACACTCATAAACGGTTACAAGCTCTTACAATTATGTTTTGTGAAAAGGAAAAATTTTCCCCCCATCCTTCTTATATGTTTTAAGTAACCCGTTTTTCGGCCTCATAGATTTTTAAAATGTTCGTAAATGTGATGCCCCCGGAAAAGATGTTACAGATGTTACTTTTGATAACCCATTCATAGACAGTATTTCTCACACATCATGCTTCATGCATAATAGTCAATTAAACATGCCAAATCAAACATATCTCAAGCAAAGCATGTCAATCAACCAATATACAAACCAATCGTACATAATATATCATCAATCACAAGAATAAATGTTTAATTTAATAAACTTTTATTTTAATCGAAAACCCCTAAATCAATTTAGCGTTCTTGAACCCTAACATAGAAAAACCCAATTTTCCCAAATCAATCTCCCAAATTCATTATTGGTTTTAAAACCCAAAACCCCAAATCTTTGTATCATGAAAGGGTGAGAAAATGTATTTTTACTCACCTTTTATAGACCTCCAAAAGCTCCAAATATTATCTAACACAAATCCTAATGTTTTACCAATAATTATTCTCTTCAATGCTGTTCTTGGATCTGTGTGACTGCCATCGTAGCACTGGACAATCAGCGTTACTCTTTCTTTTATTCTTAGAGTAAAGATCCAAATTGGTCCTTGACAAAAATACATGATGATATTTTGGTCCCTGAGAAAAGGAAAATATCAATTTGGTCTTCGGGAATGTAAAATGCGGGTCAAAATAATCCTTGACAGGGACTAAAATATCCCTAAAAATTATACTAAAAAGGACTAATTTGATCCATATTTTATATTCTTGAGGACCAAATTGATATTTTCATTTCTTAAGGATCAAAATATCATCGTGTATTTTTGTCTTTTTATTTCGTCACTGTTCGGCGGTGCTATGACAACAGCTTCTCGCTCCGATTTCTATTGAAAAACAGTCAAGGTTGCTTTTCTTTTTGCTTTTCAATTCAAAATAAACTATCCAAATCAATCTTAATTGTGGGCCCTAACGGTTAATGACAAAAGGCCATGGACATTTCTTCTTTCATGTCACTGTTGATTTTACATTTTTTTTCAATATTACATTCTTTTATAATTACTAATACCATTCTAATAATTCTTATATTAATAGTTTCTACATTAAACCTCATAATAGCTTAATTTTTTTATTAAATTAATTATATTGAAATTTTAGGATGTTATATTATCCCTATTCGTGATGAGATGTAATTCTTATCCCCTGTTATCTCCATATTGTATGTTCTCTTATATTATGAGAAGACCCGGTGGTAGAGCCAGCTGAGGAAGAGATGGACGAGACCTCGTACGAGCCCAATGGTGGTGGAAGAGCCACAAACCCCAATCTCGAAAGATATTGAGTGGCTGTACAATGAGTGCAAGCGGAGGGTACTCGTACGCGGAGCGTGTTAGTGTATTGTGTATGTATGGCCAGTGAGTCTATCTCTTGATGTATTTTTGGGCAAGGAGAGGAAGTCGTCTGTATATCCTTATGCCATGCTTTCCTCTTTATCGATTGTGCACTCTGATAATGGTGTCTAAATGTGAAGTATATATACAGTATGTATATATGATATTTATGTTTAAAAGTTTTAAATATCTTCACATGTTTAATAAGCGCGCTAA
The DNA here is from genome assembly GCA_039655645.1 of Ammopiptanthus mongolicus. Taxonomy (NCBI): domain Eukaryota; kingdom Viridiplantae; phylum Streptophyta; class Magnoliopsida; order Fabales; family Fabaceae; genus Ammopiptanthus; species Ammopiptanthus mongolicus. The sequence goes on from CM077344.1 coordinate 41,439,009, forward strand.
TTGTAACACCCCGTTTTTTGTATGAGTGTGTTTGTGTTGCTGTAATTGTAAGTATTATACTGACCGAGAATAAGGGGCTAGAGGTAGAGCCGAGAAGGGACAATGTTGGGCCTTTTTCTTCAGAAACAAGCCCAAGGATATGATTTTGTTTTGAGCCGAGAATGTCATTGGTGTAACGGTCTCAAACTGATCGAGAAGCACGTTTGAAAGTGGAAGATCAAGTCAAAGGAGGGAATTCAAGTAGAAAGGATCAGTAGTTGTTAGCTTATCGGCGAGAATCTCGGACATGAGGATAATTGCTAGTTTATTGGCGAGAATCTTGGACATGAGGGGGCTCCCACGAACGGTCTTGCGAGAGGAGATCACGACTCGAGCGGTTATGGTTTTGATTTGTATATATATAGAATGTGATGTAACAGGAAAACTCAAGCTATTTTGTATTCTTACTCTGCCAATTCAGAGGATTTTAATATATGAGAAAGTGTATTTGAACTAAGAGTGAGTGTGATAGATAGCAATATTGTTCTTCTTTTATTCGGTCCATCGATAGTCGAAAATTTGCAAGAACATTTGGCGCCCACCGTGGGGCCGAGGTAATCTTTCCCCGGTCACACTGAAACCTACATGAACGAGACGATGGTGACGAGTAAGAGCGCTAACGGAAGGAGAACAACTTCCAGGCGGGAAGACGAAGTTCAGTCTGGAGAAGGAGCGAACGACGTACTGGTGCAGGAAGTTAGGGAGTTGAGAAGGCATGTTGATGAGCTGAGAAGAGGAAGTGAGGAGGTTCGGAGGAGCAGAGAAAGAAGCTTAGAATGCACTTGGACTTCTCAGCGGGAAGTACGAGTAGTTTCTGAGCAGCAAGAAGGGAAGCGAGGTGATCGCAACTCTCTACTAGAGGGATCCACTCGCGGCCGAAGGGGTTCCCAGAATCATGGAAGCGTTTTTGGGGACTCAAGCTAGGTACGAGGAAGGACGGTGAGCAGGAAGAATGAATAGAGGGATCGCAGCCGAACACAAGGAGGATCTCGTAGCTACGATGGCAGTAGAAAAGATACAGACCAAAGAGGGGGAAGCATGAGAAGTCATTATAGTAAGAAAGAGCGTTCCTGGACGAGGGGGTATAGGAACAGAAGCCAAGAAAGCAGTAGTGAGAGATCCCGGCTACACCAACAGAGAAGCAGAGGTTACGAAGACAAAAGGGAGAGATCCGGGCTCAGACACAAGAGGATGGGCAGTCAAAGGGGAGGGCAAGAGCAAGAGGAGCATCCCTTTACAAAGGAAATAATGTCTGCGCCTTTTCCTCCGGATTTCAGATTCCCGAAGGTGTGGCTCTATGATGGGCCCACAGATCCCCAGGAACACCTCATTGCCTTTAATGTGAAAATGATGCTCGCAAAGGCATCCCCGGAAATCAAGTGTCAGGTTTTCCCGACGACTTTGGAGGGATCGGCGCTCATGTGGTTCTCCCAGCTTTAGCCAAGGACGGTTGGCTCCTGGATCGATCTGAACACCAAGTTCGTCACGCAGTTTGCAACGAGCAGAAGGTATCAGAAAACCTCTATTTGTTTCATGGGGTTCAAACAAGAGAAGTATGAATCACTTAAGGAGTACATGGATAAGTTCACGACGATAACCATGAAGATTAGGAACCTCAATCCGGCTGTAGTGCTGCATGCCATCATTTCAGGATTAAAGAATGGACCCTTTTTGGACTCACTGTCGAAAAAGGAGGCGGTTGACCTAGATGATTTTAGGGAGCGGGCTACGAAGTATATTACTATGGAGGAAGTCAGAGAGTCGAGGAAACAGGACAAGAGTGAGAGGGGAGAAAGGAGAGGTATGCCGGAGCAAGGAAAGAAGCTGGCTTCGAAGATAGAGTTGCTACCTAGGAGTTATGAGCCTAGGGGACCTAAATATGCTGTATACACCCAACTTAATACTACCAGGGTGAGAATTCTGGACGAGGTGTGTCATGCTGAGTTCGTAGAATACCCACCCCCGACCCATGCCCCTGAAACAGCAGACCGAAGAAAATACTGTCGGTTCCACTACACTGTGGGACACATGACTGAAGACTGTACCGAGTGGCGGGACCAGATAGAAGAGCTGATCCAAATGGGAAAGTTGGGAGAATATATTCTGTGGGGAGGTTACCAAAGGCAATAGCCGGGGGGATATGGCGGGGGAAGAGGAAAAGGAAGAGGCCGTATGTGGGGAGGACGTGGAAGTGTTTACAGAAGAAATGAGAACCATCAAGAGCAAAGAGAAACAGGAAATTTAGAAGCAGAACAAAATACCTGAGAACAGCTTGTCCGAGGAGTCATAAACACAATATCGGGTGGTTTCGCTGGTGGGGGGTTGACTAGCTCCGCACGAAGAAGACATTTGAGGGCTATCCGAGTAGTGAATTCAATAACTTGCAAGCGCAGCAGGTATCCAAACCTATCACGTTCACGGACGATGACATCATGGGAGTGGATCCCGATCAGGATGATCCTATGGTAATTACTGTAGAAATGGCTAACTTCATGGTCATGAAAACTCTGGTGGATCAGGGGAGTTCGGCAGATATAATGTACAACTCAACTTTCAGAAAGATGGGAATTCTAGAAAACTTCGGTCCGAGAGCTGAATACCCGCCTGGTAGGATTCTCGGGGGAACGCGCTGATACAAGAGGATATGTGGAGCTGCTTACCAAATTTGGCAATGAAATCGCCTTGAAGACTGTTGCGGTAAGGTATATGATTGTTAATACTCCTTCTTCCAAAACTGCATACAATATCATCATTGGAAGACCGACTCTCAACGCGTTGGATGCCATTGTCTCTATCCCTCACCTGACAATGAAATTCCCGATGCCGTCTGGAGATATCGCAACAATCTGAGCAGATCAGAAGGTAGTGAGGCAGTGCTATGTGGACAGTCTCAGGGCCAGCAAGAAAGGCGCGGAAACCGGGGTGGAAACGGTGATAGGGAAAGAGCAAGCGGTGGAGGTCAATTCGGTAGAGTTAGATCCGAGAGAGGAGATGCGGGATCCGAGGCCCCAGCCAGTCGGCGACCTTAAGGCTTTTCAATTAAGGAAGTCGCCGGAACAAATCACCCATATGGGTTCTCAGCTTGACTTAAGGTTGGAAGAAAAAATAATGGAAACAGTCACAGGGAATTCGGACCTTTTTGCCTGGAGTAACGCAGATATGCCGGGAATAGATCCCGATTTCATATGCCACAGACTGTCCTTGTGTCAAGATGCCAAGCCTGTATCCCAGAAAAAAAGGAAGCTAGGAGAGGAGAGGAGGAAGGTGGTGGAAGAAGAAACTAAAAGGTTGGTGGAAGCTGAATTCGTCCGAGAAATAAAGTATACTACTTGGCTCGCAAATGTTGTTTTGGTTAAGAAGTCCAACGGGAAATGGCGAATGTGCAACGACTACACAGATTTGAACAAAGCATGTCCAAAAGACTCTTACCCCTTACCAAGCATTGATCAGCTAGTAGACGGAGCATCAGGGTACGAGATTCTCAGTTTGATTGATGCATACTCGGGATATAACCAAATTCGCAAGTACAAGCCCGACGAAGACAAAACTGCCTCCATGTCCAACCGTGCCAACTATTGTTATAGGGTGATGCCATTTGGAATTTTGGGCCTAATGGCCCCATATGGATTCAGCCTAATAGATTCCGCTTAGGGGTTTATGAGAGATTGATTGATGGACCTAAGCTAAACTTATATATAAGATTGAACCTAAACCAAATATATATTCCAGTCTTTTTGATATAAACTAAACTAGTTCAAAAAGGGGGCCTGTAAGCAATGAATTTTTTTATGGATTCTCCGCTGAAGAACGGATCCAAGGAAAGAGCCGAAGCGCTAACTCTGACTGCCTTTCCTTCACACAAGCGAGTCAAAAGAGGTCTTAGGGGAAATCGGCGTGAAAGAGGGGAAAAGTCTTTTGTTTGGGCCGGTAGCTAAAAGAAAGTCCTCGCCTTCTCTTGAACAAGGGAAGGGCAGCAGAACGAATAGACGCGGGATCGATCTACAGGCTTCGAATATCCAGTTTTGGATCTCTCTAATGGAAATGGAACGGGCGAAGCCATTGGATTGAAAAAAAAAGTGCTTAGTTTGTGTTGGAATTGAAGAATGCTGGAGCCACATACCAAAGGCTCATGGACAAGGTGTTTGAGAAGCAGATGGGTCGCAATATGGAAGTATATGTTGATGACATAGTTGTTAAGTCGAGGGACTCTTCCCAGCATGCCAGTGACCTTCAAGAAGTATTTGATCATCTACGGAAATACAACATGAGGCTTAATCCGGCAAAATGTAACTTCGGCATCTGAAGCGGCAAGTTTCCCGGGTTTATGCTTACCCACAGGGGAATCGAGGTCAACCCGGACAAATGTAAAGCCATTATCGAAATGAGAAGCCCCGAGAATGTGAAAGAGGTCCAGTGGCTGGTAGGAAGGCTAGCTTCTTTAGCTCGTTTCCTTCCAAGGTTGGCAGAGAAGGCTCGACCGTTGTTTAAATTGCTGCGAAAGCCGCAACAGTTCGAGTGGAATGCCGAGTGCGAGGAAGCTTTCAATAGTTTCAAGAAATTTTTGGCTTCTCTGCCCATCTTGAGTAAGCCACAAACCGACAACGAGTTGCTGCTGTATCTGTTGGTTTCCGAATCAACAGTGAGTGCCGTCATTGTTCAGGAAGAAGGTAGGCAACAAAAACCTAGCTATTTCATAAGCCGAGTATTGCATGATGCAGAGATTAGATATCAGGTGATAGAAAAGCTGGCTTTTGCGTTGGTTACGGCTGCACGTAGGCTGAGGCCCTACTTTCAAAGTCATCAAGTTGTTGTAAAGAAAGACCATCTGATTAAACAAGTTTTGAGGAAGCCGGAACTAGCAAGTAGAATGATCGCCTGGTCGGTGGAGCTTTCTGAGTTCGGCATCAAATATGAACCCCGGGGCCTGATGAAAGCATAATGCCTTTCTGATTTTGTAGTGGAGCTGTCACCCTTACCAGAAGCCAATGAGGAATGGTGGATGTTGTATGTAGATAGGGCATCCAATGTGAAAGGAAGCGGAGCAAGCATCATTCTCGAGGGACCCGGACAGATGACATTAGAACAGTCGCTAAAGTTTGATTTTAAAACTTCCAACAATGTGGTTGAGTACGAAGCACTGATAGCTGGGCTCTCGTTGGCAAAGGAGGTAGGAGTAAAGGCCGTTAGATGTAGAAGTGATTCTCAATTGGTGACAGGGCAGATCCTCGGCACTTTTCAAACAAAGGAGCCACATTTAACCAGGTACTTGAACAAGGTTAGTGTGCTTGTTTCTCATTTCCATAAGTTCGAAATCGAACATATACCCCGTGAGAAGAACGTCAGAGCTGATCTGTTGTCAAAGTTAGCAAGCACCAAGAAGACTGGGCAACATAGAACTGTGATTCAGGAGACTCTACTATAGCCGAGTATAGACGAAGCTGAAGAAGTATTAACCTTAGAGGAAGTTGACTGAGAATGGATGGCACAGATCTGGAGTTTTTTGGCTGAGGATATATTACCCGAACTTCCTGAAGAGGCGAGAAGAGTCAAGATATAGGCAAGCATGTATACCATAGTCAAGGGCAAATTGTATAAGAGGTCGATATCTAGGCCACTATTAAAATGCCTAACAAAAGATCAAGCCGAATATGTGATGGCTGAGGTGCATAGAGGGATGTGCGGGAAGCACAACGGAGGACGAACACTGACGAAGAAGGTGCTCCGAGCCGGCTACTTTTGGCTAAGAATGCAGGTGGATTGTTCTAAGTGGGTGCAAAGATGCTTTGATTGTCAGCGTTTCTCGGTAGTCAAACACACTAAACCAGAGGAGCCCCACTACATATTATCACTGTGGCCATTCGACATGTGGGGGATAGACATCGTCGGACCTCTTCCCATGGCGAAGGGCCAGGTAAATTTTTTGCTGGTGGCAATAGATTATTTCACAAAATAGATCGAAGCAAAGCTATTGGCAAGGATTACAGCCAAGCAGGTGCAAGAATTCATCTGGAAAAACATGGTGTGTAGATTCGGGTTGCCCGCAGTGGTTGTATCGGATAACGGGAAGCAGTTTACCGATAAAAGGCTACAGGATTTTTGTTCCAATCTCGGTATTCAGAGAAGATTCTCGTCGGTAGAGCATCCCCAGTCAAATGGACAAGCAAAGGCAGTGAATAAGGTGATTTTGAATGAATTGAAAAAGAGGTTAGGAAACGCGAAAAGAGCATGGGCTGAGGAGTTGCCGAGTATCTTATGGGCTTATCACTGTACCCCTCAGTCCACAACCCAGGAAACCCCATTCCGGTTAACTTATGGTACCGATGCGATGATTCCAGTAGAAGTTGGGGAACCGTAGATGAGATGACAGTGCTACGTCAAAGACCAAAATGCAAAGCTCAGGAGAGAAGAGTTGGATCTTTTTGAGGAAGTAAGAGAGGCAGCGAGAATCAGAGAGGAGGCGTGCAAGAACAGTATTGCCCGAAGATATAATTCATTGCTGAAGCCAAGGAATTCCATTGTTGGAGACTTGGTGATGAGGCACTGCGGGGAAGCTCGAAGAGAAGTAACAGAGGGAAAGCTTGCAGCTAGCTGAGAGGGACCGTTCAGAGTTACAGAGAGTCTGGATAATGGAGCATATAGGCTGGAGGAGTTATCGGGAAAGGACATCCCCCGAACTTGGAATGCTTCACAATTAAAGTTGTTTTTTAGCTAGGACAATGTACGGGTGTGTACTCTTTTTCCTACTTTGGTCTTTTTCCCTGAAAAGGTTTTTGGCCGAAGAGGTTTTAATGAGGCACACCGTTTTCTCTTTCGTTTTGAATAAATGAATAATGTTAGTTCCAAGCATTTCTTTTTCGTTTATTTTTATTAAATCAATGTTCTGCACGAGTAAACACACACGAATGGGGAGGCGGTGGCAAGATCGTAAAAAGATTCTATGTTTGTTATTTTCTGGTGCGAAGATATAAGGTTGATGAGGAGGTAATAAGGAATTTAAAGGCGCAAAATGGAGGTAGAAGATATAAGGTCGAAAAGTGGAGGTGATAATGTAAAAAAAAAAAAAAAACGGGGGGGAGTAGAAGATATAAGGTTGCATAACGGAGGTGATAAGGTGGAACCTGGAACTTAAACAATTTTATCATTAACAGTTCGAGCATACATCGGAAATACAAAATATATCAATTCGGGGCATTCCCCGAGTTAACTACAACATTAGCAGTAGACATGGTAGTCTGATCTACTTCAGGCCCCACGTCTTCATTTTCGGGTCCAACTAATCTCCCATCCAAAATCTCCTTCCACACATGGCATACCGACAAATCAGAATCAGGCGGAATGACGCAGGCCTGATTGATAGCATGCTCAAACCTAGACTCAAATTTATTAGCAGAGGCGAGCTTTAAAGCAGTGACTTCGGCCTCCATTTCCGTTTTCTGAGATGTGAGGGATTCTTGAAGCTCTTTCATAGAGTGGCGTGCTGTTTGAAGCTTGGTGGCGGTGGTCAGTATTTTCTCTTCGGCGGCCCTTTTTCATCTTCGGCGTTCTTCAGTCCGGTCTCAAGTTTTTTCTTCTCAGCGTCCAGTTTTTGATAGCGCCCTTTAAGCGTGTTCCCCTCTTCGGTGGACTCCTTTAGTTGAGCCTTCAGAGATTCAATCTCGGAATCTCTATCCTTTAGCAGCAATTCTACCCGGACACGTTCTTTCTCGGCTTGCCGGATAAGCGAAGCCGACCGAAGAGCATACATCGCAACTCCTTCATAAGTAGAAGCAATGCCATAATGTTCAACTAAGTCTTCATCGGCCCTCTTCACTAGGTGATCATCGACGATGGTGTGAGGGTTAAACTCATGCCACCACAATGATTCAGGTTCTTTGTTCTGGGTACAATCAAACCAACTTCTCTTCAATACCTTCTTCCTTTGGTTTCCAACAGTGGCAGAAGTTGGATTCTAGGACAAGGAAGCAGATGCATACTTGTCAGAAAGCTGGGCGGTTTGAGCATTTTCGATGGCTTTGCTGGCTTTTCTCTTTTTAGACACGAGAGGTCTTGAAGAAGATTCTTTCTCGACAACAGTAGGAGGGTCGGTAGGGATCGAGTTTGTGGGAGTTTTTGAAGCCTGAGCATTTCTTTTGGCTTGCTCGAGTTTGATCCTCCGCATCTCGGCAAATGAAAGCTTGTCACCCCTGGTCTCTGCAAATAGCAATAAAAGATTATTAATATACTGATAAAATTCATTACATAAAGCTTATATAAGTGGCTCACTTTCCCACTGGTCTTCTCGGTTCGAAGTATAAGGGAGCCTGAGAATGTCGACACAACGTAAGGGGGCGAGCTTGGCTAGGAACTCTACTTCCTCTTTCTCTTCGGAAGTAAGCTCAGAGTACGAATCGGCAATGCGACAAGGGTTTCTCGTCCAATATAATGGGAACGTATGATCACCCGCTTCGTCCAACCAAAACAAATACTCGCCTTCCAAAGACCGTACTTTGAAGAACTCGGTCTTGAATCCTTTATATGAGGAATTGAAAAGAGAAAGCTGGCGATTGTTGTTTCGGGCATTAAGGGACACCCAGCGAACCTTTTTTCGGAGTCTAACGGTAAAGAAGTGGAAGAATTTGAAGGTGGAAGCTGGATTACTAAACTCGTCACACAAAATTTCAAAGGCATAAACAAAGGCCCAACTATTGGGATGAAGTTGAGAAGGGGCAATGTTTAGGGTTCATAGAATGCCACATTGAAAGGGGGTGAAAGGCAGATTAATTTGTATGTCTTTGAAGAGGGCTTTGTATAGAAACACAAAATCTTGGTTTGGTTCCTGAGGACGCATGAATACCCTTTCGTATTCAGTACAGCAGGCATAGACGAATTTTTTCTTGTCTTTAAGCAGACATAGTTGAATCTCTTTTTTCAGTTCCCTAAGAGACTGGTCAGTTTGATATTTAGAATAATGGGCTACTACATCAAGGTCTACCCATTCGAACCCAGGAACTGGGGAAATAGGTGGAGGAGGAACAATCTGGGTTTCACCTTGGTGATACCCAGAAAGGCCTGAAACTTCTTCTGGTGGCTCTTGGTTGGTATGAGTTGATGAAATCTGGGGTAATGAAGATGGGGAAGTCGGGTCGTTGGAGGCTAAGGAATCTTCCAGAATATGTATGGTGGGGATGCTAGGGGAAGGGTCCGTATCGGAAGCAAGAGGAGTTTCTATGGAGGAATTCATACCACAATAAAAGGGAAAGAGAAAGGATAATAGAAATAGCCATACCTGTGTTGGGAGAAGGTAGAAGCAATGGAGGATTTCGAAGGGATTGAAGCACCAGTTGAAAAGATGCTAGACATTGGAGAGAAGGTCCTCTTATAGAAGTTGAAGGGAGGTGAAACGTTTGGGAAGAAACTTCAAGTAACAAGGTAAGCAGGTGTGTTTTTGGGGGGAAGTAGACGAGGAGAGAGAAATTAGGGCCTCATAAATGACGATCATCATGACTGTGGGCATGGAGAAATGGGTAGACGCGATAGGTGAGTGGACGGATAGCAGGGTCATAATGACCCGCTATGCTTATTGAGGGATATAGAACGTCAGCAATTTTAGCTTTTCAAAAGGACAGGATACCTAAAGTCGCGGTGTTTGAGACAAATGAGGAAAGAGAAGTATCACGATGCGGAGCGTGTGTCAAGGAGTGCCCAGCTAGATATGTTATTTAGTAAGCAAAGCGATACCAGAAATCAGGGGAAAGGTGACTGCCGAGAACGACATAATCCGTGTATTTGGAAATAAAGAAGCAAGTTTTGCCGAGTAAGATTTAAATATAGGGGAGTTGTTGTAATGCCATGACGCCGAGAACAAGTATCAGTCGTATATCATTGGAAATATTAACGGTGTATTTCTTCCACTTGAAAAGGATGCGGAACAAGGGATTATCGGTGTGAACTATTTTTCCTATCTTGAGATTTTTTTTCCCTAAACTAGAGGTTTTTAGCTTAAGGAGGTTTTAACGAGGCACACTGGATATTCCCTAGCCGCATCGAGAACATTTGGTGTTGTTCGAGAATGATGAGTAAGGGATAAAACTGAGAAGGTATTTGAGTTTGGGAGACTTCTGTGCTGTCCGAGAATAAATAATATAGAGCTGATCAGGTGATTTGAGTTCTATAAGCTCCTGCATCTCTTCGAGACTTGGAGCTTGGGAGACTTGTGTACTGACCGAGAATAAGGGGCTAGAGATAAAGCCGAGAAGGGACAATGTTGGGCCGTTTTCTTCAGAAACAAGCCCAAGGATATGTTTTTGTTTTGGGCCGAGAATGTCATTGGTGTAACAGTCTCAAACTGATCGAGAAGCACGTTTGAAAGTGGAAGATCAAGTCAAAGGAGGGAATTCAAGTAGAAAGGATCAGTAGTTGTTAGCTTATCGGCGAGAATCTCGGACATGCGGATAATTGCTAGTTTATTGGCGAGAATCTTGGACATGAGGAGGCTCCCACGAACGGTCATGCGAGAGGAGATCACGGCTCGAGCGATTATGGTTTTGATTTGTATATATATAGAATGTGATGTAACAGGAAAACTAAAGCTATTTTGTATTCTTACTCTGCCAGTTCAGAGGATTTTAATATACGAGAAAGTGTATTTGAACTAAGAGTGAGTGTGATAGATAGCAATATTGTTCTTCTTTTATTCGGTCCATCGACAGCCGGAAATTTGCAAGAACAAGTATAATTATTATTATTATCATCATTATTAGTAGTATAATATTTGACAATATGTTTGTTTACATCGTTACTGCATTTTATATATAAGTATCCATATGAATGTATATTTATGTGTGTATATTGTAAGTGATAACATGCACGCTTATATTTGTATGGTTATAAGTGTGTTTACATTTTATATATTAAAATGTTATTTTATATATATATATATATATATATATATATATATATATATATATATATATATATATATATATATATGTAATTGATTCTTATTGATATATAAATTATTTTTATCAATTATGCTTATATTAATATACGATTGACAGTATTAATAGATAATTGTGCATAATTATATTTATATTATTAATTATTAATTATACTGCATGTATTAATATGTGATCTTATCTATATGAATATATGATTGATTATATTAGTATGTAAGTGTGTAGTCTCGTGTGTTTATATGTGATCTTGTATGGACTAATATGATTGTGTGTAATTAATGTGTGATCGTATATTTATCTATACGTCATCGATTATATACATGTTTATATTAATACCGAATAACTTGTATTAATGCGTAATAGAATTATATTAATATACGATTATCTGTATTTATATTTAGATCATGTTTATATTAATATACAATATCTACATTTATGATAATTGTTGTTGTGCTGATATAAGATTAATTAGATGTTATAGAGATTCAATCATTGAATAGATAAGATTATCTTATCTTAATCTCCTAAAAATCCTATCTAGAAACAACTATCTTTTTAATGCCGAACTTATATCGCCTATTTGACCCTATTATAGTCCGAATTAGGAATTGATTGTGAAACAACCATTTGTAGAAAATTCTCTTAGCTTTCCAACGCTATCAAGAGCACCTAAATAGGACACTCGTAGATCAAGTTACGGCCAAATCAGTAGCATAGGGTGCCCAGCGTCCCGACACAATCCTTTTACATACCTAAGCTTTCGACCTAGACTGGTCACAAACGCCTTAGACTCAGAAAAGTTTCCTTCTCTCTCTCCAACAAGGATTCCTAAACCCCTATCCAAGGATTCTTGAAGGAGATCAACCCCGTTGTTCATCGTTCTTCGTTGTTCTTCACTTGAGGGACATCGCTGCTGTCATGGCTGCTTTTCGTGGATGGTCCTCACCTCTTCCCTTGATTTCTCGAAGCGGTGATCGTGAGGTCGAGCATTTGTGACATAAAGTGTTCGTGAGACGAGAACCTATGGACCTTCCTTCTACCCTTACTCTTTGAGATCGTCATATCGACTATGGGGGGAAGAGGTCAATATGAATATATAGGTTTTGGGGTAGCATAAGATGAAGGGTTAACCCATGACCCTAGTTGTAAGTTGTTATACGCTGTAATTAATGTTTGAATCCTGATTGGCATGTTTGTATGTTGTCACATGATGTATTTGATGTTTGAATCCTAATTGGCATATTCGTATGTTCATCTAGATGTGTATATCTTGTTGTATGAATATGTTGAATGATTGATTGTTGGTTATATGTGATAATCTGTTTTGATGCACCATGATATGTATTGTGATGAGATATGGTGGTGATAAAATAGTATATGCTATGGTGATGATGATGTGTTGTTAATTGGCTATATTAATCAAAGACATAAGGATGTTAGTGTTGAACCTAAAATTAGGATTGATTAATTGATGTTCATAAAACATGAAAATATGGATTGAGGTTTAGATATTAAGATTAAGTTATAATCTTAATAAATATATGACTTGAGGTTTAAAAACTAAGATTAAGTTATAATCTTAATAAGATATGAATTGTGGCTTCAATATTAAGATTAAGTTATAATCTTAATAAATATATGACTTGAGGTTTAAATATTAAGATTAAGTTATAATCTTAATAAGATATGAATTGAGGTTTAGATATTAAGATTAAGTTATAATCTTAATAAATATATGATGTGACACCCCCTTCTGGAACATCACATGGTAACCCGTTGTGGAAAGAAATAAAGTTTTAGTAAACTAAAAACTTTTTTGAAAAACACTCTATCGAGTGGTTACAAGAAAACTGATACCAAAGATAAACATGAACAATCACATGAAACAAATTAAAAACTCATTATCAACTTCGCCATAAGGCGTACATTTTTTTTGTTTCCGATCTTTTCGAAAGACTTGATCTAAAAATCAAGAATCTTAAGAGCTGGTCCGAAAAAAAAACTCTGAAGACATCATAGTATACTATCTAGTGTTCGTCATAACCATGAGACTATGCCTCGTCATCACCAGTCCACACCTCTTTGTCGTCGACGTAACGAGACTCCAACACAAGGCACAAGTGATTATCGTTTATGGATTTCATTGTCCATCAAGGCACAATGGTATACACCGTCTCGCATATCCTGCCATCAAGATATCCAGATTAACACCGTTGGCACGTCTGCCGATTTTAATGCATGGTAAAACGTTTCAAGTCTTGTCACTTTTCTTTGTGTTCGTTCTTTTGTTGCCGTAGCTCGAAGGCTCCCAACTATTCATAATTTACATCGTTTTAAAATTTTTCACAGTTAGCACAGGACAAAACGTCCGAGTGCTCAATCGCGGAACTCTAGACTGATGCACCAGCCCAAGGTCCGTGGTAATAGAAAACATCATTCACCTTTAATCATGTTTCCTCATAACAAGAGGAGGACACGCAATCCATAACACCGTTGCACGACTTTTCGTGCTATTTTTACAGAACACTAGTATCCCGACGTCTCATATACTAGGTTCACGTTTCATCGTTTTTCACCGTTTTTCGTTCTGTGAAACACAAATCCAAAACGAAATCTCCACAACTCATCCAAGTTGTCGGATTTTACACCGTTGGAAAAACTCGTTTACAGAAAAACCTTTCTATTTGAAAATGGCTTGAAAACCATCGAATTACTGATAAAACTTATCTTTTGTTAAAAGTCCCTTCCCAAAACCCATTTTTGAAAGGGAACAGCTGAGACCAAAAACGTCGTCCCAGAACAGTATTACTATTTTTCGAAAACATTTTCCATAAATCTTTTCAGAATTAAAACGTCGCTCAGTGTTTAAAAACATCCTAATTTCAAAATCTTGACTTTTTCCTCTTATTTCAATTTATTCCATAAAATGATTAATTTATTCTTGAAAATCTAACTCTTTTCCACTAACTTTATAATTTACTCTAGGGTCCTTTTTAGTAAAACTTGTGTCATTGGAATATTCCCAACGTTTCCCCAAATAAATCTTTGACGTTCACTACAAAGCTTTTCAAGACTTTTATCCCCGTTAATTAATTGAGCACTGACCACTGTCAGGCTTCCCAGTCAACAATCAACATCAAAATATGATTATGACAGATAATACAGTTAAAACACATATTAAATCACCATAACACATATTAGCAAGCAATTATCAACAGATAAAATAATTGCGAAAAGTAAATCAATCAACCACCATACAGCTTAATCACATATTTACAGACCAAAAACAATAACACATAATCATCGTGAGATCCCTCAGGCAATCTCCCTTTACCTCTCGGAGTATCCTCCGGATGCAAAGTCGTCTGATCGGTCCGCGAATTCTCCCGATTCCTCATCCGATTACTCGACGACAACTACACACAATCAATTAATCAAGATATCAACTTTAAATCACAAAATATTGTCATATCTCCCTCCTCTTAGGTCCGGCCATATGCTAGTAAATATGGCTAGAGAGTTCCAAAAATTCTCATCTCTTGGATTCTATACCTACTAGGTGTGATAAGACTAAATCAAAGCTTATTATACCAAAACTTGAACCAAAACCCCATCCACACAATCATGGAGGGTTCGGCCCTTAATACCCATTTGAGCTAGGAGGAAGCTCATTTGGTTTCCAACTCTTGGATTATGATAGATGATCATGAATCTAGTTGAAAGAAAGTTGTTTGACATTAAAAGGATTTTTCTATAATTTTTCATGGATTTTTGAAATTTATGATTGAAAACCTAACCTTCCATGAATCTTGGGATTAAAGAGAGAAATAGAGAGATTAAGAGGTGAAGAATGGAGTTAATACCTCCTAGATGATGAAGCTTGGTGAGAAACCAACTTTGTTTCACCAAAATATTTGAAGATTATGAAGAAACTTGAAGAGAAAGTGTGAAGGAAATGAAGAACAAAGGAAGAACAAGTGAGACAGAGAGAAAGAAAGGGCATGTCGAAATTGGCCAAGGGTGAGGGAGAAAAGTTGAGATATTTTCTCATTTAGGGGTAGTTTGGTCATTACATCATGGTTAAGTTGTAATTTCATGAAAACTCAAGGGCGTCTTGATCATTTCGCGTCCAGATATTTTGAAAAACCATCATGACACTGGCACACTTCCCAATGTGATGTGACTTGATGTGACACTGAGTTTATCCGTTAGCGGGTCCCGTTAAATCCCTTTACAGCTCCAATCGTCTCCCGGTTCGAGTTTTCGCCCGAATAGTTTATATTATTTTTAATTTTTAACTTCAAGAACTGATTTTTGCAAAATCGTAGAGAATCAAATTCTAAGACTAACTACCTCGTTCACGAATAAAAATTAGGTCTTTATAGTAGTAAAATATTACTATCAGTGAAAACGCAGACCGAGCTACGTCTAAGTTTTCGAACCAAAATTTAATCGTAGCTCCCTACGATTACCTAGAGCATGAATATGACTTTGGTTTTCCCAAAATCATTTTCTAAAACACAGAAAAATATAAAATCATTTATATAATTTACGGATCTTAGAAAGCGTGAAAATCAGGGCGTTACATATGACTTGAGGTTTAAATATTAAGATTAAGTTACAATCTTAATAAATATATGACTTGAGGTTTAGATATTAAGATTAAGTTATAATCTTAATAAGATATGAATTGAGGTTTAGATATTAAGATTAAGTTATAATCTTAATAAATATATAACTTGAGGTTTAAATATTAAGATTATGTTATAATTCTAATAAGATATGAATTGAGGTTTAGATAACAAGATTAAGTCTAATACTTAATAAAGATAATGTTAAGACTTAACAAAGAGAACACGTACTTAATAAGACGATGATGTTATTGGTAACGACGTACTGTTTCCAATGTTGTTCATTGAATCATTCTTGATGCTTATTGGTTAGGTTTGATGTTGATAAACCATTTTTGATGCTTTTTTGTCAAAGTTGATAGCCATGGTTAATGGTGTTGATGGTGGATGGTTGGACATGCGTTTGCATGTTTGTTGAACATTGCATGCATCATTGCATAGATATGATAGTTTGGACAGAAAACAAACAACGAATCGTGATGGTGGAGGCCACGATGGGTGTTATCCCGGCCTTGAGGGTAGAGTTAGGTAAGAAGGTTCCATTATGGCATGGACTTGCAAGCTGTGGCCGGAGTGTCCAATCGATAACCTGATTATCTTGACGAGCCACAATACGTTATCAGGATTAGTGTGAGAGTATCCACGGACGTCACCCATGGTTTGGTGAGTGTTCCAACGTTGATGCAGGATGGTCAACATGGATATGTACTCCTAATCGCCTTTCCAGAGTTAGATTTGATGGATCCACATGTGCATGAAGTAGAGATGTTGCTTTGCATTGCACGCATTCTTTAACATGATATAATATGAATTGTATGATTGAGTGTTGTATCCTCATCTTATTAACTATTCTATTACCGTTTTATATTCATATGTACGATTTCTTACCCATCTTTGTTGTTTCTATGGATGTACCTTGGTTTATGCAGAGGAGGGTGAGCCTGCTGTTGAGGAGTGATCCGGAGAAGATCGCTTGCTCGTAGTTAGGTTGTTAGTTTATGTTTAAGTTTTTATCCGATGTGTTATCGATATTTTTGTATATTAACTCTAATATGTGACATCGGGTTTTGGGTTTTATTTTCTTTATGTTTTTTCGTAGATGTTACGTTATGTTTTAAATGTTTTGGATCATGTGGTACTTGCTATCTTTTATGTTAATTTTTATTTAACTTGCATGTTTTATTTTGTATTATATTATATGTGGGGTAGCGGGTGTCACACTAACGGTTAATAGCGTAATCGGGATTAGTTAACTAGGTTCTTTAATGAGGCAAGAGGACATCTCACCTGCCAATTTGGCTTGATGTAGAACTCGATTAATAGCTTGCAAATTTGCACGAGGACACTGTAATTAATAACTTGCAAATTTGTATCATCGGAATAATAGGCTGAATGGACAATGTAATTAGTAAATTTGCCAATATATAATCTCACACTAGTTATTTCAATCACGACCATCTAATGCTGTACAATTTTAAATTCGAAAATAATTAAAACTTGCCAATAAAACAGTAATTAATTCAATACATGATTGAAATCAACTTATTTTGTAGCATCATTGAAACCTTGCAAAATCAATGGCAATTAGTACTGTATGACAACTTTTTTTTTTTTTTTTTTGGTAAGAAGGCAAAGAAAAAGAAGAAAAACAAATTACAAGCGTAAAATCGCTACACCAAAAGCATCAGCTACCAGCAGATGAGAAAGACTATTAGGAGGGTTAACCCACTCCTGAAAACCAGCATCATGTTGAGCTCCAAATTTTGCCATTGCATCTGCAAAACCATTACCTTCCCGTAGGGCATGGATGAGCCTAACCCCCCACTGGAAATTGAGAATACTTTCAATGTCTTGAATTATGCAAGCATAAAGATGAAGAGAGTTGTCAGCACCCTGAATCAACTTCATAGCATCTAAAGAATATTTTTCACAAATAACTTTTCTAAAACCAGCTTCCCAAGTTAATTTAAAACCTCTTTGAATGCCTTCGAGCTCAGCCAAGAGATTAGTAGCATGACCAATGTGACCCAAAAATCCCATGATCCAGGCACCATCTTCAGACCGCAACAAGCTGCCAAACCCTGCCTTGCCAGGATTACCAAAAGCACTCCCATCATCATTGATCTTGACATAACCCGGAGGTGGTTTTTGCCAACTAACAAGTCTAGGAGTCCTTGCAACACTATCAACTTTACCCAGAATATCACTAGCAAGATTAGCCTGGTTCCAGATATTGAAGATGACAGATTTATCATCCAATTGTGATCCAGCACTTCACAATTGCGCGCCCGCCACACCCACTAGAGAGCAGCCAAGAAAAGAAAGGCTTCTCTGACTTTGAGTATTTCCAAACCCAGTTAACCAAATCAAGGGAGAAAAAAGACGGGTCATTGTGAAATCCTAGATCACTCCAAATACGAGTAGGTTGGTGGCAATCCCTCAAGCAATGAGCCACTGTCTCCCCCACTAAACATCGAGCACAAAGGGGAGAAGAGGAAAGGTTACGATTGAACCTAAGAAGATTAGTTGGTAAGGCATCATGACAGATCTGCCACACCAGAAAACAAACCTTCTCGGAGGAAGCAAGCTTCCAAATCCAGGTCCAAGAATCAGTAGGCATCAAGGGTCTATGTGACACCCTAATCTGGCATCACATGGTGATCCAAAAACAACATGAAATACGAAATAAAAGTTTGCAGGTTACTTTCGGAAAACAGATTTTCTTTACTTAGATCTTACTTACTTCGAAAATCGTGATAAAATTTTTTCTTCTTACAACGAAAAATAACAAGTACTCAAGAGAAACATCAACATAACATCATCAGTGAGTCATGTATATAAAGAAACTTTGGAAATCATGTCCGTTCAAAAGATAACTAACAGAAAATAAAATGCTATCAATCCTAAAACTAGGCAGCGACAGTCTGGAAAACACATCTCTAAAACTCATGGCCATCAGTAACCGATAACAGACTACCCAAAAATCGCTACCTTAAAACTAACACCCTAAGCTGGTCTACATCTAGTGAAACCCGTTGGACAGTCCCCCAAAGGAGGGTCCAACGTCAACATTAGAAGAGAGATCAGGGGAATCTACATTCCCGTTGACCATCCCTACTCCCCGGCTCTCGCAATCGGAGCATCCCCATTCTCTTGAGGTTGATACTTAGGAGCCTCCTGAGGGTCCTCCTCAGGATCCTCCTTCGGATCCTCCTCCTGCCCCTCTGCTACTAAGACGAACGGAAGAGGAGGAGTCAAGGGCGGCTGCTGCTGCAAGGGCTGGGCAGCTGGGATCTCGTGCTGTAACGACCCCTGATCTACCAGATACTGCAGTATCATCCAGATCGACGACAGGGGGATCTGGATTGTCTCCACGGTATACGTTCTCTCCTGAGGCCCCACCTCGACGTTCACGCGCAGAGTGCAAATGGGTCCAGTGTAGGCCGCGCTACTGGCTCCCGAGTGTATGACCCACGGAGCAAGGTCCTCGCGCTGATAAAAAATGAGGGAGCGAACCCCCGAGGGAGCGAATCCCTGAGTGAGCTAGGCTCTCGTTCTCCTGTCCCATCTGTATACAAATAATAATATATGCCAAGAGAAAAATAGCATATCCAAGGATATAGCAAGGGTGAGAATCCAATATATGAACTCAAAATACGACAACTACATACATCAAGTACAAACAGCCAGTTCATATATATGTATCAAACACCATTTTTATGCATGATAAACATATCACAGAATATCATAATAATACAGATAAAGCAAAAGGGTCTCGTTCCCAACAGTCATCGTCATTTTCAAAACATATGCATGGCACTTCCACATATATCGTCTAATCTTTGACTCTTAATTTCAGGAAATCCCATCACCTTTCAAAGAGCGGATCAGGCTCTCAATACATTGGCCCTCAGGCAACAATGCCTAGCACCACTGTGCTATAAACAAGTACATGAATTCCAAGACACAACGCGATTCTCACATGGGGGCGCAATCAGAGGTACTTAACAAATTGTAATCAGGTCATACTATATTGTCCAACTCAAGGCACAATAAGTTCCCAGAACACGTATGACACCATTATCCATCAAGGCACAATAATACACAATGACCGAAGTCATCCTAGGCTTCCTTGCCATCAAGGTCCCTTCATTTTAAACGGCACATGTGCCAGAAAACATATGCATGAGAAAACCTTTTGTTTTCGTAGTTTTTCTGTGTCGTATCGTTATTTCCTCGTTGAAGCACAAAGCTATCAACCACCACAACTTTTAGACTCTTAAGTCTTTTCAACATTTACTCAAAAAGGACACATAATCCAAAACTCAAAAAGAACATACGATCCAACAGCCCAAACCCAAAAATCCCCAACCGATGCACCAGTCTCGGATTTTGGATTCTAGAGCATACAAGACGTCCACAAGCCTACAAGACCACACAGATTATCCACAAGCTTACAGGACCACTTCACTAACACGGATTCTCGATCCACGCGTCCTGCAGAACACTAGAATCCCGACGTCTCGGTTTCTAGGTTCACATCCAAATTAACTTTTTCTCTTTTTGAAATACAAAAACAAAACCCATATCTCCGAAGCCTACACACAAAGCCTTCATATCGATTTTCCATAAAAACAAACTCTTGGTTAGAAACCACACTTCTTTTGAAGTACTTTGATAAACTATCAAAACTTTGAAATACAGTTCATGAAAAACCCTTTTTCTTGGATAAAACAATTTGTTTCAAAACTGGATCACTTGAAAATACTTTTGCTTGAAATGATTCGTTTTATCGCTTTAAAAACGACTGATGTTTTCTAAAACACTTTTTATTTTAAAAACTTACTTTTCTTGAACTAAAGATATTTTTTCCCTTTATGTCTTCTCATTTCTTAATGAAGTATATTTCGTTTCCTCATTCCCAAAAAGATGTCAATCCACTTTGTTTTCTAAATCCTTTAAAAACTCTGATCCTTTTATTTACTTGCTTTACATCCTAAGCTTTTTGAAGCTTTTAACTTTCCTCGATTTTGAACCATAACCGATGTTAGGTTCCTTAACACAATATCAATCATAATTTCAGTCAACATATCATGCTAAGCATACATAAACATAATCAAGCATAATTAAGCATAAACAAGCATAATTAAGCAATAAGTAAAACACTTCACACAATAAATACAATACACCTCAACTACACATTTCCACCCATACAAACAGTGCATAGGGTTATCTCCCCTTACCTCTTGAAGTAATCCTCTGAAGGCAAGTCGTCCGACTGATCCGCAAATCTTCCGATTATATGCCTGAACACTCAACACCAACTACATTCACACAATCAATTCAAACATCAACATTTAACAACATAAATTTTCCCTACATCTTTGATCTAGGGTTCGGCCTCTTGCTCCCAAAAATAGCTAAAGATGTCTAAAAATACCTAACACTAAAATAAGTCTCTTTACTCAAAGATTTGAAACAAAAACTCATGGTTCTTCATGCTCAAGGTTTCGGCCTCTCTTTAGATAAATAGGCTAGGAATGTCTCTTGATTACATGCTCTTGGAAAATGAAAGAGGATGATGAAACTAGCTCATAGAAATTGGTTTCACATTAAAAGGATTTTTCTACAATTTTCTAGAGATTTATGAACTTTGGGGTTAAAACTTGAACATAGTTGAAAAACAAGATTTCAAGGGAAGAACATGAAGCTTAAGAGATCAAAGGAAGAGTTCATACCTCTTGGAGGATGAAAATGAGCAAAGATCACCAACTTTTATTCACAAAATATCTTGAGAGTTTCTTAAGAAAATGAGAATGTTAAGGAAGAAAATGGAGTTATGAAGAAAAGGAAAGAATGGAGGCTTTCATGAAAGGGGGGGCGGGGCATGAGAGAAGAGGGCAAGGGTGTCCAAGAAGTTTCACTTAAGGGGCAAAATGGTCTTTTCCTCATAGGGCAAATGGTAATTAACAAAAAGGTTATGGGTATTTTGGTCTTTTCACAGTGTAAACGTGTTCAAATATTTTCAAACGTCAACATGACATTGGTGAGTCATGGCACACTTTCCTAGGTGACTTGACCTGACGTGACTTCAAGTTTATCCGTTAGCAGGTCCCGGTAAGTCTATATTCAGCTCTGTTCTCCACCCGATTTAAGATTTCGCCCGAATAACTTATATTATTTCACTTTTTAGTGCGAAAAACCAAATTTATCAAAATTATTGGAAATTCGATTCTAAACCTAACTGCTTCATTCACGAGTCAAAATTAGGTCTTCTGATCAGTAAAATCTTACAGCCAGTGAAAACGCAGATCGGGCTCCATCTAAATTTTCAACCCAAAATTTATTCGTAACTCCCTATGATGCCATAGAGTATGACTACGGTCTTAGTTTATTTAAATTCATTCCCTAGAACCTCCGATAAAATACAAACTCATTTATCTCATTTATTGATCCTAGAAAGCATGAAAAATCGGGGTGTTACAGTCTACCTTTTGATAACAGCCATGAATAAGCAGATTTAGCAGTGTACACACCCGACGAATTTACAACCCACATCATACTATCTGTTAACTCTAAATTTTCAACAAAAGGATTAGCTTCTATCAATCTTTGAATGTGATTTGGCAGCTGAGTGTAAAAACCAGATAAATTCTAACTATGATCACGCCAAACATCCATTACCTTTAGAGTCGTGTCTGAAATATTAACCCAGTCCACCAATGACAAATAGCACCTTCCTGAAGCCAAGAATCATACTAGAAGGAGATGTCACCACAACCTATTTTGAAACAAAAACCTTCTTTCAAAATCTCAATAGCTTTTTGAATAGAGCGCCAAATAAGGGACACATTTTGCTTGGGGATACAACTCAGAATGGAATCATTCCCAAGGTATTTGTGAGTAAGTACCTCCACCCAAAGCTTTTTTGAATGATGCATCAATTCCCAAACATGTTTCCCAAGCAAAGCAGTGTTAGATAATCTAGCTTCCCGGATGCCCAGGCCACCAAACTGGCGAGCACAAGTAATCATATTCCAGTTGACTAAATGCAAGCCTCTCCCATTATTATTATTCTTCCAAATAAATCCTCTGACCATCTCATCCAGCTTTGAAATAACTCCCGAAGGAACCCAGATATTCTGCATAGTGTATGTAACACCCCGATTTTCGCTGCTTTCTAAGGTTGGAAATTAATATAAATGAACTTATATTTTATCCAAGATTTAGAAAATGATTTTGACAAAACCAAAGTCATATTCATACTTTACGGTATCGTAGAGAGTTACAGTTAAATTTTGGATTGAAAATTCAGACGAATCCCGATCTGCGTTTTCACTAGCAGTAAGATTTTACTGATCAGAAGATCTAATTTTGCCTCGTGAACGAAACAGCTAGGTTTTAAATTGAATTTCCAACAACTTTGGCAAATTTGAAATTTTTCACCAAAAGGTGAAATAATATAAGTTATATGGCCGAAATCTTAAATTACGTAATTAACGAAGCTAAATACGAATTTACCGGGATTCGCTAACGGATAAACTTGAAATCACGTCAGGTCATATCACCCAATAAAGCGTGCCTGTGACTCACCACTGTCATCATGAAAAAGGAAAATATCTGAACGCGTTCACACTGAGTAAAAACTAAAATGCCCTTGACCTTTTGTTTTAATTATATTTTTGCCCATAGGTGAAATGTCCATTTTGCCATTAAGTGAAATTTTTTTGGACCTTCTTGCCCACCCTTTTCTCCTACGTCGAACCTCTTCATGAAGGCTTCATCCATTTGTTTTCACAACTTCACATTTTCTCTTAAACTTTCTCTCATTTTCTCAAGTTGAAACTCAACATTTTGGTGAAGAAAAGTGTTGAATCCTTTCCTTGTTCATCATCCAAGAGGTATGATTACTTCCTTTGATCCTTGGAGTTACATGTTCTTCCTTTATTTCTTGTTCTTCAACCCATGATCAACTTTGCTCAACTTCTAAGTTCAAACTTCATAAATCTCTAGAAAATCATAGAAAAATCCTTTTAATGTGAAATCAATTTCTATGATCTAGTATCGTCATCCTCTATCACTATCCAAGAGCATGTAATCAAATGACATTCTTAGCATTTTTTTTAAAGAGTGGCTGAACCCTAGAGCTTGAGAAATCAAGAGTTTTGTTTCAAGTTTTTGTATAAAGAGACTTGATCTAGGGTTATCTATGCCTAAGGATCATTCTGTTGGAACCAAAGTGGTCATGGTCCAGATAATCCCTTAAGTTTTGATGTTAACAAAGAGCTAATTTAAGATGAACAAAGATTTGTTATGGACTAACATTTAATATTAAGTGTGCAGGACAAATCTAAATTGAGTCCAAAGACTATCCATAGTCCAAAGACTTTGTCTCGTCCGACATAGTCCAAAGACGTTATCTCGTCCAACATAATCCAAAGACTTTATCTCGTCCAACACTTATTCTTAGTTTACGACTGGACGGTACTTTATAGAATCATTGAGTCCAAAGACTTTTTTGGTTACCCTCTGTAATAGCTAGTCCAATAAATGCTTTTAATTTCAAGCGCGAATACCCTGTAAAAGCATTTGAATTTACTATTCCCTGTAAAAGGCTTATACCCGTGGGACAATACATTCTTTGTAATATTCATACAAAAGTAAAGCATAAGCCAGAATGTCTCTGTCACCTAAAGAAGTTGACCTTCTTGTTTTGGATAAACAAAAGGCAACTTTCGTTCTACTTAGAAGATATGTCAGCACCACTTTTAGCTATCACCCTGATAGTCTATTCTGCTGATCAGAAACTTCAGAAGCTATCAGACTCAATGGATCAAATGCATTCAATGCTCATCAGAACGGATCCTTTTCCATCCGTTGAAGATTGAAGACTGCTCAAAGAAAAGAGGCTATATATACCTTCATCTTTTGAAAGTGCAAGGTGACCAAAAACCAACAACTAAACCGAACTTGAGCAAAAATACAAGTGAAGCAACACTTAGCATTTCAAAATCCTTCAAGAGATACAAGCAAATATTAGCTCAAGAGATAAAAGAGAAAATCTCAAGCTTGCAAAGCTAGAAAAGCTACTCTGATTCTCACTTTCATATTACTCTCTGTGTAGAGTTGTTTTCAAGAGTCTAAGCTTTAGTTTCGAATTCTCACATTTAGTGAGTTAGTAGAACAATCTTTTTCAAAACCTTAGCTTGGTTGAGCCTGAAGAGGCTTGTCTGTAAAAGAATACTTAGAGAACCTGAAGAGGTTGAGAATACTGCCTGAAGAGGTGTTAAATACTTTGTAACAAAAGGTTTTTGTTATAGTGGATATAGCTCTCAAGTAGAGAGGACTGGACGTAGCTCTTTGGTGAAGAGTGAACCAGGATAATATCTTTGTGTTCCTTTCTCTCCCTTCTCTTACTATAGTTTTTGTCTAACAAACTAACTGGGATTGAATTGCCTTTCATTACGCTGTCTTCTTGTCTTAGTCAAAACTAAGTGAGCGTCCAACTTGGAGTTTGGAAGAGCTCTCTTTGCTTTTAATCGTTTTAAGCGTCCAATCTTGCGAAAATCATTATCTGCTTACGAAAAGATTTTAAAACCGTCTAAAACACAATTCAACCCCCTTCTTGTGTTTCAAACAGGTTCCTTCAATTGGTATCAGAGCTCAGCCTCTGGGTTGAGCACTTTGCCGTGTAGAGGAAAAGATCCTACTGCAGATATGTCTGGACCAGGTATGCCAAGCAGGAGTCAACCAGTTATGGAAGGCACTTCCATGACCAGACCGCCATTCTTCAACGGTACTCACTACCTGTACTGGAAGGAAAGATTCAAATGTTTCATCCTCAGTACAAACTCAGCTCTCTGGGCTAGAATCACAAACGGTCCTAACGTTTGTCTCAACTCTGACGGGACAGACAAAGCAGAGGACGACTGGACAGATGTTGAACGAGCTAGAATGGAACAGAATCATAAAGCAAGATATGCTTTAATGTGTGCTCTCAGTCCTGACGAATTTCAGAAGATTCATGCATGTGAATCAGCCAAACAAATATGGGACACCTTGTCTAATCTCCATGAAGGGACAACCAAGGTGAAGGACTCTAAAATCATCATTCTGGTTGGCCAGTATGAAATGTTCACCATGGCTAAAGGAGAGTCCATCCTTGACATGATGGGTCGCTTTCAGACGATCATCAACAATCTGAAATCCCTTGGAAAGGTATACACTACCAAGGAGAATGTCACCAAGATTCTTAGGAGTCTGCCTAAGAAATGGAGACCTCTGGTCACTGCAATCACCCAGGCCAAAGATCTCTCCACTTTGACTCTGGATGATCTTGTAGGGACGCTTCAAGTTCATGAGCAGGAGCTTGATCTTGACAATCCCGGAAAGAAGAACAAGGGAATTGCCCTGAAAGCTCATAGGTCCAACAACTCAAAAGCCTTAAAAGCTGATGAGTCCAGTGATGAAGCTGATCAGTCTGATGATGATGTATCAGATGATGACGAGCTATCCTTTATCTCCAGAAAGAATCAGAATATGTGGAGAAAGAAAAATGGAATGAAGAGAAGGCCATTCCAAAAGAAAAGCTTCAAGGATCATGCTGAACCCAAGGATATAAGTCAGCTGGTCTGTTTTAAATGTAACAAACCAGGACACTTCAAAGCTGATTGCCCTACGCTAAAGGACAAGAAGAAGTTCTTCAAAAAGAAGAAAAAGAACTTCATGGCAACTTGGGAGGACTTGAACTCTTCTGAAGAAGAAGAAGAAGAAACAAATGAAGAGGCTAATCTATGCCTCTGGTCCAACAAGCAAGATGAAGACTCTTCGGACGATGAACAATTTATTGTTCCCGGAGAAAGAAGTCAGGAGTCTACCTCTGGAAGAGGATGGAATGTGAATGTTCCACCCATCTTCAAGGGAACAGACTATACTTGTTGGAAATCAATTTTCCAACTATACGTCCAACCTCAAAACTGTGAGTTGTGTGACATCTTCACTAACGGAGATTATCGTCCAACAATTACCCTTGAGGACGGTTCAACATCGTCCAAACATGAAACAGACTGGACGAGTGATGATATCAGACGATGTTCTCAAAATGCCTATGCTAACTGGTGTCTTGTCAACACTCTTGATCGTCCAAGACTGGACATGGTCTCGCAATTCCAAACAGCTAAGGAGAAGCTGGACGCTCTGGAACATCTGTTCAGACCAAGGAGCTCGTCTAACTCAAATCTCTGCCTGATGGCCAAAAGCTCTTCGGACGCTGAATCAGAAGATGACGAGGTATCCGTTTCTGACTCTCTTCAAGAAGCATATGATGAACTGTTAAATGATTCTTCTATATTGCATCATCAATACATCGTGCTTAAGAGAAAATTGTCAAAAGTAAATAAGGAGTTGGAAGAGTCCAACAAACTAAATAAGCAGCTTATTGAAGAAAATAATAAGCTTAAAGCTGAGAATGTCAGTCTAACTGACAAACTCACCTCTGAGTCCAGTGAACCTCATGAGGTAACTAGACTAAAACAAGAGGTATCTGATCTCACCAAAAGCGTAACTAAGCTTGTTGGAGGATCAAAGAAGCTAGACCTGATATTGAGGTACACTAGATCACCTCATGATAAGTCTGGCCTAGGCTATGACTCTGAGAAATAAAATGCGTCTCAGAAAATATCATGGTCCAACAAAAATCACAAGGCTTTTCATTTCTATGGAAAGCAAAAAGAAAATAAATTGCATGCATCCAGAACTTACTGCAAGATTTGTGGAAAGAGTGGCCACACCTTTTCAAAATGCATTCACAAAAACAAAAACAAAATGCATGGTCGAAGACCACCAACTAACCCACAAGGACCCAAGTCTATCTGGGTACCTAAGAATATGATAATACCTGTTGCAGATCTGCTTAGCAACACAAAAAAGACCCCAGTCCTGGTACTTGGACAGTGGTTGCTCACGTCACATGACGGGAGAAAGGTGTATGTTCCAAGAAATCCGTGAGAAGTCTAGTGGATGGGTCACCTTTGGAGGCAACCAAAAGGGGAAGATAGTAGGAATAGGTAAGATTGGTAAGCATCCTCTTCCCTCTATTGATAATGTTCTTCTAGTTGAAGGATTAAAACACAACTTGCTTAGCATAAGTCAATTATGTGATAGTGGGTCTGTTGGTTTCTTCAATAAAGGTGAATGTATGGTCAAAAACCCTGATGGGTCCATCTTATTCACTGCCAAAAGGCAAAATAATCTGTACAAGATTAACTTGGGGGAACTTTCAACTCAAAGTGTATCATGTCTAGTGTCTGTGGAAGATGAGCGATGGATCTGGCACAAAAGACTTGGTCATGCTAGTATGAGATTAATCTCTAAACTAAACAAGCATAACCTTTTAAGAGGCTTACCAAAGATTGTGTTTAGATCAGACGCTCTCTGTGACGCATGTCAAAAAGGAAAACAAGTTAAGAACTCATTTGAGTCCAAGAACATTGTTAGTACTTCTAGACCACTGGAATTGTTGAATATTGATTTGTTTGGTCCAACAAGGACGGCCTCTGTCAGTGGTAAGAAATATGGACTTGTCATAGTAGATGACTATACTAGATGGACATGGGTTAAGTTCCTTGCTCACAAGGATGAGTCTATCAAGGTCTTTTCTATATTCTGTAAACGAGTTCAGAATGAAAAAGGCATATTCATCAGCTCGATCAGAAGTGATCATGGAGGCGAATTTGAAAATGAGCTTTTTCAAAGGTTCTGTGATGAAAGTGGTATTCATCACAATTTCTCTTCCCCTAGAACTCCACAACAAAACGGTGTTGTTGAGAGAAAGAACCGATCTCTTCAAGAGATGGCTAGGGCAATGCTAAGTGATAATTCTGTCCCTAAGCACTTCTGGACTGAAGCTGTAAATACTGCCTGCTATATTCAAAATAGAATATACATAAGACCAATCTTGAATAAGACTCCTTATGAATTGTGGAAAGGAGGCAAACCCAACATTTCTTATTTCCACCCCTTTGGATGTCAATGTTTTATTTTAAATACTAAGGATCAACTAGGAAAGTTTGATGCCAAAGTAGATAATGGAATATTGTTAGGATACTCTGAAACGTCCAAAGCTTTTAGAGTCTATAACTCTAGAACTTCGATTGTTGAAGAATCCATTCATGTTAAATTTGATGACAAACAACCTGATAAGAGATTATCAGAACTAGATGATTCTTTTGCAGATATGAATCTGAATGATTCAGATGCTCGTCCAACAACCAACAAAGACGAGGCATCAGACGCTACAAAGGACACATCATCGTCTCAGCAAGCTGTAAATACCCCTCGTTCGTGGCAATTCAGAACCTATCATCCCGAGGATCAAATCATTGGCAAACCTAATGATAGCATCCGGACAAGTTCAACCTTCAGAGAGCAAGCTGACTCAGCCTTCATCTCTGAGATGGAACCAAAGTCTGTGGACGAAGCCTTATTGGACGATTGCTGGATCCTCGCTATGCAAGAGGAGCTCAACCAGTTTCAACGCAGTGATGTTTGGACGCTGGTCTCCCTGCCTAAGGATAAGTCTGTAATTGGAACCAAGTGGGTCTATCGCAACAAGCTGGACGAGGATGGCAAGGTGATAAGGAATAAAGCAAGGCTAGTTGCCCAAGGCTACTCACAAGAGGAAGGTATTGATTATACTGAAACCTTTGCTCCAGTAGCTAGATTAGAAGCTATACGCATCTTACTCTCATATGCTGCACATCATAACATCATGCTTTATCAAATGGATGTAAAAAGTGCATTCCTAAATGGTATAATTAATGAAGAAGTATATGTTCTTCAACCACCCGGTTTTAAAGATCAGAACCGTCCTGAGCATGTATATAAGCTTAAGAAAGCTTTATATAGACTCAAGCAAGCTCCTAGAGCTTGGTATGAGAGACTCAGCTCTTTCCTAATGGAGAATGGCTTCTCGAGAGGAAAAGTGGACACAACTCTTTTTAGAAAAGTAAATAACAAGGAATTTATGTTGCTCAAATTTGTGTTGATGATATAATATTTGGTGCAACTGATGAATCTCTTTGCCAAGAGTTTTCTGAATTAATGCAAAGGGAGTTTGAGATGAGCATGATGGGAGAACTAAAATTCTTCCTCGGACTTCAAGTAAAGCAAACTTCAGATGGAGTGTACATTCATCAGACGAAGTACACAAAGGAGCTTCTAAAACGCTTCAAGTTGGACGATTGTAAACCTATGAATACACCAATGCATCCAACGTCCGTGCTAAACAAAGATGATAAAGATAAAAGGGTAGACCAAAAGGTATATAGAGGTATGATTGGTTCCCTCTTATATCTAACTGCGTCCAGACCTGATATCATGTTTAGTGTTTGCTTATGTGCTCGTTTTCAATCTGATCCAAGAGAGTCTCATCTCTCAGCAGTAAAAAGAATCTTTAGATACCTAAAAGGTTCTACTAATCTGGGTCTTTTGTAGAAGAAAATTAATGAATACAGATTAGTTGGATTCTGTGATCCTGATTATGCTGGAGACAGAATAGAAAGGAAAAGCACAAGTGGAGGGTGTCACTTCATTGGTGCTAATCTTGTCTCATGGTCAAGCAAAAAGGCAAAGCACAATTGTTCTATCAACTGCTGAAGCTGAGTACATTGCTGCAGCCAGTTGCTATTCACAACTGCTTTGGATCAAGCATCAGTTAGAAGACTACAACGTGTTTGTAAGCAACATCCCTATCATGTGCGATAACACTGCTGCTATTAATTTGTTAAAGAACCCCATACTGCATTCTAGAGCAAAGCATATAGAAATAAAACATCATTTTATTAGGGACTATGTGCAAAAAGGAACAATAGATATTCAATTTATTGATACTGACCATCAATGGGCAGATATCTTCACTAAACCATTTGCCGAAGATAAGTTTATTTTTATAAGAAAATATCTGAACATGCATTTCATTGATTGACTGAGAGTCCAATGCATGCGTCCAATATTTGCATTACGTCCAATATATGCTCGTCCAATGTACTTTCTGAATGCTCGTCTAATGCATTAATGAAACTCAATCTTTGTCGAATGAACCATTATCTTTCATTCCCTTAACTGAGTCAGTTTTTGTTTTCTTTATTTGCCAAAAATGCTTTTTACGGTTTCAAAGTCTGAACGTGTGTCAGGCATTTAATGCACGTCGTTTCGCTCTCTGTCTCTCTTTGAAAATACGAAAGGTTTTCGCTCTCTCTTCTCCTTTCTTTAAAACCTAAATTCTGATAAAAATCAAACCTTTACAAAAAGCTTTAATCTTTCTTCTTGCATCTTCGAAAAGGAAAACCCTTTCTGAAAAACCCTTGTCTCTAAACATCCTCTCTGAAACTATGGCAACCTCTTCTGCTGCTGGCTCTAAGGGTAAAGGAAAAACCTTTACCGCTCAGACTGCTGATGTCATGATAGAGTACAAGTTTAACCTACAATTCCTGGTTGATAATGGGATTGACATCTTCTCTAACATCCATGCTGCTGGATGGTCAAGCTACTTTAAAGGTTATCCAGTAATCTACCCTGCTCTAGTTAAGGAATTCTGGACAAACCCCATTGTCTCTGCAAGAGAGATTCGCAACAAAGTGCTTGATACTGAAGTAATAGTATCTGAAGCAACCATCTCTAATGCGACTGGGTGCGCTCAATCAGGCATAACTGTTGAAGATGACTGGGAAGAAGAGATTGGTGATGCTTCCACCATCAGAGATTGTTTGTTGAAGAACTCAGGTGACAAACTCATAGCCTCAAAAATGACTGACAAGGCTAGGGTTCTTCACCAAATCTTGAACAAGGCTATCCTTCACAAGGTTGGGTCAAAGGATAATGTTTCAAAGGCTCACCAATTTTGTCTGGTTCATTTGATTCTTGAAAGGCAAATAAACCTTCCCCACCTACTCTTTTCCTTCTTCAAATATGCCATTGAAGGCTCTGGGAAGAATACTGCAATCATCTATGGTGCTCTTCTCTCAAAAATATTCGAAAAGCATATGGTCTACGATGACCTTAAGAACATGGCTCCAGAAAGAAAGTTCAAATACTACGGAGTTCATGGCATTGAACGTGTGCATCAGCCTGAGTTTAGCAGGCAGAGTTTGGTGATGATGCAGTTGGACTGCCTCAAAAAGTCCAAACTTGAAGGAAAACAAAAAGGAGCTCAGACGCAAGGCTCAGAAGAAGCGTCTGAACAATGTGTCACTGCTGGACGCTCTGCTGAACGAGCTCGTCCAATAGCTAAGACTTCTTCTTCTCGTCCAAAGCTCATCGTCCAACCATCCAGAAAAAGGAAGCTAGTTCTAGCTCCCACTGATGAGGATGACGAGGACAATCTACCCATCTCTAGGGTAGTTAAAGGGCCAAGATTGGAAACCTCGTCTGCTGCACCTCTGCCTAAACCTTTGTCAACAAGGGCAAGGTCATCTCGAGCAAAGACGAAAGGTAATACTGAACCTATCTCCAGTTCAGTTATTATTTCTCCTATCGTCCAATCGTCTGAGATAGAAGACTTAACCTTTGAACCTTCCCTACCTCTCTCACCCACTAACCTACCACAAACTCAAACTCTCACCTCACCAAATGAACCCGAAGACTGGTTCACACCCTGGGGAGATCACCCCTTCCAACCCTATGGTGCTCCCTACCCCAAATGGATCTTTTCCAAAAGCAAATATAGACGCCTCCCTGGAGTAGACTACAATAACAAATGCTCAATTTGGGCTGAGGTCAAACGCAAATTTCCTGTTCTATTCCTTAAACACACACCCCCACTACAGAACCTCACCCCAAAAGCCCTCTTCCATTACCCGAGTATGAATTTGAACAACCCTCCACATCATCCACCTCACCACCTAAACTTCGCTATCACCCCATCCCATACACTTCAACTAAACCTCTGCCCTCTAAAACATACACTGCCCATGGACCCTTGGTTACCTGCCATGAGAAGAAGATGTTTCCTCCAAGGAAAGTCTATCCCAACCTTATCAAGGACAAGGCATTCCAATGGTGCCACTACAATATAAAGAGGCATGTTGTTCTTCGTCATGAAGACAAGAGAGGTTACAAGACGGAGTATGAAAGAAGGGCAAGGACGTTTGGCTTAAGCAACTACATTCTTGATCCTGACCTTTCTTTCATTCCAAGCTATCCATCAACTTGGAAGGAGTATTCTGATGTCCGGGACTTTCTTCCTTACTATGTTGTGCGGAAGGAGTGTGACATGACTCGCGAAGCTAAGATCCATCACAAACTTCCAAAGAGATTTTGGTCAAAGTCATCTCGCACAAGAGTAGGAGTTGTTCCTCCTCGAGCTTGTCCAAGGCTCCCTATCCTAGATCCCAACAAGGATAAGGACCTTCGCAAAAGGCTTGAGTCATGGACGCTGCCTTACAAAAATGCTTTTGATCCCCTGTTTTGGACAAAACATCGAGATGACTCTGGGGCTCCCGAAAGTATTTGGAAGAAAGATCATCGATTCAGATTTGACCCAGATGCTAGGATCTATTGGGAAAACCACATCTGGAGATGCTCCCAAGAAGCATCATCATCTGGATTATCTGATGAGGAGAAAGCAGAGATTCGCGTCTACCCGAGACAATATCGAATCCGTGAAGCAGACTACATGATCATAGACGATATCTTTGGGATAACTCTTTATCCTAGAGATGTTTTGCCTATGCCTGCTATCAGATGGAGTGAGAACAAGTATAATGATGCTGATATCATACTTGAAGTGCTGCATCCACCACAACCTATCATTTATCCTACTGTTCCTCCTCCTCTTCCTCCTAAGCCGGCTATTCCTGAAGAGACAGGGGACACCGAAATCATCTATGCTGATCTTCGTCTGAAACTCATCATGAGGAAATGGAACAAGTTGCAGACTCAGCTCAGTCCAAGTCTCAACCTATCCCTCTCTCAATGGTCCATCCTGTTGATCCATCTCCCTCTCAGGCTCTCAGTGTTATTCCTGATCAAAGAGATGTGGACACAACACGGGCCACTGCTGAGAGTTCTGCCTCGGTTATTCCTCCTGAGTTTCAAGAGTTTGTCCAACGGACCATCGAAGCCAACAATGCGGTGCTCCTTCAACAGATTGCGGCCATGTTCAAAGATTTCATTCCAAAACCTCCTCCCTATTCTTAAAAATTTTGTTTTCTTTGTTTTCAAATCAACTGACTATGATGTGTTTCTCACTCTTTCGTCTGATGACAAAAGGGGGGAGAAGATGGATTGATTGAAGATTTAATATTTAAGGTTGATTGAATCTTTAAATGATACATGTGCTCATATGTGCTCATATCTGTCTTATATGCTTTAAATGTTTAAATGATTTAAATGATTAGAATGTTTGTCTTAGGGGGAGCCCTTCAGCTCTCTAGGACTCTTTGTTCAATCAAAATTAGTATGTTTTGTCATCATCAAAACGGGGGAGATCGTTGGAACCAAAGTGGTCATGGTCTAGATAATCCCTTAAGTTTTGATGTTAACAAAGAGCTAATTTAAGATGAACAAAGATTTGTTATGGACTAACATTTTATATTAAGTGTGCAGGACAAATCTAAATTGAGTCCAAAGACTATCCATAGTCCAAAGACTTTGTCTCATCCAACATAGTCCAAAGACGTTATCTCGTCCAACATAGTCCAAAGACTTTATCTCGTCCAACACTTATTCTTGGTTTACGACCAGACGGTACTTTATAGAATCATTGAGTCCAAAGACTCTTTTGGTTACCCTCTGTAATAGCTAGTCCAATAAATGCTTTTAATTTCAAGCGCGAATATCCTGTAAACCCTGTAAAAGGCTTATACCCGTGGGACAAAACATTCTTTGTAATATTCGTACAAAAGTAAAGCATAAGCCAGAATGTCTCTGTCACCTAAAGAAGTTGACCTTCTTGTTTTGGATAAATAAAAGGCAACTTTCGTTCTACTCAGAAGATATGTCAGCACCACTTTTAGCTATCACCCTGATAGTCTATTCTGCTGATCAGAAACTTCAGAAGCTATCAGACTCAACGGATCAAATGCATTCAATGCTCATCAAAACGGATCCTTTTCCATCCGTTGAAGATTGAAGACTGCTCAAAGAAAAGAGGCTATATATACCTTCATCTTTTGAAAGTGCAAGGTGACCAAAAACCAACAACTAAACCGAACTTGAGCAAAAATACAAGTGAAGCAACACTTAGCATTTCAAAATCCTTCAAGAGATACAAGCAAATATTAGCTCAAGAGATAAAAGAGAAAATCTCAAGCTTGCAAGCTAGAAAAGCTACTCTGATTCTTACTTTCATATTACTCTCTGTGTAGAGTTGTTTTCAAGAGTCTAAGCTTTAGTTTCGAATTCTCACATTTAGTGAGTTAGTAGAACAATCTTTTTCAAAACCTTAGCTTGGTTGAGCCTGAAGAGGCTTGTCTGTAAAAGAATACTTAGAGAACCTGAAGAGGTTGAGAACACTGCCTGAAGAGGTGTTGAATACTTTGTAACAAAAGGTTTTTGTTATAGTGGATAAAGCTCTCAAGTAGAGAGGACTGGACGTAGCTTTTTGGTGAAGAGTGAACCAGGATAATATCTTTGTGTTCCTTTCTCTCCCTTCTCTTCCTATAGTTTTTGTCTAACAAACTAACTTGGATTGAATTGCCTTTCATTACGTTGTCTTCTTGTCTTAGTCAAAACTAAGTGAGCGTCCAACTTGGAATTTGGAAGAGCTCCCTTTGCTTTTAATCGTTTTAAGCGTCCGATCTTGCGAAAATCATTATCTGCTTACGAAAAGATTTTAGAACCGTCTAAAACACAATTCAACCCCCCTTCTTGTGTTTCAAACAGGTTCCTTCACATTCATCCAAGAGTTAGAAATTTTTAGACATCCCTTGCTAATTTAAGCCTTGATGGCCGAATCCAGGACCTAGGAAACATAGGAATGTATTGATGTTATTGTTAAAGATTTGAGTTGATTGTGTGAAGGTGGTTGTTGGTGAGTGTTTCGGGAAATTAATCGGCAAACTAGCGGAACGAGTCAGACAAAGTTCAATCAGAAATTACCTTCAAGAGGTAAGGGGAGATTACCTGAGGAACTTCATTTCTGACGGCTGCGTACTGTATATATTGTGTAATTGTAAAGTTGCGATGTATTGTTGTTAATTGTGGAGTGTTTTACTTTATGCTTTAGTTAATTGCTTGATTATGCTTAATTATGTTTAATATGGTATTTTGACTAAAATGGTGATTGATGTTGTGCTAAGGAACCTAACATTGGTTAGTGTTCAAACCAAGTAAAGGTAAAAGTTTCAAAAAGCTTGAGACATACTGTTAAGCGGATAAAAAGTTAGAAGTTTTAGAAAGAATTTGAAGACAACGCGTCTTGACGTTGTATTTTAGGAATAAGATAGTACAATATATTTTATTAATGAAAAGAAAGGACATAAGGAAATAAATTTAAAAACAAAGTTCAGCTTAAGAAAAGCGAGTTTCAAAATGAAAAAATTTCTTTAGAAACTATTAGTAGAGTTCGAAACGACGACAAAATGAGGTTTTTCGAGCAAAAGTATTTTCAAGAATTTAGTTTTGGAAGTAAATTGTTTTATCAAAGAAAAGTGGCTTTTGAGGAAGAGTTTTCTTTTATGGAAAACAGATCCCGACGACTTTTATGTAAGCTTCGGAGATGTGGGTTTTGTTTTTGTATTTCAAAAAAAGAAAAGTTAATTTGGATGTGAACCTAGAAATCGAGACGTCGGTTTTAGTGTTCTGCATAACACGTGGATCGAGGATCCGTGTTAGTGAACTGGTCTTGTAAATTTGTGGACGTTTTGTGTGCTCTAGAATCCAAAATCTGAGACTGGTTCATTGGTTGATGGTTTTTGGGTTTGGGCAGTTGGACTGTGTGTCCATTTTGGTTAATTGGATTGTGTGTCCTTTTTGATTAATGTTGAAAAGACTTAAGAATCTAAAAGTTGTGGTGGTTGATAGCTTTGAGCTTCAACAAGAAAATAATCATATGAAACAGAAAAAACTTATGAAAACAATAGGTTTTATCATGCATTCGTTTTTCTGGCAGACGTGCCATCTAAAAAGAGGAGACCTTGATGGCAGGGAAACCTGGGATGACTTTCTGTCATTGTGTATCATTGTGCCTTGGTGGACAATGGTGTCATACGTATTTTGGAAACATATTGTGCTTTTAGTTGGACAATATAGTATGACCTGATTTCGATTTGTTAAGTACCTCTGATGTGTACACCCATGTGAGAATCGCGTAGTGTCGTGGGATTTCATGTACTTGTATATAGCACAGTGGTGCTAGGCATTGTTGCCCAAGGGCCAGTGTATTGCGAGCCTGATCCGCTCTTTTGAAAGGTGATGGGATTTCCGAAAATTAAGAATCAAATATTAGATGATATATGTGAAAGTGTCATGGATACGTTTTAAAAATGACGATGAGTGTTGGGCACGAGATCCTTGTGCTTTATCTTTATTATTATGATATTCTGTGATATGTTTATCACGCTCAAGAATTGTGTTTGATACATATATATATCAACCTGCTGTTTTTGTGTGTTGGGTATGTAGTTGTCGTATTTTGAGTTCATATATTGGTTTCTCACCCTTGCCTGTACATGTTGGACACCCTATTGTGTTTTTGGATTCGTTTACAGATGTTTATCAATGGTCCTCGGGGTCACTTTAGGACCCTGTAACTTGAGCTGCTTGAGGTTGACGACGAAGAGCTGTGAATTGTTGAAGACGAGACCCAGTCTCATTGGTACGACGTATGCTAGGTAATACGTCTTTTTGTCCTTAGAGTTCGTTTGTCAAACCAACTCTTAGGATTTCATAAATGTTTAAGTCCAGTCTTCCGACTGTGACTATTTGTGTCGTGTATTCGGAGATTGGAAGGATGTATGCTTATTGGGGAAGCTTGCATTATTTTTATATATGATGAGTTTCCAATTGTTTTCCCTCTGGTTGTTAAAATATTCCCTTGGTATCAGATTTTCGCAACTAATCTATAGGGTTATTTTCGAAAATGTTTTTAGCTAACAAGGAAAAAAAGAGATAATTTGGGTTACGAAAAGTGACACCGGGAGGGTGTGTTCCAAGTGATATAAGAGCTGGTCGATGTCTTTTGGGATCTAGGTTATGGATTCATAATGTTTTTGCTGTGTTTACTCTGTGTTTTGTTTTGATAGAGATCAGTAGAAGTAAGAACAGTTTATGATGACTTGTGCCTGGCGGAATACGACCAATTGGATTGGTTGGATATGATGATTGAGATGCGTTAAGACTCTTAGAGAAAAGTTATCCGAGTTATTAAGAGGTGACATCGAGGGTAAGCGTTGAGAAAATCTTAGTTGGTTCTAGATAACAAGTTTGAATATGATCTTTACTTTATGAGCCAAGGATGTTAAGCTCTTAGCTATCAAGTAAGTGAAGACTCCCTAGTATGTGAAGGAAGTTTGATTGTTGGGAAGGTTTGTCGAAGAAGCGAGTGTGTCTTAGGCAGGTAAGGAGAATACCAAAAGCTTTAGAGTAGATGCATAGGTAGGCGACCAAAGGAATGGCAAGATAACGACATGTTCGCTAATAGAGTTAAAAGACTGGAATGGAATTCCGGTAGAGCAATGAAAGCGTGGTATCGCGTGAAGTTTCTTCTGATAATTTTCTAAGAAATGATTGGAGCCTCCGTTGTTTGTGGATTTGATGGATAGGACAATTGTCTCCATTAGGACAGATTGAGGGTTACGCGTTATGGGCAGACTTGTGATCCATGCTGATGATGGTGAAGGGTATGTATGATACCTAATAATATTTTTTCAAAGGTTACGATTGATCAGAGACTGAGTGGAAGAAAGAATGGAAGTAGGTCTTTAGTGAATGATTAGTAGTGGAGAATAATGGACTAGCATGTAAGTAAAAGAGGGAATGACATTTCCCGATAGTTGATGGATAAGCAAGAGACTAATGATAAGTTTCTAAAGTTAGTTTTATTTCTTCAAAAGAGCAGGACCTTGTTGAATTGTTTTCTTGTCGAAACAATGTGTGTTGACACACGAGTATGTATGTTTTGATGGGTTCTAATCAGGTTGAGGCCTTGTAAGGACTCATGTTTAGTGAATGGTACTTGTATTCATGTTGACACGTCGTTTATCCTTTTGGGATTGTGTCAGATATTTGAATGAGGTGCCGGTCGTGAAAGATTTTTTCATAAAATTTTCTGAGAATGTTCCAAGTTTGTGTTTGCGAAGGATGTGGAGTTTTCGAATGATCTAGTTTCTAGATTCAGTCAGATCTTCATCGCTTTGCGTAGAATATCACCTACAAAGCTAACCGGGTTAGACTACATGAAATGGAGTTTTCGTCCGTTTCTGGATAAAATCGTCATCATCGACGACGTTCTCGTTTACTCTAAGAAGTCACAAGGAGCCTGAGGAAACATTGCGGCAAGTGTTGCGGACCCTACGCGAGAAGAGCTATCGTGAAGTTACTTAAGCCTGAGTTTTGACACGATAGTAGTGAAGTTCTTAGGGCATGTGATCCCAACCGAGTATTTGTACTCACAC
Source organism: Ammopiptanthus mongolicus (assembly GCA_039655645.1). Lineage (NCBI taxonomy): Eukaryota > Viridiplantae > Streptophyta > Magnoliopsida > Fabales > Fabaceae > Ammopiptanthus > Ammopiptanthus mongolicus. The sequence continues at coordinate 41,478,225 of CM077344.1, forward strand.
TCCTACATAATCCTCAGTGTATTATACATTTGATTGGATTGGTTTAATAGTGTCCATTGGTTTGGACATTTTCGTATCATTTCATTGAAAGATTTGTTATGACTATTTCTTGAGTTGTAACACAAACAAATTCTTGATACTAGAAGTTTCTTGATGAAACTTAGTCTAATCACTTTTACTTTTGGTAAAGGTGATCCAGTCTGATTTTTTGCCAGACTGTTTCTCTTTTGATTCTCTAATCCGTTGGAAGATTCTTATGAAAAAAGGGACTTTATTAGACTCATGGTTGTAAACATGTATTAGCTATGCATTTTTACACTCACGAACCTACTGAAGAATCTTTTTATATACTGGATATTCCTGTATTCTTTTCAGAGTGGTAAATTCTTCTAAATACTTTCTTATGAGAGTAAGACCAAGAAAAATTTCCTTTGTTGAAAATTTCTTTCCTTAATCTTCAAGGACCGAGTAGAGACTGAGTTCAACTGATCACCCTCAATTCAAGTGGACGAGCAAGGAAAACGATTTGACCTTTGGAAGGTTGGTTGGGAGTAAGTGTAATATCTAACTACGGCCATCCCTTTAGCAGGATAGACAAGAAGTGATGGGAATTTTGTTGGGGTATAGTTATGACCGATAAGATGTGAACCTTTAAGATCAATCTCAGTAAGTGAGACAAATATCATAAGTCAAATATTGGTCGAGGCAGAATAGTAGTTAAGAGATCTAGGGTAGTAATCAATGTCAGTAGTTAAGATTGATTGCATAAGTTTGGAGAATTATATAAAAGTGTCGTTGTTAGTTTTACCTAAGCTGAAGATTTACAGAAGAGAAGAATCCTTGATAAAAACTAAGTTGTTAGAAAAGTTTAAGATTTATGACATTAGAAAATTCTACCCGATGCGAATTCTTTTTGGTTGTAGTTGCAGTAAGAGATGCAATCATGTTCTTTAAGGTTGAGATGCATGATTTTGATATTAATAGAGGAAGGGGATTACGTTCAAGAGAAACTAAGACGAAGATTGGATATCTTGGATTGGAACTGATGGACGTGTTGTAAAAAGAATGTGTATCGTAGTTTAAATCTTGGTGTAAACAATAAGAGTTAAAGATGTCGGAGGAAGATTTCCTAAATCAGTTAGCACTGAAAGAAAAGTTGTTACGTTTAATTATACCTCTCACGTGTGAGAGATTAAGGTAAGGTAATGAGGAGAAGGAGTATGGATTGAGAATAAGTGATTTGATTTTTTTCGATAAATCGAAACGAAGAATAAGTATGGAGTTTGTTATTAGGTTACAAATGTTGCCTAAGGGAGAATTACGTACGGGGAATACAATGTGGAACACAGGGATGAAGAGATCCTGTCTAGTTTTGAGTCGCGAAATTTTGAGGACGAAATTTGTTTTAAGAGGGGTAGTAATGTAACACCCCGACTTTCGCTGCTTTCTAAGGTCGGAAATTAAAATAAATGAACTTATATTTTATCCGAGATTTAGACAATGATTTTGACTAAACCAAAGTCATATTCATACTCTACGATATCGTAGAGAGTTACGGTTAAATTTTGGGTTGAAAATTCAGAAGGAGCGTGATTTGCGTTTTCACTGACAGTAAGATTTTACTGATTAGAAGATTTAATTTCGACTCGTGAACGAAACAGTTAGGTTTTAAATCAAATTTCCAACAACTTTGGTAAATTTGAAATTTTTCACCAAAAGTTGAAATAATATAAGTTATACGGACGAAATCTTAAATCGCGTAATTAACGGAGCTAAATACGGATTTATCGAGACTCGCTAACGGATCAACTTGAAGTCACGTCAGGTCACATCACCCAGGAAAGCGTGCCAGTGACTCAGCAGTATCATCATGAAAAAGGAAAATATCTGAACGTGTTCACACGGAGAAAAGACTAAAATGCCCTTGACCTTTTGTTTTAATTACATTTTTGCCACTAGGTGAAATGTCCATTTTTCCCTTAAGTGAAATTTTTTTAGACCTTCTTAACCTCCTTTTTCTCCCACGCCTAACCTCTTCATGAAGGCTTCATCCATTTCTTTTCACAACATCACATTTTCTCTTAAACTTTCTCTCATTTTCTCAAGTTGAAGCTCAACATTTTGGTGAAGAAAAGTGTTGAATCCTTGACTTGTTCATCATCCAAGAGGTATGATCACTTCCTTTGATCCTTGGAGTTACATGTTCTTCCTTTATTTCTTGTTCTTCAACCCATGATCAACTTTACTCAACTTCTAAGTTCAAACTTCATAAATCTCTAGAAAATCATAAAAAAATCCTTTTAATGTGAAATCAATTTCTATGATCTAGTATCATCATCCTCTATCACTATTCAAGAGCATGTAATCAAATGACATTCCTAGTCTTTTTTTGAAAGAGTGGTCGAACCCTAGAGCTTGAGAAATCAAGAGTTTTGTTTCAAGTTTTTATGTAAAGAGACTTGATTTAGGGTTATGTATGCCTAAGGATCATTCATCCAAGAGTTAGAAATTTTTAGACATCCCTAGCTAATTAAAGCCTTGATGGTCGAATCTAGGACCTAGAAAACATAGAATGTATTGATGTTATTGTTAAAGATTTGAGTTGATTGTGTGAAGGTGGTGGTTGGTGAGTGTTTCGGGAAATTAATCGGCGAACTAGCGGAACGAGTCGGACAAAGTTTAGTCAAAAATTACCTTCAAGAGGTAAGAAAGATTACCTGAGGAACTTGATTTCCTATGGTTGCGTACTGTATATTATGTGTAATTGTAAAGTTGTGATGTATTGTTAATTGTGGAGTGTTTTACTTTATGCTTTAGTTAATTGCTTGATTATGCTTGCTTATGTTTAATATAGTATGTTGACTAAAATGGTGATTGATGTTGTGCTAAGGAACCTAACATTGGTTAGTGTTCAAACCAAGTAAAGGTAAAAACTTCAAAAAGCTTGAGACATACTATTAAGCGAGTAAAAAGTTACAAGTTTTAGAAAGAATTTGAAGACAACGCGTCTTGATGTTTTATTTTAGGAATAAGAAAGTACAATATATTTTATTAACGAAAAGAAAGGACATAAGGAAAGAAATTTAAAAACAAAGTTTAGCTTAAAAAAAGTGAGTTTCAAAATGAAGCAATTTCTTTAGAAACCATCAGTAGAGTTCGAAACGACAAAATGGGGTTTTTTGGGCAAAAGTATTTTCAAGGATTTAGTTTTGGAAGTAAATTGTTTTATCAAAGAAAAAAAGTTTTCACGAACTATATTTCAAAGTTTTTAGGGTTTACTAAAGTACTTCAAAAGAAAAGTGGCTTTTGACCAAGAGTTTTATTTTATGGAAAACCGATCCCGATGACTTTGTGTGTAAGCTTCGGAGATGTGATTTTTTTTTTTTTTGTATTTCAAAAAGAGAAAAGTTAATTTGGATGTGAACCTAGAAACCGAGACGTCGAGGTTCTAGTGTTCTGCAGAACACGTAGATCGAAGATCCGTGTTAGTGAAGTGGTTCTGTAAATTTGTGGACATTTTGTGTGCTCTAGAATCCAAAATCTGAGACTGATGCATCGGTTAATGGTTTTTGGGTTTGGGCTATTGGACTTTGTGTCCTTTTTGGTTAATTGGACTGTGTGTCCTTTTTGATTAATGTTGAAAAGACTTAAGAGACTAAAAGTTGTGGTGGTTGATAGCTTTGAGCTTCAACAAGGAAATAATCATACGAAACAGAAAAATTTACGAAAACAAAAGGTTTTCTCATGCATTTATTTTTCTGGCAGACGTGCCATCTAAAAAGAGGGGACCTTGATGGTAGGGAAACCTGGGATGACTTTCAGTCGTTGTGCATCATTGTGCCTTGATGGACAATGGTGTCATATGTGTTTTCGAAACGTATTGTGTCTTGAGTTGGACAATATAGTATGACTTGATTACGATTTGTTAAGTACCTCTGATGTGTACACTCATATGAGAATTGCGTAGTGTCATGGGATTTCATGTACTTGTATATAGCACAGTGGTGATAGGCATTGTTGCATAAGAGCCAATGTATTGCGAGCCTGATCTGCTCTTTTGAAAGGTGATGGGATTTCCGGAAATTAAGAATCAAATATTAGATGATATATGTGGAAGCGCCACGAGACCTTTGTGCTTTATCTTTATTATTATGATATTCTGTGATATGTTTATCATGCTCAAGAATTGTATTTGATACATATATATGAACCTGATGTTTTTGTGTGTTAGGTGTAATTGTCGTATTTTGAGTTCATATATTGGTTTCTCACCCTTGTCTGTACATGTTGGACACCCTATTGTGTTTTTGGATACGTGTACAGATGTTTATCAATTGTCCTCAGGGTCACTTCAGGACCTTGTAGCATGAGCTGCTTGAGGTTGACGACGAAGAGGTGTGGATTGTTGAAGACGAGACCCAGTCTCATTGGTACGACGTATGCTAGTGCAAAATATGCATTACACATCAGGGATTTACTACGGTTGTTTTATATCCGTTGTAGAAAATAGCGTGGTGACAATTTTGTAATAAATTGCATTCAGTTTAAGACTTTCTACTACGGTTATATTAGAGGGAACCGTAGTAGAAAGTCTTATTTCCTGCGCGCTCTCACTTTCCACTTCATCTGCATTTAGAACCGTAGTAGAAAATAAACTTTCTACTACGGCTCTAAATTCAGCCGTAGTGGAAAATAATTTCTACTACGGTTTCATTTAGAACCATAGTAGAAAGTCTAATTTTGAAATAACCTAAACAATTCTCTCCTTGATGCGCATTACAACGTTAATGTTACTCTCTGTTCTCTCGCGTCTTTCATCTTAAACCCTTTCCCTCCATTTGGCACCACCACCACCGTTTGGCACCCACCACCACCACCACCACTGTTTGGCACCACCACCACCACCCTCGTATTCAACTCTTCACCGCGAGCCATTCTGCTACTTCTACGTTGAACAGATTCAACTCTTCTCTATTTCCACACAAACCTCGTATTCAACTCTTCACAACGAACTTCTTCGCATAGGTAAGCTCTTCATTATTTGGGTTTGGTTTTGGGTTTGGATAGATTTCTAGGTTAGGTTAAGAGGATTTGAACTTTATTTTTATTTCTTGATCTCTATATTCTACATTAGTAGCTTTGAACTAGATGGACCTGCGGATGAGCTTGCCTTAAGGGAGAAAAGAGAATTAAACATTAGTAGTAAAAAAAAACTCTATTTCTTTGTAGAATCCTATCTCTACATGCATGGGCATTAGGTTTAAAATGCTTCCATACATAGGGTATTTGAATAAACCATCAAGATGTAGTGAAATTAGTCAAGCATAATAAATGCATCCTGTCCATTAATGATAGCAAGCAGTTGTCAGATAAAAAAGAGAAAATAAAAAGAATCTTCTATGTTTTCATGTGCAGAATAAAGAACAAGAAGTGGCAGATACCAAAAGAAAAATAACAGCATCAGCGAATTTTAATAATACATCTTATATTAGCAGATTCCACTGCAGCCTTAGAATCAGTAAATAAGTCCATATGAAAGCTATAGAAAAGAAGGAACTTGATTCATGAAGAACTAGTTACAAGGAAAAAAAATGTATAAATTCCACAAAATGCAAACAGTAAATACATATTATACAAGAAATTAACTCTGTAAAGTCTCAACTCTCAAGATTTTTTTTTTCTACATTAAGTAGCAAGGTTAGTTGATCAACTTGGTTTGCCGTGGTAGTTGGCTTCGTATCACTCATAACAAACTTGGTTTTGGGTTTTGGATAGATTTCTAGCTTTCCTGACTGAGTTGGTATGATATATTTAATGGTTTAAAGCAAGAAGATATGCGTTGATTAAAAAACCATGATACTGAGATTTGCACATTGCACTCAATCCCCACCTCATCATCATTATACACTGATTTTGCTATTGATTTTGATATTGATTTTGCTTTTGATTTTGCTTCTTGTGTTCTATTTATTTTTTCAGTTGGACTGAATTGTTCCTGTTGCTAGCTACCCCTTGCTGCTTGCTGCTTCTCTTTTTTTTTCATTTTTCAGCAAGGTACAACCCTTTCTGCGTTTAATTTGTTTGTGTTTTTTTGTTAAAAACTCATAATGTTTTCCGTTTTTAGTGTTCATAAATTAGCAAAGCCTTAGTTTCCCGTTTGAGTTTCAATTAATATTAATGAGCATGTGTACTTGTATTGAATCTTGAATTGTCCAAGTTGGATAGTTTGGGGAAAAACTTTTTCTTCATTTAGTTAATAGTTATTCCTTAATTCTCATATGTTATACTTGATGAAAGTTCGATCTGATACATTTCCTTTCGTTCTCCGAGTGCATACTTTATCGCGGTGGATGTCACCGCGATAAAGTCGTGTACGTCGGAGACCGATGGGAAATGCTGCCGAAATTTCGTTAAGTATGGGCATGAGAGTTAAGGACTAACTTTTAACTGAGTGTTAGAAAAGTTTTTCCTCGAATGGAATAGGGCCATACCATGTGATAAGAAGGAGTTGAAGATCTTGGACTAAGTGAAGTTGCTGTAGTTATGAATCGCAGTTGGATGAATAATAGACGCACTAGTTATGAGTATTTGAAGGGAGTGAAAGAGTTTCTAGAATTTTGTCAAATAAATCTTCCTGATAGTAATGGAAGGTTTTGTTGTCCTTGTGTCGATTGTTTGAATCTGAGGAAATGTGAAGTTGAGAAGATACGGGAGCATCTTATTTGTAATGGGATTTGCAAGAGCTATACAAGATGGATATGACATGGTGATGAATTGTTAAACATGTCAAGTGTGTCACAAAGGGAGGAAGATGACGTAGATGTGGAGGACGATTGACTAGAGGACATGATCTGTGATATTGGACCAGAGTCTTTTCAACGAGCACATTTGTCTGAAACATTGTGCAATGATGCAGATAAGCCTTTGTATCCGGGGTGCACTGCTTATACACGGTTGTCGATGGTGTTAAAATTGTTTAGTGTGAAGGCGAGAAATGGGTGGAGTGATAAAAGCTTCACCAAATTGCTTGAGTTGTTGAAAGACATGCTTCCAGAAGGCAACACATTGTCAAACCGTAACTATGAGGCGAAGAAGGTACTGTGTCCGATGGGTATGGAGTATAAGAAGATACACGCATGCCCTAATGATTGCATATTGTATAAGGATGTGTATGAAGGGATGCACGACTGCCTCGAGTGTGGGGTATCATGGTACAAAGTGAAGGATGGTGATTCTAGTTATGATGTGATCACAAAGGACTCTCCTGCGAAGGTATTGTGGTATCTTCCAATAATTCCAAGGTTCAAGCGATTGTTCTCTAATGCAAATGACGCAAAGAACATTAGATGGCATGCAGATGAGAGGGAATGTGATGGACAGCTTCGCCATCTGGCTGATTCTTTGCAATGGAAGAAAATTGATAGTTTGTTTCCGGATTTCGCCAATGAGCCAAGAAACCTTAGGCTTGGACTTGCTACGGATGGAATGAATCCATATGGGACCTTAAGTAGTATTCATAGTTCATGGCCTGTTCTCCTGGTAATTTACCACCTGCCTCCTTGGTTGTGCATGAAGCGCAAATACATAATGTTCTATGATGATTTCGGGCCCAAAACAGCCAGGAAATGACCTAGATGTTTATCTAAGTCCTTTGATCGAAGACTTGAGAAAGCTGTGGGTGGAAGGCGTTGATGTGTTAGATGGGTATTGCAAGGAGACGTTCAAGATGCGAGCCATGTTGTTTTGCACCATCAATGACTTTCCAGCTTACGAGAACTTGTGCGGGTATAATGTTAAGGGGCATAAGGCATGCCCTATATGTGAAGAAGGCACGTGCTTCACTCATCTGAAACATGGAAAGAAGACAGTTTATCTTGGGCATCGGAGATTTCTCACACCTGATCACCCGTATCATAGATTGAGAAAAGCTTTTAATGGATGCCAGGAGAATGAAATTGCTCCGACGTCCTTAATCGTAGATCAAGTTTATCAACGGGTGAAGGACATGGATGTTATCTTTGGAAAGACCTAGAAGAAGGCTACTGAGAAAAACATATGGAAGAAGAGGTCGATCTTCTTTGATCTTCCATACTGGTGCAAACTTGATTTAAGACACTGTATTGATGTGATGCATGTTGAGAAGAATGTTTGTGATAGTGTAATCGGAACGCTTCTCAACATTCAGGGCAAGACAAAGGATGGTATCAATGCTCGTCTAGATCTGCTTGTGATGGGTATACGAGAATAGTTAGGTCCATAGTCAAAGGATGGTAAGCGGACATATCTGCCTCTAGCATGTCATACTTTGTCAAAAAATGAGAGAAGAAGTTTCCGTGAGTGTCTACGGGACGTCAAAGTGCCATAGGGTTACTGTTCAAATGTCAAGAGGCTTGTCTCAATAAGCGATCTCAAATTAGTTGGTTTGAAGTCGCATGATTGCCACGTCTTGATACAATAACTACTACCAGTGGTTATTCGTGGTATTGCTCCTAAAAATGTTAAATGCCATAACTAGGTTGTTCTTATTCTTCAATGCTATATGTAGCAAAGTCATTGATCCCGAGAAGTTAGATGAGTTGGAAAAAGAGGCTGCTATTATCTTGTGCCAGTTGGAGATGTATTTTCCTCCTTCATTTTTCGACATCATGGTTCACTTAATTGTTCATCTAGTGAGGGAGATTAGATTGTGTGGCTCTGTTTATTTAAGGTGGATGTACCCAGTTGAGTGATACATGAAGATTCTAAAAGGGTATGTGAAGAATCCACACCGTCCTGAAGCATTTATTGTTCAAAAGTACGTTGCAGAAGAAGCTATTGAGTTTTGTCAAGACTACCTTTCAGAAGCAGGTCCTATAGGGATTCCTAAGCCTCGTCATGAGGGAAGATGTGCTGGTAAGGATACACGAGGTATAAAGGTTATTGGCATGACTCGGGAAGAAGTGTTTCAAGCCCATTTGCATATATTGAATAACACTGATGAGGTTGAACCTTACTTACATGCTCACAAACGAGAGGTCAAGGAAGATAACCCTCGAAGGAACGAAAAATGATTGTTGAACCATCATAACAAGACTTTCCTAAATTGGTTTAAAGAAAAAATTACGAATGATCATACTACTTCTGCTACATTACAATGGCTAGCACAAGGGCCATGTCTTGATGTCATATGTTGGAATGGATATGATATCAATAATTTTTCCTTCTATACAAAGAACCAAGATGACAAGAGTAACATGCAAAACAGTGGGGTTATGATCGTGGCTGAGTCCATGCAGTTCTCTAGTTCAAAAGATACAAACCCCGTTGTGGCATCGATATCTTACTTTGGAGTTATTGAAGAGATTTGGGAGGTCGATTACACTAAATTTAAAGTGCCTGCTTTTAAGTGTAAGTGGGCTGACGGTAACAATGGTGTACAAACCGATGAATTAGGATTTACATTGGTGGACCTTAACAGGGTAGCTAATAGGGAAGAGCCTTTCATTATGGCATTCCAAGCATTATATCAATGATCCTTCTAACAAAAGGTGGTCAGTGGTTCTCCAAGGAAAAAACATGCATAACGATAGTGATGAAAATCAAGATTCAGCTTTTAATATTTTAGAGACTCCTTCTTTCTCATCTCGGAGGCCTACTTTCATTGAGGAAGATGAAATGGACGATGTACATGCCACTCGTGATGAACATCATGAAGGGATATGGTAGAACATTCCTACACGACCATAGGTTACGTTTTTTTATCCATATTGTAGTTATGTTTTTTATTTATTTATGGGAGGTCATGCCTACTTTCATACTTTAGTTATGTTTTTTTATTTATCCATGTTTTACGAATGTACTATTTTTTGTCTAAACAGGCACATGGATGATACATTGGGCATCCCTCCTTCGCATAGCGAGTCGGACACTCAGGCGGGCATCCTCCTTCGCATAGCGGGTCGGACACTCAGCCGCCATAAAAAAAAATGGGATAGACGTGCCACAACACTTAAAAAGTTGACCCTCATGCGTACTGGTGATCAAAAGTTACGTATAGACTTTGATGAGCTTAGACAGCCGATAGGGCCAGAAGCTTCACGGTTCAAGACTTTTGTGGTCGTCCAAGGTAAAAGCAGGGCTAGCATTCTTTATGAGGATTGGGAAAGTGTGCCGGAGATGGTGAAGAACCAAATTTGGGAAAGTATCACAGTATATCACTATTACTACCTATGTTTGTATTTATTATGTTTAGTCATATTCTTATCACTAACTAATTTCTTCATTTTGTTGTGTAATGTAGCTCACCTACGATGTGTCGAATACTGAGAAAATGAAGGATAGATGGATTTCTTATGCATGTGGGCGCTGGAGGCATTTTAAGTTAGACCTCACTACCAGATTCATATATAAGCAGTCGGACAAAACTGCTTGTGAGATGTACCCGTTCCTTGATGAGGATACGTGGCAGAGGCTTGTTGAGATCCGACGGACCCCTGCCTTTGAGGTTAGTTGCAATTAATTATAGTTTTTTATTGTGTCAAGCTAATTTATTTATTTTTACTGACTTCAGTTGTTCATGTGTTATGTATAACAGGAGAAAAGGAAAAAGGCTCAGGCAATCCAGCAAAAGAATGTTCATCCTTATAGATTGTCTCGTGGGGACTATAAAAAACTTGGGGATCAATTGATGGAAGAACAACATCAAAAGGAATTAGAAAGGCAATCTGATCCTTCGTATGATCCTCCGGTTGTTGTTGATCCTCCAGCTGCACCCCCACGCCATGTCACATGGATTAAAGCCCGACAAAAACCATATGGGGAGTATAAATCTGAGTCGACACGTGTTGTTGCTGACAAGATTGTAAGTAAATATTCAACTTTAATTGTAATTGTAACAAGTTCACACACCGTTTTACACATTTTGTGAATTATATGATGTAGGAGTCTTTGGTTGAGCAGAACTCCCAAGGATCATTTGTTCCTAGTAGCTTGCGTCGAGATATCTTGGCTACCGCCCTTGGGAAGGAAGACCACCCTAGTCGTGTCCTTGGTGTTGGAGGGTTTGTAGGCGTGTGGACGTACCACGGAGCACGATCATGTCATGATGACCGCAGTGTCATACGAGAGGTCAGACGGGAGGTCCTGCCGCACGTTATTGCGGATGTTAGACCGGAGGTTCTTCCACAGATTATGGCGGACCTTAGACGGGAGGTTTATCCTGAGATGGTGGCGGAGTTTAGACAACATATGTCATCTATGGGTCTTTCCCAACAAACTCCGAGTGTCCAACCTTCTGCTAATGTGAGCAGAAAGAGGAGCTGTGATGATACACATGTGTTAGCTGAGGAGCATGAGCATGAGGAAAATATAGATGGGGAGGACGAGGATCTTCGTCAGCTACATGAGGATGAGGATGAGGATGATGCACATGCACCAAAGGTACTAATTCATAATGTTTTATGTCTTTCAATTCGAATAACTTAATTAGCTGATGTTTACTAATGTTTTATTGTTGTGTAGGATGTTGAGAAAGCTGGTCCACCTGAAATTTCTCCGTTATATGACGGATGATTTATTTTTGTCTTTGGAGCACGAAGGCAGCGAGGTATTAAATGGGCTTTTTCTAATCGCTGGGAAAGATATGGTCGATTTATACATGGATAAATGGCTTTGCGTTAACGTTCTACAATTATGGTGCACGTAAGTACTTTTATTTGTAAATCAGTTTTATAATTAATAAGTATCAATCTTTTATAATTAACATTAATTTATTTCTTTATCTTATAGGGATATGCATCGCCTAAGTGTCTCAAATGACACCAGCCACTTGTATGGATACCTGGACCCTAGCAGGATTCTGGGTAAGGTTATGAATGCGGGAGTGAGGACATACATCATGCAAACGATTCGTAACAGCCAAAAGGAGTGTTATCTAGCCCCATTCCTCGATAAGGATCATTGGCAGTTAGCGATTCTTTGCCCTCGCCGAAATGAAGTCGCCTTCTTATGTTCATTGCACCATACCCCATCTACAGTTCTTAAGGAAGTAGTTGATACGTAAGCAAGTTTCTTTCACTCTTAATTTGTAATATTACATTTGTTTATCTATATGTATTAATATTTTATGTATCAATATTGTTCGTTTATCACAGAGCTATGCAGGCATGTAATAACTTGGAAGGTAAAAGTAGGGTCAAGAGTAAAAAGCCTCAATGGATTTGCCCACGTGTAAGTAGTTAATCCGAGATTCAATTAGAGGTTATATATATAATAGTAGTTATATAACTTTATATTAATTTATTGTTTATCATTTGTAGTCTCATCGACAAAGTGGCAGCTAGGAGTGTGGATATTATGTCATGAGACATATGTTCACTATTGTCTCCGCGAGTATTAATTCTCAATGGACGGAGGTAATTATTAATAGAATTTGTAAGTACACGAGTTAGTTAAATTATTATGTTTGTTTTATTACTTGATGAGCAAATTTTAATTTAATTTTCTTATGTTATGTGAACTTGTAGACTTTCAACAATCCGGCTCCGCTATGTAACGATGATATTCAGGACATCAAGGAAAAATGGGCAAGCTTCTTTGTTGGCTATTGTAAAGATCATAATGTAGCTTAGATGTATTTAATCAGTTTGACATTCATATAGGTTTTGTAGGAATTATATATATAGCTTAATTAAATGTATTTAGTTTTGACACTTTGTTGCATTGTTTGTATATATATTTTTGTTAACATTGATTACATATATATATATATATATATATATATATATATATATATATATATATATATATATATATATATATCTGTTAACACTTGGTTTGGTATATCTATTATTGTTGTTGAATTCGATCTGGCTGGTTATATCAAATTGAATGAAAAAATTAGGAAGGAAAGAAAGGAAAACAGAAGAGATTATTAGAAAAAAACACTTTCTACTACGATTGTGACCTTAACCGTTGTAGAAAGTGACTTTCTACTACGGGTATGGTCACGACCGTAGTAAAATGTGACTTTCTGGAAGTCTTTCTTCATCCAGAATGTGACTTTCTACTACGGTTGGATGACACAACCGTAGTAGAAAGTTCACTTTCTGGATGACTTTCTTCGTCCAGAAAGTCACTTTCTACTACGGTGGTGACCATAACCGTAGTAGAAATTTAACTTTCCACTACGGTTCACCAACAGTAGTGGGAAGTTCCAACTTTCTACTACGCTTGTCCAACCATAGTAGAAAGTCAAAACCAACCGCAGTAGAAAGTGCGTTCTGTAGTAGTGACATAGGACGTCTTTTTGTCCTTAGAGTTCTTTTGTCAGACCAACTCTTACGATTTCATAAATGTTTAAGTCCCATCTTCCGACTGTGACTATGTGTGTCGTGTATTCAGAAATTGGAAGGATGTATGCTTATTGGCGAAGCTTGAATTATTTTTATATATGATGAGCTTCCAATTGTTTTCCCTCTAGTTGTTAAAATATTCTCTTGGTATCAGATTTCCGCAACTAATCTATATAGTTATTTTCGAAAAAGTTTTTAGCTAACAAGGAAAAAAAATAGATAATTTGGATTACGAAAAGTGACACCGGGAGGGGGTGTTACAGTGTACACAGGGATAGATGCAAGCACAGACTTGGCAAGAGTGGCACGACCTGCTTTGTTGAGAAGCTTCCCTTTCCAAGCTGAGAGACTAGTTTGGATTTTTTTTCAATCAGGAAATTAAAATCAGAATTTTTATCTCGCCCTTGAATAAGGGGAAAAGCAAGATACTTCCCAAGGCTTCCTGTGAATTGAATGGGGAAGAGATTAGAAAGTTGATCCTTTTTTGCCCGAGGCACTTGAGGAGAGCACATAGTTCTTGAATTTTCCATATTCACTTTCAACCCAAAAGCTGTACAGAAACTATCCACAACCTTAGTAACTAACTGAATCTGAGAAGGCTTTGCCCTAGTGAATAAGAGGAGATCGTCAGCAAATAAGTCATGTGATATTGACGGACCACCTCTAGAAACACAAACCGGCTACCAGTTCCCTTCATTAACCTGCTTCTGAATCAAAATTGCGGGTTTCTCCATACATAACACGAAAAGGTAGGGAGACAAAGGGTCCCCTTGCCTAAGACCACACAAAGGGGTAAAGTAAGGGAGCTTTATACCATTCCAAAGAACCGCTGATTGAGAAGAAGAAACACAATACATAATCAATCTAATGATAGGCATAGGGAAACCAAATTCCTCCAAGGTCGTTTCCAAGAAATTCCAATTAACCCTGTCGTAGGCTTTTTCCAGGTCTATTTTAAAAACCATAGTGCCCTACTTACTTTGAGACCAATTCATATGATGAATGACTTTCTAAGCAAGGATAATATTATCTGAAGTTCCACAGCCCCAAAAAAAAAAAAAACTGCTTTGCACAGGGCAAACTTGATCATCCAGAAACGGTCTTAATCTATTCACCAAAACTTTCGTAATAAGTTAATAAGTAACATTGCACAAACTTATTGGACGAAAGTTCTTAGTACTAGTAGGGGCCTCCATTTTAGGGATCAAAGCAATCAAAGTTCCAGAAACTCTACTGCCAAAAAACCTATTGCTAATGGGCATCCTTCACCAAGCTCCAACCATCATCACCAACAACATTCCAGTATTTCTTAAATAAAAATGCCTGACAACCATAAAGTTTGGGGGCCTTGAGAGGTTTCATGGAATTAAGCACCATTTTAACCTCTTCTTGTAAAGCTGGGGCTGCCAAACTCTCAGCTGCTACATCACTAAGCCGTGGCATAAGATGGGTGGTGCGAGATGGGACAATAAGGTCCCTGAGACAAAAAAAATTCTAAAAGTAATCAAGAGCCTCCTTCCTAAGCCTATCATCCTTAGTGCACCAGGATCCATCATTAAGGTAAAGGCCAATGATGCAGTTCCTCCTTCTTACAATCGTCTGAGTATGAAAGAAACTAGTATTTCAATCCCCAAGCTTGACCCATTTTTCTCTTGACTTTTGATACCATAGAAATTCCTCCTCCAGGGGGACTGCATTATATTCATTCTGAAGATCCATCTCCAGAATCAGCAAGGAGGCCGAATCAACAAAATCAAGATACCTTTGAATACCATGCAACCTGGCTTCAAGGCGTCGCTTCTTTTTGAAAATGTTCCCAAAAACATTAGAATTAAACTGTAAGGAATCATCCTTAACCGCAATTAAGCTCGGACCGACATCATGGTGCCCTTTTAACGAAACTTCAGAGACCACTGCATGATAATCTGGGTGAGTTACCCAGGCTGCTTCAAACCTGAAAGGCCTATCAGAAGGAGGAATTGGAACACCACCACAACGTAAAATGATAGGATTGTGATCTGAATGGAGACGACAGAGATGCTCAACCATTGCTTCAGGAAAACTAACTCTCCAATTACAATCAGCTAAGACACGATCCAGCCTTTTAGACATCCTTCTCAGACCCTGACTACTACGATGCCAAGTAAAAGGGCTACCTATAAAACCAAGATCTAAGAGATTGCACTCCTCCAAGACTCAAGCGAAGGCATTATCACATGCTGAGATAAAGTTCCTTCCCCTAACCTCAGAGGGCAACAGAATCTCGTTAAAATCTATCAAAAGAATCAAAGGGGTACGAATAGAATTCCACAACTCAATTAGGTGATCCTATAGCAGAGGTCTCAAATTGGGGACATGACTGGCGTAAACAGCAGTGCAAATCCAGGCTCTATTCCCATTTGTTATCTCAACAGTAATAGTTTGGGAGAACACATCAATAACAAAAGCGGTAAAGGAATTACCGTTAGACAGTAGCCATATATCCCCTGAGTGGCCTTGCGCTTCCACAATTTCAAGAGCACTATAATGAAGACCATTCCAGAAAGGTTCAACCTCAAACAATTGAACATGGGTTTCCACAATAATGAAGAAAAAAGGGTGATACTTTCTTACCAACTCTTTAACATGACGCTTCACCGTCCTACTCGCTGCTCGCCTGATATTCCAGGAGATTATAGAAAAATCTCTGAACTCGATCATTAATAGGATTGGTAGAGATGGACGCCAACGAAATCGGGACATCATTGAGATGGCTTAGATCGAGACAAATTAGCTGCCCTACCTTCGTACCCTTTCTCCTTCTCCTGATAACCTCCAAGATTCGATGTTGTTCCTCCATTATTTGGTGGCTCCGGTGGTTCAGAATGTAATGTCCTTAGTTGGAGAATGTAACGTCCTTCCTTACATTAGTAATCCAGATTAATAATTTAAATAAAATCAGGAATATAAATTTTTTTTTAAATAAATACTATATAAATACTTAATATAATATTAATCCAAAATAATTATTTACATTAATTCAAAACTAAAATAACATAATCAGTTTCAAAACCTCAAAACAGGGCGTCTATAACATCTCGCATAAGAAAATAACTAAAAGATAATAAAGGTCCTCCTGGCATATGCCGTACAATACTAACCAAGCTCTAAAACTAAAGAGATAATCTTCAAAACGTCTGGCTGCTCAACAGGGACGCCCTTAGGCTCTGAAAACAATACTACTAATGAGATATAAAATCCCAGTGAACAGAAATACATTTTTAAAAGGTTTTCACAAAAGCATTGTTCTCAGCCAGTGCAGTGACCGGAAAAACTGTCCATGGTACCCGCTAATTTCAAAATAGTGTATAATAAAATAATAATAATAATAATAATAATAATAATAATAATAATAAATTATTATTGACAGCAAATAGTCATCACTAATACATTATGAATCAAGTATGACAAGATCTCATTTATCAAATAATCTCAAATATCCTCATACGTCATATGACTTTCAAACTGCACATAACAATGACGTCCCATTGCCTACCTTACTCATGAAGGTATTTCGATGTCACCTTCTCTTCAGTGACATTACTCATTTCGATACCAACCATTGTACACTGGTGGTATTACTCATTTCGACATCCCAACGTGTGGCGATGTTACTTTCGATACCCCATCATGACGGTATTTCATATTTCGACACCTCAATTCATTGGCAGTGTTACTTTCGATACCCCTATCATAGGCGATATTGCAGCAGACAACATTCAACATATTAACAGTTACTGTATCATGCCAATATCACAAATATCATCAAATAGTGCATATATAGCATGTCAATTCAACCAGATCACGTATGTATCATATATATCATGTCACCAATCACAATAATAAACATTTAATTGACAATAGAAATACCTTAGAAGGAAAACCCCCAATTTCTAAAATCAGGATTTAACCAAATCAGGATTATTTTCCAAAAAAACGTATTTTTAAAGCATAACCCAAATCCCAAGACAAATTGCACCATGGAAAGGGTGAGAAAAAGTATTTCTACTCACCTCTTGAAGACCTCCAAGAATCTCCAAGCGTACCCTATGGCGAATCCTAGATGTCGCCTTCCTCGGTCTTGAATCCCCTTCTCCTTCTCCTTCTTCTTCATCTTCTTCTTCTTCCTCTTGTTGTTGTTGTTATTGTTCTCCTTCCAAACTTATTGTTTGTTGCAACCCCATCTCCCAAACATGAAGATGCTCCACATCCGTTACTAAGATGTTTTAGGGTGCAAAAAAGGTTCCTAACTGCACTATGGTGTTATAAGAAGGTATATATTTAGTGTTGCACTGATTCCCTATTTTTAAACCTATTTTTAACGCACCCTAACATAGAGATTGATTTTTGAATTAAGTTTTAGATAGAGTCTAGATAGAGTTCGTTATTGAATAAGTTTTAGATAGAGTGTAGTTAAAGTTTGTTATTGAATAAGTTTTAGATAAAGTCTAGACAGAGTTCTGTTATTGTTGCAGATTTTAATTATCTTTTATCCTTTCTAATTAATTCAAAGGCCCAAAACATGCAGTCTAAGCCTCCCAAAAATTATCTAATTTCTCTAAAGTTATTATCTCCAATTATTTTTATTTTTAGGATGTTACATTTTCTCCCTCCTTTAAGAATTTCGTCCCCGAAATTAACTCCACTCTCACGTACGAAGCAAATAAAGAGTCTGGGCATTGGCAAACCAAGTCTCCTTCTACTTCTCAAGTAGCCTCTTCTGGAGTTAAATCCTTCCCAACCACCTTCACCAAAGGGATTGTCTTGTTCTGCAGAGTGTTTGTGCTCTGATCGATGATCTGACTAGACCTGACTTAAATATTAAGTTATCCCTCAATTGTATTGACTCAGGAGCTATTACATGAGACATAACTGACACAATTTTCGAAGTTGAGAAATAAGAAATACATCATGATGGTATGACAACCATGTTGGAAGGGTCAATTGGTAAGCAAATGGCCCGACTCTTTTGAGGATATGGAAAGGACTCATAAAAACAAGGAATTAGTTTTCTGACTGACATTGACTCCCACATCCCAATCTTAGGAATGACTATCAAGAATACATGTTCCCCTTTCTAAAATTCTAAAGGCTACTTTTCCTTGTCGGCATAACAATCTTTACCTATTTTGGATTAAATCCTAATTGTGGTCTATTGGATTAAATCCGATCCTAACAAGATCATCTCACCTACCTTGCTCTATCATAAGAGAACCTACATCCTTGATACTCTCTAAGCAAACATCAAACCACTAGGCTGAAGCATCGATTAATAATTGCACAATTCATGACTCTTGATTATAAGAATATATATAAAAAGAAGTCAATATTAACACGTATAATAAAATCACGCACTTAAGCATTTATTTTTCTCCATCCCCCTAGAATCATATTACCTTCACTTGAATTTCATCATTATAAGCATTCTCAAAATAGATTAATAACAAACAATTCACAAAGAAATTGAAGTAAAGTTTTATATCATCCATACGTAGATCTTATAGTCCTTTATATATATTCCACACCAAATTTATTATATTATTTACAGTACAGAGAAATTTTTATAAATAAATAAAAAAATAAATAAAACAAGAAAGAAAAGGAAAACAGTAGAGACATCCACATACTAAGTCTTATCTAGTCCAAGTTGATAATTTCATAAGAAAAGAAATAATTTCATTTTCTATTAAGACATGGTCTTACTAAAATCAAAATTTGGTAACAAAAATAGAATAAGATTTAGTTAAGCTGAAATTAAACTGTGCAGTCATGGAGCAGATACAACTTTCAAAACAAACGTTACCAATTAATATCATAGTAGAACTAAGAAATCAATTTCATTTTGATTTTTGAGTAAGCAAATACAAATAAGAAATAACATTTTTTTTTTCTTTTCGGCCTTTGATAGGAAATGTAAGTTTATTAAGATTTGACATGCCATTAATCTATATGGGAAATAAATCCAAAGAGTATATTAATTGTGATTAATATTTGATCATTTGAGAAACAATCTGAAAAATTTCAAGAAAAATAATTCTCAAAAAAATATACAAAAATACAAATAATAAAAATGAGCATATAAGTACAAATTCTTTAATATAACATTCATTCTTATTACCATGCATTAATAATTTTTTTGAGGTCTTTTTACATCTTGGTTATTCATAGATGTAAGGTGAACTTTCCCTTATGTATTTTTTCTACCACTTCCCCTCTAAGACTCCTTAGGAACAATGATCCTATTCTTAAATGACAATAGACCATCATCACATAACTCTCTTGATCCTAAAGAGATTGCAATTCCTAATCTAAAACTGCTCTCGGTTAATCTGTTCTCTATGGTCATTACAAATTCCAACCTATTCAATTTCAGGCTTAAGGCATTTAAGGTTACATTAAAATTCAGGTCCATAAACTCTTCTAAAATATTCATCTCTAGCACTAATATGCAAGGATTTTCTATTTAGAGCCTCTACCACTATATTGACTTTTCCTAAATTGTAATTAAACTCAAATTCATAGTCCTTAAGAAATTTCATCCACCTTCCTTGCCTCATTTTTAATTCTATTTTAATTTTCTAACAATTATTTAAGGCTCTTATAATGATTAAAAACTTCGATTTTATTCCATATAAGATATTTTCCTTTCCTAGTCAACTTGATCAGAAGTAAGGCTAGCGTAGAGAACTCATTATAACTTCATATAATACGCTTCCAATTCCAAGAACTTCTTACACCTGTCACTTCTTAGGTTGCTCTCATCCTATCACTGCATCTACTTTACTTGAATCAAACGCCACTCTACTCGAATGATCTAAGGTTATTTATTCTAGGAAAAAGATATCTATCCTTAATAGTTATTTTGTTTGATCATCAAATGTCCACACATAGGTTCATATTCCCATAATTTTTTTTTTCACTAGAAGCACTTAAAAAAACTTATTACAAATCAAACACATTCCTCAATTATAATTAAAGAGAGATTAGACATATACTATAATTAAATAATAAAGAATTAGTATAAAAATAAATAAGTCAATGCATGCCTAAGGGAACATGAGCAAATTATGATTCCAAATGAATAAAATAAAATAACGCAAATCAAGAAGGTGAAAGGATGCATCAAGGTAAGAAAGTTTTAATTCACAATCAATTTGGTTTGGCTAAAAAAAAACAATGATGCACAAAGATATTTCCATTTATAAATTGAAAACTCATTGAAACAAAAGAAAGTTAAGAACGTGAATTCAAAATAAGCGAGATTCTCTTTGACAATTTTACTATCAAGGAAGAATATCACAAACGATAAATGAAAAGTAAAACTATTTATTTTATTTTTTTAAAATACAAACAATATACATCTATCAAGAAAATTCATCAAACGGCATAAAAATATATTTGAAGAATATAATGTTAAGAATTAACAACCTTAAATTTCCAACTCTCTCTTCTTCTTTTTTTTTAAATAAACAAATTCAAGTATAAAAACTCATTTTTTAGCAATTCCTCTAATTGTTTCATAGACTCATTTAAATCTAAGGGTGTCATTCTAAGACGCTACTGACACCGGTCCACTTCTAGGTACTAAATCTATGTTAAACTCAACTCCCATATTTGATGTAAGGTAGAGACCTCTTTATGAAACACATCTAGAAACTAACAGACCACAAGTAGTGCCGCTACATCACTCTCAGTCTCTATCTTAACGAAAAACAACAATATAGATCATTGAACTTTCTCAACTAAGAACTTATTACATGGAAACGAATACGATATGGTTTAACATAAAAGATTCATCAAACATAGGTTGTGAAGTACATAAATATTTCTATTTGGACAATATTATTAGACGATAACGAAACCATACTAAGAGTGACATCCAACACAACATTTGAAAACATATCAAATCATAAGATAAATTTTGGTGTATCGAAGAACTTTTTAAATAGGTAAAAGATGTAACCAAATTATCTTTGACAGGGGTAGAAACACACAAGTGGAAAGATAAATTAGAAATAGGCAACTCTGGATTTTTGACACAACTAAGAGTTATGGAAAAATGGAATGCTCCTGAATCAAACAATGTGATAACCTATTGCTATAAGCACACTTTGTCTTCGGCTCCTCTAACTGCTACAGCATCTAAGCTATCACGAAAAAATGACGGTTCGTTCTTCGAAAAAGCGATAACCCCACGTATTGAGGTTCTTAGGGTGTTACCTCCCCATATCCCCTCGTATGACGGAGAGTCTCCGTCTGCTCTTGCAAATCTATGGTCACACGGTCCATAAATGTTACAAGCGCATCATTCGTCCCTCGCCTGTTAGTCATTATAAATATGCTCACTATCAATGAAACATTGAGTTGGCCATGCTCAATATCCAAAGCATAGTATGCAGCATCTACAGCTCTAACAAGCATCCTATGCGCCCAAGTTTTGATTTTTGAAAAACCCAATAACCACAGTCCAATTTAGGATTGAACTGCTCTGATACCAAAAATGTAACGCCCTTCGTTACATTAGTAACCCAAATTAATAATTTAAATAAAATCAGGAATATAAAATTTTTCTTAAATAAATACTATATAAATACTTAATATAATATTAATCCAAAATAATTGTTTACATTAATTCAAAACTAAAATAACATAATCAGTTTCAAAACCTCAAAACAGGGCGTCTATAACATCTCGCATAAGAAAATAACTAAAAGATAATAAAGGTCCTCCTGGCATATGCCGTACAATACTAATCAAGCTCTAAAACTAAAGAGATAATCTTCAAAACGTCTGGCTGCTCAACAGGGACGTCCTCAGGCTCTGAAAACAATACTGCTGATGAGATATAAGATCCCAGTGAACAGAAATACATTTTTAAAAGGTTTTAAAGAAAGCATTGTTCTCAGCCAGTGCGGTGACCGGAAAAACTGTCCATGGTACCCGCTAATTTCAAAATAGTGTATAATAAAATAATAATAATAATAATAATAATAAAAATTATTATTGGCAGCAAATAGTCATCACTAACACATTATGAATCAAGTATGACAAGATCTCATTTATCAAATAATCTCAAATATCCTCATACGTCATATGACTTTCAAACTGCACATAACAATGGCGTCCCATTGCCTACCTTACTCATGAAGGTATTTCGATGTCACCTTCTCTTCAGTGACATTACTGATTTCGATACCAACCATTGTACACTGGTGGTATTACTCATTTCGACATCCCAACGTGTGACGATGTTACTTTCGATACCCCATCATGGCGGTATTTCATATTTCGACACCCCAATTCATTGGCAGTGTTACTTTCGATACCCCTATCATAGGCGATATTGTAGCAGACAACATTCAACATATTAACAGTTACTGTATCATGCCAATATCACAAATATCATCAAATAGTGCATATATAGCATGTCAATTCAACCAGATCACGTATGTATCATATATATCATGTCACCAATCACAATAATAAACATTTAATTGACAATAGAAATACCTTAGAAGGAAAAACCCAAATTTCTAAAATCAGGATTTAACCAAATCAGGATTATTTTCCAAAAAAACGTATTTTTAAAGCATAACCCAAATCCCAAGACAAATTGCACCATGGAAAGGGTGAGAAAGAGTATTTCTACTCACCTCTTGAAGACCTCCAAGAATCTCCAAGCGTATCCTATGGCGAATCCTAAATGTCGCCTTCCTCAGTCTTGAATCCCCTTCTCCTTCTCCTTCTTCTTCATCTTCTTCTCCTCGTGTTGTTGTTGTTGTTATTGTTCTCCTTCCAAACTTATTGTTTGTTGCAACCCCATCTCCCAAGCATGAAGATGCTCCACAGCCGTTACTAAGATGTTTTAGGGTGCAAAAAAGGTTCCTAACTGCACTATGGTGTTATAAGAAGGTATATATTTAGTGTTGCACTAATTCCCTATTTTTAAACCTATTTTTAACGCACCCTAACATAGAGACTGATTTTTGAATTAAGTTTTAGATAGAGTCTAGATAGAGTTCGTTATTGAATAAGTTTTAGATAGAGTGTAGTTAAAGTTTGTTATTGAATAAGTTTTAGATAAAGTCTAGATAGAGTTCTGTTATTGTTGCAGATTTTAATTATCTTTTATCCTTTCTAATTAATTCAAAGGCCCAAAACATGCAGTCCAAGCCTCCCAAAAATTATCTAATTTCTCTAAAGTTATTATCTCCAATTATTTTTATTTTTAGGATGTTACACAAAACCAAAAACCCCATCGAAGTTGATAACTTGTGGATGAGAAGTTGAGGGAATCGAAGAAACACCATTGTCAAAGGAAGGAGTGTTTGTGATAGAAGAGCCATTCCCCGGAGTCTTATTTTTGGGCTTCAATCCATCCTCTTTCCCTAGAGCATGGGCCTTAAAATATAGCCTCAATTTCCATGTTTTTTCCTCCACAGTTATTTTCCCTGGGTTAAAACCTCCCTTCGCAGTACCCGTTATCGCCTTAGAAAGCTTATGGGTAGGCCCCAAAGTTTTTTGGGAGTTTGGGCTGGGGTTTCTATTTCTTTTACGGCTTTAATTTTCATACCCCCATTTTTAATTTCATACCCCCCTTTAACCCACCAAAATTACCAACTCACCCCTTCAATACAAGTTTTTCACGGGTATTTTTTTTCTGGTTCGCGATTTCTCCCGTATGAAACCACACGGGAGTGTAAATGATTACACTTCTGTGTGGTAGCATACGGTTGTGTAAAGTTATATAAATATGTAACCGTATATAATCACACGGTAGTTAATGCTTATAAATAGCCTACCG
This sequence comes from Ammopiptanthus mongolicus, assembly GCA_039655645.1. Lineage (NCBI taxonomy): Eukaryota > Viridiplantae > Streptophyta > Magnoliopsida > Fabales > Fabaceae > Ammopiptanthus > Ammopiptanthus mongolicus. The sequence goes on from CM077344.1 coordinate 41,502,399, forward strand.
TATACAACTATACAGTAGTTTTGTTTAAATAAATAAACTACCGTATGCTTTCATACGGTACGTATATTTTGGAAGAAAAATATACTACCGTATGAAATCATACGGTTGTATATCAAATTTATCCACACGTATGATTCCATACGGTAGTCTATACCACAAATTTTGGTATACTACCGTATGGTATCATACGGTTGGCTAAAACATCAACCTACCATATGATTCCATACGGTGGCGTTACATTATTTTGAATACATTACCAAAATTTGTGGTATAGATTACCGTATGGAATCATACGTATGGATAAATTTGATATACAACCGTACGATACGGTAGTATAATTTTCTTCCAAAATATATATACCGTATGGAAGCATACGATAGTTTATTTATTTAAACAAAACTACCGTATGTATACGGTGGGCTATTTATGAGCATCAACTACCGTGTGATTGCATACGGTTGCCTATTTATATAACTTTACACAACCGTATGGTCATATACGGTTATTTGTTTACTTAAGCTACCGTATGGCTATACACGGAGTGTAGTAAACAAGCTCCCGTGTAATTATATACGGTAGCTTAAGATTTAAACAAACTACCGTATTTGACTATGCGGTAGTCTATTTATTTAAACAAACTACCGTATATCTCTATACGGTTGTTTATTTATTTAAACTACCGTACATAATCATACGGAAAAACGTGATAGGAGAAGGGTAGTTTTGGATTTTTAAAAAATTGGGGGTATGAAAATGAATTTCCTGGGTATGAAAATGAAAGACCTTCTTTTATGATGCCCTTTAACCTCCGCTTCCCTCTGGCCCCCATCTAATTTTTTCTCTGTCTCATGAACACTTCCTTCATGGGAAATCACCTTACGTGATTCTCATTTTTCAGAGTCTTTAGCGAAGATCTTAAACTGGTTTTTCAGAGCAGTATCCCTTTCTTTTCGCTCAGATTTACCCTTCTGCTAAGACTTATTATTATTAACTACCATCCAATCTCCATGAGGATCTTCCTCCTTATTGGTTACCACTTCCACAAATTTCACCTTCCCCTTGACAGTTTCCTTTTTTGAATTTGTTTCTTGTTCAGTTGTTGCACGTGCTGCCTCTCCCTGTTCATGTTGGGGAATCAAGAGGTACAATTTTTAAAATTATTTTTCAAATCCTCCTGAGCAGAAAAAACCCCTTTACATTAGGATCTCGCATTGCACATGAATCACAAGGATTAGCGTTTACCTTTTGAAGCATAGCTTTACCGTGAACACTGTGAACTCGTTAGGTGCACTGGTTGATCACAATCAATCATGAACACTGCCACAAGGTCAACAAATTTATCACGAACATTGGTTGATCACAATCAATCATGAACACTGCCACAGGGTCAGCAACTTTATCAGCATCGCCGCAGTCACCACGAACGGAAGAAATTCTTCTATCACCAGTATTGCAAAGGAGCAATACCTCTACTCAGTCCACGCGAGCAAACCACCGTCGGAGATAGCGTAGTGCTAGCTATCAGGATTGGGGAGAGGCGCAGCTCACAGAGAGAGAAAGAGAGGCGCTGCTGTCTGGGGTGTACAGCGGCCGTTATGAGCACTCCGTGTTGTATCTCTCTTAAGTGACGTGCACAACTTACTTATAGTTGTCACCCACTTAACCTAACCCTATCGGGTTACTGCAGGCTACATGCCCAATGTTTAATTATTAATTAAATCATATTTAATTAATCAATTAAATTGATCCCATTTAATTTTTAATTAAATTATATTTAATTAAATAATTAAATTAATTCTCCGAAAATTTTCTCTACGCGTATAATCCTATAGGTTCTTAATTAATTGGCAATAATATTAATTATTATTAATCATATTAATAATTAATTAATATTATAAACAATGAGCGGCATCTAACAATACATCATTGCTATCAAATTAATTATAATATTGGTGATACAACTAAAACCATATTGTAACCATATTTAATGTGAAGTCAACGTCCTTTTATCTCAATATCTTAATTGGACACAAGGCATAAATGTGTCATCCTTGTTAAGTTCAATTATTTATTTCTTGATCTAGTAATTGACATACAATAATGTGGGCCTAATATCTCATATTGTCCCACCTTAGCTTGGCCATGCATTTCTACGTCGCATACAATCAAGAAGCTTATAGACATTACTCCTGTTATATAGGAGGGACGAATCCTATCCACATCACTCACATTCCCCAACATGTTTCATTGAAGGCCCAATAACTATCTTTATAGTTATCCTGTTATAGACAACGTTTAATAGTATCAAAGCTTACAACTAGATATGTTAGGAATCGTAGTGACTTCAAGTCGAAGGACTACTTCACTATAGTCACCATGAGAATCGCTTATGACACTTACATAACTACTATGTAGCGTTCTCATAGCGGGTCACTCCAGTATAAATATTCCACTAATATTTATACCTATGTGAATAGTTGAAATCTTATATCTATGACGCTTGATACGCGGTCAGTACACTCACATAATAGTCTCGATGTATTATTATTGCCCTTATTAATAATAATAATTGAGTATGGATAATTTAATAATAGAGTTCTATTATTTAATGGTGTCTCACGATCAAGTCATACGTGACGTTCCATTAATTGAACTACATATTCTAAGGACATTATTATGCTATACATATGATCATAAAATATAACACAATAAATAAATGCCTCTTACATATATCAAATATATGATCAAAGTCATGATACAAATGATCTATTCAAAATAGATTGGCTACTAGGACTTACACCAACAATCTCCCACTAGCACTAGAGCCAATCAAGCATCAACATAACACCCATCGATCTAGTGTGAGTGTCATGCTCCCACTAAGCAAGAGACTCTAATAGTGGATTGTAAAGTGTTGTCATTCTGTACATCTTCAAATCTCCTCTATCAATCATATATTGAATGAGATGGAAGCACCTAAGTATATGCTCGGATCACTGGTGAGATAAAGTTTCCTTCACTAACACGATTACTCTATCATAATCAGAATGAGATCAATGGAGTTCGCAAAGTTAGGAACTACTATAAGTTCATAAATGAACTTCTTGATCCAAACAACCTCTAAATTTGTATTTAAGGCAACTATATACTCGCCCCCTATAATAAAATCAGCAACTTTCTCAAGCTTGAACCCTTTTCAAGCTCCCAGTGCCACCATTAAGGCAAAACACAAACCCAGACTGCGATCTAAAGTTATCTTTAACAGTTTGGAAGCTAGCATCGGTGTGACCTCTTACAACGAGCTTTTCCTCACCATCACAGATCAAGAATGAATCCTTAGTTCTTCTCAAGTACCTCAGGATATTCTTGGCTATAGTCCAATGACCTTCACTGGGATCAGATTGGTACCTGCTCATCATGCTCAAAGCATATGAGACATCTGGTTGAGTACATATCATGGCATACATAATAGATTCAATTACCCAAGCATGCAGAGTCTCATTCATGCGTTCCTCTTTTCCGGGTAGAAGGGGATTATGCCTTCGAAAGGCATATACCATGTGGATAGGCAAAATTCCTTTCATAAAATCATGCATGTTACACCGCTTTAACAATTTGTCTATGTATATACTCTGACTCAAACTAAGCAATACCAATGATCTATCTCTATAGATCTGGATAGTTAAAACATAGGTCCCCTCGCCTAAGTCTTCCATCGAGAAACAATTTCCTAACCGTGTTTTCACATTTTGTAGTGTAGGAATGTCGTTTTTGATAAGTAGTTTGTCGTCCACATACAATACGAGAAAATATTTATGCTCCCACTAACCTTCTTGTACACACAAGGTTCATCCTCATTCTTGATGAATCTGAACTGTCTTACTATATCATCAAAACGAAGATTCCAATTTCTGGAAGCTTGCTTTAATCCATAAATGGAACTATCCAATTTGCATACCTTTTCTAGCATTCTTTGGATCGACAAAACTCTCAGGTTGTGCCATGTACACATCCTCGTGAATATTCCCGTTAAGGAATGAAGCTTTGACATCCATTTGTCAGATATCATAGTCATACTATGTAGCAATAGCAAGTAGGATCTGAATCAATACAACTGGAGAGAAGGTCTCATCATAGTCATACTATGAATTTGTTTGAAACCTTTCGCGACCAATCTCGCCTTGAAGGTATTCATAATACCATCCATGTCAGTCTCTTTGCTGAAGACCCACTTGTACCCTATGGGTTTTACCACTTCAAGCGACTCCACCAAGGTTCAAACTTGGTTCGTGTACATGTATTCTATTTCGGATCCCATGGCCTCTAGCCACTTCTTAGATTTAGGGCCGGTTATGGCCTCCTTGTAGGTAACATGCTCATCTTGATCCACAAGCAGTACACCACCTTCTTGAGTTAGGAGAAGTCCATATCTCTCAGGTTTTGCACATGAACTGTTTGACCTACGCGGATCTTGTGTTACTAGAACCGGTGGTTGAATCACAACATATCGTGGAACAAGTTCTTGTTCCATTGCAGGCGGGTCAGTACTCTGTGGTGCTTGTAACACCCCGTTTCCTTGTTCAAGGTATGGGACATTACTTAAGCATATTTAAGGGCTTAATTATGTTCCTTATGTGCTGAGGAGGCCATGGTTCAAATTGGGACAATTAGGCCTTGGAACGAGCTCAGAAAGTGCAGAAACGTGGAAGAACGGACCCCGAATGCGATGAAAGGCTAATCGAGCGATTAATTAATTAATAATGGCGGGTTAGCATATTAAAACTAGACAGAGACTTGAGAATAATAGGCTTGTAAGGATAGCCTAAACATAATACTAAAAATATTCCGATAGTGGGTTACGCGAGAAAATGCTGAAGAAAACACCCAGGCGTGCCGACGGGGCAACACGCGGTGACACATGTTGGGACACCATAGTGACACCTGGAATCCACTAAACTAACCTAGTGACACATGTTTTCCACTAATTTTCCTAACTAAACTTATGGATGCCACCTAGCCTACTAAGAGACCACCAAATTCCACAACCTAATAAAATATTCCTAAAACTAATAAAAGTAACTAAACTAAACTAGCTCCATCTTCTTCACTTCATTAGTGCACGAACCAGCAAGATAAAAATGAAGAACTTCACTTCTAAAACTCCATTTTTGGAAAATTTGAAGCTAGGATAAAGGCAGTTCCGGTCATCGGAATTTCTAACCGATCGCGTATTCGGGTTCGTAGTTGCGGCAACTTCGTACTACTGTCATTGCATGTTAGTTTCCTCGAGGTAAGTCAGGACGTCGTAATGTCAACCTTTGTTCCTTTTTAAGCTCTGTAAGTTCGTTCTACTCTCGTTGTTAATCCCGACATCGTTTGAGTGCATTTTAGGCTTTTATGGGTGTTTCTGCCGATTCATCATTCGAGGAGTTGCACGAGAGATCGTGTTTCGTGGCTACATGCTTAGAGTTCTCGATTCATGTTCTTCGATTGGTTGTCATTGATTTTGATATCGTTTCTGAGTTTTTGGTTGTTTCTAGATCCCATGCGTATGCTTGGGGCGATTGTTGGCCCAATGTCCATGCCAGGGGTATCCTTGGCAGTGTGAGGAGCTACGTGTTGATCTTATAGGAAAGCATGTACGTTTTCTGGTTGCAGAGTTGCAGTTGAGGTTGCACGGGAAAGCGCACAGGAAACAGTTCAAGTAGGGAGAAAGAAATTGTTATCATCGGGAAGGCATGCGTAGTATAGTATGTATGCATGTGTAGGGGAGCCTTAAACCCTACTAAAGGTTGAGCCTTGGACAACGTACCTAGACCCCAGGTGTAGGTATCTTTGGGCTATCACCGTTAAGATAATACCTTAGGCTAGACGACGTGATTGTTGACGTTGATATGTCGAACTGCCTATGTGATTATGCGTTTATCTGTCAACGTGATGATATCTATATTGGCATGCTTATTGCTGTGATATTTTATTCTTGTGATTGGATGGATGATTGTTGATGAGATTATGGTGAGATGGTGATGTTGTTCAGGTTGATACCGTAGTGGTTATGACCGTGGAGCTGTGGCTCATGGATGCCGTCGTTGATGTTGTTGATGTTATCGTGGATGCAATGCATCGTGGCTGTGGCCGAGTGCTTAGGCATGAGGTTCCGGTATCAACCTGTGATGGATGTTTGTTGCATATCATAGCATATTTGATCCCAATGGGGGATGCCCAAATGGGGGCGAGATGTGTACCACCGATCCCAAGGCGGGATGTCTAATTGGGGACGTTATTGATCCCGACGGGGCTGTCCAACTGGGGACGTGATGAAATCGGCCGACATGCATATAGGGATCAATATCCCTCATAGAGGTTTGATATGAGAGAATAACTTTTGAGATGGTTGTGCTGTATGACTCGAGAGATGTTTGTTTTGAGTGTTGATTGTTGTATGTGATGCGCCCCTCTCCCATCTTTGATGATAAACATGTTCTTATCTCCCTATATCTCTTTATATGTATGTGCTACCGCTCTTCAACGAGTAGACAACGATCATCTTGAGAACGATGGAGTGGAGGCAGCATATAACATCTCGGTTTTTTCTATGAACTCTGATCGAGTTGGTTAATCTCGATTGGAGCTTTGGATGATTGTGTAAATTGTTGTGTGTTAGTTTTAGACCTAATTTGAAGCTTAGGAATAGGCTTGAACAAGGTTGGAGGTGCCTAAGGCGTCAAACGAGTAACTGTGGAAGCTAGATGTTTGGAAAGCTTTTCCCAGCTGAATGCAACGCTCAAGCGTGGGAAAGGATCACGCCTTAGCGTGCCAACGCTCAAGCGTTGGTGACATTGCACGCTCAAGCGTTCTGAGTGCATTTGCCAGCTGGTGTGCTTTTTGACGCGTGTGCTACACGTGTCAAGCCAAGGTCGAGGCGGAGCGGACAAGGTTCCATGCTCAAGCGTGGAGGGGACCCTCACGCTCAAGCGTGGGCACGTTAAAGCGTGCAGGAATGTCTACGCTAAAGCGTGCACAACAGCTCAAGTTAGTGGAGTTTTCTCTTCTCCTTCATTTGTTGCACCAAACTTAGAGAACTCCAGAGGTTTCCAGAGAGTCTAGAGAGAGAAACAGAGTTCTTTTGTGAGAAAGCTTGATTTCGAGGCGATCGAAGTATCGGAACGCGATTCCGACTGCACCGTTATGATCGCGGCTAAGTTATCTACAACTCTGACGGATTAGTTTTTCGATTCGCCACAGGTAAACCCGGACCCCTAACACGTGTTCTTTGTGTTCTTGGCATCCTTCGAGTCTTTACCTTTCTCTTTGATCTTTTGGGCTTGCCCTAGGGCTAACACTATATATGTGTTATGCTCGTGATTAGGGCAAAGTTCGTGCTCGCGGTGGTGCGAGGCTTGGAGCCGAGGCCGTAGTTGAGGGGCTGTTTCAAGCTGCCATAGGAGGGTGGCAGCGAGCTTGAGGAAGGAGGAGTGAGCCGGTGATTGCCTAGATTCGCGTCACGACTATTCAGGTGGGGAGAAAGAGTACTGCTGCCGTCAGGAAGGCAATAGTAATGTAGTACGTTTCTGCTATGTGTATGGAAGCCCTAACCTTATTAGTGGTTGAACCCTGATAAAGTAGTTAAACCCTAGGTTTAGCTTACTTTGGGCTATCTCCATTAAGTTTGGTAACCCTAGGCTAGTAAACTATTGATTAAGGATGTTTGACTTCGTATGATTGTATGTTGCTGCTTGTTGTTGTTGCTATCTGTCTAAGTGCCTATATGCTACTTGGTAGGTGATATGCTGCTATATGCTATAGTCGATGTTATTGCTGTTGTTAGTATGCTGTATGCTGTACTGTTGAGCATTGTGGCAGAATGCCGTAGAATTAAGTTTGGTTGTGTGCCGTGTTGCTTTTGGTTTGATATCGTGGATGGTGCCGTTGCTATTATGCTAACTTCTTGAGGCTGTAGCCGTGTTTGTTTGAGCTGTGGCTCGTGGACGCGTGGCGTCGAGGCTGTGGCCGTGTGGATGCAGTGACATCTGTTATATGCTACCTGTTATGTGTTTGCTGCATTACTACTATTTTTCGACTTTATGATACGATATATTTCTTATCTCCCTTCTGTTTTTCCTTGTTGTATGTTATGTGATCGCTTGAAGACGATGAGCCAGCGGAGATTCAACATGGACCCAAGGCTTCACCCGTTCCTCATGAGGGCATCGCGGATGCCGGTGCTGGGCGATATTGAGATCGTGTACCATGATGAGAGGGGATGGCGAGTAGACCCCTCTACCTTTTTGGTGATGTACACAGGACCCGTTAGTCTGATCTTTCGGAGCGGCACGCCTCCTTATGTAGATATCATCGGCCCCTACCACGTGTACCAATTTCTACCTTTCCTGAGGATGTGGCGACCTCCGAGGCAGATGGAGCGAGACTACACGTGGGTAGCACCCCAGTCTTCGATCGTGACCAGCAAGAGAGGTTACGTCTATCGAGGCCAGCGCAGGAGGACCGAGCAGTATCTGAGGACCTACCGCAGGCGGAGGATCGTGCTCTCCAGTTCTTTGTCAGAGTACGAGCCTATTGTGCGGTGCGGTACAAGCGTACTCATGGCGAAGGTCAGGGTAGCTCAAGGCATCCTCACCACTAATGGTGAGAGCATGCAGTGCGTCCTAGGGAATGAGCCGAGAGTTTTTGATGTATCTTTTGAGAGACCGACGGGGGTTTGCTGGTGAGCTCCGAGAGTTTTATTTTGCTTTTGATGTATTTTGGTTTTACCTTCAGGATGTATATGTATGTACAGTGCCCTACTGATGGGGCTAAGTTATGTATGTTATCGTACTGTTATGTTATATTGCGCTTCTACTCTGATCACTTTTCTATGCTTGCCATTTTGTTTGCTTTCTTCTTCATCGCTGTTTGTTTACCACGCTATCGCTTTATATACGGCTAGGCATAGATAATAATAATAATAATAAGAGGTTGGGACTAATGGGAAAGCTTCATACATACGGGGTCATCTCATTTTGGTGGTATCAGAGCAGTTCGATTCTAATATCGGACTGTGAAGGTAAAGTGTACTGGCTTTGACGGTTGATATGTTGCGTGCTTTAGTTTAGTTTTCGTTTCCGCTTTTATCCTTTCCACTTCACTTTGTTTGCTTTATAAAGCGCACTAACGTTTATAATATGGTTGAGGTTAGTTAATATCTTAGGTTCTTTAATGGGACAGCGGGTTGTCTCATTTTGGTGGTATCAAAGCAGTTCGGCCCTAACCGGACTGTGAGGCCAATTGTACTGGCATTGTTAGTTGGATCCACATCGGATACCGACTATGCTTAGAGATGGGTAGAGAGTCTAATGCACATGTTATCGAGGGTGATAACTATTTTATTCGTAAGACATATAACATGTATATCTGCTGATTAATATTGTATGTCTTATGAATCGAAATTAATGTTCCCTTTTCAAGAAGGAATGGCTAGAGGATGTGGTAGAGGAAGAAGAACACCCGCTGGAACTGGGGACTTCAACCAAAATGGGGATTCCTAGGGAACCGGGAGTGGCGGAGATCAGAACGAAGCGATGAGGGCCATGAGGGATTTGGCCACTACAATGCTGCAACAAACACAATAGAATGTGCAGTTCTTGTAGCGACAAGAGGAGAGGGAAGCTAGACAACAACAGTTGCACCCGATAAGAGGAGCCGAGATGGTGGATACTGGTCTGAACGCATTTATGAAGGGAAATCCTCCTCAATTCCATGGAGAATATAATCCAGAGGCTGCTGAACTTTGGTTACAAGAGATTGAGAAGGTCTTTGTCGCTATCCACTGCAGAGAGGATATGAAGGTCACATACGCTGCTTTCATGTTAGTTGGAGCAGCGGAGGCATGGTGGAGGAACAAGCAGAGACTGCTAGAGGCTGAAGGGAGGATGCTAACTTGGGACGTGTTTAGATAGAGCTTCTTGGAAAAGTATTTCCCGAGATTCCCTCAATTGATTGAAAAGTGTACATTACTGGAAGGGCATGATCAAGAGGGAGATGCACACGCTCAAGTGAAAAGTGGTGGATCGGTTAGAAGTAATAGCCAGAGAGGCAGAGGAGGACGGATCCAACAGAGGGCGAAACCTTACAGTCGCCCAGGTCAACAAACAACAAGTTATGGAAGAGGGAGCAACAGTCAAGGGCAACCAGGATTTTCCACGTGTTTCCGATGCGGCGGACCGCATCTAGTGAAGGATTGTCCTAGACCATCTAGTGTCAACTATTTCCGTTGTGGCAAGTGGGGCCGCTATGCCAACTAGTTTCGACAAGGTGATACTAGTAGGAGTCAAGTTCAACAACAAGGTAGAAGAACTCAGGATGTGGGAACAAGGCAACCAATGGTGAGCCAGGAGGGCAGACCATAGACAACGGGAAGAGTGTTCGCCGTGAGAGGATCTAAAGCCTCTTGAAGTCCCAACCTGATACAAGGGAAGTGCCTAGTAGCTGGGAAACTCTTATCTGTTTTGTTTGATTCAGGCGCTACACACTCTTTTATATCATTAGCATGTATGGATCATTTGAATTTACCTGTTTCATCCTTACCATATGATTTGGCCGTTTCTACACCTACGAGTGATTCCCTAACAACCCTATTTGTCTGTTTACAACGCCCGATTGTTATAGAGAACCGATCTTTTCTTGTTGACCTAGTATGTTTGCCTATGCAGCAGATTGATGTTATCTTAGGCATGGACTGGTTTTCGGCCAACCATGTGGTACTAGATTGTTAAAATAAAACCCTCCGCTTTTCCAAGTAATCTGGATCATTGTCTGCCAGTGATGGTGTGCCGGGAGTTGTACAATCAAAGGAATGCATGGTGCTGTTTTATTTGGAAGCCAAGGAGGCTCCGAGTCTAGATGCTTTACCGGTGGTGCGTGAGTTTCCAGATGTTTTCCCGGATGATGTGCCAGGTTTGCCACCCAAGCGGGAGATAGAGTTCACCATCGATCTTATGCCTGGAGCCAGACCAATTTCGATAGCACCTTATCGAATGTCCCCAACAGAGTTGGCAGAGTTGAAGAAGCAACTGGACGATATGCTGAGGAAACTATTTATAAGGCCAAGTGTTTTACCGTGGGGAGCACCCGTGTTGTTTGTCAAGAAGGAGGATGGTAGTTCAAGGCTGTGTGTGGACTACCAACAGCTCAACAAGGTAACGATCATGAATAAGTACCCATTGCCAAGGATTGATGATCTTATGGACCAGTTGGGAGGAGCAACAGTGTTTTCGAAGATCGACTTGAGATCCGGTTATCATCAGATAAGGGTGAAGGAGGATGATATACCGAAGACGGCTTTCAGGAGTCGATACGAGCACTACGAGTATTTAGTTTTGCCTTTCGGTGTGACTAATGCTCCAGCCGTGTTCATGGACTGTATGAACAGGATCTTTAGACCTTACCTTGATAAGTTTGTCGTTGTTTTCATCTATGACATCCTTATCTACTCCTCGAACAAGGAAGAGCATCAGGAACATCTGAAGGTTGTACTTCAAGTTCTAAAGGATAGGCAACTCTATGCCAAGTTTTCTAAGTGTGAGTTCTGGTTGGAAGAGGTACAATTTCTTGCACATGCGATCAACAAGGATGGCATAACAGTAGATCCTACAAAGGTAGAAGCTGTGGTTAAATGGGAAAGCCCTAAGATGTTAAGCGAGATCAGAAGCTTTCTCGGGCTAGCAGGATACTATAGGAGGTTCATCGAGGGATTCTCAAAGATTGTGTTACCTCTGATGCAATGAATGAGGAAAGGAAAAGTGTTTGAATGGACAGAAGAGTGTGAGGCTAGTTTCCGAGAGCTGAAAAGGAGGCTAACAACATCTTTGGTACTAGTCTTACCAAAGCCATCGATGCCGTTCGATGTATACTGTGATGCATCGTATCAAGGCTTGGGTTGCATACTCATGCAAGAATGGAAGATAGTGGCTTTTGCCTCCAGACGGTTAAGAGTGCATGAACGGAACTACCCAACCCATGACCTAGAGTTGGCCGCAATAGTGTTTACATTGAAGATATGGAGACACTATCTCTATGGTGCTAAATTCAGCGTGTTTAGCAACCACAAAAGTTTAAGGTATTTGTTTGACCAGAAGGAGTTGAGCATGAGGCAGAGGAGGTGGATGGAATTCATAAAGGATTATGAATTCGACCTACAATACCACCTTGGAAAGGCCAATGTGGTAGCGGATGCATTGAGTCAGAAATCTTTGCCTATGTCGGCTCTGATGGTGAAAGAGTTGGAGTTGTTAGAGCAGTTCAGAGATCTAAACTTGGATGTGGAGTGGTGTAAGGATAAGATAATTTTAGGAATTGTCACTATCACTAGTGATTTGCTGAACTTAATCTGGAAGAAGCAAGGAGGAGATCAATAGCTACAAGAGATGAATCAGATGGTGGAAGAAGGTAGGACCTCAGAGTTTATGAGAGGTACTGACAGAATCCTAAGGTTTGGAGAAAGGATCTGTGTGCCAGAGGATAAAGAAGTTAGGAAGATGATCTTGGAAGAGGTATGTAAGAGCAAGCTAAGCTTTCATCCAGGGGATACGAAGATGTATCAAGATCTGAAAAGGACGTTTTGGTGGCTAGGGATGAAAAAGGAGGTAGCATAGTATGTCCAATCCTATTTGGTGTGTCAAAAGGCAAAGATCGAACACCAAAATCTAGCAAGGATAATGCAATCACTAGACGTCCTAGAATGGAAATGGGATAGTATTGCAATGGATTTTGTTTCCGGAAGGACACAAAAGAGGCACGATGCAATCTGGGTGATCGTTGACAGGCTTATGAAATGTGCTCATTTCTTGACAATCAACCAGATTTATTCTTTAGAAAGGTTAACCTAGATTTACATCAAGGAAGTTGTTAGGTTGCACAGAATACCCTCAAGTATAATTTCGGACCGAGATCCGAGATTTACTTCGAGGTTTTGGCAAAATCTAAACAGTCCATTGGGAACGAAGCTCAAGATGAGTTCAGCTTATCATCCGCAAACAGATGGTCACTCTGAAAGGACAATCCAATCTTTGGAGGATATGATAAGAACATGTGTTTTGGAAAACACAGGAAGTTGGGACGATTTCCTTCCCCTGATTGAATTCGCGTACAACAATAGTTTCCACTCGAGTATTGGCATGGCACCATACGGCGCACTGTATGGAAGAAAGTTCAGAACACCGCTCTATTGATATGAAGTCGGGGAGAACCAGTTGATAGGCCCAGAGATGGAGCAGCGAACAACAAAGCAAGTACAGAATATTCGGGAAAAGATGAAAGTCGCACGAAATCGGCAGAAAAGCTACAGTGACAAGAGTAGGAGACCTTTGGAGTTACAGGAAGGTGACCATGTCTTTATGAGAGTCACTCCAAGAACCAAAATTGGCAGGGCAATCAAATTTAGAAAGCTTACCCCTAGATTCAATGGACCATTTCAAATCCTTCGTCGAATTGGCCCATTTGCCTACCAAATTGCTTTACCTCCCAATCTAACCAATATTCATGATGGATTCCATGTATCCCAACTCAGAAAATACCATCCTGATCCATCACACGTGATAAAGCCTGAATCAATATAGATAAGAGAGAACTTAGAATATGAGGCACTGCCTGTACGGATTGAGGACAGGAGAGTGAAAGAACTCCGTGTTGGGGTAAGCCCTAGAGGCTAATCTATTTTGAATAGATAATAATTTATATCATGACTTTGATCATATATTTGATATATGAATAAGGCATTTATTTATTATGTTATATTTGATGATCATATTTATAGCATAATAAAGTCCTTAGAATAGGTAGTTCATTTAATGGAACGTCAAGTATGACTTGACCGTGAGATGCTATTAAATTATAGAAAACTATTCTTAAATATCCATGGTCAAGTATTATTATTAATAAGAACAATAATAATACATTGAGACTATTAAGTGAGTGTCCCGATGACCACATTTCACGAGTCATAGATATAAGATATCAAGTCTTCACATAAGTATTAGTATTAGTGGAATATTTATACTGGAGTGACCCGCTATGAGAACGCTGCATAATAATTATGTAAGTGTCATAAGCGATTCTCATGGTGACCATAGTGAAGTAGTCCTTCGACTTGAAGTCACTATGATTCCTAACATATGTAGTTGTAGACTTTGATGCTATTAAACGTTGTCTATAACAGGACAACTATAAAGATAGTTATTGGGGCCTGCAATGAAACATGTTGAGGAATGTGAGTGATGTAGATAGGATTCGTCCCTCCTACATAACAGGGGTAATGTCTATAGGTCTCTTGATGGTATGCGACGTAGAAATGCATGACCATGCTAAGGTGGGACAATATGAGATATTGAGCCCACATGATCGTACGTCGATTACTAGATCAAGAAATAAATAATTGGACTTAACAAGGATGACACATTTATGCCTTGTGTTCAATTAAGACATCGTGACGAAAGGACGTTGACTTCACATTATATATGGTTACAATATGGTTTTAATTGTATCACCAATATTCTAATTAATTGGGTAGCAATGATGTATTGCTAGATGTCGCTCATTTTTTATAATATTAATTGATTATTAATATGATTAATAATAATTAATATTATTGCCAATTAATTGAGAACCTATAGGGTCACACGCATAGAGCAAATGTTCAGAGAATTAATTTAATTGATTAATTAAATATGATTTAATTAATACTAAAACATTGGGCCTATAGCGTACAGTAGCCTAACTAAGTTAGGTTAAGTGAGTGACAGCTATTAGTAAGTTGTACACGTCACTTAAGTGACACACAACATAGAGCACTCATAACGGCTGCTGTACACCCTTGACAGGCGCGCCCTCTTTTCTCTCTGTGTGTTGTGCCTCTCCCAATCTTGATAGCTAGCACTACGCTATCTCTAACGTTGGTTTGCTCGCGTGGACTGAGTAAAGGTATTGCTACTTTGCAATACTGTTGATAGACAAGAACCTCCCCCTTTGGGGTGATAGCAGCAGTGTTCCTCCGATCTGCTGCTCTGTAGCTGTGTAGATCAAGTTGCCATTCACACCGTAGCAATGTTCGTGATTTACCAGTGTTGCCGACGTGCTCACAGTGTTCGTGGTAAAGCTACGCTTCAAGAGATAAACACAATATCCTTGTGATTCATGTGCGATACGTGGTCCTTTAGTAAAGGGGTTTTTTCGCTTAAGAGATTTTTATAAATTGCTTTTAAAAATTATCCCTCTTGAAACCCCAACACTCCGCGGGAAGCAGATTCCCTTAGTCAAGGTCATATGGGATGCTACAACAGGAGATGCTACATGGGAAAGAGTAAAGGACATGCGACAACAGTATCCATGTTTGTTCTAAAAGGTACATCGAATTTCAAGGACGAAATTCTTTTTAAGGGGGTAGTAATGTAACACCCTTTTTCCTTGTTCAAGGTGTGAGACATTAATTAAGCATGTTTAAGGGCTTAATTATGTTCCTTATTTGATGAGGAGGCCATGGTTCAAATTGTAACATCCCAAAAACCCTACGTCTGCCTTTTAACTGTTTGTGTGAATAACTTGACTGAGAACACAATTCAATTAATCATAATCATAATAATAGTTGGAAATTCATATTTGAATTTCAATTATGAGCTTAATAATCATAAGGTGTTGTTTTGAATCCAGTGTGCTGTTTTGAGCCGGAACAGGTAAAAATATTATTATTTTAATCGGGACCGCTTTACCTTGGGATGCGTGTCAGGGTCGGGAAGTAATCTGGCCCGGGGTCGGGAAGTTGTTCTGGCCCAGTGTCGGGAGCAGTTCATGACTACATCTCACACTTCACGAGACATTGTCAACCATCCATCACCTTTTCATTCCTTTAACCGATGGATTAGATTCTTATGAGTTCTGCCTAATAACCTAGCATCTTTTCCTTTTATGGTGAAAGCAACTTAACCACTTATGGTTAATCTCTACACTTTGAATGAGAGTTCAACACCTCTTGTCCTTGTTTGATCATGGCCATCCATTTTCTTACACTTAATCACATCATATGTCATGGAAATGTGATTAATTTTGGAACCAAAATCAATTGGCCTTCACGGCCAAGTGTTGTCTTAACACTAGGAAACACTTTTCATTTTTCATTCCTACGATCAAAGCTCCCTTTTGTTCATGAGCATTTCATTTTCTCTCTTCTATTTCATGCATTCTCATATTCGGCCCTCTCTAGAGAATTACTATCGAAATTTCTCTTCTTGATTCTAAAACCATAGATCATCTAGTCTTGATCTCCTACACATCTTTGGTGAAGAAAGTTTTCTCTTTGGAGGAACTATGTTCTTGAGCCCCAAGAACATCAACCTTGATCTTCAAAGTGTTCTTCATAAAGTAAGCTTCTAACCTTATTTCTTCTTCATTTCATTTCATAGAATCATGAAGCAACCTCTCCTAGCTCATGATTTTGCTAAACAAAGTTTAAAATCATGATGTTTTTGGCTAACATAGGTTCGGCCATCTCTTATTTCTTAGTGCTTGGAGTTTTGCTCATCCTAAAGATCTTCATTAAGGTAATGGGGGAGTGAACCTCATCACACCACATTGGTGGTGGTGAAGATGGTTTATGGGTTTGGTTTGGGGAAAACCCTAAACCAAGGATTTCCTACTTTGTCTATTTGGTTCTCTATGAGAACAATGTTGTAATAATAATTTGTTGCTTGATTTGTGTTCATTGATGTGTTTGAATGGTTGAAAATAATTTTTATGTGAGGGAAAACCCTAACCTAGAGTTCCTTCATCTTTTGTTGAAAAGAGTTTGTGAAAATATGATTTTCGGATCTGACCTTGTGTGAGTCATTTAGGTTTTTCTCTCAACCAAGATCTTGGATTTCAAAACTTGTTTTTGATCCTAAAACTAGTTGCGTGTGATTTCATAAAGATTTGACCCTTGAAAAATGTGTTTCAATCTAAGCATAAAATTTTATATCGGATTCTGACTATTGTGACTTATTTCGTGAAACTGTACTAACTCAGCTATTGTTTGTGAGAAAAAATTTATATCCAAAAACTAGACATCCTAAGCTTTCATATGAGTCCTCTTTTGCTCAAATCCAAGTTTGTTTGGTCAATCAAATGTTTGTCACAAGTTGATGCTTGATATGCTGAAATTTTCTGTATACGGATTTTGGTGTTGATATTTGGAATTTTATGTTATGATGTTGGTGTGACTATTTGTGTTTGAGTGTTAGTGTTGAAAATCATTTTGGCATGGTGAAGAACTATTCTTAGGTTCAAGACCTAAGGATAGGATTTTTGAATGATGAACTTGTTCATGCATTTACTACTTGATGGAATGACTATATGTTGAGATGTTTTTCATGATGCTAGCATGTTGTTGGATGGCTTGTATTTTGTTGGAAAACACCATGGGAGGTTCGGCCTTGTTAAGATAGAAAGGGGAAGCCAAAGCTTCTATGTTCAAGTAATGATGTAATAGACTTAAATGATTCCAAGAAGGCAAAAGAAATTAAAAAGACCTACCTTACTTACATGGAGGCATTCGGCCATACCATAGTAATTAGGGCTAGGAACCTAAAATGTTAATGCTAAGAGGCTTAATGTGTTTATACTAAAGTATAAAGGGAATAGAAATTAAAAAGGTTTTCCAAAGAATTCAAGTCTTGGTCCCAAAGAACCAAGTGTTGTAAATTAAGTATTTTGATCTCGTGTGAAAAGTATTTAAGGATATGAGGGTTTGATTTTGATCAACCACTTATTTTATCATGTTGTTTCAAGGAAAATATTTTCAAGAACAAAGAGTTTTCTAAATGATTAGTGTGATTTCCAAAGGTTTTGGTTAGTAAACCTACTTTCAAGAGAAATGAGAATCCTTGTAAGTATTTTCTTTAAAACAATGAGTCCTTACACTACTATGATTAATTTTGGAATCTTACCAAATAAAAGAGTTAATGTTTTCATTTGAAAATGAAAAGGTGATTTAAAGAAAAATATGTTTTCCCTTTTTACACTAAGTAAAGAAAATAAGTATTATTCTAAAGGAAGTTTTACGTTAGTTTGGCAAAAGATGAGGTACTGTGTATCTTGGGGCTTTGAATACCTTACGAGTATTTGTATAGAGTTTCAAAACTATGTTTGATAAAAGGGGATTTCATGAACCAGTTTACTGCTAAGGAAAGTATTTTGAAGATCATACTATAGTAGCATAATTATGTATTATCTTCAAAAAAGGAAATTCAATGAGTTCCATAATGTACTCACAAAGATTTAGTAAAAGACATGCACTAACGTCTAGTGATCATGACAAAATCATGTTCCACACCCTTGATGATTTAGGTCATCTAAGGAATCCATAACGTTTAAAGCACGAAGAGTTACTTATAGCAAATAAGTAATATTCCTTTGGTAGACAAGTGAGAAGATTGATGAAGGGGATCCTTGTGGACCCTGTCCTCCATAATACATCCAGGTTATGAACTAATGTATCATAAGACGTGAACTTCATGTTACGAACGACGAGGTGGTACGCGATTTCAAGGAACGGAAACAAGAATGGGTGATTGAGGGCAAGTTGTGTGAAAGTGGGTCTCGTAAGGATATCATGTGGTTTATCTTGATAAACATGGTACTACCGTGATGAGATAGTACGTGGTTGTATTATGACATTTCTTGACATGCATGTGCATCTGTGCATGAGTTCGGCGGTATGCCTAGGAGTTGAGATTACACCTTGGTGCAGGTGCGATTGTCTGAGGTGTCGATCATGAGGATCTTAGGGATGTCGGGGGTTGGGGAAGACATGTGGCCAGAGAGTAGCTCCTCTGTGTCATGGATATCCATCGAAAAACACTAACGTCTTGATTGAAACACCGGGCAAATCATGATTTGGGTCAAGAACGCCTGGCGTGAGCCGTTATAGCAATTGTGATCTTGATGTGGCACTGTGGGGCTGAGATAACGCAGACAATGTTCTCTCAATCACTCATTCTTTTTTGTTTAGCTCCATGGAGTAGGGGTCAGAGTCTTACCCTTGTGGCATATGGCATTGAGTCATGTACATTGCATTGCATTGCATGACTATTGATGGATACATTTACATGTTATGCATTATTATCCTTTGTTGATGATGTCTTATGCTGTCGATTGGATAATATGAGATATTGAGATGTATGATATGCATGACTGGTATTTTATTGTCTTGTGTGTCGTACCGTTTTTACTCCTGCCGTGTGTTGTGCTGATGAATGGGAATCTCACCTCATTACTTTGTATTGCATCGTTGTGCGCTTCTCTGGTTGTTTCCCGAGAAGTTCGTGTTACCGAGACTTCACCCGACGTTTTGGATGCACCTCTCTGTTGAGCCTTCCAGTGGTTTTGGCGTTTGGACATCTAGTCATTATGAGCTTCTAGCGAAGTACATGGGAAGAGCCACACTCACTATCTACAAGGGTCGTAGAGGAAGAGTTCTTGACCGCTCCACAGCTTGTCTTCATGTCGTTTGCTGTCAAGGTTGTACTCGTAAGTGGAATGCTAGATGGACTTTTCCACCGATGTGTTCAGTGCCTTCTTCCTCTGATAGGGGTAGGCTGCTTGTTAACAGAGTTGGTTCTAAGTCAACTTCTGCTATGTCTTCCATAGGGATGCCTGCAATAGTCCCTGCTATGGTTCCTGTTAGGTCCCGTTTGATGGGTCCTGGTTGGAGGGCGATGAGTGAAGAGACTAGGCGTAAGGTGATTTACCCACACCTCCCTATTTCTTTTGCTTGTCTCTCCGAAAAGGAGAAGTCAAAGGAAATATTTAGCGGTTGATCCGAGAGATGTCTTCTTGTGTAGTATGTTGTTGGTTAGTGTAGGGTCTTAGAGAGTCTGTACCTTTCTTTTATCTTTTGTGGAGCTGCGACTCCAAGTATCTTATGTTTAGGAGCTGCGTCTCCAATCTTTTATGATGAGTTTGTATCTTTCTGTTTTCTTTCTGTAGTTGGGTTGGGTTCTTATGTAAACCTTTATGAACTTATGAACTTATATTATGAAGTGTTGCTATTTACCTTACACGCATAAACGGTTACGAGCTTTTACAGTTATGTCTTGCGTAAAGGAAAAATTCAACCCATCTTTCTTAGATGTTTTAATTAACACGTTTTTCGGCCTTAGAGTATTTTAAAATGTTCGTAAATGTGATGCCCCCAGAAAAAGGTGTTACACAAATTGGGACAATTTGGCCTTGGAATGAGCTCAGAAAGTGTAGAAACTTGGAAGAATGGGTCCCGAACGCGATGAAATGCTAATCGAACGATTAATTGATTAATTAATTAATAATGGAGGGTTAGCATATTAAAACCAGACGGGGACTTGAGTACAATAGGCTTGTAAGGATAGCCTAAACATAATACTGAAAAATATTCCGGCAGTGGGTTACGCGGGAAAATGCTGAAGAAAACACCCAGGCGTGCCAACGGGGCAACACGCGGTGACATGTATTGTGACACCATTGTGACACATGGACTCCACTAACCTAACCTAGTGACACATGTTTTTGACTAATTTTCCTAACTAAACCTATGGATGCCACCTAGCCTACTAAGACACCTCAAAATTCCACTACCTAATAAAATATTCCTAAAAGTAACTAAACTAAACTAGCTCCATCTTCTTCACTTCATTAGTGCATGAACCAGCAAGATAAAAGTGAAGAACTTCACTTCTAAAACTCTATTTTTAAAAAATTTGAAGCTTGGATAAAGGCAGTTCCAGTCATAGGAATTTCTAACCAATCATGTATTCGGGTTCGTAGCTGCGGCACCTTCGTACTGCTGTCATTGCATGTGAGTTTCCTCGTGTAACATCCCAAAATTCCTATAGCTGTCTTTTAACTGTTTGTGTGAATAACTTGACTGAGAACACAACCTGATTAATAATAATCGTAAAAATAGTTAATAATTGGAAATTCATATTTGCATTTCAATTATGAGCTTAATGATCGTAAGATATTGTTTTGAGCTTACTATGTTATTGCGAGTCGGGACACTCACTGATAACCTATAGTTGTCAAAACACTAGTTGGACATGAATGGAATTCATAAAGAAGTCCCAGGGTATTTTGGTCTTTTCGCAAGGAACCTTAGATATTTTCTAGGAAGCCATCATGACAAATGATGAGTCATAGGACAAGGATGGAATTCCATAAGTTCGTAGGGGCAAAATGGTCTTTGCCATCATAAATATCTTAGATATTTTAGAAGAGTCATCATGACAATGGTGAGTCATAAGGGCAAGGATGGAATTTCATTAGTTCTTAGGGACAAGAGAGTAAAATCACATAGGGACAAAAATGGTATTTCACAAAATGGCTAAGGGCAAAATGGTTTTTCCACCATAAATATCTAGATATTTTAGAGAAGTAATCATGACTTGTGGTGAGTCATGGTGGTGACTCACCCACTGACTCATCGCACTCAGGTGACCTGTGTCTCTCGTCCGGTGTCTAGTTTTGTCTCTGGACGTCCGTTTTGGACTCCGTCGATTTCCCGATTTAATATTTCGCCCGAATAAATATATTATTTCACTTTTAGTGAAACGTTTCGAAATAACCAAAGTCGTCGGGAATTCAATATAAAACCTAACCATTTCGTTCATGAGTCAAAATTAGGTTTTTTGATCAGTAAGATCTTATTGTCAGTGGAAAACATAGACCAGTTTTCGTCTGAATTTTCAACCTAAAATTTAACCGTAACTCTTTATAGTAAAGTAGAGTGTGGATAATCATCTTTTTGTCAATTCATGACAACTTTCACTTTGTCAACTTTTCTTTCATGGAAAAAGCTAAACTACCTACATTTGGTTAACCTCTACAACTTTTGTTATGAAAGCAACACCTATGCACTTCCATTAGATCTTGGCCCTTCATTTTCTATCACACTTTAGCTTGATTTTATTCATAAGACATCAAGGCCATTCAGCCATATCACTCCACAAACACCATCCAACTTCATTTTTACTTCTTATAAAGATCAAAGCTTTCATTTCTTAGGTTTTTGAAAAATCCTCTCTTCTCTTCGTATTCGGTTCTACCTTCTAGATCATCAACCAAACTTCTTTCTTCAATTCTAAAACCATACTTCATCTTATCATGATCCAAGGATCAACTTTGGTGAAGGAAACTTCTTGTTTTAGTGAAGCGTGTTCTTGAGCACCAAGAACACCATCCAAAACCTTGAAGTTGTTCTTGAGTTGGTGAGATTCTAAATCCTTTTGCCTTTCATTTCCTTACTTATTACCTTGAGTAATCATCTTCTAGTTCTTCATTTTCATGAAAACAAGTTCAAGATCTCACCTTTTTCTCTCCTCTAGGTTCGACCATCCTTTCTTTAAAGGAGCTTGGAGTTTCCTTTCACTAACACCTCTTCACTAAAGGTATGGGGAGTGACCCTCATCACACCAAAATTGGTGGAAGATGAAAATGGTTGTTTATGATTGGTTTGGGTGAAACCCTTTTGCTTGGGTTCACTACTTTATTTGTGATGTTCTCCTTGAGAACATGGTTGTAATAATGTTTCCATGCTTAGTATATACTTATGATGATGTATGCTTGGATGGAAAAATGTTTTCATGTATGTTGAAAACCATACTTTGATATCTAGATCAAGTAAGGATTTTTATGCTTGTTTATGGTTGAATGATGTATGATTATTATTCATCATAATACTGTGATCATTTTGAGCTATTACTTGACAAGTTAGTGAAGCAAAATCTTCACATCCCTATGGTATAGTCTTCGGCCATGGATACTACAAAAGGAAGAACATAAGTTTGTTCTTGAACTTCAATGTTTTTAAAAGTTAAAAAGTGTTTTAATAACTTGTATTTTCAAAAACAAACAAGAAGTGATTTTGATCCAAGAATCAACTAAGGGTTAGGCCCTCAAGTGTTTTTAACTAAGGTGAAAATGTGTTTTACTTTAGTCAAAGTTTTTTCAATTAAATAAGTGTTTTAAGAATAAAATGATGAAAATGATTTCATGAAAGTAAACTTAAGATGAAGCTACCTTAGGTTTAGTAGGATGTCAAATTCTTTTTAAAAACCAAGTTAACATTCAATCTTCAAAGTTTAAAGAGGACTTTGTCCTAAAGTTTAGTTTTAAATGAATCATAGTTCGAAAACTAAATGAAATTTCATTTTATTTTCCGCTAACTTAGATCCCGGTTTTACATTGTGTTAGTAAGGAAAAACCCTTTTCAAATTAGTTAAGGTACTTTACTTCAAGTAAGTAACTAAGTTCTTTTAAATCAAATGAGTTTTCAATTTGAAAGGTTTTTGGTTTGCAAAGTCTTAAAATGAGAGTTTTCAACTCAAATCGTAAAGTTTTACGCATGAAAACCCCAGTTAAGTAAATAACTTAGAGTAAAAGAAAAGAGATAATTAAGTATAGTATATGGTGGAACAAGACCATGCACTATACCATTGATGATTTAGTTCATCAATTTCTTCATAAGACTTAAGTGAATCAATATTCTTTTCATTACTTGGAACTTAAGGAATTAATATCTTAGAAAGGATCAAAGACTTATCTAAGAGGATTCTCAATCCTTCTTCATAACACTTGGGACATGAGATATAATTCATAAGACACAAACACAAACATGAAATGTTTTGGGTTTTGAAACAGTAGTTCGATGACGGACCGGTGATTCGGATCAAAGAAAGCCGTTCAATTGTTTCAGTCTTGTGATGGCTCGAACCCAGAGGGATCACGTGATTTATCCGGTGGATAAAAGTTTTATAATACAAAGACACGTATAGTTCCTAAGGAATAGAACCTTAGTGAACCTTGAGGTTTATCCGGTGGATAGACATTACTTTATCGCATCTGCTTTGTGTAAGCATTGGCATTTCATTACATGAGTTTGTAAGGCCTTGAGCCTAGGAGTCGAGCTTACACCTTGATGCTGGTGCGAATCCTACAGTGACGTCTTAAATGGTCTTGGAGGTATCAGGGTTGGAAAGGCTAACATTGACCAGTTGGTAGCTCTTTTGGTCGAGACGAATCCGAGCAATACAATGATATCCTCGACTAGATGCCGCACTTTTCATGTTAGGGGTAGAGTGTTTCCGTAAAGCCAGATACTTGCACATTGTGAATGTTGTAGCATCTTGCCTGTGGCTGGCATACACGGAACATGTCCTCCCATTCACTCTCTCCGACGTTTTGTTAGCTCCATGGAGTAGGGGTCAGAGTTTACCCTTGTGGCATATGGCATTGAGTCATGTACATCGCATAGCATTGCTTGGCTATTAGTGATTTCATTTACTTGTTGTACATCACTATTTTGTTTTCAAAGATGTCTTATGCTGCTAACTGATTAACATGATATATTGAGATTTATGATATGCACGTTGGGTATGTTATTACTTGGTGCGTCGTCCAATTTTTACTTTTGCTATTTTTCTGTGTTGATGATTGAGAATCTCACCCATATCTGTATATTTTCTCTACTTGTAATGCTGTTTCTGCTTGAGAAGATGGGCGCAACGATGACTCAGCTCAAGGTCAACCTTGAGTCCGGAAGGGGACTCCTTATGTTGTTTTGTCTTGGCCAAGCTGTGTCCAACAATCAGTTGTACCCTTTTGAGGAGCTGTGACTCCTAGTACTGAATCATATACTAATTATCAGTTAGGCTTGGACCTATGTCTGTATACAGTATTGTTTCTATTTCTGTACTTTAATTCTGTATGACTTCTAGAAATTAATGGTGAACCTAAGTTCATTTATTATTACTTACTTTACTAATCCCATTACTTCATTGTGAAAAAAAAACCCCGTATTTTTTGCATTAATATTATTTTCGGCTTTATAATCATTCAGGAATGTGACACTCGGGAATGGATGTTGCATTATTTGGTATCAGAGCTAGCCGAGTCTTTTGGGATTTGTAGGTTATGGTCTGTCTTGTTTATGTTGTGTTTTCTCTGATTGTTTTTTGTGTTATTGTTTCCGTGAGGCAACAATGTTTGAAAGGATGATGACTTCGGTCTATCCTTTTGTGTTGTTTGTCTCTATGTTGTGTTTCTGGAAGGAAGACAATGATTGTTTGTTATTCTCTACATATTGTGCAAACAAAACCTTAATCTTTCCTAGTTCTAATAATTTTGGATATTTGACTGCCAACCAAGTAAACGCTTCTTTGAGGGAAGGAGCTCAAGGATACATGTTGCTATCTTATTTGGAGGTCAAGAGCGAGCTAGTCATAGAGCACGTGCCTTTCGTGAACTAGTTTCAGGAAGTCTTCCCTGAAGATGTACCAGGTTTACCACCAGTTCGAGACATCGAGTTCTCGATTGATCTTGTGCCAGGAAAAGGACCCGTGTCTATGGCACTGCATCGTATGGCACCTGCAGAGTTGGAAACATTGAAGGAACAGTTAGAGGATTTATTGGGGAAGCAATTTGTTAGACCCAGTATGTCGCCGTGGGCAGCTCCTGTGCTGTTAGTGAAGAAGATAGATGAAACTTCTCGCTTATGTGTGGATTATCGCCAGTTGAACAAGGTTACCATTAAGAACAAGTATCCTCTCCCGAGGATAGACAATTTGATGGATCAGTTGAGGGGAGCGGCATTTTCCTCCAAAATCGATCTGCGATTGGGTTATCACCAGATTCATGTGAAGGCAAAGGACGTACAAAAGATAGCGTTTCAAATATGCTATGGGTACTACGAGTACCTTGTGATGCCTTTTGGGGTGACGAATGCTCCAGCCGTATTCATGGATTATATGAATAGGATTTTTCGTCCCTACCTAGATAAGTTTGTCGTTGGCTTCATAGACGACATACTCATCTATTCGCGAGACCAGGAAGAACACGCTGAACATCTTAGTGTGGTTCTTCGGGTTTTGAAGAGAAACAGTTGTACGCGAAGCTGTCTAAGTGTGAGCTTTGGCTCGACGAAGTGTAATTTTTGGGTCATGTGATTTCAAAGGAAGGAATTGTGGTAGATCTGTCAAAATTTGAAGCAGTTCTTGAGTGGGAGAAACCAACCACAGTGACTGAGATATGCAGTTTTGTGGGCTTGGCTGGGTATTATCGGAGGTTCATCGAGGGATTTTCTAAGATTGTAGGACCCCTTTCCCAATTGACGAGGAAGGATAAAGATTTTGAGTGGACTGAAACTTGTGAGCAAAGTTTCCATGAGTTAAAGAAGAGGCTGACTACTTCGCCAGTGTTGGTGTTACCAGATCCAAGTGAACCTTTTGAAGTGTACTGTGATGCTTCATACCAGGGGTTAGGCTGTGTTCTGATGCAGAATCGGAAAGTGGTAGCGTATGCCTCGAGATAGTTGAAAATGAACGAGAAGAACTACCCTACTCATGATCTAGAGTTAGCAGCGGTGGTCTTTGCTTTGAAGATTTGGAGGCACTACTTGAATGGTTCGACGTTCAATGTCTTCAGAAATCATAAGAGTTTGAAGTACCCATTCGATTAGAAAGAGCTCAACATGAGACAGAGACGGTGGCTGGAATTTCGAGCTTACACCTAGATGCTAATGCGAATCCTACGGTGACGTCTTAAATGGTCTTGGAGATATCACGGTTTGAAAGGCTGACATTGACCAGTTGGTAGCTCTTCTGGTCATGGCGAATCCGAGCAATACAATGATATCTTCGACTAGATGCCGTACTTTTCATGTTTGGGGTAGAGTATTTCAGTAAAGCCAGATACGTGCACGTTACGAATGTTGTAGCATCTTGCCTGTAACACCCCGATTTTTCACTGTTTTTAAATATCAATAAGAGAATAATTAAGTTTACATTTTATTCAAGGTCTTAGAAAATGAAATAAAATAAACCGAGACCATACTCATGCTCAACGCTATCGTACGAAGCTACAATTAAATTTTGAGCCAAAAACTTAAACGGAGCCCGGTCTGCGTTTTTACACTGATAATATGATTTTACTGCTCAGGAGATCTTAGATTGACCCGTGAATGAGACAGTAAATCTTAGAATTTAATTTCCTACGTTTTTGTTAAATTTAAAAAAAATCACTTCCTGACATTCGTTCGAGCGAAATCTTGAATCGGGCGACGAACGGAGCTGCCTATGGATTTATCGGGACCCGCTAACGGATAATCTTGATGTCACATCAAGTAAAATCACATGGGAAAGCGTACCAGAGTCATCATGACGCTTGAAAATATCTGGATGCGAAATGACCAAAATATCCCTAACCTTTTCTTAAATGACATTTTGGTCCTTGAAAGAAATGACCAAAATGCCCTTAAGTGAGTTGATTTAAGGGCTGGTCAGCCCCCAAACCCCACGCATAGAACAGCCCAAAGAGAGCTCCAAGACTTCATCTTCTTCCTTTGAACCAAAACTCCATTTTCTTAGAGAAAAAGCTTGAAATCCTTGAAGGAAAAGCTTGATTCTTGACCAATCTTCTTTATTTATTAGGTAAGATCACTTCTATGATCTCTAAGCTTCATGAATCTCTCCCTATCTCAAGTTTGAAATCTTGATTTCATAGTTTTCAAGTTTATGATCCAAAATTTCAAAAATTCATAAAAAATTGTAGAAAAATCCTTTTAATGGGAAACCAATTTCTTTGAGCAAACTTCATCATCCTCTATCTCTATCCAAGAGCATATGATCAAACTCTCATCCTAGCCTAATTTTCTTGAGAGGGCCGAACCCTAAGTTTTGGGGGAAATGAGGAAATTTTCCAATTTTTGTCTTTGAACTCTTGATTCCATCCTTACCTTTCCTATTGTCTTTGAATCTAAGTGATGGAAAACCAAATCAATTTCTAACCCCTTTTTCTCTCCATGGCCGAGACCCATAGTGCTTAGAATCTTGAGTCATGTTTCATATTTTTGGGTATTAGGACTTGTATTAGTGTTAACCAAGCTTAAGAGCCAACCACCCAAAAGTTTGGAACCAAATGTGATCCCTAACCCACTTTACCTTTTGTGGCCAAACCTTGGACCTTTTAGGGGGGGATTTATGTTTTGATGTTGTTTTCTTGTGTTGATTGTTATTGAGAATTGAATTGTGTTTGATTGTTTTAGGCGACGCGGATGAAACCGGAACCGGAGCCGAGAACCGTTCGGGAATTGATTAGGAACTTAGAAAGGTAAAGGGAGGTATTTCATAATGAGTTTGGTAACTTCATGGTGTTGATTTTTATATGTGATGTTGTAGTTTTGATTGATGATTTGAGAATATGTGTTGAACGGAATATGAGATTGTTTTACTTAAGAGCATAGGACTGGCTATGACTCGATAAAGAATTAAAATACTCAAAAACTGAAATCGAAGTTTTAAAACCGGATTTTGAAATCAAAAAGGTTTTTGTGAAACGTGTTGCTTTTCAATAAAAGTAATCTTATTTTAAAAAGTTATGTCCTTTTGAAAAAGAAAAGGTTGTTTTGAGGAAAGTTTTGCAAAGTGTGTTTGGTTTTAGAAAAACGTTTTCAAAGACTTGTAATCTTTCGAAAACGGTTTTGTTTACGAAAAAGAGTTTTTCCCGGAAAAGGTTTTCTTTGACAAAGAAATGTCTTAGTCCAAGAAAATGAAATTGAGTTTTGTTTTCCCAAAGTTGTTTTGAAAAGCAAAACGATGAATCTTTGAGATGAATGTAAACCGAGTGACCGAGACATTGGACTAGTGTTTTGTGGATTGAGCACTCGGACTTCATGTCTTGTGTTTTGAATGAACGGGCTTAATATCCTTTAAAACGAGTAGTGAGCTATATGCCTCGACAAAAGAAAGAATGAACGAAGAAGAAAACAGAATTTTCTCTGTACATGCATGAACCGGCAAACGTGCCATATCAAAACGAGCTACAACTTATGTAGGTGAGAATATGAGCCAGTTAAGACCACTAGGTCTATAGCGGCATATTGTGTTCGAGACTCCACATGTGGCCGGAGGTGTTGCAACCCCGTGCCGTGGTAATCGGTTGCCAAACAAGGATGAATTCGATCAGAGACTGGACTATTCAGGATATGGTTATGACGCGATACCCCGGAACAATTGGAGTTCGGACCTAAATTGAGAGGCCGACTCATGAGAACAATTATGTTTATGGGTATATATGCGGCCTATCGCTCGATGAAGGGAAGTAGGAATCTCTGGACTACATGAATTAGAAAGATGATATTGGAGTCTCATGCAGTATTATAACTCATGATAGTGTTTGAGATATTGTGTTATATGAATAACTGTTATTATAACTGTATTTATATGTGATTGTATCTGTTGTTCGTCGCTTGTGCGGCTATCGTGATAAACTTATAAAATGAGTATCTCACCTTTGCCTGTACATGTTGGACACCCTGTTGTGTTTTTGGAACACATGTACAGATGTTGATCATAGGTCCCCGCGGACACGTGAGGACTCAGATGACGGAGACTTTTGAAGGAGCTGCAAAGAGGTTCCCTCCGAATTCCTCTGGGAATCGGAGCTGACTTTGGGGTTGTATCCCAATGGCTACTTTTAGCCCGACCAACATAGGAGTCTTACTTTTGAGACAATCTTATATTATTTGCTGCATGTATATTGACTGTATGTAAGTCTATAATATATACATATACCAGACCTGAATTTATATTATGATTATGTTTTTATGAACATGGAATATTGATGTGTGTGATAAAGTTTATTCCTTTGTCTTGAGTTTGAATTACTTGATGTGTGAAGAAATTTTTTTTTTAAACCCACATTTTGAACACAATTAATTAATTACAGTACTTCTGAAAGCAAACAGTGATTTATTTTCTTGATGTTTTATCGCATTTTGAGTGCGTGTACGTAGCACTCGAGGGGGGTATTACATTGCCCATGGCTGGCATACACGGAACATGTCCTCCCATTCACTCTCTCCGACGTTTTGTTAGCTCCATGTAGTAGGGGTCAGAGTTTACCCTTGTGGCATATGGCATTGAGTCATATACATCGCATTGCATTGCATGGCTATTGGTGAATACATTTACTTGTTGTACATCACTATTTTGTTTGGAAGATGTCTTATGCTGCCAATTGATTAACATGATATATTGAGATTTACGGTATGCACGTTGGGTATGATATTACTTGGTGCGTTTTCCCGTTTTTACTTCTGCTATTTTGCTGTGTTGATGATTGGGAATCTCACCCATATCCATATATCTTCTATACTTGTATTGTTGTTTCTGCTTGAGAAGATGGGCGCAATGACGACTCAGCTCAACGTCTACCTTGAGTCCGGAGGGGAACTCCTTATGTTGTTCTGTCTTGGCAAGGCTATGTCCAACTATCAGTTGTACCCTTTTGAGGAGCTGTGACTCCTAGTACTTAATCATATACTTATTATCAGTTAGGCTTGGACCTATGTTTGTATACAGTATTGTTTCTATTTTTGTACTTTAATTCTGTATGACTTCTAGAAATGCATGGTGAGCCTAAGTTCATTTATTATTACATTACTAATCCCATTACATCATTGCAAAAAGAACAAAAAAAAAAAAAAAGAAAACCTATATTTTCCACATTAATATTATTTTCGGCCTTATAATCGTTCGGGAATGTGACACTCGAGGATTGGTGTTGCACCTCGAGGTAAGTCGGGACGTCGTAATGTCAACCTCTGTTCCTTTTTAAGCTTTTTAAGTTCGTTCTACTCTTATTCTTAATCCCGATATCGTTGAAGTGCGTTTTAGACTTTAACGGGTGTTTTTGCCCGATTGATCATTCGACGAGTCGCACGAGGGATCGTATTTGGCGCTTGGGCTATGAGGCAGCCACTGTCTTGGTGAGTTTCCCTCTCTAAATTTTGTGGCTGCATGCTTAGAGTTCTTGATTCATGTTCTTCGATTGGTTGTCGTTGATTCTGTTGTCATTTCTGAGTTTTGGTTGTTTCTGGACCCCATGCGTGTGCTCGGGGCGATAGTTGGCCCGATGTCCATGCCAAGGGTATCCTTGGCAATGTGACGAGTTGCGTGTTGATCTTGTGGGAAAGCATGTACGTTTGCTGGTTGCGGAGCTGCAATTGAGGTTGCACGGGAAAGCGCACAAGAAAAAGTTGAAGTAGGGAGAAAGAAATTGTTATCATCGGGAAGGCATGCGTAGTGTAGTATATATGCATGTGTAGGGGAGCGTTAAACCCTACTAGAGGTTGAGCCTTGGACAAATTACCTAGACCCTAGGTGTAGGTATCTTTGGGCTATCACCGCTAAGATAATACCCTAGGCTAGACGACGTGATTGTTGACGTTGATATGTTGAACTGCCTTTGTGATTATCTGTTTATCTGTCAATGTGATGATATCTATATTGGCATGCTTATTGCTGTGATATTTTATTCTTGTGATTGGCAGGATGATTACTGATGAGAGTATGGTGAGATGGTGATGTTGTTCAGGTTGATATCGTCGTGGTTATGACCGTGGAGCTGTGGCTCGTGGACGCAAAGCGTCGTGTTGATGTTGATGTTATCGTGGAAGCAATGCATCGTGACTGTGGCCGAGTGCTTAGGCATGAGGTTTCGGTATCAACTTGTGATGGATGTTTGTTGCATATCATAGTATATTTGATCCCAATGGGGGGATTCCCAAATGGGGGCGAGATGTGTACCACCAATCTCGAGGTGGGATGTCCAATTGGGGATGTTATTGATCCTAACGGGGATGTCCAATTGGGGACGTTATTGATCCCGACGGGGATGTCCAACTGCGGACGTGATGAAATCGGCCGAAATGCATATAGGGATCAGTATCCTTTGTAGAGGTTTGATCTGAAAGAATAACTTTTGAGATGGCTATGTTGTATGACTCGGGAGATGTTTGTTTTGATTGTTGATTGTTGTATGTGATGCGTGCTACATGTTTACATGTTATACTGCTGCCCCTCTCCCATATTTGATGATAAACATGTTCTTATCTCCCTATATCTCTTTCTATGTATGTGTTACCGCTCTTCAACGAGCAGACAATGATCATCTAGAGAACGATGGAGTGGAGACAGCACCCGAGGGCAATGACGTCTTCTCATTGCATTAGCATATGAGCGTTCGTGCTACTCGAACGGCAGCAGGGATTAGAGCAGTATCGGAGGATGACGAGGCGACGGAGGATAGTAGTGTTTAGCTCCTCACCTGAGTATATGTTCCCTTGCGGGTCTATAGGCGCATTTATGGTGAGGGATTTGGTAGTTCTGGATATCGCCGTTGTCGGTGATGGGATTTCCGCCAGTGCGACTGTGCTAGGAGTGTGCTGTTAGTGTGAGAGTTTCTTGACCTTTGGATGTATTTTTGTTAGAGTTGGTTTCCAATGTACCCTGTGTGTATATGTTACTACTGTAGCCCTACTGATGGGGTAGCTGATGCATGTATAAATATCTTTTATATTTTATAGTTGTTTACTCTGATATCTTGCGTGCTTTAGTTTAGTTTTTGTTTCCACTTTAATCCTTTCGGTTTTGCTTTGTTTGCTTTATAAAGCATGCTAACGTTTATATTACGATTAAGGTTAGTTAATATCTTAGATTGTTTAATGGAACAGTGGTCGTCTCAGTGCTTGGATTTCTCTAAGTTTTTTTTTTACATTCCTCCCACTGTCTCCCTTGGAGACATGTTCCTTCTTAAGGAACACTCTAGTTCTAGTGACAAACATTTTGTCCTCGGATGTGTTGTAGAAATAGTATCCGTTTGTTTCCTTAGGACACCCCACAAAGATAGAGTTGTCAGACTTGGGCCAAAGTTTATCTGAGACTAAACGCTTCAACAAACTTGCCACCGCAAATCTTAATGAAAGACATACTTTGTTGTATGTAAAGCATATCCCCAGAAAGAGTCAAAGAAGTCTAATTGACTAATCATAGATCGTACCATGTCCAACAAGGTGCGATTTCTCCTCTCGGGCACACCATTCCACTATGGTGTTTCAGGAAGAGTGACTTGAGATATAATCCTACAATCCTTCAGATAGTCATCAAACAGTTGGTTTAAGTACTTACCAACATGATCTGATCATATAACCTTAATACCTTTCAAAATTAGTTCTCCACTTCGTTCTTGAATTCTTTGAACCTTTCAAAGACTTCTGACTTGTGTCATACGCAAATCCATCTTGACTAAAGTTATCAATAAATGACACGAAGTACGGATACTTGTCTTCTTTTAGCAAACTTGTTTAGAGGCCCTCATACATCACAATATAGACAAAACTAGTGCTTTGGTCCCTTAAGTTAATTTAATTTTTCAAATTGGTCCCTTCAGTTTTTTTTGTGTCAAACATGTCCCTTAAGTTTTTTTGTGACGTCATAATTCACTGATTTAATAGCTAGACCATACACTGTCATAATAACTTAACGGACCTATTTGTCACCAAAAAAACTTACTTAAGGGACCTGTTTGACACCAAAAAAACTTAAGGGACCAATTTGAAAAATTAAATTAATTTAAGGGACCAAAGCACTAGTTTTGCCCACAATATATCATGCCAAAAGATTACCAGACCTTTCACCTTACTAGTGCATGGAGTTTTAGTCGTCTTTCCAAGTAAGATTCGCAAACCTCAAATAATTCATAATTGGATGATTACAAGAGTCCATATTAGTGGAGCTTGGAAATACGCTTCTTAGTTATATGATGTAAAATATATTGCTAAAGGTATAGAGGGCCAAATCACTTGGTTTGACCCTATTCGCATTTATGTTATAGATGGGCATATCGAGATCAAAGACACAAAGTCCATATCTCATATGAATAATAGTATAGAAAACATCAGTTGAATAAATGGAACAACAATTGTCCTTTTATTGCAACTAAAAATCCTTTCTTGTCTATACAAGATATAGAAATGATGTTTCTATTATCAGCTGCAACAAAATAACAAATATTGAGTTCCATCATGGCCCATAATGGTAAATTCAAACTACTGTAGTCAGCAGCCACTTTTGCTCCATCTCTACTCATAGGGTAGATCTTTACCTAATAGTAAATTCAAACCCCTATAGTCAATGTAGCAACTTTTGCTCCATTTCCACTCATAGAGTAGACTTTTACCTATAGTCAATGTCCTACTACCTTTGATCCTTCACATTAATGTGAGATCCATATGCGGTATCCAATGCCCATAATGTTGGAGTGGATATGTTGACATTTATAACAAACGTGCCTGAATAGGAAGTCATACTTCATTTCTTGTCTTTATACTCTTTATGGTACCTCTTATGCCTTGCTAGCTCTTGTTAGAGTATCATAAGGTGCATGATCATATCATACGCCTCTATGATTGCAAGCATGAGATAACGTACACCAATGGCATGGACTTGATGCTTCTATTAAGCATCTCTTTTGATCGTTATGGCATTAGCAACAAATTGCTTGGGAATTAATTGCTCGAGAACATAGAGTTTTTTTCTCGTACTTGTGGACAATCCTAAAAATTTGTACTAATCTAGAAAATTAATTCTAGATAACTCATCCTTCTCAAGGATGTATCGCAACAATAAAATACTAGTTGTGTTTGTAGCCATGATTATTTAACACAGAAACATACAGAATATAAGTATCATCATTAAAACATATTTAATAGGTTTTTTATTAAATATGCTCCCACTATTTTACTCAAATTAATGACCCTCATCATTGACTCGAAAAATCCTGTTGAAGGATTTTCTAGTGGGACCAAGATCCATATTTCACCTCATTCTAAGTCAGCTATGGCCGATCGCCCAGAACTTAGCTATTTAGGTGGAAAACTCCTTTCCAATTACATCCTATGTAATTCTTGGACCAGTTGGGTGAATAGCTCCTTATTCAAATCCATCATATGGATTGAGCCCAACCCATGCCTCTAAGACATTTCAATCCTATTGAATATGCTTAGTTAAGTTCAACCCAATGGTTGATAGCAGGTTATTTCACCTTTCGCGTCTCATCAAGAATATATTAAGGTGCTCGGCTGTAACATGACCCACACTCAAATGATTCTGGCCTTGACGAGTGCCATGCATCAGGAAGCATTTAATAACTTAATTTAATTGAGGGAGTTTTAATTAAGTGATCTCACCAGCTTGTATCACATACAAATGTCTCTCATAGCATACATGGCATACAAGCTTGCATATATTATAAAAACATATTAAGCAAACAATGACATACGTGTTACCATACAATTTAAATCAAATTTAAAACATATATCTCAAACATTTCATGCATCTTATATATAAACATACAAGACATATAAAAGGTATTATGATTATGGCCTCCTAATGTGTAATAATTAAAAACTAATTATTACAATCTTTGACCTTCGAGCAAACTTCCGACGTTTCTCTCACTGTCGTTATGATCTGGTATTGCCTCCAAGTCAACCCGAGCAATTCACAAAATTTAAAATAAAATAAATAAAGTAAATGTCACAACAGGCATGCCGTATTTAAAAATAAATAAAATAAATTATGACATGCAGACCGTATTTACCAAATAAAAATAACACCAATATCTAAGGGCCATAATGATACACCGCACATTTAATAAACAATTTATTAAAAGGAAAAATCATACACATGGTCTCCAATTGATTTCAAAAATAAATAAATTTGAAATCAAATCATACACATGATCTCCAATTGATTTGAAAAATAAATAAATAAATTTGAAATCAAATCAAACACATGATCTCCAATTGATTTCAAAAATAAATAAATAAATTTGAAATCAAATCATATCAAATATAAACTGCACAATTTGTATCATTGCGCATAGTGAGCAACTTTAAACTTCAAGTTGGATAAGTGCGCACAGTGATTAAAAATTAATTATTAGAATCTTTGATCTTCGAGCAAACTTCCAAAGTTTCTCTCACTGCCGTTATGATCTGGTGTTGCCTCCAAGTCAACCCGAGCAATTCACAAAATTTACAATAAAATAAATAAGTAAATGTCACAACAGGCATGCCATATTTAAAAATAAATAATATAAATCACGATAGCAGACCGTATTTACCAAATAAAAATAACACCAATATCTAAGGGCTATAATGATACACCGCACATTTAATAAACAATTTATTAAAAGGAAAAATCATATACATGATCTCCAATTGATTTAAAAAATAAATAAATAAATTTGAAATCAAATCAAACATATGATCTCCAATTTATTTCAAAAATAAATAAATAAATTTGAAACCAAATCATTGTCAAATATACACTGCGCAATTTGTATCATTGCGCACAGTGACCAACTCTAAACTTCAAGTTGGATAAGTGCGCATAGTGATATTTACAACAAATTTTTAAACATCAATTTTAAAAAGAACATGAATTGGACAGTGAAAGTTTAAAACAATTTTAAACTTCAATTTGAAAATGGGTGAATTGCATAGTGACCAAGTTTAAAACAATTTTAAAAGTCACACGCATAGGGATAACACTGCATTTTATTGAATCACATTCAAAAGCAATAAACATGTTATCAAACAAGGCAAACATCCTAGGATACATGGCAAACTACGACCAATGCTATGATACCACTGTTGGGGAATCAAGACGTATAATTTTTAAAATTATTTTTCAAATCCTCTTGACGTAAAAATCCCTTTACATTAGGATCTCGCATTGCACATGAATCACAAGGATTAGCATTTACCTCTTGAAGCGTAGCTTTACCGTGAACACTATGAACTCATCAGGTACACTGGGTCGACAACTTTATCAACACCGCCATAGTCACCACGAACGAAAGAAATTCTTCTATCACCAATATTGCAAAGAAGCAATACCTCTACTCAGTCCACGCGAGCAAACCACCGTCGGAGATAGCGTAGTGCTAGCTATCAAGATTGGGGAGAGGCGCGGTTCATAGAGAGAGAAAGAGAGGCGCTGCTGTCTAGGGTGTACAGCGGCCGTTATGAGCGCTCTGTGTTGTATCTCTCTAAAGTGACGTGCACAACTTACTTATAGCTATCACCCACTTAACCTAACCCTATCGAGTTACTGTACACTACAGGCTCAATGTTTAATTATTAATTAAATCATATTTAATTAATCAATTAAATTAATTCTCTGAACATTTGCTCTATGCGTGTGATCCAATAGGTTCTCAATTAATTGATAATAATATTAATGATATTAATAATTAATTAATATTATAAACAATGAGCGGCATATAGCAATACACCATTGCTACCCAATTAATTAGAATATTAGTGATACAATTAAAACCATATTGTAACCATATTTAAGTTGAATTCAACGTCCTTTCGTCTCAATATCTTAATTGGACACAAGGCATAAATGTGTCATCTTTGTTCAGTCCAATTATTTATTTCTTGATCAAGTAATTGACGTACAATCATGGGGGCCCAATATCTCATATTGTCTCACTTTAGCATGGCCATGCATTTCTACGTCGCATACCATCAAGAGACCTAGAAACATTACTCCTGTTATATAGGAGGGACGAATCCTATCTACAATCACATTTCTCAACATGTTTCATTGAAGCCCCAATAACTATCTTTATAGTTATCCTGTTACAGACAACGTTTAATAGTATCAAAGCCTACAACTACATATGTTAGGAATCGTAGTGACTTCAAGTCGAAGGACGACTTCACTACGGTCACCATGAGAATCGCTTATGACACTTACATAACTACTATGCAGCATTCTAATAGCGGGTCACTCGAGTATAAATATTGCACTAATATTTATATTAATGTGAAGACTTGATATCTTATATCTATGACCCGTGAGATGTGATCATCAGTACACTCACATAATAGTCGATGTATTATTATTGCCCTTATTAATAATAATACTTGGCTATGGATAATTGAAGAATAGTGTTCTATTATTTAATGGTCTCTCATTATCAAGTCATATTTGACGTTCCATTAAATGAACTACCTATTCTAAGGACATTATTATGCTATATACATATGATCATAAAATATAACACAAAAAATAAATGTCTCATACATATATCAAATATATGATCAAAGTCATGATACAAATGATTATCTATTCAAAATAGATTGGCCACTAAGGCTTAAACCAACAGTTCAGGGGTTCCTGTTGATGTGCAGTCTCTCTGAAGGTTTCCATAACAGCCATAAGAAGAACAAATGTAATGTAGTCCTTCATATTCTACCTTGTGCCAATGACCATGAAGCCAAATCTTGCTAATAACTGGTTTCTGTAACTCTATCTCAACACAGACTCTTGCAAATCGCCCTCTGGCTTCACTTAAAGTATTTTTTTCAACTGATAAGGGGTCCCCAACCTAGAAGCCAAAGCCATAAGGAAACTCTCCTCATAGAAAAGTAGATTCAATCTTGGAAACCTAATCCAGACCAAAGTTTTATAAAATTTAGTGTGTTCAGGATGGAAATCAGATGACCATCTCCGCACTGCAAGACAATGGTCAAATATCATCCATGGACCACCTTCCATAGACTTCTTTCGATCCATCTCATCATCTAACTTGAGCTGAAAAACCCATGCATGAGGTCCATTAAATCTAGATCTTGCACTGGTTTCCACAGAGACATCAATTTATTCTTCATTACAATGTACCCAATGTTTTTACCTAGTAGCTTCACTTGTGTTTATGTGGTCTTTGAGTATTTTGAATTTATACCTTTTTCACTTGTGTTTTTGTGATCTTTGAGTATTTTGAATTTATGCTTTTAATTAGTGTTTTAGTGTGATTTTGTGTAATGTGTGTTTTATAAGAGTCTTTTGTAAGTTTTCATATTTTGGTGTCTTTTAGAACTATTTTTTATGATTAATTGAGAGTTTTCTGTGCAGGACATTTTTTGGAGAATCAGGCGCTGAACTGAAGATATATATATATATATATATATTGTAGCAATTGTAGCTGAAGTTGATTTGGGAAAAGGACAAAAGTTCAAAATATTCTCATACATAATGAGGTGTCCTTCGCTGATAAGGGCAGTGACTTACACGTGGGGCTGGTATTTAGTGCATTGGACTTAGGGAATTGGGCCAAGGGCACTTGTAATAACCTACTTTTAGCCCAAAAAGGATGAGAGAGGAAAAGGCCTTGAGATATATTTAGAGAGCCCTAAATAGGGGACAGTCGAGGGGGACATGAGACAAACATCATCTTCCCTATAGGAGCAAGGACAGCAGCTGCGCCCCTTTCTCTCTCTCTCCTCCATTGTAATGGCTTCTTCTTCCATTTCTTGTTTTTCTCTTTGTTTTTGTAAGATCAATATGAGCTAAACCTCTTCTAGCTATGGGATGTTGAACTTGTATTGGATTTCTAGTAAATGTTTTGTTATGCTTTGCTATTGCATTTTCTATAAATCTGATTTGGTTGTATTTTAATTGAGCTTGATCACCTTAGTTAGAACTTGAGCTCACGGCTGCTTGGAAAAGCTAAATGTAGCAGAACTATTTTATAGATAAGATTAAAATCATTAAATGGAAAATTACGATGAAAAATGATTTAGGAATGAACATTCTAACTCTTATGCTAGCTGGAACAAGCTTAAGTGAGGCGTGAATGTAACTAATATGGACCTAGGAATAGGAGACGTTTAGTGAAGTTCATCTCAGAACTGTTGGAAAACAAACTTTCATTTCTTGGAGCCAATTGCCGTAGCACTACAAATGCATAACTAAACTAGAATGAAGTTGCAAGGGATACTTCCCCATAGTTGTTTTACCTATTCTGTTAATAAATCTGTTTTTATTGCTCTTGCATTTATTTCCCAAAACTGCTCTGGACACACACACACCAACTATTTGTTACTCTTTGTTAATCTTAATTAATAGAACCATTAATTTAAACTTGGTACTTGATTCACCATATAATTCTCATGGGAACGATCTCACTTACACTTTATTACTTGTTAAACGATTGTGTATACTTGCATATCACTCATTTTTATGCAACAAGTTTTTGGCGCCGTTGCCGGGGATTGTAATGGTGTTTAATTAACAAGCTTTAGATTGATAGTTGTATTAGTTGAGACAACTGATCTGTTGAGTGTTTTGCTATAGCAACACGTATTTTTACTCTGTATTCGCAGGCATAGCACTCCTGAATACCAGTTAGACCCTAAAATTGAAAGAATATTAAGAAGGTTGAATAGGTAGAACCAAGGTTTAGTTGAGTTGGGGAGACTGATTTCTGAATCCCCTGACAGTTCCAACGCTACTACTAGTTCTGCAAATTCTGAATTGGGTGATGAACCTAAAAACATGGCTTTAGCCAATGATGGAACCAGTTCTATCAGAGGCTATGCCCTGTTTGATCCTGATACAATGAGCCCAGGCATAGTGGTGCCTGAAATCACAGTTGGGCATTTTGAGTTCAGCCTATCATGTTCCAGATGTTGCAAGCAATAGGGCAGTTCGGTGGTGCTACTGAGGACCCTCATTTGCATTTGAATCAGTTTCTGATTGTGGCTAATAACTTCAGACACCCAGGTGTCACTGATGATTCCTTCAGACTAAGACTGTTCCCATTTTCTTTTCCTGGCAAGGCTAAGAACCGGCTTAATTCTTTGGAGCCCAATTCTGTTGATACTTGGAATAGGATGGCTGAAAAGTTTTTGACCAAGTTCTTTCCTCTTATGAAGAATGCAAGGCTGAGAAATGACATAACCTCCTTCAAGCAACTTGATGATGAGCCTTTGTATGAGGCTTGGGAGAGTTTTAAGGAGCTTTTGAAGAGATGTCCCCATCATAGCATTCCAATATGCATTCAGATGGAGCACTTTTACAATAGAGTGCTGCCAGCTGCTAGAATGATGCTTGATGCCTCTGCAGGAGGCACTTTTCTGAAAAAGTCCTATAATGAAGCAAATGAGCTGATTGAAAGCATTGCTGCTAACAGTTATCAGTGGCCTACAACTAGGCTTACCTCTGGAAAAAGCACAACTGCTGCAGGAATTCATGAAGTGAATGGAGTTACAGCATTTACTGCTCAGTTGGCTTCCTTGACTAACATGGTGAAAAACCCAGCTACTACAAATCAGAGTAACCAGCCAGTTCAAGCAATTATGACTGATCTAGCTGTAAATTAACAACAAATGCACCAAGTTGAAGCTGTTTCTTGTGTGTACTGTGGAGGAGGAGATCTGTTTGAGGATTGTTTCAGCAATCCTGCATCTGTTAACTATGTGAACTACAACAACAATAGGGGAGACAATCCCTATTCTAATACCTACAATCCAGGGTGGAGGCAATGCCCCAATTTTTGATGGAGTAACAATGTTAATGCCCCAGCAGGGAGCTCAAACTTTCCTACCAAATCCACAAATGCTCCACCTGGATTCACAAATCAGCAACCAAGGCAACAACAGCAAGCCCCACCTACAAATCAAGAAATGTCCTTGGAAGGTGTCCTAAAGGCATTCATGTCAGAAACTAAGGCGCAGTTCTAGAGTCAAGGAGTGTCTATGAGGAACCTTGAAAATCAGGTTAGCAAGCTGGCCAATGCACTGAACAACAGACCTAGTGGCACACTGCCTTCTTCTACCACCAAAATGAGACGACCCTCCTTTCTCCGAAGGATAATCCCATTAGTCCCAAACTTATATTATTAACTATGTCTTACCATATTATAGCGATAGCGTGGTATTCAAACAACGTAGCAGAAACACGTGCATTAAAAACATACAGCAGACGGAAAGCATAGAAAAACATCTGAGTAAAAGCGCAACATAAAGATAACTATACGTCAACCATGCACATCATAGCCTCATCAGTAGGGCACTGTATATACGTATACAAACTGTGCAAAACGAAACCAAAAGAAACAAAAAGTACATCCAAAATCAGAAGACAAAAACCCTCGCAACTCACTAGCACTACCCGTCCCCACTCAAAAATACTTGAAAAGCTTTCAGCTCATAGCCTAGGATGCACTGGGAGGTTCCCACCATTAGTGGTGAGGTTGCCCTGAACTACCCTGGCCCTTGCCATGAGTACGCCTATACTCCGAT
The DNA here is from genome assembly GCA_039655645.1 of Ammopiptanthus mongolicus. NCBI lineage: Eukaryota > Viridiplantae > Streptophyta > Magnoliopsida > Fabales > Fabaceae > Ammopiptanthus > Ammopiptanthus mongolicus. The sequence goes on from CM077344.1 coordinate 41,544,394, forward strand.
GACGAGTTGGACACAACATTCCTACCCCGACGTTAGGTCCTCAAATGGTGCTCCGTCCTCCAGCGTTGGCCTCGGTAGACGTAGCCTCTCCTGCGGGTCTCCTGCGAAGATACTGGCTCGACCTATGCGATGACTCTGAAGGGTCCTAGAATGTCCTCCCTATGCGATGCCCCTCCTCAGAACAGTATGCTCATTGGCCCTGCATAGACCGTCAGGAAAGTAAAGGGGTCTACGCTCCATCCACGATCATCGTGATAGATGATCTTGATCAAGCGCAACACCGGCATCCTCAGCGTCGATGTGATGTAAAGGTGCGCCCTCGGATCCATCCGCTGGCTCCTTGTCTTCACGCGAACCGAGAACCAAACAGATATGCAAAAAATAGTAGAGAGATAAGAAATACAGCGCAGGCAAAGTCGGAATAACAACAGTAATGCAGTAAACAACATGTCGCAAGTAGCAGATATAACAGATATAGCAGTTACTGCATTCTAACAAACGTCTCTTGAGACAACACATGCAACAAGCATCCATCTCCATGAGTCTCACAATCAGATCAATCCTCAAGACCGGCATACTAATCCCATGTAGCATGTCGGCCGAAAGCTCACGAAAACTGGTTCCACACTAGAACGGTTCCACACCCGAACAAGTCCACACCGGAATAGGTTCTGTGTCGGAATGAAGTTAGTTTGTCCAAGAAACCGAACCTCTCTCTGTGACCAATAAGAGTGCATCCCCTTTCCACACCGGAATCAGGGTATCTCGGTCGCCTCGGAACGTTAGCCTGGAACATGGAAAGCTTTGGGATTAGTCGGGCAAACCGGACCGGATCGAGCATCACGACAGGACAAGAGCTACCTCATCCGTCACTCTAAAATATTCCAGAGACTGGCAACATCCCCAATGTCACTTAGTTGACCGTCCCATCTACTTTCCATACCCGCATTCATGTACAACTAATCTCGTATGACGCTGGCAGCCCATACTACCTGTCATACGGCCTCGCCACTTGGCAGCTGATGATATGCAACAAACATCTTCAACGGGCTTGATACCGGATCTCACGCCTAAACATTCAATCAAAAACAACACGATGCCATTGCATCCACACGGCCACAGCCTCGACGCCACGCGTCCACGAGCCACAGCTCAAACATCACGGCCACAGCCTCAAGAAACCAGCGTAACAGCAACGGCACCATCCACGGTATCAACTCGATAACAACACGTCATACAGCAAAACTTAACTCTACGGCATTCCGCCACCATACAACAATTACCACAACAACATAATAGCAACAGCAATTACATCACCAATAATGACATCAACAGTAGCAATATCAACAACAGCACATTACAGCATATCACATACCAAGTAGCATATAGGCACTTAGATAGATAGCAACAATAGAATTCCATAACACAGCAGTCATATGAAACAGATCATCCTCAATCAACAGTTCGGTAACCTAGGGTTTCCAAACTTAACGGCGATAGCCCAAAGCAAGCTAATCCTGGGGTTTAGGTACTTTATTGGGGCTCAACCACTAGTAGGGTTAGGATTTCCCTACACATAGCAGAAAAACACACTACACTACTCTTGCCTTCCCAACGACAGCAGTACTCTTTCTCCCCACCTGAACAGTTGGCACGAAGACCAACACGATCACCGGCTCACCAAGCTTGCAGCCTCCAACACGAAGAACAACCCCAAGCTTCTCCCACAGCCGTAGCCTCAAGCTCCAATCCGCGAGAAATCATAAGCGCGAACTTAGCCCTAATCACGAGCACAACACATATGCAATAGTGTTAGCCCTAGGGCAAGCCCAAAAGTTAAAAGAGAAAGGTAAAGACTCGAAGAGCTACAAATAACAGGAAGAACACGTGTTAGGGATTTGAGTTTACCTTTGACGAATCGAGAAAGTAATTCGTCAAGGTTGTAGAAAACTTCGCCACGATCACAATCGTGTAGTCGGATTCGCGTTCCGGCTGCTCGATCGCCTCAAACACTCACTTTCTCTCACTACAAACCAGAATCTCTCTCTACCCTGCAGAACTTCGAGCTTGAAGAGTTGAGAATGAGGCTAAGTGAAAGTGAAGAGAAAACTTCACTTGGAGCATCCTGTTGAGAACGCTTTAGCGTGGACCTCCATCATGCTTGAGCGTGGGGTTCCTCCACACTTGAGCATGGAACCTTGTCCACTCCGCCTTCGCCTTGGCCTGATACGTGTAGCACACGCGTCAAAAAGCACACCAGCTGGAAAACGCACTCAGAACGCTGGAGCGTGCAATATGCCAACGTTGGATTATTGGCATGCTAGGGCATGCTCCCTTCCCACGCTTGAGCGTGCTGCTCAGCTAGGAAGAGCCTTCCAAACTTCTGACTTCCAAAGTTTCTCGTTTAAAACTTTAGACACCTCCAACCTTGTTCAAGCCTATTCCTAAGCTTCCAACTAGGTCTTAAACTAGCACATTACAATTCACACAAGCATCCAAAGCTCTAATCGAGTTTAACCAGCTCGGTTAGAGTTATAGAAAATCGGGATGTTACAGATGTACAGAAGGGAGAGTTGACCATGAGTGTTAATTAGCAACATGTGACTTTTAATGTGTTCAATGCCCTGAAGTATCTTGATAAGGGAGTGGAAGAATGTTCATTTGTCCAGTCATTTGATAATTTGTTGCAAGAACAGTTCCTGACAGGAAGAAAAGATTTGAGTAACGATGAGCTTGAATTGGGCCCTGATGATCCTTTGTTGGAAGAAATTACTGAAATAAAGGAAGTCACTGCAAAAGCAACCTATGTAGGCTAGAAAATTTGAGTCATTGGAAGTCACTGATGAGAATTTTGATAACTCGTTGGTTTACCTAGTTTTTAACTATGATTTATTGACTGATTTGATGATTATTGTTGAGTTAACTCTCATATTTTCCCAGATTTGTCGTTGTTTGTCTTTAAGTTGTGTTTGAGTCCTTTTAGCATAGTTGGTTGTTTTTAGTTTATTTTAGAGTAAGTTTTATGTTATTGGTTTGCTAAGTGTTCTCACGAACCTTTTAGGTTCTTAAAAGTGAAGCTTTGGAAGCATTGGAGAAGAACAGGAAGCTGAATCATTCTAGGATTGGATTTTGAATGTTCCCAGCGCACGTAGCTCGCCCAGCGCAAGTGACACAACACTGAGAGAGGAATTTTGAAGGAATCAGGAGCGCCCAATGCATTTTGCATGCACAGCGTGCCTGCACCTGAAAAGTTTGTCCTCTCAGGCGTGCCCAGCGCTAGCTTTGCGCCTATCGCGATGGGTATTCTGGGGCTAATTGAACGTAAGTTGCGCCCAGCGCAAGACTTGAGCACAGCGTGCGCGATTTTAGAATGTATTTAAGCTTATTTTAACCAGTTTTAGGATACACTTTGTATTTCCAAAGCAACGTTTTCCACTGTAAACAATAGAGAATTGGAGATTATGAACATCACGATGTATTTCGGATTTCAATCAATTCAATTTGGGTTTTCTTCTACGATGTTGAGCTAAACTCTTTATTCTAGGGTGAAGATGTAGCCACTTGTGAAGGTTTGGTATTGTTATGACAAATTCCTAAACTCTATTCATCTCTTTTAGGTTTTTCTTCTAACCTTCATGCTTTCAATTATAGCTCGAGATATAGTTGAATGTTAGGCTAATCATAATGAGACCGAGAGAAGAATTATGTGTTAAGGGTATTGGGGAAAAACCATAGGATGATATAGATATACAACCTGTCATAGAGTTTTATGCAACTGCAATAGAGAACCTTGTTCTTAATGAATTTCCACTTTTTAATCTGCATAGAGATATGGGGTTAGAGATTGAGAAATAAATTTCATAAGAGCCTGACCGAGGGATATTGAAATAATCTTAGGGTTCTTGGTTGATAATAGAGTTTGAATAGGAAATAGGAAGGTTGCCATAATCATGCCATACCGGAGCTTGTATATGAAGATGAATTCTTGTCTATTAGGATTCAAATTCATAGAACGGTAAAGTTGGAGCCCTAGACCTTCTCTCATTGACTAAACTTCTCCTTTTTACTTTCTTGCAATTTAATTCTTGATTTTCTTGAATTTAGTTTCTTTAGTTAATTTCATTATTGAATCTCAAATAAAAAATTGAGTGTTCAAATATTTGTAGAGGTTGAGAATTGGTACTTGGTCACTCCAATCCCTGAGATCGACACTTGAAACTTCTAAGTTCCTTATTACTTGCAACAAATTAGTACACTTGATAATTCTGCCATCAAGTTTTTGGCGTCGTTGCCAGGGATTGGCATAGCCAATATCAGTAATATCGAAGGATATAACTACTTTGAAAATTGTTTTTTATTTTATTTTTCTTGAACTTCTAACCTTGGTTGGAGTTTCTTTGTGGTGGTTGGTTTGTGCATGCGAACTAAAGTGGATCCTAATGACTTGGTATATATTCCAGAGATAGAAAGACATTGCCGATCTACCAGGAAGGAAACTAAGGCACGGAAAAGGGCAGAATTAATTGATCCTCCTGTGACTGAAGAGATTGAAATTGAAGAAATTGAGATAATGGCAGACCCACAATACAGGCCGCTTATGGATTACTCTCGTCCTAGAGTGGAGGATTATAGTTCGACAATTGTGAGGCCAACTATTGAGGCAAACACTTTTGAAGTCAAGTCCAATGTGATTAATTTGATTCTACAAAATCAATTTGATGGGCGAGAAAATGAAGACCCTCACAGGCATATCACAAGATTCTTGGAGATTCTGGCTATTTCCAAGCAACAAGGTGATTCTGATGACGCCTACCGATTAAGAGCCTTTCCATTTTCACTTAGGGATAGAGCTCGAGATTGGTTTGATTATATGAATCCAAGAAGTATTACCACCTGGGATGAGATGGCACATAAGTTCTTGAACCGGTTTTTCTCTCCTCAGAAGGCTACAACTTTGCAAAATGCGATACATGCTTTTAGACAACAAGAAGGAGAGTCATTGAATGAGGCTTGGGAGCGTTACAACATACTTTTGCGAAGATGCCAAGTTTATTCTTTGACTTATGGAGGAAAGCATGCTTTTTCTATAGTCGGCTTCTCCCAAGTATTAAACAACATTGTGATGCAGCAACAGGTGGAACTGTTATGGCCAAATCAGCATAGGACGCATGGGAATTGCTTGAGAGGATGGCTAACAATGATTGTTATAATAGGGGAAGTGATCGCATAGTTCATCCTAATAAATCTGGTGTGTATGAAATGGATGCAAATACCTACGAAGCAGTGATGGCTCAAAACAAGCTTTTACTTCAGAACCTTGCTTTCTCCAAGAAATCAGTTAATGCAGTCATTGATTGTCAGATGGTTTTGTTGGGGTTTCAAGAGGGATAATTTTCAAATTTTTTTTTCAAAAACCTCTTGAGCGGAAAAATCCCTTTTAATAAAGGACCACACATTGCACATGAATCACAAGGATATTGTGTTTACCTCTTGAAGTGTAGCTTTACCGCGAACACTGTGAGGACGCCAACCACACCGATAAGCCAAAAATGCTGCTACTTGCGATGCTCATAACTTTCACTCCAGATCTTGTATCGAAAACTTGAACGGTGAAGATGTACAACCACATGTCACGAACTTGCTGTCCAAATTCCAGCTCGATCCAATGGTTAACGAATCTCGGATCGCGATTACGATAACTGTCCAGCCACAACCACCATAAGGAAAGGTTTCTCTATCACCAGTATTGCAAAGTAGCAATACCTCTATTCAGTACACACGAGCAAACCAACGTCAGAGATAGCGTAGTGCTAGCTATCAGGATTGGGAGAGGCGCAACACACACAGAGAGAAAAGAGGGTGCACCTGTCAAGGGTGAACAGTGGTCGTTATGAGTGCTCTGTGTTGTGTGTCACTTAAGTGACGTGTACAGCTTATTAATAGTTGTCACTCACTTAACCTAACCCACTTGGGCTACTGTACGCTACAGGTCCAATGTCTAATTATTAATTAAATCATATTTAATTAATCATTTAAACTTATCCTCATTTAATTATTAATTGAATCATATTTAATTAATCAATTAAATCAATCCCATCTAATTATTAATTAAATCAAATTTAATCAATCAATTAAACTAATTCTCTGAATATTTGCTTTATGCGTGTGACCCTATAGGTTCTCAATTAATTGGTAATAATATTAATTATTATTAATAATATTAATAATTAATTAATATTATAAACAATGAGCGACGTCTAGAAATACATCATTGCTACCCAATTAATTATAATATTGGTGATACAATTAAAACTAAATTGTAACCATATATAATGTGAAGTCAACGTCCTTTCGTCACAATATCTTCATTGAACACAAGGCATAAATGTGTCATCCTTGTTCAGTCCAATTATTTATTTCTTGATCTAGTAATTGATGTACGATCATGTGGGCCCAATATCTCATATTGTTCCACCTTAGCAAGGCCATGCATTTCTACGTCATATACCATCAAGAGGCCTATAGACATTACTCCTGTTATGTAGGAGAGACGAATCTTATCTACATCACTCACATTCCTCAACATGTTTCATTGCAGGCCCAATAACTACCTTTGTAGTTGTCTTGTTACAGACAACGTTTAATAGTATCAAAGCCTACAACTACACATTTTAGGAATCGTAGTGACTTCAAGTCGAAGGACTACTTCACTATGGTCACCATGAGAATCCCTCATGACACTTACATAACTATTATGCATCGTTCTCATAGTGGGTCACTCTAATATAAATATTCCACTAATATTTATATCTATGTGCAGACTTGATATCTTATATCTATGACCCGTGAGATGTTGTCATCAGTACACTCACATAATAGTCTCAATGTATTATTATTGTCCTTATTAATAACAATACCATGACTATGGATATTTAAGAATAGTGTTCTATAATTTAATGACATCTCACGGTCAAGTCATACTGGATGTTCCATTAAATGAACTACCTATTCTAAGGACTTTATTATGCTATAAATATAATCATCAAATATAACATAATAAATAAATGCCTTATACATATATCAAATATATGATCAAAGTCATGATATAAATGATTATCTATTCAAAGTAGATTTGCCACTAGGGCTTACCCCAACATTCTCCCACTAGCGCTAGAGCCAATTGGGCATCAATGTAACACTCATCAGTCTAGTGTGAGTGTCATGCTACCACTGAGCAAGAGACTCCAATATTGGATTGTTTATTGTTGTCATTCTGCACATCTTCATATCTCCTCTATCGATCATCTATCGAATGAGATGGAAGCACCTAAGTATATGTTCCGACCACTAGTGAGATCATGTTTCCTTAGCTTACGCGATTACTCCATCATCATCGCAACGAGATCAATGGAGTTCACAAAGTTAGGAACTAAAATTAGTTCATAAATGAACTTCCTGATCCAAACGGCCTCTAAATCTGTATTTAAGGCAACTATATACTTGGCCCCTATAATAAAATCAGCAACTATTTCAAGCTTGAAACCTTTTTCAAGCTCACAGTGCCACCATTAAGACAAAACACAAAATCAGACTGCGATCTAAAGTTATCTTTAACAGTTTGGAAGCTAGTATCGGTGTAACCTCTTACAACGAGCTCTTCCTCACCATTTCAGATCAAGAATGAATCCTTATTTCTTCTCAAGTACTTAAGGATATTCTAGACTTCGGTCCAATGACCTTCACTGGGATTGGATTGGTACCTTCTCATCATGCTCGAAGCATACGAGACATCTGTTAGAGTACATATCATGGCATACATAACAGATTTAATTTCCGAAGCATATAGAATCTTATTCATGTGTTCCCTCTTCATCTGATGTAACAGGGACTGTCCCTTGGACAGGGATATGCCACGTGACATAGGCAAGATACCCTATTGGAATCATGCATATTTAAAGCGCCCAAGCACTTTGTCAATTTATGTACCTTTGACTAAGGCCTAACAATTTCAGCAATCTATCTCTATAGATCCTGATTCCTAATACATAGGACGTTTCGCCTAAGTCCTTCATTGAAAAATAATTCCTTAACCATGTTTTCACATTTTGTGGTGTAGGAATATTGTTTCCGTAAGTAGTATGTCATACACATACAATACGAGAAAAAATAATTATGCTCCCACTAACCTTCTTGTACAAACACGGTCCATCCTCGTTCTTGATGAATCCAAATTGTCTTAGAGTTTACATAAAAACGAAGATTCCAACTTCTGGAAGTTTGCTTTAATCCATAAATGGATGTTTGCAACTTGCAAAACCTTTCCAGCATTCTCTGAATAGACAAAACTCTCAGGTTGTGTCATGTGCACATCTTCGAGAAGATTCCTATCAAGGAATGCTGTTTTGACATTCATTTGCCAGATCTCATAGTCATACAATGAAGCAATAGCAAGTGGGATCTAAATCAATGCAACTGGACAAAAGGTCTCATCATAGTCATACTATGAATTTGCTTGAAACCTTTCACAATCAGTCGCTTATTGAAGGTATTCACCTTCCCATCCATGTTAGTCTTCTTGTTGAAGACCCACTTGCACCTTATGGGTTTTACCCTTTTCAGGTGACTCAACCAAGGTCCATACCCGATTGGTGTACAGGGATTCTACTCTAGATCCCATGGCTCCTAGACACTTCAGAATCTAAGCCAATGACGACCTCCTGGTAAGTCATAGGCTCATCATGATCCATGAGTGGTTCATCACCTTCTTGAGTTAGGAGTATTCCATATCTCTTAGGTTGATGACATGTCTTGTTTGACTTACGCGAGTCTTGTATTACTTGAACTGGTGGTTGGACCATAACATCTTGTGGAACCGATTTTTGTTCCATTGCAGGCGGGTCAGTACTCTGTGGTGCTTGGATTTCTCCAAGTTCTACATTCCTCCCACTGTCTCCCTTAGAGAGTGTTCCTTCTCAAGGAACACTCTAGTCCCAGCGACAAACATTTTGTCCTCAGAGGTGTTGTAGAAATAGCGTCCATTTGTTTCCTTAGGACACCCCACAAAGATATGTTTGTCAAACTTGGGTCAAAATTATCTGAGACTAAACGCTTCAATAAACTTGCCACCTCAAATCTTAATGAAAGACATACTTGGTCGCATACCAGTCCATATCTCATATGGTGTCTTTCACCTGTCTTAGATGGAAAACGGTTAGGTGTGAAAGCTGTTGTATGTAAAGCATATCCCATGAAAAAGTCAGAGAAGTCTGATTGACTAATTATAGATCCTATCATGTCCAACAAGGTGCGATTTCTCCTCTCGTACACACCATTCCATTATGGTGTTCCAGGAGGAGTGAGTTGAGATATAATCTCACACTCCTTCAGATAGTCACCAAACAATTGGCTTAAGTACTTACCACCACGATCTAATCGCATGATCTTAACACTTTTCCAAAATTAGTTCTCCACTTCGTTCTTGAATTCTTTGAACATTTCAAAGATTTATGATTTGTGTACACAAATCCATCTTTACTGAAGCTATCAATAAACGAGACGAAAAACGGAAACTTGTCTTCTAACAAACTTGTTTAGAGGCCCTCATACATCACAATGTATCATGCCAAAAGATTACCAGTCCTTCCACCTTACTAGTGAATGGAGCTTAGTCATCTTTAATTTCCAAACAAGTAAGATTCGCAGACCTTAAACAATTCATAATTGGATAAGTCCAAGTGTCCAAATTAGTGGAGCTTGGAAATGTGTTTCTTACTTATATGATCTAAAGATATTGCTGAAGACATAGAGGGTCCAAATCACTTGGTTTGACCCTATTCACATTTATGTTATAGATGGGCATATCGAGATCAAGGGACAAAGTCCATATCTCATATGAATACAAGCATAGAAGACATCAGTTGAATACATGGAACAACAATTGTCCATTTATTGCAACTTGGAATTCTTTCTTGTCTATACAAGATATAGAAATGATGTTTCTGTTATCAACTAGAATAAAATAACAGTTATTTACTTCCATTAATGCTCATAAGGCAAATTCAAACTCTTATAGTTAATGTAGCAACTTTTGCTCCATTTCCACTCATAGAGTAGAACTTTACCTAATGGTAAATTCAAACTCCTGTAGTCAACGTAGCAACTTTTGCTTCATTTCCACTCTTAGGGTAGACCTTTACCTTTTTAGTCAATGTCCTACTGCCTTTGATCCTTCACATTAATGTGAGATCCATATGCGGTATCCAATACCCATAATGTTGGAGTAGATATATTGACTTTTATAACATATATGACTGAACAGGAAGTCATACTTCCTTTCTTGTCTTTATACTCTTTCTAGTACCTCTTATGCCTTGCTAGCTCTTGTTAGAGCATCATAAGGTGCATGATCATATCACACGTCTCTATGATTGCAAGCATGAGATGTCGTACGCCAATGGCATCGACTTGATGCTTCTATTAAGCATCCTTTTCGACCCTTATGGCAGTAGCAACAAATTGATTGAGAATTAATTACTTGAAAACATAAAGTTCTTTTCTCATACTTGAGGACAATCCTCAAAATATGTACCAATCCAGAAAATTAATCCTAGATAACTCATCCTTCTCAAGGATGTATCGCAATAATAAAATAAAAGTTGTGTTTGTAGCCATGGTTATTTAATACAGAAACATACAGAATATAAGTATCATGATTAAAACATATTTAATAGGTCTTTTATTAAATATGCTCCCACTATTTTACTCAAATCAATGACCTTCATCATTGACTCGGAAAATCCCGTTAAAAGATTTTCTAGTGGGACCAAGATCCATATTTAACCTCGTTCTGAGTCAGCTGTGCTGATCGCTCAAAACTTAGCTATTTAGGTAGGAAACTCCTTTCCAATTATATCCAATGTAATTCTTGGAACAGTTGGGTGAATAACTCCTTATTCTAATCCATCATATGGATTAATGCCCAACCTCATGCCTCTAAGCCATTTCAATCCTATTGAATACGCCTAGTTAAGTTCAACCCAATGGTTGGCAGTAGGTTATTTCACCTTTCGTGCCTCACCAAAATATATTAAGGTGTTCAGCTAAGCTTGACCCACACCTAAATGATTCTGGCCTTGACGAGTGCCACGCATCAGGAGGCATGTAATAACTTAATTTATTGAGGGAATTTAATTATTAAATGATCTCACCGGCTTGTTTATCATATAAACGTCTCTCATAGCACACATGGCATAGTAGCTTACATACATTCAAAACATATTAATCATACAATGACATACATGCTATCATACAATTTAAATTCCAAATTTAAATCATACATCTCATACATTTCATGCATCACATGCATAAACATACAAGACATATAAAAGGTATTATGATTATGGCCTCCTAATGTGCAATAATTAAAACTAATTATTACAATCTTTGACCCACGAGCAAACTTCCAAAGTTCCTCCTACTGACGTCATGATTTGGTGTTGCCTCCATGTCATCCAGAGCAATTTACAAAATTTTTAAAAAAAAAATGTAAATGTCACGACACGCAGGCCGTATTTATCAAATAAAATAAACACCAAAACTAGGGTCATAACCATATACCACACATTTAATAAACAATTTATAAATATGAAAAAGGGAACAAAATCACATTCTGTCCATCAACATGAACTCGTTGACGCTGTTCAGCATATGCACGGCCATGCTGAAAGGAGCATGGTTGTGTTCAAAGTTCGTTGACGCTGTTTGAAAGTGGCACGGTTTTGCCAAACGGCACATGGCCGTGCTATGCGTTCACTAACGTAAATTCAAACGTGCACGACCGTGCTCTGCGCCGCAGCAGGATTCCAGAAGCGAATCCTTGTTTATGTTATGAGCACAACCAAGCAAATAAATATGTTCAAACAGATTTATATCACATAAAAATCATACAAACATGCTTTTAAACATGCAAATCATATTTAAAAGCAATAAACATGTTATCATACAAACGCAAACAGTCCTAGGATACATGGCAAACTACGACCAATGCTTTGCTACCACTATTGGGGTTTCAAGAGGGATAATTTTCAAAAATCTCTTGAGCGGAAGAACCCCTTAACAAAATGACCATGCATTGCACATGAATCACAATAATATTGTGTTTACCTCTTGAAGCGTAGCTTTACCGCAAACACTGTGAGCGCGCCAACCACACTGGTTAGCCAAAAACGCTGCTACTTGCGATGCTCATAGCTTTTGCTCCAGACCTTGTATCAAAACACTGAACGGTGAAGATTTAGAACCACATGTCAGGAACCTTCTATCCAAATTTCAACCCGATCCAACGGTTAACGAATCTCGGATGGCGAGATTACGATAACTGTCCAGCCACAATCACCATAAGGAAAGGTTTCTCGATCACCAGTCTGCAAAGTAGCAATACCTCTACTCAGTCCACGCGAGCAAACCAACGTCAGAGATAGCGTAGTGCTAGCTATCAAGATTAGGGGAGGCGTAGCACACAGAGAGAGAAAAGAGGGCGTGCCTGTCAAGGGTGAACAACGACCGTTGCTATGTGTTGTGTGTCACTTAAGTTATGTGTACAGCTTATTAATAGCTGTCACTCACTTAACCTAACCCACTTGGGCTACTGTACGCTACAGGCCCAAGGTCTAATTATTAATTCAATCATATTTAATTAATCAATTAAACTTATCCTCATTTAATTATTAATTGAATCATATTTAATTAATCAATTAAATCAATCTCATTTAATTATTAATTAAATCATATTAATTAATCAATTAAACTAATTCACTAAACATTTGCTTTATGCGTGTGACCCTATATGTTCTCAAATAATTGGTAGTAATATTAATTATTATTAATCATATTAATAATCAATTAATATTATAAACAATGAGCGGCATTTTGCAATACATCATTGCTACCGAATTAATTAAAATATTGGTGATACAATTAAAATCATATTGTAACCATATATAATGTGAAGTCAACGTCCTTTCGTCACAATGTCTTAATTGAATACAAGGCATAAATGTGTCATCCATGTTAAGTCCAATTATTTATTTCTTGATCTAGTAATTGATATACGATCATGTGGCCCCAATATCTCATATTGTCCCACCTTAGCATGGTCATGCATTTCTACGTCGCATACCATCAAGAGGCCTATAGACATTACTCATGTTATGTATGAAGGATGAATCCTATCTACATCACTCACATTCCTCAACATGTTTTATTGCAGGCCCAATAACTACTTTTATAGTTGTGTTGTTACAGACAATGTTTAATAGTATCAAAGCCTACAACTACTTATGTTAGGAATCGTAGTGACTTTAAGTCGAAGGACTACTTCACTATGGTTACCATGAGAATCGCTCATAACACTTACATAACTATTATGCAGCGTTCTCATAGCGGGTCCTTCCAGTATAAATATTCCAATTATATTTATACCTATGTGAAGACTTGATATCTTATATCTATGAACCGTGAGATGTGGTCATCAGTACACTCACATAATAGCCTCAATGTACTATTATTGTCCTTATTAATAATAATACTTGATTATGGATATTTAAGAATAGTGTTCTATAATTTAATGACATCTTACGGTCAAGTCATACTTGACGTTCCATTAAATAAACTACCTATTCTAAGGACTTTATTATGCTATAAATATGATCATCAAATATAACATAATAAATGAATGCCTGAAACATATATCAAATAAATGATCAAAGTCATGATACAAATGATTATCTATTCAAAATAGATTGGCCACTAGGGCTTACCTCAACAGGTTTGTGTTTATTGTAATGGGGAGCATGATAGTTCAGTTTGTCAGAGTGGTCACTTTTCTGAGGAACATGTCGATGCCTACCATAATTTATATGATATCAAGCCTAGGAATGACTATCTAAGGCAGCAGAACAACCCTTACTCCAACATGTACAATCCGGGGTGGAGGAATCACCCAAATATTTCTTGGAGTAACAGTGATAATCAGGGGCAGCAGAAGCAGCAGTATGGAAGTTCGTCTAACAATCAAGCTCTTCCGAGATTTAACCAGTACAAGCTCAAAGGGGGAAGCTAGATTGGGAGATAGCTCTTGAGCTGTCAAATGCAGCACTATTTGCTTCTATTAGCTCAAGTAATGCTTCGGCTAATGCAGCCATTGATAAATTGTCCACTCACACTCGGGCTTCTATTCATGATTTGGAAAGGTAGATATCTAACTTGTCTAACAAGTTGGATGAGCGGGTTCCTGGTACTTTTCCTGGTAATACCGAGAATAACCCGAAGGACCATTGCAATGCCATCACTACAAGAAGTGGCAAGGTAGTGGAACCTATGGGAAATTCTTTAATAGAGAAAGAGAAACAGGAATGTGAGTCGAGAACTGAAGTGCCAAGTGAAGAAAGTAGAATTGCTACAGAAAAGTTTGAAGAGTCAGAAAAGGAGCAAGGGAAGCATGAAAATTTTATGCTGGTGGATCTTGAATTTGTGAAGAAGAAATATGTTGAAGCAAAGGATCTCCCATCATTCATAAAAGTACCTTATCCTCAAAGATTGAAAAGGCCAACATAAGACAGGCAATTCTCTAAGTTCCTTGATATATTCCACAAGCTCCAAATTAATATACCTTTTGCGGAAGCACTTCAGCAAATGCCAGCTTATGCTAAATTGATTGAGGAGTTGCTTTCTAAGAAGCGCAGGTTGAATGATGAAGAAACGGTTGCCTTGACTGAAGAGTGTAATGCCATTCTACAAAGGAAGCTACCGCCTAAGTTGAAGGATCCGGGATCCTTTAGTATGCTCTATTGGGGAGTTGACATTTGGCAAAGCTCTTTGTGATTTGGGGGCAAGTATTAACTTGATGCCTCTATCCATGATGCAGAGACTTGGCATAAAGGAGGTGAAAAACACTATGATGTCCTTTCAACTAGCAGATTGGTCCATTAAATACCCTTCTAGGGTTGTTGAGGATTTGTTGGTTAAGGTTGACAAGTTCATCTTTCCAGCTGATTTTGTGATACTTGACATGGATAAGGATGCTCAGATTCCACTTATATTAGGTAGGCCTTTCTTGGCAACCGGTAGAGCATTAATTGATGTGCAACAGGGTAAGTTGACTTTGAGGGTGCAAGATGAAACTGTGGTAATTAGTGTCTTTGATGCAATGAAGCACCCGATAGAGAAGGGCAGTTGTTACAGCATTGATATGGTTGAACCTCTAGTTCAGTCACTTGTTACTAATGGAAACCATGGTTCAACACTTGAAAAGGTGATGGTAAAATCCCAAGGTACTGAAGAATTGGTGGAGTTGGATAGTGCTGAAATTTTAGAAATCGAGCAACAAATAGATGCACTACCAATTTTATCAAAAGAAGAGTTTAAGGTCGAAGAGCTTCCCAAGAATGGGAAAGTGGAAGAAGTGCAAAAGCCGAAACTCAAACAACTCCCAACTGACCTAAGGTATGCATTTTTGGGTAAGGAGGGACATTACCCGGTTATCATCGACAAGGATTTGAAGATTGATGAAGAAGAGAAGCTATCGAGGGTACTAAGAAACAACCAATCTGCTCTTGGTTGGAAGATCTCGGACTTGAAAGGCATTAGTCCTACTTTGTGCACTCACAAGATATTGATGGAAGAAAATTACATATCGGTGGTCCAACCTCAAAGAAGACTTAATCCAGTGAGGAAAGAAGCAGTGCGTAAAGAGGTGATGAAACTCTTAGATGCAGGGATCATTTACCCAATTTTAGATAGTGCTTGGTTGAGTCCTGTACATGTGGTACCCAAGAAAAGGGGCACTACTATGGTGGTGAATGAAAAAAATGAAATGATTCCCACTAGAACCATCACAGGGTGGCGAGTTTGCATAGACTATAGAAAATTGAATGATGCAACTCGTAAGGACCACTTTCCCCTCCATTTCATTGATCAAATGCTGGAAAGGTTAGCCATCATGACTATTATTGCTTTTTGGATGGATATTCTGGCTACAACCAGATTATAGTGGATGCACAAGATCAAGAGAAGACTGCATTCACTTGTCCCTTTGGGGTCTTTTCTTATAGAAGAAAGCCCTTTGGTTTGTGCAATGCTCCAGCAACATTCCAAAGGTGCATGTTGGCCATCTTCTCAGATATGGTGGAGAAGTTCATCGAAATCTTCATGGATGACTTTTTCGTCTTTGGGTCCTCGTTTGACAATTGCCTAGAGAACTTGGCATGTGTGCTTCAAAGATGCCAAGACACCAACCTCGTCCTCAATTGGGAAAAACGTCATTTTATGGTGAAGGAAGGTGTGGTGTTGGGACACAAAATATCCTCCAAGGGCATTGAAGTTGATAAAGCAAAAGTTGAGGTGATTGAAAAATTGCCACCTCCAAAAGATGTGAAGGGGATTCGGAGTTTCCTTGGGCACTCGGATTCTATAGGAGATTCATTTGTGACTTCTCCAAAATTGCTAAGCCCATGTGTGACCTTTTGGTCAAAGATGTATCTTTTGAATTTACTGATTCATGTTTGCATGCATTTAACACTTTGAAGCATAAACTCATCACAACCTCTATCATAACTGCTCCTAATTGGGAATATCCTTTTGAAATTATGTGTGATGCAAGTGATTTTGCAATAGGGGCTGTTTTAGGTCAAAGAGTTGATAAGTTAGTCCATGTAATACATTATGCTAGCAAAGTCCTTAATGATGCACAACTCAATTATTCAACTACTGAAAAAGAGATTTTAGCAGTTGTGTATGCATTGGACAAGTTTAGACAATATATTATAGGGTCTAAAGTCATTGTTTTTACTGATCATGCTACAATAAGGAACCTAATGACAAAACAGAATGCCAAGCCTAGACTAATTCGCCGGGTTATGTTGCTTCAGGAATTTGATTTAGAGATAAAGGACAGGAAAGGAATAGAAAATGGAGTGGCAGACCATCTATCTAGGTTGCTCAACCTGGATGAGGAGGAGAAACGAATGATTATTCGAGAGGAATTCCTGGATGAAAGATTGTACGTTGTAACTGAAGCTTCTCCTCCATGGTTCGCCGACTTGGCAAATTACAAGGCTAGCAAGATTGTTCCTGAAGACCAAACTTGGCAACAAAGGAAGAAGTTTTTCAGCGATGCCAAGCATTATGTGTGAGAGGATCTGTACTTGTTTTGGCATTGCGCAGATGGCCTTTTAAGAAGATGTGTTCCACAATTTCAAGTGGAGGACATCTTGTGGCATTGTCATGGATCTGATTATAGAGGCCACTTTGGAGGAGAACGAACTACCCAAAAGGTTCTTTAGAGTGGATTCTATTGGCCCACCCACCATCTTCAAGTATGCAAGGACCAATGTAGAAAGGTGTGACCGTTGTCAAAGAGTTGGAAACATCTCCAAAAGGCATGAGTTACCCTTAAATGGCATCTTGGTGGTAGAGATCTTTGATGTGTGGGACATAGATTTCATGGGACCGTTTCCACCCTCCTTCTCATACAAATATATCTTAGTGGGGGTGGACTATGTTTCCAAATGGGTGCAAGCTATTGCAACAACAACAAATGACTTGAAGGTTGTCACTGAATTTGTGCGTAAGAACATTTTTGCATGATTTGGTGTCCCACGGGTAATAATCAGTGATGGAGGATCACACTTTTGCAACAAGAAATTGGACTCTGTACTCGCTAGGGTGGCCACTCCATATCATCCACAAACTAGTAGCCAAGTTGAAGTATCTAACCATGAGCTGAAGCAGATCCTTGAAAAAACAGTTAATGCCTCACGAAAGGATTGGTCCAAGAAATTAGATGATGCACTTTGTGCATATAGGACGGCCTTTAAGACTCCTATTGGTTGCTTTCCATACCAATTAGTCTATGGTAAGGCTTGTCATCTTCCAGTTGAGTTGGAGCACTGGTCATTTTGGGCAACTAAGGCCTTGAATTTTGATTATAAGGAAGCTGGTGAGAAGAGATTCCTAGATGTGAATGAGATGGATGAGTTCAGACTTAAAGCGTATGAAAATGCGCTAACCTACAAACAAAGAACAAAAGCTTGGCATGATAAGCATATTGTGCCTAGGATTTTTGAACCTGGCCAGAATGTACTGTTGTACAACTCTAGGTTGAGGTTATTTCCGGGTAAGCTGAAGTCCCGGTGGTCTGGACCATTCATCATAACAGAAATCTTTCCACTGGAGCAGTGGAAGTGAAAAATCCAAAGGATAACACAACTTTCAAGGTGAATGGTCAAAGGCTCAAACCCTGTATGGGGGAGAATTTGAAGATGGTGTTAGCCCCCTCGGGGGCATTGAGTCAGGCTCGGAACGTTAAACAAGCGCTCAGTGGGAGGAAACCCAATTTATATCCTTCTTAGTATTGCATGTAGTTAGTGTTTTTAGTTTGCATAGTAGGGAAATTGCATAACAAATTTATGAAATGAGCCATGTAGGACTTAGTAGCATTTAAGAGTGTATTTTGCTGCATAATTCTGTTGTACAGGAAAAAAAAACTGGGCTCAGGTGCGCCCAACGCACTACCTGAGCCCAGCGCAACTGAACAGTGCAAAAAACTGGACTCAGGTGCACCTAACGCGCTTCCTTAGCCTAGCGTGTTTCCATGAACCCTAAAAAAAATAAAAAACAGAAAAGGGCGCGCCCAGCCCACCTGTCCAGGCCCGGCGCAGCTGACGAATTGCCAGAACACTATCATAGGCGCGCCCCGTGCGATGTGGTTGGAGTGAGTGGTCTCGAGATGAGACCGGTCTAGCTCTCAGCAGGATGCAGAATTTGATGATCCGAAGCTGCAAGCTCAGGAGCAGTTGGACCGGATGCTCCATTAGCCGTATTGGTTCTTTATTGAACCCTGAGTTTGTTTTCTTAACTATCTCTTTTATTTTTATTTTGTTTATTTTTATTTTGGGTCACTGAGTCTTTTTGCTATTTAAAGATCGAGTCTGTGAGTCGTTTTATTTGAGTCATATCAAGTTTTTGTGGAGATTTGAATTTTTGAACCCTATACATGTTGATTGGTGTCGTGTAATTTTGCATGTTCCCTTAAGTGATTTGTTAAGACTTGTGAGATACCTTTGAGAGTTATGCCATATGCGATTAAAAGCAATTTTCAACACTTAATTCTTGATAAGTTTGGGGTTGGGGTATTTAACATGATTAACTTAGAGAAAGGTCTCTAGTATGTCCTGGTGAGGAATAATTTTAGCCTAAAAATATTATTTGATGACGAGTGAGTAGCTCTTAAGTAACATGCTCTTAGGTTTTCTTGATTCTTTGCTTGATTGCATGAATATGTAGTGCATGACATGATAGAGGCATTTTGTTCTGATAAATAGCTAGTGGCCATATAAGCTTGCCTGAATTGAAGGATTATCCTTTATCAACCCATTTGAGCCTTAGCCTATTCTTGATAGCCTTAACTATGAGCCGTAAACCGGAAAAAAACCATGTTACCCATCCTTCACTGATGAGAGGAGCATTGGAATTTATGAAAGAAGGTAGCAAGTACTAAGTTTGGGGTGTGAAATGTATGTCAAAGCAAGAGCCATTCAAAAAAAAAAAAAAAAAAAAAACACTTGAAAAATATACTACAAAATTGTACAAAAAAAATAAAAAAGAGAAGTATTTGAATGGCTCACTAAGAAAGTGAAAGGAAAGAAGAAGTGGCAGCAAAGAAAAGTAAAGAAAAGAAGCATTTTGGAAACATAGTACTTGATTTGTGAAATTAAGTAAAAGGTTGAAAGAGTTACCTTTGCTCCTTTGATTTGTGAGGTTTAAGCTAAATACCTTGATCTTATCCTACCTTGTGACTTTGACCTCATTACAACCCTGAAAAGACCTTTTGATCATGCATTCATGTATTTTGTGGGATCTATGTTGAGATGAAAAGCAAACCCATAGATTATGTGCTTAAGTTGCGAAAATTATTTGCAAACGCAAGCCCAAACACTTGAGACTTAGAGAGAAATAAATTACCCTTGTGAGGAAGAGACCTAAGTGGATTTTTTATTTTTGTGTTAGGTGCTTTCAAACCCTTACTTGATGGATGATAGTGTTGTGGAAGTTATAAGTTGTTTTGGGCTATCTCTTGAGTGCTTAAACTTTTCTAAACTTTGATCTTAAGGGAACTTGCTCATTTTGACGAAAAGTAAGTGTTGAGCTATCTCTTGTGCTGGGTATGCATAAAGATGGGATCCATGGAACTTGCTAATCTTGAGTTTGTTGTTTGAGTCATTTTAAGTCATATTTTGCTTGAGGACAAGCAAAGTTCAAGTTTGGAGTATTATGATAACTCGTTGGTTTATCTAGTTTTTAACTATGATTTATTGACTGATTTGATGATTTTGAGTTAACTCTCATTTTTACCCAGATTTGTCGTTGTTTGCCTTTAAGTTGCATTTGAGTCTTTTTAGGGTAGTTGGGTGTTTTTCGTTTATTTTAGAGTCAGTTTATGTTATTGGTTTGTTAAGTGTTCTCAGGAACCTTTTAGGTCCTTAAAAGGGAAGCTTTGGAAGCAATGAAGAATAAAAGGAAGCTGAATCATTCTAGGAGTGGATTTTGAGTGCACCCAGCGCACGTAGCTCGCCCAACGCAATTGACACGGTATTGAGAGAGGAAGTTTGAAGGAATCAGGAGCACCCAGCGCGTTTTGCGTGCCCAATGCGCTTGCACCTGAAAAGTTTGTGCTCTCAGGTGCGCCCAGCGCATGCTTTGCACCTAGCGCGACGGGTATTTTGGGCGTAACTGAACATAAGTTGCGCCCAACGCAAGACTTGAGCCCAGCGCACACCAGCGATTTCAGAATGTATTTAAGCTTATTTTAACCAGTTTTTAAGGTACACTTTGTATTTCCAAAGCAGCGTTTTCCACTGTAAACAATAGAGAATTGGAGATTATGAGCATCACGATGTATTTTGGATTTCAATCAATTCAATTTGGGTTTTCTTCTACGATCATGAGCTAAACTCCCTATTCTAGGGTGAAGATGTAGCCGCCTGTGAAGGTTTGGTATTGGTATTTTTCTTCTAATCTTCATGCTTTCAATTATAGTTCGAGATATAGTTGAATGTTAGGCTAATCATAATGAGACCGAGCGGAGAATTATGTGTTATGGGTATTGGGGAAAAACCATAGGATGATATAGATATACAACATGTCATAGAGTTCTATGCAACTGCAATAGAGAACCTTGTTCTTAATGAATTTCAACTTTTTAATCTGCATAGAGATATGGGGTTAGAGATTGAGAAATAAATTTCATAAGAGCTTAACTGAGGGATATTGAAATAATCCTAGGGTCCTTGGTTGATAATAGAGTTTGAATAGGAAATAGGAAGGATGCCATAATCATGCCATACCGGAGCTTGCATATGAAGATGAATTCTTGTCTATGAGGACTCAAATTCATAGAACGGCGAAGTCGGGGCCCTAGAGCTTCTCTCATTGAGTAAACTTCTCCTTTTTACTTTCTTGCAATTTAATTCTTGATTTTCTTGAATTTAGTTTCTTTAGTTAATTTCATTATTGAATCTCAAATAAAAAATTGGGCGTTCAAATAGTTATAGAGGTCGAGAATTGGTACTTGGTCACTCCAATCTCTGAGATCGATACTCGAAACTTCTAAGTTCCTTATTACTTGCGACAAATTAGTACAATTGCTAATTCTGCCATCAACTTTCAAAGACAATGTACCCTCGGTTGTGAAGCCACCTGTTCTGGAACTAAAACAGCTCCCAGCTCATTTGAAATATGTTTATTTGAGAGACATGGAAACCTTGCCTGCGATTATTTCATCTTTCCTCACTACTGATCAAGAGAACAGTTTGGTAGAGACCTTGAAGAGGCACAAGAGAGTAATTGGTTGGCAAATGGCAGACATTAAAGGCTTCAATCCTACTGTGTGTATGCATCGAATATTGCTTGAGCCTGAAGCCAAGAATAGTATAGAGAGCCAGAGGAGACTGAATCCTATCATGAAGGAAGGGGTGAAGAAAGAGGTGATCAAGTGGCTGGATGCTGGGATTATATACCCTATTTCTGACAGTGTTTGGGTAAGCCTAGTTTAGTGTGTGTCAAAGAAAAGGGGAGTAACAGTTGTGGCTAATGAGAAGAACGAGCCAATCGTCACCAGAACAGTCACAGGGTGGAGGATTTGTATGAATTATAGGAAGTTGAATAAAGCCACCAGAAAAGACCACTTTCCCTTGCCTTTTATTGACCAGATGCTGGATAGGCTTTCTGGGAAGGAGTTATATTGCTTTTTGGATGGATGCTCTGATTACAACCAAATTGCGATAGCACTCGAAGACCAAGAGAAAACCACCTTTACTTGTCCCTATGGCACCTTTGCCTTTAGAAGGATGCCATTTGGCCTCTGTAATGCTCCCGCAACATTCCAAAGATGCATGATAGCCATATTCTTTGATATTATTGAGAAATCCATGGAATTTTTTATGAATGACTTCTTAGTATTTGGAGAGTCATTCCAGGGATGCCTTATAAATCTGGAACAGGTCTTGGATCGTTGTGAAGAAACAAAGTTTGTGTTAAACTGGGAAAATGTCACTCCATGGTTCAGGAAGGAACTGTGTTGGGTCACAAGGTTTCTAAGAAGGGTATGGAGGTAGACAAAGCCAAGATAGAAGTCATTGAAAAACTGTCACCACCTACCTCAGTTAAAGGAGTGAGAAGTTTCTTAGGACATGCTGGGTTCTATAGAAGATTTATGAAGGACTTCTCCAAAATCTCCAAACCTCTGTGCCAGTTGCTAGAGCACGACATGATCTTTGATTTCACACCAAACTGTTTGGAAGCTTTTGAGATTCTAAAGAAGGCTCTAATCACTGCACCAATCATAACTGCCCTAGATTGGTCTAGGTCATTTGAGTTGATGTGTGATGCTAGTGACTTCATAGTGGGAGCAGTCCTGGGCCAGAGGAAAGATAAGGTATTCCACTCTATTTATTATGCCAGCAAGACATTCATTGAAGCTTAATTGAATTATACCACTATAGAGAAAGAGTTGTTGGCTGTTGTGTTTGAAAAGTTCAGACGCTACCTTGTTGGCACAAATGTCATTGTCTATACTGATCATGCTGCCATCAAATACTTGATTGCCAAGAAAGATACAAAGCCAAAACTAATTAGATGGGTGCTTTTGCTGCAAGAGTTCGACTTGGAAATCAAGGACAAGAAGGGAGTTGAGAATCAGGTGGCAGACCACTTGTCAAGACTGCCTGAGGGGAATGAAGCCACAAAGAATTCTGAGATCAAAGAACTGTTCCCTGATGAGTAGTTGCTTTCTCTAGAAGATGCTGAAACACCATGGTATACTGATCTAGTAAACTATCTAGCCAGTGGTATTGTCCCTACAGATTTAAGTTCACAGCAAAGAAAAAGATACTTCCATCAGGCAAAGCAGTTCCGCTGGGATGAGCCATACTTGTACAAGCACTGTGCTGACCATTTGCTTAGAAGATGCGTGGCCGAAAAGGAAGTCCCAGATATTCTTTTGCATTGTCATTCATCCCCATGTGAGGGACATTTTGGAGGAATGAGGACGGCTGCTAAAGTCCTCCAGGCCGGGTATTTTTGGCCTACATTAATCAAAGATGCTCACAGCTTTGTTAAGAGTTGCAACAGATGTCAAAGGGTAGGAAATATTTCAGATAGAAATGAGATGCCCCTCAATTCCATCTTGGAAGTTGAGTTGTTCGATGTATGGTGCATAGACTTCATGGGTCCCTTCCCCCTTATTTTGGTAATCTGTACATTTTGGTGGCTTTATACTATGTGTCAAAATGGGTGGAGGCTGTAGCTCTTCCCACCAATGATGCTAGAGTTGTTGTGAAGTTTGTTCAAAAGCAGATTTTTACAAGATTTAGCACCCCTAGGGCATTCATCAGTGATGAAGGTACTCACTTTTGTAACAAGCTATTTGATGGTGTCCTACGAAATATGGAGTGAGGCATAAAGTTGCTATAGCATACCATCCACAGACCAATGGGCAGGCTGAGCTGTCCGATAGGGAAATAAAAGGAATTTTGGAAAAAGTGGTGAACCCAAGCAGAAAAGACTGGTCCCTTCATTTGGAAGATGCTCTTTGGGCATGTAGTACTGCCTACAAGACCCCCTTAGGGATATCACCCTATAGGCTGGACTATGGAAAAGCATGTCATTTGCCCATTGAGTTACAACATAAAGCCTTCTGGGCATTTAAAAAGCTCAATCTTGATCTAGCATAGGCTGGAGCAGCTCGCATGCTGCATCTCAATGAGCTTGAGGAACACAAGCTGTTTTCGTATGAGGGAGCAGAAGTTTACAAGGCCAAAACAAAGGCTTGGCATGATAGAAAAATTCAGAAGAGAGGCTTTGCAAAAGGAGAGCAAGTTTTGCTCTTCAATTCCAGGCTAAAGCTGCTCCCAGGGATGCTGAAATCTAGATGGTCTGGACCTTTCACCATTGTTCATGTCCACTCTCATGGAGCCATTGAATTGCTTGATGCAGCATCTGGTAGAACCTTTAAGGTAAATGGGCAAAAGGTCAAGCATTACTGGGGTGAGCCATTTGCTAGGGCACAGGCCACCACAGTCATGGCTGATCCTTCATGTTCCACATGCTCTAAGTCAGGCTGAGGACTTGTAAACCAAGTGCTACTAGGAGGCAGCCCAGCAAAAATTTCCTTAGTTTATTTTGTCATTTTTGTTTTTAATTTTATTTTGCACTAACTCAATAAAAAGAAACAAAGAGGAATGGAATTTGTGGATGCAGGTGGTATAACTATCCCAGGTGGTGGTGTGGTTGTTCATTGGGATGAAACAGGTTGGAGGCCCAAGTAACTGATTTGGGCCACGTGCTGGTTTTTGGGGGCAAGTCACATCAATTCGAAATTTGGGTGAAAAATTTTAAATTGTGGAAGAGGAAAAGGTGGACCTGTTTCCCGTGCACCTCTCACACCACTTATTCCCTCTTGATAACCGTGCCTCACCCTCACCACACATTCTCAACCACCCCCATCAATCACCCATCACTCCTCTCTCTATAAAACCAACCCACTCTCTCTGCCATACTCACTCACCCACACGCTCTTCTACCTTTCTCTTGCCCGAGCCCTAATTGCTACAATTTCCCCCAAATTTCTTCATCTTCAAGCTTCATCCTTTTCCTCCATCACTGCTCACCATGCCTCGCGTGAAGACATGCGTTGTGAATAAGACCAAGCCCACGTCCAGTGATGAGTTTGAGGCATATGAGGTGTTTGTGGATGCTGAAGCTGTAGCAAGGTACAACAATGTCACTCTAGTAAGGGAACCCCATGCTGAAAAGGGGTTCACCATCTCTGACAAGGCCTCCTATGGTCTCCCTGATAAGGATGCTAAAGTGGTTGACATGCTTAAGTAGAAGCGGTTCGTGAGTCACCCAACTGGGTTTTGCACTCCCCTTGTCATCAAGTTCTATGCGACCATTGGAGGGGCTGAGAAAACCTATTCCATGGTGCGTGGGTGCAAGATCAGTTTCTCTGCAAAGACCATCAATTTGTAGATGCACTTGGCTGAAGAGGACGATGAGTACTAGCCTCTGCTGAAAAAGGCTACTGTGAAGCAGCTGACTACTATGAAGGATACTGTGAATGTCCCAGGGACGCAATCGCTGCCAACTTTTGGAAATCAAATGAAAATTGCTAGGTCTGCTCTGAAAACCTTAGCCAAGGTTTGGTATCACTTTCTGAGGCACAAACACTCCCCCACTGCTCATACTGAAATTGTTAAGAAGGAGCGTCTAGTGCTCCTCTACTGCATCTTGGAAGGAAAAAAGATCAATGTAGGGAGGTTGATTCAGCAGGATATTTCCAGCTGTGCCACAAGCACAATAGGCCAATTGGTTTTCCCTTGCTTTATCACTGAACTATGTATGCGATGTCGCATAGAGTTTCACAAAGGGTAAGGAGAGGAGAGGAACTCAGGGAGCATTGATATTGGGCTGTTCAATAGGTTTGTCTGCAATTCAGCCAAAGCAATCCAGGCCAAGGATAAGCCAAAGGTTATGGAACCAGGAGAGCCCTCAAAGCAGCAGGACCACTCTGCAGGGCCAGAGCAAAAAGTGGAGTTTCTGACGCAATTGTTGCAGCAACACATGGTGCAGCAACAACTTTATTGGCAGTTTTCCCTGGACCATTTCAAATGGCAGCAGAGAGTGCTGGAGATTAACCAGTGGAAGAAGGTGCACCCAATACCCCAGTTTCCAGAGCAGATTCTGCCTGAGCAGTATCATGCATCAGAGCAAGCCACTCTTGATAAGCAACCCAGTCCCAGTACCCAAGCAGTCCCAGATGCATCAAACTCCTCTGAGAGGATGCCACTAGCACCGTCACAATAACAACAACAACCCACCACCACCACTGAAGACCTAAAAAGTAAGAAGAGAAAGAGAACTGAGTGCCCCTTGCAGGATTTGGGAGCTGAAATTGAAGAAGTAAATGAAGAAGCTGATCCTGAGGATGCAACAGCAACCCTTACCCCCGCTCAAACTCCCCAGAAAAAGGCAGTAGAAATCCCTCTAAGGGATGTGATCACGAAGATAGCTACTGATTACTCGACCTCTGATAAGGATGAAGAGGACACTGTTCCTCTTGGAACCAAAAAGAATAGGCTGTTTGAGCTAAGTGCCCCCAAAGGAAAGGGTAAAAAGCCAGCTGTTACAGCAACTGAGGGGGCAGGGGGGAGTGAAGAAAGTACAGCAGCCTCAGAGACTGAAGAAGAAGAACAAGTAGACTTGGTCCTGGTTAAAGAAGTGGGGTCCTCTACCCCAGCAAACAAGAAGACCCTTACTACAAAAGGGAGCAGGAAGAGCTCCCGCATCAAGAATTTGAGCACCTGAGCCCAATCCGAGCAGGTTGCTGTAGCATGTTGCAACAACCTTATCAGGAGTTTCCTTGTTTTCCTTTAGTTCTTTCTTTTGGTTTCTAGTTTCAGTTTCTCTATAAATGTTGGTGTCTTGCCCTGTTTGTTTGCTGTTTTTAGATTATAGGTTGTACTTGAAAGTTGGGGGTCAGCTGACTTGGACCCAAACTATTTTCTATTTGTACTTAGTGTCCTTTGTGTCTGACCCCACCATGTGCACAACCATCCCCAGCATGGGGTTTTGTTTAATGAAACTTGTCTGCTTTGAAATTCCGCAAGTGTACTTTTTTGGCAGCTTTGACTTGATTGTTTTCTTTTGGGCTTGTGTGATTGGATTTAATTGTTTTAAGATTGAGGCACATGCTGTAGCAATTCTGATCTACCTTGTGAGCTTTTGGGCCAAAATAGTTTTATCCTTCTTTTTGTGTGAATACCATTCTTGTGCATGCTTCTCTAATTTTGCCTTGCTGCTTTCATACTTGTACACATCTCTGCTGCACACACTTTTTCTAGAGGCACATTTTGTTTTCTTTAGCCTAGTATTGCCTAAAAAGCCTACCCTTGGATGTTACCTTTGTGTGAACCCCTTTGAGTCTGCAAGCACTTTGTTTCTAATGAACCCACATTACAAGCCATATCCTGAAAAACCAATGTCCTAACTAGTTGGAGTGGCTGGTGTGCTTCCTGTGTTTACATACTATAACATAAGTTTGGGGGTGCTCGAGGGCTAGCACAGTTTTAAGTTTGGGGGTGCTATGCAGTTGTTATGTGATAGAATATCAGAAATTGAACTATTGCTGGTAAAAAGCAATGGTTTACTAAAAAAAAGAGAAACAAAAGGAAAACAGCAGATCAGTTGCAAGAAAAAAAATGCTGAAATGTTGCAACAACTGCTCTGAGGGTACAAAGGAAGAAACAGAATTCAAAGAAGTGTAAAAAAGGGAAAGGAATCAGCAAAATGAAAAAGTTCAAAAAGTCCTCCCTAACTTCTGTGAGCTGGGCCATGAAAGAAATAGTTGTGAAGCAAAAAGAGGAAGTATACCTAAGCTCCTTCTAGTGTAGTCACCTTCCCAGAACTGTTCCTACCTGAACCCAAGCCCCATTGCAACCAAATAAAGTCCTCTAGCAGTGTACAGTTTTGATTATGAGTGGTGTGTTTAGAAGCTTGTCAAGGTCGTGTTTGAGTGTGCATTTGAATGATGATTGAGAGTACCTATCTTAGATTGAGAAGAGAGGAAGAACACACTGTTCTGAGAATGTAGTGCTGTAGCATGTTGCTGAGATTTGAAAATTAGGACATCCACGAATGCTTGCTTGACTGAATTTCATGATTGTTGATGCATTTTCAAGTCTGCATTGTGAAGAAATTGGTTTGCAAAGAAGAAAAAAAGTTGTGTTTGAGCTAATTTGAGCACATGTGTGGAGGTTTATAAAAATTTGTGCCTTTTCGTTTTTGTTTCTTTTGTTTCCATTACTTGAGGACAAGCAATAATTCAAGTTTGGGGGTGTGATAACTCTTTTTATGAAGAGTTATTTGTACCTTTTTCACTTGTGTTTTTGTGGTCTTTGAGTATTTTGAGTTTATGTTTTTAGTGTTTTAGTGTGATTTTGTGTAAAGTGTGTTTTATAAAAGTCTTTTGTGAGTTTTCATGTTTTGGTGTCTTTTAGAACTGTTTTTGGTGATTAATTGAGAGTTTTCTGTGCAGGACAGTATTGGGAGAATTAGGTGCTGAATTGGAGACGCTGCTCTAGGATTTGTTGTAGTAATCGTAGCTGAAGTTGATTTGGAAAAAAGAATAAAAGTTCAAAACATTCTCTTACATGATGAGGTGTCCTTCACTGATAAGGACAGTGACTTACACGTGGGGATAGTATTTAGTGCATTAGACTTAGAGAATTAGGCCAAGGACACTTGTACTAACCTACTTTTAGCCCAAAAAGGATGAGAGAGGAAAGGGCTTTCAGATATTTTTAGAGAACCCTAAATAGGGGACAGCCAAGGGGGACATGAGACAGACATCATCTTCCCTATTGGAGCAAGGACAGCAGCTGCGCCCCTTTCTCTCTCTCTCTCCTCCATTGTAATGGCTTCTTCTTCCATTTCTTGTTTTTCTCTTTGTTTTTGTAAGCTCAATATGAGCTAAACCTCTTCTAGCTATGAGATGTTGAACTTGTAATGGATTTCTAGTAAATGTTATGTTATGCTTTGCTATTGTATTTTCTATAAATATGATTTGGTTGTGTTTTAATTGAGCTTGATCACCTTAGTTAGAACTTGAGCTCACGACTGCTTCGAAAAGCTAAATGTAGAAGAAATGTTTTATAGATAAGAGTAAAATCATTAATTGAAAAATTATGATGAAGAATGATTTAGGAATGAATATTCTAACTCTTAGGCTAGTTGGAACGAGCTTAAGTGAGGCGTGTATGTAACTAATATGGACCTAAGAATAGGAGATGTTTAGTTAAGTTCATCTCAGAACTTGATGGAAAACAAACTTTCATTTCCTGGAGCCAATTGTCGTAGCACTGCAAATGCATAACTAAACTAGATTGAAGTTGCAAGAGTAGTACTGGAGATGTAGTTAGCCTCCTTTTCAGCTCTTGGAAACTAGCCTCACACTCTTCTGTCCATTCATACGCTTTTCTCTTTCTCGTTAATTGCATCAGAGGTAACGCAATCTTCGAGAATCCCTCGATGAACCTCCTGTAGTATCCTGCTAGCCGGAGAAAGCTTCTGATCTCGATTACCGTTTTAGGGCTTTCCCACTCAGCCACAGCTTCTACCTTTGCAGGATCCATTGCTATACCGTCCTTATTGGTCACATGCCCAAGGAATTGTACCTCCGCCAACCAGAATTCGTATTTAGACAACTTGGCATAAAGTTATCTGTCCTTAAGAACTTGGAGTACAACCCTCAAATGCTCTTGATGCTCTTCCTTGTCCAAGGAGTAGATAAGGATGTCATCGATAAAAACAACGATAAACTTATCAAGGTACGGTCTGAAGATTCTGTTCATATAATCCAAGAACACTGTAGGAGCATTGGTCACACCAAAAGGCATAACTAGATACTCGTAGTGCCCATACCGACTCTTGAAGGCCGTCTTCGGTATATCATCTTCCTTCACCTTTATCTGATGATAACTGGATCTCAGATCAATCTTAGAGAATACCGTTGCTCCCCTCAATTGATCCATAAGAACGTCAATCCTTGGCAACGGGTATTTATTCTTGATCGTTTTGTTGAGCTGTCGGTAGGCCATACACAACCTTGAACTGCCTTCCTTCTTCTTGACGAACAGCACAGGTGCTCTCCATGGCGAAACACTCGGTCTGATAAACTGCTTCTGCAGCATGTCGCCCAGTTGCTTCTTCAGCTCTGCCAACTCTGTTAGGGACATTCGATAGGGTGCTATCGAAATCGGTCCAGCTCCAGGTTCAAGATCGATCGCGAACTCTATCTCCCTTTTGGGTGTTAATCCTGGCACATTATCCGGGAAAATATCTGGAAACTCATGCACCACCGGCAAAGCATCAAGACTCGAAGTCTCCTCGGCTTCCAAAGAAAATAGCACAATGCACTCTCCTGGTTGTACACCTCCCGACATACCATCACTGGCAGGCAATAATCCAGATTGCTCGGAAAAATAGAGGGTTTTATTTGAACAGTCTAGTACTACATGGTTGGTCGAAAGCTAGTCCATGCCTAAGATAATATCAATCTGCTGCATAGGCAGACAGATTAGGTCAACAAGAAAAGATCGGCTCTCTAGAACAACCGGGCATTTCAAACAAATAAATAGGGTTGTCAGGGAATCACCCGTAGGTGTAGAAACAGTCAAGTCATATGGTAAGGATGAAATGGGAAAATGCAAATGATCCACACACGCTAAAAAAATAAAGGAATGTGTAGCCCCCGAATCAAATAAAACAGATAAGAGTCCCCCCCCCCGCAACTAGGCACTTACCTTGTATCAGATCGGGACATTGAGAGGCTTCAAATCCTCTCACGGAGAACACTACCACCACTTGTTATCCAGTCCCAGTATTCTGAGTTCTTCCGACTTGCTGTTGAACTTGACCCCTACCAGCATTCCTCGTTTGACACTCGTTGGAATAGTGGCCCCACGTGCTGTAACACCCCAATTTTTGTTTATGTGTATCAATGTGTTTATATATGTTTTCATATGTTGATCTATGACCTTAGTTCCATGTTGGATGTTTAAGTGTATGTTTTGGGTAGTTTAGCCTTTAGAAAGAGTCAAGAAACCTGTTTTACGGTTTTAGACGTATCTTGAATTCTAGATGTCCGATTGAGGCGATCTTGGATCAGTTGGAAAGCTTAGAGAATTATCTACAAGTCAGAATAACCATAATCAATAATCGATTATGAGTTATATAACAACCATAATCAAATATGGGCATTCGAGAATGCTGATAATCGATTATTACTGCATTTTTTTTGCAGAAACGAGTTTTGGACCCTTAATTCGGTCCGTTTCGTCTTAACTTCTTTTTTAAACCCTTTTAGCACGAACTAAACCCTATTATTTGCTATATTAGACTCAGAAAAAGGGCCTCTCTTCATCTCTCATGAAATCCCTTTGATCTCTTTCTTAAACCACCATAGAGAAATCCTTGTTTTGGTTGATCTTCATTAAGAATACTTATTGAACGTGTGAATCCTATTCTTGCTGGGTAGATCGTGATCAAGTGCTGGACCGTGAGGAGGAAATCAAGAGCGAATCCTTATTTCTCTTACCCTTAGGCTGCTCATTTCGTCATACTAGGTATGGGGGGGGGGGGGAAGATGATCATATCATATAGGAATGTGAGAATGGGATTGAGGTGATTGGGGATTCCCATGATCCCCTTGTGCCTTGAGTGATTTGTTGATACCATTGTTGGAGCAATGGCTTAGATGATTGTGTGATATAATTATTGTATTGAATCCAATATATGATTGTCATATCATGAAAACATGCATGTATTGTTATAATGATGTTATAAATATGTATGTGTTACTATAAGTGGTATAGTGTTGTTAATGTTATTATGATAATGTTTTGATCATGAATTATATAACTATTGGTTGAGATTATAATATATGAATATTGAGTTATAATTAAGGATGAATGTATGTGAACTATGATTGTTACTTTATTGAAATGTGATGTATTGTTTATATGTGAGACCCAGCTCTAAGGAGCCCGTGATGGGTACTCATTTGTGGATGTTGTATGTGAGACCCAGCTCTAAGGAGCCCGTGATGGGTACTCATTTGTGATAGTTTGTGTGATGCCCAGCTCTGCAAGGCCCGAGATGGGACTCAGCTCTGAATGGGCCCGTTTATGGACCCAGCCATAGAATGGCTCAAGATGGGATCCAGCCACTAAGACCCCGTGGATGAGACCCAGCCCCTAGAGAGCCTATTTATGGGTACTCAAATATGTGTTTTTTATGAGTCTGAGGGGATATTGTTGCTTGTGATTGTAATGCGACATGTTTACAAAATATAATGAAATGATATGTTAAAATGTTATGGGATGATTTAACTTGATTTACGAAGATGATTATGTCATGTTTGTGGGCGTGTAGTACTTATATGTTTATGTATGTATACGTGTATATGTATATTTGTGTGTATGCACTCGCCTTAATTTCCATTTTACTTCCATAACATATGTATATGAGTATGTCTTCTTACCTCTTTGTATTTGTGTCTTTTCTTGTATAATGTACGCTTTGTACAGATGATTCCCAAGTGATTGAGGAGTAACGCATTGGAGCTTACGTGGAGTTGTGGATGCTCTATTAGGAGTTGTTTTCATTTTGATGTTGTTCTTTAGGCTTTGGATCATGTTATTTATTTCTTTATGGGTTTTTGTTTAGCTCTGATCCATGTGACATCGGGCTAGGGGATTATCTTGTTTAAACTATTTATTATTTATGCGAAACTTGTAAACGTTTTATGACAATATGTTTAATTTAATTGGATTTGGAGTTGAGTTTATGAATGGTGATACTCTTAACTATTGCGAAAATGTTTATTAATGGTAGAACTCGTATCTTTATACCGCAAAGAATCTTTTAGCAAATCAATATTTATATAATAAATCTATGTTGGGGTTAAGGGTGTCACACGTGCCACAACGGAAGCAAGTGACATTTGGTGCCTGAGCACAGTCCTTCACTTGATGCGGCCCGCCATACCGAAAGCACTTGGAAAACCCTGGTTGTCCTTGACTGGCATTCCCCTTCCCATAACTTGCTGGTTGTTGATTCGGGCGACTGTAAGGTTTCGCCCTCAGTTCGAACTTTCCTCCTCGGCCTTTCTGACCAAAGCTCCTGGATGGTCCACCGCTTGTTGCTGGAGTTTGTGTAACTCTCTCTTGATCGTGTCCTTCCAGTACGGTACATTTTTCTACCAGTTCGGGGAATGATCGAATGCTCAATGGCAGCATAGCCCTCTTTAGTTCGGGCCTTAGTCCGTCTTCGAACCTTCTACACACCCGGTCTTCATCCGGGTATACTTGATAAAACTGGGTGAATTTTAGCAGCGCCTCGAACCTCATGGCATATTCTCCCACCGACTTCTGGTCTTGCTTCAGGTTCAGGAATTCTTTTTCTTTCTCTTGACGAACACTCCTTGGGAAATATTTCTCCAAGAAGCTCTCACGGAATACCTCCCAGGTTAGAAATCTTCCTTCAGCCTCTAGCAGTCTCTGTTTGTTCTTCCACCATGCTTCAGCTGCTCCAACTAGCATGAAGGCAGCATAAGTGACTTTCCTATCCTCTCTGCATTGGATAGCGACGAAGACTTTCTCGATTTCTTGCAGCCATAGCTCAGCAGCTTCCGGATTGTACTCCCCATGGAATTGGGGAGGATTCCCCTTCATGAAGGCATTTAGGCCGGTGTTCACCACTTCACCTCCTCCAATCAGATTCTGCTGTTGTCTAGCATCCCTCTCTTCCTGTTGTTGCATGAACTGGGCATTCTGCTGTGTTTGTTGCAGCATTGCAGCAGCCAAATCTCTCATGGCCCTCATCGCTTCTTTCTGATCTCCGCTATTCCCAATTCCCGAGGTATTGTAACACCCGGGGCTGATGAGGGTAGGGAGTGATCGCCGGTGCATGAGACACGGACAAGGAGCAGCTCCTGGCAGGCTTCTAGGCGGAGGGATACATGAATGAACCGATTCACACCGGAATGAGAGGGATCCTGAGGCTGTGCAGGTATGAGACTATATAGTTGAAGGAAGGATTATAAGAATTGATTGGTACTACCTATACAAACAAGATGCATCTTCTTTTCGGTAGCCCATCACTTAAGAACTCCAAAGTTAAGCGTGCTTGACTTGGAGTGATTATGGGATGGATGACCTTCTGGGAAGTTCCCCAGAAAGCGTGTGAGTGAGGACAAAGCACGCTGAAAAGACAAGTGTTGGTCTGTGGGGACAGTCGGCAATCCTTAAAACAGTCCGAGCCGTTACAAATGGTATCAGAGCGGACCTCTCCCAGTACGGTTTGGCTCGGGGACGAACCAAGCAGAAGCTGGTGGGCATGTAGCACCCGGGGCTGACGAGGGCGGATCGCCGGTGCATGAGGCACGGACAAGGAGCGGCTCCTGGCAGGCTTCTAGGCGGAAGGATACATGAATGAACCGATTCACACCGGAATGAGAGGGATCCTGAGGCTGTGCAGGTATGGGACTATACAGTTGAAGGAAGGCTTATAAGAATTGATTGGTACTACCTATACAAACAAGATGCATCTTCTTTTCGGTAGCCCATCACTTAAGAACTCCAAAGTTAAGCGTGCTTGACTTGGAGTAATTATGGGATGGGTGACCTTCTGGGAAGTTTCCCAGAAAACGTGTGAGTGAGGACAAAGCACGCTGAAAAGACAAGTGTTGGTCTGTGGGGACAGTCGGCAATCCTTAAAGCAGTCCGAGCCGTTACAGGTATCCCCACTACTGTCGGGTCCCCCGGTTCCAACTAGTGCTCCCCTTCCTCTACCGCGTCCTCTGGCCATTCTTTCCTGGTAAAGGAAGCGTTAGTTTCAATTCATAAGACATATCTAGTTCGTTAGCTAGGAAAATGAAGAAAACAAGGAAAATGCAAAAACAAGGTGCTCGCCTGGCGGCCCTGAAACGTGAATTTTGCTTAGCGAAATTGAGGCAGTGATGCATAACTTGAAATCCCTCTGTATCGCTTAGTGAGATACAATTTGCTTAGCGAAACTTGAATTTCGCTTAGCGAGAATCCATTCGCTTAGCGAAATTGAGACAGTGATGCATAATTTGGAATTGCTCTGTATCTCTTAGCGAGATCCAAATCGCTTGGCGAATTCTCCAGAATAATCTCATGGCAGATTTACTGATTTTGAGTCATTCTCAACAAGAATGAAGCAACATTCAATATAAATCAACCGATACATATATCATGTGCCCTACGAATAAAACAGTTATCGCACTCGATAACTTGCGCAACGGACGCACAACCCATTTGCTAACACAGTTAGTACCCAATGTGGATACATCTGTCAATGCTAGTATACTTCCTGAACCTCACAGTCCGATATTAGAATCGAACTGCTCTGATACCAATAAATGAGACGACCCGCCGTCCCATTGGAGAATCTAAGATATTAACTAACCTTAATCGCAATATAATCGTTAGCGCGCCTCATTAATACGAAGCGAAGTGGAAAAAATTGAGCGCGGAAGCGAAACAATTTACGGCATGCAACGCCTAAGAGTACACATCTTTAAAATATAAAGAAATATATCACATACATCACTTGCCCCATCAGTAGGGCTATAGTATTAAAGTAATACATACGGAGTATATTAATACAACCCAAAATGAAAGTACGAAAATAGGCCGAGAGACAACTCTCTGGCTAACCACGATCACTGCCCAACCTCTTGAGGCTAGGATCCATGGCACGTCCTCTGGCGTCAGGCTCGTAAGGAATGCCATCCAGCTCGACAGCGACTGGTTCCTCCTCGGGGTCTTTCCATAAAATAAAAGTAATACATACAGAAAAATAACGGGAGATAAGAAACATATATCATCAATATGGGAGAGGGACATCAGTACAACATATATATACATGCAACACACAACACATAAAATATACAACACAACATCACGCATCGCTTAAGTCATACAGTACAACCATCTCAAAAATCATTCTCTCAGATAAGCCTATAAGAGGGATACTAGCCCCTATGTATATGCTGACTTCCCTATATGCATGTCGGCCAATACATCACGTCCCCCCTTGGACATCCCGCCTCGGGATTTAAAAACATCACGTCCCCAATTGGACATCCCCCTTTGGGACAACAATGTTGTGGTATGAAATGATATGCTATGCAACAAACATCAATCGCAGGTTGATACCGGTACCTCACGCCTACGCACTCAACCATGACACATCGCATCCACATCAACATCAGCATCAACATCAACATCATCATTAGCATCAACATCAGCATCACGACTCCTTGCATCTACGAGCCACAGTTCCATGATCGGGACCACAACGGTATCAACCCGAACAATATCATCACTCACCATACTCTCATCAACACTCAGCCGGTCAAATCACAACAGAATATTACAACAATAATTTCACCAATATAGATATAATCATAAAGCCACATCAACAAAATAAATCAACAGATAATCAAATAAACAGATCAACACATCAACCTCAGTCAATCACGTCATCCATAATATCAACTTAGTGGTGATAGCCCAAAAGCACTTACACCTAGGGTCGAGGCACTTTATCCAGGGCTCATCCTCTAGTAGGGTTTAAGGGTTCCCCTACACACATATATATGTTCTATACTAAGCTTGCCTTCCCGACGATAAATTTCTTTCTCCCCACCTTAGTGAATCTCACGTGCAGCTCCGGCTACGACTCCGTAACTGTCAATCGCGTGAGCGGTCGAACGCTCGAGCCCTGTCTGATTCTATACAACAAAACACAACCAGAAATTAATGCAGTTCAATCAAAAATCCCCTAATCCCTCATGACTAGGGTGCTGCCCCTATTTAGTTAAATAGGCTAGAGAGGTTGAAATCCCACCAACTCTTGGATCAATGACCCTTAAGCATGCACAACACTAGAGTAAGTCTTTTACTAAAAATTTGAATCATAACCCATGATTTTTCTCCCTCTATGTTTCGGCCATCACCATCAAAAATAGTTGAGAGCTTGATTTGGTTTCCTAATCACATGGATTACATGATTATGGAATGAATTAGGTGAAATCAATAACCATTTCACACAAATTGAAACAAAACCCATTTCCCCCAAATATACATACATTTGGCCTCTCTAAGAAAAATAGGCTAGAGGGATTATTTGATTTCAAGCTCTTGGATTATGATATTAGAGGATGATACTAGATCATAGAAATTGGTTTGGCATTAAAAGGATTTTTCTACAATTTTCTAGGGATTTTTGAATTTTGGATCATAAACTTGAAACTATGAACTTCAATGGAGAAAAATGAAGATTGAGAGCTCAAGGATGAAATCTACACCTTTTAGATGATAGAAGAGGATGAGAGGAGCAACTTTGATTCACAAATTTGGTTATAAATCCTTGAGGAAGTTGAAGAAAAATAGAGGTGAAGTTGAAGGAAAAATGGTGGAAAAGTGGAGGAAGGAAGAAGAAAGGAAGAAGAAGTAGAAGGAGAGAGAGAGAGAGAGACAGAGAGAGAGAGTGAGTGCTGGCCATCGAAATTGAGAAGAGAGAATGAGTGGGTTTGTGAAAATTTTAGATATTTTAGGGATGTAAACGTCCTTTAGGAAAAAGATCGGGGCCATTTTCATCTTTTGAGCTCAGATATTTTCTAATTTCATAAATATCTAGATATTTCTTGGAAAAGTAATGATGACAATAGTGAGTCACAGGCATGCCTTCCCAGGCGATGTGACTTCATGTTCATCCGTTTTTAACTCTGTTACTTTCACGATTTAGTATTTCGCCCCAGGAAAGTCGTGAAAACTAATTTATTTTGAAATATTTCAAAATCGCCAATATTGTTCGCAATTTTATTTAAAACATAATTGTTTCGTTCATGAGTCAAAATTAGGTCGTCTGAGCAGTAAAATCATACTGTCAGTGTAAAACGCAGATCGGGCTAGGTCTGAGTTTTCGACGAAAATTTAACCATAGCTTCCTACGATAGCGTAGAGCGTGACTATGTTCTTGGATTAATTTATTTCACTCTCTAGACCCTTCAATAAAATACAAACACAAAAATACTGGTTAATTAAAATCAGAAAGCTTTTAGAAAGCTTTTTTAAAAAAAAAGGGGTGTTACAATCTGCGTCAAGAAGGAGGATATACCAAAGATGGCATTTAGGACTCCGTATGGACATTACAAGTATCTAGTTATTCCTTTCGGAGTAACCAATGCTCCAGCAGTGTTTATGGACTACATGAACATAATTTTTCGGCCGTTTATGGATAAGTTCGTGGTGGTATTCATGGACGATATCCTCATATACTCATCAAACCGAGAGGAACATCTTCGGATTGTGCTCCAAGTGTTGAAGGACAGACAGCTGTACGCAGAGCTATCCAAGTGTGAATTCTGGTTAGAGGAGGTACAGTTTCTGGAGCATGTGATCAATAGAGAAGGTGTAACAGTGGATCCGGCAAAGGTAGAGGCAGTAGTCCAATGGGAAAGTCCGAAGATGGTTAGTGAAGTAAGTAGTTTTCTTGGTTTTGTTGTATACTACAGAAGTTTCATAGAAGTCTTCTCAAAGATTGCGCTACCTATGACGCAATTGACGAGGAAAGGCAAGACATTCCAATGGATAGCGGATTGTGAAGCCAGTTTCCACGAATTGAAGAAGAGGTTGACTACGTCACCAGTGTTGGTGTTGCCAGACCCTCTGGGGCAGTTCGAGGTGTATTGTGACGCATCATATCAAGGTCTGGGATGTGTGCTCATGCAAGAAGGGAGAGTTGTAGCTTACGCTTCAAGACAGTTGAGGATTCATGAAAGGAACTATTCGACTCATGACTTGGAGTTAGCAGCAATAGTATTCGCTTTGAAGATATGGAGGCACTATTTCTACGGGGCCAAGTTTAGTGTCTATAGTGACCATAAGAGCCTGAGATATATGTTTGACCAGAAAGAACTGAACATGAGGCAAAGGAGGTGGATGGAATTCATCAAGAACTATGAGTTGAGTTCGTGTTGCATTACCATCCAGGGAAGGCTAATGTGGTAGCAGATGCCCTGAGTAGGAAATCGTTGCATGTATCTGCCATGATGGTCACAGAGCTAGAGTTGGTAGAGCAATTCCGAGATTTGAATCTAGAGGGAGAATGATTCGAAGGTAAGATGTGTCTGGGAAGACTCACAGTGATTTTCTCGAGAGAGTTAAAGGGAAGCAAGAGACGAACCAGTTTCTTCAGAAAATGAAGGACTTAATTCTCAATCAGCTAACCTTAGAGTTTAAGGTGGATACAGATGGAATCATCAGGTTCATAGGCAGGATCTGTATACCAGACGATGAGGAAATCTGGCGGATGATCTTGGAGGAAGTGCATAAAAGTAAGTTAAGTTTCCATCCAGGTGCCACAAAGATGTACCAAGATTTGAAGA
The DNA here is from genome assembly GCA_039655645.1 of Ammopiptanthus mongolicus. Classification (NCBI taxonomy): domain Eukaryota; kingdom Viridiplantae; phylum Streptophyta; class Magnoliopsida; order Fabales; family Fabaceae; genus Ammopiptanthus; species Ammopiptanthus mongolicus. Next base: position 41,583,986 of record CM077344.1, read on the forward strand.
TGTTCTGGTGGCCTGGGATGAAGAACAGATGAGGTAGCTCCTATACTATCATGATGATTGATCCAATCCGTTTTGCCCGACTGATCCCTGAGCTTTCCAAGTTCCAGGATAACGTTCCAAGGCGATCAAGACTTCCTGGTTCTGGGTTTCGGAGGGGGGATGCACTCTTTTTGGTCACAGAGAGCGGTTCGGTTTCTTGGATAAGCTAACTCTTGTTCTGATGTGGAACCAGTGTTGTGAGATTTGGCCGACATGCTGCATGGGATTAGTATCCCAGTCTAGAGGATTCATCTGAGGGTGAGACTCTATGGATATGGATGCTTTTTGTAGGAGTTGTCTCGAGAGATACTTGAATGTGTGATATATCTGCTATACATACCGTACATGCTACTTGCCATATGTGTTATGTGTTTACTGCACTACTGTTGTCGTTCTGATTTGTGTAACACCCCGTTTTATTGATTAGTGTATGGGATATTAATTAAGCATGCTTAAAGGCTTAATTAGGTTCCTTATATGTTGAGGAAGCCATGGTTCAAATTTGGGACAATTTGGCCTTGGAACGAGTCCAAAAAGTGGAAAATCGTGGAAGAACAGAGTAAATCAGCGTCCAACGTTTAAACGTGGAGAAACCCCACGCTCAATCGTTGGCCGTTGACGTCAGAGCATGGGTAGTTGCACGTTAGAGCGTGGAAGAGGGGACGCGTGGGGGTGCACGTGTCATCGCGCACGCAACGCGGGGTAAAGACGTGGCGATCAGCGCTCCACGCTTCGAGCGTGGAGTTTTCCCACATCAGTGCATGCCCACGCTGAAGCGTGGAGTTTTCCCACCCTCAAGTGTGGACAGCCTGATAGCACAACTTAAATCTTTCTTCTCCATTTTGGTTGGGATGAAAAAAACATAACAAAACCCAGACCAGAGGAGCTTAGCGAGAGGGAGAGCAATTCCTAGAGAGAGAATGTTGTGATAGGAGGAGTTTGAGGCGTTGGATCGTGATTCCGATCAAGGCTTCAAGTACTACGAGTTCCACGGATTGGTTTCTCGATTTCTCGAATGTAAGCTCGAATCTCTAACACGTCGACCTTCGTGTTCTTTGAGCTTCTCCCTTGAATCTTCTTGATTTTGGTATTGCCCTAGGGTTAACGATGTTGTTTATACGTTGTTTCCGTGATTAGGGCAAAGTTTCGAGGTCGCGACGGTGCTCGTGGTGAAGGAGGCAGTCGTGGTGGTGGTGGCGGTGTTGGAGCTGTGTGGTGGTGGCTGTGGTGTTGGTGTGGTCGTGATAGTGTTCATAATCGTTGCATCAATCGCCCTAAGGTGGGGGAAAGAATTACACTTGTCGGGGAGGCAAGAGTAGAGTAGAATACATTGATATGCGTAAGGGATCCTAAACCCTAGTGGTGGTTGAGTAATTGACAACACCTAAGTCCACATTGGCAATTGCCGGAAAACGGTACTGATGTAGGCTTAGGCATTGTAGTTTTATCCCCATAGGTTAATACTATGTTGATCGAGGCCATATGCTTATGTTATGATCCAAAGTGGATCTATTGAATGTAGGATCGTTCTAGGAGAATTGATTCGTAGTTGAAAATTCAAACTAAAATTACATGAACCTAGACAAAGCCTATGGCTATGTGCGTGAGGCAAATTCAAAGTAAAATAGCATGAACCCAGACAAAGCCTATGGCTATGTGCGTGAGGCAAAATTCAAAAATAACAAAAAGAAAGGGAAAACATGAAGGGGAAGGGAAATGGAAGAAAGCGCCACAACTCCATGGATTAGATGGAGTGATAAGCTCAAGGACGATCCGCCACAAGAGTAAGAAGCTCTTGATGAGAATCACAAGGTTCTACTCTAGAACCTTCAAGAGGAGACTCTCTCTCTCAACTCTCTCTAAATTCTCAATGTGAGAAAAATTCTAAACTTTCAATTATGATTCAAAATGAGTACAAAGAGGTATTTATATGGCTCCTAACACTCTCATGCTTAGGCGCGCCTAAGCTCCTCCTAAGCTAGGCATGTGCGCGCCTCTCCTTACTTGGATGGGCCTTGATGACTTCATCTTGGCCCATTTACAAGTCCATGATGCAAAAGTCAAACTAGAAAAGTCAAAGTACTAAAAGTCCTACTTTTATTACATGGTTTCCTATACTAGCTTATGTAGCCGTGACCTCAAGTTGTGAGAGGTTCACCATTCTTGGTTCTTCCTCTAGGTTGATCTTCATGTCCATGAGGTTTACTACTTTCACATCAAGTGCACTTTGGGCCTTCTTCAATCTTGACCTTGCCATAGGCCCAACTATGTTCCTTAAGCTTGAGTCCTCTTCTTCCTCTTTAGGTGATGCTTGGTGAGTGTTGTCATGAGGGATCTCATCATCCCCTCCTTCTTGGAGTGAATTCGATGTCGAATTTAGTTCTTGGTCACCTACATCAAATAAACTCAAGTCACTAACATTGAAAGTGGCACTCACATTGTAATCACCCGGCAAGTCTATTTTGCATGCATTATCATTAAATCGCTCCAAGACTTGAAATGGTCCATCCCCCCTTGGGTTTAATTTGGATTTCCTTTTTGAGGGAAATCTTTCTTTTCTCAAATGAACCCATACCTAATCCCCGGGTTGAAAGACAACATGTTTCCTGCCCTTATTTGCAAATTTGGTATTTTGTTCTAAACGCTTTTCAATTTGTGCCTTTACTTTTTCATGTAGTTTTTGAACAAATTCAGCTTTTGTTTTGCCATCTTTATGCATCAAGTTAGACGCATTGGGAAAGGGAAGTAGGTCAAGTGGGGTTAGTGGATTAAACCCGTATACCACTTCAAATGGTGAGCAAAGTGTGGTGGAGTGTTTAACTCGATTATAAGCAAATTCAACAAATGGTAAACACTCCTCCCAAGTTTTCAAATTCTTTTTAATGATTGCTCTAAGAAGGGTTGACAATGTACAATTCATAACCTCCATTTGCCCATCCGTTTGAGGATGACAAGTGGTGGAAAAGAGCAATTTTGTACCCAATTTGTTCCATAGAGTTCTCCAAAAATGGCTCAAAAACTTTGTATCCCTATCCGAGACTATGCTCTTAGGCACCCCATGTAGCCTAACAATTTCTTTAAAGAAAAGGTTGGCTATGTGGCATGCATCATCACTCTTATGACAAGGGATGAAATGGGCCATTTTTGAGAATCGGTCCACCACAACAAAGATTGAATCTCTTCCTTGCTTAGTCCTAGGGAGCCCTACAATAAAGTCCATGGATATGTCCATCCAAGGGGCCATAGGAATAGGCAAAGGAGAGCACAATCCATGAGGTTTGCTAGTCGATTTAGCCCTCTTACAAACAATACATTTTTGGCACCATTTATGCACTTCTTTCTTAAGACAAGGCCAATAAAAGTGTTCAAGAAGAATGTCCATTGTCTTTTGGACCCCGAAGTGCCCCATTAAACCTCCCTCATGCGCTTCTTTTATTAATAATTCCCTCATTGAATGCTTAGGGACACACAATCGCTTATCTTTAAAAAGAAAACCATCATGCAAGTAAAAGTCCTTATGCGCCCCTTGCTCACACTCTTTGAAAATTTGAGCGAATTCTATATCACAACCATACAATTCCTTTATGTGATTAAACCCTAGGATTTTGGTTTCTAATGTGGCAAGCAAGTTATATCTCGTAGATAGAGCATCGGCCACCATATTCATTTTTCCCTTTTTGTGCTTAATCACATATGGAAATTGTTCAATGAATTCCACCCACTTTGCGTGGCACTTATTTAACTTTCCTTGTTCTTTTAAGGGCTTCAAGGACTCATTATCACTATGTATCACGAATGCTTTAGGCAATAGGTAGTGTTGCCACACCTTGAGACTCCTTACTAGGGCATATAATTCTTTATCATAAGTAGAGCAGTTCAAACTTGCCCCACTAAGTTTCTCACTAAAATAAGCAATGGGGTGGCCTTCTTGAAGCAAAACAGCCCCAATGCCTACATTAGAGGCATCACACTCTATTTCAAAGGACTTCACAAAATTTGGAAGCGCAAGGATTGGTGCATTTGTGAGTTTTTCTTTTAAAAAGTTAAAAGCCTTTTCTTGTTCTTGACCCCATTTAAATCCAACATGCTTTTTAACCACTTCATTTAGGGGTGCGGCCAAAGTGCTAAAATCTTTGACAAATCTTCTATAGAAACTTGCCAATCCATGGAAGCTTCTCACTTCTCCCACAGTTTTGGGAGTTGGCCACTCTTTGATGGCTTTTTTTTTTCCCTTCATCAACTTGTACACCTTTGGAGCTCACAACAAACCCAAGGAATACAACTTGATGAGTACAAAAAGAGCATTTCTCAAGATTAGCATACAATTGCTCTTTTCGTAGCACTTGCAAGACACTTCTAACATGTTCAATATGCACCTCAAGTGTCATGCTATAGATCAAAATGTCATCAAAGTATACTACCACAAATTTGGCTAGAAAATCCCTCAAGACATGATTCATGAGCCTCATGAATGTGCTAGGTGCATTAGTTAGCCCAAAAGGCATGACTAGCCATTCATAAAGTCCATATTTTGTCTTAAAGGTGGTTTTCCATTCATCCCCCTCCTTAATCCTTATTTGATGATATCCACTCTTGAGATCTATTTTAGAAAAGCAGCATGAACCATGCAACTCATCTAATAAGTCATCAAGGCGAGGGATTGGATGCCTATATTTTATGGTAATGTTGTTGATGGATCTACAATCCGTGCACCTTCTCCAAGTGCCATCTTTCTTTGGAACAAGGATGACGGGCATAGCACAAGGACTTAGAGATTCCCGCACCCATCCTTTTTCCAAGAGGCCTTCCACTTGCCTTTGAATCTCTTTTGTTTCTTGTGGATTGCTTCTATAGGCCGGCCTATTAGGTAGAGAAGCACTTGGAATTAAATCCATTTGGTGCTCAATCCCCCTCATAGGTGGTAGGCCGCAAGGAATATCTTTTGGAAAAATATCCACATATTTGTTTAAGAGAGATTCAAAAGAAGTTGGCAAAGCTTTAGGTTGAGTTAATTCATTTTGAGTTAAGCAAGTTTCATGAAGATAGAGTAGGTGTAGTGGTTGCCTTGCAAGATATGCTCTCTTCATCTCTCTTTCTTTTATGAACAAGCTCTCTTTTGTTCTCTCTTCTCTTACCTCTACCTCTTGCTTTTCTCTCTTATGCCCTTTTCCATTTTTCTTTGATTCTTTTTCACACTCAATTTCTTTTTCTTTTATGGCTTTTCTCTCTTGCTCTCTTTTCACTCTTTCACTTGATCCCCACAAACTTCTCTTGGTGAAAGAGGTACAAGAGTAACTTTCCTACTTCTATGTACAAAAGTAAATTTGTTGGAATGACCATCATGCACCACATTCCTATCAAATTGCCATGGTCTTCCAAGTAGGATATGCCCCGCTTCCATTGGAACCACATCACAAAGAACTTCATCTTCATACTTCCCAATGGAGAAGCTCAACATTACTTGCTTGTTGACTAAAAATTCACCCTCTTCACTTAGCCATTGAAGCTTGTAAGGCCGTGGGTGCAAAGTAGTCTTCAACCCAAGTTTTTCCACTAGTCTTGTGCTTGCAACATTAGTACAAGATCCACCATCAATTATCAATGCGCAAAGCTTGTCTTGGATAGTGCATCTTGTGTGGAAGATGTTCTCTCTTTGGCTATTATCCTTCTCTTTTAGTTGAACCCCAAGCAACCTCCTAACCATGAGTAAATCCCCTTCTAATGCTTTCATTTCACTCTCTTTTTCACTTTCACTAGTTGACATAGGGGAAGAAGGAGAAGAATTACGTGTTTCATACCCTCCCTCTTTAATTACCATGGTCCTTTTATTTGGACATTGAGAAGCTATATGACCACCCCTACCCAAGTATTTAAAACATTTAATATCTCTATTCCTAGAAGTTGATGGAGTTGAAGTAGGACTTGATACATTTTTACCTTTAAAATAATTAGTACCCGAACCTTCATTGGTCTTGAATGTGGTTCCCTCCTTCTTAGACTTGTCCTTCCAACTTGATGAGGAATAGTTGTTGAATGGCTTCTTGTAGGATATCTTTCTCTTCAATTGTTGCTCAACTTTGATTGCTTGATGCACCAAATCTTCTAATTCAACATAATGGTGCAATTCAACTATATCCAAGATCTCTTGATTCAAACCATTGAGGAATCTTGCCATGGTTGCTTCTCTTTCTTCAAATATGTTGGCCCTAATCAATGCAACCTCCATCTCCTTATAGTATTCGTCCACACTTTTGTTGCCTTGATTAAGCCTTTGAAGCTTGTTATGGAGCTCCCTATGATAGTGTGAAGAAACAAATCTCTTCCTCATAATGGCCTTCATTTCTCTCCAAGTAGAAATTGGATCATCTCCATTCCTCCTTTTCTCCTTGATTAGTTGATCCCACCATATTAATGCATAGTCTACAAATTCTATGGATGCCACCTTAACCTTCTTCTCTTCACTATAATGTTGGCATGCAAAAATTTGCTCTATTTTTGTTTCCCACTCTAAGTACAATTCGGGATCATTTTTACCTTGAAATGTAGGCACTTTTATTTTTACACCTTCAAGCCTATCATTTTGTCTCCTCACTCTATCCTCCCCATACTCTCCATGTCTCCTTCTATGCCTCCTTCTCCTTCGGTCATCCTCTTCATATTCATTGTCTTCATATGATGAATTTGCATGAGAGGAACTTTCTTGCCTTAGACTTCTAGTTCTTGTGCCTCTTGAAGCTCTTTCAAGGCCTTCAAGTCTTTCATTAACCTCATCATTTTTCCTTTCTAGAAGCCTTTCCAAATGCCGTGTCATTCTTTGAAGTTTCATATCATAGGCCAAGGTTCTAGGGGAAGGTGGTGTACTACCTTCACCATCACCTCTAGTTTGTGACATGTTTACAATTTTCAACAATAAAACAAAGAAATAAAATGGACCTCACCACTCAACTAAGTGTTTCACTCCAAAGTCTCACTCAAAGGCTCTTGAAGTAGAAATAAGCAATTCCAAGATATAAAGCCAAATACACTTGCAAACAAATCAAACCAAGAGTAATTCACTCACAAGAATTTCAAAGAAAGAAAACTACAATACAAAACTAAGAAGTTTAAAAGACAAACTAAAAATGCTCAACAAGAAATAGCACACTCAAATAGAATTGAAAGAAGACAAGTCGAAGAAGAAAGAATAAGAAGAAAGAAGAAGTTGAAAATGAACTTTTCTTAAGGTGTTCTTGATTTTCGATTATTTGCTTGCTCAAGTAGGCTTATACACAAAGTTTTAAGGCTGAGAAGTGGCAAGTCTTTTTCTGCAAATAAATTTTTTTTTGAACTTTGGATATTTGCACTTTTGCCCCAAATTTTTTTTAAAATTGCGTTTTGGTCCTTTGGATTTTTCAGATTTGGACTCTTTTTCCTTTTCTATAATTTCTGCACTATTTTTTTTTTTTAAGAACAGCCACTGACTTTTCGAAATTACTAAAACAACCCAAACTAAACAATTAGCACAAATGTAAGATCATGAGCCTTCTAAAGTGCTTTTGCAAGAAGCAAATTGAATTTCAACAAACAAATTTAGAATTCACTATTTTGATGCTTAGATCTTTCATTCAAGTGGTTGATCAACAAGTTAACCAACACTTTAGAAATTCATCAAGATCTATCAAGCAATTATCCCATGGATCTTAAGAAATTTGAAGAACACTTATGAACATCAAGAAAATTCAAATTCAAAAGAATTAACAAAACTAACACAAATCTAAGTAGATCTCGAAAATTCCAACACAAATAACAACAAACTACACAAGTAGAACACAAAATCAAGATCAAAAGGATCTAGATCTAGAATTTTCAAATTTTGAAAATGGCGCCAAATTTTGAAAAGTAGCGCCAAAATTTTTTTTTAAATTTTTTTTTTTAGCTTCTAACTCTCCTAGAGGCTAGCTCTAGATACCAAATGTTATGATCCAAAGTGGATCTACTGAATGTAGGATCGTTCTAGGAGAATTGATTCATAGTTGAAAATTCAAACTAAAATTACATGAACCTAGACAAAGCCTATGGCTATGTGCGTGAGGCAAATTCAAAGTAAAATAGCATGAACCTAGACAAAGCCTATGGCTATGTGCGTGAGGCAAAATTCAAAAATAACAAAAAGAAAGGGAAAAGATGAAGGGGAAGGGAAATGGAAGAAAGCGCCACAACTCCATGGATTAGATGGAGTGATAAGCTCAAGGAAGATCCACCACAAGAGTAAGAAGCTCTTGATGAGAATCACAAGGTTCTACTCTAGAACCTTCAAGAGGAGACTCTCTCTCTCAACTCTCTCTAAATTCTCAATGTGAGAAAAAGTCTAAACTTTCAATTATGATTCAAAATGAGTACAAAGAGGTATTTATATGGCTCCTAACACTCTCATGCTTAGGCGCGCCTAAGCTCCTCCTAAGCTAGGCATGTGCGCGCCTCTCCTTACTTGGATGGGCCTTGATGACTTCATCTTGGCCCATTTACAAGTCCATGATGCAAAAGTCAAACTAGAAAAGTCAAAGTACTAAAAGTCCTACTTTTATTACATGGTTTCCTATACTAGCTTATGTAGCCATGACCTCAAGTTGTGAGAGGTTCACCATTCTTGGTTCTTCCTCTAGGTTGATCTTCATGTCCATGAGGTTGACTACTTTCGCTTCAAGTGCACTTTGGGCCTTCTTCAACCTTGACCTTGTCATAGGCCCAACTATGTTCCTTAAGCTTGAGTCCTCTTCTTCCTCTTTAGGTGATGCTTGGTGAGTGTTGTCATGAGGGATCTCATCAGCTTAACATGCTTATATGCCTGCTATGCTGTATTTGTGAATACGTGTTTTACCATGCTCGTGATAATATGCTTTATCGTCGTATTCGGTAATGTTAAGGTATATGCTTTATTGCCTCATTCGATGATATGATGATAATATGTTGCGAGATAATATGATATGGCATGCGTGATGGTTGGTGTTCCTAGAGCTAAGAGATGATTATTGTGAATTGGGTGATGTGTGAGATAAGATCATTTGGTGGAAATAAGCTAATGCACTGAACCTGGTGAAATGATTGAGGACTATGGATAGTCCTGAACACTCTGCTTGGTAGGGAGTGTTGGTGTTCAGTATGTCAGGTGATGAGGTTGAGTTGCTAAGCGATTGATCGAAATGAGTCGTGAGGATTTATGCTAGTTTGCACCGTGTGGTGATGTCACAGCCGCGTAGATCTGGGATTACGCGAGGTCAAATCGGAACCACAGATAGATGCTTGGTAGGTCTGCTGTGAGCTTCTGAGATGTCTGATGCGCCTTCCGACACCGGGACAGCTATTCTTATCGGGAATGGGGAATAGTGTCACCCTGCTTGGTAAGGGGTGAGCATTCTGCTTGGTAGGGGATGCAATGTACCCGTGAGTGTAACGGAACTTATTGCTCGGATGACGTTTAACTTTCATCCTACTTGGTAGGGGATACGTTGTGACATAGGAATGTGGCCGCGTCTTCATGTCAGGTCTAGGTGCATTAGAGTGTCAGATGAGTAGTTAAGATCAATAAACCCCGAGGATGGTTGTTGGTGATGATTGTGTGTATGCTTGTTCTATTAATGTATCTGCTTTACCTTTATCCCTATCTGTGATGAGATGCAATTCTTATCCCCTATTATTCCTATGTTGTATGAACTCTTATTATGGTAAGAAGACCTAGTAGCAGAACTAGATGAGGAAGGGATGGATGGCACTTCGTACAAGCCCGACGCTGGTGGGAGAGCCATAGACCCCAATCTTGGGAGGTTCTAAGTGGCTATACAAGGAGGACAAGTGAGGAGTATCCGTCATCCAGGCTGAAACAAAGTATGTTAGTGTACTAAGTGTATATGGCCAGTGAGTCTTTATCTTTTGTTGTATTTTGGGCGTGGATAGGAAGTCGTTTGTATATCCTTATACCATGCTTTCCTCTTTATGGTTTGTGCACTCTGATAATCATGTGTTATATGTACAGTATATATACAGCATGTTTGTGTGTTTAAAGTTTTGAACAACCTCATATGGGTAATAAGCGCGCTAACGGTTATAACGTAATTAGGATTAGTTAACTAGGTTCTTTAATTAGGCAAGCGGACATCTCAATTTGCATACAGTATATTCTTATCTCCCTACTGTTGTTTCCTTGTTGTTTGTTTCGTTCTTGGTTCGCGTGAAGATGAGGAGCCAACTGCTGTGGACGATGGACCCGAGGGCGCACCCTTTTATCACGTCAGCACCGAGGATGCCGGTGCTGGGGCTGATTGAGATCATCTATCACAACGATAGAGGGTGGCGTGTGGACCCTTCTATCTTGTTGACGGTCAGCATAGGATCGGCAAGCTTTCTGTTCCGAGGCGGGGCGTCGCATAGGGAGGAAATTTTGGGACCCTTCAGAGTCATCCAGTTTCGATCCTTCACACGGATGTAGCAGCCGTCGAGGCGTCATGAGCAGGACTACACTTGGGTGGAGCCAGCTACATCTCATGCTTCTAGATGGAGAGCTTTTGTGTACAGTGGTCAACGGCGGAGGACGGAGCAGTAGTTGAGGACCTACCGTAGGCATAGGGTTGTGGTGTCTAGTTCATCATCTGAGTATGAGCCTTTGGTGACTTATAGGCATACTCATGGCCAGGGCCAGGGTAGTTCAGAGCATCCTCACCACTGATGGTGGGAGCCTTCCAGTGCGTCTAGGCTGTGAGCGGAGTGCTTATTACGTATTTTTGAGAGATGGGCAGGTAGTGCTGGCGAGTTGCGAGGGCTTTTCTTTTGTTTCTTTGATGTAATTGTTTTATACTTTCCGTTTTTGATGTATGGTTCGTTTGTATATATACAGTATCATAGTGCCCTACTGATGGGGCCATGTTCATGCTTGGTTTATGTATATAGTTTTCGTATTTGCGCTTACTTTGATGATCTATGCTTTTCTGTGTGCTTGTATGTTCATCGTGTTTGTTTCCGCTACGTTTCTTGAATACCATGCTATCGCTATAATATGGTTAGACATAGTTAATAGTTTATGCAACACCCTTTCCCGAGTGTCACATTCCCGAATGTTTATAAGGCCGAAAATATTTATTAATGCGGAAAATATGATTTTTCTTTTTCTTTTCTTTTCATAAAGATGTAATGGGATTAGTAAAGGTAATAAATAATACTAATAAGTGAACTTAGGTTCACCATGCATTACTAGGACATACATACAGTATTATAATACAGAAAACAGAAAACAGAAACAGAAGTAACAACATTACCATATACAGACATAAGTCTAATGTATGACTGACATAAGAAAATACAATAAGTACTAGGAGTCATAGCTCCCAAAAGGTACTACAAAACTGACATAGTCTGGCCGACAACAAAACTAAAACAGAAAAAGAGTCCACCTCCGAACTCAAAAGGACTGCGGAACTGAACCATCGTCACGTCCATCTGTTCAAACAGCAACAGCAAGTACCAGCAGAAAACATACAGATATGGGTGAGATTCCCGTTCATCAACACAACAAAACAGCAGTAGTAAAAACGGGACGACTCACCGGGTAACAGCGTACCCAACATGCTTACAAAGGTTCTCAGTATAAATCATGTTAAGCAGTTAACAACATAATAGCATGCTAAACATTTAACAGCATAATATAAGGCATCCTTAAACAATACAGCGATGCATAATAGTAAATGTAAACATCAATAGCCATGCAATGCAATGCTATGTATATGACTCAATGTCAATGTCACTGGGTACTACTCTGACCCCTACTCCATGGAGCTAACAAAACATTCGGAGAGAGTGAATGGGAGGACATGTTCCGGTTTCTGCAAGCCATGAGCAAGATGCTACAACATTCGTAACGTGCACGTATCTGGCTTTACGGTAACACTCTCGACCAAACATGAAAAGTACGGCATCTAGTAGAGGATATCAGTGTATTGCACGGATTCGCCACGACACAGAAGAATCACCAACTGGTCACATGTCAGCCCTTCCAACCCTGATACCTCCAAAAAGACCATTGAAGATCGTCACCGTAAGATTCGCACCCGCATCAAGGTGTAAGCTCAACTCCTAGGCTCAAGGCCTTACAACTATGCACATGAAATGCCAATGCTTACACAAAGCAGATGTGATAAAGCAATGTCTCGAAACAGTAGTTCGATGACGGATCGGTGATTTGGATCTAGGTTAATCGTTCAATTGTTTCTGTCTTGTGATAACTGGAATGAGAGAGATCCTGAGGCTGTGCAGGTATGGGACTGTACAGTGGGAGGAATCCTGAGGCTATGCAGGTATGGGACTGTATAGTTAAGGGAAGGCATATAAGAATTGATTGGTACTACCCATACCAACAAGATTTATCTTCTTTTCGGGAGCTTAGAACATAAGTACTTTATAGTTAAGCGTGCTTGACTTAGAGTAATTATGGGATGGGTGACCTTCTGGGAAGTTTCCTAGAAAGCGTGTGAGTGAGGACAAAACACGCTGAAAAGACTTGTGTTGGTTTGTGGGGACAGTCGGCGATTCTGAAAGCAGTCTGGATCATTCCAAAGGAATCACGAGATATTTATCCGATGGATAAATGTTTTATCCGATGGATAAATGTTTTATAAAACAAAGACGTGTGTGGTTTCTAAGGAAGAGAACCTTAGTGAACCTTGAGGTTTATCCAATGGTTTATAAACCAAAACGTTTCGTGTTTGTGTTTATGTCTTATGAATTATGTCTCAAGTCCTAAGCATTATGAATAAGGATTGAGAATCCTCTAGATAAGTCTTTAAGCCTTTCTAAGGTATTAATCCCTTGTTTTTCAATTAAGGAAACAAGTGTTGATTTCACTTAAGTCTTATGAAGTCATTGATGTACTAAGTCATCAATGGTATAGCACATGGTCTTGTTCCACCATATACCATACTTAATTAACCCTTGTCTTCAACTCTAAGTTAATTACTTAACTTAGGTTTTTCACGCGTAAAACTTTACGATTGAGTTAGACAACTCTTTTTGTAAACCAAACAACTTTTACAGTTGAAAACTCATTTGATTTAAAACAACATTTGAACTACTTACTTCATTTCTAGCATTTTTTGAAACATGACATTCGCTTAGCGGAATTTCATTCGCTTAGCGAAAATGAGGCGGTAATGCCTCCTTTGGAACTCCTCTGGTTCGCTTGGCGAGACATAAATCGCGTAGCGAAATATATTGTATTCGCTTAGCGAATATGATTTCGCTTAGCGAAAGTTCAGACGGTTGCACCTCTATTGGAGACTTCTCTGGATTGCTCAGCGAGATGTAATTCGCGTAGCGAAACTTCACTTTATTCGCTTAGCGAGAATGATTTCGCTTAGCGAAAGTTCAGACGGTTGCACCTCTATTGGAGACTTCTCTGGATTGCTCAGCGAGATGTAATTCGCGTAGCGAAATTTGCTGGGTTCGCTTAGCGAATATGAATTCGCTTAGCGAAAGTGAGGCAGTGATGCCCAACTAAGACTCTCCCTGTTTTTCGCGTAGCGAAAGTAATTTCGCTTAGCGAAATGTTGCCTTAAAACAAGACATCAACCTTATGGAACCATTTTGATTCTCTTCATGAAAACACTTCTTTTCTCATTTTGAGTCACTTGATTAGCTAGATGAACTAAGGATAAGGTATAAAACATGTTTCACTTTGGTGAAACCACTTTGAGATTTAATTCCCTTTAAAGTCACTTAGGGTTTTTCTTTGAAAAACACAAGTTATTGAAAACACTTTCTTTACATCAAAACTTGACTTGTCCAAGAACTATTCATATCCTTCCTTTCCTCAAGGTCATGGCTAATAGCCAACTAGGAATCAATGTGAGGTTTTACTTCATCAACCAATCAAAGTATGGCTCACAACACTTACACAATCATGATAACCATAATACACATTACTACATCATAATCAAACATCCAAATCCATCACACATTATGGTCTCATAATCAACAATAAAAAGTCCATACTTGATCTAATGATCAAAGTAGGTTTTCCAACATACATGAAGATGGTTTTTCATTCAATCATCTCATCATCAACATATACTAAAGCACACTACAACATACTCAAGCATAAACTCATCATGACAACCTTGTTCTCCAAGAGAACTTAACAAAACATAACAACTAAAAGTGAACCCAAACTAAAGGGTTTCACCCACACATAAAGTAAACAACCATCTTCACCACCACCATCTTGGTGTGATGAGGTTCTTCTCCCCATACCTGTTGAAGAGCAGATTCCCGGATCAAAGTCGGTTGATCGGTTTGTGAACCTTCTGATAATTAACACCAACTACAAACAACCAAACAATCAAACATTAAACAACAATCAAACCAAACTCAACAATTCTCACAAAGAGGGTTTCGGCCACCCTAAAGAGAATAAAGCTAGGAATTGATCTTGGTTTTCCATTTCATGGATTCAAAGGCATTAGGAAAGCTAAGCATGAAATCAAGTGTTAGAAATCAAAAATTGATGAAAACACTATTCATCATCATCAAGAAGGGTTCGGCCCTAATGTGCTTTTTGAGCTATGATGAGAGTTGAATCATAAGCTCTTGGGTTTAGATAGAGAATGATGAGGTGAGTTCAAAGAACTTGGTCTTACCTCAAAAGGATTTTTCTACAATTTCCTATGGATTTTCAAAGTTTTGGATCTAAGAAATGATTTTCGTGAAAATGGATCTTGATCTTGAAATAAAGAGATATTCAAGAAGCTAAGAGATCATAGAAGTGATCTTACCTTAAAATAATGGAAGATTGCTCAAGGAATCAAGTGATTCCAACAAGTGATTCAAGCTTTTCAAGAAGAAAAATGGAGTTTCTCTTCAAGAACAACAATGGTGTTCTTCTTTGGCCAGAAATTTCGTGAATGAGGGGCTGGATGGGCTGAGTTCAGCCTTTAAAACAAGTCACTTAAGGGCAAAAAGGTCATTTGCCAAAAGGGTAAAATGGTAAAAGTGCAAAAGACTAAGGTTAGGGGCATTTTGGTCATTTCACGTCTAGATTTTCCCGATCGTCATGACGACTCTGGCATACTCTCCCAAGTGTCCTGGGATGTTGTGATATCAAGATTATCTGTTGGCGAGTCTCGGTAAGTCCATATGTGGCTCCGTTCGTCACCCGATTGAGAATTCCGCCCGAACGAAGGTCAGGAAGTTATTTTTCTGAAATTTTTACGAAATTTAACCAAAACGTAGATAATCAAATTCTAAGACTTACTGTCTCGTTCACGAGTCCATCTGAGGTCTTATGAGCAGTAAAATCATACTGTCAGTGTAAAAACGCAGACCGGACTCCGTTTGAGTTTTTGACTCAACTTAATCGTAGCTTCCTACGATATCGTCGAGCATGACTATGGTCTCGGAATATTTTATTTCCATTCCTAAGACCTCGAATAAAATAAAGACATTAAAATACTGAAGAATTAGAAAACGTGAAAATCGGGGTGTTACATTCCTACCCCTCTTAAAAGAATTTCGTCCTCGAAATTCCGTGACTTAAAACTAAACCCACTCGATCGCTGAAGATTAAGGAAAGAAATTTTCAACAAAGGAAATTTTTCCTGGTCTTGGTCTCAGAAGAAAGTAACAAAAGAATTTTACCAATCTGGAATGAATATAGGAATATCCATTATGCAAAAAGATTCTTCAGTAGGTTCGTGAGTGTAAAAATGCATAGCTAATACATGTTTACATCCATGACTCTAATAAAGTTCCTTCTTTCATAAGAACCTTCCAATAACTTTGGAATCAAAAGATAAACAGTCTGGCAAAAATCAGACTGGATCACCTTCACCAAAAGTAAAAGTGATTAGACTAAGTTTCATCAAGAAACTTCCAGTATCGGGAAGTTGTTTATGTTATAACTCAAGAAATAGTAATAACAAAACTTTCAGTGAAGTAATACGAAAATGTCCAGACCAATGGACACCATATTACCAATTCACTCAATTGTCTAATACATTGAGGAATACGTAGGAGTGTGAACACAAATGTTCCCTTGAGATCAGGCAGCACTAACACAGGTGAAGTAGTCAACCTTCTCTCTAATCCTTGCAAACTTTCCTCACAGGCTTCAATCCATTCAAACGCTTTATCCTTCCTTTGAAATCACATGACCCAAAAACTTTACTTCGTCGAGTCAAAACTCACACTTGGACAACTTTGCATACAGCTGTTTCTCCTTTAGAACCTAAAGAATCACACTAAGATATTCAGCGTGTACTTCCTGGTTTCACGAATAGATGAGTATGTCGTCTATGAAGACAACCACAAACTTATCTAGATATGGACGAAAGATCCTATTCATGTAATCTATGAATATAGAGGAGTATTCGTTATACCAAACGGCATTACAAGGTACTCGTAGTGCCCATAGCGTGTTTGAAACGCTGTCCTCGGTATGTCTTCTGTCTTCACACGAATCTGGTGATAACCCGATCGCAAATCAATCTCGGAGAAAACTGCCGCTCTCCTCAACTGATCCATCAAGTCATTTATTCCCGGAAGATGATACTTGTTCTGAATGGTAACTTTGTTCAACTGGCGCTAATCCACACATAAGCAAGATGTTTCGTCTTTCTTTCTCACCAACAGCACAGGCGTTCCCTACGGCGACACACTGGGTCTAACGAACTGCTTTCCCAATAAGTTCACCAACTATTCCTTCAAGGTTTCCAACTCAGCAGGTGCCATATGATACGGTGCCATAGACGCTAGTCCTGTTCCTGGCACAAGATCGATCGCAAACTCGATGTTCCGAACTGGCGGCAACCTGGTACGTCTTCAAGAAAGACTTCCGGAAACTCGTTAGTAACATGTATTCGTTTTGCTCCTCCTCCTCTCAAAGAAACGTTTCCTTGGTTGGCAGTCCAAATCCAGAATTATCCGAATCAGGAAAAACTAAGGTTTTGTTTACACCGTCTAGTAGGATATAGTTACAAGATAACCAATCCATCCTTATGATCAAATCCATTTGCGAAAGAGGCAAACAGATTAAATCAATCAAAAACGTTCTATCCACTACGGAAAATAGAACAGTTCAAACAGACTTTCGCAGTTATAACAGGCTTTGCAGAAAGTGCAAAAATCACCAAATCTAAGGGTAAGGAAAGATACAGATAAGGTTCTACCTTCCACGAAGATGTGACCGTGAATCAAATCTTCCTTTTGAGAAGTCTCAGCATCATCCCCCGTATAAACTCCACTCATTGCCTTAGGCTTCGCTGCTTGCACATCGTTGACAGAACGTCTAGCTTTTGATTGCACACAATCGCGTGAAGTATGCCCTGTTTTTCCACACTTGAAGCATATGATTCCCTTGATCAAGCATCCTCTGGTGACATGATTGTTCTTGCCACACTTCATGCACTTCTTTGGGGCGCTTCCAGATTGACTAATACTCCCACTGCTTCCTCCTACAGAACGTTGTTGTTGACCTTGCTGTTTTGCATATGGTTTCCATCGAGACCTATCATCACGACCATTGGTGCCTTTATGGAACCTAGTCGGTCCAGAGTTACGTTGCCTTCCTCCACAAGTCTTCATCAGATCTTCAATTACGAAGCATTCATCTACCAAAACCGAGAACTCTTTGACCTCAAGAGGTAGCACCTCTCCTCGAATCTCGTCCATTAAACCTTCTTCGAACTTTGTGCACTTCCACTCCTCATCGGGATGAAGATGGAAATACCTCGAAGACTTCAGCAGGGACTCAAAACGATTAGCATATTCTTTGACAGACATTCCTCCTTGACGTAGCTGCAGGGACTCCATGTCTTTCAACTCGTTTTGCACCCGTCGGAAAACACTCGTTCTGAAGAACTCTGCTAGCGACAACTTACAAGAAAGCAAAAACATTACTACCCTGCCCAATATCATTCCTCTTCAAAAACAATAATGCAGAGAGTAACAAACAATCGTTGTCTTCTTCACAGAAACACAACACAGAGAACAAACAATACAAAAGGATAGACCAAAGTCATCATCCTCTCCAACATTGTTTTCTCTCGGAAACAATAACATAGAAAGACAATCAGAGAAAACACAACACAAACAAGACAGACCATAACCTACAAACCCCAAAAAGACTCGGCCAGCTCTGATACCAAATAATGCAACACCCTTTCCCGAGTGTCACCTTCCCGAATGTTTATAAGGCCGAAAATATTTATTAATGCGGAAAATATGATTTTTCTTTTTCTTTTCTTTTCATAAAGATGTAATGGGATTAGTAAAGGTAATAAATAATACTAATAAGTGAACTTAGGTTCACCATGCATTACTAGGACATACATACAGTATTATAATACAGAAAACAGAAAACAGAAACAGAAGTAACAACATTACCATATACAGACATAAGTCTAATGTATGACTGACATAAGAAAATACAATAAGTACTAGGAGTCATAGCTCCCAAAAGGTACTACAAAACTGACATAGTCTGGCCGACAACAAAACTAAAACAGAAAAAAGAGTCCACCTCCGAACTCAAAAGGACTGTGGAACTGAACCATCGTCACGTCCATCTGTTCAAACAGCAACAGCAAGTACCAGCAGAAAACATACAGATATGGGTGAGATTCCCGTTCATCAACACAACAAAACAGCAGTAGTAAAAACGGGACGACTAACCGAGTAACAGCGTACCCAACATGCTTACAAAGGTTCTCAGTATAAATCATGTTAAGCAGTTAACAACATAATAGCATGCTAAACATTTAACAGCATAATATAAGGCATCCTTAAATAATACAGCGATGTATAATAGTAAATGTAAACATCAATAGCCATGCAATGCAATGCTATGTATATGACTCAATGTCAATGTCACTGGGTACTACTCTGACCCCTAATCCATGGAGCTAACAAAACATTCGGAGAGAGTGAATGGGAGGACATGTTCCGGTTTCTGCCAGCCATGAGCAAGATGCTACAACATTCGTAACGTGCACGTATTTGGCTTTACGGTAACACTCTCGACCAAACATGAAAAGTACGGCATCTAGTAGAGGATATCAGTGTATTGCACGGATTCGCCACGACACAGAAGAATCACCAACTGGTCACATGTCAGCCCTTCCAACCCTGATACCTCCAAAAAGACCATTGAAGATCGTCACTGTAAGATTCGCACCCGCATCAAGGTGTAAGCTCAACTCCTAGGCTCAAGGCCTTACAACTATGCACATGAAATGCCAATGCTTACACAAAGCAGATGCGATAAAGCAATGTCTATCCATTGGATAAACCTCAAGGTTCACTAAGGTTCTCTTCCTTAGAAACCACACACGTCTTTGTTTTATAAAACATTTATCCATCGGATAAAACATTTATCCATCGGATAAATATCTCGTGATTCCTTTGGAATGATCCAGACTGCTTTCAGAATCGCCGACTGTCCCCACAAACCAACACAAGTCTTTTCAGCGTGTTTTGTCCTCACTCACACGCTTTCTAGGAAACTTCCCAGAAGGTCACCCATCCCATAATTACTCTAAGTCAAGCACGCTTAACTATAAAGTACTTATGTTCTAAGCTCCCGAAAAGAAGATAAATCTTGTTGGTATGGGTAGTACCAATCAATTCTTATATGCCTTCCCTTAACTATACAGTCCCATACCTGCATAGCCTCAGGATTCCTCCCACTGTACAGTCCCATACCTGCACAGCCTCAGGATCTCTCTCATTCCAGTTATCACAAGACAGAAACAATTGAATGATTAACCTAGATCCAAATCACCGATCCGTCATCGAACTACTGTTTCGAAAACCAAAACGTTTCGTGTTTGTGTTTATGTCTTATGAATTATGTCTCAAGTCCTAAGCATTATGAATAAGGATTGAGAATCCTCTAGATAAGTCTTTAAGCCTTTCTAAGGTATTAATCCCTTGTTTTTCAATTAAGGAAACAAGTGTTGATTTCACTTAAGTCTTATGAAGTCATTGATGTACTAAGTCATCAATGGTATAGCACATGGTCTTGTTCCACCATATACCATACTTAATTAACCCTTGTCTTCAACTCTAAGTTAATTACTTAACTTAGGTTTTTCACGCGTAAAACTTTACGATTGAGTTAGACAACTCTTTTTGTAAACCAAACAACTTTTACAGTTGAAAACTCATTTGATTTAAAACAACATTTGAACTACTTACTTCATTTCTAGCATTTTCTGAAACATGACATTCGCTTAGCGGAATTTCATTCGCTTAGCGAAAATGAGGCAGTAATGCCTCCTTTGGAACTCCTCTGGTTCGCTCGGCGAGACATAAATCGCGTAGCGAAATATATTGTATTCGCTTAGCGAATATGATTTCGCTTAGCGAAAGTTCAGACGGTTGCACCTCTATTGGAGACTTCTCTGGATTGCTCAGCGAGATGTAATTCGCGTAGCGAAACTTCACTTTATTCGCTTAGCGAGAATGATTTCGTTTAGCGAAAGTTCAGACGGTTGCACCTCTATTGGAGACTTCTCTGGATTGCTCAGCGAGATGTAATTCGCGTAGCGAAATTTGCTGGGTTCGCTTAGCGAATATGAATTCGCTTAGCGAAAGTGAGGCAGTGATGCCCAACTAAGACTCTCCCTGTTTTTCGCGTAGCGAAAGTAATTTCGCTTAGCGAAATGTTGCCTTAAAACAAGACATCAACCTTATGGAACCATTTTGATTCTCTTCATGAAAACACTTCTTTTCTCATTTTGAGTCACTTGATTAGCTAGATGAACTAAGGATAAGGTATAAAACATGTTTCACTTTGGTGAAACCACTTTGAGATTTAATTCCCTTTAAAGTCACTTAGGGTTTTTCTTTGAAAAACACAAGTTATTGAAAACACTTTCTTTACATCAAAACTTGACTTGTCCAAGAACTATTCATATCCTTCCTTTCCTCAAGGTCATGGCTAATAGCCAACTAGGAATCAATGTGAGGTTTTACTTCATCAACCAATCAAAGTATGGCTCACAACACTTACACAATCATGATAACCATAATACACATTACTACATCATAATCAAACATCCAAATCCATCACACATTATGGTCTCATAATCAACAATAAAAAGTCCATACTTGATCTAATGATCAAAGTAGGTTTTCCAACATACATGAAGATGGTTTTTCATTCAATCATCTCATCATCAACATATACTAAAGCACACTACAACATACTCAAGCATAAACTCATCATGACAACCTTGTTCTCCAAGAGAACTTAACAAAACATAACAACTAAAAGTGAATCCAAACTAAAGGGTTTCACCCACACATAAAGTAAACAACCATCTTCACCACCAGCATCTTGGTGTGATGAGGTTCTTCTCCCCATACCTGTTGAAGAGCAGATTCCCGGATCAAAGTCGGTTGATCGGTTTGTGAACCTTCTGATAATTAACACCAACTACAAACAACCAAACAATCAAACATTAAACAACAATCAAACCAAACTCAACAATTCTCACAAAGAGGGTTTCGGCCACCCTAAAGAGAATAAAGCTAGGAATTGATCTTGGTTTTCCATTTCATGGATTCAAAGGCATTAGGAAAGCTAAGCATGAAATCAAGTGTTAGAAATCAAAAATTGATGAAAACACTATTCATCATCATCAAGAAGGGTTCGGCCCTAATGTGCTTTTTGAGCTATGATGAGAGTTGAATCATAAGCTCTTGGGTTTAGATAGAGAATGATGAGGTGAGTTCAAAGAACTTGGTCTTACCTCAAAAGGATTTTTCTACAATTTCCTATGGATTTTCAAAGTTTTGGATCTAAGAAATGATTTTCATGAAAATGGATCTTGATCTTGAAATAAAGAGATATTCAAGAAGCTAAGAGATCATAGAAGTGATCTTACCTTAAAATGATGGAAGATTGCTCAAGGAATCAAGTGATTCCAACAAGTGATTCAAGCTTTTCAAGAAGAAAAATGGAGTTTCTCTTCAAGAACAACAATGGTGTTCTTCTTTGGCCAGAAATTTCGTGAATGAGGGGCTGGATGGGCTGAGTTCAGCCTTTAAAACAAGTCACTTAAGGGCAAAAAGGTCATTTGCCAAAAGGGTAAAATGGTAAAAGTGCAAAAGACTAAGGTTAGGGGCATTTTGGTCATTTCACGTCTAGATTTTCCCGATCGTCATGACGACTCTGGCATACTCTCCCAAGTGTCCTGGGATGTTGTGATATCAAGATTATCTGTTGGCGAGTCTCGGTAAGTCCATATGTGACTCCGTTCGTCACCCGATTGAGAATTCCTCCCGAACGAAGGTCAGGAAGTTATTTTTCTGAAATTTTTACGAAATTTAACCAAAACGTAGATAATCAAATTCTAGGACTTACACTGTCTCGTTCACGGGTCCATCTGAGGTCTTATGAGCAGTAAAATCATATTGTCAGTGTAAAAACGCAGACCGGACTCCGTTTGAGTTTTTGACTCAAAACTTAATCGTAGCTTCCTACGATATCGTCGAGCATGACTATGGTCTCGGAATATTTTATTTCCATTCCTAAGACCTCGAATAAAATAAAGACATTAAAATACTGAAGAATTAGAAAACGTGAAAATCGGGGTGTTACAGTTTAAGCTTGGGACTAATGGGATTATCCTTCTCCGAAAGGGGGGTCGTCTCATTTTGGTGGTGTCAGAGCATTGAGAATGTTCTGAGGCTAATGGGATGACTTCATGTATGTGGGGTTGTCTCATTATTATGGTATCAGAGCATTTTGGTTCTGTAAAGGGCTGTGGAGGTCTGGAAACATAACTGTGAGTCTAAGAAGTGTATTGGCTTCAATAGTTGATGCCCGCGTTGTATTAGCTATGTCTAGTTTCGGGTAGAGTGTCTGATGCGCTAGTTATCGAAGTGTGATAACTGTTTTCATTCAGAAGGCATATGCTATGTTAAACTGATAAGTGGTATTGTATGTCTTATGAATCGAAACTGATAGCTACTTTTAAAGGAAGCTAAATGGCCCGTGGACGAGGCACCGGAGGGGGTGGGCCGGCTGTCACCAGAGACAACAATAACAACAATGGCAACCACTCAGGGACTGGAAGTGGTGGTGATATTTCTGAAGCAATGAGAGCCATGCGGGATTTGGCTACTGCAATGATGCAACAGACTCAACAGACTACCTAGTATATGCAGAGGCAGGAAGAAAGGGAAGCGAGGCAGACTCAGTGACAAGCTGTTAGAAGGGATGAGCCTTTGGACACAGGTCTCAATGCTTTTATGAAATGGAATCCTCCTCAATTTCACGGAGAGTACAACCAAGAGGCCGCAGAGATGTGGCTAGAAGAGATAGAGAAGGTGTTTATGGCCATCCATTATGAGGAAGACCAATAAGTGATGTGCAGCGTTCATGTTGGTAGGCGCAGCGGAAGCTTGGTGGAGGAACAAGTTCAGGTTGTTGGAGACGGAAGGCAGAGTTATTATCACTTGGAATTTATTCCGGGAATGATTTTTGGAGAAGTACTTCCGAGAAGTGTTAGGCAAAAGAAGGAGAAGGAGTTCCTGAGTTTGTAACATGAACAGATGTCAGTTGGTGAGTATGCGACGAGGTTTGAAGCTCTGCTGAAGTTCTCTCAATTTTATCAGGTCCATCCAGATGAAGAATGGATCTTCAGAAGGTTTGAAGATGGGTTAAGGCCCGAGTTGAAAAGAACAATGCTGCCCTTCGACATCAGATCTTTCCCAGAGCTGGTGGAGAATTGCACAGTGCTAGAAGGACATGACCGGATAGGGACAGTTCAGCCACAAGTTAAGAGTGGTGGACCGGTTAGAAGCAACGGCCAGAGAAGCAGAGGTGGTAGATTTCAATAGAGGGCAAGATTGTATGATCGCCCCGCTTAGCACAATGTTACTCATGGAGGTAATAGCTCTAGTTAGGGGCAACAGGAGATTAGGACATGTTTTCGATGTAGGGGACCGCATCTGGTAAAGATCTTCCTGAGGACCCAGCACATCAAATGCTTCAACTGCAATCAAATGTGTCACTATGCGTCAGACTACAAGCCCAACATTAGTAGAAGGGCTCAGTTTTAGCAACCGAGCGGGAGAGCTCAAAGTGGTGGTGCAAGATCTCAGGGTGCAAGCCAACAGAGTCGCCCACAAACCACCGGACGAGTGTTTGCCGTCAGGGGATCTGAAGCCTTTCGATGCCCCGATCTGATAAAATTTTATTTGTTTTATTTGATTTGGGGCTACGCATTATTTTACTTCGATAAAGTGTATGGATCATCTAAGGTTGCCTGTTTCTTCGCTACCATATGACTTGACTATTTCTACACCTACGGGTGAATCCTTAACCACCATGTTCGTATGCCTAAAGTGCCCAATCATAATAGAAATCCGAACTTTCTTTGTCGACCTTGTCTGTTTGCCTATGCAATAGATATATGTTATCCTAGGCATGGACTTGCTTTCGACCAAACATGTGGTGTTAGACTGTTCAAAGAAAACCCTCCGTTTTTCAGAGCAATCTGGATTGATGCCCACCAACGAGAGTATTCCAATGGGTGGACGATCGGACGGGTGCGTGGTGCTGTTCTCTTTGGAAGCTTAGGAGACTCCTAGTGTCGGGGCTTTGCCTGTTGTGCGAGAGTTTCCATAGGTGTTTCCTGTTGATGTTCCCAGACTGCCACCGACGGGAGAAGTGGAGTTTGCAATAGACCTTATACCAGGGACTGGGCCTATATCGATAGCGCCATATCGGATGTCTCCAGTGGAGCTGGTGGAGCTTAAGAAAAAGTTGGACGAGACGCTAGGCAAAGAGTTCATCAGACCTAGTGCTTCTTTGTGTGCAGAGCCAATGCTGTTTGTGAAGAAGAAGGACGGGAGCTCGAGGTTGTGCGTAGACTATCGTCAGTTGAATAAAGTAACGATAAAGAACAAGTATCTGTTGCCGATGATAGAATATTTTATGGACCAGTTGAGGGGAGTAACTGTGTTTTCTAAGATTGATCTACGATTTGTACAACACCCTTTCCCGAGTGTCACATTCCCGAACGATTATAACGCCGAAAATAATATTAATTCGAAAAATACGATTTTTTTTTTCTTTTCACAAAGATGTAATGGGATTTAGTAAAGGTAAGTAGTAATAAATGAACTTAGGTTCACCATGCATTTTTAAAAGACATTCAGAAATAAGGTATAGAAATAGAAATAGTATTGTATACAGACATAGGTTCAATGCCTAACTGGCAATAAGTATATAATAAGTACTAGGAGTCATAGCTCCCCAAAAGGTATAACAGACACTTGACACAGCCTGGTCAAAAACTAAACAGCAAAAAGAGTCCCCCTCCGGACTCAAAGTATGTTGCGGACTGTATCATCGTCGCGTCCATCTGCTCAAGCAGAAACAACAATACCAGCAGAGAAGATATACAAATATGGGTGAGATTCCCGATCATCAACACCACAAAATAGCGGAAATGAAAACTGGATGAATCACCAGGCAACAATGTACCTAACATGCTTACCATAAATCGAAATATAAATCATGTTGAACAATTAACAGCATAATATAAGGCATTCTTGAAAAATAGAACAACGATGTACAACAAGTAAATGTAATCATCAATAGCCATGCAATGCAATGCAATGTACATGACTCAATGCCATATGCCACAAGGGTAAAACTCTGACCCCTACTCCATAGAGCTAACAAAACATCGGAGAGAGTGAATGGGAGGACATGTTCCGTGTATGCCAGCCATGAGCAAGATGCCACAACATTCGTAATGTGCACGTATCTGGCTTTACGGAAACACTCTGCACCAAACATGAAAAGTATGGTATCTAGTCGAGGATATCAATGTATTGCTCGGATTCGCCATGACACAGAAGAGCTACCAACTGGTCACATGTCAACCCTTTCAACCCTGATACCTCCAAGACTAGTTAAAACGTCACCGTAAGATTCGCACCCGCATCAAGGTGTAAGCTCAACTCCTAGGCTCAAGGCCTTACAACTCATGCAATGAAATGCCATTGCTTACACAAAGCAGATGCGATAAAGCAATGTTTATCCACCAGATAAACCTCGGGGCTCACTAAGGTTATCTTCCTTAGGAACTATATGCGTCTTTGTATTACAAAATTTTTATCCACCGGATAAATCTCGTGATCCCTCCGGGATCGAGTCATCACAAGACTGAAACAATCGAATGATTGACCTGGATCTGAATCACCGATCCGTCATCGAACTACTGTTCCAAAACCCAAAACGTTTCATGTTTGTGTTTATGTCTTATGAATTATGTCTCAAGTCCTAAGTATTATGAATAAGGATTGAGAATCCTCTTAGATAAGTCTTTGATCATTTCTAAGATATCAACTTCTTGATTTTCAACTAATGAAATAAGTGTTGATTCACTTAAGTCTTATGAAGTCATTTATGAACTAAGTCATCAATGGTTTAGTACATGGTCTTGTTCCTCCACATACCATACTTAAAAATCTCTTTTCTTCAACCTCGAAGTTAATTACTTTAACTTAGGTTTTCACGCGTAAAACATTACGATTTGACTTGAAAACTCTCTTTGTAAACCATAACCCTTTTCAATTGAAAACACATTAATTTAAAAGGACTTTGTTATTTGATTAAAGTAAAGTACCTTAACTAACTTGGAAAGACTTTTCCTTACTAGCTTAGTGTGAAACCATAATCTAAGTTAGTATAAAGGAAATATAATCTTATCTAATGTTCTTACTAAAGTTCATTTTAATCAAACTTAAGGATAAAGTCCTCTTTATGTTTGAAAATGGAACATTGTGATATGAGCCCACTAAGGAATATGGACCAAGAAGCGCTACAAAGACTTGTTGAGCCTATGATGAAAGCCAGAGTCAAGAAAGCCCAAGAAGTTCTAAACCAAATGGATCTTTTAATGGACACAAGCCCAAGTGCAAGTCAAGAAGACATTGAGCCCAAGTTGGTATCTTGCATCATCCAACTAGAAGATTCATAATGTGGGGCGCATGACATGAAGAAGTTTCCAATTTTAGCGGTTTTTCTTTTATTTTTCAATAAGTGTATGTGGGTCCAATTTGTTTAAATGTTACAATTGGATTCCTTCATAGTCTTACACGAAATTAGAGAGTCTTGGGGAGGGAATCTTTGGCTTGCATGCTATAAGAAACTCCTCACTAAGTTGAGTGAATAAATTGTAAGTTATGGGTGTTACACTTTTAATTTGAAAAGCAAAGTGTAACCACCCATAATGAAGGGAGAGTATGCGTGTATATGAGTGCTTGGGGCTGAATTCTATTGCTTCATGGTGAGTTATGAGTGTCTTGGTGGCTGCCTTCAATTGTTTGGGTGTTACACTTTTAATTTGAAAAACAAAGTGTAACCACCCATGATGAAGGAATGGTAGGCGTGCATGAATGGGTTTGGGGGTTGACATGAATTGTTTTAGTGGTCATTTAAGTTAGGAATTAGGCCATTCAAAGTGGGGGTTATGCCTTGTCTTTGGATGCCAAGAGTTGGATGACTACTATATGTATGCACCTCGAAACATGGAATATGACAACTTGGATGTTGAATTTGGATTAATTCCATTTGTGAGAATTGTTTCTCCTAGGTTCTTGGTTGAACCAAGCTTAGTTCTTATCAAGAATCCAAGGTTCTTGTGGCGAACATCACTTGGATTATCAAACCTTCTTGGTTTGTGGCGCCTTCATCATCTCTTTCTTCACCATTTTCTTGTTTTCTTCACTTTTATGTTGTTTCATTTGTTTCCATAAGAAAAGAACGAATTGTAATGCTTTGAATTCAACCAAACGATCTTCAAAAGGCAGCCACACTGTTTGGTTGTCATCAAGTGGTATCAAAGCTTAGGCTTTGGTTGAATTTTTGCTTATGTTCTTGATTCTATTTTCTTCTTCATCTTCTACCCTTTCTTCTTTTCTTTCCAAAGACCAAAACAAAATTTACTTTGATTCTATTCTTGAAGGGAAATTTCGTGGTTGTTATGTATTGCTCCAAAAAAACAAAGTTTTCAAGAGTGATTCTCCTCAATAAGTATAAAAAAAAAAAATCGTGAATAGTAGGAAAAAAAAAAGAGGAGAAAAAAATTCAATTGAGCAATTTGTGTCTTGAAAATTTTTCCCTTCTTCCTTTGTTTCTTATTTGTAAACCTTTCCTTTTCTAGCCTTTGTTCTTCGTTTTTCCTTGTTTTGATAAGTTTTGTGATTTTTGTTACTTGAATTTTGGCATTTTTGTGTTTTGTGTTTGATTCCTCTAAGAACTAAAGGAGAACATTTGAGAGGAAAAAAGGCAAGAGTGCAAATTTACTTCTTGTGTGGAAAAAGCCAAAGGAGTGAAATTCATTTGTGTGACAAGTGAGGGAGTGAAGTGAGGAAACATAAATCATGGCAAACAATGAAGATAGTCCACCACTTTCACCAAGGTCCGCAGTCCTTTTTGTACGAATGACTACTCAAATGCAAGCCCTTCAAAGGCAAATGGAGACAATGCAAACCAACTATGATCAACAACTTGCCAACCTTCAAAATGATGAGTCTAGTGGCAATGAAAGTGAAAGAGGAAGGCCTAGAGGAGGAAGGCATAGAGGAGGAGGACATAGAGGAAGGAGGCGTGATGAAAGGCTTGGGGGGGTCAAAATCAAAGTTCCTCCCTTTCTTGGGAAGAACGATCCGGAGGCTTACTTGGAGTGGGAGGTAAAGATAGAACAAGTCTTCGATTGTAATTCTTACAATGAAGGCAAGAAGGTGAAAGTAGCCGCCCTTGAGTTCAAAGAGTATGCCCTTGTGTGGTGGGACCAATTACAAAATGAGAGGAAGAGACTTGGAGGGGAGCCTATAGGCACTTGGGAGGAGATGAAGTATGTCATGAGGAAGAGGTTTGTCCCAAATCATTACCAGAGGGACATTCACAACAAATTGCAAAGACTTACCCAAGGGACCAAGAGCGTAGATGAATATTTCAAGGAGATGGAGTTGGCCTTACTTAGGTCAAATTTTCAAGAAGATAGGGAGGCTACCATGGCAAGATTCTTACATGGCTTGAATCAAGATATTCAAGACATAGTAGAATTACAAAATTATGTGGAGCTTGAAGATTTGGTGCAACAAGCAATCAAGGTGGAGCAACAAATTAAGAGGAGGAAGTTCAAATATTCTTCTTCTTCTTCTTCTTCAAAGTTTCCATCATCAAATTGGAAGGACAAGCAAAAGAAGGAGGGTGCACCAACCAAAGAAGCCGTGAGCACCTCTCAAGGCAAGAAACCAATGGAGACA
The DNA here is from genome assembly GCA_039655645.1 of Ammopiptanthus mongolicus. Taxonomy (NCBI): domain Eukaryota; kingdom Viridiplantae; phylum Streptophyta; class Magnoliopsida; order Fabales; family Fabaceae; genus Ammopiptanthus; species Ammopiptanthus mongolicus. The sequence continues at coordinate 41,613,338 of CM077344.1, forward strand.
ACCACTAGGAGCTGTGAAGTAAAGTGTTTCAAATGCCTTGGCCGTGGGCACATAGCCTCCCAATGTCCAACAAAGAGAACTATGGCGACCATGAATGGTGAAGTAGTATCACAATCCAAGGCTTCAAGTGGAGAGGAAAGTGAAGAAGATGTGTTCATGCCGGGTGGTGATTTACTTATGGTAAGGAGGCTATTGGGGAGTCAAGTGAAAGAACATGAAGCAAGCCAAAGGGAGAATATCTTTCATTCTAGATGCCTAATTCAAGGAAAGGTATGCTCTTTAATTATTGATAGAGGAAGTTGTGCCAATGTTGTAAGTACTAGATTAGTGTCAAAACTAAATCTTGTAACTAAGGCATATCCAAGACCATATAGGCTTCAATGGTTAAGTGAGGTAGGAGAAATGGTGGTGAACAAACAAGTTGAGGTCCCATTCTCAATTGGGAAGTATGAGGATAATGTTCTTTGTGATGTGGTGCCTATGGAGGCAAGCCACTTGTTGTTGGGAAGGCCTTGGCAATATGACAAGAAGGCCATCCATGATGGGTTCTCAAATAAGTATACTCTCATGTATCAAGACCGAAAGGTCATACTTTCTCCTTTATCTCCAAAGCAAGTTAGTGAGGATCAAATAAAAATGAGAGAAAAGAGAGAGCAAGAGAGGAAAGAAAAGGAGAGTGAAAAAGAAATTGAGAAAAAGAGTGAAGAAAAATCAAAAAAAAAAAAATCATGAGAAAAAGGGTGTGCAAAACCGAGTGGAAAAAGAGAGTTTTCTTGCAACAAAAAGTGAGGTAAAGAGTGCATTGGTCTCAAGGCAGCCCCTATACATGCTCTATTGTAGGGAATTTTGTTTGAATGCTAATGCTCCTAATGAACTCTTTTTGCCTACTGGTGCTGAAAATCTTTTGCAGGAATTTGGTGATGTGTTTCCAAAGGTTACTCAAAAGGATGCTTGCAAGGCTATTTTGGGTCTTGAAGAAGTTGAATCAAGTGAAACACTTATTGGTTTAACCCTTTGCAAATTTAAGCCTTCCAGTTCTTTAATTGATATGTTTCTTGTTAAATTGTTTGGGAAGTGTTTTCCTCCTATGCTTGCTAGATTTGCAAATTTGCATGTCAAAATGCCTAATTTGTGTTATGTCCCTAAATCTAGTTTAAGTGTTGAAACCGTAAGGCATGATGTGTTTAATACAAACTATTCTTCTAAACTTGATTTGAGGATTATGAGCCAAGACTTGAATGAATTCCTTGAGAAGTGTGTTGTTGTGCTCTCTATTGATCACTAGGTTTATGACAACAATTTGGAAGTTTGTGTTGAATTTCTAAGAGAAAGCTTGTTTGCTAACTTGGCCACTTACTCTTTTATCCAAAATAAAGTTAGCAATTTGAGGTTTGTTATGAGCACTAAAGGTTTGCATGTGGCATTAATTGATGGGTTCACTACTACACCCCTTCTTACTCTACCTATTCTTGTGAATTCTTCTAAGCTTCCATATGATGCTCCTAATGTGTTTGAGGGGCTTGTTTTGTCCCAAAAAGAACCGTACTTTGTTTGTGATGAGGAGAATATTAATGAGGTTCAAGTTGCCTTGGAGTCTTTGCAAAGACAAATTACTTTCCCTTTTGTCACCAAGATCAAGCCTAGCAAGGTACATTTGGTCATATATGTCAACTCATGGAGGTCGAATTCATTTAAAGAAGGAGGGTATGATATGAGCCCACTAAGGAATATGGACCAAGAAGCACTACAAAGACTTATTGAGCCTATGACGAAAGCAAGAGTCAAGAAAGCCCAAGAAGTTCTAAACCAAATGGATCTTTTAATGGACACAAGCCCAAGTGCAAGTCAAGAAGACATTGAGCCCATGTTGGTATCTTGCATCATCCAACTAGAAGATTCATAATGTGGGGCGCATGACATGAAGAAGTTTCCAATTTTAGTGGTTTTTCTTTTATTTTTCAATAAGTGTATGTGGGTCCAATTTGTTTAAATGTTACAATTGGATTCCTTCGTAGTCTTACACGAAATTAGAGAGTCTTGGAGAGGGAATCTTTGGCTTGCATGCTATAAGAAACTCCTCATTAAGTTGAGTGAATAAATTGTACGTTATGGGTGTTACACTTTTAATTTGAAAAGCAAAGTGTAACCACCCATAATGAAGGGAGAGTATGCGTGTATATGAGTGCTTGGGGCTGACTTCAATTGCTTCATGGTGAGTTATGAGTGTCTTGGTGGCTGCCTTCAATTGTTTGGGTGTTACACTTTTAATTTGAAAAACAAAGTGTAACCACCCATGATGAAGGAATGGTAGGCGTGCATGAATGGGTTTGGGGGCTGACTTGAATTGTTTTAGTGGTCATTTAAGTTAGGAATTAGGCCATTCAAAGTGGGGGTTATGCCTTGTCTTTGGATGCCAAGAGTTGGATGACTACTATATGTATGCACCTAGAAACATGGAATAAGACAACTTGGATGTTGAATTTAGATTAATTCCATTTGTGAGAATTGTTTCTCCTAGGTTCTTGGTTGAACCAAGCTTAGTTCTTATCAAGAATCCAAGGTTCTTGTGGCGAACATCACTTGGCTTATCAAACCTTCTTGGTTTGTGGCGCCTTCATCATCTCTTTCTTCACCATTTTCTTGTTGTCTTCACTTTTATGTTGTTTCATTTGTTTCCATAAGAAAAGCACGAATTGTAATGCTTTGAATTCAACCAAACGATCTTCAAAAGGCTGCCACACCATTTGGTTGTCATCACATTGTCTTAGTCCTAATCTAGAGGTGATATCTCTTTAAAACTATACTAACTTTCATGAAACCACTTCATTATTTCTATTTTTAAAACACTTTAGTTAATTATCTAACTATGGCTAAAGTAAAAAGACATTTTTCACTTTAGTGAAATACTTGAATGTTGAAACTTTATTTGATCTTTGGATCAAAATCACTTATTGTTTTCTTTGAAACATAAGTTATTAAAACACTTTCTTATTACAAAAACTTTGAAGGTTCAAGAACAACACATGTTCTTCTATTTTTCTCTCACTAAGGCCGCAAGCCTCCTCAAAAGAAAAGCGAAGATTTTGCTTCACCCAAAGGACAATTCATAGCTCAAAATGCTCACAAAATTATGACAAACAACAATCATACATCATTGCATCGTAATCAAGCATAAAAATCCTTACTTGATCTAGAGATCAAAGTAGGGTTTTTCAACATACAATGAAAATATTTTTCATCCAATCAACATCATCAAAAACACCTACTAGACATAGAACCATTATTACGAACTTTGTTCTCCAAGAGAACTTCACAACTAAAGTGGTGAACCCAAACCAAAGGGTTTCACCCAAACAACATAAAAAATCATTTTTCACCTCCACCAAATTTTGGTGTGATCAGGTTCACCCCCCATACCTGTTGATGAATAATCCGCCGGGTCAAAGTCGGTCGACTGGATGCAAATCTCCCAATTACTTGCCCGAATACTCGTCACCAACTACAAACAACACAATCAATCAATCATTAACATCAAACAACACAAATCTCCCCTATTTCCTATCACTTTGGGTTCAGCCCCTATATAGAAAATAAGCTAGAGATGTCCTAAAATTCTTATCTCTTGGATGGATGATCCTTAGGTCTACCTAACACTAAAACAAGACTTATTATACAAAACTTGAATAAAAAACTCAACCTTTTTCAAGCTATAGGTTTCGGCCAATTTATACCTATATGGGTTAGAGAATGCTTTTGGTTACATGCTCTTGGATAGTGAAAGAGAATGATGAAACTAACTCATAGAAATTGATTTGGTATTAAAAGGATTTTTCTACACTTTTCTATGAATTTTCAAAGTTATGAATCAAAACTTTGATCTTCATGACTCAAGAGATTCAAGAGATGAAATAGAGAGATTAAGAGAGTTAGGATGGAGATTATACCTCCTAGATTCAAAGACTTATGAGAAAAGAAACTTGATTTCACTAAAAACTTCAACTTTTTCAAGATCAAAGGTGGTTTTTGTGAGGAACTTATGAAGAACAAGTGAAGAACTTGAAGAACTAGTGAAGAAGAGGGGAGAGAGAGAGTGAGTGATATAGATATTTTCTCATCCATGGCAAACTTGTAAATACCTTAAGGACAATTTGGGAATTTCATTAAAAGACCAAGGACATTTTGGTCATTTCGCGTCCAGATATTTTGAAAAACCATCATGAAGGGGGCACAAAATTCAACTTGATGTGACATCAAGATTATCCGTTAGCGGGTCCCGTTAAATCCTTCTACAGCTCCAAACATCTCTCGGTTCGAGTATACGCCCGAATATAATATATTATTTTCAATTTTTAACGCCAAGAACTGATTTGAGTAAATTTGTAGAGAATTGAATTCTAAGACTAACTGTCTCGTCCGCAAGTCAAAATTAGGTCTTGATAGTAGTCAAACGCTACTGTCAGTGAAAAACATAGACCAGGCTCCGTCTGAGTTTTCGACCCAAAATTAACCATAGCTTCCTACGATAGCGTAGAGCGTGACTATGGTCTCGGATTATTTTATTTTACTCTCTAGACTCTCCAATAAAATACAAACATTTAAATATTGATTAATTATAAAGCTTGAAAAATCGGGGCGTTACAATCTGGATACCATCAAATCTGAGTTAAGGAGGATGTTCCGAAAACTGCTTTTTGAAGTCGTTATGGTCACAGTTATGCCTTTCGGTGTTACTAATGCTCCAGCTGTGTTCAGGGATTATATGAACAGGATATTCTGACCGTTTCTAGACAAGTTTGTTGTCATGTTTATCGATGACTTTCTTATTTACTCTTCAAGTAAAGAGGGACACCAAGAGCATCTTCGTGTGGTGCTGCAAGGGCTAAAGGACCGACAGTTGTATGCTCAGCTGTCGAAGTGAGAGTTTTGGTTAGAGGAAGTGCAGTTCCTAGGCCATGTGATCAGTAAGGATGGAATCGTCGTGGATTATGCGAAGGTCGAGGCTTAGTAAGATGGGAAAGCCCTAAGTCTGTAAGCGAGGTGAGAAGCTTTCTTGGTTTAGCGGGCTACTATCGGTGATTAATCGAAGGACTCTCAAAGATTGCTTTACTTATGACACAGTGACGAGAAAAGGGAAGGCATTTGTGTAACATCCTGATTTTCTGTAACTCTAATCGAGCTGGTTAATCTCGATTAGGGCTTTGGATGCGTGTGTGAATTGTTATGTGCTAGTTTAAGGCTTAGTTGGAAGCTTAGGAATGGGCTTGAACAAGATTGGAGGTGCCTAAGATGTTAAATGAGTAACTGTGGAAATCAGACGTTTGGAAGGCTCTTCCCAGCTGAGCGGCACGCTCAAGCGAGGGAGGGGAGCACGCCCTAGCGTGCCAATGCTCAAGCGTTGGTATGTTACATGCTCAAGCGTGATGAGTGCGTTTAATAGCTGGTGCGGTTTTTGATGCGTGTGCTACACGTGTCAAGCTAGGGTGAAGGCGGAGTGGACAAGGTTCCACGCTCAAGTGTGTTGAATGTCCACGCTAAAGCGTGCACAATGAATCAAGTTAGGTGTTTTCCTTTCTCTTCTTCATTTGCACGAAAATCACTTGGGTTTTTTGGAAGCTCTGCAACTAGAGAGAGAGGAAGCAGAATTCTAGTGAGAGAAAGCTCAAGGTTAGAGGTGATCGAGCTACCGGAACACGATTTCGACTGCACCGTTGTGATCGCGACCGAGTCTTCTATGACTTTGATGGATCCGTTTCTCGATTTACCAAAGGTAAGCTCGAATCCCTAACACGCGTTCTTCGCGTTCTTGGTACTCTTCGAGTTTCTACCTTTTTCTTTGATCTTTGAGCTTACCCTAGGGCTATCACTATTGCAAATGTGTTGTGCTCGTGATTAAGGCAAAGTCCACGTTCGTGATTTCCTGTGCTTTGGAGCTTGAGGCCGCGGCTACCAAGGAGAATTTGGGGTTGTTCGTGGCTGAGCTTGCAGCTGTGTACGGAGGAGCTTGTCTCGCAGTTCGTACTATAACTGTTCAGGCAGGGAGAAAGAGTATTGTTGCCGTCGTGAAGGCAAGAGTAGTGTAGTAGTGATTATGCTGTGTGTAGGGAAGCCCTAACCCTACTAGTGGTTGTGCCCTAACAAAGTACCTAAACCCTAGGTTTGGCATACTTCGGGCTATCACCGTTAAGTTTGGAAACCCTAGTTTAGCATACTGCTGATCAAGGATGATCTGCTTCGTATGACTATTGTGATGATTGGTTGCTATTGCTGCTATCTATCTAAGTGCCTATATGCTACTTGGTATATGTGATATGCTGCTATGTGATATTGTTGATGTTATTGTTGTTGCTGTTATGCTATTTGCGGTAATTGTCATGTGGTGGTGGAATGCCGTAGAGTTAAGTTTGGTTGTGTACCGTGTTGTTGTCCGGTTGATACCGTGGATGGTGCCGTTGCTGTTATTCTGACTGTTTGAGGCTCTGGCCATGTTGTTTGAGCATGACGTCGAGGCGATGACCATGTGGATGCAGTGGCATTGTGTTGTTTCTGATTGAGAGTTTAGGCGTGAGATCCGGTATCAAGCCTGTTGAGGATGTTTGTTGCATATCATCAACTGCCAAGTGGCGAGGCCGTATGATAGGTAGTATGGGCTACCAGCGTCATATGAGATTAGTTGTACCTGAGTGCGGGTACGGAAAGTAGATGGGGCAGTCAAGTGAGTGACCTTGGGGATGTTGCCAGTCTCGGGGATAGTTTACAATGACGGATGAGGTAGCTCTTATCCTGTCGTGATGCCCGATTCAGTCTGATTTGCCCGACTAATCCCAGAGCTTTCCATTGTTCCAGGCTAACGTTCCGAGGCGACCGAGATACCCCCGTTCGGTGTGGAAGGGGGATGCACTTTTATTGGTCACGGCGAGCGGTTCAGTTTATTGGACAAACTAACTCCATTTCGACAATGAACCTGTTCCGGTGTGGACTTGTTTGGGTGGGGAACCGTTCTGGTGTGGAACCAGTTTTCGTGAGCTTTCGGTCGAATGCTGCATGGGATTAGTATCCCGGTCTAGAGGATTGATCTGAGTGTGAGACGCATGGAGATGGATGTTTGTTGCATGTGTTGTCATGGGAGACGTATGTTTGAGTACAGTAACTGTCGTACTTGTTATACCTGCTACTTGCCATATGGTATTTGCTATACTGCATTACTGTTGTTTTCCGACATTGCTATGCGTTGTATTTCTTATCTCCCTATTGTTTCCCTGTTTGTCTGTTTCTGGGTTCGTTTGAAGACGACGAGCCAACTGAGGCACAGGATGGACCCGAGACTTCACCCGTTCATCATAGGGGCACAGCGGATGCCGGTGCTAGGCGACATTGAGATTGTGTGCCACGACGAGAGGGGATAGCGATTGGACCCCTTGACCTTTTTGGGAGTATATACAGCACCCGTTAGCTTGATCTTTCGGAGCTATACACCACCATACGTGGACATCATTGGACCCTACCGCTTGTACCAGTTTCTTCCTTTCCCTAGGATGTAGCATCCTCCGAGGCAGAGAGAGCGAGACTACATGTGGACGGCACCCCAGTCCTCGGCAGTATCCAGCAGGAGAGGCTACGTCTATCGAGGCCAGCGCTAGAGGATGGAGCAGTATTTGAGGACCTACCGTCGGCGTAGGATTGTTGTGTCCAGCTCTTCGTCGGAGTATGAGCCCTTGGTGCGGTATAGGTGTACTCATGGTGAGGGCCAGGGTAGTTCAGGGCATCCTCACCGCTGATGGTGGGAGCCTGCCAGTGCGTCGTAGGTGGTGAGCTAAGAGCTTTTCATGTATTTTGAGTGGGGACGGGTAGTGCTGGCGAGATCCGAGAGTCTTTTCTTTTGCTTTTGGCTGTATTTTCGTTCTTTTCAGTTTTGCTTATACAATGTGTATATGTATGTACAGTGCCCTGCTGATTGGGCTATGATATGTATGGTATTTGTATAGTTATCTTTATGTTGCGGTTTTACTCTGATGGTTTTCTATGCTTGCCGTTATTGTTTGTTTGTTTATCGTTTGTTTTCGCAACGTTGTTTGAATACCACGCTATCGCTTTAAATACGGCTAGGCATAGTTAATAATATAAGCTTGGGACTAATGGGATTATCCTACACGAGTGGGGTCGTCTCATTTTTTGTGGTATCAGAGCAGTTTGGTTCTACAAAGGGCCTTGAGGGTCGTTGGCGCTACACAATCCGTATTAGAATCGGAAATTGTGGAAGTCTGGAACCCTTGCTGCGGGTCTGGAAAGTGTACTGGCTTTAGCAATTGATACCCGAGTTGTATCAACTGGGTCTGGGTCGGGTAGAGTGTCCAATGCACTAGTTATCGAAGTGTGATAACTGTTTTCGTTCATAAGGCACATGATATATTTAACTATTAAGTGTTATTATATGTCTTCTGAATTAGAACTGATAGCTCCCTTTTACAGGAAGCTAGATGGCACGTGGAAGAGGAAGAGGTGGAAGACCGGTTGCGACCGGAGGCAATGACAATAATAATAACAACAATGGTGACCACTTAGGGACAAGGAGTGTTGGCAACACCTCTTAAGCAATGCAGGCCATGTGGGACTTGGCTACCGCAATGATGCAACAAACCCAGCAGATTGCCCACTATATGCAGAGGCATAAAGAGAGGGAAGCGAGGCAGGATCAGTTACACGCGGTGAGAGCAAACGACAGGATCAGTTAAACGCGGTGAGAGCAAACGAGACTGTGGACACTGGTCTCAACGCATTCATGAAGGGAAATCCTCTCCGATTCCACGGAGAATACAACTCTGAAGCTGCAAAGATATGGTTGCAGGAGATCGAGAAGGTATTCATGGCCACACACTGCAGAGAGGATATAAAAGTTACGTACTCTGCTTTCATGCTAGTTGGAGCAGCAGAAGCTTGGTGAAGGACCAAGGCTAGACTGCTAGAGGTCGGAGCAAGGATGTTAACCTGGCAACTATTCTGGAGTGCTTTCTGGAGAAGTACTTCCCGAGGATCGTCAAACAAGAGAAAGAGAAAGAGTTCCTGAGTCTAAAACAGGAATAGTTCTCGGTTGTTGAGTACACGATGAGGTTCGAGGCGCTACTCAAGTTCTCCCAGTTCTATCAGATCCACCCAGACGAAGAATGGGTCTGTAGAAGGTTTGAAGATGGGTTAAGGCCCGAGTTGAAGCGAGCAATGCTACCTCTGAGTATCAACTCTTTTCCTGGGTTGGTAGAGAAGTGCACGGTGGTGGAAGGGCATGACCGAGCGGGGACTATCCCACAATAAGTGAGAAGTGGTGGACTTGTTCGGAGCAACCAGAGAGGTAGAAGTGGCAAGTTTCAGCAGAGGGCGAGACCGTATGATTGCCCGGCTCAGTTTAATGTCAACCATGGAAGGAGCAGCTCCAGTCAAGGGCAATAGGAGATCAAGACTTGTTTCCGATGCGGGGGACCACATCTAGTCAAGAAATGTCCAAGGACCCAACACATCAGGTGCTTCAACTATAGCCAGATGGGTCACTATGCATCAGATTGCAAGCCCGGAGTAAGTAGAAGGACTCAGTTTTAAAAAAAGAACGGTAGAGCTCAGAGTGGCGGAGCAAGATCAGTAGTGGCAAGTCAGCAGAATAGGCCACAGACGACCGGAAGGGTGTTTGCTATGAGGGGTTCTGAAGCCTCTCGAAAAACTGACCTGATACAAGGTAAATGCTTGGTCTCTGGTAAACTTTTGTTAGTTTTATTTGATTCGGGGGCTACTCATTCTTTCCTATCATTAGAGTACATGGATCATTTAGGGTTGCTTGTTTCTGCATTACCCTATGATTTGGCTGTCTCAACGCCTACTGGCGATTCTTTGACTACCCTATCAGTATGCCTTAAGTGTCCTATCACGGTAGAGAATCGTCATTTTCTTGTTGATCTCATCTGTTTGCTTATGCAACAGATAGATGTAATCCTACGCATGGACTATCTTTCGGCCAACCATGTGGTGTTAGACTGTTCAAATAAAACCCTTCTTTTCTCAGACCGATCTGGATTGATGCCTGCCGACGAGAGTATTCAGATGGGTGGATGATCAGACGGATGGGCGATGCTGTTCTCTCTGGAAGCATAAGAGACTCCTAGTGTCGAAGCTTTACCTATCGTGCGAGAGTTTCGTGAAGTGTTTCTCGATGATGTTCCCGGACTGCCACTGGAGAGAGAGGTGGAGTTTGCTATAGATCTTGTACCAGGAACTGGGCCTATATCGATAGCATCGTATCGGATGTCTCCAGTGGAGCTGGTGGAGCTGAAGAAGCAGTTGGACGAGATGCTAGGCAAAGAGTTCATCAGACCTAGTGCATCTCCGTGGGGAGCTCCGGTACTGTTAGTGAAGAATAAGGACAGGAGCTCGAGGCTGTGTGTAGATTATCATCAGCTGAATAAAGTGACGATAAAGAACAAGTATCCGATACCACGGATGGATGATTTGACGGATCAGCTGAAAGGAGCAACTGTGTTTTCTAAGATCGATCTGCAATCTAGATACCATCAGATCTGGGTTAAGAAGGAGGATGTGCCAAAGACTACTTTTCAGAGTCGGTATGGTCACTATGAGTACTTGGTTATGTTGTTTGGTGTGACTAATGCTCCAACTGTGTTCATGGATTATATGAACATGATCTTCCGACCGTTTTTTGACAAGTTTGTTGTCGTATTCATCGATGACATCCTTGTATACTCTTCGAGGAGAGAGGAACACCAAGAGCATCTAAGGTCAGTGTTGCAAGTGCTAAAGGACCGGCAGTTGTATGCTAAACTGTCGAAGCGTGAGTTCTGGTTAGAGGAAGTTCAGTTTTTAGGCCATGCGATCAATAAGGATGGAATCGCAGTGGATCCTGCGAAAGTTGAGGCCGTAGTGAGTTGGGAAAGTCCTAAGTCTGTAAGAAAGGTTAGAGGCTTTCTTGGTTTAGCGGGCTACTATCGGAAGTTTATCGAGAGGTTCTCTAAAATTACGTTACCTATGACATAGTTGACGAGAAAGGGGAAGACATTTGAGTGGTCAGAGGCTTACGAGCAAAGTTTACAGGAGCTGAAGAGAAGACTGACCACATCATCTGTGTTGGTGCTACCAGATCTGTTCGGACGATTTATGTATACCGTGATGCATGTTATCAAGGCTTGGGATGTGTGCTCATGCAAGAAAGAAAAGTGGTGGCGTATGCCTCCACGCAGTTAAGAGTACATGAGCGGAACTACCCAACGCATGATCTGGAATTGGCTGCGATAGTGTTTGCATTGAAGATATGGAGACACTATCTTTATAGTGCTAAATTCAGTATGTTTAGCGACCATAAGAGCCTGAAGTATCTGTTCGACTAGAGAAGGATGAACATGAGGCTGCGGAGGTGGATGGAATTCATAAAGGACTATGAATTCGACCTGCAATACCATCCAGGTAAGGCGAATGTAGTGGTGGATGCACTCAGTAGGAAGTCCCTACACGTATCTACGATGATTATAAAAGAGCTAAAGCTTTTAGAGGCGTTTAGAGATCTGAATCTGGAAGCGGAAATCGTCGAGGATAAATTGAATCTGGGGATTGTTAGAGTAACTAGCGATTTCCTGAAACTCGTATGGAGGAGACAAGCTGAGGATAAGTACCTCGAGAGCGTGAATCAGTTGATAGGGGAAGGTAGGACTTTGGAATTCAGGAGAGGTACCGATGGTCTGCTTAGGTATGGTGATCGGGTTTGTGTGCCAGCAGATAGAGAAGTTACGAATATGATCTTGGAGGAAGCACACAAGATGATGACAACCAAATGGTGTGGTTGCCTTTTTGAAGATCGTTTGGTTGAATTCAAAGAGAGTTAATTTCGTATTCTTCTTAAGGAACAAATTGTAGCAATATAAAAGTGAAGAAAACAAGAAAATGGTGAAGAAAGAAATGATGAGGCGCCACAAACCAAGAAGGTTTGATAAGCCAAGTGATGTTCGCCACAAGAATCTTGGATTCTTGATAAGATCTAAGTTTGGTTCAACCAAGAACTATGAGAACAATAATCTCACAAATGGAATTAATCCAAATTCAACATCCAAGTTATCTTATTCATGGTAGTAGGCGCATACATATAGTTGTGGACATCCAAACTTTTGGCATCCAAAGACAAAGCATAACCTCTACTTGAATGGCCTAATTATGTCACTAATGGCTCACCTTAGGACCAATTCTACTCAGCCCCACACGCCCATCTTTCACCCACACAACGGAATCCTTGGACAATCTATAACTCCCAATTTAATAGCTTGATTCATGACACTAAAGATCAACTTAAAACCTAACTTAAATAGCCGCCAAACAAAAAGAAATCAGCCACTAATCCCCCTAGTTATCACGCCTACCATCTTATCATTATGGGTGGTTACACTTGCTTTTCAAATTAGAAGTGTAACACCCATAACTTACAACATTTATTCACTCAACTAAAATGAGGAGTTTCGTATAGCATGCAAGCTAAAGATTCCCTCCTCTAAGACTCTCTAAACTCGTGTAACACCATGGGAAATATGGGCTTGACCTTCATGCAACTCTTAGTGTAGCCCACTAATAGAGAATGCTCAATTGGATCCACTCACATAACCCATTACACTTTATTGAATTGAAAAACAAAACAACAACTATGGGCCTCTACTTGACTAAGATAAGTCACCATCTTGGCCTCCATTCCTTCTAGGCCTGAAGTTGGGCTTGCTTCCATAAAGGTGGTCACCATTTGTTTTAGGGCTTCTTGGGCTTTCTTGGTTCTTGATCTGGTCATAGGCCCGCCAAGTCCTTGAAGTGCTTCTTGGTCCATACTCCTTATTGGGCTCATATCATCCCCTCCTTCTTTAGGTGAATTCGACCTCGAATTGAATTCTTCATCACCTACATCAAAAAAAGATAAATCAGCCACATTGAAAGTAACACTTATTCCACCATGCTCACCAAGAAGATCCAACTTGTATGCATTATCATTGATCTTGGCCACCACTTGAAATGGCCCATCTCCTCTTGGTTGCAATTTAGATTTCCTTTGGGAAGGAAACCTTTCCTTCCTCATGTGAACCCAAACCCAATCTCCGGGCTCAAATACCACCTTCTTCCTTCCTTTGTTGGCTTGTCTTGCATAGCTTTGGGTCCTCTTTTCAATTTGGACCTTCACTTGCTCATGTAACTTCCTCACATATTCAGCCTTGGCCCTACCATCTTTATGCTTTAAAATTGAAGAGTTAGGCAATGGAAATAAATCAAGAGGAGTTAAGGGATTAAAACCATAAACAACCTCAAAAGGAGAATATTGAGTGGTGCTATGAACAACCCTATTATAAGCAAATTCCACATGAGGCAAACATTCCTCCCAAGACTTAATGTTATTTTTAATCACAGCCCTTAAAAGGGAAGAAAGTGTTCTTTTCACAACTTCAGTTTGCCCATCCGTTTGAGGATGGCAAGTAGTGGAGAAAAGAAGCTTTGTACCTAGCTTTCCCCACAAAGTCCTCCAAAAGTGACTTAGGAACTTGGTGTCCCTATCACTAACAATACTCCTTGGGAGACCATGAAGTCTCACCACTTCCCTAAAAAATAAGTCCGCCACATGACAAGCATCATCAACTTTTTTACATGGAATAAAATGTGCCATTTTAGAGAACCTATCCACCACAACAAAAATAGAATCTTTACCATTCCTTGACCTAGGCAATCCTACAACAAAGTCCATAGATAAGTCTATCCAAGGAGAGTCAGGAATAGGTAAAGGAGTATAAGTCCATGGGGCATCACTTTAGATTTTGACTTTTTACATACAATGCATTTTTCACAATATTTTTGTACATCATGCTTCATGTGAGGCCAATGAAAATGTTCATGCAACATGTCTAAAGTCATTTGGACCCCAAAGTGCCCCATTAATCCCCCTTCATGTGCCTCTTTTAAGAACAATTCCCTTATAGAGCTTTTAGGCACACATAAACGTTTTTCTTTGAACAAAAATCCTTGGTGCCTAAAATATCCATTTTGGGACGAATGCACGCAATTAGCATAGATATGAGAAAATTCCTTATCATGCTCATACAATTCCTTAATGCATTCAAGACCCAACAACTTTGTCTCAAGGGTAGAAAGTAAAGAATACCTTCTTGAAAGTGCATCTGCAACAACATTGGCCTTACCCTTTTTGTGTTTCACCACATATGGAAATTGTTCAAGAAATTCAACCCACTTTGCATGTCTTTTGTTTAACTTTCCTTGCCCTTTCAAATATTTCAAAGACTCATGGTCACTATGAATGACAAATTCTTTGGGCAAAAGATAGTGTTGCCAAGTTTGCAAAGCTCTTACTAAGGCATACAATTCCTTATCATAGGTGGGATAATTAAGGGAAGCTCCACTTAATTTCTCACTAAAATAAGCAATTGGATGCCCCTCTTGCATCAAAACAGCCCCAACACCAACATTTGAAGCATCACATTCAATCTCAAAAGATTTAGCAAAATTAGGCAAAACAAGTATTGGTGCATGGGTGAGCTTTTCCTTAAGTTCTTTGAAAGCATGTTCTTGCTTCTCCCCCCATTTAAACATTTTTTTTGACAATTTCATTAAGAGGTGCAGCCAAGGTGCTAAAGTCCTTAACAAACCTCCTATAAAAACTAGCCAAGCCATGAAAACTCATCACATCACTCACACTTTTGGGGGTTGGCCAATCTTGAATGGCCTTAATTTTCTTTGTCAACATGGACCCCTTTAGCATTTATCACAAATCCAAGAAAAATCACATGGTCCACAAAAAAAGTACACTTTTCCAAATTAGCATACAATTTTTCTTTTCTTAATACAAGCAAAACAGCCCTTAAATGTTCATGATGTTCATCTAAGTTTTTGCTATATATCAAGATGTCATCAAAATACACCACAACAAACTTGCCCAAAAATTCCATCAAAACATGGTTCATAAGCCTCATAAAAGTGCTAGGTGCATTTGTTAAACCAAAAGGCATTACCAACCATTCATACAAACCATATTTAGATTTAAAGGCAGTTTTCCATTCATCCCCCCTCCCTTATTCTAATTTAATGGTACCCACTTTTCAAATCAATTTTAGAAAAAACACAAGCACCATGCAATTCATCAAGCAAATCATCAAGTCGAGGGATAGGATGTCTATACTTAATTGTGATGTTGTTCACGACCCTACAATCCGTGCACATCCTCCAAGTCCCATCTTTCTTTGGCACTAAAATTACCGGGACAGCACATGGACTCAAACTTTCTTGCACCCAACCTTTTTGTATCAACTCCTCCACTTGTGTTTGGATATCTTTAGTCTCTTGTGGATTGCTCCTATAGGCTGGCCTATTGGGCAATGATGCACCCGGAATGAGGTCAATGTGATGCTCAGTTCCTCTAAGAGGGGGAAGGCCATGTGGCACTTCCTTAGGAAAAACATCATCAAATTCCTGAAAAAGATTTTTGACACCACTAGACAAAGAATTATCATTAGGAATGTTAGCATTTAAACAAAATTCCTTACAATAAAGTATGTATAGGGGCTGCCTTGAAATTAAGGCACTCTTCACCTCACTCTTTGTTTTAAGAAAGCTCTCTTTACTCTCTTTTTCCACTCTATTTTTCACTTCCTTTTTCTCATGATTTTTTTTTATTTTTCTTCATTCTTTTTCTCAATTTCTTTTTCACCCTCTTTTCCTTTTCTCTCTTGCTCTCTCTTTTCTCTCATTTTTATTTGATCCTCACTAACTTGCTTTGGAGATAAAGGAGAAAGTATGACCTTTCGGTCTTGATACATGAGAGTATACTTATTTGAGAACCCATCATGGATGGCCTTCTTGTCATATTGCCAAGGCCTTCCCAACAACAAGTGGCTTGCCTCCATAGGCACCACATCACAAAGAACACTATCCTCATACTTCCCAATTGAGAATGGAACCTCCACTTGTTTGTTCACCACCATTTCTCCTACTCACTTAACCATTGAAGCCTATATGGTCTTGGATGTGCTTTAGTTACAAGATTTAGTTTTGACACTAATCTAGTACTTACAACATTGGCACAACTTCCTCCATCAATAATTAAAGAGCATACCTTTCCTTGAATGAGGCTTCTAGAATGAAAGATATTCTCCCTTTGGCTTGCTTCATGTTCTTTCACTTGACTCCCCAATAGCCTCCTTACCATAAGTAAATCACCATCCGGCATGAACACATCTTCTTCACTTTCCTCCCCACTTGAAGCCTCGGACTGTGATACTACTTCACCATTCATGGTCACCATAGTTCTCTTTGTTGGGCATTGGGCGGCTATGTGTCCATGGCCAAGGCATTTGAAACACTTTACTTCACGGCTCCTAGTGGTTGTCTCCATTGGTTTCTTGCCTTGAGAGGTGCTCACGGCTTCTTTGGTTGGTGCACCCTCCTTCTTTTGCTTGTCCTTCCAATTTGATGATGGAAACTTTGAAGAAGAAGAAGAAGAAGAATATTTGAACTTCCTCCTCTTAATTTGTTGCTCCACCTTGATTGCTTGTTGCACCAAATCTTCAAGCTCCACATAATTTTGTAATTCTACTATGTCTTGAATATCTTGATTCAAGCCATGTAAGAATCTTGCCATGGTAGCCTCCCTATCTTCTTGAAAATTTGACCTAAGTAAGGCCAACTCCATCTCCTTGAAATATTCATCTACACTCTTGGTCCCTTGGGTAAGTCTTTGCAATTTGTTGTGAATGTCCCTTTGGTAATGATTTGGGACAAACCTCTTCCTCATGACATACTTCATCTCCTCCCAAGTGTCTATAGGCTCCCCTCCAAGTCTCCTCCTCTCTTTTTGTAATTGGTCCCACCACACAAGGGCATACTCTTTGAACTCAAGGGCAGCTACTTTCACCTTCTTGCCTTCATTGTAAGAATTACAATCGAAGACTTGTTCTATCTTTAGCTCCCACTCCAAGTAAGCCTCCGGATCGTTTTTCCCAAGAAAGGGAGGAACTTTGATTTTGACCCCCTCAAGCCTTTCATCACGCCTCCTTCCTCTATGTCCTCCTCCTCTATGCCTTCCTCCTCTAGGCCTTCCTCTTTCACTTTCATTGCCACTAGAATCATCATTTTGAAGGTTGGCAAGTTGGTGATCATAGTTGGTTTGCATTGACTCCATTTGTCTTTGAAGGGCATGCATTTGATTAGTCATTCGTACAAAAAGGATCGCGTACCTTGGTGAAAGTGGTGGACTATCTTCATTGTTTGCCATGATTTATGTTTCCTCACTACACTCCCTCACTTGTCACACAAATGAATTTCACTCTTTTGGCTTTTTCCACACAAGAAGTAAATTTGCACTCTTGCCTTTTTCCTCTCAAATGTTCTCCTTTGGTTCTTAGAGGAATCAAACACAAAACACAAAAATACCAAAATTCAAGTAACAAAAATCACAAAACTTATCAAAACAAGGAAAAACGAAGAACAAAGGCTAGAAAAGAAAAAGGTTTACAAGTAAGAAACAATGGAAGAAGGGAATAATTTTCAAGACACAAATTGCTCAAGTGAAACTTTCTCTTCTTTTTTTTTTTTTTTACACGAATTTCCTTTTTTTTTTTTTTTTATAACTTGTTGAAGAGAATTACCCTTGAAAACTTTGTTTTTGGAGCAATACACAACAACCACAAATTTTCCCTTCAAGAAAAGATCAAAGTAACTTTTGTTTTGGTTTTTGGAAAGAAAAGAAGAAAGAGTAGAAGATGAAGAAGAAAAATAGAATCAAAAACACAAACAAAAATTCAACCAAAGCCTAAGCTTTGATACCACTTGATGACAACCAAATGGTGTGGTTGCCTTTTTGAAGATCGTTTGGTTGAATTCAAAGAGAGTTAATTTTGTGTTCTTCTTAAGGAACAAATTGCAGCAACATAAAAGTGAAGAAAACAAGAAAATGGTGAAGAAAGAAATGATGAGGCACCACAAACCAAGAAGGTTTGATAAGCCAAGTGATGTTCGCCACAAGAATCTTGGATTCTTGATAAGAACTAAGCTTGGTTCAACCAAGAACTATGAGAACAATACTAGAACAAATGGAATTAATCCAAATTCAACATCCAAATTATCTTATTCATGGTAGTAGGCGCATACATATAGTTGTGGACATCCAAACTTTTGGCATCCAAAGACAAAGCATAACCTCCACTTGATGGCCTAATTATGTCACTAATGGCTCACCTTAGGACCAGTTCTACTCAGCCCCACACGCCCATCTTTCACCCACACAAAGGAATCCTAGGACAATCTATAACTCCCAATTTAATAGCTTGATTCATGACACTAAAGATCAACTGAAAACCTAACTTAAATAGCCACCAAACAAAAATAAATCAGCCACTAATCCCCCTAGTTATCACGCCTACCATCTCATCATTATGGGTGGTTACACTTGCTTTTCAAATTAAAAGTGTAACACCCATAACTTACAACATTTATTCACTCAACTAAAATGAGGAGTTTCTTATAGCATGCAAGCTAAAGATTCCCTCCTCTATGACTCTCTAAACTCGTGTAACACCATGGGAAATATGGGCTTGACCTTCATGCAACTCTTAGTGTAGCCCACTAATAGAGAATGCTCAATTGGATCCACTCACATAACCCATTACACTTTATTGAATTGAAAAACAAAACAACTATGAAAGCAAGGTCACGCCCCCCTTATCATCATTATGGGCCTCTACTTGACTAAGATAAGTCACCATCTTGGCCTCCATTCCTTCTAGGCCTGAAGTTGGGCTTGCTTCCATAAAGGTGGTCACCATTTGTTTTAGGGCTTCTTGGGCTTTCTTGGTTCTTGATCTGGTCATAGGCCCACCAAGTCGTTGAAGTGCTTCTTGGTCCATACTCCTTATTGGGCTCATATCACAAGAGCAAGATGAGTTTCCATCTGGGGGCTACCAAGATGTACCAGGACCTGAAGACGCTGTTCTGGTGGCCGGGGATGAAGAAAGATGTAGTGACGTATGTCCTAACATGCTTGGTGTGTTAGAAAGCTAAGATTGAACACCAGAAGCCAATAGGGTTGTTGCAATCGCTGGACGTCCCAAAATGGAAATGGGATAGCATTGTCATGGACTTTGTTTCTGGGTTGCCGAGAACTCAGAAAAGGTGTGATGCGGTCTGGGTAATCATTGACAGGTTGACGAAGTGCGCTCACTTCTTACCTATCAACCAGAGTTACTCTCTGGAGCGATTGACTCAGATTTGCATCAAGGAGGTTGTAAGGCTGCATGGGGTGCCTTAAAGCATCGTTTCGAATCGTGATCCAAGGTTTACCTCAATGTTTTGGAGGAGCTTACACTGTACAATGGTAAGTAAGTTAAGTATGAGTTCTGCTTATCATCCTCAAATAGATGGTCAGTCTGAACAAACAATTCAGTCATTGGAGGATCTCTTAAGAGCGTACGTGTTGGAGAACACGGGAAGTTGGGACGAGTTCCTTCCATTGATCGAGTTTACTTATAACAACAGTTTCCATTCAAGTATTGGAATGGCGCCGTACAAGGCACTGTATGGACGTAAGTGCAGGACTCCGTTTTGTTGGTTTGAGACTGCAGAAAATCAGTTGTTAGGTCCGGAGTTGGTACAGCAAACAATGGAACAAGTCCGTAAGATACAGGAGAAGATGAAGGTTGCAAGGGATACGCAGAAAAGCTATGCCAACAAGAGGAGAAGACCCTTGGAATTCCAAGAGGGCAACCATGTTTTCATGAGAGTTACCCCAAGATTTGGAGTGTGTAGGGCAATCAGATCCAGAAAGCTGACACCTAAATTCATAGGACCGTTTCAGATTCTTCGACGACTAGGCCCTGTAGCCTATCAAATAGCTTTACCACCAAATCTGTCAAATCTCTACGACGTTTTTCACGTCTCTCAACTCAGAAAGTACCACCTTGATCCATTACACGTGCTAAAGCCCGAATCAATCCAACTGAAAGAGAACCTTGAGTACGAGGCTTCATCTGTTTGGATTGTGGATAGAAGGATTAAGGAACTGCGCGGCAAGCACATTCCGTTAGTCAGAGTGGAATGGAACCCACTGATTAGCGATTCAATGTGGAAGAACGAAGTTGAGATGCGCCAGAGTCATCCTTATCTGTTCAAAGGGAAGCGACGGAAATTTCGTGGATGAAATTTTTTGTAAGGGGGTGGTAATGTAACATCCCAATTTTATGTAACTCTAATCGAGCTGGTTAATCTCGATTAGGGCTTTGGATGCGTGAGTGAATTGTTATGTGCTAGTTTAAGGCTTAGTTGGAAGCTTAGGAATAGGCTTGAACAAGATTGGAGGTGCCTAAGATGTTAAACGAGTAACTGTGGAAGTTAAAAGTTTGGAAGGCTCTTCCCAGCTGAGCGGCACGCTCAAGTGTGGGAAGGGAGCACGCCCTAGCATGCCAACGCTCAAGCGTTGGTATGTTGCACGCTCAAGCGTGCTGAGTGCGTTTACCAACTGGTGCGCTTTTTGACGCGTGTGCTACATGTGTCAGGCCAGGGTGAAGGCGGAGCGGAAAAGGTTCCACGCTCAAGTGTGGAGAGAACCCCACGCTCAAGCGTGGTCACGCTCAAGCGTGCTGAACTCAAGTTGGGTGTTTTCCTTTCTCTTCATCATTTGCACGAAAATCACTTGGGTTTTCTGGAAGCTCCGCAACTAGAGAGAGAGGAAGCAAAATTCTTGTGAGAGAAAGCTCAAGGTTAGAGATGATTGAACTGCCGAAACGCGATTCCGACTGCACCGTTGTGATCGCGACCAAGTCTTCTACGACTTTGACGGATCCGTTTCTCGATTCGCCAAAGGTAAGCTCGAATCCCTAACACGCGTTCTTGGTACTCTTCGAGTTTCTACCTTTTTCTTTGATCTTTGAGCTTGCCCTAACGCTAACACTATTGCATATGTGTTGTGCTTGTGATTAAGGCAAAGTCCGCGTTCGTGATTTCCCGTGCTTTGGAGCTTGAGGTCGTGGCTACCAAGGGAGATTTGGGGTTATTCGTGGCTGAGCTTGCAGCTGCGTACGGAGGAGCTTGTCTCAGAGTTCGTGCTACGACTGTTCAGGTGGGGAGAAAGAGTATTGTTGCCGTCTGGAAGGCAAGAGTAGTGTAGTCATGATTATGCTGTGTGTAGGGAAGCCCTAATCCTACTAGTGGTAGTGCCCTAACAAAGTACCTAAGCCCTAGGTTTGGCATACTTCGGGCTATCACTGTTAAGTTTGGAAACCCTAGATTAGCAAACTGTTGATCGAAGATGATCTGCTTCGTATGACTGTTGTGATGATTGGTTGCTATTGCTGCTATTTGTCTAAGTGCCTATATGCTACTTGGTATATGTGATATGCTACTATGTGATATTTTTGATGTTATTGTTGTTGTTGTTATGCTATTTGCGGTAATTGTCATGTGGTGGCAGAATGCCGTAGAGTTAAATTTGGCTGTGTGCTGTATTGTTGTCCGGTTGATACCGTGGATGGTGCCGTTGCTGTTATGCTGACTGTTTGAGGCTGTGGCCGTGTGGATGTAGTGGCATCGTGTTGTTTCTTATTGAGATTTTAGGCGTTTGATCCGGTATCAAGCCCGTTGAGGATGTTTGTTGCATATCATCAGCTACCAAGTGGCAAGGCCGTATGACAAGTAGTATGGGCTGCCAGCGTCCTACCAGGTTAGTTGTACCTGAGTGCGGTACGAAAAGTAGATGGGACGGTCAAGGTCGTGACGCCCGATTCAGTCCAGTTTGCCCGACTAATCCCATAGATTTCCATTGTTCCTGTAACACCCTGATTTTTACTGTTCACCAATTACGGTAAATATATATATATATATATATATATATATATATATATATATATATATATATTTTATATTTTATCCGAGTCCTAGAAAATGATTTTGAATAAACCAAAGTCATATTTATTCTCTACATTATCGTAGAAAGTTATGATTAAATTTTGGGTTGAAAATTCAGACGGAACACGGTCTGCGTTTTCATTGACAATAAGATTTTACTGATCAAAAAACCTAATTTTGACTCGTGAACGAAACTGTTAGGTTTTATATCTCATTTCCAACGATATTGGTTATTTTGAAAATTTTCAAAATAAATAAGTCGTTATACGTTATTCGGGCGTAAGACCTAAATCGAGAAATCGACGGAGTCGAGAATGGAGTGCAGAGACAAAACGTGACACCGGATTAAAGGCACATGTCACCTGAGTGCGGTGAGTCAGAGGATGAGTCACCACCATGACTCACCACATGTCATCATGACATTCTAAAAATATCCAAGATATTTGTGGAATTCTGAAAATATCTAAGATATTTTGAGCGACAAAAGACCATTTTGCCCCTAGGATTTGATGAAATTACAATTGTTCCGTATGACTCACCATCGTCATCATTACGTTCTAAAAATATCTCAAACTCGTTCACACTAGGAAAAGACCAAAATACCCTTGATCTTTTCCTAAATGACAATTTTGTCCTAGGTGAAATGACTTTTTTGCCCCTGGGAATTTATGAAAATACATTTTTGGCCCTCTGACTCACTACCCGTCATCATTGCCTCTAGAAAAATATCTAGATATTTATGGCGTTAGAGATGAAATGACGTTTATGTCTTTAGTCTTTTGTTTAAATGACAATTTTGTCCCTAAGTGAAATTACTCTTTTGTCCCTAAAATGAACAAAATTGGACACCTTTGTCCTTCCTCCCCCACGCATAAATACCCCCCCCCACAAGGCCATTCACTCCTTTTTTTCTCCCATCTTCATCAAACTCTCACATTTTCTCACTTTTCTCAAAGTGAAACTTAGGCCAAATTGTGAAGGAAGAGTTTGATTCCTTGCAATCTTCATCATCCAAGAGGTGAACTTTACTCTCCTTGATCCATAAACTCTATGTCCTTCATTCATTTTGTTGATTCAAGGCCATTAGCAATGTGTTTCATATCTAGGATTCTATGTTCAAAAATCTCCAGAAAATCATAGAAAAATCCTATGATCATGAAACCAATTTTTATGAACTCACCATAATGTATATAATGATCATCTAGAAGCATGAACCCAAAAGAAATTTCCTCCCTATTTTCCCCAAGGGTGGCTGAACCCTCACCTTTTTGGTTGGATGGGTTTTGGTTCAAATTTTTGACAAATGAATATTGGTTATGTCTTTATCATACTTAAGGAGCATTGATCCAAAAGTTAGTAAAATTCTAACATCCCTAGCCTAATTTAATTGTGAAGGCCGAATATACCCCGTAATAGATCAATAAAGTTTTTTTAGGATTAATTTATACTACGTTGTGTGGTGAAGGATTTGTTGAGTAGTCGTGGTTTGGTGATTCGTGGAATACGCTGGGCTTCGAAGGACCATCCAGATCGAAGACCGTTAATACCGCTTAGTAGCTTCGCTTGGACCGCGGGAGTTAGTGATTAGTGGAGTAGGGAGAAGGATTTGAAAAATCGAAGGGCACAAACCTTACTTGACTACAAGAGGTAGGGGAGAATATCTCCAATGAGTTTGATAGCCGCATAAGATTGTTTGTTGGGTGATTGTGATTATGTTATTTGGAGTGATGTTGATGATTCTCTTCTGATGTATATGCTTGATTTATTTGGTGAATATGTGATTGGATATTTAAACATGAATTGTGGCGTTATTGCCTTGGATGAGATATATGTATGATGTTGGTTTTGAGATTTGATGACTATATATGTATATCTTGAATTGTGATTTCTTTAACTGGATTGGTTGAGAGCATAGCATCGGCTATAGCTTGATAATGAAGATTAAGCTACTTAAAAGTCTTAATCAAAGATTTAAAAATGTTTTGGTTTGAGAGATGAAAAACTTTTAAGTTAAATGGTATAATGACCAATTTACTAAAAAGCCACTAGGTTAAGAACTCAAAAGAAATTTCGAATAAGACTTAATAAGTTGAGAGTTAGTGAGGAAAATAGTGACAGGTTGCTTTATCATTATCTTCTAAACATAAAAAAAATAAGAGTCTTGAAAATATTTCGTTTTGCCAAAGAAAGAATCGTCTCAAAATGTTTGACATTTCAAAGAGAAAAAATCTCTTCATAAAAGTTTGCTCAAATGAAAATCTTTAGCAAAATGTTTTAAATGATGGAACTCCTAGAAAAGGCTTTTCAAGTCAAAATCCTTTTGAAAATGAATTTTGAGGATTTAAGCTTTTAGAAATAGCTTTGCAAAGAAAAGATTTTGTGGAAATAAGATTGAGAGCGAAAATGATTTTTGGTTTATACCAAAGAGATTCTTGAGTTTTCTTTTCATGTTTTAATCAACGAACACAAAACTTTGACGAAACTGGTGATTACCCCTTCACGTTGTGAAGCACGTGAATCTAGTGACCGAGACGTCGGGCTAGAGTTCTGTGTATTGAGCACTCGGACTACATGTCCTGTGTTTTGAAACGAACGAACTTAGTGTCCTATATGCGAGTCTAGTGTCCGCGACGTTGGGCTAGTACTTCGTGGATTGAGCACCCGGACTACATGTCCTGTGTTTTGAAATGAACAGACTTAATGTCCTATATGCGAGTCTAGTGTCCGCGATGTTGGCCTAGTACTTCGTGGATTGAGAACTTGGACTATGTGTCTTGTATTTTGAATGAACGGGCTAAATGTCCTTTTAAAAGAGTCGTGGGCTAAGTTCCTTGACAAGAATGGACGAACGAAAACAGAAAATCGTGTGTTACATACATGAGTTGGCCAACGTGCCATGGAAACGAGCTAAAATCCAAGCGGTTGAGAATATGAGCCAGTTAAGACCACTAGGTCTATAGGGGCATCTTGTGTTCGAGACTCCATAAGAGGCCGAGGCATCGCGACCCCATGCCGTGGTAATCAGCTGCCAAACACGGATGAACTCAATCAGAGACTGGACTATTCATGATATAGTTGTGACGTGCTACCCTTGAACAATTGGAGTTCGGACCTAAATTTGAGAGGCCGACTCATGAGAACAATTGTGTTATGGGAGTATTTACGGCCTATCGCTCGATGAAGGGAAGTTAGTAATCTCCAAAGAACATGAATTAGAAAGTTGATTCAAGTCTCATGCATTCTTTTAACTTATCTTGATGAATGGGTGTAATCCCACAGAGCGAGATTATCTTGTTGTGATATTAGGTCGAATGTTGATATTCTATAGCATGAATGTTTTGTATATCGATGTATTATTTGTACTTTATTTTACTTGTGTGGCTATTATGATAAACTTGTGAACGAGTATCTCACCCTTGCCTGTACATGTTGGACATCTTGTTATGTTTTTGGATACGTTTACATATGCTTCCCAACGATCCTCTAGGTCACTTGGGGACGTTGCAGCTTGAGTTTCTTGATGTTGACGACGAGGATGTATGGACTGTTGACGACGAGGCCCCAGTCTCATTTGTACGATGTATGCTAGGTAGTATACTCTATTGTCCTTAGAGTTCTTTTTATCAGACCAGCTCTTAGGATTTTTGATCTTTAAGTCAAGTCTTTCGACTGTGATTAAGTATGTTGTGTATTAAGAAATTGAAAAAAAAAAATGTACACCTTATGGCAAAGTTGAATTACTTTTATAGATGATGAGCTTCAACTTGTTTTCATCTAGTTTTTAAAGTTTTCCTTTGGTATCAGATTTCCGCAACTACTCTATTGAGTAATTTTCGAAAAAAATTTAATTAACCTAAAAAGAAAATTTGGGATACGAAATGTGACACCGAGGGGCTGTTACAGTTCCAAGCTAATGTTCCGAGGCGACCGAGATACATCGGTTCCGATGTGGAAGGGGGATGCACTCTTATTGGTTACGGCGAGCGGTTCGGTTTCTTGGACAAACTAACTCCGTTCTGACACAGAACCTATTCCGGTGTGGAACCAGTTTTTGTGAGCTTTTCGGCCGACATGCTGCATGGGATTAGTTTCTCAGTCTAGAGGATGGATCTGAGTGTGAGACTCATGGAGATGGATGCTTGTTGCATTTTTTGTCTTGGGAGACGTATGTTTGAGTACAATAACCGTGGTACTTGTTATACCTGCTACTTGCCATATGATGTTTGTTGTACTGCATTACTATTGTTTTCCGACATTGCTATGCGTCCCTGTTTGTCTGTTTCTGGGTTCGCTTGAAAACCACGAGGCAACTGAGGCACAGGATGGACCCAAGACTTCACCCGTTCATCACGGGGGCACCGCAGATGCCAGTGCTAGGCGACATTGAGATTGTGTACCACGACGAGAGGAGATGGAGGGTGGACCCCTCGACCTTTTTGGTGGTATATATAGGACCCATCAGCTTGATCTTTCGGAGCGGTACACCACCGTACGTGGACATCATTGGACCCTACCTCTTGTACCAGTTTCTTCCTTTCCCTAAGATGTGGCGTCCTCTGAGGCAGAGAGAGCGAGACTACATGTGGGTGGCACCCCAGTCGTCGGCAGTATCTAGCAGGAGAGGCTACGTCTATCGAGGCCAACGCTGGAGGACGGAGCAGTATTTGAGGACCTACCATCGGCGTAGGATTGTTGCGTCCAACTCTTCGTTAGAGTATGAGCCCTTGGTGCAGTATAGGCGTACTCATGGCGAGGGCCAGGGTAGTTCAGGGCATCCTCACTGCTGATGGTGGGAGCCTGCCAGTGCGTCCTAGGTGATGAGCTGAGAGCTTTTCATGTATTTTGGGTGGGGATGGGTAGTGCTGGTGAGATCCGAGAGTCTTTCTCTTGCTTTTGGCTGTATTTTCGTTCTCTTCCGTTTTTCTTATACAATGTGGATATGTATGTACAGTGTAACACCCCGATTTTCTAATTAAAAAGTATTTATGTATTTGTATTTTATTGAAGGGTTTAGAGAGTGAAATAAAATAATTTGGGACCATAGTCACGCTCTACGCTATCATAGGGCGCTACGGTTAAATTTTGAGTCGAAAACTCAGACGAAACCCGGTCTACGTTTTCACAGATAGTAGTGTTTTACTACTATAAAGACCTAATTTTGACTAACGATCAGCACCATTAGTCTTAGAATCCGATTTTCTACTTTTTTGCTAAAATCCGTCCTGACGTCTAAAAGCGAAAATAATATATTATATTCAGGCGTATACTCAAACCGGGTGTCGAACGGAGCTGGATATGGATTTAACGGGATCCGCTAACGGATAATCTCGAAGTCACATCAGGTCAACATCACCTTGGGATGTGTGCCAGTGTCATGATGATTTTCAAAATATCTGGACGCGAAATGACCAAAATGCCCTTGGTCTTTTAAGAAAATGACCAAATTGTCCTTTGGTTAATTACAAGTTTATCATTGAGACAAAAACTTATCTCACCTTTCACCCCCTCACTTAGGCCACTCGACCCTTCTCTCTCTCACACTCTTCTCTCACATTTTTCTTCTTTTCTTCTTGTTCTTCAAGTCTTCTTCATAGATCTTCAAAGTTTGGTCTTGAAACTTGAAGATTTTGAGTGATTCTAGTTGGTTTCTCACCAAGTTTCATCATCTAGGAGGTATTAACTCCATTCCTCACCTCTTAATCTCTCTATTTCTCTCTTTAATCTCAAGATTCATGGAAGGTTAGGTTTTGAACCATGAACTTCATAAATCCATGAAAATTTGTAGAAAAATCCTTTTAATGTCAAACCACTTTCTATGAGCTAGTTCCATCCTCTTCTTTCATAATCCAAGAGATTGAGACCAAATGATCTTTCTAGCTCACATGGTTATTGCTCAAATGGGTATTAAGGGCCGAAACCCCCATGGATGAGTGGATAGGGTTTTGGTTCAAATTTTGGTGTAATAGGTTTTGATCTAGTCTTACCACACCTAGTAAGGATGGAATCCAAAAGATAGGAATTTTTGGACGTCCCTAGTTATTTTTATAGCTCCATGGCCGAACCCTATATAGGTAGGATTAGAAGAATTTGTGTTGTGTAATATTAATGTTTGGATTGGTTATGTGTATGTAGTTGTGATTGGTTAATTGGACGAGGAATCGAGAGAATTCGTGCGTCGATCGAACAACTTTTGCTCGGAGCATAACTTTAACGGGTAAGGGGATTTTTCCTGAGGGATTTTTCACAATAACTATATGTTATCCGTGACTGATTTGTGTTGCTTCGTTTGAGCTTCGTTGTGATTGTAATAATGGTTTATGCTTTAGTATGCTTTAGTATATGTTTATGATGATGTTGAGTCAATGGGCAATGTTTGCAAGAGCTAGATTTTTGAGAAATTCATCTCCAATTCAGCATTATGTAAAATCTTCTATTTGGATTGGTCTCAAACAATATATTACTTCTGTTTTACATGAGGGTACTTGGTTAATTGGAGATGGATCAACTATAAACTTTTGGAGAGATAAATGGTTTGTCTATGCCAATTGTAGATCTTTTGCATATCCCTTCATCTATGCATCATCTTTTGAATGCATTAGTTAAGGATTTTATTGCGAATTCTTCATGGATCATTCCTTCTGAGTTCAGAAATCATTTGCCATGGCTGGTTGCAAATATAGAGAAGATCCACATTCCAAAGTTCGAAAGTCTGGACTGTCTTGTTTGGACAAGTTCAAATGATGGTAAATTGTCTTTTAAAAATGCTTGTATGTATCTGCAACCTCCTCAACGGCATTGGGGTAAGTCAATCTGGAGTTCATGTATTCCTCCATCTAGATCATTTTTATTCTGGAGACTCTTGCATAATAAAATGCCCACTGATGAAAATCTTAGGCATAGAGGCTGCATAGTTGTTTCTATTTGTTCCCTATTCTGTGAAAATGCTGAAACTTCCTTGCATTTGTTCCTTGAATGTAAGTTTGCTTCTAAGCTATGGACTTTGTTGTCATCCATCATTAATAAGCAACTGATTCTGACCTCTTTTGATTCCATCCTTACTGTTTTGGATGGAAATTGGAGTTTACAATTTAAAGACTTGCTTTTAGCTTGTATTCTGAACATCATTTGGGTAGTATGGTATTCAAGAAATCAGCTGCGATTTCATGACAATGTTGTTTCTGTTTTTTCAGCTATTAATATGGTTTCTGTTGCATCAGCTCTTTCTGCTTCCAAATCAGCTGGTCATATTGGTTCTTCCATGGAGGAATTCATAATTATGAAGCATTTCAAAGCTAATTGTCATTTTATTAATGCTCCTCGGATTATTCAGGTTGATTGGTTTCCTCCCAAATGTTCATGGATTAAATGTAATACTGATGGAGCTTCTTGAGGTGATCCAGGATTGGCAGGTTGTGGAGGAATTTTCAGGTCCAGTAGTGCAGCTATTATTGGGTGTTTTTCCTCTTATATTGGAGTTGCTATTTCCTTGGTGGCTGAGTTAACGGCTGTAATGTTGGCTATTGAATTTGCTAAAGACAGGGGTTGGAATAGGTTGTGGTTAGAATGTGACTCCATGCTTGTGGTGCAAGCTTTCAAAAATCCAAACATGGTCCCTTGGCATCTTCAAACAAGATGGAGGAATTGTGGTCTAATTTGTAAGGAATTTCAATTTTGTGTCTCTCATATTTTTAGAGAGGGTAACCATTGTGCAGACAAACTAGCTAATTTTGGTTTATCTGGTAGGACTTTTTCTTGGTGGGATCTTCCACCTAGTTTTATTAGGGAGGAATTCTTTAGGAATAGGTTTGGTCTTCCAAACTATAAGTTTAAATAATATGTTATTTGGTTTCTCCATGGGTGGGGTTTGTCCTCCCATGTGTTTTGCTTTCTTTCATGGGTTTGGTATTAAGTCCCCCCACCTTTTCTTGTGTTCTGTTTTCTTTTTATTAATAAAATTAATGGGGAAATAATCCCATTTTGCTAAAAAAAAAAAAAAATGATGTTGCTTGGATGAAAATTATTTTCATGTATGTTGAAAAACCATACTTTGATCTCTAGATCAAGTAAGGATTTTTATGCTTGATTATGATGCAATGATGTATGATTGTTGTTTGTCATAATTTTGTGAGCATTTTGAGCTATGACTTGTCAAATTGGTGAAGCATAATCTTCACATCCCATTGAGGGAGCATTCGGCCTTAGTTAAAAAGAAAAGGAAGAACATGAGTTGTTCTTGAGCATTCAAAGTTTTTGAGGTATGAGAGTGTTTTAATAACTTATGTTTCAAAGAAAAACAATAAGTGGTTTTGATCCAAAGATCAAATAAAGTTTCAACATCCAAGTGTTTTTACTAAGGTGAAAATGTCTTTTACTTTAGTCATAGTCCAACTAATCAACTAAGTGTTTTAAAAAGAAAAATGATGAAGTGATTTCATGAAAGTTAACATAGCTTTTAAGGAGATATTACCTTTATCTTAGCTAAGGATGAAATCAAGTGTTAAAAATAAAAAATTGATGAAAAACACTATTCATCATCACCATGTAGGGTTCGGCCTTATAGTGCTTTTTGAGCTATGATGAGAGTTGAATCATAAGCTCTTGGGTTTAGGTAGAGAATGATGAGGTGAGTTCAAAGAAATTGGTCTTACCTCAAAAGGATTTTTCTACAATTTCCTATGGATTTTCAAAGTTTTGGATCTAAGAAATGATTTTCATGAAAATGGATCTTGATCTTGAAATAAAGAGATATTCAAGAAGCTAAGAGATCATAGAAGTGATCTTACCTTAAAATGAAAGAAGATTGCTCAAGGAATCGAGTGATTCCAACAAGAAACCAAGCTTTTCTCAAGAACAACAATGGAGCTTCTCAAGGTTGAAGGTGGAGTGTGAAAGAAGGGCTGTATGTGCGTGAATGAGGGCTGGATGGGGCTGAGTTCAGCCTTAAAACAAGTCACTTAAGGGCAAAATGATCATTTGCCAAAAGGGTAAAATGGTAAAAGTGCAAAAGACTAAGGTTAGGGGCATTTTGGTCATTTCGCGTCTAGATTTTCCCGATCGTCATGACGACTCTGACATACTCTCCCAAATGTCCTGGGATGATGCGGTATCGAGCTTATCCATTGTCAGGTCTCGTTGAATCCCTTTACGACTTCAAAAGCCTCCCGGTTTGATTATATGACCGAATATAATATATTATTATTATTTTTCGGACGTCAGGATGGATTTTAACGAAGATGTAGAGAATAAAATCCTGAGACTTACTGTCTCGGTCACAAGTCCAAATTAGGTCTCGATAGTAGAAAAGGGCTACTAACTGTAACACCCCCCTCGCGGGTGCTACATACTCGGACTCTAATGCGGAAAATAAATCAAGAAAACAAAACGCTGGTTGCTTTCGGAAAAATACTTTAATTAAGTAGCCACGTTCGAAAACGCGGTTTTAAAAATTTTCTACATGCATAGGCAATACAAACTCAAGGTGAAGGAATAAACTTCTTATAGCACATCAGTATTCTCCTAATATATAACATATTACAAACTTGAAAACATAAGTTCAAAAGCGTGCAGTAATACAAGACTGCTCAAAATAAAAGACTCCTAAGCTGGTCGGCTAAAAGTAGCCATTGGGATACAACCCAACGTCAACTTCATCAGAACGTTCCATCATCCGAGTCCTCACGTCTCCGCGGGGACCTATGAACAACATCTGTACATGTGTTCCAAAAACACAACAAGGTGTCCAACATGTACAGGCAAATGTGAGATACTCATATAATAAGTTTATCATGATAACCGCACAGGCGACAAACAGCATAAATACAGTTATATGAACAGTTATTTATACAACACAATATAATATCTCAAACACAATCATGAGTTATATTAATGCATGAGACTTCAATATCATCTTTCTAATTCATGTACTCCGGAGATTCTAACTTCCCAACATCGAGCGATAGGCTGTAGTAACACCCGTAACACAATTGTTCCCATGAGTCGGCCTCTCTATTTAGGTCCGAGCAACAATTGTTCCAGGGTACCACGTCATAACCTTATCCTGAATACGCCAGTCTCAGATCGAGTTCATTCGTGTTTGGCAGCCGATTTACCACGGCACGGGGTTGCTACACCACCGGCCACTTGTGGGATCTCGAACACAGAATGGCCCTATAGACCTAGTGGTCTTGATTGATTAAATTCTCAACTACTAGAGTTGTAGCTCGGTTTCAAATGGCACGTCTGCCGGTTCATGCATGTACACAGAAAGTTTTCTGTTTTCTTTGCGTTCATTCTTTCAAATGTCGAGACATAAAGTACACGACTCGTTTTAAAAAGGCATTAAGCCCACTCAAATCATTCAAATGTCGAGACATAAAGTCCACGACTCGTTTCAAAAAGGCATTAAGCCCACTCAAATCAAAAACACAGGACACGAAGTCCGAGTGCTCAATCCACAAAACACTAGCCCCGACGTCTCGGCCACTAGGTTTGGGTTCGTCTCAAAGGTTCGTCATTTTTCTTTTCGGTCAAACATTCTCAAAACAACTTTCCAAAACAAAATACACTTTTGTTTTCTTGAAATAAAACATTTCCACATTTTCCGGAAAAACACCTTTCTTGAAAACAAAACCGTTTTCTAAGGTTTCACCCCCTTTTCAAACACTTTACAGAATAAAACATATTTTGTACGACTTTTCACGAAACCACTTTTCAAAAGAACATACTTTTCAAAAGAACATACATTTCAAAAGAACATACTTTTCCAAAGAACATACTTTTCAAAAGGGAACATAATTTTTCTTGAAAAGCAACAAGTTTTCCAAAAACTACTTTTAATTTCAAAATCGGTTTTTCAAAACTTTGTTTTCGAGTCTTTTAATAATTATCGAGACATAGCCATTCCTATGATCATCCAGGATATATATATATATATATATATATATATATATATATATATATATATATATATCAACAATTCAATATCACAATAAGATATCATCCAAGGCAACCATGCCATAGTTACATCAAATAACCAACTATGCACAACACTTAACATCCAATCAATCCAGGATATAAGTATACATATACATCAAGTCTTAATTCAATAATAACACACTAATCAATCATATGCCATGAGGCTACCAAACTGAAAATGAACTAGCCCCTATACCTCACAAAGATGTTCACTCCAAACTAGATCGGTTCTCAGTTCCGGCTACGGTTCCGTTCGCGTCGCCTAAAATAATCAATCACAATTCAATTCAAACAACAAAGCAACATCAATCTATAACATCAAAACATATGTTTTATTCCCCAAGAAGGTATAGGGTTCGGCCATGAAAGGATAAAAAGGCTAGGGATCTCATTTGGTTCTAAACTTTTGGATGGTTGGTCCTTAAGCATGAGTAACACTAAATCAAGTCCTATGACCCAAAAATTTGAGACAAAACTCATGGTTCTACACCCCATATGTTTCGGCCAGAAAGAGGAGAAATAGGTTAGGAGCTTTGGTTGATGTTTTGCTCTTGGGTTTAGGGTTGAAAGACGTCAAGAAAGCTAGAACAAGTGTTATATAGCCAAAAATTGCAACAAAACCCATCCTTTCATCATGATTAGGATTCGTCCCTCCCATGGATTAATAGGGAGAAAATTTCTTTAGGGTTCATGCTTCTAGACACTCAAAGTACACATCATGATGGTTTAACAGAAATTGGTTTCATGATCATAGGATTTTTCTACAATTTTCTATGGATTTTCAAAGTTCTAGATCTAAACTTGGATCTTCATGAATCAAATGATTCAAGAGATGAAATAGAGAGATTGAGAGAGTTAAGATGAGGATCATACCTCCTAGGATCAAAGATTAGTGAAGAAGAAACAAGTTTTCACTCAAAAACTTCAACTTTTGAAGATCAAACTAGGGTTTTTGTGAAGAACTTTTGATGAACACTCAAGAACTCATGAAGAACATGAAGAACAAGTGAGCCAGAAATTGCAACAAAACCCATCCTTTCATCATGATTAGGATTCGGCCCTCCCATGGAATAATAGGGAGAAAATTTCTTTTGGGTTCATGCTTCTAGACACACAAAGTACACATCATGATGGTTTAATAGAAATTGGTTTCATGATCATAGGATTTTTCTACAATTTTCTATGGATTTTCAAAGTTCTAGATCTAAACTTGGATCTTCATGAATCAAATGATTCAAGAGATGAAATAGAGAGATTGAGAGAGTTAAGATGAGGATCATACCTCCTAGGATCAAAGATTAGTGAAGAAGAAACAAGTTTTCACTCAAAAACTCAACTTTTGAAGATCAAACTAGGGTTTTTGTGAAGAACTTTTGATGAACACTCAAGAACTCATGAAGAACATGAAGAACAAGTGAGCCAGAAATTGAAACAAAACCCATCCTTTCATCATGATTAGGATTCGGCCCTCCCATGGAATAATAGGGAGAAAATTTCTTTTGGGTTCATGCTTCTAGACACTCAAAGTACGCATCATGATGGTTTAATAGAAATTGGTTTCATGATCATAGGATTTTTCTACAATTTTCTATGGATTTTCAAAGTTCTAGATCTAAACTTGGATCTTCATGAATCAAATGATTCAAGAGATGAAATAGAGAGATTGAGAGAGTTAAGATGAGGATCATACCTCCTAGGATCAAAAATTAGTGAAGAAGAAACAAGTTTTCACTCAAAAACTTCAACTTTTGAAAATCAAACTAGGGTTTTTGTGAAGAACTTTTGATGAACACTCAAGAACTCATGAAGAACATGAAGAACAAGTGAGAGAAGATGAAGAAAAAGAGAGAGAAGAGAGAGAAATAGAGCTGGCCGAAATGGCCAAGAGAGAGAAAGAGAGAAATATATATATATTGATGTCATGGCAAACTTGTAAATAACCAAAAGGGTAATTTGGTAATTCCTTCAAAGACTAGGGGCGTAAATGTCATTTCCCCTATAAATATCTAGATATTTCCAGAAAGGTAATGATGACATGGTGAGTCACAGGGTCAGAATGGTTATTCCATAAATTCTCAAGGGCAAAACGGTCTTTTCATTCAAGGGCAAATGGTAATTATGAAAAGGGTCAAGGGCATTTTGGTCATTTTACGTCCAGATATTTTCTAAACGTAATCATTACACTCATGAGTCACTGATGAGTCATAGCACACCATGTTACTTCAACCTTATCCGTAGCGAGTCACTGAAATCTCATATTCAGCTTCGTTCTTCACCCGATTTAGGTTTTCGCCCAAGAAAGTCGTATGACGACTTATTTATTTTGAATATTTTCAAAATAACCAATATTTTTGGAAATAAAATATAAAATCTAACTGTTTCGTTCACGAGTGGAAATTAGGTCTTGATAGTAGGAAAAAACTACTATCCGTGAAAAACGCAGACCGGGCTCCGTTTGAGCTTTCGCCCGAAACTTAACCATGGCTTCCTATGGTTGTGTAGGACATTCCTATCTGGTCAGAATATTTTATCGCCATTTCTAAGGCCTCGAATAAAATATAAGTTCATAATTACTGAATAATTAGGAAAACTCGAAAAGCAGGGTGTTACATTACTACCCCTCTAAAAAAAATTTTGTCCTCGAAATTTCGCGACTCAAAACTTGACAGGGTCCCCTTGATCCCAAGGTTCCACATCTCATCCACCACACCAAACTTTAATAGAACGCCTAACTGTTCTCGTCTATCCTACTGACAGGATGTTCGTGGTTAGAGTAATACATGTACTCCCACCCAGTCCTTCAAAGATCGAAACGTCTTCTTGCTCGTCCACTTGAGTTAAGGGCAAACAGTTGGATTTGATCGCTACTCGACCCTCGAAGATTAAGGAAGAAATCTTCCGACCGAAGAAATTTTCTTGGTCTTACTCTCACAGGAAAGTATATAGAAGGATTTTATCCCTCAGAAACGAGTACAGGAATATCGAGTATGTAAAAAGATTCTTCAGTAGGTTCGTGAGTGTAAAAATGCATAGCTAATACATGTTTATAACCATGACTCTAATAAAGTCCCTTCTTTCATAAGAATTCTCCAACAAATCAGGAAATCGAAAGGTAAACAGTCTGGCAAAAATCTCAGACTAGATCACAGTTACCAATAGTAAAAGTGATTCGACTAAGTTTCATCAAGAAACTTTCCGTATCGGGAATTCGTCTGTGTTACAACTCAAGGAATAGTCCTAACAAATCTTTCGATAGAATGACATGAAAAAGTTTTGGCCAAAGGTTTACTTTTAAACCAATCCACTCAAATGTATAATACACTGAGGGTTACGCAGGAGTGTGAGTACAAAGGTTCGTCCCGAATCATTTCCCTCATCTCCGGGTTGCTCGATACACAAACTCGTCTGTTGTATCTCAAGATGTCATCAATTCCCAAACTGAACTCTGCAGCTTTCTCTTGTCCCAGTAACTCCTTTTTTTCTTGGAGGTACTCATCCGTTGCTTGTTGTCCACGGATCGTCTTCATCAGTCCACTAGATACCTTGATCATTCCCAAGCTAATCTTCTCATTGTTCACTTCCACAGCCAGATCGAGATCATGAAACTGTTCTATCAAATCTAGCTCTTTAACTCAGAGTGTCTGCAACGACATTTGCTTCCCCGGGATGGTACAGCAAAGTGAAGTCGTAGTCTTTAAGAAATTCCCTCCAACGTCTCTGCCTCATATTAAGTTCCTTTTGATCGAACAGGTACTTCAAACTTTTGTGGTCACTGAAGACGTTGAACTTGGATCCATACAAGTAGTATCTTCATATCTTCATCAACTAACTCTAGGTCGTGCGTCGGATAATTCCTCTCATGAGTCTTCAACTGGCGCGAGGCACACGCTATAACCTTCCGATGTTGCATAAGCACACATCCTAATCCTTGATGCGAAGCATCACAGTACACTTCATACGGTTCGTCTGGTTTAGGTAGTACTAACACTGGTGAGGTTGTCAAACGTTCCTTCATCATCTGAAAACTTTCCTCACACTTCTTAGTCCACATAAACGGTTGATCCTTCCTCGTTAGTTGAGTCAACGACGCAACAATCTTCGAAAATCCTTCAATCAACCTTCTGTAGTAACCAGCTAGTCCAACGAAACTGCGGATTTCTGTCACAGTCTTGGGTCTCTCCCATAAAAGTACTGCTTCTACTTTTGTAGGATCGACGGCAATTCCTGCCATCGAAATCACGTGTCCCAAGAATTTAACTTCATCCAGCCAAAACTCGCACTTGGGTAGCTTTGCGTACAGCTTTTCCTTGTGAAGGATTTGCAAAACTTGTCGTAGATGTTCCTCATGCTCCTCGGAACTTTTCGAGTAGATGAGAATATCGTCGATAAACATGACAACGAATTGATCTAGATACGGACGAAAAATCCGGTTCATGTAGTCCATGAAGATATCAGGTGCGTTCGTCACTCCGAAAGGCATCACGAGGTACCCGTAGTGAGCATAACGAGTCCTGAAAGCAGTCTTAGGTACGTCCTTGTTCTTTACTCTAATCTGGTGATAACCGGATCACAGATCAATCTTTGAAAAGATAGAGGCTCCCTAAAGTTGATCCATCAAGTCATCTATGCGGGGTAGAGGATACTTGTTCTTGATCGTAATCTTGTTCAGTTGATTCTTCTTCACTAACAACACTGGTGCTCCCCACGGGGACACACTTAGCCTCACAAACTGTTTAGACATCAGATCCTCTTCAGCTCGGCTAACTCCGTAGGTGACATCCTATATGGAGCTATAGAGATCGGACAGGATCCTGGAACTAAGATCAATCGAAAACTTGATGTCCCTCATAGGTGGCAAACCTGGTACGTCCTTTGGAAAAACTTCCAGAAAATCTTTCACAACCGGCACATCGCTCAAGACAGCATCCCTCTCGATTTCTAAACAGGATAGAAGCATGTATCCCTAATCTCCTTCTTTCAAAGAAGCTCTTACTTGGTTGGCAGTTATAAATCCAGAAATCTCAGGATCAGGAAGACTAAGGTTCTATGTGCACAGTCTAAAAGGATATGGTTGGAAAATAACCAATCCATGCCTAGGATCACATCCATTTGAGTCAAAGGCAAACATATTAAGTCAACAACGAAGTTCCTATCATGAACAGCAATAGGACAGTTCAAACATTGTTGACAGTCGGCTTGGTTTTTGGTCTAGGGCACTCCCTCATGAAATGTCCTATCTTCCCGTATCGGAAACATAGAACTCCTTCCAGCTCACAGTTGTTAGCTTGATGTCCGTGTTTCCCACATTTGATACACCTCCGGATTTGGCCTTGGTTCTGGTCATTTCCACCCCCCTCCACTGTAAGTAGAAGCGACAGAACGATAAGGTTGTTGTTTCAGACCATTCCCTTGAGGTCGGGAATATGGCTTCGTCTGGGACCGCGTCCCTTTCTGGTTTTGGTACTGGTTTGGGTTCCTGGACCTAGACGGCCCTCCTGCAGTACTCTTGTTCTCCCTTCCTTGTCCGAAGGTACGGATCTCCAGTGGTAACACTGACTCCTTGATCTCGAAGCGCAGACCTCCTTCAAATCTCTCGCATTTCCAGTCCCCATGAAACTGCGATGGATTAAGAGCAGCAAGATCAGCTCTTTGTTGGTTCTGTTGACTCTGTTGAGCCATCATAGCTGTCTGTTCAGCAATAGCAGCCGCCATATCAGGCATGGCTTGGATAGCTCGATTGATGTTGTTGTCATCAACATCGTTGTCAACAGTGCCACAACCTCCACCACGACCACCTCCAAGATTCATGTTTCCCTCACAAGGCAGACCAATCATACCTTAATAAGGAAACATAAATTCGTGCATTAAGTACTAGTGTTTCAACACACATTGCTTCAACATAAAAACAATTCAAACAAGGTTAACACAGAGATCACACAACACAAACAATACAGACTCACTTCCCAAGGATTCCCGAAAGACTCGACCAGCTCTGATACCACTAATGTAACACCCCCCTCGCGGGTGCTATATACTCGGACTCTAATGCGGAAAATAAATCAAGAAAACAAAACGCTGGTTGCTTTCGGAAAAATACTTTAATTAAGTAGCTAAGTTCGAAAACGCGGTTTTAAAAATTTTCTACATGCATAGGCAATACAAACTCAAGGTGAAGGAATAAACTTCTTAAAGCACATCAGTATTCACCTAATATATAACATATTACAAACTTGAAAACATAAGTTCAAAAGCGTGCAGTAATATAAGACTGCTCAAAATAAAAGACTCCCAAGCTGGTCGGCTAAAAGTAGCCATTGGGGTACAACCCAACGTCAACTTCATCAGAACGTTCCGTCATCCGAGTCCTCACGTCTCCGCGGGGACCTATGAACAACATCTGTACATGTGTTCCAAAAACACAACAAGGTGTCCAACATGTACAGGCAAAGGTGAGATACTCATATAATAAGTTTATCATGATAGCCGCACAGGCGACAAACAGCATAAATACAGTTATATGAACAGATATTTATACAACACAATATAATATCTCAAACACAATCATGAGTTATATTAATGCATGAGACTTCAATATCATCTTTCTAATTCATGTACTCCAGAGATTCTAACTTCCCAACATCGAGCGATAGGCCGTAGTAACACCCGTAACACAATTGTTCTCATGAGTCGGCCTCTCTATTTAGGTCCGAACAACAATTGTTCCAGGGTACCACGTCATAACCATATCCTGAATATGCCAGTCTCAGATCGAGTTCATTCGTGTTTGGCAGCCGATTTACCACGGCACGGGGTTGCTACGCCACCGGCCACTTGTGGGATCTCGAACACAGAATGCCCCTATAGACCTAGTGGTCTTGACTGATTAAATTCTCAACTACTAGAGTTGTAGCTCGGTTTCAAATGGCACGTCTGCCGGTTCATGCATAAACACAGAAAGTTTTATGTTTTCTTTGCGTTCATTCTTTCAAATGTCGAGACATAAAGTCCATGACTCGTTTCAAAAAGGCATTAAGCCCACTCAAATCATTCAAATGTCGAGACATAAAGTCACGACTCATTTCAAAAAGGCATTAAGCCCACTCAAATAAAAAACACAGGACACGAAGTCCGAGTGCTCAATCCACAAAACACTAGCCCTGACGTCTCGGCCACTAGGTTTGGGTTCGTCTCAAAGGTTCGTCATTTTTCTTTTCGGTCAAACTTTCTCAAAACAACTTTGGAAAACAAAATACCCTTTTGTTTTCTTGAAATAAAACATTTCCACATTTTCCGGGAAAAACACCTTTCTTGAAAACAAAACTGTTTTCTAAGGTTTCACCCCCTTTTTAAACACTTTACAGAATAAAACACATTTTGTACGACTTTTCACGAAACCACTTTTTAAAAGAACATACTTTTCAAAAGAACATACATTTCAAAAGAACATACTTTTCAAAAGAACATACATTTCAAAAGAACATACTTTCAAAAAGGGAACCTAATTTTTCTTGAAAAGCAACACGTTTTCCAAAAACCACTTTTAATTTCAAAACGGGTTTTTCAAAACTTTGTTTTCGATTCCGAGTCTTTTAACAATTATCGAGACAAAGCCAGTCCTATGCTCATCCAGGATATAAATATATGTATATATATATATATATATATATATATATATATATATATATATATCAACAGTTCAATATCACAATAAGATATCATCCAAGGCATCCATGCCACAGTTATATCAAATAACCAACTATGCACAACACTTAACATCCAATCAATCCAGGATATAAGTATACATATACATTAAGTCTTAATTCAATAATAACACACTAATCAATCATATGCCATGAGGCTACCAAACTCAAAATGAACTACCCCCCTTTACCTCACAAAGATGTTCACTCCAAACTAGATCGGTTCTCAGTTCCGGCTCCGGTTCGGTTCGCGTCGCCTAAAACAATCAATCACAATTCAATTCAAACAACAAGGCAACATCAATCTATAACATCAAAACATAAGTTTTATTCCCCAAGAAGGTATAGGGTTCGGCCATGAAAGGACAAAAAGGCTAGGGATCTCATTTGGTTCTAAACTTTTGGATGGTTGGTCCTTAAGCATGATTAACACTAAATCAAGTCCTATGACCCAAAAATTTGAGACAAAACTCATGGTTCTACACCCTATATGTTTCGGCCATAAATAGGAGAAATAGGTTAGGAGCTTTGGTTGATGTTTTACTCTTGGGTTTAGGGTTCAAAGACATCAAGAAAGCTAGAACAAGTGTTATATAGCCAAAAATTGCAACAAAACCCTTCCTTTCATCATGATTAGGATTCGGCCCTCCCATGGAATAATAGGGAGAAAATTTCTTTTGGGTTCATGCTTCTAGACACTCAAAGTACACATCATGATGGTTTAATAGAAATTGGTTTCATGATCATAGGATTTTTCTACAATTTTCTATGGATTTTCAAAGTTCTAGATCTAAACTTGGATCCTCATGAATGAAATGATTCAAGAGATGAAATAGAGAGATTGAGAGAGTTAAGATGAGGATCATACCTCCTAGGATCAAAGATTAGTGAAGAAGAAACAAGTTTTCATTCAAAAACTTCAACTTTTGAAGATCAAACTAGGGTTTTTGTGAAGAACTTTTGATGAACACTCAAGAACTCATGAAGAACATGAAGAACAAGTGAGAGAAGATGAAGAAAAAGAGAGAGAAGAGAGAGAAAGAGAGCTGGCCGAAATGGCCAAGAAAGAGAAAGATATATATATATATATATATATATATGATGTCATGGCAAACTTGTAAATAACCAAAAGGGTAATTTGGTAATTCCTCCAAAGACTAGGGGCGTAAATGTCATTTCCCCTATAAATATCTAGATATTTCTAGAAAGGTAATGATGACATGGTGAGTCACAGGGTCATAATGGTTATTCCATAAATTCTCAAGGACAAAACGGTCTTTTCATTCAAGGGCAAATGGTAATTATGAAAAGGGTCAAGGGCATTTTGGTCATTTTACTTCCAGATATTTTCTAAACGTAATCATTACACTCATGAGTCACTGATGAGTCATAGCACACCATGTGACTTCAACCTTATCTCTAGCGGGTCACTGAAATCTCGTATTCAGCTCCGTTCTTCACCTGATTTAGGTTTTCGCCCAAGAAAGTCGTATGACGACTTATTTATTTTGAGTATTTTCAAAATAACCAATATTGTTGGAAATAAAATATAAAACCTAACTGTTTCGTTCACGAGTCGAAATTAGGTCTTGATAGTAGGAAAAAACTACTATCCGTGAAAAACGCAGACCGGGCTCCGTTTGAGCTTTCGCCCGAAACTTAACCATGGCTTCCTATGGTTGTGTAGGACATTCCTATCTGGTCAGAATATTTTATTTCCATTTATAAGGCCTCGAATAAAATAGAAGTTCATAATTACTGAATAATTAGGAAAACTCGAAAAGCGGGGTGTTACACTATCCGTGAAAAACGCAGACCGGGCTCCGTTTGAGCTTTTTCCCGAAACTTAACCATGGCTTCCTATTGTTGCGTAGAACATTCCTATCTTCTCGGAATATTTTATTTCACTCTCTAAACTGATATGATCCTAAGGAAGGAACATATAAAAATTCGGATCTATCCTTGAGTGACAATCAAAATTCAAAGAAGAAGAATACAAAAAAAAATGGCCAAGATAAGAAATGGAAGGTAGGCGCCACAATTCCAAGGGGAATTGATAAGCCAAGGTGAGGATCGCCACAAGAATCTTGGACTCTTGATAAGATCAAAGGGTTGGCTCAATGAAGAATTGAAGAGAAATAATTCTCACAAATGGAATTACTCCAAATTCAACATCCAAGTTATATTTTTATTCATCATATTCAAATATATATAGTGGAGGGGCTGCATGCATGAACGATGCAAACAAAAGGTCACCATGAAGTGACTTAACCCCCCTCATAAAACTAGAAAATATCCTACTAAGGCTAATAAAGATAAAGGCATAACTACTCCACTAAGTGGCTATTAAAAAGGAGTTACCTAGGCATGCAAGCCAAAGGTTGCCCTCCTTTATCATCAAAATAATAGAACATACTATAATAGCTTTGTAATTCATGACCCATGTAGCCCAAAAGACAAATAAATATCAAAACCAAATGGGTCAAATCCGTCCAGAATTTCGTGCTTAACTTCCAGCCAGTTTCTCACCATGATAGAAGCCGAATCTAGTCAAGCGGATTGAAATACTATTTGTAGATAATTTCCTTAGCTTTCCAACGCACCAAAGAATACATCAATCGGAGATCTGTAGCGAAAGATACAGCTAAAACAAGTAGACGTGTTCATCACTAATGAAAATAAAATTTTCATCAAAAATCAATTTGGCCTTGAAATGGACATCATTCTTGGTTTGCATCATAAACCCTCCAATAAAATACAAACGTTAAAATACTGGAGAATTCGAAAACGTGAAAATCGGGGCGTTACATTCCAACCCCTCTAAAAAGAATTTCGTCCTCGAAATTCCGTGACTTAAAACTAAACCTACTCGGTCGCTGAAGATTAAGGAAAGAAATTTTCAACAAAGGAAAATTTTTCCTGGTCTTGGTCTCAGAAGAAAGTATACAAAAGAATTTTACCAATCTGGAATGAATACAGGAATATCCGGTATGCAAAAAGATTCTTCAGTAGGTTCGTGAGTGTAAAAATACATAGCTAATACATGTTTACATCCATGACT
Organism: Ammopiptanthus mongolicus; assembly: GCA_039655645.1. NCBI lineage: Eukaryota > Viridiplantae > Streptophyta > Magnoliopsida > Fabales > Fabaceae > Ammopiptanthus > Ammopiptanthus mongolicus. Next base: position 41,656,985 of record CM077344.1, read on the forward strand.
CTAATAAAGTTCCTTCTTTCATAAGAACCTTCCAATAAACTTTGGGAATCAAAAGATATATAGTCTGGCAAAAATCAGATTGGATCGCCTTCACTAAAAGTAAAAGTGATTAGACTAAGTTTCATCAAGAAACTTCTAGTATCAAGAAGTTGTTTATGTTATAACTCAAGAAATAGTTATAACGAAACTTTCAGTGAAATAATACGAAAATGTCCATACCAATGGACACCATATTACCAATTCACTTAATTGTCTAATACACTGACGAATATGTAGAAGTGTGAACACAAATGTTCCCTTGAGATTAGGCAGCACTAACACAGGTGAAGTAGTCAACCTTCTCTCTAATCCTTGCAAAATTTTCTCACAGGCTTCAGTCCATTCAAACGCTTTATCCTTCCTTTGAAATCACGTGACCCAAAAACTTTACTTCGTTGAGCCAAAACTCACACTTGGACAGCTTTGCATACAGCTATTTCTCCTTCAGAACCTGAAGAATCACACTAAGATATTCAACGTGTACTTCCTGGTTTCGCGAATAGATGAGTATGTCGTCTATGAAACAACGACAAACTTATCTAGGTATGGATGAAAGATCCTATTCATGTAATCCATGAATATAGAGGAGTATTCGTTATACCAAACGACATTACAACATACTCGTAGTGCCCGTAGCGTGTTCGAAACGCTATTCTTGGTACATCTTCTACCTTCACATGAATCTGGTGATAACTCGATCGCAAATTAATCTTGGAGAAAACTGTCGCTCTCCTCAACTGATCCATCAAGTCATTTATCCTCGGAAGATGATACTTGTTCTTAATGGTGAAGTCGTTCAACTGACGATAATCCACATACAAGCGAGATGTTGGATCTTTCTTTCTCACCAATAGCACAGGCGTTCCCTACGGCGACACACTGGGTCTAACGAACTGTTTTCCCAATAAGTCCACCAACTGTTCCTTCAAGGTTTCCAACTCAGCAGGTGCCATATGATAAGGTTCCATAGACGCTGGTCCTGTTCTTGGCACAAGATCGATCACAACTCGATGTCTTGAACTGGTGGTAAACTTGGTACGTCTTCAGGAAAGACTTCCGAAAACTCGTTAGTAACATGTATTCGTTGAGCTCCTCCTCTTAAAGAAACATTTACTTGGTTGGCCGTCCAAATCCAGAATTATCAGAATCAGAGAAAACTAAGGTTTTGTTTGCACCGTCTAATAGGATATGGTTACAAGATAACCAATCCATCCTTATGATCACATCCATTTGATGTTCTATCTTCTACAGAAATAGAACAGTTGAAACAAACTTTCGCAGTTATAACAGGCTTTGCAGGAAGTGCAAAAATTATTACCTTCCACGACGATCTGACTGTGAATCAAATCTTCCTTTTGAGAAGTCTCAGTATCATCCCTAGTATAAACTCTACTCATTGCCTTAGGCTTCGCTGCTTGCACATCGTTGACAGAATGTCTAGCTTTTGATTGCACACAGTCGCGTGAAGTATGCCCTGGCTTCCCACACTTGAAGCATATGATCCCCTTGATCAAGCATCCTCTAGTGACATGATTGTTCTTGCCACGCTGCATCCACTTCTTTGGGGTGCTTCCAGATTGACTAATACCCCACTGCTTCCTCCTACAGAACGTTGTTGTTGACGTTGCTGTTTTGAATATGGTTCCCATCGAGATCTATCATCACGACCATTGGTGCCTTTATGGAACGTAGTCGGTCCAGAGTCAAGTTGCCTTCCTTCACGAGTCTTCATCAGATCTTCGATTACGAAGCATTCATCTACCAACACCGAGAACTCTTTGACCTCAAGAGGTAGCACCGCTCCTCGAATCTCGTCTCTTAAACCTTCTTCGAACTTTGTGCACTTCCACTCCTCATCGGGATGAAGATGGAAATACCTCGAAGACTTCAGTAGGGACTCAAAACGATCAGCATATTCTTTGACAGACATTCCTCCTTGATGTAGCTGCAGGAACTCCATGTCTTTCAACTCGTCTGGCACTCATCGGAAAAATACTCGTCCTGAAGAACTCTGCGAGCGACAAATTACAAGAAAGCAAAAACATTACACTCCTGCCCAATATCATTCCTCTTCAGAAACAATAATGCAGAGAATAACAAACAATTGTTGTCTTCCTTACAGAAACACAATATAGAGAACAAACAACACAAAAAGATATACCGAATTCATCATCCTTTCCAACATTGTTTTCTCTCAGAAACAATAACACAGAAAGACAATCAGAGAAAACACAACACAAACAAAGACAAACCATAACCTACAAACCCCAAAAAGACTCGGTCAGCTCTGATACCAAATAATGCAACACCCTTTACCAAGTGTCACATTCCCGAACGTTTATAAGGCCGAAAATATTTATTAATGCGGAAAATACGGTTTTTTTTTTTCTTTTCATAAAGATGTAATGGGATTAGTAAAGGTAAATAATACTAATAAATGAACTTAGGTTCACCATGCATTTTTAGAACATACTGTATTCTAAATACAGAAACCGAAAACAGAAATAAAAATAGACATAATGCTGTATACAGACATAAGTCTAATGCATAACTGGCAATAAAAATAACATAAGTACTAGGAGTCGTAGCTCCCAAAAGGTACTACAGATACTGACACAGTCTGGCCAAGACAAGATAAAACAGCAGAAGAGTCTCCCTCCAGACTCAAGGAACTATTGGACTGCACCATCGTCGCGTCCATCTGTTCAAGCAGCAACAGCAAGTACCGGCAAAAAACATACAGATATGGGTGAGATTCCCGTTCATCAACACAACAAAACATCAGTAGTAAAAACGGGACGACTCACCAGGTAACAGCGTACCCAACATGCTTAGTAAGGTTCTCAATATAAATCATGGTAAACAGTTAACAGTATAATTTAATACATTCTTAAACAGAACAGCGATGTATAATAGTAAATGTAAACATCAACAGGCATGCAATGCAGTGCAATGTACATGACTCAATGCCAATGTCACTGGGTACTACTCTGACCCCTACTCCATGGAGCTAACAAAACATTCGGAGAGAGTGAATGGGAGGACATGTTCCAGTTTCTGCCAGCCATGAGCAAGATGCTACAACATTCGTAATGTGCACGTATCTGGCTTTACGGTAACACTCTCGACCAAACATGAAAAGTACGACATCTAGTAGTGGATATCAATGTATTGCACGGATTCGCCACGACACAGAAGAATCACCAACTGGTCACATGTCAGCCCTTCCAACCCTGATACCTCCAAAAAGATCATTGAAGATTGTCACCGTAAGATTCGCACCCACATCAAGGAGTAAGCTCAACTCCGAGGCTCAAGGCCTTACAACTATGCACATGAAATGCCAATGCTTACACAAAGCAGATGCGATAAAGTAATGTCTATCCATTGGATAAACTTCAAGGTTCACTAAGGTTCTCTTCCTTAGAAACTACACGCGTCTTTGTCTTTGTTTTATAAAACAGTTATCCATCGAATAAATCATTTATCCATCGGATAAATATTTCGTGATTCCTTTGGAATGATCCAGACTGCTTTCAGAATCGCCGACTGTCCCCACAAACCAACACAAGTCTTTTTAGCGTGTTTTGTCCTCACTCACACGCTTCCTAGGAAACTTCCCAGAAGGTCACCCATCCCATAATTACTCTAAGTCAAGCACGCTTAACTATAAAGTTCTTATGTTCTAAGCTCCCGAAAAGAAGATAAATCTTGTTGGTATGGGTAGTACCAATCAATTCTTATATGCCTTCCCTTAACTATGCAGTCCCATACCTGCATAGCCTTAGGATTCCTTCCAATGTACAGTCCCATACCTGCACAGTCTCAGGATCTCTCTCATTCCAGTTATCACAAGACGGAAACAATTGAACGATTAACCTGGATCCGAATCACCGGTTCGTCATCGAACTACTGTTTCAAAACCCAAAACGTTTCGTGTCTGTGTTTACGTCTTATGAATTAAGTCTCAAGTCCTAAACATTATGAATGAGGATTGAGAATCCTCTTAGATAAGTCTTTGAGCCTTTCTAAGATATTTGATATGAGCCCACTAAGGAACATGGACCAAGAAGCACTACAAAGACTTGGTAGGCCTATGGCAAGAGCAAGAGCTAAGAAAGCTCAAGAAGTTTTAAATCAAATGGTGGATCTTTTAATGGACACAGGCCCAATTGCAAGTCAAGAAGGAATGGAGCCCAAGTTGGTGACTTATCTTAGTAAAAGAGAAGGCCCAAAGTGATGACAAGGGGGGCGTGAACTTGCTTCATTTAGCTGTTTGTTTATTTTCAATTCAATAAGTGTAATGGGTTATGTGAGTGGATCAAATTTGGCATTCTCTATTAGTGGGCTACACTAAGAGTTGCATGAAGGTCTAGCCCATATTTCCTATGTTGCTACATGTGATTAGAGGGTCTTAGGGAGGGAATCTTTAGCTTGCATGCTATAAGAAACTCCTCATTAAGTTGAGTGAGTAAATTGTAAGTTATGGGTGTTACACTTTTAATTTGAAAAGCAAAGTGTAACCACCCACAATAAAGGGAGTGTAGGCGTGAATAATGAGTGTCTTAGGGCTGAATTCAATTGCTTGATGGTGAGTTATGTGTTTGATGGGTGCCTTCAATTGTTTGGGTGTTACACTTTTAATTTTAAAAGCAAAGTGTAACCACCTATGAAGAGAGAGTGGTAGGCGTGCATGATGAGGGTTGGGGCTGACTTGATTTGGGTTAGTGGTCATTTAAGTTAGGATTTAGGCCATTCAAAGTGAGGGTTATGCCTTGTCTTTGGATGCCAAGAGTTGGATGACTATTATATGTATTACACCCCAAACAACATGAATGACAACTTGGATGTTGAATTTGGATTAATTCCATTTGTGAGAGAATTGTTCTCTTAGGTTCTTGGTTGAACCAAACTTAGTTCTTATCAAGAATCCAAGGTTCTTGTGGCAAATATCACTTGGCTTATCAAACCTTCTTGGTTTGTGGCACCTACATCATTTCTTTCTTCACCATTTTCTTATTTTCTTCACTTTTATGTTGATTCATATTGCTTCCAAAGAAGAACACGAAATTTACTTGTTTTGAATTCAACCAAACGATCTTCAAAAGGCAACCTCACCATTTGGTTGTCATCAAGTGGTATCAAAGCTTAGGCTTTGGTTGAATTTTTGTTTGTGTTCTTGATTCTATTTTCTTCTTCATCTTCTACTCTTTCTTCTTTTCTTTCCAAAAACCAAAAAAAAATTTACTTTGATTCTATTCTTGGAGGGAAATTTCGTGGTTGTTGTGTATTGCTCCAAAAACAAAGTTTCCAAGAGTGATTCTCTTCAACAAGTTAAAAAAAAAAATCGTGAATAGAAGAAAAAAAAGAGAAGAGAAAAATTCAATTGAGCGATTTGTGTGTTGAAAATATTTGTTCCCTTCTTCCTTTGTTTCATATTTCTAAACCTTTTCTTTTCTAGCCTTTGTTCTTTGTTTTGATAAGTTTTTGTGATTTTGTTACTTGAATTTTGGTATTTTTGTGTTTTGTGTTTGATTCCACTGAGAACTAAAGGAGAACATTTGAGAGGAAAAAGGCAAGAGTGCAAATTTACTACTTGTGTGGAAAAAGCCAAAAGAGAGAAAATTCATTTGTGTGACAAGTGAGGGAGTGTAGTGAGGAAACTTAAATCATGGCACACAATGGAGATAGTCCACCACCTTCACCAAGTTCCGCGGTCATTCTTGCACGAATAACTACTCAAATGCAAGCCCTTCAAAGGCAAATGGAGACAATGCAAGCCAACTATGATCAACAACTTGCTAATCTCCAAAATGATGAGACCAGTGGCAATGAAAGTGAAAGAGGAAGGCCTAGAGGAGGAAGACATAGAGGAGGAGGACATAGGGGACGAAGGCGTGATGAAAGGCTTGAGGGGGTCAAAATCAAAGTTCCTCCCTTTCTTGGGAAGAATGATCCGGAGGATTACATGGATTGGGAGTTTAAAATAGAACAAGTTTTTTATTGTAATTCTTACAATGAAAGCAAGAAGGTGAAAGTAGCCACCCTTGAGTTAAAAGAATATGCCCTTGTGTGGTGGGACCAATTACAAAAAGAAAGGAGGAGACGTGGAGGAGCGGTCATAGACACTTGGGAGGAGATGAAGTATGTCATGAGAAAGAGATTTATCCCAAATCATTATCAAAGGGACATTCACAACAAATTGCATAAACTTACCCAAGGGACCAATAGTGTAGATGAATATTTCAAGGAGATGGAGTTGGCCTTACTTAGATCCAATTTTCAAGAAGATAGGGAGGCTACCATGGCAAGATTCTTCCATGGCTTGAATCAAGATATTCAAGACATAGTGGAATTTCAAAATTATGTGGAGCTTGAGGATTTGGTGCAACAAGCAATCAAGGTGGAGCAACAAATTAAGAGGAGGAAGTTCAAATATTCTTCTTCTTCTTCTTCTTCTTCAAAATTTCCATCATCAAAATCTCCTTTATCTCCAAAACAAGTTAGTGATTATCATATAAAAATGAGAGAAAAGAGAGAGCAAGAGAGAAAAGAAAGAGAGAGTGAAACGGAGAATGTTTTAAAAGTGAAAAAAAGTGAGAAAAAAAGAGAGGAAAAAGAGAGTAAAGAGAACTATCTTGCAACAAAAAGTGAGGTGAAGAGTGCTTTGAGTTCAAGGCATTCCCTATACATGCACTATTGTAGGGAATTTTGTTTAAATTCTAACATTCCTAATGATCACTCTTTGTCTAGTGGTGTCAAAAATCTTTTGCAGGAATTTGGTGATGTGTTTCCAAAGGTTCCTCAAAAGGATGCTTGCAAGGTTATTTTGGGTCTTGACGAAGTTGAATCAAGTGAAACACTTATCGGTTTAAACCTTTGCATATTTAAGCCTTCCACTTCTTTAATTGATATGTTCCTTGTTAAATTGTTTGGGAAGTGCTTTCCTCCTACGCTTGCTAGATTTGCAAATTTGCATGTTAAAATGCCTAATTTGTGTTATCTCCATAAATCTGTTTTAAGTGTTGAAACCGTAAGGCATGATGTGTTTAATACAAAATATTCTTCTACACTTGATTTGAGAATTAGGAGCCGAGACTTGAATGAATTCCTTGAGAAGTGTGTTGTTGTGCTTTCTAATGATCACTTGGTTCATGACAACAATTTTGAAGGTTGTTTTGGATTTCTAAGAGAAAGCTTGTTTGCTAACGTGGCCACTTACTCTTTTGTCCAAAATAAAGTTAGCATTTTGAGGTTTGTTATGAGCACTAAAGATTTGCATGTGGCATTAATTGATGGGTTCACTACTACACCCCTTCTTACTCTACCTATTCTTGTGAATTCTTCTAAGCTTCCATATGATGCTCCTAATGTGTTTGAGGGGCTTGTTTTGTCTCAAAAAGAGCCGTGCTTTGTTTGTGATGAGGAGAATATTAATGAGGTTCAATTTGCCTTGGAGTCTTTGCAAAGACAAAGTACTTTCTCTTTTGTCACCAAGATCAAGCCTAGGAAGGTACATTTCGTCATATATATCAACTCATGGAGGTATAACTTTGTGCTTACCTTTAAAATTCCCTACCTTGGCTATAAATGTGTTGGGATGTTGATTGTACAAGATGAACATGTTTGTCACCTACTTGCTACAATAGGTGATTTCTCTCAATTTCCATTTGACTGCGATGGAAGGGTTGACATTTTTCTTCAGGTAATTGACTTTCATTTTTTTTTCTTCATGTAGGTTATGAAGGAGGTGAATTCGAGGTCGAATTCATTTAAAGAAGGAGGGTATGATATGATCCCACTAAGGAACATGGACCAAGAAGCACTACAAAGACTTGGTGGGCCTATGGCAAGAGCAAGAGCTAAGAAAGCCCAAGAAATTTTAAATCAAATGGTGGATCTTTTAATGGACACAAGCCCAATTGCAAGTCAAGAAGGAATGGAGCCGAAGTTGGTGACTTATCTTAGTCAAACAGAAGGCCCAAAGTGATGACAAGGGGGCGTGAACTTGCTTCATTTAGTTGTTTGTTTATTTTCAATTCAATAAGTGTAATGGGTTATGTGAGGGTATCCAATTTGGCATTCTCTATTAGTGGGCTACACTAAGAGTTGCATGAAGGTCTAGCCCATATTTCCTATGTTGCTACACGTGATTAGAGGGTCTTGGGGAGGGAATCTTTAGCTTGCATGCTATAAGAAACTCCTCATTAAGTTGAGTGAATAAATTGTAAGTTATGGGTGTTACACTTTTAATTTGAAAAGCAAAGTGTAACCACCCACAATAAAGGGAGTATAGGCGTGAATAATGAGTGTCGTAGGGCTGAATTCAATTGCTTGATGGTGAGTTATGAGTGTTTGATGGGTTCCTTCAATTGTTTGGGTGTTACACTTTTAATTTGACAAGCAAAGTGTAACCACCTATGAAGAGAGAGTGGTAGGCGTGCATGATGAGGTTTGGGGCTGACTTGATTTGTGTTAGTGGTCATTTAAGTTAGGATTTAGGCCATTCAAAGTGGGGGTTATGCCTTGTCTTTGGATGCCAAGAGTTGGATGACTATTATATGTATTACACCCCAAACAACATGAATGACAACTTGGATGTTGAATTTGGATTAATTCCATTTGTGAGAGAATTGTTCTCTTAGGTTCTTAGTTGAACCAAACTTAGTTCTTATCAAGAATCCAAGGTTCTTGTGGCGAACATCACTTGGCTTATCAAACCTTCTTGGTTTGTGGCGCCTACACCATTTCTTTCTTCACCATTTTCTTATTTTATTCACTTTTATGTTGATTCATATTGCTTCCAAAGAAGAACACAAAATTTACTTGTTTTGAATTCAACCAAACGATCTTCAAAAGGCAACCTCACCATTTGGTTGTCATCAATATTACTCCTTGATTTTCAATTAAGGAAATGAGTGTTGATTCACTTAAGTCTTATGAAGTCATTGATGTACTAAGTCATCAATGGTATAGTACATGGTCTTATTCCACCACATACCATACTTAAATTATTCCTTGTCTTCAACTCTATGTTAATTACTTAACTTAGGTTTTTACGTGTAAAGCTTTTACGATTGAGTTAGAAAACTCCTTTTGTAAACCAAACAACTGTTACAATTGAAAACTCATTTGATTTGAAACAACATTTGAACTACTTACTTTATTTCTAGCTTTTTCTGAAACGCGAAAGTAGCTTAGCGAGGATACATTCGCTTAGCTAAATTAAGGCAGTGATACCCCATTTGAAATTCCTCTCTCGCGGGGCGAACAGAAGTTTTGCGCCGCGAGGCTGAGAGCTATATTTGCTCCTTGTACAGATCCTTTGTATCGCGAGGCGAATATTGTCTCGCGTCGCGAGTCAGAGAACTGTATTTCAAACCGACCTTCTGCATCGCGAGGCGATAATTGTCTCGCGTCGCGAGGCAAAGAGCTGTAATTCTTACTGCTCGGTTTAGCCTTCTGTCTCGCGTGGCGAGAATGGTTCCGCCAGGCGAATGCCTTGTCTTCCCTCTGTCTCGCGTGGCGAGTGCCCTGTTTTCATTTTTCCTTAACTCCTTCATCAATTCTCTTTTTGAAACACATAGTTTGATTAAAAGACCTATGGCTAAAGAAAAGACATTTTCCACTTTGATGACACACTTAAAAGGTTAAAACTTCACTTGATCTTTGGATCAAAATCATTTTTATTTTTCTTTGAAAACATAGGTTATGAAATCATGTTTTTCTTATTTCAAAACCATGCTAGATCAAGAACAACACATGTTCTTATATTCCTTCTTACTAAGGCCACAAGCCTTCTCCAATGAAAAATGGAGGTTTTGCTTCATCAACAAAGCAAATGTAGCTCAAAATGCTTACACAATCATGATAAACCACAATTACACCTTATTACATCATAATCAAAACATACAAGTCCATCACACATCATGGTCTTATAATCAAGAATAAAAGTCCATACTTGATCTAGTGATCAAAGTAGGTTTTTCAACATACATGAAAATGATTTTCATTCAATCATCTCATCATTAACATATGCTAAAACACACTACAACATACTAAAGCATAAACTCATCATGACAATCTTGTTCTTCAAGAGAACTTAACAAAACTTAACAATTAAAAGTGAACCCAAACTAAAGGGTTTCACCCACACATAAGCTTAAACAACCATCTTCACCACCACCATCTTGGTGTGATGACGTTCACGCCCCATACCTGTTGAAGAGCAGATTCCGGGATCAAAGTCGGTTGATCGGTTTGTGAACCTTCTGATAATTGTCACCAACTACAAACAACCAAACAATCAAACATTAAACAACAATCAAACCAAACTCAATAATTCTAACAAAGAGGGTTTTGGCCACCCTAGGGTAAAGAGGTTAGGAATTGATCTTGGTTTTCCATTCATGGATTCAAAGGCATAGGAAAGCTAAGGATGAAATCAAGTGTTAGAAATCAAAAATTGATGAAAAACACTATTCATCATCACCATGTAGGGTTCGGCCATATAGTGCTTTTTGAGCTATGATGAGAGTTGAATCATAAGCTCTTGGGTTTAGGTAGAGAATGATGAGGTGAGTTCAAAGAAATTGGTCTCGCCTCAAAAGGATTTTTCTACAATTTCCTATGGATTTTCAAAGTTTTGGATCTAAGAAATGATTTTCATGAAATGGATCTTGATCTTGAAATAAATAGATATTCAAGAAGCTAAGAGATCATAGAAGTGATCTTACCTTAAAATGAAGGAAGATTGCTCAAGGAATCAAGTGATTCCAACAAGAAACCAAGCTTTTCTCAAGAACAACAATGGAGCTTCTCAAGGTTGAAGATGGAGTGTGAAAGGAGGGCTGTTTGTGCGTGAATGAGGGCTGGATGGGGCTGAGTTCAGCCTTAAAACAAGTCACTTAAGGGCAAAATGGTCATTTGCCAAAAGGGTAAAATGGTAAAAGTGCAAAACACTAAGTTAGGGGCATTTTGGTCATTTCGCGTCTAGATTTTCCCGATCGTCATGACGACTCTGACATACTCTCCCAATTGTCCTGGGATGATGCGGTATCGAGCTTATCCATTGTCGGGTCTCGTTGAATCCCTTTACGACTCCAAAAGCCTCCTGGTTCGATTATATGACCGAATATAATATATTATTATTATTTTTCGGATGTCAGGATGGATTTTAACAAAGATGTAGAGAATAAAATCCCGAGACTTACTGTCTCATTCACAAGTCCAAATTAGGTCTCGATAGTAGAAAAAGGCTACTATCCGTGAAAAACGTAGACCGGACTCCGTTTGAGCTTTTGCCCGAAACTTAACCATGGCTTCCTATGGTTGCATAGAACATTCCTATCTTCTCGGAATATTTTATTTCACTCTCTAAACCCTCCAATAAAATACAAACGTTAAAATACTGGAAAATTCGAAAACGTGAAATCGGGGCGCTAAATGGTGAAAAACTATTCTTAGGCCCAAAGACCTAAGGATAGGATTTTAGAATGGTTTGAACTTATTTATGTTCTAAGTTGCCTCGATAACATGCGTATATGTTGATGCTAAAGGGTTTTACATGTTCATACTAAAGTATAAGAGGTATATTAATTGAAAAGGTTTCCAAAGAAACCAAGTTTTGGTTCCAAAGAACCATGTGTTGTGAAATGAGTGTTTTTGAACTTCATGAAGGAACTATTTTAAGAATAAGTTGGCTTGATGTTGATCCACCACCTATTTAATAAGTGGTTTTTGAAGAAAAGATTTTCAAGAACCAAGAGTTTCATAGTTAATCAAGATGGTTTTTAAAGGATTTTTGGTTAGTAAGTCTTCTTTGAGAAGATAGGATTATTACAAAGCCTTTTTTAAAAACAAAGAATTTTACACTGTTACCTTTTTGGGCTTTCCAAAACCTTATAAGTTATATTTCATTTGAAAACAAATTGATGATTTTCAAATAAGAAGTACGTTTTCTTTTACACTAAGTAATAGAACTAGGAAACTAATTCAAAGAAGTTTTACAAACTAAATGAGACACCTATGGATACTTGATTGGAGTTTTCAAACTACACTTGATAAAGGAGATTTCATCAACTACTTTACTATAAGGATAGTACTTTGAAGTTTTTCACTATAATAGTATCATCGCGTGTTATCTCCTAAGGGAATCTATATGAACTCCATAATGGACTCAAAATATTCTAGTAAAAGACATATATTAATACCTAGTGGTCATGACAAAATCATGTCTCACATCCTTGATGATTTAGATCATCTAAGGACTCCATAATGATTAATCACTAAGAATTACTTATAAAAGTAATGTTCCTTGTTAGACAAGTGAGAAGATTGATGAAGGGGATCCTTGTGGATCCTAACCTCCATAATACATCTAGGTTATGGTCTAATGTATCATAAGACATGAATATCATGTTATGAACGACGAAGTGGTACGTGATTGCAAGGATATCCATCGAAAAACACTGGCGTCCTGACTGAAACACCAGGCAAATCACGATTTGGGTAAAGAATGTCTGGCGTGAGCCATTATGATGATTGCAATCAATGGATGTGGCACTGTGGGCTGAGATAACGCAAACAATGTTCTCCCAATCACTCACTCTGATTATGTTTAGCTCCATGGAGTAGGGGTCTGAGTCATGTTGCATTAGTGTCATTGCATACTTGAGTTGACATTTGACCCATATTATTGTTGATTGATATATTAACTGTGATGCCATGTAATTTAATTGTTATGTTGTGAAAGCCCATGCGCTAATTGCCGATTGGGTGCGTTTGTGCGTGACTTTTATCACTGTTGTTATGGTTGTGCGATATGCGGAATCTCACCTCTTTACTTTTGCTGTCACGCTGCTCTTGTGGTTTTCATCTTGCTATGGTGAGCAGATATGGTGAGCGATCCACCTTCTCGTTTGACTTTAGACTTGACACTTCACAACGGGGCTGACGCTTGGACGATCCTTCCTGACGGACGGCACACCTACACTGGAGCTGTGAGCCTCATGAGTAGGAGGGAGTTACCTTTCTCTATGACGAGCCTGACCGAGAGAGTTTACACTTTGCGGCTCAGTGGTGAGGGTAGCTCAAGGGTCACCCAGCCACCATCACCACCTGCTGATCACCCGCGACTGCCTTGTAGCCAACCTGCAGTTCATCGGGAGGAGCCCCGAGACGTATATGTTGACCCTGCTTCCATACCACCCCCACCCACTACACCATCTATGTCTACTCTGCCTGCGTCTGCTGCCAGACCATTCGTTCCCATAGTCCCACCCCCAGGACCTACCTATGAGCCTTTCGAGCTACACCCTCTGATTCCTCGCCAGCGGGCGAATTGGAGGATGACTGCTCGTAAGAGCAAACCGGCGTCCTCCAGGGTATTCTTCTCTGTTCCACTCGATATCCTCTTGTCTGACGATGAGGAGATGGAGGAGGAGGAGGAGAGGTACCAGCGGATGTACCGGAGGACATTCCTGAGGTAGCTCCTGCCAGCGCGAGTCAAAATGCGTGGTGGATGAGGACTGATGAGGAGGCGCTGTAGTATGCGGAGCAAATCATGAGTGGCTATGACATGCATGCCTTAGAGGAGGAGGAGGAGGACCCAGAGGAGTATTACTCTGATGAGTAGTATGGTGTCAGTTTTTGGCCAGTCCCTAGAGTCTTTCCCAGTTTCTGTATATTTATTATGTACCCCTTCCCCCTTCATGTTGTGGAGCTACGTCTCCTGTAGTACAAATTAAGCTTGTCTTTATGTTATTTTGTTTTCTTCTGTAGTCCAGTGTTGAAACTACTATGTGTACCTATGTATTTTGAGAGATGTTCTATCTTTTAGTATTGATTATGATTATGCATATTGTCCTTCTGGTGTAAGTATACATGCATGGTTTTGGAACTTGAGTATAAAAGAAAGGAAAAAGAAAACCCAATTTTTCGGTAAGCTCTATTTATATATTTTCCGCTTTTAAATTTATGGTTTTGTGTTTAATAATCGTGACCCCTAAAGTGGGGTGTTACAGTGGCTTTTTCCTTTGGTCCATTGATTTGGGCCCTAGGGTTGTCTGCTGTCGTTTTCGTTATCGCTTCTGAATTTCTGGCTATTTCTGGACCCCGTACGTGTGCTCGAAGCATTGTTGACCCAATGTGCATGCCGGGTGATGCAAACCAAGAATGATGTCCAATTTAATGCCAAATTGATTTTTGATGAAACTTTGTTTTGGCTGTATTTCGCGCTAGGGATCTCAGATTGATTCATTCTTTAGTGCGTTAGAAAGCTAAGGAAATTATCTACGAATAGTATTTCAATCCTATTGACCAGATTCGGCTTCTATCTTGGTGAAAAACGGGCTGGAAGTTAAGAACGAAATTCTGGACGGATTTGACCCTTTTGTTTTAGGCTTGTATTTAGTTTTTATTTCAATATGATGTGGGGGTCGAATTTTATGACAAGAAAGGAGGTTAAATTTTGGCTTACATGCCTTGTTAACTCCTTGGTAGGTTATGGAATCTTGGCCACTTATTGGAGAGTCATTATGTGGTGGTTATGAAGTTAATAGCCACTCATTAGTGATTTCTTTATTTGGTGGTTTTGGTTTCATTTTTATTTTACTAGCTTTAGTGAGTTATGTTCTATTTTTATGAGGGAGTTAGTTCACTTTATGGTGTCATTTTGTTTGCATCTTCATGCAATCACCCTACTCTATATGTAAGTCAAAGTTGATGAATGAAAGGCACTTTTGGTTGTTGTTAATTTGGCTAAGTCCATTTGGAGAGTGCATAGTCTCTCATAGGTTCTTCATTGAGACAACCCCCTTTGATCTTATCAAGAGTCCAAGACTTTTGTGGCGATCCTCACCTTGGCTTATCAATTCCCCTTGGAATTGTGGCGCCTACCTTCCATTCCTTATCTTGGCCATTTTTTTTTTGTATTCTTCTTCTTTGAATTTTGATTGTCACTCAAGGATAGATCCAAATTTTTGTATGTTCCATTTTGGAACATATCATTTGGTAATCAGAGCTTAGGTTCTTTGTCAGGTGTTATCTATCCTTTTCTATTTTGTCTTTGTATTTTTGTTCAAATCAGAAAAAAAAATTTCAAGTTTAATTTTTTTTTATTTTGTGGTTGTATGTCATGGAAGTCATGAAAAGGAAGAGTATTGTCTATACTTTATGCTGCGTGAAGGATACGATATATAGGTTGGACATTGATAGAAAGTATTGGATCTATATGGCCAGTACAATCATGGTGGAGAAGTTGGGACATCCTGTTTTAGAGCATCTTGACCCTTATAGGCTTGAAAGTCTCGAGGATCCGGAATTTAAAGATATGGGTGCTGTGATGGTGACCAAACAAGTACTAGTGTCATTTAAATTCGAGGGTAATGAAGATAAGGTACTATGTGATGTGGTGCCTAACAAACAAGGCACTTGCTACTTGGGCGTCCATGGAGGCATCAACGACAAGCAAGTCGTGTTGAAGAGAAAGAAAGAGTGAGAGCAAAAAAAGAAAATGAGGTGAAAAAAGATAACTTGAATGCTTGTTTTGATGCTATTCCTAATTCTTTGCCTAGTTGCGTTGATTCGCTTTTGAAGGAAATTGAGTTTGTTCCTCCAAAGGAAGTTTGCAAGAGATTCAATGAAATTGAAGATGTGATTCCAAAGGAGGCTTTCAAGACATTCGATGAAATTGAAGATGTTATTCCAAAGGATGCTTTCAAGTATATCAATGAAATTGAAGAAGCGATTCCAAAGGAAGCTTGCAAGACAACCAATGAAATTAAAGATTTAATCCCAAAGGAAGTAGCCCTGGTTTGGGAACTCGCATGGTTTCCCAAAAGTATGGCTTTCATTTGGTTCATCATAACAACTTTGACGAATGTGCTGGGATGTTGATTGTACAAGATGGAAATGTATTCCACCTACTTGCTACATTTGATGATTTCTATCAATTTCCATTTGACCCAGGAGGATGAAGATGATTCATTAAGGCAGTAAATTCGAGGTCGAATTCTCTTCAAGAGGGAGGGAATGATGCAAACCAAGAATGATGTCCAATTTAAGGCCAAATTGATTTTTGATGAAACTTTATTTTCATTAATGATGAACACGGCTACTTGTTTTGGCTGTATTTCGCGCTAGGGATTCAGATTGATGCATTCTTTAGTGCGTTAGAAAGCTAAGGAAATTATCTACGAATAGTATTTCAATCCTCTTGACTAGATTCGGCTTCTATCATGGTGAAAAACGGGCTGGAAGTTAAGCACGAAATTCTGGACGGATTTGACCCTTTTGTTTTAGGCTTGTATTTAGTTTTTATTTCAATATGATGTGGGGGTCGAATTTTATGACAAGAAAGGAGGTTAAATTTTGGCTTGCATGCCTTGTTAACTCCTTGGTAGATTATGGAATCTTGGCCACTTATTGGAGAGTCATTATGTGGTGGTTATGAAGTTAATAGCCACTCATTAGTGATTTCTTTATTTGGTGGTTTTGGTTTCATTTTTCTTTTACTAGCTTTAGTGGGTTACTTTCTATTTTTATGATTGAGTTAGTTCACTTTATTGTGACATTTTGTTTGCATCTTCATGCAATCATCCTACTCTATATGTAAGTCAAAGTTGATGAATGAAAGGCACTTTTGGTTGTGGTCAATTTGGCTAAGTCCATTTGGAGAGTGCATAGTCTCTCATAGGTTCTTCATTGAGCCAACCCCCTTTGATCTTATCAAGAGTCCAAGAATTTTGTGGCGATCCTCACCTTGGCTTATCAATTCCCCTTGGAATTGTGGCGCCTACCTTCCATTCCTTATCTTGGCCATTTTTTTTTGTATTCTTCTTCTTTGAATTTTGATTGTCACTCAAGGATAGATCCGAATTTTTATATCACCGGGGGTATCTTTGGCAGTGTTGAGGAGCTGTGCGTGGAGTTAGTGGAAAGGCGTGCGAGGTTGCCGGTTGTAGAGCTGCAGCTGAGAGTTGCACGGGAATACGTGCAAGCTGTTTAGGTGGGGGAAAGAATTACCCTCGTCGGGGAGGCAAGAGTAGAGTAGAATACATTAATGTGTGTAGGGGATCCTAAACCCTACTAGTGGTTGAGTAATCGACAACACCTTAAGTCCACATTGGCGACTACTGCAAAGTGGTACCAATGTAGGGTTAGGCATTGTAGGTTTATCACCATAGGTTGATACTATGTTGATCGAGGATATATGTTTAACATGCTTATCTGTCTGCTATGATGTACTTGTGAATACGTGCTCTGCTATGCTAGTGACAACATGCTTTACTGTCTTAATGGGTGATGTTGTTATAACATGTTTATTTACTTCATTCGATGATATGTTGATAATATGAGGTGGGATAATATGATACTGCATATGTGACTGTCGGTATGCTTAGAGCCAAGCGATGATCATTGTGAATTGGGTGATGTGTGGGATAAGATCATTTGGTGGTGATACGCTATTGCACTCAACTTGGTGAAATGATTGAGGACTATGCATAGTTGTGAACACTGCTTGGTAGGGAGTGTTGGTGTTCAGTGTGTCAGGTGATGGGTTGAGTTGCTAAGCGATTGATCAGAATGAGCCATGAGGATTCATGCTAGATTGCATCGTGTGGTGATGTCCAGCTGCGTAGATCTGGGATTACGTGAGGTCAAACCGAAACTACAGATAGATGCTTGGTAGGTCTACTATGCATTTCTGAGATCTCCGATACGCCTTCTGACATCGGGTCAGCTATTCCTATCGGGAATGGGGAATAGTGTCACCTTGCTTGGTAGGGGGTGAGCATCCTGCTTGGTAGCGGATGTAATGTACTCGTGAGTGTAGCGAAACCTACTGCTCGGATGACGTTTGACTTTCATCCTGCTTGGTAGGGGATGAGTATCCTGCTTGGTAGGGGATACGTTGTGACATAGGAATGTGGCCGCATCTTCATGTTAGGTCTAGGTGCATAAGAGTGTGAGATGAGTAGTTAAGATTAGTAAACCCCGAGGATGGTTGTTGGTGCTGATTGTGTGTATGGTTATGCTATTAATGTATCTGCTTTACCTTTATCCCTATTTATGGTGAGATGCAATTCTTATCCCCTGTTTTCTCTATATTGTATGCTTTCTTAAAATGGTAAGAAGAACTGGCAGCGGAGCCAGATGAGGAAGAGCTGGATGGGACTCCGTACGAGCCCGATGTTGGTGGGAGAGCCACAAATCCCAACCTTGGGAGATTCGAAGTGACTGTACGGCGAGAACGAGGGAGGAGTATCCGTCATCCAGGCTGAAGAAAAGTATGTTAGTGGACTAAGTATGTATATGGCCAGTGAGTCTATCTTTTGATGTATTTTGGGCGAGGAGAGGAAGTCGTCTGTGCATATTTAATATCATGCTTTCTTTTTGGAAGTTTGTGCACTCTGATAGTGATGGATATATGTACAGTATGTGTGTATGTTGGAAGTTTTTAAATACCTCGTATGTGTAATAAGCGCGCTAACGGTTATAATGTAATCAAGATTAGTTAACTAGGTTCTTTAATGAGGCAAGGGGACGTCTCATTTTGGTGGTATTAGAGCAGTTTGATTCTAACAAGGACTGTGGAGTCTGGAATCATACTATGAGTCTTGGAAGTTGTTACTAGCCATGTCTAGTTGGACCCACAGTGGGTGCCGACTATTTTTAGAGGTTGGGTAAAGTGTCCAATACGCAAGTTATCGTGTATGATAATTGTTTCATCCATAAGGCACATAGTATGCTTACTTTTTCAGTAATATTATACGTCTTATGAGTCGGAGCTAATAAATTCTTCTACAGGAAGTTAAATGGCTCGAGGACGCGGTAGAGGACGTGGCGGAAGGGCCACAGGGAGAACACCTCAGGGAATGGACACCGAGAGACTTCCCACATGGGTGGTGGGGAGGAATCCACTAAGACCTTAAGGGCAGTCAGGGAGTTGGCAACCGCTATGTTGCAGCAGACGCACCAAAACGCTGAACTTATGCAGATGAACCATGCAACAACAACAAAGACAGAATCAGAGGCATGATGTGGACACGGAGGATGCCGGGCTAACAACTTTTCTGAAAGGCAAGCCTCCGCAGTTTAATGGTGACTTCGATCCAGAAGGTGCAAAGCCCTGGATACAAGAGCTGGAGAAGATTTTTGTTACTATGCATTGTTGCGAGGATCGTAAGGTGACATATGCGTCGTTCGTTCTAATAGGAAGTTCTGAGCTATGTTGGAAGGGAAAGCGAAGGATGTTGGAAGGAGGGGCATGATAATCAACTGGGAATTATTCCGGGAGTGCTTCCTGGAAAAGTATTTTCCTCGACTGATGAGGTGAGAGAAAGAAAAGGAATTTATGAGCTTGAAACAAGGAAGCATGTCAGTTGGAGAATACGCTGCAAGATTTAAAGCGTTACTCAAATTCTCCGATTCTACCAAAGATATCCGGAAGAGGAATGGGTATGCCGTCGATTTGAGGACGGGCTAAAGTACGAGCTGCAATAGATGATAGCACCATTGACCATCTCCAGGTTTCCAGAGATGTTGGAAAGATGCTCTGTGATCGAGAACATAGACAGAAAGAGGTAATCACAGCAACAGCCAAGGAGTGAAGGGACCAATAAGAAGCAACACTTATCAGAAAGGCAAGGGCAGAAGGGGTAGGCCCCAACATGGAGGAAAACCATATGAGCGCCCAGCCGGTGTAGGAGGAGCGGGAACGGGTGATGGCCTCCTTGTTGTAGAAATTGGCCATTTGCTTGATTTTCAATATAGAATTTGGTTGTGACTTATGTCTTTGTATTTTTGATATAAAATGAATGAAATATGGAGAATGGATGATAGGAATTTTGTGGTTTTGGTGGTAGTGAAATAGGGGGACAGATTGAGAAAATCTCAAAAAAATACAAGAAACAATCAAGGCTTCAAGGAACTATTTTTGATGTTTTTAAATAACTGAAGAAGATGGATGAATGGGAGGCAGGGGTGCCACCTTAGTCTAATCCAAGACAAGGATAAGCCTATGAGTGTGAGGATCACCACAAGAAGAGAGTTTCTTGATAAGATCGATAAGGCTGGTCCAATCCAGAACCAAAGAGTATGAACTCAATTACACAAGTGTAAGTTTTGCTGAAATCTTTGTTAACCCTTATTGAGACTTGCGCCCCTATATATAATGAGGGAGGCTCTTGCTGTTACAAAAAGTGAAGAGACAAAGTCTTTGCCATTCTAGGGTTACAAGGAATCCTAGGCTAACATAACTAGCATAATAAAAGGAAATTACAATGTGGAGCAATGGTTACAAGACAAGACATTTAAGTGCATTGGATGACTTGTTCTTCAATGTGGAGCAATGGTTATAAGACAAGGCATTAAAGTGCATTGGATGATACCTCATAGATTCATAATGCTGCCTCTTTGATTTCTCTTCATGACTATGAAGGTTTCACAACCACACATTGAATGTAATAAAATGGGTGGCTGTTGCGCTTTTATTGTGCTGTTGGAGCATTTATCTCTTTGTCTTGTGTAACTCCTTTTTGCCTTGATTGCTTTGAATTTCTTTGTCTTTCTTTGGCAGCAAGATTATTGACTCATTCCAACTACACAAAGAGTTGTTGAGAGGTGTGGGACCCCCTACTCTTTGCGCCACACAGCCACTTGAAGTGGATTAAACACACAAAAAGAAATTAAATAACTTAGTGCCTTGGTCCCAAATAAATCAATTGGTCACTTGCACTTTTATTCAATTAAAATAAAATAACTTGGCTGCCTTTGTTATGCAAGTTGCGCCTCCTTCATGGCTTGTATGACAGCATGGTTTTTGGTGCAATTACATCTTTGCCCTTGTTTGCAATTGTCTTAGTCATGAATTGGACTAAGCTTTCTTGGACCTTCCTTGCCATTGCCCTAGTCATTGGTCCTCCTAACCTTTGAATGGCCTCTTGGTGCTCCATGTCCTCATCATTCCCTCCCTCTTGAGGAGAATTCGACCACGAATTGAAGTCTTCATCACCTATATCAAAAGGAGACAAGTCAGCAACGTTGAAAGTGGCACTAACACCATACTCACCTGGAAGGTCAAATTTATAAGCATTATCATTAACTTCGGCAATCACTTGAAAAGGGCCATCGCCCCTTGGCATTAACTTAGATTTCCTTTGTGAAGGAAACCTTTCTTTCCTCATATGGATCCAAACCCAATCTCCGGGTTCAAAAGTAACCCGTTTGCGCCCTTTATTGGCACCTTTGGCATAGCTTTCATTTTTCTTTTCAATTTGCAATTTAATTTTCTCATGCAATCTTTTCACAAATTCAGCTTTTGCTTTGCCATCTTTATGCTTCAAAAGAGATGTGTTAGGTAATGGTAATAGATCAAGAGGAGTTAAGGGATTATAACCATACACAATCTCAAATGGGGAATGATTTGTGGTACTATGGACAACCCTATTATAAGCAAATTCAACATGTGGCAGCCATGTTTCCCAAATTTTCAATTCCTTGAAAGCACAGCCCTTAAAAGAGTAGAGAGAGTTCTGTTTACTACCTCAGTTTGCCCATCAGTTTGGGGATGACAAGTTGTAGAGAATAGTAACTTAGTTCCCACCTTACCCCACAAAGTTCTCCAGAAGTGGCTTAGAAATTTAGTGTCATGATCAGACACTATACTTTTTGGTAGGCCATGTAAGCCCACCACTTCTTTGAAAAACAAATCAGCAATGTGGCAAGCATCATCCACCTTTTTGCATGGAATGAAATGTGCCATCTTTGAGAACCTGTCCACAACAACAAAAATAGAATCTTTCCCGTTCTTTGTTCTAGGTAACCCTAAGACAAAGTCCATGGAAAGGTCAATCCAGGGATAATCGGGAACAGGCAATGGAGTATATAAACCATGGGGCATAACTTTGGATTTGGCCTTTTTGCAAACAATGCATCTTTCACAATATTTTTGCACATCAATTTTCATGTGAGGCCAATAGAAATGTTCTTGCAAAAATTCCAACATTTTAGGAACACCAAAATGTCCCATTAAGCCCCCCTCATGCGCCTCTTTAACTAAGAGTTCTCTAATGGATCCTTTTGGCACACACAACCTTTTTTCTTTAAAGAAATAATCATTGTGCCTAAAAAATCCATTATGGGCAGCATGCACACATTCAGCATATTTAACAGAAAAATCAAGATCATGCTCATACAAATCCTTATTGTGCTCAAGACCAAAAATTTTAGTTTCAAGGGTAGAGAGTAATGCGTACCTTCTTGATAACGCATCAGCCACAACATTGGCTTTACCCTTCTTATGCTTAATCACATAAGGAAATTGCTCCAAAAATTCAACCCATTTAGCATGCCTCTTGTTCAACTTACCTTGTCCTTTTAAATACTTCAAGGACTCATGATCACTATGAATCACAAATTCTTTGGGCAGCAAGTAATGTTGCCACGTTTGCAATGCCCTTACTAAGGCATACAATTCCTTATCATACGTTGAGTAATTTAGGGCAGCTCCTTTTAATTTCTCACTAAAATAAGCAATTGGATGACCTTCTTGCATCAAAACAGCCCCAATCCCAACATTGGAAGCATCACACTCAATTTCAAAAGATTTTGAAAAATTAGGCAATGCTAGAGTTGGTGCTTGGGTGAGCTTTTCTTTAAGAATAGAGAAAGCTTGTTCTTGTTTCTCACCCCATTTAAAACCAATTTCTTTTTTAACAATTTCATTAAGAGGTGCAGCAATAGTACTAAAATCCTTAACAAACCTCCTATAGAAACTTGCTAAACCATAACTTCTTATCTCAGTCACGTTTTTAGGTGCTGGCCATTCTTGGATTGCCTTCACCTTTGCTTCATCCACATGTACTCCTTGATAGCTTATGACAAAACCTAGAAAAATAACTTGATCCGTGCAAAATACACATTTTTCCAAGTTTGCATACAAGTTTTCTTTTCTTAATACATTTAGAACAGCCCTTAGATGAATGCAATGGTCTTCTAAATTTTTGCTATATATCAAGATATCATCAAAATATACAACAACAAATTTATCCAAAAATTCCCTCAAAACATGGTTCATTAATCTCATGAAAGTACTAGGTGCATTAGTTAATCCAAAAGGCATAACTAATCACTCATATAAACCATATTTAGTTTTGAAAGCAGTTTTCTATTCATCCCCTTCCCTTATTCTAATTTGATGGTATCCACTTTTCAAATCAATTTTGGAAAACAAGCATGCACCAAACAGTTCATCAAGCAAGTCATCTAACCTTGGTATTGGATGCCTATACTTAACAGTTATATTATTAACAGCCCTACAATCAGTGCACATTCTCCAACTTCCATCTTTCTTAAGGACTAAAATAACAGGGACAGCACATGGACTTAAACTTTCTCTTACCCAACCTTTACTTACCAATTCAGCCACTTGCTTTTGTATCTCTTGCGTTTGTTGTGGGTTGCTCCGATAGGCTGGCCTATTAGGCAAAGTGGCGCCTAGGATGAGGTCAATGTGGTGCTCAATCCCTCTCAAAGGTGGCAGCCTACTTGGCATCTCCTTAGGAAACAAATCCTCAAATTCCTGTAAAAGAAAATTTATTCAATTTGGCAATTCTTGAGTGTTAGGTAAATTTTCCAGCAAGGCCACCTCTTTGCTAAAAAGCAAATATAGGGGCTGATTTGAAAAAATAGCTTTTTTAACCTCTCCTTTTGTCGCCATCAAATTTTCTTTCATTTTTTCATCAATCTTTTTTTTTTTTGTCACTCTTTTTTCTCTCTTTTTCTTTGGCGATCTTTTCTTTTTCTTTTTCTTCTTTTTCTTTTTCACATTTTTCTCTCATTTTTTTTGATCATCTCTCACCTCACTTGGGCTCAAAGGAGCCAATACAATTCATTTTCCATGATGAACAAAAAAATACTTGTTGGTATGCCCTTCATGGCTTGCCTTTTTGTCAAATTGCCAAGGCCTTCCCAACAAGACATGGCTGGACTTCATAGGCACTACATCACAAACAGCCACATCTTCATATTTTCTAATTGAAAAAGAAATTTCTACTTGTTCATCAACAATCATCTCAACATCATTAACAAGCCATTGAAGCTTATATGGCTTGGGATGTGGTTTAGTTTCTAGTTGGAGTTTGGAAACTAACCTTGTGCTAGCAACATTTGTGCAACTCCCACCATGAATAATAAGGGAACATACCTTGCCTTGTATGAGGCACCTTGAGTGAAATATGTTCTCTCTTTGAGTCGCATCTTCTTCCTTTACCACGGCTTCCAACAACCTTCTCATCATAAGTAACTCTCCACTAGGCATTTGGGCCTCCTCCTCATCACAATCCTCTTCATACTCTTCAGCCCCTTCATCTTCCTCCTCAACCTCCTCTACAATCATAATCCTCTTGGTAGGACATCGAGATGCAATGTGTCCTAAGCCTTGGCACTTGAAACACTTAACAGCCCGGTTAGTTGAAACAACTTGAGAAGGACTAGTTGTAGTGTTTTTACCTTTTGTGTCAGCCGCGGCTTCTTTGGATGATGAAGTACCTTCCTTCTTTATATTGCTCTTCCAATTTTGAGGATTGGAAGTGGTAGTGCTTCTTCTTATTTGGCCCTTCCTCTTGAGTTGTTGTTCTACCTTTGTGGCTTGATGTACCAAATCGTCTAATTGAACATAGTGTTGTAGTTCCACTATGTCACTTATATCACGATTTAGGCCATGCAAGAATCTGGCCATGGTTGCTTCATCATCTTCCTCCACATTTGCTCTAATTTTCGCCACCTCCATCTCCTTGTAGTACTCATCAACACTTTTGTTGCCTTGGGTGAGTCGCTGTAATTTGTTGTGCAACTCTCTGTTGTAGTAAGATGGGATGAATCTCCTTCTCATGAGCCTTTTCATCTCCTCCCATGTGGCAATGGCTGGCTCATTGTGCCTTCTCCTCTCCTTTGCCAATTGGTCCCACCACACCAAGGAGTAATCTGTAAATTCAATAGAAGCAACCTGCACCTTTTGAAGATCAGTGTAATTGTTACAGGAAAAAATTTGATCAATTTTAGTTTCCCGTTCCAAATATGTCTCCGGGTCATTTTTCCCAAAAAATTGTGGTACTTTTATTTTTATACCGCCCAACCTATCTTCTCTATGTTCATCACGTCTCCTTCTCCTCCAACCCTCCTCATCACTGTTATTTTGTCTGTTTTCTAATTGGTCAATTCTTTCATTTATAACTTTCACTTCCTCTCTCAAAAGTTCTCTCATTTTTTCCGTAAGGGCATCTAGTAGTAGTTGATTTTGAGGATCCATAACTCTTTCAGTTTTTTAGAGAAACCGGCAAATAATCAATAGAAGAAACCAATTCAAATAATAATCCACACACACAACAGCTTGGAATTGAAAGGAAAAGAAACCAAAAGACACAGAAAAATTTTGAACACAAAGTTTTTGAGACTAGAATAAGATAGAACTCACTCAAAAGAAAGAAATAAAATTTGGAATTTGAGAAAAAAAAAAATTCAGAGTATAGCAGCAAGAAAGAAACAAAACCAGAATTCAAGATTTTTTTTTTTGAATTTTCGCAATAATTTTTTTTCTTGTATTTATTTTTTTTCAAGAAATCAGAACTTAAAGATAAGAGTAGAGAAACCTGGGATTCTTTTGAATAAAGGTCGAAACCTTGCTCTGATTACCAAATGATGGCCTCCTTGTTGTAGAAATTGGCCATTTGCTTGATTTTCAATATTGAATTTGGTTGTGACTTATGTTTTTGTATTTTTCATATAAAATGAATGAAATATGGAGAATGGATGATAGGAATTTCGTGGTTTTGGTGGTAGTGAAATAGGGGGACAGATTGAGAAAATCTCAAAAAAATACAAGAAACAATCAAGGCTTCAAGGAACTATTTTTGGTGTTTTTAAATAACTGAAGAAGATGGATAAATGGGAGGCAGGAGTGCCACCTTAGTCTAATCCAAGACAAGGATAAGCCTATGAGTGTGAGGATCACCACAAGAAGAGAGTTTCTTGATAAGATCGATAAGGCTGGTCCAATCCAGAACCAAAGAGTATGAACTCAATTATACAAGTGTAAGTTTTGCTGAAATCTTTGTTAACCTCTTATTGAGACTTGCGCCCCCTATATATAATGAGGGAGGCTCTTGCTGTTACAAAAAGTGAAGAGACAAAGTCTTTGCCATTCTAGGGTTACAAGGAATCCTAGGCTAACATAACTAGCATAACAAAAGGAAATTACAATGTGGAGCAATGGTTACAAGACAAGACATTTAAGTGCATTGGATGACTTGTTCTTCAATGTGGAGCAATGGTTACAAGACAAGGCATTAAAGTGCATTGGCCTCATAGATTCATAATGCTGCCTTTTTGATTTCTCTTCATGACTATGAAGGTTTCACAACCACACATTGAATGTAACAAAATGGGTGGTTGTTGCGCTTTTGTTGTGCTGTTGGAGCATTTATCTCTTTGTCTTGTGTAACTCCTTTTTGCCTTGATTGCTTTGAATTTCTTTGTCTTTCTTTGGCAGCAAGATTATTGACTCATTCAAACTACACAAAGAGTTGTTGGGAGGTGTGGGACCCCCTATTCTTTGCGCCACACAGCCACTTGAAGTGGATTAAACACACAAAAAGAAATTAAATAACTTAGTGCCTTGGTCCCAAATAAATCAATTGGTCACTTGCACTTTTATTCAATTAAAATAAAATAACTTGGCTGCCTTTGTTATGCGAGTTGCGCCTCCTCCATGGCTTGTATGACAAGCATGGTTTTTGGTGCAATTACATCTTTGCCCTTGTTTGCAATTGTCTTAGTCATGAATTGGACTAAGCTTTCTTGGACCTTCCTTGCCATTGCCCTAGTCATTGGTCCTCCTAACCTTTGAATGGCCTCTTGGTGCTCCATGTCCTCATCAACGGGAGGATTTGGAGCGGTGCAGTTTAGACCGCAGCGATGTTTTAGGTGTGGGGGTCCGCATCTGATTAGAGACTGCACAATGTGTGGGGACAAGCAGTGTTTCCATTGTGGCAAGCTAGGCCACCTTGCTAGAGATTGCAGACAGCGAGCTCAACAGCAGCAGCCCGTTGCTGGTAATCGAGGAGCAGGGGTAAGACCGCAAGCGGTAGGATCGCAAGCGGCAAGACCACAAGCTACGAGAAGAGTGTTTACCGCGAGAGGAGCTAAGTCCTCTCGATCCCCCGATCTCATTCAAGGTATGTGCGTAGTGTCGGGTAAATTGTTGTCCGTGTTGTTTGACTCGGGAGCCACTCATTCATTCATGTCTCTTGAATGTGTAAAACACTTGAAATTGTCTGTGTCTTTACTTCCATATAATCTGACTGTTTCTACTCCTACAAATGATTCTTTGACTACCATGTCTGTTTGCTTAAAATGTCCACTCATTGTAGAGAATAGGTCTTTTCTTGTTGATCTAGTTTGTTTGCCTATGCAACAATTAGATGTTATCTTAGTTATGGATTGGCTCTCAGCCAACCATGTACTGTTAGACTGTGCTAGAAAGACCTTAGTATTCCCCGAGCAACCTAGTTTGATGCCTGCCAATAGTAAGAATCTTCAAGGAAGTAATGTATCTCATAAATACGTGATGTTGTTCTCCGCGAAAGTGAAAGAGGTTCCCGAAACAAGTTCTTTGCCTGTGGTGAGAGAATTTCCGGAGGTATTTCCAGAAGATGCTCCAGGGTTGCCACCTAAGAGGGAAATCGAATTTGCAATAGACCTAGACCCTGGAACCGGACCAATCTCAATAGCACCATACAGAATGTCGCCGGCGGAGTCATCAGAATTGAAAAAGCAACTAGATGATATGATGGGAAAGGAATTCATCAGGCCAAGCATTTTGCCATGGGGAGCACCCGTTTTGTTTGTTAAAAAGAAAGATGGGAGTTCGAGATTGTGTGTTGACTACCGACAACTGAATAAGGTCACTATCAAGAACAAGTATCCATTACCAAGGATAGATGATATAATGGATCAATTGAAGGGAGCAGCCATATTTTCAAAGATTGACTTGAGATCTAGCTACCATCAGATCAGAGTCAAGAAGGAGGATGTATCAAAGACGGCGTTTAGGACTCAGTATGGACATTACGAGTACCTAGTTATGCCTTTCGGCATAACCAATGCTCCAGCAGTGTTTATGGACTACATGAACAGAATTTTCTGGCTGTTTCTGGATAAGTTTGTGGTGATATTCATTGAGGATATCCTCATCTACTCATCAAACCAAGAGGAACATCTCCGGATTGTGCTCCAAGTGTTGAAGGACAGAAAGCTGTACACAAAGCTATCCAAGTGTGAATTCTGGCTAGAGGAGGTACAGTTTTTGGGGCATGTGATCAACAAAGAAGGTATAGCAGTGGATCCGGCAAAGGTAGAGGCAGTAGTCCAATGGGAAAGTCCGAGGACAGTCAGTGAAGTAAGAAGTTTTCTTGGATTGGCTGGATACTACAGAAGATATATAAAAGGCTTCTCGAAGATTGTGATACCTATGACGCAATTGACGAGGAAAGGCAAGACATTCGAGTGGACAGCGGAATGTGAAGCCAGTTTCCAGGAATTGAAGAAGAGGTTGACTACATCACCAGTGTTGGTATTGCCAGACCCTCTGGGGCAGTTCGAGGTGTACTGTGACGCATCATATCAGGGTCTGGGTTGTGTGCTCATGCAAGAGGGGATAGTCGTAGCTTATGCTTTAAGGTAGTTGAGGATTCATGAAAGGAACTATCCGACTCACGACTTGGAGTTAGCAGTGATAGTATTCGCTCTGAAGATATGGAGGCACTATCTCTACGGGGCCAAGTTTAGTGTCTACAGTGATCATAAGAGCTTGAGATATCTGTTCGACCAGAAAGAGCTGAACATGAGGCAGAGGAGATGGATGGAATTCATTAAAGAATATGAGTTCGAGCTGCATTACCATCCAGGAAAGGCTAATGTGGTAGCAGATGCCCTGAGTAGGAAGTCGCTGCATGTATCCGCCATGATGGTCAAAGAACTAGAGTTGGTGGAGCAATTCCTAGATTTGAATTTGGGAGGAGAATGTCTCGAAGGTATGATGTGTCTGGGAAGACTCACTATCTCTAGTGATTTTCTCGAGACAGTTAAGGGGAAGCAAGAGGCGGATCAATATCTTCATAAAATGAAGGACTTGATTCTCAATTAGCGAACATCAAAGTTTAAGGTGGATGCAGATGGAATCATCAGGTTTAGGGACAGAATCTATATACTAGATGATGACGAAATCCGGTAGATGATCTTGGAAGAAGCGCATAATAGTAAGTTAAGTTTCCATTCAGGTGCCACAAAGATGTACCAAGATCTGAAGAAGATGTTCTGGCGGCCTGGGATGAAGAAAAGAGTTGCAGAATATGTGTTATCGTGCTTGACATGTCAGAAGGCAAAGATTGAACATCAGAAGCCTGGAGGATTACTACAACCACTGGATATCCCTGAGTGGAAGTGGGATGGGATTGCAACGGATTTTGTGACAGGGTTACCAAGGACCCAGAAGAGGCATGACGCGATATGGGTAATCATCGATAGGCTGATGAAATGTGCCCATTTCCTACCTATTGGTGAAAGTTACACACTGGAGAAGCTGACATAGATCTACATCGGAGAAATAGTGAGGTTACACGGAGTCCCTACTAGCATCATATCTGACAGAGACCCAAGGTTCACATCAAGATTCTGGAAGCAGCTGCACAGTGCATTGGGAACTAAACTAAGGTTAAGCTCAGCTTACGATCCTCAGACAGATGGATAGTCAGAGAGGACAATCCCATCAGTGAAGGATTTTTTGAGAGCCTGTGTGCTCGAACATATGGGAAGTTGGGATGATGGCTTACCTCTGATAGAGTTCACGTACAACAACAATATCCACACGAGTATCGGCATGGCACCATTCAAAGCTCTGTATGGGAGGAAATGCCGAACACCGCTGTGCTGGTATGAAATGGGAGAAAGTCAAATACTAGGTCCAAACGTGATCCAGTAGACAACGGAACAAGTGAAGATGATCCGGGAAAAGATGAAGGCAGCTCAGAACAGGCAGAAGAGTTACAGTGACAAAAGGAGGAGACCTCTAGAGTTTCAAGAAGGAGACCATGTTTTTTTGAGAGTTACACCTAGAACAGGCATTGGCAGAGCTATCAAGTCTAGGAAGCTTACTCCAAGGTTTATTGGGCCATTTCAAATTCTTCGTCGAATTGGTCCAGTAGCCTATCATGTTGCCTTACCTCCAAATCTGTCCAACCTTCACGGTGTCTTCCATGTGTCACAACTCCGAAAGTACTACCCCGATCCTTCTCATATCATTGAACCTGAGTCCATACAATTGAAAGAAAACCTAGAGTATGAAGCCTTACCAGTGAGGATTGTGGATCGAAGAGTTAAGGAACTCTATGGTAAAGACATTCCCATAGTGAAAGT
This sequence comes from Ammopiptanthus mongolicus, assembly GCA_039655645.1. Lineage (NCBI taxonomy): Eukaryota > Viridiplantae > Streptophyta > Magnoliopsida > Fabales > Fabaceae > Ammopiptanthus > Ammopiptanthus mongolicus. The sequence goes on from CM077344.1 coordinate 41,687,498, forward strand.
AGTTTGGGATGCAGTTAAGGCGATCCAACTTGGGAAAGAGAAGCAGATATTCAAGAGCAATACCCTCATCTATTCTAAGGTATGCTAAATTTCGGGGACGAAATTTCTTTTAAGGGGGTGGTAATGTAACACCCCGTTTTCTTGATTAGTGTATGGGACATTTATTTATCATGCTTAAGGGCTTAATTAGGTTCCTTATGTGTTGACAAAGCCATGGCTCAAATTTGGGATAATTTGGCCTTGGAACGGGTCCAGAAAGTGCGAAAACGTGAAAGAACAGAGTAAATCAGCGTCCAACGTTTAGACGTGGAGAAACTCCATGCTCAAGCGTTGACTGTTGACGTCAGAGCGTGGGTATTTGCACGTCAGAGCTTCGAAGGGGGTATGCGTGGGGGTGCACGTGTCAGCGCGCATGCGACGCATGGCAGAGATGTGGCAATCAGCGTCCCACGTTGAAGCGTGGAGTTTTCCCACGTCAGAGCGTGCCAACGCTGAAGCGTGGAGTCTTCCCACGCTCGAGCGTGGGCAGGCTAACAACATCACTTAAGCTTTTTCTCTTCTTTTCACTTAGCACGAAAACCATTTGAGTTTTTCTGGGTTTCAGAGTTTAGAGAGAAGGCAGAGGTTTTTAGAGAGAGAAAGTGAAGCTAGAGTGAGATTGAGGCATCGGGTCGTGATTCCGACTATACCATTGTGATCAGGGCTTCGAGTACTACGAGTTCCACGGATTGGTTTCTCGATTTCTCGAAGGTAAGCTCTAATCTCTAACACGTTGACCTTCGTGTTATTCGAGCTTCTCCCTTGAATCTTCTAGGTTTTGGTGTTGCCCAAAGATTAACAATGTTGTTTATACGTTGTTTCCGTGATTAAGGCAAAGTTTGAGGGATCGCGCGAGAGCTGGTTCTTGGAGCTTGAAGCTGCGAGGAAACAGCCCCAATCTTGGTGAGTTTTCTCCTCTAATTTCGTGGCTTTTTCCTTTGGTCCATTGATTTGGGCCCTAGGGTCGTTTGTTGTCGTTTTCGTTATCGTTTCTGATTTTTTGGCTGTTTCTGGACCCCGTACGTGTGCTAGAAGCATTGTTGACCCAATGTGCATGCCGGGGGTATCTTTGTCAGTGTTGAGGAGCTGTGCGTGGAGTTTGTGGAAAGGCGTGCGAGGTTGCCGGTTGTAGAGCTGCAGCTGAGAGTTGCATGGGAATACGCGCAAGCTGTTCAGGTGGGGGAAAGAATTACACTCGTCGGGGAGGCAAGAGTAGAGTAGAATACATTAATATGCGTAGGGGATCCTAAACCCTACTAGTGGTTGAGTAACCGACAACACCTAAGTCCACATTGGTGACTACTGCAAAATGGTACCAATGTAGGGTTAGGCATTGTAGGTTTATCACCGTAGGTTGATACTATGTTGATCGAGGTTATATGTTTAACATGCTTATCTGTCTAATATGATGTACTTGCGAATACGTGCTCTGCTATGCTAGTGACAACATGCTTTACTGTCTTAATGGGTGATGTTGTGATAACATGTTTATTTACTTCATTCGGTGATATGTTGATAATATGCGGTGGGATAATATGATACTGCATATGTGACTGTCGGTATGCTTAGAGCTAAGCGATGATCGTTGTGAATTGGGTGATGTGTGGGATAAGATCATTTGGTGGTGATAAGCTATTGCGCTCAACCTAGTGAAATGATGGAGAACTATAGATAGTCGTGAACACCCTGCTTGGTAGGGAGTGTTGGTGTTCAATGTGTCAGGTGATGGGGTTGAGTTGCTAAGCGATTGATCGGAATGAGTCGTGAGGATTCATGCTAGATTGCATCGTGTGGTGATGTCATAGCCGCGTAGATTTTTGCTGACAACGAAATTAGTGGGTTGCCTTGTTGATGATCTTAGGTTGAATTATCAAGCACAATTGATGAGACTTCCATAGAAACTTAAGAAAACATGTAGTATTCAATTCAAGAAAGAAAGAAACAAGAAAATGGATGGAGATGAGAATGGGGGAGAGGCGCCACAAATCCAAGGGGATTTGATAAGCCTAGTGAAGATCGCCACAAAAGTCTTGGACTCTTGATATGATCAAGGGGGTGGCTCAATCAAGAACCTAAGAGAGACAAAACCCTCACAATTGGATTCAATCCAAAATCAACTTCTTAGTTTTCATTCCTCTTCAAGAGAATTCGACCTCGAATTTCTAGCTCCGATACCTCCAGGGTCGAAAATAAGTATAAAGAACTCATCACATGTTACTTCCACATTAGAGAAATTTTGAAGTTTGTTGGAAGGATTTGCTTGCTCCCCTTTTCTTTTGGTTTCCAAGGCATAATTATCTTTACCAAAGTCACAAAAGGTAATCACCTCTTGAGGAGTTTCTCCTTGATTCACTTTCTTCTCTTCACGACCTAAGGAAGAAATGTTAGGCAAAGAAACAAAATAAGAAGAATCCCAACACTTGAATCCACAAGCCAACTTAGAAGAAGGGATTAGAGTAGTTGAAGGCCATGACTTCTCTAATGATTCTATGGAATTGGTCATTGCTTCTTCAAGTACAATGGTTGTTGTGCAATCATCCTTTGAAATTTTATCCTCAACCTCCTTCACAATAGAATCAACAAAACATGGAAAAATGTGAGGATTACAACAAGTATCCATAATGACTTCCTTCACCAATATCTCTTTTCCCTCTCCCTCTCTTGCACTACTCTCTTTTTCATTGGCCTCATTTTCTAGTCTTCTCTCAACATGGACCTCACTCTCTTCAATCTTTTCTTTCAATTTCTCTTTTTCACTCAAGGCGTTCTCTTTTTCTCTCAAGGCTTTACTTTGTTTTCTTGCCTCTTTTCTCATTTTTCTTTCATGAAGATACTTCACATATTCTGGATCCATCAAAAAATCTCTTTGATAAATCCAATATGCCCTTGTAGGTGGTGGTGTTTCTCCCATTGTTTTAGAGCTTGCTATATAAAAATATATATATATATATATATATATATATATATATATATATATTGATAAAAGACAATCAATTCAACCCAAACCTAAGCTTTGATACCATTTGATGACAACCAAATTAGTGGGTTTGATGATCTTAGGTTGAATTATCAAGCACAATTGATGAGACTTCCATAGAAACTTAAGAAAACATGTAGTATTCAATTCAAGAAAGAAAGAAACAAGAAAATGGATGGAGATGAGAATGGGGGAGAGGCGCCACAAATCCAAGGGGATTTGATAAGCCTAGTGAAGATCGCCACAAAAGTCTTGGACTCTTGATAAGATCAAGGGGGTGGCTCAATCAAGAACCTAAGAGAGACAAAACCCTCACAATTGGATTCAATCCTAAATCAACTTCTTAGTTTAATGATACAAAAATTGATGGTTTCAACACATCAGAGGCAGATTTTGTTCCAGTTCCCATTGTTCTAGTCCCAAGACCTCACCTGAAATATTTTTGTGATCCTAATGTTGGTAAATTATTTATTGATTCTAATCTTAAAAAGTATGAAGAGGTGAATGACATTCACATTGAGGAAGCAAGACTAGTCTTTGATCCAGGAAATTAGTGGTCTCATTCATACAAAAAGAGGTATCTGAAGTCCCAGTTTTTATTTGAAGAATATTATGAAGATTTGAGGACAAATCCTGTTGAAGAAGGGGAGAATGATGTGGTCATGAATTCGTTAAGCATGTGGAAAGAAGCATATTCGGATCCGGTTCAAGTTTTGTTTGATCCGGTTCAATAATTTGATGAAGATGCTTTGAGTCCATCTTGAAGACAACACAATGGAAAGCCCAATTCACATGACAAGAAACATTCATGGGTGACTATTAATTATTAGTGGGTTTATTAGATAATAATTAAGTCCAATTTTTATCATTTTATTTTTAATTTTCGTACTATTTTTTAGGCTGAATTTTATGATGACCTTTTGCATCCTCCTAGCCTCTCTAAATGCTTCCTAGTAGTGCTCTAAGTCATTATAGTGGCTAGTGGGGATTTATCATCATGTTTATGCTTACTTTCTAGGTAAATGCATGGTAGTGGGGATTTATTCCTAGTATCTCAAGAGTTTAAGCTTAGCCCATAAATAGGGAACTCATGTACTACTCAAATCAGTTTTGGATAATGAAATTTGAAGAGTTTTTCTCTATTGTGAGAGCTTCCCTTGGGTTCTTGGGTAAAAGAACTAAATCCGATCTTATCAAGGCAACTTGTGGCGATCAAACACATGACTTATCACTCACCTTCTCACCTACATCTTGAGTGTGGCGTCAATATCCATTCCTTTTCCTGAAACTTCAAGGCTGTCCGGATCTGGATCATATAATTTGGTATCAGAGATTAGGTTCCTTGAAATTCAGGTGCTATCTTCCTTTGTTCTTTTTTGTTCTATAAAAAAAACGAAAATAAAAAAAAATTTATTTTGTGGTTGCATGTCGTGGAAGTCAAGAAAAAGAAGAGTATTATCTATACTTTGTGCTGTTTGAAAGATAAGATATACAAGTTGGACATTGATAGAAAGTATTGTATCAATATGGCCAGTACAATCATGGTGGAGAAGTTGGGACTTCCTCTTTTCGAGCTTCCTCACCCTTATAGGCTTGAAAGTCTCGAGGATCCGGAATTTAAAGACATGGGTGCTATGATGGTGACCAAACAAGTACTAGTGTCGTTTAAATTCGAGGGAAATGAAGATGAGGTACTATGTGATGTGGTGCCTACAAAAACAAGGCACTTGCTACTTGGGCGTCCATGGAGGCATCAACGACAAGCAAGTCGTGTTGAAGAGAAAGAAAAAAGTATGGTCGAAGAGAAAAACAAAGATGAGATTGAGAGAGAAAAACAAGAGAGTATGGTCCATGAAAAAAAGAAAGATGAGTTTGAGAAAGATGAAAATTTTCAGGAAGAGGAAAGATCCCGTTTTGATGAAAAGGAAAGTGGTGAACAAAAAGCAGAAATATTTTTACATAACCCACAATCTTTTGCTGCAAGTACAGATTTGAGGTCAAATCCCTTTCAAGAGGAGGGAATGATACAAAAATTGATGGTTTCAACACATCAGAGGCAGATTTTGTTCCAGTTCCCATTGTTCTAGTCCCAAGACCTCACCTGAAATATTTTTGTGATCCTAATGTTGGTAAATTATTTATTGATTCTAATCTTAAAAAGTATGAAGAGGTGAATGACATTCACATTGAGGAAGCAAGACTAGTCTTTGATCCAGGAAATTAGTGGTCTCATTCATACAAAAAGAGGTATCTGAAGTCCCAGTTTTTATTTGAAGAATATTATGAAGATTTAAGGACAAATCCTGTTGAAGAAGGGGAAAATGATGTGGTCATCAATTCGTTAAGCATGTGGAAAGAAGCATATTCGGGTCCGGTTCAAGTTTCGTTTGATCCGGTTCAATAATTTGATGAAGATGCTTTGAGTCCATCTTGAAGACAACACAATGGAAAGCCCAATTCACATGACAAGAAGCATTCATGGGTGACTATTAATTATTAGTGGGTTTATTAGATAATAATTAAGTCCAATTTTTATCATTTTATTTTTAATTTTCGTACTATTTTTTAGGCTGAATTTTATGATGACCTTTTGCATCCTCCTAGCCTCTCTAAATGCTTCCTAGTAGTGCTCTAAGTCATTATAGTGGCTAGTGGGGATTTATCATCATGTTTATGCTTACTTTCTAGGTAAATGCATGGTAGTGGGGATTTATTCCTAGTATCTCAAGAGTTTAAGCTTAGCCCATAAATAGGGAACTCATGTACTACTCAAATCAGTTTTGGATAATGAAATTTGAAGAGTTTTCTCTATTGTGAGAGCTTCCCTTGGGTTCTTGGGTAAAAGAACTAAATCCGATCTCATCAAGGCAACTTGTGGCGATCAAACACAAGACTTATCACTCACCTTCTCACCTACATCTTGAGTGTGGCGTCAATATCCATTCCTTTTCCTGAAACTTCAAGGCGGTCCGGATCTGGATCATATCAATTTGGGATTAAGCGAGGTCAAACCAAAAACTACAAATAGTTGCTTGGATCATATCAATTTGGGATCATATCTCCGATACGACTTCCGACGCCGGGACAGTTATTCCTATCCGAAATGGGGAATAGTGTCACCCTGTTTGGTAGGGGGTGAGCATCCTGCTTGGTAGGGGATGCAATGTACTCGTGAGTGTAGTGGAACCTACTGCTCGGATGACGTTTGACTTTCATTCTGCTTGGTAGGGGATGAATATCTTGCTTGGTAGGGGATACGTTGTGACATAGGAATGTGGCCGCGTCTTCATGTCAGGTCTAGGTGCATGAGAGTCTGAGATGAGTAGTTAAGATTAAAAAAGCCCAAGGATGGTTGTTGGTGCTGATTGTGTGTATGGTTGTGCTATTAATGTATCTGCTTTACCTTTATCCCTATTTATGGTGAGATGCAATTCTTATCCCCTGTTTTCTCTATACTGTATGTTTCTTAAAATGGTAAGAAGAACCGGTAGCGGAGCCAGATGAGGAAGAGCTGGGTGGAACTCCATATGAGCCCAATGCGGGTGGGAGAGCCACAGATCCCAACCTTGGCAGATTCTAAGTGATTGTACAGCGAGAACGAGGGAGGAGTATTCGTCATCCAGGCTGAAGAAAAGTATGTTAGTGGCCAGTGATTCTATCTTTTGATGTATTTTGGGTGAGGAGAGGAAGTCGTCTGTATATATTTAATACCATGCTTTCTTTTTGGAAGTTTGTGCACTCTGATAGTGATGTATATATGTACGGTATGTGTGTACGTTGGAAGTTTTAAATACCTCGTATGTGTAATAAGTGCGCTAACGGTTATAACGTAATCAGGATTAGTTAACAAGGTTCTTTAATGAGGCAAGGGGACGTCTTAATACTCATATGGGTTAGAGAACTCTTTTGGTTACAAGCTCTTGGATTATGAGAGAGAGCAATGAAACTAGATCATAGAAATTGGTTTGACATTAAAAGGATTTTTCTACAATTTTTCGTGGTTTTATGAAGTTTAAGCTTCAAACTTAAACATAGCTTGAAAATGAAGTTTCAATGGAAGAAAATGAAGATTGAGAGATCAAAGAAAGAGTTCATACCTCTTAGAAGATGAAGATGATCAAGTTTATCAACTTGTTTCACAAAATCACTTGAAGTTTCTTAAGGAAAATGAGAGAAAAGGTGGGAAAGTGTGAGGAGAAATATGTTATGAAGAAAAAGGAGTGAATGGTGAGGTTTGATGAAGGTGGGGCATGTGAGATGAAGGTGAGGGCAAGGGTGTCCAAAAAATTT